>OZ004705.1:126237378-127672378 GCA_963924515.1 Vespertilio murinus | reverse complement strand
AAAAGTGTATACACACTTTAACAGCTGATAGCTCAATTTTGAAAATGAAATGTATTTTAATAAACACTGCCTTTTAATTATTCAAAAGGTGTGTATAAATGGGGATACTATAGTAACCAATAATATATACACATATTGAAACAGCAGTTTTTAGGGGTAAAAAAAGACAGGTTTTAGGAAATTTTAGAAATCAAGGGGACCATGGAAGAAGCACAGGGCTGAATAGCAACAAAAGGTGTATTTCAATAGAACAGAGAATAGAAAAACAATAAGGATGAGGGGAGGTGGAGGAATGAACCCCACATGTCCCATTGAGCTCAGAAGTTACTATAAGAACCAGTCCAAGGGGAATAGTGACCAATCAGAAGAGATATCAAGGCACCAGGATCTGCAGCCTCTATAAGCCATAGGGAAAAGGAACTCAGTGGGACCCCTTTTTCTTCCCCACATGGGAGTCCATTCTGTAGGACTCTTCCCCCTCCCTTTATGGGAGTCTGTATTTGTCCTTTAATAAATTTCCACCTTTGTTATTCCATCTTCTGTCCATGGATTTATTCTTCAACTCCAGTGGACAAAAAATCTGGGTTCCAGTCCAAAAATTCCGTTTAAATATGAAATATGGTTTATTGTATTTTCCGTATCCTAATACAGTTCACAGAATATGAAATGTATTAAAAGTATCAGAAAGTCTATATAACTCCCTAGTGACTGTCCAAAAGAGATAGTAGTAGTGACTGCTACAAAAATCCCATTAGATTTATAAATTAAATGTGCAAGATATTTTAAGTCAAGGAAACCTTGGACAAATACTTAAAACCCTGAGAAGAAATCTACCCAACACTGATATTTGTACTTAATATTGACTCTATATCAATAGTGCAATAAATTTTAAGTTAAAGATAAGTAAAGGAAAGGGGAATGGAAGATGAGTAATTATTGTAGATGAAATCGTATTACTAGAATCACCATCCTCCACCCAAAAATACCCTACTGTCAAGTCCCACTGACTGAGAAACAAATAATTTTTAAGGAATAACAATCTTGGCAATAGAAACTTTAAGTAATTAACTATTTTGCAAATATTGAAGTGTAATTTATAAATAGTTCACATGAAGAAAATTCTCTAGGTATGTGCTGTGCAATCAAATAGGTAATACAAGTAATCCAGCCCCCCCCCCAAAAAAAACACACACACACAAAAAAAACAATGAGACAATATCAGTAGGAGGGAAACAATTTTGAATATGTAAAATTAATTAAATTCATTTCTCCATTTTATTGTCAATTAAAAAATGTTATGATTTTTTTCCCATTAGTCACAAGTGCCTGTCACCAAAATCAAAGCATATGAGTTAGCGGCAAAGGAACTCCAAGATCATTTGCCCTTATGTCCTTAATTTATGAGTGAAGATACTAATACACAGAAACTACTATCATACCATTAATCACAAAACTCAAACCCAGTTTCTCAATTTCCAGGCAACGTTTTCCCATTATCTTAATCAATAAAGCACAATGCATTTCAAGTTAGCACCATTGTTTCAAAGTACTGTAGACTGTATTTGATTTCAGGAACCCAGGTTGAGACAGTGCTAACATATAGACCCATAACCAAAACAGGAGGGCTGAAATAATTACCCGTCAGTATAAAAGTATAAATAGAATTTGAATCATTAACTCATCATGCAGGAACTTAACTAAATTCTGTAAATTAATCCTATTTGCCTTTCAAAGTTAGCTAGAATATGGTATAATTAATACTAACTCTACATCCATTCAACAATGGGACCTGAGCTATAACCTAGACTTTATTTGTGAATCACTTGTATCAACTTAGGCATGTTTCTTAACCCTTTTTTAAGGAATAACAATGTTTTCTGTAAAAATCAAATACAGCAGCATACCTGTTAGACTGGTTAAAATAGAATACAGCATACAGGACCAAGTACTGACAAGCATCGTGAGCAACTGGGTCTCTCATACGTTCCTAGTCATAATACAAGATGGTATAAAAACACGGGAACCAGTGTGGCAGTTTCCTATAAAATTAAACATGTCTTCATTGTATGACCCAGCAGTCACAATCCTGGGTATGTACCCTAGGAAACAAAAACATGTTTATACAAACCTTATACATGGATGTTTGCAGCAGCACTCTCCTCAATTGCCCCAAACTGAAAAGAACACCAATGATAAATAAGCAAATAAAAACACACATAACTACCACATGAGATTTGTGCCATTAAAAAAGTAGTGTGTAGAAATTATTTCTATGAGAATTTAACATTTATAGAATGGTGTAAATAAGTATAGAGTGGTGTAAATAGGGTTGGACTGGGAGACAGAGACATCAGTAGGCAGCATTTTGTAGTCATCTTAAAGATTTGGGTCTTTATCCTAAAGAAACAATGGAAAGTACTTCATATTTGGTAACTTTAAATATCAACCTAAATACAAGCTTCCACTTAATATTTTCAAGAGATCATCTGGCTGTAATATAGATTGGAGGCTAGAGACCAGGAATTTGAAGAGTGTTCAGTGTGACAGACAAATACAAATCTCTACTCTGGTGTCAGATTGGGCCTTGATGACAGACCCAATATATGAAGGAAAGAGGTGTATCAGGTGTAATGCCCAGGTTTCTGACTCGAGCTATTTAGTTGAATAACTGATGCCATTTACTGAGATGTTTTTGATTTCTTCTCATGAGTGAGCATCAGTTACAAGTAATCTATCGGGAAAATTAACATAATACAGAGAAAGTGATTATGTTCAGAATACATGAGGAATTCAGGCTTGTATTTTTTCATAATAGACGTTGAAAAATCTTGAATATGAGTACTAACTTAACTGGTCCTATTAATCAGTACCTTAATTTCTTCATATTTTCTTAAAGAACATGCCAATTTTATTTTTCTGCCCAGGATGTCACAACTACCATTCTTATAACGCCCGTCATTAATTGAAAATGGGAGTGGATAAAAATGGACACGGCAAGCTAAAAGTATTCCAAGTTGATCATTTGCTACGGTTTGGGATGGGGAGAGAATAAAAGGTAATTGCTTCAGAGTCTTTGAACACCTGGAGCGCAGTGTTATTTATGACCATTTGAGAAAAGACAAATGACTTTCGTGAGAATTCCTGCGGTGAAGGTAGATAACTGGTTTCACTGCTTCGTCCACTCATAACTACCGGATGCTAGCAATGCCTTTTCAATGAGCAACACTCCTTTATACAGCAACTATAACTTGGGGGAAGGTTGTGTGTAAGTGTTGCAGAGAGTTTAGGGAGAGGAAGGTGAATGTACAAAGTCATTCCATCCCTCATAGTAAGGTCAGGATCAAGAGGGAGTGGTACATTTTTCTCTTCTCTCCCTTTCATCCTTCTTTTCTTTCTTCCCACAAGTCTTTTTTTCTTCCTTCCTTTGCTTGCTTCTTCCTTTTCTTCTCCTCTGCCCCTGTAGGTCTCCCATTTTACACTTCATTTCTTCTTCATTTATCCTTCCCCCCCAAAAAATAATACTTTAAGTCTGAAGTAAAACATAGTACAATAAATTAGAATAATAATAATAGCTAGCAGTTATAAAGTTGGGCATAGTTCTTAATACATATTATCTTTAGACAATCAAAGGTCTCTGTGCTGATCTTTGTTATAATCATCTGATGTCAAACAGCTGGTGTTTTCAAAGACTGCAAGGTCTTTTTGCTAAAGCTAATTCAAAAAAAGTACTCCCAACAATTTTTCAAATTGAATGATTCTCTTTCTAAATTATTCTTTCACAGATATTTACTCTTATTATATTGATTTCAGGAATGTATGTGGTCCTCTTTTATTATTTGAAGATAACATGGATAAAATCCACTGTTACGGGATTCTTCTCCTTTATCCGATAGAGGGAATCTAATGTTTGAGTAATTTACAGGGACTTGTGGGTAACACCTGGTTTGGGGTTTTGGCAGTCTCAATAGGAATTGCCACGAGGAATTTGCAACCCACCTGAACTGCATTATTAGATCATATTCAGGAAGTAAATGAAACCACTTGGTGCTTTGAGAAGAGGTAGTTGTAACACTCAGAAACCACCAGTGTCTCCTTAAATCCTGGAAGATATAAACCTGTACAGGTAGCCTGGAATTGAGGGTAGTGACATCTTTGTCATTTTATTTCCAGATTGTCCTGACTGGTAGAGTAGCAGGCACCGACTGGTGATGAGTAGTGCTTAGAGAGGTCTTAAACAGCTGGTCACCCACCTGGGATTGTTTCCTCCTTTGGAAACAATTATAGCTGGTGTGATTTATAGTGAACAAGACTTATCTAGTCCACATCTCTCAGCTCTGAGCATGAATCCTCTACAGCTAGTGTTCTCATAGAGTCTGACACACAAAATAAAGACTTGGATTAAAAGAATAAATTTCAGATGGTTTCCATCTAATATGATTAAAAATATTCTATCCTCAAGTGGTCAACTAAATATCTTTAGATTCTAGAGAGTTCTTTGTGAATGCATACACCATTAAAAGATCTCACTAACACATTAACAAATAGACATGGTTAATACTATCCCATATTTTAGTTTGACCAGAATCCTAAAATTCTATAACATAGAATGCCATTTTTAGTTTCCAACTATTATCTATTAATCCTGAGGTTGGTGAGAGTGGGGGAACCTGAAATCCTCATTCTATGCTAGTGAGAATATTAAATGGCACAACAATTCTGGAGGGCCCTTTAAACAATATGTGTCCAGGGGCTTAAAAATATGCTGTTGAACCAGGAATCTTATATTTTATCTTATAGAAATACACAAGGATACAAAACTTTATGTGCCAATATATCTGTTCAAACAATATTTAAACTCCTATTTACACACACACACACACACACACACACACACACATACACAAACAGAAACTATTGAGATGGTGGCTAAATATATTATAATGACCTCATCTATGGGGATCTTGCATAGTTTAAAATGCGTAATAATAATAATAATAATAATAATGATAATAAAATGCTTCGCTGAAACCGGTTTGGCTCAGTGGATAGAGTCGGCATGCGGACTGAAAGGTCCCAGGTTCGATTCCGGTCAAGGGTATGTACCTTGGTTGTGGGCACATCCCCAGTAGAGGGTATGCAAGAGGCAGCTGGTCGATGATTCTCTCTCATTGGTGTTTCTAACTATCCCTCTCTCTCCCTCTCTGTAAAAAATTAATAAAATATATTTTTCAAATGCTTGCAATATAATATATCTAACACCAAGAGTTTGCTGATTTGATTTCCCATCAGGGCACATGCCCCAGTTGGTTGTGGGCCAGTCCCCAACAGGATGCATGCAGGAAGCAGCCAATCCTGCATGTTAGTGCTTCTTTCTCATGATGTTGCTATCACTTTTGCTCTGCCTCTCTGAAATCAATAAAAAGCATATTTAAAAAAAATAAACAGTTCCTCCAAAGAATTGTGATGACATTTTTGTTAAGAAGAGATATTCCAGGAAAGATACTTACAGAAATAAAGTTGTGGTCACTTGACTGTTTAGTGAGTGATGTCATTTCTGTACCTAGCACTGGTGTGAACTCTGTGGGACTTGTAAAAGAAGTGGAAGAAACGGCTTCTGACCTTAAAGAATAAGCAGTCCAGTTGAGGAGAATAATAAATGAGGCAAAATATCATGGCGGATTATTTAACCTCTAGCCATATGATAGCACAGAGGATTCAGAGGGGAGAGAGGTCATATATGCCTCCACAAGAAAACGAATAATTCTGTGTACATTTTCCACTATTGACCACTCTCCATATTTTGACTGACTGATGCTTCATTAGGCTTGCATACTTAGATGTAATATTTAGGGTGAAATGGGTACAGTGAAAGGAAAAATTTGCAAAATCATTTTGTCCTTAGCACAGGGAAGAAATACTTGGTGGATAAACAGTTAGCTATCATTCTCCTGAGGGGCATACTCTCAGACATTCATTCTCCTATCCTCTTGGAGTCACATGCCTTCTAGTGCCTGAAAGATCAAGGCTCGGGCCACAAGAAAGGTGGTATTTTTCTTCTGATGAGCTAGTGTGTAATAGTTCCTTGTGAGCTTCTCTTCTTTATCCCACTGTAGGGACAGCATGCTAACGTAAGAGTCACTCTATTTTTTCTTAACTCTTGAGTGTGAAAATAAAGAGGAGATATGAGGCTCAGTGCTTAATGGGAGAAGCAAAATGAAAAGCCACTCATTTGCCCAAAATGCAGGAAAAGAACTAGGTCAGTGGACAGCAAACTGCGGCTCCAGAGCCACATACAGCTCTCGAGCTGCAGTTTGCTGCTCTGTAGACTAATGAGTTTGCCGACACTGAACTAGGTGATCATCTACACAGTGACCTGTTGTTGCATGTGGAGAAACTGAGACCCACAGTAGGAAAATGATTTTCCAGTATCACTCAGTATATGAGTGATGAAGACAGAATCAAGTCTTTGGATCTTGTGTTTTTCCCACCTGGAAACTACATGGCTCACTGTGGTTCTTTTCCAAGATCAGGGAGGAAACACTAAGGAAGGCTGAAGTGATTCTCCAACTAATCCAGAACCTAACTTCATCCCATTTGCCAGCCTTTTTGCTCAGACCTATGTGGAATTTTCTTAAACACAATTACCAGGCACCTCAAACAGGGTATCCATAAAAGGCCTGACTCCTTTCCCCAAACGGGAGGAGAGTATTTGGCTTTGGGCAGAGGGAGTGGCGGTAGCCTGCAAGAGACAGAGGCCTCAGCCCATGTTTCCATGCCTTTCTCCTATGTTCCTGTTTAAATGACACCTGGTACCTGTCTCCATGCTGACGCTTACTGAATATATATTTATTATCATTGCTCATGCCTGTCTCCTAAACAAGACTCTCAGCTTCCTAAGAATGGTTTCTCCATCTGGACACTATTGCCATTTGGACTGGATAATACTTCACTGCAACGTTGTCCCGTGCATTGTAGGGTGCTTAGCAGCCTCTCTGGTCTCTGTACACTAGAGATGCCAGTAGCACCCCCACTGAAAGTCGTAACAACCAAGTATGTCTCCACACATTACCAAGTGACTCCAGGGGAAGTCAGGGAGATTTTCCCCATGTGAGAACAGCTGTCCCCGAGCATGAAGACAATGTTTTAATCACTTTTGAAACTTCAGCACAGAGATCAGTAACTGGTGCTCAAAAATATTTCACCAGTCAGTTCGACAATTAATCAAAGTATAGAAACCTAAAGGTCAACTCTTGGAAGTAATACTATATCTAAATTTAATAGGTTATATCTGAAGAAGCACTTGCCTCTCCTCTGCAAAGAGACAGAGACAGAGAGAGAGAGAGAGAGAGAGAGAGAGAGAGAGAGAGAGATTTCCTGCCTTCCAGTTTTATTATTATCTGTAAAATGGGGGATTTAAAAAATATGTTTTTTATTGATTTTTTAAAGGGAGAAGGATATAGAGATACAGACATCAATAATGAGAGAGAATCATTGATTGGCTGCCTCCTGCTTCCCCCCTACTTGGGATTAAGTCTGCAACGGGGCATGTGCACTAACCAGGAACCAAACCATGAACTCCTGGTTCCTAGGGTGATGCTCAACCATTGAGTCACACTGGCCAGGCTGTAAGATGGGTATGTTAATTTTATAGGTCCTTACTAGTGATTTTCAAAGTTCATATGCATAAGAATCAACTAAATCTTATTGACAGCATGCACCTGATAGGTTTGCCGGTGAAGTTTTATATATATATATATATATATATATATATATATATATATATATATATAATTTATTATATATAAATATAAATAAATATATATATATTCCCCCCCATCCATTGTTTCTTTCTGGTAGCAGTCCTATCTATTCTGGGACTCAGCCCAGTTCATCGGGGATGCTAAATTCCAGGTGGTGGGTGATGATTGCCACAATAATCAGTTTGCTCTCTAGAGAAAAAAAATAAGTGACAAAGACATTCATAGGTTGTGCAAGGGTGGGGAGAAATGAATTACGGAACTTATCTGTCACCATCCTCCCAGCTCTGATAACCCCGGTGCCCTTAATGAGAAAGACATGCCAAGGTCCAGCTGGGGATTAAAGTCAAGCCTCGCAGGCTCCCTGCATGTCTCACACCAGCCGCTCTGCTAGGCACAGAGCACACAGGACTCCCGAATCCAAGCCCTCAGGGCTTGGCCCTGCCAGTCTACTGGATTAGAAGAGAATGCAAATCTCACTCCACCAGGAGGAACACACACTGGGTCTGGGGGGCAGGCGCCTCTCTGCTGCATTGTTCACGGCAGCGCTGCAGTTTCAGAAGCTCCGATGAGCAGTCCTGGTAAAGTTTGTTCTGCACTTGCCGAGCTCCAGCTGAAGTAGGAACTTCCACTTTTTGTTGGGCCCTTCCAGAAGCCAGAGGTGCAGGGAATGGGAGGTTGATTTTTGGTGAACAAGGAGGTGGGGGAGCTGGGAGGGAGGGTTTGCATGGACAGTGGAAGCATAAACTGCCGGAGGGAGGGAACTCAGAGAGGGGTGCAGGTGAGGAGCGTTCCCTGCACTCTGCCTCCTGCTAACCTGTCTCTTTTAATGAGGTCCCCCAGTATCGCAGTGTTTTCCTGTTTTCCTGCAGGGCGAAGAGGATGGGAATGTGACAACAGCTTCATTAGAGGCCATCGTGCAAAGGAAGCCTGTGGGCTCCCATGCCCGCAGTGCCTGCCCGGCCCCTTGAGCTGCAGTTAAGTCCCCACCTCTCCCCCTCAGGAGGGGCATGGCAAGTGAACCAGCTCCGAGTTCCCAGACATGACTTACAGAAACCAAAGGCTAGGGACCTGGGGACCTTGCTCCAGCCCTGCTTTCTGTCACCAATTCTCTGTGACCCTGGGCAAAGCATTTAACCTCTCTGCCCCCCCCCCATTTTTTTTTCAATAGCTACATAAGGACAAGTATAATGCTCAGTCCGGGATTATGTGAGGATGAGGTGAGCTGAGCAAAGGGATTCAATAATATTTCTCTCTGAGACTTCTGGGGAAGAGTGAGGTTACACACAGAGGACCCCCTGGAACTCATGTACCTGACTGAGAGGCTCTTAAGGAGAAAAAAAATTAAATACCTGTTATCTCTGGAACCTCGACATTAGCCTGGATTAATAAACACTGTCCTTGCTTGAAAGCTGTTCTGTATTCCATGCCCTGTTCTTAGTACTTCATGAATATGATTAGCTCATATAAAAGTGAGGGGGAAAAACATATTCAGAAAGTACTATTACTCCCCTCATTTAAGGAAACTAGAAATTTTCAAGAGCCGAAACCAGTTTGGCTCAGTGGATAGAGCGTAGGCCTGTGTATTGAAAGGTCCCAGGTTCGATTCCAGTCAAGGGCATGTACCTTGGTTGCGGGCACATCCTCAATAGGGGGTGTGCAAGAGGCAGCTGATAGATGATTCTCTCTCGTAGATGTTTCTGACTCTCTGTCCCTCTCTCTTCCTCTCTGTAAGAAATCAATAAAAAATATATATTTTTTTTAAAAAAGAAATTTTCAAGAGATGCAGTCTAGTCCTTGCTCTTGGATTTGGGAAGCCCGGTGACTGTTTCAACCAACAGAATATGCGGGATTCACAGCTATGTTCAGGATAATGAGTACAGCAAGCGAAGAGGCTTTTTTCCTCTCACACTCACACTTGGGGCATGAGCAGCTCTCTAAGGGGCATGACCATCACGTAGCTGCCATGGAGGGACAAAGCCAAGCTGCATGGAGAGGCCCCAGGTGGGTGTCCTGGTGAGCAGTGCTCATCCTCTGGTCAGGCCAGCCCAGCCCAGCCCAGGCAGTTTGGGCAGCAGCCATTGTAGAAGAGAGACAGCCACCCCTGCTGTGCTTTGTCTGAATGCCCGAGCCTCCGAATCTCTGAGCAGGACACAACAGTGGTTTTCAGGCACTACATTCTAGGGTAATTTGTTACTGAGCAATAGTAACTGAGACAGAAAACAAAGAGAGGTTTAGGCCTGCCGCCATAAACTCCTGGATTGAGAAGCCAGGACTCCCAGGCTTGTGGCTCCAACATGCACCACCTTTGTCTTCTGCTCCATCAGAGTGGTTGCGTCAGCACTGGCCCCTGAATGGATGAGGAAGAGTTCCGATCAGTAATGATTACCATTAATGACAACCACTCTTTTTTATTGTTGTAAACAAAAAAACATTTAAAATGCAAATTATGTAAATATGTATTTGTGTACACATAGCAATAAAAAATAATTATTTATTGAAGCTATTCTCATATAACACCTCATATGTAATAATTATGCTTTTAGAAACTCTAAATTGCCACATCTGGATAGACAAAAGGATTCACATAATAATGTGCCAAGGCCAGCCCTGTGTCTAAACACAAGTCCAAACTTTTCTCGGAGGTGTGGCCTTTCTCTACAATATTTCAGTAGGACTATTCACTCCTTTTTTTTTTTTTACATATTGGAATCTTTATTTTACCTTACATTATTGTACAGAGTGCCTTAATGCAAACTACCAGCCATATAAAATAACCACGGAAACAGAAATAAGCCCCATTCTTACCTGAGTCACTATTATTATTGAGGATGCTGACAGTCAAGTATGATCCTCTCCACACCCCGGGTCAACATCAAATAACAATACATTCCCACAGTCTAATCTAAAGAGAAAACAAAACAAAAACACAAAAACAAAATGAACAAACAAAAAGCTCCCTTACTCTCCTTTACTTTCCCGGTCCACTGAAATTCATGGCACCTTAACTTCCCTTTCACCAGGGGGAGAATCCATATCACAGTCTTAGTACTAGTTTCCATGAACTTCCGAGGGAATTCTAAGTGTACATGTTTTTTAAGCTAAAGAACAACTAGAAAACCTTATCAAAATGTAACATTTCTGTGCTGGGTTCCAAAGTCCAGAGGAACCTGACAACGGATGATTTCTAAAAGGGTTACGACCAAGATGTTTCCAGCCTCCGACAGCAGAAATCTCATGGTTTTTCAGTGTAAATGTCTTTTCCAGTGAATCTAAGGAAAAGATTCAACCCCTTTGTTTAGCTGCTTGCCATCTGAGACCCCAGGTCCTGGGATATTAATTGCTCCAGTCTTATTTGGTGAATATCTGCTCCTAAGTCCTTTCACTTTCAGTATGTCCTCTGCCTGAATGTCCCCTGTCCCCACATTTCTCTGCTGATCCTTTTTGTCAGGCCATGTCCAAGTTTAATATTTTCCCCCTTCATCCCTTCCCCAAATGCCTTTACCTTCTGAATTCCAGCAACATTTGCTCTAGTTATTTATTGTCTACATTTGCCATCATAGACATCCTTCTTCCCCACAAAAATGACAAACTATGTAAAGAATAGGGAGTCATCTGAGATTTTACTGTATCATTGCTGGTGATTGTGGGTTTGGTACATGTCCATTATTTGGTAGTGAACAAAGAATATTCAAGAAAGCTATTGTGGTAAGTTGAAAAGAGAGGTCAGGAAAGAGGGAAAAAAAAATGGATACACAGAGAGAGATATATCCTGATCCAGGCTCTGTTAGAGTTGATAGACTATGACCAAATAATTTCCTATGTTTAGAACCAGAGTCAAGTCACCACCCACCCACGTGAGCTTCGAAATCATGCAGGAGACATATGCCCAGACAGGCCCCACCTACACCGGGCTAAGTCCAGACCCAGCTGCCCTACTCCCGTCAAGCCCCACCAGGTGTGGGGTGCAGTCTCAGGTCGCCTGGCTTGGTGCTGGGGCAGGGTGAGTGGCCTAAGGTCCCCCATCAAGCCCCATGGCTGGGGGGGCAGGGCCTCAAGTCCCATGGCCCGGTGCCAGGGTGAGGGGCACAGCCTGAGGTCCCCTGTCAAGCCCCCCCAGTGGGGGAGGGGGGAAAGCCTCAGGTTCCTGCTGATTTCTCATTAAGACTCAGCCTCCACTGTGAGTACAGCCATCTTATGTTAAGGGATTCTCCACCTCTGATGTGGTTGTAGCCATCTTGTTACAATGTGATGGTCAATTTGCATATTCCCTTTTTAATAGATAAGATGGATTATGATTATGTAAAAACTCAAATTTATTGGGCATCCTGTGTTTCCATTTGTTAAATTTTGACAACTCTACTGGGATGTTTTGATATGTCACACCTTAAAGTGATGCTCATTACTGCCTCTAATCCTTCATCAGAGCTCAGTTACATGACCCCACCTAGATGCAAGGAGTGCTGGGAAGTGTAGCCCCAGCTGGGCTGCTTCTTCCCAGCAAAAACTCTACACCTACCATTTTATGTCTAGAGGACAGCTAGCCACCTGTGCCATGCACCTGCCTGACTCAAAGATAAAATAAAAAGTAGATTAAGGTATTTTTTCCCCTGCAATCACAAAAACTTGGGCTGAGGCTGAAATTTAGGGAAACAGGCATTTTCTCCCATTCTGAGGTCAATAAAATGGAGTTTTACTCTTATCAGGACAGTTTACTTACCAAATGGAGAAAAAAAATCACAATCAATGTTCAGGCATTCCCCCCCCCCCATTTGCTTTAATTGTCTATTTATATGCTGTATTCTCATTCATAGGACACCAAAACATCATTTTGATTCAATCTAAAGTTTGTTCTCTATGTTAATTCTGATATCCTTTTTTCCTCCCACCTCCAGTGCATATTACTTGAATTGACTACTGGGTATTATACTAAGATGCAATCGTATTTTACTAATCAAAAGTCAAAATTAACTGCTACTGTATGAACTGGCTGGTTTTCTTCTTTGCTATGAAGGTTACGCCAGGACTCAGCCATTACAATGTGGAAAACATCTGAGCTGCCGCAGCTAGCCTCCGAGAAATGAGACAGGCTATAATGTCTAAAAACTAATATGGAATTGGGGATGGATGGGCCAGACTGCAAGATGAATGGAAAGCGGTGTGGTCTGTAGAGTGTTCGAATTTTTTTCAAAAGGAATTTTTTACCCCAGGCCAGAAGCCTTTGTGTCAGGGAGACTGTCTCATTTCTCTGCTCAAAGGCTGTCAGAGATGACTGAGATTTGAGAGTAGTTTCTGATGTTGACGAGGTCAAGGGAGGCAGCACTGCGAACCATCAGTCACTGCGTCAGGGTGAGCCGAGGAGACACGTGAGCCCCACAGTAAAACCTGGAAAGCTGTTTTCTCCGGAGGAACAGAGGAGAAGGGGGAGGTGCAGATGAGAGGCAGGAAGAAAAGACACAGGTCAAATGGTCACCATGAAGTTTACCACATTAGTATTCAGCTAGAATCAGAGGAACTTTCTCAGTCCCAACTGGGAGTGTTCTGAAGAAAGAAGCTGACTGGAGGCAAAAATCATATTAATATTACTGTGCTTAATCAATATAGAAAATCCTCCAATGTACTTTTGCAAGGCTGCTCCATAAAGTTAGGACCTGCAGTGATTCTGATCCCACCTGATTGTGTTTGCAGACGGCATACATAGGTCATGGTCATCCAGACTTAGGCCTTGGGAATGTGGTCCAGGCAGTGTATTCCCACTTCAGGAGTGGGCTGGGGCTGCCTAATGGTCAGTCTGCAGCTCGGTCACCCTCCTTTTCAAAATTAGGCCCTACCTCAGTGAGAGCAAGTCTCAGTGGACTGGGCACTGCTCTTCTCTGAGGAGGACGGACCAATGTCAGCTACCATGTGTCATCTCTGCAGGTTAAACCCCTAAGATTGGCCAGCAGGTTGGAAGCCTTGAAGTCATGAGTGGATCCTGGAGTCTTAAAAGGAAATGTGGGAGTTTCCCAGATTCCAATGCCTATTTGGGATCAAATGAAAAGAGCATCTTGAACCCCAGCGACTTGGCCAACTATCTTTACATCTGTTCTGAAACATCAGAGGCTACGAAATACAACAGGCCGTGTGGAGTCTGTATGGAGATAAAGGAAACGTAGCTTCCTATTAAATCAACAGAAATATTTCCTAATCTGGAGTATGTGTCTCCAATTCCATTTACTTCAGTAGTTCTCAATCCGGGGGACATTTAGCAATGTCTATAGATAGGTTGTCATAGCTGGTGAGGTTTGCTACTGGTATCCAGGGGATGGAAGCCAGAAATGCTAGTAAACATCTTACAGTGTTCAGGTTACATATGCACATATGCCCATTTCCAAAGGATCATGTGGCTCAAAATGTCAATAGTGCCGAGGTTGAAAATCCATAGCTCATTAAAATTAGAATACTCTGGCTATCAGATGTAGTTTAAAAGCCTCTTTATCTCGTGTATCATCCGAAAGTCATGATCTAGTGCTTATATATATGTACTCCGCACTCCTTCTTTCCTCTATTTTGCCATGTTTCCTGCTCTCTATTTCTTTCTCTCTGTAAATATGAAAATTAATTTACTATATTTTATTCCATGAATGGTATTCCTTAGTTAGTAGGGCTTTGTTCCATGCATTGAAGGGTTGCAGTTAAATTCCCATTCTGGGCACATGCCCTGGTTGGCAGCTCAATCCCCTGTAAGAGGTGTGCAGGAGGCAGCTGATTCATGTTGCACTCTCACATAAATGTCTCTCTCCTCTCTCTCTCTCTCTCTCTCTCTCTCTCTCTCTCTCTCTCTCTCTCTCTCTCTCTTTCTCTCTCTCCCAAAATTAATAATAATATCTTTTAAAAAATTTATTTTTATTCATTCTTGAGGGTGTAAAGTCCCATGCACCTGTCATAATAAAGGGGCTGTCTCTTTTAACCCTTATTAAAATGTTAGTCAACTCTGAGATGATCAGTGGGACAATTTGATAAATGTATTTTGTCAAATGTTTTGGAATGGGCCAGTTTGACATGAAAGATATCTAATAAGTTTGTATCTCCTGAGATGCTAATATTTAGAATGAGGAACCTAGAAAAGGCCAACCACTCTCCCTACCTTCACTATTGGGAGTAAAGGGGCTGGGGTGAGATTCAAAAAGTTTTCCATTTCTCTCCATTTATCTTGCATTTTAAGATACCACATTTTGTGGTATGGGGGAGGTTAGAGCTCATGTTAGAGCCCATATGAGCCTTTTCAAAAACCTGATATTAAATTTAAGTTTTCTTTTTTAAATATGTTCTTGGACTTCTCAGCATTACCGCTTCCAGGGTTTCATCTGTCTTTCTTCTTGCAGATCTTCCAAGTGGAAATTAATTTTCTTTTTGCCCACTTATTGGTCTCATTTCTCTGTTCTCCCTTGTATTTGCGATGCTCGTGAATTTGTTAGCATCTGCACATTTCATGACTGTGTTCCTAGTTCCCTCAACCGGATCATAAATAAAAATGTTAAATAGCACTAAACCTAACTCCACCTGTCCCCTGTGGCACTCCACCAGGCACCTTGCCCAATTGGGTACACTGCCATTTATCTTGACTTTGCCTCCAGTTTCTTGGCTGAAGTCCTTAATTACTTAAAAGGTAATGTGGTTTCCAAAGCAATTGTCATCATCTTTAAAATTACCTATAATTCTAAATACTTCCATTGTCTTTTCTTGGTGGGTAAAATCTCAGCAGTGGCTGAAATCATGCTATACTCTCTTCCCCAAACTCCAAGTAAGTAGTCTCCAGGGTGACTTTTAAAATACCACTCTTTTAAAAAACTTAATTCAAAGAAGATGAAATTGCCAATGCTTCTGCTTTGATTCTTCATTTGATAACATAGAAAATGACTGTTTGGCTCATAAGAAAAAATTAATTATTTTCCTAGTCTCTTTTCCTTGTCGACAAAGAGCAACTCCAAACATCTACTCTCCTTTCTTCAGAGCATTGCTGAGGTATATCTGAGGCAGGTATACCATAGCCATCCAATGTTCCGGGGGACTTCCCATGAGAACACTGATGGAATGAGTCAAGGTGCCCTTCATAGGACCCTCTCCATGCCACTTTTGCCCTAGATGCAAAACTTGTCAGAGATTCTTCTTTTTGCTTTTGAAAACTGGTTTCCCCCAAATGCGTTTCAGAGAGGTACGTTATTTTAAGACAATTATTGCAATGAAGTTCCAAGATCTTTGACAATATGAGGCTTGAGATATGGACACTAATGCATTCCCTGCAAAATAGAAGACTGCTATGTAAATCCATAAGTATTTTTTTATATTTCAGATTAAATCATCCATTAGTTTCAGGCCTACAATGGTGTTGAAGTTTGAGTGCCAAAGAGGAAAATTTCCTACTTCCATAGAGCCTACAATGAAAGTGAAGCAAGATAAAATAATAGACAAGGAAATCCTGGTCTTTCAGGTAGTGGTAAGTGCTGCATTAAGAAAAATAAAATAGTGCATGGTATAGAGAATAATGTGTGAGGGATAAAGTGGCTACTTTAGGTAAGATGATGAGGGAGGGCCTCCCTCTGAGCAGCATTTAATAGGAACCTGAATGAAAAGAAGAAACCAGTCAGGTGAAGAGCTGGTGGAAATGCCTTCTAGAGGTCAAGTTCAGTAGCTGGAGACACCAATGAACCTATCATGGACAAGAAGAGCAAGAAGGTCAGTGCAACTGGAGCACAGAAAGCAAGAAACAAGTTCTGAGACATGGACAGAGGCCATATCAAGCAGACCCTGCAGCAGGAATGGTGAAGGGCTGTATATTAGTTCCCTGTGCCTGTCAAAATAAATTACCACAAACTGGGCGGCTTAAAATAACAATATTTTTTCCCCTCACAGTTCTAGAGGCCAGAAATCTAAAATGAAAATGTCATCAGGATTGGTTCTCTCTGCAAGACCTGAGGGACAATCTCTTCTATGTCTCCCTCCTAGCTTCTGATGGCTTTTGGCAACCCTTGGCTTGTAGGCACATTACTACAATCTTTACCTCAGTTCTTACATTAACTTCCTTACAACTGTAGGCCCCAGATTTTTCTCTGTTTTTCTCTTATAAGGACATCTGTCATTGGATTTTGGGCTCACTTGAAACCCAACATGGTGTCATCGTGAGACATTTAATTTAATTACATCAACAAAGAGCCTTTTTACAAATAAAATCATAATCACAGGTTCCAGAAGTCAGGACATAAGCACATCTCTGGAGTGGGGGCGCATGGTTTAACCACAACAAGGAGCCAGAGTAGGATTCTAATATGGGCTGAATCCCTGTTCGACCTGACCTGGTACGCTTTAAAGGATCGCTTTATCCAAGGTGTAGAGTAGCCTGGCAGGGACAGGGGGGAAGTATGGAGAGGACATGCACTTTCCCAAGGGTCCTACAGCTTTCCAATTGCCCTTTTGTCTTAGGGTAGGAAGGGATCAGGAACATTTAAATGCAGTATTACAGCAAGAAGAAAGAACATATACTGTGAAAAAGAAAGCGACATTCCTGTCATTAATGCTCTAAAATAACAGACTAAATAGTAAATCTACCAAAGGTTCCGTTACAAAAGGTCCAGGTTAATCACCTACATAGCATACTGTTCAAGCGCTCATGTAAAACACTGTATTTGTAACTACCAATAAGAATGACTATTTATGAAGTGCTTACTAAGTGCCAAGGACTGATGTAATTGCCATACATATATAATATCTCACTGAATTTTTGCAATATTAGATATCAGCAGTTCTCTTTTGTTACTAAGGTTATACAATTTAAAGTAGTCAAATATAGAGTCATCATAAGCTATAGTCTGGATTCTAATTTATATCATGATTATTAACGATTCTTTTAAAGTTTTGATTTTATCCTCATTGAATTAAGTGCTTCAAATATTGGATTTCACCTGACTCTGGTCAGCTTAAAATCCAACCCGCTTATCTAAGCTGTGTAATGTAGATGCCACTGTTTACCACCACTGCAGTATGGGACCTGAGGGGAAAGTATTGCCCACTTTGCTTCCCAATGGTCCACCTTTAAGATGTGAGTAATGCTCTTCAGCATGGGAGGGTGCTTGGTGTACACCATACATACATTTTGCTTTAAGCCCAGAACTAACCCGAGAATCCATTCTTCCTAAGTCATACCAAGTTCTGCCTTCTTTTAAAATTTCTTCTCCTCTGGTGAACATGGGTTAATGAGAATGCTCTCCTGTATTTTTTTATTTTAAAATATCTATAATATTATACTTAGCAATACCAAGTGAATTGATAATAATTGATAGCTGATAATATCCCCAAAATGATGCAACCAGGCTATGTATCTCCTCATGGAAATACACCACACCACACATGAAGTAGTGCTGTTCTCCCACTTCCCCAAATATCAAGTCTAAAATTATCAAGATTTTATTAATTTTTTAAAATATTTTATTGATTTTCCACAGAGAGGAAGGGAGAGGGATAGAGAGCTAGAAACATTGATGAGAGAGAAACATGGACTAGCTGCCTCCTGCACACCCCCTACTGGAGATGTACCCACAACCAATATGCATGCCCTTGACTGGAATTGAACCTGGGACCTTTCAGTCCATAGACCGAGCTCTATCCACTGAGCCAAACCAGTTTTGGCATGATCAAGATTTTAGATCTAACTATCAATGCACAGGAAATACAAGACATGGTCAATAACAACAAGGGAGTACAATCAGAAACTTCCAAAATGTGGGAAACTACAAGGACAATTGATTAGATTTTACTTAAAATATAAAAAATAAAGAAGGAACTTATAGATAAAAAGAGATTGAAGAAAAATATCAACTAACCCCAACGTATGGCAAGCAAACAAACCTCTAATGAGATGTATTATATAATCCTAAATTTACAGGAAATACAAGAGATAGAAGACATGGCCAACAGCAGCATAACTGGATATTAATAAAAATTAAAATGTATTGTTAATCATTTCCGGTGTGACAATAGCATGGGGATCAGTCATTTTAGTGCTTATCTTTTAAAAATATAAATATATAGAAGTACAGATGAGACAATAAAATGCTTCTGTTTCAAAATAATCTAAAGGCAGAGGTATTCCTGGGAGTAAGTAATGGGTACATCAGGATCATGATACTGTTTGATTTTTATGCATGTTGAAAATTTCCAACATTAAAGTTAAAAAAGCTGAAGAAGTCCAAAGCTAACATAAAATATAAAATAAGTGCTATACATACTCATTGTAGAAATTCTGGAAAGCACAGACAAATATTAAAATAACTTCACATAATTTCTCCTAATGCTACCCCATTAGATTAACTGCAAAGTTCTCTGGAGGCCAGCTGCATGCTCTTCAGGGCTGCGTTCTAATCTCAGTGCCCCAAACGGACAGGAGAGTTTCTGCGAAGTTTGAAGAAGTCAATCTTTGAAAACATTTGTCCTTAGGTCCCTGCATGTGTCCACATATCCATGTCAAAACTGAAGCACTATGCAAGAAATACATTCTCCTTGTGCATTAGTGAACTTCAGTAGGGAGCTGCAGAGGAGGAAATCTGGAACCAGGTTTGCAAAGCAAATGTTCCAGTACAAGGTGAGCTTCCAAATAAATACCCAGATTGAAGCTCTAAGGCTTTCACTGCAGCATCCCTGATCTACTTGGATTTTGCCCCCTCCATCTCTGTTCCCTTCTACCAGATACATTAATGCCATAAGGAAGAGTCTCTTTTAGTGACTTAGAGTTTACTCCCTTCTGGAGAACATACCAAGCAAACAACACATTGAGACAGGTTCAGAGGACTTTTACCATAGTCTCTGCCACTTAGGATTGTTATCCCAAATAGGCTGGGGACTCAACTACAGCGATTGGGAGCTCTGCCCAGTTTCCACCCTGAGTGCCCTCTCCCTCCCCAGTTAAATCCCATCATAATGAGCTCTCAGTGCCGCTGGGTTCCTTCCTGTGGCCCTTGTCTTTCTGGTCGCTGCCTCTGCATTGAACTGGCTGTGGCACTTGTCACTTGGATTGTTGAGACAATTTCCCCATTCTAACAAGATTTCACTCTCCCTGAAACTGGTTTGGCTCAATGGATAGAGCGTCGGCCTGGGGACTGAAAGGTCCCGGGTTCGATTCCGGTCAAGGGCATGTACCTTGGTTGCAGGCACATCCCCAGTAGGAGGTGTGCAAGAGGCAGTTGATCCATGGTTCTCTCTCATCGATGTTTCTAACTCTCTATCCCTCTCTCTTCCTCTCTGTAAGAAATCAATAAAATATATATTTTTAAAAAAAGATTTCACTCTTGAGTAAAATAATTTTTCTCAGTATAGCTTTAGATTTGTCTTTTTTATACCCATAATCAGTTTTCAGAAGGGGGGATTTCCCTTTACTTTTCATTTATTTATTTATTTACTTGCACATTCAGAAGTGATTTATATTAGGCATTAAAGACAAACGTGGACATTTTATTTTTATTTGCTTATTTATTTATTTATTTACTTACTTATTTATGTGAGCAAGCAAGAGAAATTCAACAACTTGGAGTAGATTTACAGTTGTTGTTTTTTCCATCCGTTCTCTTGCCCTGAAGCCTGATGGGACTTGAGTGTCCTTGGAGGAATGGCAGAGGGAAATGCTAGGGGCCAATTGCTGATTTTATCATTCAAACACCAAATTTGTTACACCACTTTATCGGTCACAGGGAAAGCAATTATATTGTGGTTCAATTTTCCACTCAATGGCTGTACTGGGGATCAAAGTCCGTTTTTATGATGGAAAAAAAGCGCTTTGCTATTTTATTTGTTACTTAAAATAAAGAAGTACCGTTATTATAATGCTTTTTGAGGTTTTGCTTCTCCCCAACCCCTACCCCTTCACCAGATACAGTGAATTATATTGGCCTTCTTCATCTCTTTGATTAAATAATCACTTTTCCTCCCATCCTCTAAAGCGTATTTTACTGTAGAAATGGAATTGGCACGGTTTAAGGCAACACAGCATTAGGACTCTAATCATAGCCACAGAGGGCAAAACCTGCCCTTTGCTTTTTATTCTTTTCCAGACTGGTACTTTTTCAAAAGAAGCAAGCAAGCCTTGTAATGGCTTCCGTGAGCATGTCCGTATTATTGTGTGCTGTTGTGACCCATGCTTACTCTCACCCATCTTCCAGGTGAAATAATTAACACGTTTCACCTGCATTGATAAGTCCTTGTTTGCTATAGAAATGAAAGAGCTAAGTGACATTAGGTGTAGAGAGAGATTCGTACAGAATTTTAAATAGAAGTCGTATGTTTGAATTCAAAATAAGATTATAATCTTTTTCTCTTACTGCCTATCTGCTTTTCATGGAGAGAATTAAAATAAGAAAAAGGGTAAAACTAACAACAATTTTAAAACTTATTATTATTATCCTAAAGATCCTAATTCAGGACTAGCTGATGACTTACACTTTTTGCTTAAAAAGTTCCCATTCTAAACCCAGAAACCCAGGGATGGGAGCCTCAACCAATTGTGCTATGGGGTACACCGTTTATAAGAGGACTGAATAGCTGAGTGAAAAGTAATACTTTTTTATTGCACACTTTTTCATATTTTCTAAGAAAACAGAGATAAGTGAGAGTGATTTTTCTCTTTCAAACGATATCAAGTGTACCTTTACATTTCTGGTTAGTTTCAGCTTTCACAATTTGATTGCGATCATCCTCATTTTTTCTGGTCTCCTGCTAATTGCCTCCAGGCTCAGAGTCTTGCAACATAGCCCCTGAGTCCAGGAATGAGAATTCTGGAATCTGCTGGAAGTGAATAATTATGGCAGTAGCTGAGTGATGGTCTAGCTACCACAGGACACTTTTGTCCTCACCGAGAAGCTTCAGGCGATGGCAGGAGAGATGAGTGTGAGGCCCCGTAAAGGTTTGCAAGTGTGCCCCGAGGCGAGCAGCTCCCCAGGCTGGCTGGTGTCTGACTCCCTCTCTCCATCTCTGTCTATCCTCAGTGCTTGTGTCTGGATTTTTATGAGGATTAGGCAAGGCTACTGCTGGTTTTGAGAGTAGGAGAGTCTCCCTCTAAGCGGTTCCCATGTAGGCTTTGCCCTCTCATATGAGTATAAAGTGATTTTTATATAACATTGAGTTTTATGATTTGGGCCTCTGAAAAAAAAGCACATATTTGCACCTAAGAAACATATTTCTGTTAATTCCAGCTACTTTTTTAAAAAACGTATTTTATTGATTTTCCACAGAGATGAAGGGAGAGTGATAGAGAGCTAGAAACGTCGATGAGAGAGAATCATCTCAGCTGCCTCCTGCACACCCCGCATCGGGGATGTATGTGACCGCAACTAATGCACATGCCCTTGACAGAAATCGAACCTGGGACCTTTCAGTCCGCTCTATCCACTGAGCCAAACCAGTTTCAGCTCCGGCTACTTTTTATTGAGGGTTTATTATGTGCTAGATTCTGTTTATACATTAGACATTATATCCTTGGAGCAATCCTCATTTTTCAAGATGAGAGAGCTTAGACCCCAAAACCTATTTAAACTATTAAAGTGTCTCCCAAATTACTCTTAGAACATTTACTTACTATATGGTAAAGGGCATATAGATAATATGAATCAGTCCAAATGTAATAATATACCTCTTCTAATCTTTAACAGCATATTCCAAAGCTTTAAGATTATTTTTTACCTTTACTTACTCCAAATGCTCTTAATTACAAAGACTTCTAATTAAATAATTTAAATAAAAATTTAACTTATTTTGGCAGAGCAGATTAATGCAAATTTCACTTTTCTTTTTAAAAAATTCTGCTGCCTAGTGTTCTAAAACTGTGTAAGCATCGCCTTTGCTATCTATACATCTAAAGCTATATGTAGATAGAGTTTTATTCTAGCAAACATAATACAAGTTTTCAGTTTAGTGACTGGTGTAATGACTAAATGCTATTCATTAAAATACCATTTTAATTTAGATGCTGAGATGTCAAATAACTAGACCAACTGTTTTTTCCCCTTTCTATTCTTTTTAATGAACTTAATGCTGAGTCCTATTCATCTTGTGATAATCCAGTCAATCAATTAATAATTTACCTACAAATGGTCAGCTCCAGCCAGAGGCAAAACAACCAGATTTTGCTTGGGACATTGCAAAAAGTAATTGGAGTGGGATTAGGTGTCTTAACCATGTAGCCTTTAAAAACAGGATTATCTAAATGGAATATAGTGAAAGTAATCCTGAACTTTTCCCCATGCTCCCAATAGGTTGTCTCTACATATAGATAGATCAGTTGGTTGTCATGACACCACACTCTCCATTTGATGCAATACGAAACTACAAATGAGGCTAGTGCTCTGTACTATGGTTCTATGATACATTTTAGGTAACATGTTAAAACTTTATCTGAATTGGAAACAAAATTTATGTGGTCTATTTCAGATGTTCCCCCCATTTCACATAAGTTTACATTAACTTTGATGTATAAATCTCCAGTTCTATTAAGAACACAAAACTGAATACTTTGTAAATCATGTAATTTACCCTTCTCCTTTAAGAAAATCTAATATGTAACTATCCAAATTTAGAAAGTAGACAGGGGGACTGGTAATGATTCTATTTCTTTGGAATTTTTTCCCTTTACCTACTGGATAATGGATTTAAAAAAAAAATTCCAAGTTGTCCTTGCTCATTTGTTTTAGTACTTAATACATTTGCATTTTTATTATCTGTTTACCTGTTTTCATTCCTTACTATGCAATGCCCTTCTGAAGGGCAGGATCCCTGACTTTTTCATTGTTTCTTACTCCAATACTTAAAACATATAAGAAACTCAAATATTATTGTATTAATGAAGCAATGAATTAAATCAGTATGATTTAAAACCTAACTTTAAAGAAATGTGTGTATTTTGTCTTTTTTCTTAATCTCTACACCCCTTAGATGCACCAGGATCTGTTTATAAATTAGTTCTAACCTTTTCTAAAGGATGTTTTCAGTTCTTATGGGAAACATATACTCATTTTTTTTACAAAGAAATACTATGGAGTTAGATTCTTCCCCTCTGAGAAAATTCCCACAGATTTTCAGAAAGAATGAACTGAGCCAAATACTTTCTTCTGCAGTTTTCAGAGAAAACATTTTTTCTGCCCTTTTTCCTTTGGTAACACAAAGAAGTAAATGAAAATAAATAAGTAAATAAACTGTTTCACCCCCAATGCTTAAAGTCCTACAATCTGAAACTTCTATTTACAAACACTGGATTTCAAATAGCGTCATCGGTAAATAAGGCTGCCATTTCCAGCTTAAAAGCGTAGCTGATGAGAGACACGATGATTGCCTAAAATATCCTAAGGGTATGAAAACTAAAGTGGAGAAAGAATTATTTAAGCATAACTAAAGCATAACTAAAGGGAGATACAACTGGGTGGAGAAATACTGTTAAGAGTTTTTTTAAAGAATAGTTTCAGGGAGAGTCAGTATATATATATATATATATATATATATATATATATATATATATATATAAAATCCCTTGAACTTTCTTCATAGTCTATTGGGCTGTGGAATTGGCTCTGATAGAAAGTAGGAGGAAAGAGCCACCCGTGCTTAAAACTAGGCCAAAAACTAACCAAGGATGAAAGAAAGATGAGGATGGCCTCACTCAGGTAAGACGTCTATATAAGCAATGAAATACAGTTCTATTTTTAAGTATCTTGATTTCAACAAATGAAATCCTGATGTTTTCCTAATTTGATTTTCCAAGAATATATGCTAAGCAGAGTACTTCTGAATAATTTCTAACAGCCCTTCAAGTAAAATTCTTCTTTTCATTCCAAAGTTAGTGATTACACACACACACACACACACACACACACACACACACACACACACACTTCTAAAATTGATCTCTATTTTATCTTGAAAATAACTAAATAAGTAAAAGTGGTGGTCTTTGGATGTTCTGTCCCCTAAATTTATAGACCCCACTTAGAGTAGCAGGAAAATGAAGACCCATTGTTTTTCCTCCCCAGCTACAAAAAACACTCTGATTTTTCATCCTGGAATGTTTAAATGAGTTGAAGGTATCTCCCACAGGGGAATCTGTAGTGCTGTATCCTGGTCAGAGACACGTTTGTCAGTAAACCTGCACCTCGCGTGAGGAATCAAAACTTCCCTGACTTTCCTTTTTTCTGTATCCCTTCTTTCAATTGCGGAATGAATCAGCAAGAGTATCCCTCTCTTTCTTTTTCTTCTCAATTTTCAAGAGACAGTGATGTCAGACAAAACCAAGGACATTTGATATGGTCCAGAAATTTCTGAACATAAGCAAAGAATTGTTACTCTTCAATATGCCAACCAGGTTGCTCCCTGATTGTAATCAGGACCAATTATGATCGGAAGGCCTAGGGAGGGTGCTCCATGAAATAGTTAGATTAATGCTGGGCATCGTTCTTCCCAGGGTTCAGTCCTCTTTACTTGGATGATGGTGGGTGAGGGCCGTTTTGCCTCTCTTTGACTTTCTGCTCTTTGGGTTTTTACTGCCCTGCCAGCACTTCCTAGTTTCATTACATTTTTACCCTTGCTCCATTCCTTAATGAACAACAATGGATTTCAACTGCAGTAAATAATTCAAAATAAAGGTTGGGCCAAAATTGGCTTATTTGTTTTGATTGATCTGATTAATCTACGAATTTGATAGAGTAGTTGACTAAATCAATTAGTATTCAGTCAAAGGTATGATATGAATGGGGTACGAAGATCTGAAGCTCAAGAGTGTTGGGTGGCATGCAAACTCAAAAGAATTCTAGGCTTAAAATGAAGTCTAAATTGGGAATTTTCAAAATTAATGTTGTCTACACAATGATTATCTATGTGACCTTGGGCCAGTTATTTAGCCTTACTAATCAATCCTCATTTTCTTCATCCATAGGGAACCTGTGTGTGGCAAAAGTGTGCATTCAAATGTGTAAGGAGGCCTAAGAATAAGTACTTGCTTATATTATACCAGAGGCCCAATGCACGAAATTCATGCAAGGGGCTCAGCCCTCACAACCCTGAATGCCTCAGCCGGCCCTTGCAGCCCTGGCTTCATCCAGATCATCCAGATGGTTGTCCAGAAGGCCATCTAGATGGTTGTTCTGTTGTTCGGTCTAATTAGCATATTAGCTCTGTATTATAGGATTTGCTTAAAGAATGACATTATGCTGTATATACTGTATATTCAGTGGAATTTGCCAATTTACTATATTAAAAACTTAATGAAACATTTACTAACTGCTGCAATCCAGGGATCCTTAGGTGTCCCGAAGACCATTTTATAGTATTGGCAGTGCCAAACTTATCTTCTTAGTAATGTTAGTTGTTTATTTCTTCTCATTCTCTCATACCTATATAGTGGTGTTTTCCAGATTTCACAAAGCAATTAAATGCAAAAGCAGGCATGAGAAGTGATGTGCAAGATTGCCAGGGGCCCTGCGAGAACACAAGCTTGAGAACTTCTGTGCTGAACTATGTTGGTTGACTTTAGGTAGGTGTGTCCTCAGATGAACCTGGGCATGGTGGTTAGAGCTACTCAGCTGCATACCTCAGCCGTGTACTCCACAGAGGTGAAGCCACAGCCTTTAGTTCATGCTTCTCAGTGACTTTGAGCTGGAGTTAGGGAATTGAAGATTTCATTATACTGGAGGCTCTCATTAGTCTAAAAAGGGTCAGCTGGGGAAGGATATGTATCACGGTTATATCGATGACTAATCTAAAAAACTGTGAGTTTAGCATCTTAGTTTTCAGCAATTGCTTAGCATCTATACTGTACCAAGTTCTGCGATGGAATGTGCACAATGGTCCCTTACTTAATCCTCGAAACCCTGTGAGGTTACTGTGATGATCACTCTGCTTTTGGTGTATATGACCTACTGGAAAAGCAGCAGAATGTAGTGGGGAAGGTATGAATTATGGAGCTCCATCACCTGCATTCAAATCCCAGCTGTGTAATTTACTAGCTGTGTGACAATAGGCAGAGAACTTAACTTCTCTGTGCTTAATTTTCCTCATCTGTAAAATTGGTATAATAATAGCCCCTACATCATGAGGTTGTTAAAAGTGTTAAACAAGTCAAAATATACAGTGCTAAGAAAAATGCCCAAAGTTAGTAATCATCATATAAGTGCAATTATTATATATATTATCAACCCAAATAATATTCTTTTTTAAAAATATATATTTTATTGATTTTTTTACAGAGAGGAAGATAGAGGGACAGAGTTAGAAACATTGATGAGAGAGAATCATTGATCAGCTGCCTCTTGCACATCCCCTACTGGGGATGTGCCCGCAACCAAGGTACATGCCCTTGACCGGAATCGAACCTGGGACCTTTCAGTCTGCAGACAGACACTCTATCCACTGAGCCAAACTGGTTTCCGGCAACCCAAATAATATTCTTGATTATAAAGTTAAATCTACATTTAACACACTCATGGTTATTGTCATACCCATGAGCCAATTGGAAGATATTATTGAGTATATAATGATGCCAGAGGCATCATGGACTCAAACCCTGTGTAGCCCAACTATCTTTGTCATTCATTTCTTGTTCTGGCAAATCCACATTCAGAAATGCCTACTTTTGGTATAGAAGACCAAGTAACAGAGTTGAATTTATTCCAATATTTTGGGCATGGGCAGTCCTGTAAAGAAACCCTCAAGGATATCCAGAATTAGAGCTTAGAGTGTGAGGAGAAGTAAGAAGACCGTCTCATTCACCAAGCTAAAGGGCTTGAATTCGTTTTGAAGAATCACTTGTGTTTGTGGCTGAAGAATTACATGGTCAGGTCTAGACTTTAAACTTATTTTGGATGTAAGCATGGAAGATGGATTATAGGAGACCAAAGTGGAGGTGGGGTTGCGGGAAGGGGATATTAATAAGGAGATTATTAACATATTTAAACAGAGAGATGATGAGGGCTTGAACTTAGAACTAACAATTCAAATAAAGAAGATAGTGTATTTATGAGAAATGTGTATGCAACAACAATGTATGTGTGTGTGTGTGTTGCATGTTTATATTGTAGTGGGAAACACTGAGCTGTTGAGCTATAAAATACATTATAAATGATCTAATCCCATCGTCAACTTTATACATTGAAAAACATTAAAGAAATGTCTTTAAAAGCCTCAATGGTACAGAAAGAGCTTAATAGATGCTGAAAAAGAAAGCTTAATCACTTGACCTGGTTTCTAATTCAACCTCTCTCCCTCACCTCTTTAAGATTCAGCTACTTACCTTCTGAATGTAAATGAAACTACCGTTTCCTACCTGCCTCCCAGAATTGTTGAAGCAATCTACCTACTGACAAAGTGTGTTTGCAAGCACTGGTAAACTGTAAAACATGCAATACATTATTATAAATTCTAGGTCATCTGATGCATCTTCCATTCCTTGCACTGTGAGAAGAGGAAACAGATTCAGTGCTGCCAGGAGAAAGGGGGCCTCCGTTCTCTGATGAGCAGATCCCTCCCCCTGCCAGAGAAATGGAGAGGGCTGGTCTCCAGAACCTGGGAAATGAGCTTCCCACTGCATGGAAATTGAGAGAAAATGTCTCCCTTTGTCTGTTCATGGGCCAAGGGTGAAGAGACATAGATAAAGGAAGATAAAAATGAGTGATAGTCCTGGCTGGGTGGCTCAGTTGGTTGGAGCACCACCCCATAAACCAAAAAGGGCACAAACCTAGGTTGCAGGTTCCCTTGAGTGTGGGAGGAAACCAATTGATGTTTCTCTCTTACGTTGAGAAATCTCTGTCTCTCTCCCTCCCTCCCTTCCTTCATCTTTCTCTAAAAATCAATAAAAAACATATTCTCAGGTTAAGATTAAACAAATTATTATCATGAAATATTTATTTTTAAATCTTTATTATTGAAAGTATTATACATATTTCCCTTTTTTCTCCCATTATTCTGTTTTAATCCACCTCCTCTTCCCCCCC
The DNA here is from genome assembly GCA_963924515.1 of Vespertilio murinus. NCBI lineage: Eukaryota > Metazoa > Chordata > Mammalia > Chiroptera > Vespertilionidae > Vespertilio > Vespertilio murinus. The sequence continues at coordinate 127,643,631 of OZ004705.1, read as the reverse complement.
CCCCCCCCGCAATCAGGCCTCCACTACGCTATTGTCTGTGTCCATGAGTTATGCATATATGAATACAAGTTCTTTGGTTGATCTCTTCCCACCCATCCACCTCTGCAAATGAGTGATAAAACTGAGTGTCCCCCAGTACATAGACAAAGCTTGCTAACAAACACCTAGAACTATTTAGTATCACACAGAGAAGCAATTCACATCAAAACTGGTATATTGGTCCCAGTTTACTAGAAAGATAAGTAGTAAAAAAGATTTTATGTTATATTTTAAACACCTTTGCTTATCTATCTCTATCTGTCTCATTGTGTAGAATGTTATTATGGCAAAGCATTACCATTTGAATTAATACACTGAGCCCTGGATTAATTTAATGAAAATAACCTTGAAGATTTATAAAACAAAAATTATCTGAGTGCTGCAATCTGAGAAAATAAATTCTTTGGCAAGAGGCAAAACAAAAACAGTGTTCTCGTATTTATTTAAGATTTGGAAGTTAAGGTTGACTATACCTCTTTGCTCCATAAAATTTCCCTGAATCAACTGTAGGCTCCTATAGAAAAATACAGCACTTTGTAAAAGCATACATGAAAAATACAGCTGACTATAGGAAAAAAAATACGATTGGGATAGATTATTCAAAACCATAGAACTCTTTTAATAGAGTCCAAGCAATAACAATAACAATCTGAATAAAAATACTAGCACAAGAAAATTAAAATAATAATCCATAGATCCTATTTGTATCAATGTTTATGTAATGTTAATATCTATATATCTATAAATCTCTCTCTCTCTCTCTCTCTCTCTCTCTATATATATATATATATATATATATATATATATAAAATCTTTTCAAAATCTTCAGTTTCTATGTACTATTATTTTATTATATATATATGTATATATATATATATATATATATATATATATATATATATCACAGTCCTAAAGCTAGAAGCTAGTATTTTAGTTAATGGGAAATACTATAGTAATTTCCATTGAAATTATGAACAAGGCAAGGGATCCCACCATCTTTATTACTGTTTAATATGCAGAAGGAATTTTTCAATGCATTTAGACAACAGACTCAGCTAGAGACATACAAAGGATGAGGGGAGAGTGTTGCTTTTTTGAGGATAATATTATAGTAACTGAAAAAGCCTAGAGCAGCAATTTTCAAGCCTTGTGCTATAGCACACTTGTGTGCCACAAGAAGTTTTAAAACATACAATATCTATTTAGTCACAGGCACTAACCCCTTTTCCCTTAGATTGCCAAATAGAAAAATTACAACAACCAACTCAATACCTGTTGGATGTGAATGCTTTGACCTAATAAACACTATATAGATCACATAGGGAGCTGCATCTTATTGGTCATGTTGCATAATAAGATTGCATTTGATTGGTTTATTCTTGGTACCAGAAAGTATAGGCACCTAATTCTTTAAAAAGTTACTTTTCAGTACACTTATCAGGTGGCTCAGTTGGTTGAAGCATCCTCCCATACATCAAATATTGATATATGTATATATAGCATACTAGTGGCCTGGTGCACAAAATTTGTGTGTGGGAGGGGGTGTCTCTCAGCCTGGCCTGCATCCTCCCCAATCTGGGACCCCTTGGGGGATGTCTGACTGCTGGGATTGGGCCTAAATTTGGACATCCCTCGCTCAATCCAGGACTGCTGGCTCCTCACCTGCCTACCTACCTAATCTCTCCTCACCACTCTGCCTGCCTGCTTGCTCACCCCCAACTGCCCCCCTTCTAGCCTTCTTGCCCCCAACTGCCCCTCACTGCCCGCCCATGGGCTGTTCATCCTCAATGGGTCCCCACTGGCTTGATCACCCCCAACTTCCCTCCCCTCCTGGGCTGATTGCCCCTAACCACCTCTGCATTGGCCCCACCACTATGACTTAATCTGGAAGGTCTCCAGGTCTAATTAGCATATTACCCTTTTATTAGTATAGATATGTATATCACATATATGTATATCCCATATGTTTGTGTACCTATATAAATATCTGTTTGTGCAATGTTAAAAACTGAGAGAACAAATGATAGGCAAAAAACAGCTATACTAATAAGAGAAATATGGTAGTTGACCATCACTCCATAACTCTCACAGCCAATCAGGAGGGAATATGTAAATTAGCAGGACAAAGATGGCAGCAGCCACGGAGCCAGCTGGAGCAGGCAGGAGGCTTGGGTCACCCCTGGCAATGGAGGAAGCAGGGATTGGGCCTAAACTGTCAGTCAGACATCCCCCAAGAGGTCTCAGATTGGAGAGGGAGCAGGCAAGGCTGAGGGACCGAGCCAGTAGTTAATAAATAATTCACCAAAAAATTAGATCTTAAATATATGAAAAATATGTTCAACTACATTTTTGGTAAGATAAATGCAACATAAAGCTACTCTGAGTTACTATTTATCACCATTAGACTAGCACAATTTTTAAAAACATGACAGCACATTCTATTGACAGTTTAGGGAATAAGGCACAGTTATATATGGGGATAAGTAAAAATGCAACTTAGAATAGCACTTTGGATGAGAAATTGGTAGGTCTAACAAAACTAGGTGACCCTACTAGTGGTTCTCAACCTGTGGGTCATAACCCACTGCTGTTGACCCTAAGACCTTGGGAAATACAGATATTTACATTATGATTCATTAACAGTAGCAAAATTACAGTTTTGAAGTAGCAACAAAAATAATTTTATGGTTGGAGGTCACCACAGCATGAGGAACTGTATTAAAGGGTCGTGGCATTAGAAAGGTTGAGAGCCTAAGCCAATAAAGTAAATTAGAAAGCCATCTTAGTGCAGCTATGAACTCAAAATGAAATTTTTTTCAAGCCTCAACTTTTAAATCTGTAAAACCAAAATATTAATAATGCTTACTTCATATGGCTGTTGTGAGGATTAATCATGCATGCAAATGCTTAGCCCATACTCAATAAGTGTACCTATTATTGTGCCCTTTCCTTGACTCTGCCACAGAGCTCTGTGTATATGTCACACAGTCACACACGAACACACACACACACACACACACACACACACACACACATGAACAGAGGCACAAATAAATATGCCCAAACACTGTCCAGTTTTATATTTCATGGCTGCTTCTTCTTTTTTCAAGCTTGATAATCTTAATGTATTCTGTACAGAATATATTTTTATTCTGATCTTAGAAACTTTACTCATAATGTTCCTTCTACCTAGAATCTCCTGCTCCCCATTTTTCAAATCCTAGCTCAACTCCCTAAACATACCGTCAGCCCTCACCTCACTACTCACAACCCACAGAGCTTTCATAGTTCACTGGTCTATAGCAAGCTTGCATATATTGACTTGTAAGGTTCTTCGGTTATTTTCTGTGTTTACATCAAACAGCAACAAGCTTTTTAAAGGTCTTTGAGAGTGGTAGCCATCTTTCATTCCTCTAATGTAGCCACTACAGCACCAAGCGGAGTGTGCCATGTAATGCCCATTACTTGCAAACCATTAATCAAACTGAATTGACTGGAAATGCATCTCACTATGTTTTGTACATGTTTCAAGTATAAAGGACCACGTATCACATAATAGTGCAGCAAAACTGGCTACGTGTTTATAAGATCCTACCCTTGAGACTTTATGAGGAACTTATGAATTATATTACACAAATTATTCCACCATATAATTTTGTCTATTAACCTCAAGGGGATGTTATATTGTGAGAATTTTTTGACAGGTTGTCATATTTCAATCCAAGTTATAACAGATTCTGACACTCTAAAAATCTTGACTTAATATGCCAGAAATAGACAGTGACTGTCACTGATGGTCTTGTCTTTTCAAAAGTAAATTCATTCCTCAGGGTCTTAGCATCACATCTCAGCAATGAGATTTCCACAATGGTTTTGATCTAGGTCAATGAATAAGGTATCATGCATTCAGGCTTCCCATAGAAATAATAAATGCATCTATCAGGGTTTTCTCCTTTGGCTACCAGGTTCTTTTTCACTTCCAGCTCCCAATAGTTTGAGGGGGGAAAACAACAGTAAAATTCTAGGTAGAATTAGGATGGAATTGTTTCTTAATCAAAATCAAATTCTGGAAGCCAGGCTTAAGACAGGTGTAAAACAAAGCAATAATAATGTCATGTCATAAATTGTGTTGCATGGTTTGGGTTATATTAATATAACATGAAGAGCAAGAGGTAATTTGGAATATTTCTATATATTTTATGTAGTAAGCAATAAAATACCTACCCCCCCAAAAAAAATTCTACCTCCTAAGCCCCAAGACCTGTGAATTAGCAGATATAAACTTAAGACTCTTGAGATGGCAAGATGTGCAGTCATTGTACTTACAAAAAGTGGAAGAGGGAGGCAGAAGAATCAAGGAGAGATGTGACTGTGGAAGATGGTCATAGAAATGCTACTTTTGAAGACAGATAAAGGAGGCCATGAACCAAGGAATGCAGACGGCTTGTTTGAAACTGAAAGAGGCATGCGAAATGATTCTCCTGTAGAGCCCCCAGAAAGGAAAACAGCTCTGCTTCCACCTTGATTGCAGCCAAGTGCAATCCATGTTGGGCTTCTAACATGCAGAATGGTAAGATGATGCATATATATTGTTTCAAGCAACAAAGTTTGTGATAATATGTTATGGCAGCAATAGACAGCTAGTATACTTTATCTGAAAAGTCATGTAATCTTTAAAAGGGCATGACCTTTGATCTGTATTCCAAAGCCTAGAATAATGCAGTAGTGTGGTCCACAATACACTTAGTACACAACCTCTGAATAAAATACCCTTTTCTATTTTACCCAAACAGTCCCTGTATATTATTTACATTCACTAACAACACTCTTGTTCCTTATATTTAAATGTCATAAGCATCTCTTGACTTTTATAGGTAGAGAAATATTTGATAAATTCCTCAAGATGATCTGGCTCTTCAGAGGTGTGGTAAAAGCTTGAGACGAGTTTATCTGGCTTTTAATCCAATGACTTTTTCACTGCATGATAATATGATTACCCAATTGCAGTTTCTAAAAAAAGAAAATAAATTGACTGGTAAAACCCTTATTTTAGCACAATATGTTTCAAGGAACATGTCTATAAGACAGGCTAACACTCAAATTCCGTTGACATTGAAGATCATTCAAGTTGGGAATAAAATGACAACATCAGAACTTAAACAAAATGTGTTGCCATTCTACTTAGAATTCTCATCAAAGGGAGAAAAACCCCAAGTTCTTTCTCCAGAGCACAAGCATTATTTATTGTGAGGCTCCCAGAGCCAGGCACTAGGGGGAAAAGCAGCCACAGCTCTGCTGAAGAACTATCACAGAAGCTAAAAGTCCACACTGGAAGGAGACCGGCCTATTGTCCCAGAATCAGGTCTCCACAGGCACTTTGTGCACAGGAATCCTACTTGGGTCTTCTTTGATTCTATTATAAGCTGCTTTTTTTTTTTTTTTTTTTTGCTGCTTTAGTCTTCTGCAGCATAACAATGTCCTAAAACAGTGATTTCAAACAATAATTAGTATTGCTCATTATTTCTGTAGGTCATTAATTTAGAAAGGGCATGGCTTGTTTCTGTTCCACAACATCTGGAACCTCAGCTGGACAATTCAAAAGGTTGTGGGTTTCAGTCATCTGAAGTCTTGACTGGGGCTGTAGGATCTTCAAACATGGTTCACTCACACGTGGCTAGAAAGTTGACAGAAGACCTCACTTCCTTTCCATATGGGTCTCTCCTTGGATTGCTTACTATATTCATGGATGACATTGGCTTCTTCCAGAGTGAGTAATTAAAGAAACCAGAATATGAGCTGAAATATATTTTATTTCCTGAAGCCACATGCAATCATTTCCACAATATTCCATTGGTCACAAAAATTGCCCTAAATCAATTCAAAGAAGACTTCACAGATGCATGAATATGAGGAAGCAAATATTATTGGGAACCATTTTGGAAGCTGGCTATCACATTGATAGAATCAGGCCACTTTGCTCTTAAGAAACATCTTTCTTAAGTCTTAGAGACACCATGATGGTCTACTCTGCTAAAATAGAGTGACTAAAATTGTTTGCCTTGTGAAACTTAGGTTTATAAGGGAAACAGTCCTTTCCTATTTCCCATCTTTATTGCTCATGCATTCCATAGGAAGTACTTACCCTCATATGAGGAGAATATTAATTAGTAAAGTCGGTTAGAAAGGAAAAGGATTGAGCACAACAAATAAAGCATTATATTTCAGAGGCTTAATGATAAAAGTTTTTCTTTTTTAATTAATTTGTATAGAGCAAGGTTTGTAGTTCTACTGGGTGTCACTTAAGTGATAAATCAAGGATCCAACCTCTGTAAATGACCACATTGTCATGGGGGGAAAAAAGTAATAAGAGTGTCAGACCTGGGATAAGTGTATATAATTTTTACTGGAGCTCAGTCATGTGAACCCAACATAACTGCAAGGAAAGTTGGGAAATCTAGTCCTTCATAGCACCCAGGATAAGTAGATGTGCTTAGTGGGAATCTAGACAGTCTACTAATATTTCTAATGCTGAGCTACCTAAGTCAATCCATGACCTTGATATCAGAGAGATATTTTTTAAATGCCTTAGTTGATCATGTTAATTATCTGTTTTCCAACTAATACTCAGAAAAAAGACTAAACTCCATATCAAGGCTTTCAGTTGTCTAATGCCTTTAAGCAAGTGCTTTAACCTCTCTAAGCCCCCAGTTCATCATGAGTAAAATGCAGAATAATATTCACCTCACAGTTATGTAAAGCACAATTCACCTGGAGCATAGAAGTGACTCAATAAATTCTGGTTGTTTAGTTAAAGATTTTCTTTCCATTTTTGTTATGGGGTGAGGTCAATGTGCTTGAAGAATAATAATGTATCACATTTATTGTTATTATTTATATACATTTCCTATTTGGAGAGGAAGTTTGACAGAGTGCTTGAAACTTGGATTTATGTTCATACTTAGACCTAATCCCAGGCTCTCCCACTCTCTTGCTTTGTGAGTTTGGAAAAGTTATTTAGCCTTTTGGAATCTCAGTTTCCAAACCTGTTAACTCTTTTATGGAAAGATAATTTTACTCATTTCATAGTATTTTTGTGAGGATCAATTGAAATTATAAATGTAAAATTTTTTTTTTGGTTTTTGGCTTATAGTATATTGCTTAGTAAATAGTAGCCATTATTACTTTCACTACCACATTTAATAAGTTCCTATCATTTAGCATAGTACTATGTTAGATGCTTTAACCTTAAAATAGTTTCTTTTTTCAATGAAAATAAGAATGTGAACTAGCAAAAGTTAAGTAACTTTCTCAAGATCATACCGCTATTACATTTAAGTTTAGAAATAAAGCAAAAGAGTTTGACCCTGGTATCTGTGAACTTTCTACTATATCACTCTGTCTCCCAAATTCAATGCTCATTTCTCCAAAAGTAAGTGTTCCCAGGAGGATATTGAAACATAAGGAAGGCATACATCCTTGCTATGACTTTAACATAACTGGAGCCTTGATTTCCACAATTAGAGTGAGTATAAAATCTAGAGTCCAAACACACTCCACTGTAGTATAACTTCCAAGGGACCCACCCTGACATATCTGTGGAGATACTATCCCTGGATGCCAGGCCAGCCTTCTAGGAGAGGTATCATGGGCCCTTTTCAGTTTGGTTGGTATGAGAACTGCTTTAAGAAGTAATCCAAGTTTCTTCTAAATGTGCTATTCAAAGAAACTGAACTTGTCCTGCCATGAGCTTTGTTCTGTCAGGACCTGTCCACTGAAGCATTTCAAGTAAGGCCTATACTACTTTCAGCATTCTCATGTGCAATCTTAATCAATAGTAGCTCAAGCCCTTGAAAGAGTACAGATTTAAGGTATCAGGTGTTTCTGAGCATTCGTTTTCACTTTGTTTTGTTCACCTGCATGTTTTGGCATGAACTGGTCAAAAAAAGATGCTAAGATGTAAAACACTTAAAAAGGTAGTCTATGGCATACCTAATGATTTATCATTCCAATAATGACCCACAACTTCAGATTATTGATCTGCTGTTGGAGGTAACTTGATAGGTAAAAGGTTACCTATTCATCCTTCCATCCAACTTCAAGTATAACTCCCTCCTTAAGGTCTCCTCAGGGAATCCCAAGTGCACAGTGAATGCCTGTGAGTGGGAAATGCTTATTCCACACTTAGTTCCATAGTGGCTTTTGATATTATCCAATCAATCAATATTTATTGAACACTTATTCTATTCCAGGAAGTATACTAGATGTAAAGATATATCAATAAATAAGACAACATCCCCTACCTTTCTGGAACTTAGATTCTAGTAAAAGACGCAGACACTAATTACATAGATATGTATAAATGCCAGTAAAAAAAAAACACAAAAAAACTGGGTAAAGGCAAATAGATTTATGGAGAAAGGGAGAAAGGGAGAAGGGAGAGAGAGAGAGAGAGAGAGAGAGAGAGAGAGAGAGAGAGAGAGAGAATATCACCATTTTAGTAAAGAAAGAATGAAAGAATTATCAGGAAAGCCTCTATAATGAAGCATCATTTGAGCCAAGACCAAAATAAAGTTAAGCTGTGTGAGTACGTGGGTGCAGAATGTTCAAAGCAGAGAGAAGAGCCCTGAGATGTTTGCATGCACAGTGTTCTCGAGATATAAAAGAAGTGAGTGTGGTTGAGACCAGTGAACTATGGGAAGATGAGTAGAAAGAAGATGAAGTCAGAAAAGGAGCAAAGGTGAAAGCAGGTACATGTGTTGGATGTTATTCTAGAATTAAAGGAAACCCATTGGAGAGTTGAAATCAGGGAAGGGAGATGAAGTAATATACATTTTTGAAGAATCACTCTGATGAGTGTGAAAAAAACAAAAAAAAAACAACACAAAACTGGGGTCAAGGGACATTGGCCACACTGGAAGCTGGAGAGAGGTTAGGCAGTATTCCAGTGGGCATGTGAGAAGTTCTGGTGGAGATCACAGGTGGGAATAAATTATTTCAAGACACTCTTTGGCACGTTACTTTCCTGGGTTTCTCCCAAGCTACTGGTTTCTGAGCACAAAAGGAAAAATTAAGCAGTGTTTCTGTCCTAAGTATCTGCTCTCTTAGACTTTGATCAAAGTCATTTTGAGTTTTTAATTGTCATTTCAATTTCATGTATCATGTGTGGTCTCTGTGTTTTCTCACAGGTGGTTCTCAGGGAATTATGCCAAATGGGATTTTGGGACATTTTTATTTAAAGATTTATTGTGGGGCAGAAACAAGTATGAACACATACACCAATATTAATAATATTCCCATGGTAAAAAATTAAGATATTCACTACACAATTTCCTACCTATGTAAGACTAACTTTAATGGTAAAAATAAAAATTAACTCATTAGCTATGATTCTAAATTCTCATGCATAAATGTGTTTTGTTTTTTATTTGTTAGGCACCTGTGCTAATAAAAGCCTTGAATTCTGAATTTGATAGCAGTGTTAATAAAAGTAAGATTATAGAAGCAGCAATAAAACTTATCATGCATGATTAAGTATGGAGGGGCAAATTAATTTGGCAGTGCTCTGACAGGAAATTTCCCTTTGTTGTGCTTATATGCCTGTATTTTGTACCAATGGCTGTTTTGATTCCCTAGTTTAATCATGCCTTTAAGCTGATGAGCTACATGCTGATGATAGAACATCAAACTCTAGATGTTTACTCAGGAAATACATAGAGGTCGGAGCAGGCACATGGTCCCATGCTGCCTATAGCATTTACAAAAAAAGGAAGGACTAATATTTTGCAAAGCAATAGATTCTTTTATGTTTGGAATATCTTTTAAAGAAAAACTCTAATGTTAGTAGGTCTTTAGCAGAAGATAATATATTTTTACATCTAAAATTTTACTTCTAAAATTGAGATTGAAAAAATGAAGTTGACTAGTGGTTAAAGAAAGATGATAACAAACTATACATCCCATGGTCTCCCTCAAATATCCATCTTTTACTCCATGAATAGATTTTGAGGAAAATGGAAATTTGGAGACAAAGAGATGAGTCTTCATTGAGAGATGGTAAGAAATCCAAAACAAGGGTAGAATTTAACTTCTTTCTTTATGAGATGATTAAGATGCTTATTAGCAGCATTAAATGGGCTGGTAAATTATTTTTTGGAATATAATAATTTCCCAAGTTTATATGTATTATGTACACTAATACAAGAGTAAGATGCAAATTGACCGTACCTTCAAGACACCCACCAACCAATCAGGAGTGAGTATTCAAATTAAACCAAAAAATATGGTGGGTTAATTTGCATACAGAGGCGAGGGGCGGGACAGGACACTTGCTATGTCGCCATTGCAATGACACAGGCACTTTGTAGTGCCCTTGGCTGCTCCAGGCCTCTGGACAGTGTGGGAAGGCAGAAAGGTGGCTCCAGGCCAGAATGAAAAGGCAACTACAGCAGGAGCAAAGGTGGTGCCAGTAGCCAGACAAAAGAAAGCCCATTCTTGCATGATTCTTCATGCACCAGGCCTCTAGGTATATAATAATGATAAAATATAATTAATGAGAGGACATTAAAATTACATATAATGCAGCTACCTAAAGATGAATTGATAGAACTACTAGTTACCTGCTTCAGTGTTTTGGCAGTTAAGCTATATTTTGTTATAAAATAAACAATGTTTATATAGACTTTTGTCTCAGTCAGATGTGCTTTCTCTAGTTCCTTTCCTATATGCACTGATTAAAGAAACATTAGCCAATGTGAGCTCTCAGGAAATGTAGGAGACAATCTAGGTTAATGCATGGCCAGTTTCAGGCCAATTTATTCATAGGAAAATGACAAATCCCTTTCTTTGCATTTACATAAGCAAGGACACTTTAAATTTACTTTTATTTGCTCTCATTGATTTGCATCAATATCACAGGATTTTACTGGATTTCATGAAAGACTTTACTCTTATACTTTTACCCCCTAGTAATTGTTTCATAATTTGTAAATGATGATAAATATCTAAGAATAGGAAACCATTCTTGCTTCAGTAGGATTAACTGACAACGTTTCCATCCAACTCAGTTTTAATTTTGGTGAATTGTTTCTTCTAGAGACAGAGCACCTGCATTTCAATTTGGAAAAAAAAAGGCAAAAACTGAATGTCTAAATGAGAAAGTACACATGCTAAAGAAGATTAAAGCAGGCAAGAATGACATGTTCTACATGGCCAAACACTAAATTCTATCTAGCCATCCAAAACTCATGACTGAACTGTAGAATTCAGATGGAAGTCTGTCCAGAACCAGAAATGTCTTCTAAAAAGAAGCATTTCTAGCAAAGTTCTTCTGACTCAAAATCTCAGTAAGAATAATCAGGACACCTTTGAGGGTGAAAAGGGGACTATTATAATAACATCCGGCAAATCCAGAATGTCCCAGGCAAGACAAGCCTATCCATCATGTCAGTATCATCAATAGGGAAACTTTGCCCTGAGTGGATCTGCTCTTACCAAGCTGCCCTGAATCTTTCTTTGGTACAAGAAATCTTCCTTATAAATGATCAACTCAGTGGTCTTGTGTGCCTCTCCATGATAATAATAAGTCACATTTATTAAGTTACTTGCCCTGTGCTCTTAGTGCACATACATTTTAACAGTGGGCTAAGGATTTTCATGTGCACTATCTCATTTAATCCTCACTTTCTACCTTTTTCCTTATTTTACAGTTGAGAATACAAAAGCAAAATTAAAATGCCAATGACCACAACCATATTAAGTGGCAAAGCTCAGATTGGTGGGTTGACTCTGTGATCTATACTCTTAAATAATTTTATTATTTCATCACAGTTGCTTTTAAATGTTAAAATCACAACTGTGCATAGTTTCTCCCTGCTGTACTAGCAGCAGACCCTGTCAATCTGCCCCTGTAGTGTCTCCTTCCGAAGCCAGCCATGGCCACAGAATGCTTCTCAACACAGTGCTATAGGAACAACTATCAGTGCTTATATCTTCCCACAGACGTAGAACTATTCCAGGTCTTGCTTTTACAAATGGGAAACAAAGTCACATTGTTCTTGCTGAAGCTGACATTATTGTCTACCCAACATTATTACCTAACACCCCCCCCTTTTTTTTTTACCAGTTTTTCTCAGTTCCTATGTGGTCACATGTAACAGAGAGGCTGGATTTTCTCTAGTCCCGAGGGCATAAATCTGAATTAGCCAAAGTTGGTCATGTTTTCAGCATTCCTCTTACCAGTGGCCAATTTAGGAATGAATATGAGGTGCAATTCTGGCCAGTGCAATGGGAGACTATTAGCCAGGGAAAGGGACCTCTGAAAAGAATTATACCTAAAAAATAAAAGGGGGGGGACAAACATGTGAGAAGATTCAGTCCATCCTTTTCTTTTCATTTTGGGGAAGAGTATCATTTAGGATGTTGTAAGCTATGAAATACAAGTCTAAGACACCAAGTTCTTTTTAATCATTTGGATGATTAAAAAGTGCTGCATGAGTTTTCCATTGCTTTATAACAAATTTTCCAAAATTTAGCAGCTCCAAAGAGCACACATTTTATTATATGTTTCTATGGGTCAAGACTCCAGGAATGTGTCAGCTGAGTCTTCTGCTCCAGGTGTCACAAATTTGTAGAGAAGGTGTTGCTCAGGATGGATTTTCATCTGGTGGCTCAACTGGGGAAGTACCCAGTTGCAAGCTCATTCATAATTTCCTTGCCCTAATTTGACTGAGGGTTGCAATTTTTTTCTAGTTGTTGGATCGAGGCCACCATTGGGTTTTATAGGCAGGCTTTGCACAGTTCCTTAGAGGGCATCTGCAATTCCCTGCCACACAGGCTTCTCCAACGCGGCCACTTACTTGACTAAGGCCTCGAGGAGAGCTTCACTCTGTTTTCTAGAGCTATTTGAGGGAAAGAGAAGGAGCATACTTATTTTCTACAAGTGAAAAACTCATGCGGAAGCTGGTTTGTCTCAGTAGTAGAGCATCGGTCTGCGGACTGAAGGGTCCCAGGTTTGATTCCGGTCAAGGGCATGTACATTGGTTGCGGGCACATCCCCGGTGGGGGGTGTGCAAGAGGCAGCTGGTCGATGTTTCTCTCTCATCGACGTTTCTAGTTCTTTATCTCTCTCCCTTCTTCTCTGTAAAATATCAATAAAATATATTTTTTCAAAAGAAAGAAAAACTCAGGAGTCTGGCTTCAAAAGTGCCTGAATGGCTTCTCAGTGGTGTATAAGTTACCTCGGACAAACTGGGCAATGTCTGTAAATAAAATGTTCTCCCTTCTCTGTGGTCAACTGTAAAGAAGAGAAAGGGAGAATGGGATCCAGAGTAGGTATAGGATAAACATTCACATATTCATTTGTTTTTTCATTCATTCATTCCTAAATTCATCTGACCAACAATAAGTGAGCACAGAATATAGGATAGGAGCTCTGGCAGATGCAAAGATGTATCATACATAATCTAATGGGAGCAGAAAGAAGTAAAAAAAACCCAGTAAGTATAAAATAATACAGAAACTATTACATATCTAAAAGGATGAGCATGTCTTGGCAAGGACCAATACCTGTTTTCACTACCACTAAATGCTAAACTTGCCTAGAGGAGGAAGAACTTTTGTCCAGCAAGAACCCAAAGGTAAATGAGAATATTCAAAAACAGGGAAGTAGAGCTTTCTGGAGAGAGAAACATGTATGCAAAGGGAAGAAAGAACGTGTTTGGTGTATGAGTATATGAGCAGCAAAGAGCTTTCAGGACAATGTAACAGGAGAACAGCACAAAAAGATCACTGGATCAAAATTAGAAGGATTGCAGCCGAAACCGGTTTGGCTCAGTGGTAGAGCGTCGGTCTGCAGACTGAAAGGTCCCAGGTTCGATTCCGGTCAAGGGCATGTACATTGGTTACGGGCACATCCCCAGTAGGGGGTGTGCAGGAGGCAGCTGGTCGATGTTTCTCTCTCATCGATGTTTCTAGCTCACTATCTCTCTCCCTTCCTCACTGTAAAATATCAATAAAAATATATTTAAAAAAATAGAAGGATTGCAAAGGGAGTGACTAGAAAGAGGATGTGCCAGAATCCATAACATTTAAATTAGACATTTTTTTCATAAATCTTCAACTCACACATGGCAATTCAAGTTGATTTATAGGATTTAGTGCAACTAGTAGGTTGAGAGGTTTCTGTATCCAGTATGAGTTTAAATAAAAATAATTAATTATTAGAATTTGCATGATCACAATTACCAAGGAATAAAAGAAATATAAAAATTATTTTCAAGAAAACCATCTTAGATGTAATAAAGTAATATATAGTATTTCTCCATGGGAAAGAAAAACTAACCTTGTAAATTGAATCCTTTTCCTCTTTCTCTCACTTTCCTTCCTTCCCTTGTTTCTCTCCTAAACTCTACTCATCTGATAGATTTATGAGCATTTTCAGTCTTTCAATCTCTCCTTTAGAAGCATCTCATCCCAGTAAAAAATAGATTTCTCATGGTAACTTTTCTTTTAAATGGGTAAAACCTTAAGACATAGTAAAATGCTAATTGAGGTAATTCCAGACATAAACCATGAGCCAAAGCTTCACCCCAGCCGAGACTGATTTGGCTCAGTGGATAGAGCATCAACCTGTGGACCGAGGGGTCCCGGGTTCCATTCCGGTCAGGGGCATGTACCTTGGTTTCTGACGCATCCCCAGTGGGGGGTGTGCAGGAGGCAGCTGGTCGATGTATCTCTCTCATCAATCTTTCTAGCTCTCTGTCACTCTCTCTTCCTCTCTGTAAAGAATCATTAATATATATATATATATATATATATATATATATATACTTATTTATTTATTTTTTAAAGCTTCAGCCCATCAGGGCATTAGGCTTGGCTCATTGTCTCATTGTGTGACCTCTGAGATCGGAATCCTAAAACCACTTGGATAGTGCCCAATAGAGTCTCAGAACTCAGATGTGCAACTTGCTTGACAGTTAAAATGCATTCACTTCCTCCCTCCCACCCCCTCAAGTTTATTCAAGAGTCACAAACTCAGATCCTGTGACCTTAGGGGGATTTTAAAATGGAAGAGCTTTGAGGGAATGTGTATATGTGTGTGCTTGTGTGTGTCTGTGTATGTGTAACAAATTATGCTATAATGCCATAGTCAAACAAATTATGTGGGAAACATATAAGTCAACAGACTTTTAGCAAATCAAATTATTGGATTTGTGAGCATGTATCTTGATGTTTCTGATGGTTTAAGTGTGTGTTTTTTTATATATTTTTTCTGGTCTTTTGTTTCTTGCTGAAAACACATTCCCATATTTTCATGGGTCCCCATTCTAGAACAGAATGCAACCCTTATAAAGATTATAATTAATGTTTGAGGCAGCAATAAACATTATTCTACTGATACCCTATGTGGAACCCAGTAATAAAGAGATGAGTTTTATTCTCATGTCATTTTTGAAAAATATAGATAATTCATGCTAGACTAAATAAGCATGCAAACATTTTACAGCTCTACTTTTAATCCTAGCACAGGAGATAGGTATTATAGCCTAGTGTTTGACAAACAGTAGAGAATAAACAAACAAACACATAAATAAATAAAGTTTATATTTATTTTCTGGTTTTTCATAGTTATTATCTTCAAGCATCTTCTCAGGATACCACCACCATTGCACTAATGAAGTCTTAAGTGGGCAAAACGTGGGACTAGTTCCATTCTGAAGAACACAGCTGCCCATCTTCACCGTCAATCCCAAGACAACTGGACACTGAGTCCCTACATTTAATTAATGCCTGCTTTGCACCAGGTACTGAAAATACAGAGCTGAATGAGATTTTGCAAGTATTCTGCCCTTGATGGCAGTTTCAGAGATAGTTTGGGGACAGAAGATGGCAAAGGGTGGTGTGTACAACACATACTCCCAGCATTCAAAAGATAAACCAACACTCAAAAGGAGATTGCAACAACAAAGGGATGAAGCACTGCATATGTATCAGAATCGCTAAAACTTTTAAAAATGCCAATGCCAATTGCTGGTAAGGATGTGGAGCAAAAGGAACTCTCATTCATTGCTGGTAGAAATGCAGAAGGATACAGACAATCTGGACAATAGTTTGGCATTTCTTAAGGAACTCACTAGCCTTATCCAGCAACGACACTTCTAGATTTTTACTCCAATTGGTTTCAAAACATAGGTCCTACCACACATGAATGTTTATAGAAGGTTATTCATAATGGCCAAAATCTGGAAGCAACTGAGATGCCCTCCCACAGGTTAAGTCTAAGAAAACTGGTATAACTACACAATGCAAGATTTAGTCAAAAACAGTGAGCTAACAAGCCATGCAAAAACATGGACTCATGTCCCTAAGTGCATATCACTAGGTAAAAGAAGCCATCCTGAAAGAAAAAACAAACACTATTTTGCATGATTCTATTTATATAATATTCTGGAAGTGGAAAAACTATAGAGATGGTATTCAGTTCAATGGCTCTGAAAATCTAAGCTGTTCTTAAAAATAAAGCTTATGGGTGGAAATCCCTCAAAGCAGGGAAGTGAAAATTTGGGGGAAAGATAACAGTTTATTAGACTAGTTATGATTGAATTATTATAAAACATTAGATGGAGATATTTAAAATCTGATCAAGCTAGAGCAAGGCCTTCAAAGTCAGGGTGTCAATTTCAAATATATATGCAGAATTCAATGACTTAAGTTAGCTAATATTGAACCAAACATGGTCATACCATTGTGAAAAATTTTCTAACATCTTGATTCAGTGATATCCCCACTCAGAATACTTGGCATTTAATACTTCAAATGACATATGGCATATCTGTAAGTTCAATTTACCTCAGTTTTCACATGCTATGTCTTGTCTTACCATCTACAGTATAATTCCCTGAAAGCAAAAACTATGGAAGCTTGCCACTGTATGCCTTTATACTCTAGTGCATTGCAAAACATTAAACCCATAGTAGGTACCCAATAATTTCTATGCAAATAGTAAGTCAAGGTTTAATAGGTGTATAGATAGGTGGAGATGGATGGATGAAGAGAAATACAGTCCATAGAATCCCTTCATTTCTTTATCAAGGATAGTTGTGTCAATCTATAAGATAATTATGAACAATAATTTTATGTAGTTACAGTTCAAGTGAATTTGCAGACCCTGTTATGATGAACAATCAGACCAAATTTTCCCAACACATTTGAGATCCCTATCCCTAGAGGTGGGTCAAAATGAAAACCAGATTTTGGATTGTGGTTTCCAAGAGCTGAATTGTGGCCCCCAAATAAGATATGTTGAAATCCTAACTCCTAGTACCTCAGAATATAACCTTATTTGGAAAGAGGTTCTTTACAGAAGTAATCAAGTTAAAATGAGCTCATTAGGGTGAGCCCTAATTCAACATGATTGGTGTCCTTATATTTTTTTTAAAGAAAATTTGGATACAGGCATGTGAAGAAGGCACAGGAAGAAGACAGCCATCTATGAGATAAAAATGTCTGAGGCTACAAGAATTTAGAAGAGAGGCATAGGACAGATCCTTCCTTGTAACCCAGAGAAGCAGGACTGCAGATTTGGGGCTTCTAGCCGTCAGAATTGTGAGACAATACATTTCTTTGTCAAAGCCACTGAGTTTGTGGTACTTGATTACATTACGACAACCCTACCAAACTAATACAATCATGAACAAGATATTTTTGGTGGGGGAGAGGAATGTTGAAATGTACATGTATGTCTGTTTCTTAACTATGAGAAAGACTCCTGATCTTATCTTTTTTATAGAAAACTAAAAATTTCCTCGGAAGCTTTTGACAAACTCACAAGGCATAGAACTCACCAGTTCTGAGGAGAGGAATTTGAGACATCACGTAGAAAACCCTTTCATGGCATTTTACTGTCAAGAGAAGAAAATGGGTGGCAAACAGAGTTAAAATGAGTTCTTGAGAGGGCTTTTTAAAAAAATATTTCTGAAGGCTAATAAGACTATCCAGTAGACAGGAAAACAAGAGAATTGTGTGAGTGACATCTTTGCATAGGTGAGATGGACAAGGGCCCAGGACAGAGGTGGCATGCTAGTTGGTGTACATAATCGTTTCCTTTTCTCTCCTCTCCACACTTCTGAAACATTTTTTTAAACTACAAAAATCCTATCAGAAAACTTGCCAAAGAGAAGAATTAGAGGTGAAAAATCTTATTATACAAGAACTTTTTAAAGAGCTAGTTGCTCTAGTGCATTTAAAGGATTTTTAATATTGAATTTGTGCTCTACCTTTTAAGGAGCAAGTCTGTTGCATAATACTGGGTACATCTGTATACAATTATACAGCACAGAGGTAAAGAGACATGTGGCTACACAGTCATGCCTATAGTTTGGTAATTTAAGGTATAATGTAGGGCATTCTCCTAAAGACTTAGACTTTAATAATTTGGGGAGATTGTTTTGTTTAATTTTATCCTGGCAGGACTGTGAGCTGGAGGCTGCTGACATGTTAGAATGTGTTCGTTTGAGTTGATGTTGCAGCTGTCTGAGAATATTTTGTGTGTTTTTTTCATAAATTAATAAGCTCAAATGTAATTTTGCTCTCCTTCACTGCCTCTGTGCTTTTATGTATTCTGCACAAGTGCCTCAATGTTCCATTCTATTTAACTATAAAATATAATAATGCATTAAAGGGGGGGTGGTAACATTTACCATAAAGTTATAGTTTTTTCCACTTTGCTTTCCAAATCCATTTAAGTTAGCAGCACAAAGCATAGTTCCTTTATAAGACTTATGTTCATAGCAAAAGCACATAAATATTTCATCCACCAAACTGGTTCATAAAGAGAACGTAATAGGAAGGGATATTTTAGGTAACATCAGGACATATGTGTAAACCTTATATAACTTAGGCCATAAATTATAAGATGTCAAACTCCCTGTGCTGAGAAATTCACACAAACTTCTTAGATCAGAAGGAAAGCACCTGCTGGCAACTCCCTCCCCTGTAATTATGATATTGGTGGAATTCCTGCTTTATCTACAAAAAATGAAGTTTAATGAAATTATGGCTCTGTATAATACTAAAAAAAAATTCCATGTGAAAAATGTAGTCAATAATCTAAATCTTTACTATTCAAGGATATCCACAGTCCAAATGTGACTACTGAACACTTGATATCTTAATTGAGATGTGATTTAAGTGTAAAATAGGTGTTGAATTCCCAAGGTATAGAATGCAAACTATCTCATTAAAACTTTTGTATACTCATTAGATGTTGCAATAATATTTTGGATTAAGCAATATTTTTATTGAAATTAATCCCATCTGTTTCTTTTTTACTCTTTTAAATAGGACTGTGAGAGAATTTAAATTACATATGTGTCTTGGAAGTATATCTATAGGATAATGCTGCTCTAGATGTTTCCAAATGTTACATGCTTTCTAATCCATGGGGCGGGGGGGGGGGGATATCTGGTTGCTTACCTGCCATATATAATTTGCATGTTGTGACAATGATCACAGATTATGAAAACAGAGTGCCTGTCTCCACAGTCTAACTCTGCTTCTCAGTGGTAAGTTACTTCTTTGTTGAGCCTTAGTTTTCTCAGCAAGAAAATGAGGGTTATGGGGAACCTACCACATACAGTGTGTTATGAGTAATTAATGAGATAATGTGCATGATGATCTTAGCGGTACCCAGCCTGGTGCAGCACTCAAGAACTAACAGAAATGTTTAGTTTAGCAGTGCAGCATTTTTTAAAAATTTGAATGTGATTGCCTGTAGGTAAAGCATATGTGTTTCAGTTTAGCCACAGACCCAGCCATTCTCTGTTGTTCATACACAATTTGAATTGTCCTTATCCTAGGGACTTTTGAGCTTATGAAAGTGCCATGGGATTATTCAAAACAACCCCTTTCATCACCAGATCATAGGAATATCAGGCTAATTCAAGATTCTAACTAACCAAAAATACACTTGGTTCAGTTCTTTCTTTCTTTCTTTCTTTCTTTCTTTCTTTCTTTCTTTCTTTCTTTCTTTCTTTTTCTTTCTTTCCTACACTGCTGGTGAGAGTATAATTTAGTACAACTTCTATGGAGGGACGCCTGGCAATGTCTAAAAATATTACCAATGAACATGTCATGTGACCCATAATTCAACTCTGAGGCATCTATGCTACAGATGCACTTGATATGTCTAGAATGGTCAACATGAAGTTATTCATTACAGTGTTCCTTGCAATAGCAAAATATTGGAAAGAATACTGAAATATGATATGGATAAATATATTAAGGGACAGTCATACACTGCAAAACTATCTCTGACCTCCCCACAATCAGATCTGAGGTGTGGAGCATAGCATCTGGCACTAAGTAGGCACTGGATAATAATATTTATTTAATGACTGAATGAAAAAGTAAAATAGTATGCAAAAGTTTATATGCAAGAATGGTCAGTGTTTTTATAAATCATGAATAATGTTTATCTGTAGATTTTTAAAGCTGTCCATTCCACTTAAAACAGAAGTACATCTTTCCATCAGCTATAGAAGTTATAGGGCCAGACTCCAAGTCCATAGACCATGGTCAGTTCTCATCTCCCTCCCTTTTCCTCTTGTGCACTCCATTCCAAACACTGTTCTCCTTGCTATTTCCCTAACATGCATAACCTGACTTCAGAACCTTTGAAGTTGCCATTTCTTCTGCCCAGACACTCTTCCTTTGACATTCACGTGGATTTCCATGTCACAGCTCATAGTCAGCTACTCAAGGCCACCCTATCTAATATCTCAATCCCAACCTTTTAACCCTGCCACGTTACCCTGTTAGATTGTTTTTGTTACTTCTAGAACAAGACCTGATAAGAATTGCCTTGGCCAGTGTGGCTCAGTTGGTTGAGTAACATCCCATTCACCATGAACTAAAAAGTTACCATTTCTCTTCCAAGTCAGGGCACATACCCGGGTTACAGGCTAGATCCCCAGTGAGGGGCATGCAGGAGGCAGTGGATCCATGTTTCTCATTGATGTTTCTCTCTCTTCCTCTCCCTTCTTCTCTCTAAAAAAATAACTCTGGTAAGAATCACTGAAACTCTTTGAAGAATGCCAGGAAATTCCAAAATGACAGGAAAGCCACTGAGCTCTGCAGTGAGGCTGGTGACTTACCTCTCAATATAAACTCACCTGGGGGAGAGATAGAACTTTCAGGTTTAAAAAAATTTTATGACTAGGACCTACCGATGTCTGGTAACTGGCCTGCGGAAGCACCCAGTTTTACATCTTTTTTGAGCTATAGACATTAAAAGATAAGTGATGTAAACTCCTAATTTTTATTTAGAAAGACAGTTCTCTAAATAAATACACAGAACCCACATATACATAACTTGTATATTTTTAAAATATATACTAACTAAATGTATTAGAAACAATGAAGATATGAAGAAGCTAATATTTATAGGACACAGGATATAATCAAGCCACCTTTGAACTGTGTTTTTAGAGAAGCTCCAGCAAGACCTCCAGCTGAGTGGGCTTCATTTGCACTATTTACCTCTTTTTAGGGTTTAATAGGTGGATAGACAGATTTAATAGGTGGATAGACAGATGAGAGAAGGAAAATCCTTCCCTTCATAAATATTAAAATGCCAGCAATATTGGAATGATTAAGGCTGAACGGAAAACACAAATGGTTTTCAGGTTGCAATTCTTCCAAGTTGCAAAACCTTGATGTTCCCTTATCAGGTCAGAAGAACATCCTTGCAGAAATTGGGTTCAAATGACTACAAACATGTCTATGGCATCAATAGAAAATCAAGGTCTCACCAGAGCTTCGGGGTTCCCCTTCTCAAAGGAAAATAAGTATGCTCCTACAATCCCTGAGCTCTCAAGTAAGCCCATAACTAATCTGAATAAACTAATCTTCAAGGGGAATATTATTCAAGGAGTTAAACTTTGCTGCCCCCTCCCCCCACTCCCATTGTTCTTTACATGAGAACTGAATGAAAATTCTACTTGGAGCTCCAGCCAAAAGTTCCCACCTTGAAGGCTGTTGAAAAGAACTCAAGAGAGACCATGAGTCACAGCCTCATTTCCCACTCTGGGACAGCTCCAAGTGAGGTCCCAGGAGGTGGAGGAGGTTCCCAGATTGAGGTCTCAGCCCTCAGAGGATTGGCCCTAAGTAATGACACATAATGAATCTCTCTCTCTCTTTTTCTCAACACCACTTTTGAGACCCACCACATGAACCTTGCCCTTCTCTCTTAAAATAAAGACTCTTTTAGCTCCGAAGACTTCCACACCTAAACACCAGCTAAGGAATGGGAATAAGGATTGGGATTCAGACCTGAACACCAGCTAAGAAACGGGAATAAGGATTGGAACTGGGGTAGTTAGTTCCCTTAACACTATATATCGCTTTCATTATGATAATAAAACATTCCAGGAAGTAAGTTGCCAGGGAGAGAAAGGGAGAAGCAGCTCTCCCCCCACCCCACACACCCCCTCCCCTCTCTCTCTTCTGAAGGAAGAGGCAGCGTCTCCTTGCAGAACGACAACCCTGAGGATACAGCAGTTGTCTTCAAATCTGTGACCATAAAAAATCATTATCTCTGTGAAATACAGCAATTTGGGAGATAATCAAACGGTGACCAGGGGGCAGAGCTGCCAATCTGAAGGATTATGCTCGCGCGCACCCGCCTGCGCCTGACCTTCCTGGGAGCCAGCTGTCGGCGCTGCGAAGACGCCCATCCACTCCGGGCACATTCATTAGGCTGCCTTCCGTGCGTGGGCCATTTGCATAACACCCCGGCTTTCTTAATTAGTACTTCATTTCTCCCTTGACTTATTTTGTGGCGAAGTTCACCGTCCCCCCTCCCGGATGCTCTCTTCCCTTGCTGAAATCTAGGAAAGGGGAGAGGAGGTGGGCGGGAAGGCTGAGGAGAAGGGAAAAAAACGAATAAGACTTGCAAATGAAGGCACCGGTAATTAGTCTATTAATATTTCCAGGTTTGCTTTAGGTTTCTCCGTGGAAAAACTAGGAAGTGAGACTGCACGGGGAAGACACTGATCCTGGCAACTTCTCATTCCACTCTGCACCACAGGGGACGTGGGAGGGCTGGGCCGGGCACAGGCTCTTGCCTCCTTCTCTGCCCCTTACTTTGAATACACTCCACCAGGGGTTGAGAAGTCTGGTTTGAGATGTCCAGAATTAGCATTAATTCTACCAGAAGGAGAGATTATGTCAGTCCACTCTTCAGTTGCGCTAGTCTCAAATTCTAACAGGGGCGGCTGCGCGAATCTTTTCCTGGAAGTTCCATTCACTTCTAATGTCTTACTCCAACCTCTCTCTTGCTGGACTCTTCTATACAAGTGAAATGAAAATAAGAGCAAGGATATTCGACATGTAATGATTACAGTCCACCGGTACGAATAACTCAGATCAGAACAAAAAGCAAACTATGCTTTTCTTAAAGCTGGGGTTTATTTGACCTGATCCGAAGAGTAGAAGTGCCTCAACTTCCCCACGTGATAGCCAGAGCCTGTGAGGTTAGTGAATCTTGGGTTCTGCTCATGAAGAGAAGACAGATTCTGTTACATGGACTCAGGAGACCTCCTACAAGAAAACAGAATGTGACTTATTAAAAGCCACAAAAGTGATACCTAAGTTAGTCCTGAGATGTGTGGATTTCACCAGTAGAAATCAATAATTACTTCTACAAAGTCTCACTTATCTCCACATCTACTACTTTCCTTTCATCTCTTTAATTGTTTTAACCCTACAAAATAAATTATTCTATTTGCACTATAACACACAGAGGGATTATTTTCAACCAAATACCTAATAAACCTTGATCCTTATCAAAGGTAAAATGTTAGACAGAGTGAGCTAGGGAGGTAATAGGAAAGCATACACCCTTGTGAAGTTGCAGTCTAATTGAAGAGAAAAGACTAACACATTAGCAGGTTAACTATCATTGGCAATTACTAGGTTAACATCATGAGTAAGATGTCTTGGCCAGGGGCTCTGTAGACTTCCTGGAGATGGGAGGTCATTTGTTGGTTATTGGTATGTGAGTCCCTGAATCAATAGAGTATCTTCATGACCAAAAACGTCCTCTGTACATAGAGGTAGCAAAATATCTCCTTTCTGTGTTTTGGTTTCTCATCAATATACAGTAAATCCAAACTACTGTCAGATTTTAGAGAATGTACCTGATGCTTCTCCATATCAATGTAAATAATAATTGTCAATGTCACATGATATAAATTACCCAAGTTCTTATTATTTCCACAGTGGAGAAAGCTCCAATGAAAAGCCAAAACCTAAACACAAGAACCTTTACGTATAGCTGCCTAAGGGAGAAAGTGTTTAAGGCAGACTTTTTCATTGTGTCAGCCATTGGGGGAAAAATTACATTTCTACTACATTTGTGGTAAACATGTTAATTTAAGTCATGATCACTTTGAAAATTTTTAACTTATTTTCTTTAAACATGGCTTGATTTACCTCCTTCAATGGGCTCTGTAACTAGTCAAACATACAGTTTATAGCTTCAGTGCAAACAATATCTTGAGCTGAGACCAGTTTGGCTCAGTGGATAGATCGTCGGCTTACGGACTGGAAAGGTCCCAGGTTTGGTTCTGGTCAAGGGCATGTACATTGGTTGCAGGCAGATCCCCGGTCGGGGTGTGTAGAAGGCAGCTGGTCGATGTATCTCTCTCATCGATGTTTCTAGCTCTCTATCCCTCTCCCTTCCTCTCTGTGAAAAATTAATAAAATGCATTAAAAAACCCCCACAGTATCTTGACAACACAGAGGGAGTGCTTTTTAAAAGTCTCTCTCTTATAACCCTAAACCAGCTGAATCTATTTTGCTATGACTATTAAGAACACACATACATACATACAAATAGAAATAAATAAAATAAAAAGAGATTTTGAACATTAATTCAAGAAAGGAAACCATTCTTTTGAAGAAAGCTCTAAGCAGACCAAGGAAATAGTTTTTTTTAAAGGAACTTATACTTTTAAAAATTGCTAATACAAATTTAGAATTTTTCTTTCCAGATTATTTTTTCTTAAAATGTAAAATTTATAAATTACAATTATGTGGAAAAATATATTTTTGTATATATTCATATATGCTTATATTTAGAGTAAACCACATTTATATATGGAATATGCAAATGGTAATTTTTATGACTAACAGATTCTCTTTAATATGCAATCATGCATACATGCATAATTTATAAGTAACATACCTATTCACAATACCAAATGCATTTCCTTTTTATTATTATTTTTTTTAAATCATTCTTTATTTTCAACTGAAATCAAATCATTCTTTAACCAGGGGTATTTTCCTCTCAAAATATATGAATGCAGTGTTGAATTCCTACAATTAGCTCTAACAACTCCTTTGGAAGAGTTAAAAATGCAGGGCAAAGGAGAGGCCAAGAAGTTATGTTGGACGTGATATATATTACTTATGAGCAATGGGAGAGAGTAAAATAGTGTGTGAAGTGATCATTTGAAATGTTAAGCTTTGAAATATTTGCCCATAATGTTATTTTAACATAGTTGGTTGCACTGAATGGATGTGACTCTCTGTCCCAAGTGATACTTCCTGTGAACATAAAGTGTCTGCAGGTGTTTGCCTCCAGGTAGGTCACTGAAAGACAATGCAAATGAGGACAATTTCCCCAGTAGCAGCAACTGCAGAAATTAACAAGCAGAAACCTGGTAGACACTAGCATCCTTCTCTCTGGCAAGGTAAATTTAGGGGCATTTTAGAATTTGTCCTGGATTACCCATCCCTCATGTGTGCCACCAGTTCATAAGCAAAAAAACCCCGAAATATTAGGAATTCTCAATTATCCACCTTTAGAAATCCACTTTCTATTTTATTCAGGACATATTTGATATCCCACACTGGCTACTGTCTACCATCAACTGCAGCACACTCCTCCCTGTCACCTGGCCAGCCCTTTGGCAAATAATTTAAATACCACTTAAACTAGGTAAACCTCTGTCCCTTCCCCCAAATCATTTACAGTTCTGGTTTAAAAATAATCTTTTTGCAACAAATCCTGTGTTAGATTATTCAAAACATTAAAATAATATTTTTGTAGCAAATCTTGTTTTTGATGATTACTACAGATACTACTTCACTTTGAGCACTTTGTCAGGACAGATTTGGGAATAGGTAAAAGGGAGAAGAAAATAATGTATGCAATAAGTAGGACTTTTTATTTATATTACTCATTTAATTCTCTTCAGGGTTCCATGAGATACTTATGAATATCCTGTTTCACAGATGCAGAAACCAAGGCCCACAGGGATTGAATAATTCCCTGAATATCATAGAGCTAGAAGACAGTGATATCAATACTTGATGCCAGGTTTATCTGGCTGTAATGCACTTGTATCCCCCACCCCAATAAAATATGGCCTTGGCCTTGTTTGCATATGCAAAGTTTGCAACTGGTTTGGGAAATCACAAAAGGAAAAGTGTGCATTCACAGAGCCTGTGGAACTCATCTAAGGAAGTAGCTCAGATGAACAGATGCTTCTAGATTTGCATTGGGGTTAAGACCCAAGAAACCCATGTCCGTTGAAAATATCGTAAGTTGAAAATGCATTTAATAGATCTTCCTTGATCTCAGGCTCTCATCGCTGCTCAGCCTGCTCACTCTCATTCTGTGAAGTTTGAGCTGGTTACACCTCCTGCTTCCCTTTGCTACTAACGCATCTTTGTGACTCCCCACCATGTCTGAAGTACACCTGGTCCAGGGCTCCATCCTGAAAAAAATATGCAGGACCTCATCAGTGAGGCCTGCTGGGGAATCTCTTTGGTGCACCTCACCCTGTGCTCCCAGGGCTCTCATACCTACAGCTGCAACCACAACCTGCCTGCGGGCATGAGCCCCACCAACATGTCCAAAATCCTAAAATGCGCTGGCAACGAAGCCATCACTACCCCAAGAGCTGAAGCTAATGTGGACACCTTGGCACTAGAATTTGAAGTTCCAAATCAAGAAACAGTTTCAGACTATGAAATGAAGTGAATGGGTTTGGATGTTGAACAACTTGGGATTCCAGAACAAGTGTATGGCTGTGTAGTAAAAATACCTTCTGTTGAATTTGAGCATATATGCCGAGATCTCAGTCCTATCGCATCTTAGGCATTTTTAACATCCAAGAAAATAAAACTTTGAGAACTGCTTCTGAGGTCCCAACATGCCCTTAAAAGTCTCTCCTGTCACCAAAGGTGTACCTCTGAGTACATATGGAGATCACGTTTTTCTGCAAATAACCTATCTTTTTTCCCCCCAATTTTCTACAATTTAAAACATAAAGTCTGAAGTCAAAGCTGGTCTTATTAACCTTAGAACTACTTCTGCCTTATCTACAAATACTCTATAGAATTTTTATAGCAAAGGGTTTTTTTGATTATTAATACAGTTTTACAAAGCATGTTTTCAATTTAAATAAAAGTTATTTGAATTTCAAACATCAAAAAGAAAAAAATGCATTTAAGACCCTAACCTACCAATCATCACAGCTTAGCCTGGCCTACCTTAAACATGCTCAGGATACAATAGCCTAAAAACACTGGCGGCAAAGTACACTAGAGGATTGGCGGTTTTCCTCGTGGGTGCCTGCCTGGGAGCCATGGCTCCCTGCCTCTGCTCAGCATCACAAGAATAGTATACTGCTGCCGAAACCGGTTCCGTTCAGTGGATAGAGCATCAGTCTATTGACTGAAAGGTTCCAAGTTTGATTCTGGTAAAGGGCATGTACATTGGTTGCAGGCACATCCCCAGTGGGGGGTGTGCAGGAGGCATCTGGTTGATGTTTCTCTCTCATCAATGTTTCTAACTATCCCTCTCCCTTCCTCTCTGTGAAATATCAATAATATATATATATATATATATATATATATATATATATATATATATATTTAAAAAAGAATAGCCTACTGCCTATCAATATCCTGGGAGAGATCAAAGTTCAAAATTCAAGGTATAGGGAATTGAGGAAAAATATGTGATACCTTAATCAATAAAGAAATTTATTTTTTTTAAATCAAGGTATAGCTTCTCCTGAATGCATATCATCCTCTTTTTCAAAGTCTAAAAAGTATGTCAGGGACCATCTGTATACAATACAGCATATATAATAAAATCACTCCAATTGAACAACTACCTAGAAATGATAGGACCTGTTCCTCAGTCAAGTCTGTGTGATGCAGAGAGAATAGAGGACAGATCCTTCCTGCACATGCTCCCAGCTTTCTGATCATGCTTTTTCATACATTTCCTCCTAACATGTGCCATCACAGGTAATAAAATAGGAACTAAAATTCTACAACACTGAGCAAGGAAATGTCCTGCTTCGGGACTGCAAAGCAACCAGATGTCCACAGAGGAAGGTCTGGGAGAGACAATTAAATACAGTCCTTTCCCTCCAGGGCAGTATTGATCAAAGGAGTAACACATATACATGTTTCATCATTCAAATGCTAATGAATCTATAAACCTCATTATTTCTTATCTATCTTTGAGTTTCCACAGCAGTTTTTGATGACATGCTGTATTTCTGACAGTAATGTTTGCACTTTTTATTCGAATTTTCTAACCCAATAACAGGCGGGAAACCTTTAGTAAAAACAAAATTTAAAAAAAGTCTCTGAATATGGTACCAGAGCATGCATTATCTGCAGACTGAGAATAGATACTAACTTTTCAACACTGCTTGAAGTGTAACTGGTTTCAAACAAGGCTTATTATTAGGAACAGCAACAATAACAAAACATTTACTGAGACACCAAAAGACATTTCCTATGAGAATTTTGAAATTCGCAGAAGGTAAATACTATGAAAACGTAGTGTCAGAGGGCTTAGTCCCAACAGCTAACTAGCTCAGATATCAATGCAGAAACTGAATGCTCTTCTTTCTATTTCCTACTTATGTCCTTCTCTTCATTATACTTTTTAAAGTACTTTTGTTGTTATTGTCAATATTTGTTTTCAGAGAAGCAGTGGGATATGATGGAAACACCAGGACATTTGAAGTAAGAAAGGTCTGGGTTCAAATGTGTCCTACTACTTACTTACAAAATGACCTTGAGCAAGGTAATTAATCTCTCTGAGCCTCAGTGTTTTCATCTGTAAAATGGGATGGGGTTACTAATTACTGGTGCTACCTGTGTGATCTAATAAAATTTGTTCAGAATTTCTGAGATGTGAGTTTCTTCTATGTGGAAAAAAATTTAATATCTACTTTATAGGGTATGCCAAGGATTAAATGTGATAACAGCTATTGTGGAAATCAGTGTTATTAATGTGACTTGAGTCATACTCTGACACTCCTGGTATAATATTTACATGGACAGTTTAATTTTAGAAGACAATTTATATCAAAAATAGTTCATAATTATCACAAGGACAGAGAGAATATAATAAGCGGGGTGACTGTGGGAAACATTAAAATGACACAATGGCAGAAGCTATGTCGGCAAAAGAAAGGAATGTTTTGGGGGGTAAAAAATATTTTTGTTAGTGTAGGGAAAAATTTTTTTCTCAATGTGTAGAACTACTAGACTATCACAGCCAAAGAATTATTTATATATATGTTCTACTCAGCTTTAGAGATACGAATGAATGTAAAAGAAAGAGCAAGGAGGTGAAAGGAGAGAAAAGAAAGATAAAAGTGACAAAACATGAAAAAATATTTTTGCTCTTTATTTGCTTTTTATTATGTGACATTTCTCAGTGGTAAATATTAAACAAACATAGTGGTCAATTTTCAACCAAATGATTAAATCATGTTAAGTTCACTGGCTCCTATAAAATAAGATTATTTTTGTCCAAGAATTTAAAATCATCATCCATTTAAAAAGAGATTCTGATTATCAATCCAAAATAAAATTGCAGTTACAAAGTAATGATTAAATAACTGTGGGGAAATGATTTCCAGAATACAAATCATCACGTGGCATATAGTTTATTATACTAAGTCATTTTTATATTATTTTATCAAATGTTCATTTTAATAACTTTCACTACCTTATTTCCACAATTTACATTTAAAATGAAAACTTATTTTTGTGATTCTACTAAAGATCTTATATAAAACCAAGGAAAACTACGATACAAATGCCATTACCTAGAAGTTTGAAATTCTAAGACTACAAAAGGGTTAATTAATTACATTATCTGTAGCATTACCCAGGCTACATTCTGCCTGCGAGGCATATGGATCCACTCAGCTGCTGAATTTGAAAGAGCTGTGTCCTTTTCATGCAGAAGAAAAATCATCGACATAACCCTCTTCCACCCCCACCATAAGCACTAGATGTTTCTTTTTTACCCGATTATTTTGCTTCTGGTGAGATTGAAAGAGCCAATATTAAATAAGTACCAAACTATTTCAAATCATCCTGGAAATCTGAATACTGCATAATATATTCCAACCAGTGCCCATTTACTGAGATTCTATTATGTTCTAGACAAAATGCTGGACATGGGAGTGTGCTGGGAGACTCAAAGATGAATGAGACTCCAAGCCTATTCACCAGAAACTCATATCAGAGTAAGTTCATAACAAGTTAAGCAAAAAATAAAACATTGACAAAAGCATGATTTTATTTATTAAGAAATTAGTGGTGGCCCTGGCTGATGTGGCTGTTTGTTAGCTTTGTCACATACACCAAAGGGTCTCAGGTTCAATTCTGGGCACATATCTAGGTTTTAGGTTTGGTCCCCCATTGGGGTTTGGTGCATAGAAAAGGCAACCAATCAATGTTTTTCTCTCACATCTAGGTTTCTCTCTTTCTCCTTCTCACACTCTCCCTCACCCTATCCTTTCCTCTCTCTAAAAGCAATAAATATATCATCAGGTGGGGATTTAAAAAGAAGAAAGAAAAAAGGAAAAAACTTAGTGGTGGTGTAATTTTTATGGTATAAATTAATTCTATAATTTTTTGGTTTATTTTTCATTTTTTTCTTTCTAGTTTTAATTCCTCTGTAGTTTCTCTTAATCCCTCAAAAAAAAAAGTCCTCTAAAATACATATATTATCATAGAAAAAAAGGAGAAAAAAACACACCAAAAGGCAAAGGGAAATTCAGGTAAGACAAGCAAATGGGACAAATTAGTATACCAAAGTGTACACCAGAAACTCCTGAATAAATGTATAGATGGCAAATGGGCTGTGAGCTCTCTAGTGGTCAAAGGTGAAGGAGGCATAATTCAAAGTTTCCAAAATATTGGCAGCATTTCTGCAGCTTCTAAGGATCAACACAACTTCTCTGAGAGGTAAGTTGGAGGTAACATTAAACTTGATCTACAACAAGGGGCTGTCCTGGAGTAGCAGACAATATTCCCCAAATAGCCAATCCATTCGGAGAGAGCAGGTTTTGAGTATGAAGAGTCAAAGTTTGTGTTGCTGTATAACTTTTTAAAAAATATATATTTTATTGATATTTCACAGAGAGGAAGGGAGAGGGATAGAGAATTAGAAACATCGATGAGAGAGAAACATCGACCAGCCGCCTCT
This sequence comes from Vespertilio murinus, assembly GCA_963924515.1. Lineage (NCBI taxonomy): Eukaryota > Metazoa > Chordata > Mammalia > Chiroptera > Vespertilionidae > Vespertilio > Vespertilio murinus. The sequence continues at coordinate 127,612,046 of OZ004705.1, read as the reverse complement.
TGCACACCCCCTACTGGGGATGTGCCCGCAACCAATGTACATGCCGCCCTTGACCGGAATCGAACCCGGGACCTTTCAGTCCGCAGACCGACGCTCTACCACTGAGCCAAACCGGTTTCGGCGCAGTATAACTTTTTATTAAACATGCAATATTTAATTTAATCAATCAGATGTCATTTTACTTTCTATTTTCAATATACATTTTTTAAATTTTATTGATATTTTACAGAGAAGAAGGGAGATAGACAGAGAGCTAGAAACTTCGATAAGAGAGAAACATCGACCAGCTGCCTCCCACACACCCCCCATCGGGGATGTGCCCACAACCAACGTACATGCCCCTGACCGGAATCGAACCCGGGACCCTTCAGTCCGCAGACCGACACTCCACCACTGAGCCAAACCGGCTTCGGCAAGATACATTTTTTTTAAGTTGGGGGTTTAATTTATTTCTACATAATGATTTATTTTTATTACTATTCAACCATATTTTTGTCAAAATTATTAAGGTTTTAACATTTGAATTTGCATAAATTTCTGTTTTTACTTGGCATTCTACAGTAGGCATATACTTAAAAAAATATATATATATATATATATATATATATATATATATATATATATATATAATTGTTTTTTACAGAGAAGAAGAGAGAGGGATACAGAGTTGGAAATATCAATGAGAGAGAAACATCAATCAGCTGCCTCCTGCACACCCCCTCCTACTGGGGATGTGCCCACAACCAAGGTACATGCCCTTGACCGGAATCGAACCCGGGACCCTTCAGTCCGCAGGCCAACGCTCTATCCACTGAGCCAAACTGTTCTTGGTGGCATATACTTTTTTAATTGTTTATTTGTTTTGAGAGTTTAGTGTTACTTTTAAGAACCCTACATTTTTAAAAAATAAAATACTATGATTATTACCAACGTTTCTATATTTCATATTATAAATATTAAAAATGTTGTTCTTGTCCTTTTTTATCCCAGTGTTCCACTCATCACACAACCTGAGATTTGCTCTGTTGCCTCCACTGTCAACTCTAACTCTGTCTCAAACATGCATACCGTTTTCACCAACCATCTGAGTAGAGACTGCAAACTCACTAAATTAAAACAACAACAACAACAAAAAACACAAAACACCAAAACCCAAACAATCTCCCAAAATTGGTTTGCCTCAGTGGATAGAGCTTCAGTCTATGGATTGAAAAGTCCCAGGATAGATTCCGATCAAGGGCATGTACATTGGTTGTGGGCACATCCCCGGTAGTGGGTGTGTAGGAAGCATCTGGTGGATGTTTCTCTCTCATCAATGTTTCTAGCTCTCTATTCCTCTCCCTTCTTCTCTGTAAAAATAATCAATAAAATATATTTTAAAAAACCACCACCAACAACAACACAAAATACTTTACAAGTTTATTAAATAAAACTTGTTCTGTCCACTTGTCCACCATAATAGAATGATTGCCTACTATGTGATTATGTGACAGGTTCAGACTCAGAATTCCATGGACATTTAGCACACCCACAAAGATAAAAGTATAATAATGCTAATACTATTGTTGGAAAACTTGGAATTCAACTTAACAAACAAACGACATGCCAAAACCAGTTTGGCTCAGTGGATAGAGCATCGGTCTGCAGACTCAAGGGTCCCAGGTTTGATTCTGGTCGGGGGCATGTACATTGGTTGTGGGCACATCCCTGGTGGGGAGTGTGCAGGAGGCAGCTGATGGATGTTTCTCTCTCATCGATGTTTCTAGCTTTCTGTCCCTCTCCCTTCCTCTCTGTAAAAAATCAATAAAATATAAAAAAACAAAAACAAACAAACAGACAAAAAAATGACACACAACTGTATTGTTTGTTCACTTGCAAATTTACCTTTGACCATTAGGCAAGTCACCAAAATTCTTTTTTCTTTTTTTTAATATGGATCTTCATTTTGTATATGGATCTGCTGAAATAACATCTTCTGGTTTTCATGGATGTTTTGTAGAATAAACTATTCATGGTTATTAAGTGACTATGAAATTAAATGACAAGCATTCCTTGTTTCCAGAAGCCATGTTGTTTTTAAATCTCAAAAACAATGGATAAATTAGGTTAAAGTAATAAAGTAGCAGGTTACAAAGCAATGAAACACCTAGATTTGGTCAAAATTGACTGTTTTCCAGATGTTTGGTCTGTATGAGACCCAATAACTACTTGCGTTATGTATTTTATTGCACTGATGAGAGATCTTTTGTTGTCATATAATAGCAGCCGATATGTTCATATCAGGCATTCCGAACACAGCTATATACCAAAAGTACAAAAAGTCCTGCACAAAATGTCATTTCAAAACTGAAAAACAAATCAACCAATTTGGTGGAAAGTTTAGTCAACCAGCTTGGTGCCTTATAGATAAGACAATTTACCAAAAGACTGAACTTCCCCTATACGTTTCAGGAATCTCTTTTGGTTCCACACAGGGAGTTGGGGTGGGGGGTGGAACTTGGTGAAATGTGTACTTTGAGTCTAACCCAATAAATAAGTCAGAGAGAATACATTTTCTGTGAACACGGGTCATTTTCTACACTCTTGAGTTGAGCATGACCTAGAGATAAATCACTTTATCACCTCTTAGGAAAACTTCTCCAGTCTGCTATTTCTTAATTTATAACATGGGAAGGCTGCCTGGAGGAATTATGGCCTGTCACCTTGAAAATGTTTGAGCTCCCGTACAGTCACTAGGCAGCATTTATTGAGCGCCCACTGTGTGCTTAGTGCTGTGTAAATACAAGGTGTCATGTTAACAAATCGCAATCCTTCTGGCTGCAAAATAATTTTTAAAAGCCTCAGCTCCATTAATATTCTGTGCCATATGGTGGAGAAAGGTCTAAATTCTATTGCTTTTGCTTTTACAGATAATTTATGAAAAAAATGAAATATTAACTAGGAATGTGGTAGAATGGCTTTCTGTTTCACTAGGAGATGACAAATGAAGCCGCATAGGCACACATTTGAATAAGGAATTATCAATCAACCTCAAACTTGACCCACAGCTGTCATCCCTACAAATTAATGTTTACCGTTTTTAAGTATGTGCAGGACATCTGGAAACACGCAGGCTGTGGCTGGTGAGAAATTTCCAAGAAATAGTATATCAAAAGCTAATTATAGCAGCAGTGAGCCCAAGTGTCATTTTGTTATGGTGAATTATAGACGGGGAGCTCTGTCACCGCAAACTGTTATTCATAACTAAATCATAATGCTTTTAAGTTTTAATTAATCTGCTTAGCTTTAGTTGCAAGGGAGAAGCTTGCTTAACTGTTAAGCCACCGAGGCTCTCCCGGGCTGCCCTGAAACTGCATCTGAGCACCTGAGGGAGTGAGAGCACATTATCAGGCTGACACTGCGTCTATTAAAGAGAATTTCTTTTAATATGCCAGAGTCTGGGTATTTCTTTCTATTTCATTATCCCAAAACCAATTAATTTTCCATAAGAGCACCAAATTAATTACAAAATACTATGGAAATCAGAGATGTCTCTCCTTCCCCACCATTATGGAAATGCCAAGCCCCTTGGCAGCGAAGGCTTTCGAAGGTACTGGTTTTTCTCTTTAGTTTAACATTTTATTTGTGATGTCAGGAAAACCTTAAGAGCTGGCATTTTTATTTCCCCTTCACATTTTCCCCTCCCCATTGCTTACTCAGTCCATACGCCTTCTATTTAATCAGCCTTACCCCATGAAAATGAGCTGGAGAAAGCATATTTTTCCATAAAGAAATTCCTCTTATTCAGTGTGACTTCTTGGATTTTTATCTTCTCTGCCCATCCATAGTGTGAACTACTCATGGGCAGGGCCATGTTATAAACTTATTCTATATCCAACACCATCTCCTCCCAGTCCTCGGTAGGAATATCTATTTTGAATCTATCCTATGGATTTAGTAAATTCTTATCAGCTGAAAGAAATCGAATTTTAAATTTGCAAAGAGAAATTAAAATGTATTGGACTTGCAATCCAATAAACCCCGTAAGAGAAACAGTAACATAAAACTATAGAGTTTATTCACCAAGAAACCCACAAGAAAAATAATAGCCATGACTTGTGGCTATTTAAAATTCTGTTAAGCAAACAATTTTTTCCTTCTGAGGAATTTACAATGACCTTATATAAAAGGGAACAGTAAAAGAAATGCCAAAAGAATATGTTCATATGATACTATTTGATCATAAATTTTAATTTTACCATCTCTTAAATAAAGGCATTAGCTGATCTACTAACTTTTATTTAAAGAAGTAGAACCTTTTTCATATGAAATTGTGGGATGAACTTCTCTCCCCCCAAAAGTTGCTTGGATTGTAGCAGGTCCTGGTTCTGTTTCCCTTGGCCCAGAGGTGACTCCCTCACCATCTGAAAAAAACGTCTCGGTCTCTGAAAACCCATCTGAATATGACTGGGAAAGTCTTCCTGGGGACAAAACTACATCACACTTCCTCTGTTTCTCTGGAATGCCCACTGCGATGACCCAGCAGGCATTTCATATACCTTTTCTTGATTTAGCATCAGGATCAGTGTCTTTCATGGCTTTCTCCCTTGAATTGGTGGTTTTTCTCTTAGGATATATGCCTATATTAGATGAACTGCAATTTATAAGTACAATAAGTATTTTCCCCATGGTTTTGTCACCATTTACCTAATTGGCTTCCAGAAGAGTTTATGGTAAAAAACAAACAAAAAAACCCCTGTATTTTGTGCACCAGTAAACAATCATTTAAACAAGAGCTCTTCTTCAACCAGTTTTTAAAGAACCACGTGATCTCAAAGTTGAGAAAGATGCAGGTGAGGCCAACGTGGCCTTTTTCCCCAGAACCTCGGATCAGTTTCACTTTATTGAAATGGAAAGAAAACCCCCTAGGTGTGCTGCCTGGCTTCCAAGGCCTCTTCCAAACCTGAGTCTGCAGTTGTCTGGCAATGAAGGTAGTCTCCTACTCTACATATCAAATAACGCAGCCTCCGTTAGCCTCCTACTTCTATACCTGCCTCCTCAAGAGAGGTAGGGAATTAAAGAAGGAAGAGGGTGTGTACATATTTAATCCTAAATCAAACACAGGAAGGCAAAAGACTTAATTAACTTCTCTTTAGCAGGTTATTTTGTCTGGTACTTTTAAACATCATTATGGTTTAGTGCAGTCCCATCAAAGTGCCAGCCATACTTTGAAGCCTCAAAACATAGTCATTTAAACCAAATTAAATCGATTATGTAAGGGGCAACAGGATTCTGTGTGCCCGATATCTAATAAGGAAACTGCAGCTTCAATTTAGAGACTTGCAATATAAGGCCACTCTTTGTGTGGAGAATTCTTTCACCCTCCAAAGTAGGTTTTGTCCCTATGACTCTGGAATGCAAATTCAGATGACAGGGATGTTGATGACTTTCTGATCTATTTTTTAGGCTCTAATGCTACATCAACGATTCCTATCATCAAACAAAAAAAAATTAAAAAACAAGAAAAAAATACGTTTTTTAAGAAACATGTTTTTACCAGTAGCCCTGAGCACGAATCCGTGTGCCATTAGCTCTCTGCAGGGCCTGGCCACTCCTCACCCACTGCTCAGAGGCTCTCCTCGGCCCAGAGGCCCGTCCATGGCTGGGTGCGGAATACTTGCCTCATAGCCAGGGTGACTAGGCAAGTGTTTCCTTCCCCTCCAGCCGTTTTGTGCCCACTGCACAGAGGGCCTCAGCAGCTGAGGTGGGATGCTCACGCTGCCCCCTCTCAGCAGCTGCCTCCCTGAGTCTGGGGGACTCTGGTAGGGCTGAGAGGACTGGGCGTCACCATCTTGTGGCCATGGGCACCACCATCTTTGTGACAGGGTGACAGTTAATTTGCATACTACCCTTTTATTAGATAGGATTGATTTTAAGAGAGGAAGGGGGAGAGATAGATAGATAGAAACATCAATGATGACAGAGAATCATCTATTGGCTGCCTCCTGCATGCCTCCTATTGGGGACTGAGCCCACAACCTAGGCATGTAACCTGATTGGGAATGGAACCATGACCTCCTGGTACAAAGGTTGAATCTTAACCACTGAGCACACCAGCTGAGCAGAAAAATACTGTATTTTTCTGTGTATAAGATGTCCCCATGTATAAGATGCCCCCGATTTTTCCAATGCAAAATTAAGAAATCAATATTTTAAACATAAACAGAAAACATTTTTATTTAGTAATCACCACAGGTAATATTCACATACCAGTACTATGATATGATGCAGCATATCACTTTATTCAGCCTCTGTTGCATCACTATTAATTCCAGACATATCAATTTCTTCAACTTTTATTGTATCACTGTTTTCTTCTGAGTCACTGTCTATATATATGTGAGATCATCCTCAGTTCTGTCCATAGCATTGCTAATTCCACATTGATTGAAGGACTACACAATCACCTCTTTGTTTGACACCATACCATGAGTTTCACACCATACCATACCAATTGCAGACCTCAGTAATGGTTGCTTTTTACACTCTTCTTGTCGGTGTCAAGTTATCACCCGTTTTTTTGCATCTATCTACTCCATTTCTCTCATCAGGGCTTTAAATGGCTTGTTGATTAAAACATCTAGTGGCTGTAGCTGACCTGTAAGGCCACCAGGAGTAACTGCTAGGTGTGTTTGCAAATCTGATACAACTATTTTTGACTTTTTTGTTAAATGTACTCAGAATTGATCAAAGACAAGTAGAGCTGGCTTCTTTAAGAGCCCCCGGGTCTTCTGGACCAAACCTTTGCAAACCAAATGGCATAATGTCTTTATTCATTCATCCCTCCTCTTGAAATTGCACAATAATGCCAGGTGGTATGGTTTCTTCAGGATATTTTTTCCTCTTAAAATTAAGCATAGGAAGCATCTGCACAGCATGAAAGCACAGCAGCACAGTGTGTCTTTCATGGCCACTGTTTTGATTGCCACTGTTTTAATTCCTTTCACATCAACAGTTCTGTTGGAAGGCACATCAAAATTGAGAGGCATCTCATCCATGTCTGCAATCTGACTTGGTTCAAAATCATCTTTTTTCTGAAGTTATGTGACATAGGAGTGAGACTGTTGGAATTTATCCTCATAAAATCATAGCATTTTCTAAGCTAACTTTGTTCGTGTTCTCATGGCCAACCTTTTTTTCTCCTCATGAAACTGAAGCAACATTTTGCCTTTCCTGTAAAATTAACAATGTTCATTTCACTTGCAAACATTCTTGCCTGACATTGAATAAGCTTGGTTGACACACATAAGCCACTCTGGTGCTGCTCCATAATCCAAGTTTTAAGTCTCTGTTCCAAGTTTGCTCATTTTGCTGGTTTTCCTCTTAAGGCCTTCTTCTTTCTTGGCATCTTAAGGAATTGTTCTTCCTGTTTTCCCCACTGTCTGATTGTACACTCAGTGGGAGGTGGTTCAAATTGTCTCTATGCAACTCTATTTCCATGTTCTTTTGCACACCTGATTACATTCAGTTTGAATTTTGCAGAGTAAGACAATTGCTAGCTGGTATTTATCTTTTTTATTTTTTGACATCTTTTTGGGCTTGGAATGCTCTGGTCCCTCTTGCATCTTCACACTCTCCACTTCCACCTCCAATTATGGCATCAGCTGACATCAGTAACAATGAGGCTCATGATTGGAGGAAGCCTGTTTGACAAGGCATGGGCAGCTATGCACCCACTCAGATGCCTTTTAAGCTGACTTCCATGTACTCGTATAAGGTGGGAAAATAGTGTCTTATACGCAGAAAAATACAGTAAGCCTTTTGATTTCTAATATAAAAAAACTAATTCTGGCATAATAATGGCTAAAACACTGCTTAAATCTGCATCTGCCTCACAGCCAACAGCAGAGGACAAGTAGCAACAGTGGCGAATAAAGAATTAAAACATCTGGAGAGAGGAACGAAGATGGTGACGTTAGGTAAACACTCCTAAACAGCTGCCAGGCACAACAAGTCAAAAAGAAAAACCAATAAAACAAACATCTATCTCCCCAAAACCAAACGAAAGCTGGCTGAGAGGAAGCCCTACATCTAGACTGAAATGAAAGAGGAGAATCCAGGAAACTGAGGTAGGGAGGACATGGACATGATAAGGACTGGCAGTGGATCCAAGCAACCCAGATGTATGCCCTGGCCAGTAATTGAACTGTGACCTCCTGGTTCATAGGTCGACATTGAGCCATGCCAGCTGAGCAAAACCACAGATTTCAACCACTACTTACAGGCTGATTATCAGAGTGTTTCAGGGAAATTCCTGGTTGGGCTCCAATCTGGACTGCCTGTTGCTGTGTCCAATAAAGAAGGCAGGGTTGAATCATATATGGCATTTATTAAGAAGGCTAGCCAACCAAGAAGACAGGGTGCTTACAAGCATTCAAATCCTGTCTTAACAGCAAAGTGTAGGGGACAGGATTATAAAGGGGAATGGGCTTGGATGAGGTAGGGAACGGAATGTAACTACATGCAGTCATGGAGGTCCACAGACATCAGCTATTGCCTTTGATGAGATGATGTTTTGACTCCTGGTGGGTTGATCTGACCATGCTTACCAGTTCTGTTTGCTGCATTCACAGCGGAGTCACCTCCTTAATAGCTTCATACAGTGCTTGGAAAGGAAACTTAAGAAAACCTTAACCCCCTATTCACATAAATATATGTGTTCTAAGATTTAAAATAGCATGATTTTTTTCATATTAATTCAGGTGCTCTATCTATCAGATTATAAATCCTCCTATCAAGACCTGTTATAAAATAAGGAAATCAGCAGAACAGAATAGCTCACCTGGAGTCACACAGCTAGAAAGTGAGGGAGTGAGATACACCATGTTCTTCCAATGAATTGAGACTAGAAATAAATCAGATTACTAGATCAGTTTTGGTTTGCCAGGTAAGTGAGCTTTGAGGACTAAACAAGATATCCCATGAAAGAGCTCAGCACAGTTTGTTACCCGGAAAGAAAACTCACATTTATTAACATTCACTCTAGCCTCGTTTTCTTCCTCATTTCCTACTCTCCTTACTCCTCGTGGCAATGCCTCCAATCCACAGCTTTTCTTTGAACTTTTTCTAACGTTAACGTGCTTCTCTGGGGATTCTGACACCTGAAAGTGCAGGGAGTGCCAGATGCTGAGACCTGACACAGTTAGACAAAGGGAAGATAATGCTGGGGGTTTTTTGTTTGAACTGCTACTTTTGCCTGCCAACCTTTGGGTGGTCCCCTTTGCCATAGAAATATGTGTATAGTCAGACTATATTTTGTAACTACTAGCACCAAGTCACCAATGTCTGCATTACACAACCTTACTTCCCTTCCGGTCACGTCTCACCTATGTGCACAAATCCACAGGCTTCTTCAGATGAATGCTACAGGTAGCCACTGGGACATCTAGGGTAGCTCCCTGTAGAATTCTAGGCAGAGGATCCTCTGTGGGTGGTACACTGTTAAGCGTTTGTTTAATCTCTGAATGTATTTCTCTTCTCAGCCCTACTTAAATACTTAGAAGTCTTGACAGCAATCAGATCGGCTCTTTCCCTTTATGGAAAGTTTTCTTGAATTGGTTTTGGACTCAGTTATGACTACTGCCTTCTGAATCATGATGGGTGGATTAAAAAAAACTGTGGTGCATCTACACAATGGAATACTACACTGCAGTAATATTTTTTTTTTAAAAAAAAGGAATTCTTACCATTTGCAACAGCATGGATGGAACTGGAGAGCATTATGCTAAGTGAAATGAGCCAGTCAGAGAAAGATGAATATCACATGTCCTCACTTATTTATGGAATATAATGAACAACATAAACTGATGAACAAAAACAGATCCAGAGACAGAGAAGCATAGATCAGACCGTCAAACCTCGGGGAAGGTAGGGGATGATGAGGGTCAGGGGGAGAGATCCACCAAAGGACTTATATGTATGCATATAAGCCTAACCAATGGACACAGACGCTATGGGGGGAAAGGGCATGAGTAGGGGGTGGGGAGGGGAGGGGGATAATGGGTGAATAAGGACACATGTAATACCTTAATCAATAAAGAAAATAAAAATAAAAGTAAAGAATCAACTCTTTAAAGCAAAGGGAGTGTGTTTCTTTTGTTTGTGAACTGCATGTTCTAGGACACAGTTCTTGTCCTTTGTGAAAAGTCTCATCTCCAATTCTTAGCACTCGTATAACACTCTGTCCATGTAAGTTTGAGTAACTAAAGGCATTCATTATTATTTATTGGCCTAATTTCACTACTTCCCCAGAAACTTTATATGCTTTTTTTCCAGATTCATCAATCTATTACACTTTCCTCTTCATTATTTATTACAGTGGCATAAAATTATCTTCACTGCCTTATGGACTTTCTTTTTTCTAAGATTACTCGTATTTAAAAATAAATTATTTTGTTAAAAATAACTTATTTTGTTAAATAAAAATAAAAGTAAAGAATCAGCTCTTTAAAGCAAAGGGAGTGTGTTTCTTTTGTTTGTGAACTGCATGTTCTAGGACACATTGCTTACTCTCAGTCCAAATAGGCTTTTAAAAAAATCTTAAGACAACACAAATGGGGACATAAACATTAAATCTATTGATTTTTTCTCATTAATAGTTTCACTCCTACACAATTATGTACCCATAGAACCTGGGTTTAGGCCTTATATTTTTCTCTAGTTTTTTTTTTTATGAATTTGCATCATATTATTTCCAACGCAAGTATAAGCTCCCTGTAAATAGCAACTTTCTCTCTTTCCTAATATCATGAAACTTTCCTTCATAGTATATTTTTTACTACTAGTTGTGTCCACATTTATTTGTGGATGGAGTTTGTCAGCTCCTCTGAACAGTATTCTCAAGTAACTGAATGCTAGAAGGCACAGGATCAATCTTCAATCTGATAGGTAGCTCATCAGCCACTAACTAATCTGCTTCCAGTTGTCTTTATAGGCCCAGCACTGGGCTGCAAGCAAGTCCTCAAAAAAAAATACTGTTGACCCATATTGATTTCCTTTCACTCTCACATTTTCTAAATTCAACAATGAGGTCAGTTAATTCTCTTTTTAAGGATCAAAAGTTGCATCGAGTTGTTAGATGAAATAATCAGTTGGTTGATCTTTAAAAAAAAATCACCAGGTAGGCACATCCTGAAATAAAGAAAACTCCATTAACTTTTGAGTCCCATTTGTTCCGTGTCTTGGCTTCTTAGTCGACTGTAAGATTCCTAAGTTCAAAACTGTTTCTGGGTTTAATTGCACACAGTACCTAGTAGAGCATGATGTACGCATCAGCCCTCAGTGAGTGCCAACCTTCACATCCCAAGTATGGCAGGTCCACAAAAGAGAATGGCTCTTTGTTTGCTCAGTCATCTGGGAGGACTGGCTCTTCAGGTGCCATTTCCAGAGAAATGCGACCCTTAGGTGGAACTGGTAGGGGAAATCTGGAGCAAGGTGTTAGGACACAAGTCTTTTTCACCCAGCTTTTATATTTTGGACAATAAAAGAATTATCTCTAAGCCCTTGGTCTCTCACTGTATCTTATGGCTGATGTACCTCCTTCTCATGTGAAGCAGGGTGGTTAAAATCAAACACTCTGAGGCCAGATGAGCTCAATCCTGGCTCAGCTACTTACTAGTTTTGTGACTTATACAATTTCTCAAAGCCTTAGTATAGACATTATAAAAAATAATTACAATAATAATACTTTTCTCATGAGATTTTTATAAGAATTAAATGAGTGAATGCTGTAGGTGTTGAGCACTTAAACTAGTGTCTTCCACACAATAAGCTCTTCACCATAGCTACCTTTGATAATGTACATGAGAGAATTAAAACTGGTCTGTAATATAAGATGTTATGACCAAATCATCTCTTATGCCCTAGATCTAACAAAATCGGACTTCAGAAATCACTTCCCCCATCTTCAGAGCGATTGTCATGTGACTAAACTTTTCTTAGGTAGCATTATAAAACAGGCTGCCTCAGTCTTCTCCCTTCACTGTAAACAAATACTGAAATTCCCCGACCTCTCAGGTAGGGAGGGTACTGATCTGAAAATCAAGTATAGAAATACAGTTAACCACCAATTAACTGACAGCAACCTAAAATCCCTAACAAAATTAATGAAGAAATGATAAGACATGATACTGTAGATGTGCTTGATCTTTCATCCGGTGTCCAGAACACAATGACATTCTCAGAATTGCAACCCTCCCAATCCACTCTTTAAGGAGAATGGCAAGGTAATGACTATGGTCTCTGCTCCTTGCCTCCCATCTCTGTCTGGTCTCTTTTATTTGGGGAAAGGAGGCTCATAGGCTGGTTGCCTTTTTTCTTTAAGGTTGAGTTCCTCTCTTCATTTTTTTTCTGATAGAGGGCAGAGTTTCTTCCCAAGTCAACGGGGTCCTCAGACCCGCTGGGAGGGGGAGGAGAAGGACTGACGTCTGTGAAAAGCAACCCTTAAAATCAAATGAAATTTCAATTGAATGACCTGAACTCGCAATTTTAAGGAGCAAATGATGAGGTTCTGTATGGAGGTTGAGAAATGCAATCATCACTGATGGATTAAAGTAAATAGTGCAATGAACCTTCGTCCTCCTCCTCCCGTGCCTGAACCCCTCTCCCCTTGATAAATACACAAATCTACATGGGTGCACACCATTTCAGAGGGTAATTATCCAAACGATCTAGAACAAACAAAACAAGTGCAAATGTTATGCCTATGTTTAATGAAGACTTTGGAGTGGCTCAGTGAAGTGAAACTCATTCTGCTCCCGTCACGCTTCCCCATCCCCTGACCCCTCACACATGTAGCCAATAAGGGGCCTCATTTGAAATTCAGAGGCTCCAAGGCTGGGATTTAATAACAAAACTGGCACCTGTCACTTTTTCTATATCTCGGCTGCACTCTGCTGCTTTAAGCATTAAAAACAACTCATCTGGGGGAAAATATAAAGCTACTGCCAAGAAATATTTACTCTTCAGACCTACAATGACCCCTCAAGGAGTCGTGAGGTGTGTGCTTTTAATTGCAAGCAGAAAACAACTTCCAAGAAGTCATTCATGCGATTTCATTTCCATTGCCCCTGTCTATGTTTATTTGACTACCTTAATCACATGGTAATCTGGCATTCATGCCCTTGCACACACAAATAGCTCTCCTCTTATGATGGAGATAAAACTAGGACATAGGTATATGTGAGTATATATGTACATGTATGTATATTTTCCTATATAAGGTAGGAATTTATAAGGTAGAGTTTCATCCAAAACTACTTTTGTTTCTTTGATGTAAACAGGCAAAATAGGTGTAAAGTAAAAATGTGTATTGGAGTCTGATTTAGATATCTAGATGTAGCTACATATTCCTGACATAAATTAAACATAAAACAGTTCCAAAAAGGCAAGTTATTGCATATTTTTAGGTTCATAAAGACTTTTTGAGCATTTCTAAATGGGAAAAACAAAGAATCCCTCCACACCCCATAAAGTCCCCACTGCTTAGAATATAACAGAACAAAAAAGTAGTATCCTCAGTGTTAAAAGCAGCTGTTTTCAGGCCCTCACCAGGTAACTCGGTGGTTAGAGTGCTGTCCCAATACACTAAGGTTATGGGTTTGATCTCTGGCCAGAGCACATCCAAGAACCAATCAATGAATGCATAAATAAGTGGAACAGCAAATCAATGTCTCTCTCTCAAAAAGTGTCAATAAATAAAATGTAAAAAACTAAAAGTATCTGTTTTCAAGATAGCCTATTTTGTCCTAATTTTAGGTCCTTTTCCCCTAGCAAAACAAATCTGGGAAAAAAAATGGGAGGGGCAGACTAGCTCCACTGAACTCAGTGAACATTGGTAGGTCAGTTTCTGAGCTACCTGTCACCCATACACCTGCAAAACTCATCATATACAGTGTATATATATATATACATATTTGAAAGCTACAATAGGATGTTCTTATTCTGTTGTAGTTGTCAACTTCTGGCCCCTTATATGTTGGAAATTGATTTATCAACACTGGAATTCATGAACTAACAGATTTTATAAAATGTCTAAAATTCAGGATCATGAGTAAATATGGTGAAATGTATTACACAGAACACTTGTATTGGAATTATTGACTCCTGAAGATCTGTGAGTGAGTCAGTGAGAAAAACAATTTGGTAATCTCTTTCATAGCAGAATCAAGTAAGGGTAAAGATCAACCTATGAAATCAATGAGAAATAATTTTACTTATGCCTCTAATCAAGAGATGGACCCTGGCCAGTATGGCTCAGTTAGTTGAGCATCATCCCAAGTCACTGGTTCAATCCCAGTCAGGGCATACACCCAGGTTATGGGCTCAATCCCCAATAGAGGACCTGCAGGAAACAGCCGATCAATGTTTCTCTCTTTCACTCTCTCTCTCAAATCAATATATATATATATATATATATATATATATATATATATATATATATAGTTGGAATTACTATGCTTGTCTTTTCTCTTTTCTTGACATTTAGATTACATTCAAAGTGACCACTTCACTGTAAGACCAGTCTAAAAATAGTTGTGACTGATCTTTATATAAGTAGAATTATGAAAATAAGAAAATTAATTTAAAGTTCATAATGATTTTTTTGTGATGTGAATATCTTACAATATTTTTTTGCCCATCCTTTAGAAGTGCTGCTTTTACATTACAGTAATTGGGATACAGAATAGGTATCAGAAAATCCCAGGTAATACCTTGGCCTGTTATGACTTCTATACTTTATGGCCAATAAATGTGGCTTTTCAAGTGAATAGCTGCCTGGTTTTGTCTTTTTTGTGTTTGTTTTTTGTTTTGTTTTGATCAGTCTAAACTTGTTGTTTGAGGTGGGGGAAAGGAGTTTCAGGTGAGCCTTTATACAGATAGAGGACAGCCCTTCCATCTGGACTGTTATGTTCTTATATTTTCATAACAGAATGTCAACTCCTGCTTGCACATATGGTATCTCAAGCATATGGACCTATGTTTAATCTATGACCCAGAATATAGACACTTCAGGCAGTTTTCACGAAATTCAGGCTTTAATTGCCTTTGTTTCTGTACTTGCTACAATAGTGTTTGCAGATATCCAATATTTGGGAAAGACGGTGTAAATAGCATGTCAACACTCTTCCTCCTTTAGGATCTCTGAGTTCCATGCCTACAATAGCTAAATCATCAAAAACAATGTCATTCAGCTCTATTATCTTAGGTGTTCGCAGAAAGGATTTCAATAACCTAAGCTGTAATGTTATGTTTTTTATTGTTATAGAAGTCTTAGAATCAAGGACAATTTCTGAAGATTTAGAAGATGTCAGAAATGAACTCAGATGCCCAAAATTGTGCCCACCACAAGCTCCAAGATATGGCCCAAAAGACATAAAACTTTGCATAACAATAGGGGTTTATTTATTGAAATGGTTATGGGTGTAGATGTTATGGATATGAGGATAAAGGTAAAGATTAAAACAGAAATAGAGAGCTAAAGATAGCTATTCATCTATAACAATAAAGGAAATAAGAAGGCTATATATATATATATATATATATATATATATATGCCTAAGCGATCTGAAAATAGGATGACTGGATGACCACATGACCGGCTGGTAGCTATGACGTGCACTGACCACCAGGGGCAGACGCTCAATGCAGAAGCTGCCCCTTGTGGTCATTGCAATCCCACAGTGTGAGTGCTGCTCAGCTGACAGATGGGTGCCAGACGCCAGGCTGATATCTGGCAAACATGGCTGCAGTGATACAAGCCTCTGCTGTGGACACTCCCCTTATAGGCACCCAGTGGTGGCAGCAGCAGGTACAGTGAGGCCCGGATGAGTGGGAGAGGCACAGAGGCCAATCAAGGCTTGGGCTCCTTCCCAGCAGCCTGCTGCTTCCTGCACTACTTCATGCTGTGTGGGATGGACGCGGACAGCGAGCTGGAGCCTGACAAACTGGTGAGTAAGGCCAGGCTATGGTGGCTCAGAAATCCACTGATCCCCACAGGCCAGGCTGAGAGATGAATCCATGCACCAGGCCTCAAATCTCTCTCTCTCTCTCTCTCTCTCTCTCTCTCTCTCTCTATATATATATATATATATATATATATATATATATATAAGCCTAAGTGATGAAATAACCAAAGGACTGAACGACCAGTTGACTGATCACTATGGTGTGCATTGACCATCAGGGGGCAGACTCTCAACACAGGTGCTGTCCCCTGGTGGTCAGTGCACTTCCACAGCCAACCTCCCCACAGCCGGCCAACCTTCCACAGTACCTTCCTTCCTACCCTCCACCCCAGCTGACCAACCTCCCACAGCTCCTTCCCCTGGCCAGCCTACCTCCTGTGGCCCATTCCCCTGACCTGCCAAACTTCTGCAGCCTCCTCCATTGGCCCCAATCACTGGCCAGGCCGAGGAGCCCCACCTGTGCATGAAATCGTGCACTCGGCCTCTAGTTTTGTAATAAGAGGTTTTGAAATATTATTGAAAGAAAGCTGGGATTGAGTTACTAAAAGAAGAAAAAAAAGGCAACTAAAATATCCATAAGAACATGCCCCCTGAAGTGGAAGTGGCTCTGGAGATGCTTCATTTTAAGGCCACAGAGACCAGAGTGGAAAAAAGCCCATGGCCATATCAGAGCCATTTTTGAGAAATCCATTCAGAGCACCTGGGCATCCTGGCTTTCATCCCTCCACAGCTTGTCCTAAGTAGGTTGCAGCAGGGCATTTAGCTCCAGGCTAACGCAGTTGTTCTGGATACTCAGGGCAGGAAGGGAGAGGCACCATAGGAGTTAATGACATCTAGAAGGAAGAAAAGCTGCTAGGACACTTGTCCCATTCCTATATCTTGCCCCTCCATTGCTGGGGACCAGCGATCATCCAAAGTAAAGTTTTGAATAAGAATTAACATACATTAATAGACAAAGATAAATTCAGCAATACAGCACAAACACAAAGACTAGAGCAAACAAGGAAGAATCACCGGATACTTGAGTTCAATTAACATCATAAAAGAGAAATACCAACCTAAATCAACCAAAGAACTATCAATAACACATGAGAAAAGAGAGTTAATACTGTAAGCTGATTTAAAAAATGTCTAAATGACTTTCACAGAGATTAAAAAAAAAAGTAACATCATCCATTAAAGAAAACACAATTAGTAATATTGGGATAACTGATTCTCAAAAATGTAAACATACTAAAATGTACGGACACTACAAATTTTGGAAGGAGTGAAATAATAAGTGAAGAGAGTCAAAGAATTCTCCCAGAATAATTACTAAAAGACAGAGATGTAAATCATTGTATAAAAATAAAGACACATTGAGACCACATTCAGGACAGCATCCACTAAGAGTTCTGAAGAGACCAGAGAGAATGGAAAGAGTGAATAGGGAAAAACTAATAAGCAATAGTAGAGAGATTTCCAAAGCAAAAGGTAAATAAGACCGCGCATTAATTCAATATTGAGTGGACTCATTCTCCACTGGAATGAGAAAATAGTTATCTTACAATGTTTTGGTAAATTCCCAAAAGATAATTAGAAATCTCAAAATGTTTTCAAAAGAACAGAATTGTCCACAAAGCCAAAGGAATCTGTTTGGCATCAGACCTTCCACTGGGTATTAGAACCTGGAAGCTTTCAGTCTGTAGGCTGGCGCTCTATCCAATGAGCCAAACTGGTTTTGGCATACTAAGAGTGATGCGATTTTTTTTTAAAAAACCTCAAAAAATACCTTTTATGCCAAAACTCAAATTTTAGAAGGCAATATGATCTCATTTATGTAAAGAAAAAAAAGCTGTGTGTGCATAAATAAATAGGAAAAGGCCCATATGGAAACATGGTAACAACAGTTCCTTTTGTGGAAGGAAGTAAGAGATAGGGTGGAAGAGCTCAAAAAATAGAAGAGTGTTACTTTTTCTCCTATATCTCGGTATTATTTGATATTTATTGACAAAAATGTATGTATTTATGCATGAACTTCTGTAAGTACACATGGGTGTATTATGTAAAAATCAGGATTAAAGACAATTACAATTGTTTTTTCTTACTTGTCTAGCAAACATTTACTGAGCACCTATTATGTTTAGACAATGATGTCTAAACATATGGAGTGCAAAAATGAGTGAATTCCTGTCAGCAAATTAAGAAAAATTTTATTTTACTTACATTAAAACAAGTTCATCAGGTTAGGGTTTGAAGGAAATTGATGCTGAAGCCAGTTATAGGTATGGGAAACTATAAAAATAAGAATATGAGGTTATTATTTAAATTTTGAATTAAAAATAGATTATCTCTCACAACAAACACATTCAAAAATATATGTGTGAGTACACACACACACACATAAAATATAGTGCTAAAACCCTTGATTCTAATGTTGCTTTGTTCTTTTACTCAAAGAACCATAAGTCAAAAGAGTAGGTAAAAAATGCAATGCTTCTAACGTCTGATTGTGACAAAACTTTGCACATGTATAATAAAATTTCATTATTTTCTTCACTGAAACATTTGGAGTGTGTGTGTGTGTGTGTGTGTGTGTGTGTGTGTGTGTGTGTTTTGTCTTCCCATAGCTTAGCTTCCCCAGTTAAAAATCTACATTCATGCTCACTCTTTGTACTGTGTTGTTTATTGCCATTTGGAGAAAAATAAGAGTAAATATAAGTGCCATACAGCACTTCATCCAGGATTCTTGGTATCCAGTTGGTAGATCCAGGGAAAGTATAAAGTTACACTGGTGAGGCTAAAGAGTACTTAATTTATGGCAGTAGGAGCAGCTGAAGCCATGGAGAATACTGAAAATCAGAAACTAATACAGTAGAATACATACCTTTGTTTAGTTCCTAAGGCTGTGTTGAAGATACATGATCTTGTATTTATACACTATTTGGGTTTAAAGTTAGTATATTATAATGAATAATTTAATAAAGCTACAGCCTAAATGCAAAATGGGGAAAAAAAACAAAATGTAATTATAACCTTGTGAAATGCCTTCCACAACAGCAAGAAGTCTTAAGGGCAAGTGGATTTAATAGATTCAATGACTAGCATATCATAATAATTCAAATTTGATTTTCTTTCTTCTGCTTTTCCAAGCTCAAAAATATTGCTTCTTGTTTCATTAAATATCAAAAATGCTGTGTTCTGATGGTAAAGTAATACCATAAATTTCAGTTGAAGATATATTGTACTGCTAGTCTTTATATATCAACTCCGTTTTTTCCCCCTCAACATTAAGATCTTCCATTATCTAAGGCTGACTATGTAAAAGGAGCCATTAAAAAACAGAAGTATAAATTTAATAAAAGTATGTCATAATTACTTGGTATGGTACAGCAACTGAGTGTTTTAGGTAGTTAATTTTGTTAAATAAGGAATTAAGCCCTGCTTGTTTCAACCTATTTGGAAAATGTTTTAAAAGTACACCTATTCATCCTACTTCTTAAGAAGTAAAATTAAATTTCTTGCCAACTGAGAGCAATATTCTTTGAATGTACCATGGTAGGAAAAGCCATAGTTGGCAAGATCAGAGCTCTTTAAAAAAAAAAATAGGGAGTTAGGATTAAAATATTAAGGTTAACAGTGAGTGCATGTGCAATGTATTTTAAAAATAAAACCAGTTCTTAAAAATTAAATGTATACAGCCTAACCAGTTTGGCTCAGTGGATAGAGCATTGGCTTGTGGACTGAATGGTCCCAGGTTTGATTATGGTCAAGGGCATGTACCTTGGTTGCTGGCACATCCGCAGTAGTTTCCCTCTCATCAGTGTTTCTAACTCTCTATCCCTCTCCTTTCCTCTCTGTAAAAAAATCAATAAAATCCCGAAACCAGTTTGGCTCAGTGGTAGAGTGTCGGTCTATGGACTGAAAGGTCCCGGGTTCTATTCTGGTCAAGGGCATGTGCCTTGGTTGTGGGCACATCCTGGGTGGGGGGTGTGCAAGAGGCAGCTGGTTGATGTTTCTCTCTCATGGACGTATCTAGCTCTCTATCTTTCTCACTTCCTCTCTGTAAAATATCAATAAAATATATTTTTAAAAAATCAATAATATATTTTAAATAAATAAATATATACAAAAAATAGAATTGCCAGAAAACTCTTTTCATAAATTACTTTCTCATGTAATTTAAGAAATATTCCCAAAGAGCATATTCTCTCCTAATAACTATACTGCTTTTTAAAATTATCCACCCAGCCCCTAATGGCTGAAATTTGAGGTCTCTTGCACTTCCCATGCTTCCTTGTTTCCATTTTTCAAATCTCAGCAACAGATTTTGTAACCACTTAACTTTTGCAAAGATGATTAAAGTGTCCAAACAAAAATATAAATTTATTTCTATATTTGGCATTTATTTCTATTTCAAGTCCACACAGATTGGGACTCAATATCAGTCAGTTGGGCATTCCACTCTCTTATTGTCCTGGAGTCATATACAAGTTCAAAAGTGTTCAAAAGGGCATTTGGTCTCGGTATATACCCACCACCTGGTCCCTGGTATATCCACACTCTGACACAGCCACATCTCCATTCCCTGTGATGCTATCCATACACACAGGTCCCCTACATCTTCCTTGCTCTAGAATTCATGACTTCTTTAGGTGTGACTTGGGGGTACCTGGAAAATCTACAGCTTAGAAAATGGGAAACTCTTCTTGACCCTCTGAGACACCTATAAACTTCCTGCTGTTCCAATGGGTGATACACCACAGGAAACTCAGAGACTTCCTCTGGATCATCTGCCTATAGTGACAACCACGTACTTACTTCTGCTCTCTCATCATGCTGAGAATGGGGAAAGTGTAGTGTTTTCCATCTTTGCAGACTCTCCCAGGAACTTACTACCATCTCAGTTCTCTTTGCTTCCCCTCTGAGCCTGCTCCTCATCTGCCCCGGAGACCTTCTGTGGTCTTGAACTTGAAAAACCTTGCCTTCTGTCATCAGAAATTTCTCCAAATCCTTTGTCTTTTGTCCATGGAGAAAATAGGCAAAATGGTCTATTCATTCTTAGTCACTGAGGGATATGTGGGATGGTCCTTGGCTTTTGTTTCCAGAAGTATCAGCCCACTGAGGAAAAAATGGTTTTGAAGAGAAAAGGACTCTCTTCTAAAAAGAGGAAACAGGGATATGCTAGGGATTTCCGAAGGGATGGAAATCTCATCCCTTAGAGTTTCATAGACAGGCAAGTGTACTCTGGGGACAAATATCCTAAATCCATGGCTCCCAGCACACCAGTTTCCAGTGGCCCAGGTTTTCCATGGAAACACCTGAGAGGTAAACTGGTGGGGCACACAGGCTCCTGAATGATCTGTCTGCTATCTACATCTCCAGCCCAGCTTGGGAAATTTGGGGAAGTTCTCATTCTCTAAACACCTGGAACAATAATTACTTTAGTTACAGGTGAGCTTTTTAGATGCCTATGGAAAATACAAGTGAGTGACAGGAAGTTGGAAGGGCTCGAGTGAGTGAGCTTGGCTGGAGACAGTTTTATCTCCTTCAGCCTGGTATTAAATTACATAGGTGGGTGAGATTCCCCAAGGAATAAGAAGAGAGAAAAGGCAATCAGAGAACACTAATCTTTAGTAGGAAAAGGGAAAGAGGAAATCTGAAAAGAGAATGAGAGTTGTAAGAGAGGAGGAAGTGGAGCCCAGAAGAAAGTTAGGTTGGAGAAGTTTTCAAGAAGGAATTATGTAGCTGCTTGAATATAAGAGCATTTTCAGTAGAGTGGGGGCAGGGTAAACCACCTGTAGTGCACTGATGCATTACTGTCATCTCAAGTATATGCCTGAGAATGTTTCCAAAGCTAGAATATTTCTAAAAGAGAAAGAAAGATAGGGGGTCATGTAGAAATTACCTTTCTCTATGTACCTTCTCTGGTCCCTGAAGGCTAACAACTATCCTTTTCCACCTTCTTCATTTAGTCAGTCAGTCAAAGGGTCAAACACTCATTGATCTTTCATGTTTCTCTGAGGTGGGTATGTGTTCCAAGCATTATGTTTAGCAATTTAGTTTTAAAAAAATATGTATGGTACTTTTCCTCAAGGAGGATAGGAAGAGCAACATACATGAAGATAAAGACTTCCATTCATCTCTTCAACCCAATAAGTACTACCAGGCTTAGGGCAGTTCACTGAAGCTGAGGTTACAGAGAGGGCCCCACTTTCACAGCTTATAGGCAAAGCAGCCGCATGCATAAATTTGGTAGTTCCTACCTGCCTGGAAGCAAAAAGGTAATTGCTTGTTTTAAAGTTTATTTATTTTCAATATTTAAATATAAAATAATGAATGGAATGAGCACTGGAGACTTGTTTACTAGGGAAGTACATGGGTGTTAATATATAGATTTGCCACTTGTTTTGTTTGTCCAGAGATTTTATTTTTTCAGACCCACAGTCTTAGCTATCTTCTAAATAGAGAGGATGTGTTTGGACCATCACATGAGTGTCGGCTGTTCCACAGTCCAGTCTAATTGCTCCATAGCCTGAAAGCCATCAGTAGGACATCCTTAGTGCTGCTGCAGAGGCTGCCATCTCCGCTGCTGTGCTCTCCAGCCTTGAGCCCAGCTTCTAGCTGATTGGGCTAGCACTCTGATCACCAGGGGGCAGCTCCTGCATTGAGTGTCTGCCCCCTGGTGGTCAGTGTGCATCATAGCAACTGGTCATTCTGCTGTTTCGTCAATTTACATATTAGCCTTTTATTATATAGGATTGACTATTGTACTTAAAAGTGTAAATTTACTGTTTGCCTCCACTCTGTATGTGTACTGGTATACATTTGCCACAAATGAGTCTATGAGTTTACTAATGCTTGTATAGACAACTAGTCAACTATTGATTTTGAAGTTCTTACCTTTCAGCTCCTAATAAATCTTTCTATATATGCAGTATTTATAATACTAGGGCTGTGACTCTGTTAAATACTGGTACATTTTTCCTTTACCAATTTAGTTTCCTGTTATATTTCACCAATCTGGGACACTACAGGTGGTTTTATAAGATAGAGGAAGAAAACAAAACTTCCTAGTCATTCTTATCGTGTTGTCCCCAAACAGGCACTTAGCTTAATAGCAGAGCAGTTTTTCCTGGCTTCTTTTGACACTTCCAGGAATGGACCATCACCCCACCTCTGAAGTATTATACCGGGTGGCAGTGTCCCCTCCTCAGAAGTCTGAGTACCAGCTTCATTGGGTTTTTCTCAGAGCTCCCGAGCAGGTAGGATACAATTTTCAGTAATTTGAATCCCAACTTGTGTTACCTCTCTTTGGAATTTATTGCTTCTAGTAATTCCAAAATCACCATTCTGTTCTCCTGATGCTAGAAATAGGAGCTACTTCCTGAAGTTCTTATATCTCTGATATACCTCTGTTGTGTTTGCTTTTTTGATCTTCCAACCCTTCTTTTAACTATTTCCTCTATTAAATTCTATACATCACTTGCTATTTCTGATTTTCTGACCATAATATCTCAGTGAAGCCTGCCTTCAGTAATTCCCAAATGACAGAGAGCATAGGAGGCATTCAGCTGGTATTGGCGGTATAGCTCTACTTGCTGATTTCCTCCAACATCTGTTCTGATTAATCAATTTTGAAGCTATAAAGGCTGTTCATTATTTTTAATATCAGCCATGCATGTCACTGCACACACTGAGATAATCTCTTTGATACTTAGCATTGCTGATATTTAATTTATGTATACTCCGTTTGCCTGTAAATGTTAATGGCAGACAAAAGCCTGCTATGTTAGGGTTAAAAAGTGGCCAAAAAATTTCTGCCTTGACTTTCTTGAATTTGATAGTATATAGCACAGGCCAAAGGAAGGTGCTTATTCAACCAGTTATCAAGCTGATTACTTAATGCCAATTTATTTGAACATGAACCCCTCTTTCTGAACCATACACTTATCCTGAGTCTCTAACTCATCCAATTTGCTCAATTGCATCCATGTCCAAGATAAGTATGCTCTCCCCATGGTCTTGGTGGAGCTGAGGGGAATGGAGGAGAGAGTGGTATCCGGAGTGTGGAAATGTGACCAAATCTATCTTCATGGTCATAGAGATTACACTGGATTGAATATATCTGATAGTTTCAGATGGCACTTTGTGGGTTTAGGGAGATCGGGGCTTCTCTAAGCTCTGTCATTTACCAGACAACAGCCCTTGGAAATGTGAAACACAAATCAAACATGTGCAACTTTACATTTGTAAACAGAAAATCATTTACATAGTCTCCTTTAGATTTGATATCTAAATGAAATGTAATGGTGTTTGTCCCACATCAATTCCCAGAGCAATGTTTCTCACATGGACACCTGAAAGCCACCTGCAGTGACTGTAAAATATGCTGACTCAGATTTGGTGGAGATGGGTTCTAGGAATGGGAAATAATACTTAGGAACCATTTTATTGCTAAGAGTTGATAATACCGTGTAATGTGATACATAATGATTGGCAGCATGTAGTGATCATATAAGTCAAGTCTAAATGCTTCACATGCATTAACCTTCAAGGTAATCCTGTTATCATCATCATCACACTGATAAGAAATAGAGTCATGGAAAGTTATACAATATGTACTAAATTGCACAGCTCTACCTGGTAAATGCTGAACTCACACCAATACAGTTTAACTGTGCTTCTGCACTCTCAACACTAGTACCATGTTGCTTGTGTTATAGTCATCAAGGCTCATGTGTAGCAATTATTCCCAGTCTGAAATCTCAAGGTTTCAAAGAATTATCAAAGAGTGGTATCAGGAATTGTCAAGATGTCTGAACTTAATACAGAAAAGTAAAATCTCTATGCCAAAATTTTCTCACTCATATCCAAAAAACAATTAGACCTAATACTTATAAACAGTTAATAAAGAACCCTTTATTCATGAAGCTTTAGTGAAATATTTTTTGACAATATCAATCAACCAATCAATAAAACATGGTTGACATTTACCTGGAACTACATCTTAGCTTATCTGCTTTTCTCTTTTAAGGAAAACACATCTGGGATTTCCCTATGCCAAGAAAGTTTGGAAAGTATTTTGAACTGCTCTGAATACTTAAAACAATGCCACAGTTCATCCTACCTCCCAGGTGTTTGATATGAAAGAGGCAAAGAGAATACCAAACCATTGTAATAACAAGGATGTTTTATAATACAAAGGTCTTGGTATAGACTGAATGTTATGGGACCAAGAGGAAATCTTTTTTAAAAAGGAGATTTTATGTGATTTGTCTCACCACATTTGAATACGGTTTCATGGGGAGGAGACAAATATCTATACTAATAAAAGGATAAAATGCTAATTAGGCTGGGAAACCTTCCAGGAGACCTTATGGACATCCTTCTGGAGAAAGCCATGGTGGCGGGGCTGAGGCAAAGGTGGTTAGGGGCTATCAGGCCAGGAGGGAAGGGGAGTTGAGGGCAATCAGGCAGGCAGGCAGGTGAGCAATTAGGAGCCAGCCATCCTGGATTCTGAGAGGGATGTCCAACTGCCAAGTTTAGGGAGTCGGGACTAAACCATCAGTCAGACATCCCCCGAGGAGGTCCCAGATTGGAGAATGTGCAGGCCAGACTGAGGAACACCACCCCCTGCCCCGTGCATGAATTTTGAGCACCAGGCCACTAGTTGTATTATAAATCATATGTCAACCAGCTAACATCTTTTACCAGTCAGGAAATTATTAAAGGGTACTTTTATTGAATTTACCACTGAAATTAAATGCTTTGTTTTCATTATCCTTAGTTTATGTTTTCTATGATTTTGGAGGCTATTTAAATACATTAGTTTAGTTTGTCAAAGCAATCATCTTTTTTTGTTGTTGTTACTGATTTAGCTTCAAGAAGAAAAACTTGTATAAAGCAATGTTCTAATACTTAAGCTTCACACACACAAATAATTGGCATCTTAAATTGGTAGTCTCTTATATATTCTTTGTGTTTATTAATGGGGCTACAGGGGTGGGCAAACTTTTTGACTGAGGACCACAATGCGCTCTTAAACTGGACCGGAGGGCCGGAATGAAAGCAACCTGACCATGCTGGCACTCTTATCTTGGGCTGCTGGTGAAGGAGCGGAGGGGAAAGCAAGAGAACCCTCTGCTCTTTCGGCACTACGGGCCAGATAGAACAGCGGAATGGGCCGGATGCGGCCCGCGGGCCGTAGTTTGCCCACGGCTGGGCTAGAACAAATAAGAAACTGTAATAAGGTCTGTGCTTTTTTTTTTTTTTTTTTTTTTTTACGGTGATTAGATACTTCCATCAGTTAGAGAGCAAAATAAATTTTCCTAACTTGTATTTATGTTTTCTTTATCCATATAGAATTTATACATCATAGAACTCACAGTGTTTTTGAGATTTTTTTTACCCTAGAATTATTGGGAATAATTGATATTCAACACAATTTATGGTGCACAACATGATGTTTGGATTTACATATATTGTGAAATGATTACCACAATAGGTTCAGCTAACATCTATCATTTCATATCAATACAATTAAAAGAAAAGAACAATAAAAGAAAGTAATTGTCTCCTTGTGATGAGAATTCTTAGAATTTTGCTATCCTGATAACTTCCCTATTTTATACAGCCAAATTAACTGATTATATGTTGCAAAACTCAACACTTTAAAATCCACAATTCAGTGGCTTTTAGTATATTCACAGTTTTGTGCAATTATCACCACTATCCAACTGCAGACTATTTTCATCACCCCATAAAGAAACCCTAGACCCATTAGCAGGAAACTACTAATTTACTCTCTGTCTTTATTAATTTGCCTATTCTGGATATTTCATATAAGTGGAATAATACAATTTTTAGGCTTTAGTGTTTAACATCTTTCATTTGACATAATGTTTTCAAGGTTCATCCATATGCATGAATCAGTACTTCAGTCATTACTGAATAATATTCTACTGTATAGACATACCACATTTTTTAATTCATTTGGTAGTTGATGGGCATCTGGGTTGCTTTCACTTTGTGGATATCATAAATAATATTGCTATGAGCATTCTTGTATAAGCATATATTTTCAGTTCTCCTAGGAATATACCTACAAGTGGAATTTCTGGGTTATATGATAACTCTATATCTAACATTTTGAGAAACTGCCTGTTTTCCAAAGTGGCTGTATCATTTTATATTTTCACAGTAAAGTATGAGAGTTCCAATGTATCTTCATATTTGCCAACCCCTTTTATTTTACATTTTAAAAATTACATCCAGCCCTAGCCAGCTTGGCTCAATGGATAGAGTGTTGGCCTGTGGACTGAGGGGTAGCGGGTTTGAGTCTGGTCAAGGGCATATACCTGGGTTGTGCACTCGATCCCCAGTAGGGGTGTACAAGAGGCAGCTGATCAATGATTCTCTCTCATCATTGCTGTTTCTGTCTCTCCCTCTCTCTTCCTCTCTGAAATCAATAAAAATATACTTTTAATAAATTATATCCATCCTGGTGGGTGAGAAGTGGAAGCATTTTAAAATATTTTTTCTTATTTCTATATCATTGAATCAGAAAAAAAAAACTTGCTCTATTATCAAGTAGATATAGAACATACATCATTTCTAACATGCATGGAAAATGCAATTTAAAATATATACTGTGTACCTGAAAACAGATCTCAAAGAAAAATTGTATAAATAGTCCACACTCACTGATTATAATGCAAAAATAAGAATAAACTCAATAAAACCACATTAATAAGCTCTCTTATAAGCTAAAGCCTCCCCCCCCCCATACATGAATACACCCTAATGATAGGTATGTAAAAAGACTAAAAAGTAAAATAGCTCACCCAACATGTGCCATTGCCCATAGTAATGAAAATAAAGAACCATAATATGGTAAATGGAAGATCAAGAAGACTTTTTGTTTTGTTTTGTTTTTTTGTTATAATTTCTTTAAAAATAGAATGCTTTCATATACTATTTGTGCTTTTAAAATGTTAGAGGTGCTTTTTTCTGGGTGGGGGAATATGAGTGAATACTATTTTCTTACTTTCCAAAAATGTAAAAGAGAGAGAAGTGAGAGAAGGGAGAGGAGAGACAGCAGTCTAAATAGTTAAATGACTAGAAGTGCTTGGGGCAGGAAAGGTGCTTTCTGGTTATTCCATAAATCCCTTTACTGCCCATAGTGTCTCTTTGATGTCAAGAGTCACCAGGATTTGACACTAATAATGAGCTGATTGGGCCAAACATCTTCATTGAGCTTCAATTTTCTCATCTTTAAAAAGAGGGGGCAGGCCTGAGTTTACTTTTAAGACCCCCTTCCAGAGGGGCTATTTTATAGTCTATAAGGATATAGTACTTGTCCTTTACTGTTGGAGAAGGGAAGCTCCTTCCTACTCTTTCAACTAAGCATATATCCCCAAGGCAAAAGGGGAATTTAGATTGATCAATCACTTCTCTCCTACAACTGGTAATTATGGCAGTTACTAGTTGTAGGAGAGATCACTATATATAAAAGGAAAAGGTACAAAAGGTTACCTCCCACTATACTGTTCCCTTGTTTTTGTTTTTGTTTTTTTGGGGGAGGGATTCTTTAAAGAAGTGTCAGCTGTGGTAGGCCATGATATGGTGAGAATTATTACCCTTCCATAACTGTCTTGAGATAAGCTTAGGAGATGGATGAAACCTGTATTCCAAGTTCCCCCATCACCCCATCCAGATATGGAAGCTACTTCTTCCATATCATTGGTGCCCTCCGTCATTGAGTGGTCACACCAATCTCGAGGTCTAATTTAAAGCCTATTCTAAGGAAAGTACCTGTGGACCTTCGGTAAAATTAAATGTGTTATCTTTTCCAGGCATATTTTACTCCACTGTTGAATAAAGCCACTCTTCAATGACATATGGGGGAATGCAGAAGCTTTTCAGAGCCCCCCTGACATTTCAACAATTGATATCTTTCTACTTAGTTATTTGAAAGCTGGCTCTTCTCACTCACTGAAGGGGAGACGTCAGATGTCAATAAGTCAAGTCATGGCCTTCATATCTCACAAGGAACTGGGATTAAAATCTGAATTCATGACTTCTGAACTCTCAGTCTTGCTGCAGTAAGATACTCCAAACAACTTTCTCTCTGATCTCTTCCATTTGCCTAGCATATCTCTAAAAATATCCCCTTTTCACTTTAACCCTCTTGTTATCATTAATTGATTCTGGATGTCTTGCTGCCCTTATCTCCATGGCCCCGATGGCGGTCACTGATGTGCCGCACTTCCTGGACAGCTTCCTCGGAGCCCACGCCGAGCTTACTCGGAGCCTCAATAAGGTTTATTAGTTTACTTCTCCACCTTTCTTTTTGAGAACTGCAATTATAATTATACCCAATACTGCTTTGGCGCCCCCTTACCACTTTATTGAATTTTTATATTTTTTCTTGTACTTACCTGATGCTTTAATATGCTCCCTCAGAGTTTAATTCTCTGGTATTGTCATATTCAGTTTTCTTATTTTTACTTTATTATGTACACATCATCACATGGGCAACAGTATTAAACCTATCTTTCATTTTCCTACTTTCAATAAAATCTTACCTGTCCATAAGCAGGATATCTAACACAATTTCTCCTCCAATTACATTAGCTACAGTTGGTAACAGAAAGTCACAGTTCTCCAATTCAGTAACTCCTTTGATCCTTCATGGGTCTTTAGCCCAGCAGATGTCTGGGGAATCTAAGTCCCTTTGGAGTTCAAGATTATGGGAGTTCAACTGACCTCAGCAGCTGGTTTTCCCTCACCTACCGTGTTGATGGCCTATAGCAGATGCCCCATAACACTGTCTTTGTCTTAAGGTGTTTTGTTTCTCTCAAGCTCCTAAACTCAGAGTACCCTATGCCTCCCCAACCTTTATATGAGTAGGCAACTTTGTAGAATATGTAAAAATATTGGAAAAATTATGTCAGTCATACAGCTTCTCGTATTGAGAGGGTTTTGGCTTTGTT
This sequence comes from Vespertilio murinus, assembly GCA_963924515.1. Taxonomy (NCBI): domain Eukaryota; kingdom Metazoa; phylum Chordata; class Mammalia; order Chiroptera; family Vespertilionidae; genus Vespertilio; species Vespertilio murinus. Next base: position 127,582,066 of record OZ004705.1, on the reverse strand, counting down.
TTGGCTCTTTGGAGCAGAGGGGATAGTGATAGTGGTCAGAGAAGAAAGGCAAATCTTACTTTATTATCATTATTGATATGTGCTCTCTAGTCCATATTACCCAATGTCCAGTTAGCACTGTTGTTCTTTGAGCACAGAGGTTATTGACTTAGCGTCCCAAACCCTCCAGATGATGAGAAAAAGCTTTGCTTTGCAGAGAATTTTAGAGGTTGTTAGAAGACCGTCCTACTCCCTAACTTTCCTCAGGCTACTAAAGAAAACAAAAAAGAATGTTCTACTTTCTATCCATTTCTCAGAAACCACTCTACTTCTACCCACTATGAACTAAAACATATACTTTAAGCTACTAAATTCAAGAGATTTCAGTCTACTGTACTCCAGTTGTAGAGAATAGGAAAACCATACATGTTAGTTGAAATGAAATTCCTTTGTAATTAGAATTCAAGCAACATTGTGCAAAACTGATCAGGGATTCAAATTCTGGAGTCAGAAAGACTCTAGTTTGAATTCTGTCACTGCCTCTAACTACCCATGTCTAACTAAGTCACATAACCACCACAGGCCTCAGTTTACTCTCAGTAAATTGCTGTAATAGCCATTTACCTCACACAATTATTTTAGGGATTAAAGGACATAATCTGTTTAGAATGCTTAGCACTATTCTTAGGACATAGTAAAAGCACTTCATCAGTGTTATCTGTCATTATTATATGCCCTGAAAATATAAGCTTATTTTAATTTTAAAAACATATAATTTATGTCACTCCATTGGCAAAAAATTGAGTTTCATCTTCTTGAGATTATATCAATTTTCTATTTATGAATAAAATTAAGAGTTGAGTAGATTTTGAAAAACAAAACAAAAATGATGCCTCATTACTTACTAAGAATCAAATTCTGCCTTAGGACTGTATACCACCAACTGAATTTTTACAGATTGTGATAATTCTCTGTTTAGCATCAGGAAGTCGGAGAATTTTAGAACTGTAAGATATCAAAGTCGAGTTTATTACTAGCACTTTGGAGTTACATAAAAAACTTTACAGTACACTTTATAAATGCTTTGTCCCCATGAGGGAATCTAGTATTAGTTGTACTTTAGAGGATAGCAAACCGAGAGTCAGAATATTTGACATGACACAAAGCCATGTTAGTATTGTTTCTGATGAGAGATTAATTAGGTCTTCTGAGTACCATCCTTCCCGACTAGAAGGAGACTAGTACATACATTCCTGGAGAGAGCCCACTTATATATGGCACATTCCCAGAAACGTATATACCCCACCAATTTAAGGGGTAATCACCAAGTTTCAACCTAACCTCCTTGCTGGATAGTGGGTTAAACACTGCACACTAAAGCTTCTCACATGTTTAGAGCTTCCCACTTACTAAAGGAATAGGGGGGTAGGGGTTGAAGAAACCTAGAGCTCTCCTTAACTGTACACCTAGTCAAAGTACATAGGTAACAATATACTCAAAGTCCCCTTCTCGGGATCCTGAACAACAGAAACTTCATTGGCAGGTCCATAGGACAAGAACCTGGAAACAAAAATATTTCTCCAAGAAGTTGTATTCTCTAAAGGAGATACTTGCTCCATAAAGCTGTGTTAAAAGGAAAGCAAGCCCCGAAAGTATGTGGACATCTGTCTAGTGACTTGTACAGTGATAACATGTTTGCAGTTTTTCTGGAATTAGGGGCAACACCAATTAGAGCTATGCAACAATGCTGGCTGTCACTGTAAGACCTTCCCCTCACGGTACTACAGTAATTATCCACCATTTCTTTTGCTTTTGTCCCTTCACTACTTTGTTTACTTCATCTATAAATGAAAACCAAAATCATCAGGGAATTGCCAAAGAGGAATAGTGGGATCATTAATAGATAAGTTACACATCCGCAGATGTCTATGGCTGTCTATTTTCCTGGCGATGGAGGAGAATAGAGATAATATAAACAGGGGCAGGCTAGAAATAGAAAAGCATTAAGAATAAAAGAAATCTACATATAGTTGTAAAAACATTCATTTTTCACATCTTAGCCCCCTGAGTTACTGACTAATGGCAAAGTGAAGGAGGTTAAATCACAGTTCCCACTTTTCTTTGCCCACCCACCCATTAGATTTGCTAGGCATCAGATTAGGTGGCAATAAAAAGAGGAGATTTAAACTATCATCAGTAGAATTGGCCAGCCCTGATCTGTTTTATCTGCAAAACTCAAGACACATAGATGCAGCCTATCAGCTGTCTCTTTGTGCTCTCTCCACTTTGAGGTCAGTTAAGATTTAAGAGCAGAAATGATCCAGTTGCCCGCTTTTGATTCCATTGTCCAAAGGTGTAAGGCAGGATTTCTCAGCCTTCACAGTATTGGCGGGGGCGGGGGGGGGGGGGGGGGCGAAGAGTTTTGCTGCAGAAGCTGACTCTGTAGGATGATTCACAGTATTCCCTGGCCTCCACCCGCTAGATCCCAGCAGCAGACCCTTGAGTTGTGAGAATCAAAAAATATCTCTGAACAATGTCTACTAACCCGAGGGGGGCACCCCAAGTTGAGAGACACCGGCGTAGTCGTTACTTTCCCCCTTATTCCAATGATATGTGACTTCCCATAATTCTTTCTGCTTTAAGAAAAACCCCAGCAAAGTTGACACAGGTTGCCTGGAGTGCCCTTCTCTCCGTTCCTCTTTCTGTCTTTGTTACCCTTTCTCGCTCTCTCCACACACACGCACGTGCTCATGCACACACGTGTGCACTTAAACCTTTTATCTCCCAAGCCTGCATGTTAACGATGAAAGGGAGCCCATGGGTTTATGCTGCCACACTACCTCCTAAGCCTTTGCAAACGTGGAGAACAGCAGATAAAAGAGGCGTACAGTAACCTGGTTTGCCATTTCACTGTTCAACCCCGAGAGTCGTGCCGTGCCATAATTTCGGCCAAAATAAAAAAAAATTAAAAATTTTAAAGCAAAAAGCCCAATGACTCCCTCCCTCATATAGTTAGCACTTTACAGTCCAGTATGGAACATTCTTTTCTTTATGAGCTGTGTGCTATAAAGAAAGTGTACAGAAAGATGTTTAATGTGTCGTCGAGAGCAAAATTACTAGCGTATTATATATGATGCAGTCATAAGGCAAAAGAGCCGAAGCTTGTGTTTGCCCTTAAAGGAGAAGCAGTCGTATAATAGAGAGCCTTAGAGCTAGGGTTTACTGTACTTTGGGAATTAATCACATAAACTATAAATTGGGTTCAACAGGCTGGCTGGGTAAATAGGCGCAGCTAATGAGGACACTATGAGATCTTATAAGAGAGCTGACTGCCCCAGGACAAATAGTCCGTGGCGCACCTGATGGAAAACTAGAAGACATCAAAGCATAAAGGATTAGTGCTCTCACAGTGTTGAGAAATGGCCGGGGGGAGATTCACCAACTTATTACCCACATCCCAGCTAATCCTGTTATCTGCAAAATATAACTGTGTTCGGGAACTGCCACCACCTCAACGTGCAGGAGGATAATTTTGCGTTTACAGGAACAAAAGTGCAGGAAATTTTCATCCGACTAAGAAAAATAGAAGAGGATTAGTATGTTTAAAGGTTTTTCTCCTCTCCCCGCACTTAGCCGCCTGTATGAAAACACAGAGAATACAAATCGTCTGTGCGTAGAAGCGGTGTAGCTGGGATGGGGCCGGGAATGGGGAACAGAGAGCTGCAAAGAGGCTACTGTAATGTCCCAAAACTGGTGGGTGGAATGAGTGCCAATGGGAGAAGGGACCTATGTCCTTTGTAGTGGACTCCGCACTCATTTCAAGCGGACTGGGTTTACCTTTGCAAAGCAGGCAGGCAAGCCCTCTGTTAGAGAGGGAAAGGAACTCATCAAAGAAGGAGAAGTGGAGGCTGCCCAGTCAGTCCCTTTGCTGCCTTTCCGGCCCCAGCAGCTCTCCCGGGGTATCGATTGCCGGGGTGACACCCACCTGATCCCAACAGCTGATCTCTGCGGGGGAAAGGGGCAGCCCCCCGCAACTCCCGCCAAGCTGCCGTAGGGAGAAAGGCTTTCTGAGTGAGAGCTGACATTCAGCTCAGGCTGCTTTATGCAATCCAGGGTCACACCGTTTGGAAGCCAAATGCCGTTCATCTCAGCCTCTGCTGATGCTGAAGGCAGAGGGTGAGGCGGAAGCTGGTTCCTCTGTCTCTCGGGGGCATCCTTTTCCTTTGTCCAGCTGAGCTAATGATAGCATGGCTTGGAGGGGAGCGGAGGGGAGGGGAGAGACTCTGCCTGCCTGTCTGCAGGCTGAGCCTAGCACAGGGCCTCGCTCACAGGAGCTCAAAAAATGGGTGTCAAATGTGCCTGAGTGGCCATTTCAGCAGTTAACACGCTATGGAAAGCTGGAGTAAGATATTGTTCTCAAGTATAAAGTTATATCAGAGTCCGTTCTGCAGAAGTCCTCTAATCTTGCAGAGAATCCGAGGATCACAGTTGTACTATTTGCCTGAAGAAATAACAAAAAATGATGCACATACAAAATAATTGGATTTTTCCGTCTTCATTCCAAGAGACTTCCCTGTTGTAATTAGAATTTCTAACTAACAGGCCCTGGCACCCCTGCACCCCTGCCCTCTTCCCTTTAGCTCCATTTCCTGCAATTCACTGTCCCCTCAGCTTCTAGACAGTCTTCTCTCCTGGTTTTCTTCTGTTCTCCTGGGATACTCTCTGTCTCCCATGCAGACCTCTCCTGCTCTTCCCACAGACCTCCGAGACTGCTCCTGTCTCTTACCGTCAATGCGGAGTTCCCTGTCTTTGAAGATTTCAGTTATCTCTCCTCACTCAGAATTCCCAGTTTCCTTGTTAGCCCAGCCTTTAAGCCAAGGTTCCTGTGCCCATTGCACCAGCATCCTCTGGCATCGCCAGCTGGGGTGCCCATTTTCACCTCAGACCCCACATTCCAAGATTTCGGTCACCTTCCTCTGCCAAGCAGCTTCTCTTCCTATCAGTGGAGTCAAGGATTTCCGAATGGTTCATATGCCCAACATGGCAGTCATCTTTTATTTCTTCATGAAATCCCATAACCAAGCTACTTTCCCTTCATGTCTTTCAAAATACCGGTAATTCCTTTTTTTTAAATCCACTATTTATAATTTTTGCTTAGTTTTTTTTTTAAAAAAAATCTTTATTATTGAATTATTACAATGCAGACAGTGGGGTGGCGAGGACCTATGGGTGGGGTGGGAACCGGGTGGAAGGGCGCCATGGGGGAAAAAAAGAGGGACGTCTGTAATAATCTGAACAATAAAGATTCAAACAAACAAACAAAAAGAAAAATGAACAAAAAAAATCTTACATATGTCCTTTTTCCCTCCACTGACTCCTTCCAACCTGCCCTAACTCTGGCCCATTGTCTGTGTCCATGGGTTATGAATGTATGCATACAAGTTCTTTGGTTGATTTCTTCCCACTCACCCACCCACCTCTGCCTTCCGTCTGAGATTTAACTTGCCTGCTTCCTCTCTCATCCCACTGCACTTAAGCCTGAATCACCTCAGCACTCCTCTGGCTTCTTTAATTCTCTACGTCAGTGGTCGACAAACTCATTAGTCAACGGAGCCAAATATCAACAGTACAGCAATTGAAATTTCTTTTGAGAGCTGAAAACTGACTTCTGTGCATGGGCCAAGAAGTTTCAATCGCACTGTCCGTGCTCTTTATTTTGTGAAAGAGTTACACTCAAGGGGCCAAAGAGCCGCATGTGGCTTGTGAACTGCGCTTTGCTGACCACTGCTCTAGGTAATTCCCACTCTGCTCTTTCATAAAACTTTCACAACACATGCTACTTCCTGGCCCATCCAGAAGTCTCATGCTTTGAGTAAAATAGATGAGAGTCCATTTTCAAAAAATATGTTTTTATTGATTTCAGAGAGGAAGAGAGAAGGGGAGAGAAGTAGAAACATCACTAATAAGAGAAAATCATTGATCAGCCCACGACCCAGGCACGTGCCCTGACCAGGAATCAAACTGAGACCTCCTGGTTCATGAGTCAATGCTCAACCACTGAGCCACACTGGCAGGCCAGAATCCATTTATTTACAGGGTGTTCAGAGACAAATAATGTAATCTTTCTGAATCTCATTTCATCATATGTAGGATGGGGGAACTAAGCCCTACTTTCTGGGTGATTGTGAAGGTTACATAGTTAAAGCACCGAACCAGGGCCTCAGATAGATGAGATATTATAGATGCCCTATTCATGTAATTCCCATCTCTCTGGTTTTCTTTCCCCCTTTTTCTTTTGCTTTGTTGTTAATGAGATGCCACCTTTAATTCAAACACCTCAAATTCAAATGCAATTTTAGATAATTTGGCCTTACTCTTTGCTTCCAGACTGTGCCCTCGGCTGGCCCCTCACCAGCCACACATCAGGTAATGCTTGTTCCTATCTCAAGCTGTTTTCCGGAAGTGCCTTTCCCTCTCCACAGGCCAAGGTGACCCATTCTGGCACCAAATTCAGTTCCTCTCCCTCCCCAGAGCCTCAATAAACCAGTCCCTCCAGGATCACTCCTCTCCTGAACTCCTGTCACCCTCACAGTCTCCACCACAGAGCTCAGGATCTGAATTCCTCAGGCTGCTAAGCAACCATGATGACAGCATCACCAGTCCCCCTCAGTGTACAGGAGAGAAAATTGAATATCAGAAGGCTAATGACTTGTAGAGCCAAATGGTTAATTCCTGGCAGAAAATGAAGCAGATTACTGGTATTTACCATGTAAACTTTAAAATATATTTGTACTGGGTTTTAACGATTGCAATTGTATTACTCTTGTTGACTTGAGAAAATATTAAGAAATGTAAGTGCAAGCTATCTATGCTTTCTTACACAATTGAAAACACACACACAAACATTCAACACACACACACACATAGCATTTGCCACACCTACCTTAGCACAGGGCACAATATAGGAACTCAATAAATGCTTATAAATTAATTTGGGTTTATTATTACAAAAAGATTAATCACTACACTCTGTCATAGGTAACTTTGAGTGATTTGGAAATTCCTCCTCTTATGATCTTTAAACAAAGGAAGAAAATTGTCTCATGTAAATGAACCACTGCCTGAAAGCAGGGGAATAGATTGGCTTCAGGAGTTCCATTTCATCGCTATAAACCTATGATTATCTCACTTACATCCTGGAAGGAAGATAGAAGGCAGGTTGAAAAGGAAGCATAAATCATCTTCTGTGGGCTCATAGATGCTGGTCCTATAGCCCTCTCTCTTTACCAACTTTTCCATGGTCAGTACTATGTCACTGGTCCAATCTTGTAGCCCAGAGCATTCCACCTGCACCCCACACTCAAGGGCTCCTGAAGGAAATTGAAGGCTCAGAATAAAACTGGAAGCCCCAGTGGTTTAGAGAAAAATTTTAGAATTACCCAGACCTGGTGTCTAGCTGTATGACTTCTGGCCATGAGCTTACCCTTCTCAAGCCTATGTTCCCTGCTCTGTAGCATCAGGGCAATGTATTCCTATGGTTATATGAAGATTAAATGAGATAATACAAGAGCAGCTCATGCCTCGATCTAATCAGACCTGCTCTGATACACATGCTCCTGAGCTGGTAGGTATCTCTGGTAGGAAAGTCATATCATGGCTGTCCCGTTCCCCAGCGCCACCTGCCCACCAAATGCCTGGATACCAGACAAATACTGGAGAGTGTTCCAATTCCATCCAGTAGTGTGGGGGAAGAGCTCGGATCAGAAGCCCACTCTTCTGAACCAGAGAACCTATTCTTTTCCATATCTTAAACCTTTTAGGTTCTTTAAAGATGGATCTTTTTTTGAAAGTATCAGCAAATGGATTTATGCTATTTGGGTTTTCCCCTCCTTCCTTCCCCTTCACCCCCCACAGTGGGGCTACGATGAAGGCCTCCATGTTAGAGAAGCAGCCCAAATGTTCTGGCCACTGGAACCCTCGAGACATAATTTGGCACCATCCTGGGCTCTTATCCTCCCACTCTGGTCTAGCCAAGGTCCACACAGGCTTAGTCCTGGAAAGAGCTTCCTTGAGTGGGTCTCACACCATAGAGCTATTGCCCTGGGCGGGACTCACACTGCACAGCTCTCCCAGACTGAGGTCAGCACATCCCTGAGTTCATATCCCCACTCCTCACCAACCACTCTAACACTCAAAAGCATGAAACCCAAGTGTTATATTCCGAGTGTTCAGCCAGAAAATTAAAGAGAATACTTTGTATATTTTTTTTAAAAAAAAACTTTATCCCATTCAGTGGCAGCTGCCCCAGTCCCCAGTAGGGGTATTAATAAAGATACAATATATGTAGCAAATTACTTTTTTAAATACAAAAAAAATCCCAACTTTCAAAACTCTTGCAAATGCTTCTCAAACTTCAATGTGTACACAGATCCCTTGAAGAACTCATTAAAATGAAGATGCCAGTTCAGTACATTTGAACTATTTCCAAATCACCACCAATGATTCTGTGTCACTGGTGTGTGGACCACATCTTAAGTAGTAAAGATCTAGAGATCTAGAAATGTTGGTTCTAGAGAAAACCCAGTGCCATGGAAAAAAGGCAGGTATTTATTACTATTGTATACACAAGGAAATATATGGTCCCAGAGGTAAAGAGTCTTGACTGGTTTCACACAGCTACAAATGTCAAAGTCAAGTGTCTTGGCCACCTGCCCATCTTCCTTCTACCTCCTAAAGTAGGAAATATTGGGAAGTGAAACAACATGCAGAACTTCAAGCAGCAGCAGCAGAAGAAAAAAATATGGGAATATTTACCAATGAAGCTCACTTTAATTAGTCCTCCATGGTATAAGACATGAACTATTGGACAAGGGGGAAAAAAGCCAGATTTTGAGCCATGAATCTCTCATCAACCAGCTGTGAATTATCTCTGGGTCTGAGTGGTCTTTAAGGTATCTTGCAACGTTAGCTTTCTATATTTCTATTCCAGTGATCTATGAGAGGAGAACAAGCCTTAAGAAATTCTCACTTAATGCCTGTCTGGAGAATTTACCACCATCTAGCACTTTGTGTTTCTGCCAAGAGGCAGTGTTGTACGGGGGGAAGAACATTTGGAGACACTTGCCTGGGTTTGAATCCTACCTCTAGCACTGACTTATCTGTTCAAGCATGAGCAATATCTTTAATTCTTTTGTGCCTCAATCTCTTTATCAATAAAGCAGTGGAAAGCATAGTTCATGAGATTGTAATGGAGGTCTAAATTCATTCATATAGCCAAAACTGGTTTGGCTCAGTGGTAGAGCGTCGGTCTGCAGACTGAAAGGTCCCGGGTTCAATTCCAGTCAAGGGCATGTACATTGGTTGTGGGCGCGTCCCCAGTAGGGGGTGTGCAGGAGGCAGCTGGTCGGTGTTTCTCTCTCATTGACGTTTCTAGCTCTCTATCTCTCTCCCTTCCTCTCTGTAAAATGTCAATAAAATACATTTTAAAAAATAAATTCACTCATATAAGTAAAGCATTTGGAGCAATGCGTGGGCCACAATGGCCTATTTTAAGTACATTTCTCCAAGACTTCCATTTACTTCCAGTGCCAACAGCAAGACTCACTTGAAGATTTGAGCTTCATGAACTTGAAATTCCTATAAAATACTTGTTAATTGTGTGGTTATGTTCTCCCAATAAAGAATATTCCAGATGCAACTTCATTAATTCTTTTTGGGATCAAGTAGGGAAAAAGTAAAATTTTATGAGTTGTGAGCCTTGAACTTCTTTTACAAAGGGAGTTTGCTATGGATTTTCATGATAATGGTGATAAAGATGACAGAAATGTATTATTCTCAGGATGGGAGGAGGTAGAGGGATATCTGTGCAGAATTTAAGGTAAATGAAGGTATGGATATTTAAGAGCCCACCTCACCCTTCATCTAATGTGTTTGCATCTGGTTTTTCCAGGTTTTGACAGGTTGTTATTAACATGCTAACATATCCCTCGGCTTCATCTGATCAGTTTCCCTCCCTCCTTAAAATCACTTTGGAGGGAGGATGAAAGGGAAAGCAAAATGATTGAGGTGACAGGTCCCGTGGCGTGGCGCGTTGAAGAACTGTCAGAAAATGTTGCCAAGAGCTATTTTCAACTGGAAAGGGAACACCCTTTTGCGCTTTGTAATTCATGGGTGGACCACAAGAAAGTGAAAATAGTTAATGTCTATGGAATGTTGCCACTCACACATAGCAACAGCCTTATTTACAGATACAAAAATCATTACTTCTTTCTGTTCCCTGAAGCACAACTTTAATGCTGGAGAGATTGCCTAGGATCCCAAATACACAAGGCCAAACCTTCCAGGTGGCTGCACTCCAACATCCAAATTTGGAACAACCTTGTGCACGCGATTTTGACTACTTCTTCCCATAGCTTTCTCCATCCCTTCTGCTGTCACTCAAAATGGATTTGGGCAGGTATCAGAGGAATGGTTTGAAATTCAGCCCCCAGTCTTGATTTATATGCAAAATAACATCTGGATTTTTTTAACCCATGTTCTGTACCCACTTTATTTTTGAAAATATATTTTTATTGATTTCAGTGAGGAAGGGAGAGGGAGAGAGAGAGAGATAAACATCAGTGATGAGAGAGAATCATTGGTTGACTGCATCCTACATGGCCTCTACTGGGAATTGAGCTGAAAATCCCGGCATGTACCCTTGACTGGAATAAAACCTAGGACCCTTCAGTCCACAGGCCAAAGCTCTATCCACTGAGCCAAACCAGATAGGGCTCCACTGTATTTTGCTCTGGTAAAAATACCGTGTCTTATGGAGGACTGAGTTTAATTTTTTGTCGACATAGGAGAAAGAGGTGACTCTCTTATGTTCCCTAAATGGTCTCTTTATACAAGGTAAAAATGTTTCTGCACTACTTATTCATAACGGGGGGTGAGGGGTGTCCCTCAGCCCAGCCTGCACTCTCTCCAATCTGGAATCCCTTGAGGGATGTCCAACTGCCCATTTAGGCCCAATCCCACTGGGATCGCTCTCACAATCCAGGACTGCTGGCTCCCAACTGCTTGCCTGCCTGCCTTCCCTATTGCTCTCAACTACTTCTGCCTGCCAGCCTGATCACTCCCTAACCACTCACCTGCCAACCTGATTGATGCCTAACTGCTCTCCTGCCAGCCTGTTTGCCCATAACTGCCCTCCCCTGCAGTCCTGGTCACCCCTAACTGCCCTACCTTATAGGCCTGGTCCCCACAACTGCTCTCCTCTGCAGGCCTGGGTCCCTCCCAACTGCCCTCCCCTACTGGCCATCTTGTGGCAGCAATCTTGTGTCCACATGGGGGCAGGATCTTTGACCACATGGGGGGAGCCATCTTGTGTATTGGAGTGATGGTCAATCTGCATATTACTCTTTTATTAGATTGGATAGAGGCCTGCTGCATGGGTGGTGGCCGGCTGGTTTGCCCTGAAGGGTGTCCTGTATCAGGGTGGGGGTTCCCTTGGGGCATGGGACAGCCTGGGCGAGGGGCCTGTGGTGGTTTGCAGGCCAGCCATGCCCCCTGGTAACCCAAGTGAAGGCCCAGTATCTGGGGTTTATTTATTTTCTACAATTGAAACTTTGTAGCCTGGAGCAGAGCCAAACCTTCTGCCTGTTTAGTGGCAGCAGCCATTTCTGTTGGGATTTATGTATCTTCTATAATTTAAATTTTGTAACCCTTAGTGGAGGCCTGGGCCAGCCAGTGTGGAAAGCTTGGATTCTTCCATTACCTGAGGCAACTCTAGCCTCTTGCTCTTTCCAGCTTTGTGGCTGCTGCCTTTTTGGTTTGGATTTGTGTCTTCTATCATTGAAACTTTGTAGCCTTGAGTGGAGGCCTAGGCCAGCAAGGGCAGGTGGAAAGCTTAGCTTCTTCCATTGCTGGGGAAACCCAAGCCTCCCTCCTGCTCTCTGTGGCCGAAGTCAACTTGGTCATGTTTATTTGCATATTTGCTCCTGATTGGCTGGTGAGTATGGCTTGTGGGTGTATCAGAATGATTAATTTGCATATTACTTTTATTAGATAGGGTTCTTGCACTAATTATAAAATATAAGACATAATGAGATTGTATTATGTTCTAAGTGCTTTATTTATATTAAATCCTAAATATTCATAAAATCTTATGGGGTAAGTAATAATTATCCTCACTTTACCAGATAAGTTAAGTAATTTCCCTAGATCACATGGGTAGCAAGTGCACAGCTGGGATACATAAATCCCTGTGGCTCTACAGTTCATGTTCTTAAGTACTATAATAGTTTATCTCTCTGCAAGAGAAACAGACCAGGAAGATATGCAACCAAAGTTGTTCTGCCTCTACTTTTGTCTCACTCTGCTTTTCCCCAAAGTTTCCTAAATACTGTTATAAACAAAACAAAAACAAAAACAAATTTTATAGTCACCACACATTGCCTAGAGTAAGAGGGCAACATTTCCAAAAAGCTAAAGAGGGAATAGTTTCAAAACTTAGGAAGGAATAAAGGAGAGGGGAGGTTCCTATAGATCTACATTCAGGTTGTGCTGCTTCCCAGTAATGAGTATTTTGAGCCATCTATATGGCAAACCATCAAAATAACCCATCTGGTATGTGAGAGCCCTGGTGTGAGTACTACCTGGGGATGGGGTCTGTTACTGTGGGGTAGCTGCTAACCTGAGATTTAATTTCCCCAACTGCAAGTTGGGTATTTACTTATTTATCCCTTAACTCTCTTTTGAGGAGGCTTACACCAATGATGTATGCATAAATAAAAAATATAATCTATACTAAAAGGTTAATATGCTAATTAGACCAGACCTCTTCCAAACATCTGACTTCCTTCCAGACAGTTATGGGGCGACAAGGCCAGCAAGGGGGGGGGGGGGGGGGACAGTTAGAGGGTGACCAGGCTGGCAGGGAAGCAGTTAGGGAGTGATCAGCCTGGCAAGCAGAGGCAGTTAGGGGCTATCAGGTAGGCAGGCAAGTGAGCAATTAGGAGCCAGGAGTCCCGAATTGCGAGAGGGTGCAGGTAGAGTTGAGGGACACTGCCCCCTTGTGCATGAATTTTGTGCACTTGGCTTCTAGTGAAGAATAAAAAGAGGAATATCAACAAGGGCAGAAAGGCCAAACCAGGAACCAGAGGGGCAGGAACAGGCATGCCTACGCAGGTAGCACACACCCTCACATGGTTTTGACATTCAGAGTTGATTCCAACTTTATTTCAGAAAGAAAAAAAAAAATTGTTAGTTTCTTGGGAGAAGCTGTCTTTTATAAAGATAATCTCTAAAGGAATTTTCTCAAATGCATCTTCTTAGGAAGGTTCTCAATTGTGATAAATAATGTCCTCAGCTTCCAAGCAGATGTAGTTAAAGATTTCACAAGTCTCTTTCTCAAAACTTCAGCCAAACTTTGAGTTCAAAATTGAAACACAGCTCAGCCTGGTTTATTCTTAGTCAAGAAGGAGGTAAGTGAATATGGCAGGGGAAGGCAAGGCAAAAAATTTAATAAAAATATAATCTTTTGGGAGAGGTTTAAGGGCAGGATTTATTTTTTTATTTTTTTCTTTCTTTCTTTTGTTTTGTGTGTGTGTGGGTACATGAATGAATCCCTTTAAGACTAGGAAAGTTAGAGACTTTCTCCTTAGAAAAATCATGCATATGCAAATATACAAACTTGTTTTTTAGTACTTTTTAGTAATCTTGTAGGTTTATGAATCTGCCAAGGCAAATTAGTTGCTAAGATAAGAGGTCTTTTCTTAAATTTTATCTTTTTTTTGGAAATATGTTTTTTATTGATTTTAGAGAGAAGACAGAAGGGGAGAGAGATAGAAACATAAATGATGAGAATCACTGATTGGCTGCCTCCTGCATGCCCCCTATTGGGGATCAAGCCCAAAACCTAGGCATGTGCCTAACCAGAATTCAAATCCTTATTTCTTGGTTCATGGGTCAACACTCAACCACTGTAGCACACTGGCTGAGCTAGAGATCTTTTTTAAAATACTTTTTCAGGTCTTTCCTATTGAGGCCCTATATGATTTCATAAGAAACACTAGAGGCCCAATGCATGAAAATTCATGCAAGAATGGGTCTTCCTTCCCCTGGCTGCTTCTTCACTCTGGCCTGAGCTGCCTTTCCTCATCCCCACACTGCCCAGAGGTCCAGAGTGGCTGGGGAAGTGAGGAGCACCTGCATTGTTGCCATGGTGATAACCAAGCATCCCCCTCCACCCCCAGCTACTCATGCCTGAGTATGCATATTCTTTGTTGAGTTAATTTGCATATTTGCTCCTGATTGGCTGGTGGGCATCGCAAAGGTACAGTCAATATGCATCTTATTCTTTTATTAGTGCAGATATTATATTAAGTATTCTGCTTTAAATATATTATTGTGCTGTGAACTGTCTCAAAGAATTTTGTACATTTTTAAATCTTGATTTTTATGAAGAATAAATAATTCATTTTTGCTTTCTTGTTTTAAAGGTTATATTGACATATAATGTAGAAGGTGGCATTAAACTAGTTAACACAATTTTAGCTTTGAGACATGATTCAACAGTTACCCATTTTTATTTAGCAGGCTTTGCAAATATCTATGGATTTCTGTTATTCTTATTACCTATACTTAAACAGCTTAGCAAGCCCTTGCAAAGCTCACAGTCCCTAGCTCTGAATCCAAAGAAGCCAATGGATTAAATGACTCTGGCGAAGTGACCACATGAATGAACTTGAACTATCAGTTTATTGGAAACAAAACAATTTTATTTGGGAAAATACAGTAATCTTTTTTATTTAAGCATTGTTTATATTAATCCATTTTTTTTCTGTTGATAATTGGATGGCATGATCAATTTTCCACTGAGGCTATTCCTCATTCATGGTAATAAAACAGTAGCATCAACATATGGAAGGAGAGAAAAGACAAGGAGACAAGCATCTAGATCTTCCAAAATACATTGCAAACTTTTAAAATTTAAATATCAATTCATTTGAAATTGCTGATGTTTTCTTTCCAGGGGATTATCCTGAAGTCCCTGAGAATTTAAGTCTTTTTAAAATATGGATTTTGCATTTATATCAAAAAGTGGTCATCAATATGAAGTCATGTAGCTTATTACATCACTGATTACCATATACTGGTAAGAAAGTACAAGTCAAAGGGACATTATAAAGGTACAAACAACATTATGCTAATTTTTATGGATTTCACCACAAAATTGCAGAGCTTAAAAAGTTATCCATGACAGGAAAGACATTCCTGAGACCTGTTTGATCTCTTGATTGTTATATAAATTATTGGCACTGGAAAACAAGATTTATAATGTTTTAAAAGAGAAAATAGAGTATTGTTTAGAAAGACTGCCCACCAACAGAATGGATGTATAATACTGGTGAAGAATATAACTGCCTTTTAAAAAAAATAAATCAAGTTCATCAATGTTTTTCAAACCATTCTGTCTGAGGTCCCCTCCTTCTGGGTGGACTTGCTGCCCACACCAAACCCAGAAAAATTCAGCATTTACCTGTTTTATAAACTGGCTTTCCATGTAAATTTTCTTTGAAGAAGGGATTCTAATGCCATAAAAAATAAGTGTTTTGAAAACCAATGAAGTAAACTTTCTTAGGGTTCACCCAGATGGGATCACACCTGGGAAGTTAATCAGGGTTAACCTGTTGGCAGAGATCAGCGCTCACAAGTCAAAACAGGCTCTAAGCACTTTTGAAGGCAAAAGGTCCTCATTCAGGATCATCTTTAATTTAAGCTTTTTAACTGATAAACTATCTGCAGAAGTTTTACTAAGTCTGGGGCTGAAATGGGATTTAGAGGATTCTATTTTAGGAGTATTATCTTTAAAACCTATTGCTGAGAAAAGAAAGCCATCAATAATGTGAATATATAGTCTTTTAAATCTAGTTTGCCGATGGAACACAAGTTGAAATTACTGATATGGCAAGACTGGAGCAAAGCAGGGATGCAATTTGCAACATTTTACAAAAACAGTTTGCTGGTGAATGTAAAAGCTGAGGATTAAAGAGAGAGTACCCGCCCAAGATAAGGGTGTGGAGGGATAGAGATCCAATACATGTAGGGTTTTTGTTGTTGTTGTTGTTGTTTTCTGAAGACACCCTTGACTAAATTTTACAT
The DNA here is from genome assembly GCA_963924515.1 of Vespertilio murinus. Taxonomy (NCBI): domain Eukaryota; kingdom Metazoa; phylum Chordata; class Mammalia; order Chiroptera; family Vespertilionidae; genus Vespertilio; species Vespertilio murinus. Next base: position 127,565,941 of record OZ004705.1, on the reverse strand, counting down.
CCAGTTTGGTGGCTTTCTCCACAGGAAAGATAGAGTAGGCAAACTGACATGACTATAAGTGTACAGGCTGTATTAAATGAAAGGGGCATAATGTTCTCTAATTCCATCCAGGTTGCTGCAAATGATAAGAATTCCTTTATGCTGAGTGAAATAAGCCAGTCAATGAAAGAAAAACATAACATGACCTCACTCATTTATGGATAATGAAGAATATTATAAACTGATGAACAAAAAGATAGATATAGAAACAGTAAAGCAACAAAAAGACTGTCAAATTACAGTGGAGAGGGTATGGAGATATGGGGGAGATAAGAAATCAACTGAAGGACTTGTATGCATGCATATAAGCACAACCAATGGATGAAAAACTATGGGAAGGGAGTGCATGTATCGGAGTGGGGGTGGGGGCAATGGTAAGATATGTACACATATAATACCTTAATTTAAAAAATGGGGGGGGGGAGAAAGGCAAAATAAATAAATAAATAAATAAATAAATAAATAAATAAAGGAAAAGGGCAAAGAGAAAGAACAAGGCCATAGTCTTTCTTGGGCAGAAGTTCCTTCCAGTCAGCAGAAATCTAGAAGCAAAGTACGCTGAGAAGTCCAGGAAAGGGGAGGAACAGAATGCTATAGCAATAAGGAAAAGTATAAAGATAAGTGAAAGAATTAAAGTCCTGGTAGAAGTGACTATAAATAAATATACTTTGCAAATGCATCCAACAGTGGTGTGTTTATAAGATGTTAACAATTGGCTCTGGGAAAAAGGGTCAAAAGCCCCATTGTGGAGGTTGCTGATTTTTATGGCATAGATATTCCCACCTCGACAAAGTGTGATGTCGATGAACTCAGAGTGGGGAAAAGATGCACACAGGTGGCTCTCATGAGCCAGTTCAACCATGCTCCATTGAACTACTGAACCCAGCTTCACCTGTGCTTCTGTGAGCTGCTAGACACCAAGATGTATGCCTTTAACATGTAACATTTACTAGTCCTCTCCTAACAGGTCAGTAGTATTACCAAATATAGTGCACTCAGAGGTCACCTGCATGGCCAGAGACATATGCACTCTCCAATAGGATAGCTATTCTCCACATGGAGCTGTTTAAGTTTAAAACTTAAATTAAGGAAAGCTAAGTAAAGCTAACAATCCAACTCCACAGTCACACTAGCCGTATTTGAAATGGCCACATGTGGAGAACAGCTACCATATTGGAGAATGAAAATAAGGAATATTTTTCTCATTGTAGAAAATTCTGTTGGATAATGCTGGGTGAAGGTCTTTTAACCTAAAACCTAGAATGTTTGCCTAATGGTCAAAGTAGACCAGATGTATTAAAAAATACTTTTTAAGTTCTCATATAGCTTTGGAGGTGATTTCATCAATTCTCCAGTTATGCAATTCGCCCAAGTATTTGCCTCAAAGATTTGGATCCCTACCATTGTGAGGAAGAAACTTCTGTAAAGGGGGCCAAAGGGAATTTTAGAAAGTTCTTTGAAGAATTTAAGAAAAAGATGAGTTTCAAAGCCCAGGTTTCCCTTTTTCCTCTCTTCAGTAAGTTCTCACACAGCAACCAGAGTGATTTTCTTGAAACATTAATGTGAACATGCCCCCTCTATTTGAGGGTTTCCTATTAAGCTTCAAATTAAGTACAATCTTTTTACTTCTATCTCTCTCTCTCTCCTCACTTTGCTTCACTTACATGGAATTTCCTTCAATTCCATAAAATTTCCAAATAATTAAAATGTGCATTTCCCAAAAGAGTTAGGGCTTTATTTTATTCAATAAAACAGAGCTGGTAAGTGCTCAATGGTTCTTACTATTGAATGAGCTGCACCACTTGCTAGTAATATATAATTATTTAATTAAGTTTTCCTGAGAAGGGAAAGCATAAATTGCATTTTTTTTTCTATTTCAGGAGAAAAACCAGAATGAAGCAATCAAGGTTGTCAGTCATGATCTTTCTGCCCAAATATCCCATTTATAACTTACTAGAGGCCTGGTGCACAAAATTCGTGCAGGGAGGGGTTGTTGGGGAGGTATTACCACCATAGACCATTTCAAGATACCAAGCCACTGAATGTAGAGGTGGGAAAGGATGCAGTCAATAAGTTCTTTCAAGCTAGTTCCAATACACCAGTGAATCCACAACACGCGCGCACCCACGCACGCACGCAGACACACACACACACACACACACACACACACACACACTCTCTCTCTCTCTCCCATCCAGTCTCTTTTTTCCCCCATTTTTAAAAAATATTTTTTATTGATTTCAGAGAGGAAGGGAGAGGGTGAGAGAGATAGAAACACCAATGATGAGAGAGAATCACCCATCGGCTGCTCCCCCAGACTCCCCATCCTTATTTACCTCTTAAATATAAGATTTCACAATTGGATCTATAGTTCATTTGTAAGGAGTGTTACAGATAAGTCTGGTGCACACAGAAGTGTGAGAACCTTTTCATAGAGGAGCAAGACTACTGGCAGCTGGTAGGCAATTAGCCACAGGGAAGATTTCCCATCAGAAATGGAAACCACAAGCTAACTGAGGATGCCTGAGATGGGCTGTGACTCAGTAGACATCAGCACAGCTTGTAGGATCCATGGGACCACAAAGATAACTCACTTTACAAGGAAGCCCCATCCCAAAAAGGAGGGGCAGATCCTCTTTGACTGTTAACCATTGCGGGGGACTCTCTCCTGGGGGCTCCTTCCTTACACCTTTGCTATTTATCCAAAGCTGCCATAGCATCTTTTCATGTTCCAGGCTGTCACCAACTCAGTGTATACTTGGAAGCACTTAGGGCAGTGGCTCTCAAGAGCCCACAGCGGGGCAATTTGGTTTTTAATAATTCAATTTGAGAATGAGTTATTAACAGTGATTTTTTCTTTTGCATTTCTTATAGTTCTAGAGGCCTCATATACAGTATATATATCCTGTGATATATTTATACATTTCAGTTCTGTGTTTTGAAAATTCGCTATTTTTTTCATATCACTTCATAGTATTATTTTTTAACAATGTCTTAGTGATTCATCCTTCAGTTCTTTTATGTTTCTCTTTGATGGATGCCATGTTTTTCAGAAGCTTGTTTATGGCCTTTTAGGCTTCCCCTAGGTGAATAGTTCACTTTTTGAATAATAAGAATTATATGTCATGGGGAAGGGGGTGGGCATCGGAATTTTAGAGATACTTAGATGGGTCATGGCCAAAAAAGGTTGGGAACCACTGACTTAGGATATCTGAACTATATTTCCTTCACAAGATTCTGCATTGCACACATCACAGAATGGTTGTGATAGTTTATGTGAATGCTCTCTGTTAAGAACTTAATGCGCTAGGGATAACTTCAGGTGGCATTATTACCTGCTAAGAAGTGCTTAGATCTAAAATCCTTTCAAACATTCAGGGCCTCAAGGTTCTGCATGACAAGTAACTCTCAGTCCTGTTGGTCTTTGGGACTCAGACTGACTCACCACCAGCTCAGAGCCCTGGCTTTCTGCCTGGGTATATATTTATGCATCAATAGGCATATATTTCTGCTACCTGGGTGCTCAGCTACCGAGGATGATAGTTTACTTTGTGTGCCAAAATTGAAGTCTCAGGGTGGTCTCTAGCCTCCTGGGATAACCCGGGTGATCAGAAGATAAACTACAGACAAAGTTTTGACTCTTGACCAAATTGAGACATTTCAGCTTTGGAAATATGCCCATCTACCCAGCCTGTGTCAGAACAAAGGGATGGCAAATAGAAACCAGAAGGGTGTGTAAAAGAGAACCTCACACCTGCACCCTGATGGGAACTGGAAAGAGAGTTTCTTTTACTCACTAATTAAAATCCATGAATTCTGCATAAATACAGATTTCCCCCCCTTGCCATACCAGAAATTTGAGGGCAGACTGAAGGCCATCTTAAGGACTTTTGCTGGCATGATTGTGTTTATTTTCTATAGCACCCCTCCAGAGTGGTAAGTACAATAATACCAATAAACCTTCTTTATCATTTGCTTGTATTGACCACTGGGATAGGTTCTTTATGTGCACTTATTTACTCTTCATCAATACCCTATGAGATAGTTATTCTCATGGGCCCCATCTGAAATATTGGGTATCTGAAGCTCAGAGAGGTTAAGTAACTTATCCAAGGTTTTACACTTAGCCAGCAATGGAATCGGTGCCAAATCTGAAGTCTCTTTACCTCCAAAGCCACACTCTTAACCCTTCCCAGAGGGAAACATGGGCATTTTGAGTGCCCTCCATCACCTTTCTTGTCTTCTCAATTTAGAAATGGGAGCACAAATAGTGATTCCTGTAGTTGCCTCACAAACTCCATTCCGGGAGAGGATAAGCACAGACAGAACAAGACGAACAGTTGATATATCATCAGGAAGTAGGTTTGAATAAAATGTTTAGTTTCTAAATTGGAAGAGATTTATTTCCTTGTGCGTCTGCCCATGGAACCAATAGAAAGACGGGGTAGTGGCCAATAGAATCAACTGTTCTTCTTTGTCCACACTTTTACATGAACGTGTCAGAGAGAGGGTCTGCTGAGAATCTTGGCAAATATAGGCCCACAAAAGCATAGACACATACACAAGGAAGCCATTTATGGAAACTTAATAACTGACACAATGATTTAGCTTCTCAAATGAATTTCCGATGTTTATCTTTATGAGGCTGTTAGTACACTGTAAACATTACTTTGATATAATCTCCCCTATACTGCAACTGGGTGATGGCTGAATTCTGAGCTACAATGAAAGCATTGTGCAATGTGGCATGTGATCCATGAGATAATAGCAATGTTAGCTGCTGTGTTCAGGCAGAGTGCAATTAATAAGTCAAGTGGGAAACAGGATCATGGCTTTATTCTCAGGGGAAGACACAACAGAATTTGGCTCAAATAAACCATGAGAAAATGAACTAAATCAGAATATGTCCAGAAATTCATTCAACATTAATACGTCTGAGTACAAGTGAAAAAAAACAAACTGGCTTCCCTCCATATTTGTTGTGAATAACAAACAAACTGGGTTTGTTTATTTGTTTATTTGCTGAGAGAAAGAGATGTGAGGGAGAAACGTCACTGATCAGCTGCCTCTCATACACTCCCTGACCAGGGTTGGAACCTGCAACCTTTTGATGTATGGACAAGGTTCCAATCAACAGAGCCACCAGCCAGGACTTGTTTGTTTATTTTCTAAAATTGCTGTTTTCACCACTGAAGAACTCTTATTCATCAGGGTTATGAAGTTTCACCCAACAGAATCTGTTGTCAGATTCAGATCCTGAAGACCTTTGGAAGAAAATGAGATCATCAGACACAAAGGTACCTACACATCTGCAATCACAGGTGTCAAGTTTCACTTGGGACGGACAAGGAATAAAGCTACTCAGTCCTAACAGAAGGTCCAAGAGAGGTGCACTGAATTCTAAGATCCAAAGGTGAAAATGCACCTCCTCTGGTCCCATGGATCTTGTCCAGAGACACCAAATTCAGATGCTTCAACCTTTCAAAGGCATGGAGGCGGGCTGAAATGAGGGAAAGGTGATCATGATCTTGTCTCCCTCCATCTCACTTCTAGAAACTCATCAGTGAGAGAACCTTATAGATTCCTCACCTGAGTAGCCCAACCAGTCAGGGCTTTGAAAACTGGGAGTGCAAAGTGCTGAAGTGTGCCAGGTGGGCTAGCTTGCTAAATTTTTAATTCCACCTTTGGCATGAAATATCTGTGTAAACCACTTAACCACTATATGTGTCAGATTACTCCTTTGAGAACTGGAAATACCAATATCTGCACTAACTACCCTCATGGATCGTGTAAATAGGAGGTAGAGTAGATAGGAGATTGCTCTGAAAGTGAGAGAGCACTATAATTCAAATTTTCATCATCACTTCCCTCAATGCCAGTACTACTCCATTCCTTCATCATCCCCAACTCAGCAGCTATGGAAATTGGGCGGGAAGGATACAATTTCCACACACCCATGTTCTCAGCCAGCATGCCAGACCCTGCTGCAGCCAGACTAACCCCTGGGTCTATGTAAATCGCAGGGAAACTTTACAAACTTGCATTTATATTTTCATTTCATGATTTTTAATAACTGCCTTGGGCCCATTCTTTCTTGGATCTTGACTGATTAATAGCAAACTAGGTATAGAACAGATTATATCTAATTTACTTCACCTCAACCTTAAACTTCCTCTTCTATAACCTCTCCAGCCCACCAACCTCCAGTCCTCTGGACAGTAACAACTTGAGAATGGGGGAAAGGGTTCAGTGAGCAAACTTACTGAAATCTGAGGTGGGAAGCCTTAAAGATCCCCCTCCCCAAACAGCCTTAACATCACACACGTCCCTCCTGCTAAAATCTCTTTCCCTTGGCAATGAGACACATGCTGTTCACTACACATTGTCTAGGAACATCCTTGAGGGAAGACCTATGTCACCCAAATAAACTTGCTACCCTGGTTTTTAGGGAATGCAAAGTGCTGAAGTGTGCCTGGTGGGCTGGCTTAGAAAGGTGAAGGTTACATTCATTCGGTGATGGGAAGGAGGGCAGAGCTGAGTTTTTTAAGAGGAGGGAGTGAGGAGAAAGGGCCGGGGTCCATCCTGTTTGGTGAGCAGTCAGCACACTGCAGGCCAAGTAGGGATGGAGAGCTCTAATTAGATTAGTGATGTTTTGCTAGAAGGCAGAAAGCTTAAAACATTAACTTTTTAAACAAGTACATCAGAACTAAGTAAACATTATTCTTTTATTTAGCCGTATGGTCTGAGTCAGCCTATTTCCAAGACAGTGGTAATGCATGCGTGCATTTGATTCCTGAATGCAAATATGCTTCTAATTTTACTATGCAAATCCCCTGATTTTGGAATGCTTCTCCAGGGCTCACAACTGGCTATCTGCTGCTCTCTTCTCTCCTGCTTCTTGGGGTCTGCTCCTGCCAGGGGCCCTCAGACAGCTGGTGGCAGCCCTTGGTTGTCCCACTGACGCTCCCAGGCTCCTTCTTGTGGGTTGAATGGCATTTTGCCATCTATAGTATAAAGCCCACATTTTCACCAAGTCCATAACATGAATCCAATTTTTATTGGATTAATATAAGAGGCTCTTGAATCATTTTTTGAAGGTAGCCACAATCCAGAAAGATTTTTTTTTAAATCTACACAGATCTGAGTAGAATTCTAAGACTATTATGGTGATTGTGTGGCTTTTGTCAAGACCAGCTTTCACATTTATCAAATGCAGCTATTTCCTAATTCTCGGGTTTGTTGTGAGGATTAAGGAAGATGACATATAGAGGAGCTAGCTCAGTGACTGGCTCTTACAACCCATGTGAGTTCTCTCTTTCTGCTCCTTCAATGCTTCAGGTGAGGAGTAGAAAATAGAGGTGAAGTAGGCATATTGCATCCTCAATATCTCCTTAGTGGGATAAGAATCTGTGGAACTATGTGGGCCCTTAAATGTTCCCTTTCCATGATTGTCTCCCAATAACGCAAGAAAACCTACACCCAGTAATGAGTGAATGTCATGTCTGAGTAGCTCTCTAAATGCAGGGTGGAAAGTCCATGTAGGAAAATCAGACCAGTAAAATGTTTCCTAACAATGACACAGCCTTTCCTCTGACAGATTTCAAATGCTTTCTGAGCACTCAGCCCTAAACTACTAGGGAATGAATGGGGTCATGACCCAGGCACCGCTCATGAGCCCCTCCACAGTGGTGACTGTAGCTGTACCATGGGCTCCACCAATGCCCCAGCTGCTTGTTTTCATGCTCTATCCCTTCACCAGCTCCTGGAGGGAAAGAGAAAAGCTGCTGGGGCAATGGCCCAGCAGTAGCTGGTGTCAGACAAATGGATCTAAGTTAGCTGCAGCCAATAAGGCAGAGGGAAGATGGAGGGCTTTTGTCCTGCATCCTCAGACACATGCATGGTTCTCTTCCTTGTGGAGACAGAAGAGAGAACTGCAGAGAAAATGAACCATCCTTGCTGGGCATTCTGCCTCACCTTTGAATAAGTGGTCCCACAAAGAGCTTCCCAGTATCTTCTACTTTGTTGAGGTTGATTGTCTCACTTTTTAAAAAAACACATGTAACAAAGCCAAGTTACAAACTAGAGGCATTTTGGAAGTGTGGAAAATGCCTGGACAAGAGTTTTACCCAAAAGTACTTGAAGACATCAAAAAAGTTAAAATAGCATATTTCTTCTTTCCGTCCTTGCACCTTTTTTTCTTTCTCATCACCTTCTGAACTGCAGCTGGAGTGGGAAGTACGATGAGGAGAGATCAAATGTGAAGGAAAACTGTTTAGAGAACCTTAAGAGTGGTCCTTGGGAATCGGATACCACATTTCCTGGCCAGTGTTATGACTTTCTGAAGAACTAAGGGGATAACTTGGAAAATACAAGTGACTGATGACATCAACTGCAAAAAGTAAAGTCTGTCCCTTCAAAAACTTGCTTTAAACATGCATGAGCAATTATGCTTATAGAAATTAAACCAAACCTTTATAAGCATATTTATATATTCAATCTCTTCTACTTTGTTGAGGTTGTCTCACTTTAAAAAAAAAACAACAACACAGATATATAAATGTGCAGAATGTTATCATTGAATCTTTGCTCAACAATTCAGTGTTTTTCAACAGATTTTTATAAACATATAATAGTTTTGTTTCATTTCAGTTGAGATACTCTCATAGCATTGCCAATGTAGTATTTTTATCATAGTAAAACATTTTTTATCTTCACTTGAGGACATATTTTTATTGATGTTAAAGACAGAGGAAGGTAAAGACAGAGAGAGAGGGAGAGGAAGAAACATAGATGTGAGATAAAAAGATTGATTGTTTGCCTCCTATATTCACCCAACTGCAGATTGAACTTGCAACCTAGGTATGTGCCCTGATCAGGAATAGAGCCCACAGCCATTTAGTGTACAGAACGACCCTCCAACCAACTGAGTCACCTAGCCAGGGCTACAGTAAAAACATTTTTAGAATCACCTATTATCACTATCATTTCCTAAATGACAGATTCTTAGCACCAAGAATTAGGATGAACATAACATTCCAAAGAACAAGAGTGATTCTACATACTTTCTTGTTATAGGGTATACACACCATAACACCCATCCTTCCTCTGTCACAGGGCATACACACTATGACATCACTCTTACTCTGTACTAGGGTACACACACATTGACATCAACCTTACCCTGTACCAGGGTACACACACTATGACATTACCCTTACTCTGTACTAGGGTACACACACTATGATACCACCTTTACTCTGTCATAGGGTACATACACCCTGACAGTATAAGGATAGTAAATCTCTTTTCTTCATAAACATCAGCCCTTGTTCCTCAGGGAATTGCTGATGGAGAGCATATCCATTGTATGTTAAGTGAAAAAAATGAGGTTTAGAAATCCATTTAACACATATTCATGAAATTCCTACTATGTACAAGGTTCCATTCTGATTAGTGCAAGAACTTTAGAAACTTGTAAGAGAAAGATTCCCTGCTACCCTGGAGCTTCCAATGACCTTGGAGAAATGATGTATGCAAAAATAATGTCAAAACCAGTCATCCCACTCATTTAAAACTTAATCCTCTAGTAGTCTCAGCTATCTGGAACACAGTGAGAAAATAGTCTGTAAGGCGAGGGGGGGAGTCCTCATGAGCTTAAAATCATGGCCTAACGCTTATATTATATTTTTTTAAATCCTCTTTTGAAGCCTTATTGCAGAGAAAAATCTAAAAGGCTTGGTGGCCTAGAGTAGATGAAAATAATAAATCAGAAGAGATATTTGGGAAGGCTAGGAAGACCTGTGGAGATATACAACTAACTGTGATGAAATGTTGACAATGGTGATAGTTGTCCAAAAAAAGGGATGTTAAAACTACTGGAATCAACAAGGCATTGGATGAGAAGGCAGAGTTTGGGGCCACTTAGCACAAAGGTAAATAATTCTGCACACATAAACAGACCCTGGGGGCACCACTGTGTGAAAACACAAGATAATAACTGATTGTAGTTGATAAAGAGTCTTCATGAGGTGGACCCTCCTACATAATGACCAAAGGAGTGATGAATTATTTGATCATCATATAAATGCCCATTCCCTAAAATATTTACTCCTATAGAATAGTTCCTTTCACAGCTATGCCTGATAACAGAGTTGGTCCAGGTTGATAAGTATTTCTGGGATGAGTGCACTAAGTATTCAAAGAGACTATAAGATTTGCCTTTCTACATTAATCAATAATCTTCTCATGCAAGTATGAAGAATCATTGTCCTTGTTCAGTGTGGCAGGGTTGTGTGTATATATTTGTGTTTGTACCTTCTATTTATTTTTCTGTTGTTTTTTCCCCATAAAAAGTAATCCATACTAAGATTTTTCTTTTTTCTTTTTTTTTTTTTTGGTGCTCTGGGAATGAAGGGTCTGTTTTTCTTCTTAGGTGAAAATGTATGCCCCTATTTCCATTTCTGCTTTATTTTTGTTAATTATATAATCAACAAAGTAATGCTAATCTGACTGCTGTTTTGTTTTTGTTTTGGTTACAAGTGTATCCACACTTGTCTCCCATCTCTGCATCATGGACAATAAACCTGCATCAATCGTTGCACACTGACAATCTCATTACCTTTTATTCATCTTAATGCCTGAGGTTGATGCAATGGCTTTTGATTCCTAAGGGCTGAGGGAAGTGGCTGGGTATAGGTAGCTTCCTAGATGAAAGCCCTTCAAGCCAAAGAGTGCTGACTGGTGAGGAAGAAATCAAGCAGCTAGCTTGAGATTTTTTAAAAACACATATTTGCTGAGGAGCCCATGTGATGCAAATGGCATACCAGGGCAGAAATGTGTGCACTTTTTCCAGAGTTTACTTCAAATACTCGCCACAGATGTTCTCTAATAGAGAACAGTCGGCCAGTCCCCGATGGTGAGTACACTACTTCCTTTAGGAGCAGAAGGGCTCTTTGTAAGGCAGCCCAAAATCATAAACATCTGCAAGAACCTGCATCCAGCAGAGCTGCTGCCACCACCTTCGTGGTGACCCTCCAAGTCCCTCCAAATCTCTGGCTCTATACATACTGTCTTTTCAGCCCAGCCACAGTTCATGCTTCCGAAAGCCTCAGCCATGATCTCTTTCACCAGTATTGAATACACGCCTGCCTGGGCTGGGTGAGCTGTGTTTCTGGGGAAACACTAAATTAGGACAGAAGGCACATTTTCCTAGGAGGTCCAGGTGCTGGAGAATTACCCACTTATGACTCGGAAATAAGATGGGTTCCTATATGTATTATAAAAAGTGCAGGCAGAAAAATACTCCAAGAAAGTAACAAGTTAGATAATAAATGAAACTCAAAATGAATGAGGCAGGTTAGTTGAACCTTGAAGAAACAGAGTGAATTAATTGACTTTCTATTCCAATGCACTAAGGGAGTTGATGTTTCTCCTTCTTTCCAGGAAAGGAACTTGTGTAAAAGACAGGATCATGGTTAGAGGAATGAGTGAGGTGGGGTGGTGCAGGCACAGGATTGAATCCTGTCTCATTAAATACTTCTCTTTTTTTTAAGAGAAGTTTAAGGTACATAACAAACTTGAAAGGAAGGTACAGAGATTTTCTATATGCCCTCCCCCTTCCACATGCAACATGCATAGCCTCCCCCATTATCACCATCACTCACACATGGTACTTTTTCTTAAACCAACGATGACCCTACATTGACACATCATAACCCCCAAGTCCATATTTTACCTGATGTATCCACACTTGTCTCCCATCTCAGTTTACCTGATGAGCACTCTTGGTTTGGACAAATGTACAATGTCTTACTATAATCATAATATCATAGACTATTTTCACTGCCCTAAAATAATCTGTGCTGTTTATTTATCTCTCCCCAAACCTCACACCAAACAAACAATGATCTTTTTTATTGTTTTCCTTTTTCAGAATATCCTACAGTTGGAATCATACAGTCTGTAGCCTTTTCAGATTGGCTTCTTTCATTTAGTAATATATATTGAAGTTTCCTTCCCATCTTTTCATGGCTTGATAGCTCACTTCTTTTAGGCACTAAACAAAATTCCATTGTCAGGATGTACCAAGGTTTATGATCCATTCACTTCCTAAGGACATCTTAGTTGCTTCCAACTTTCAACAATTCTAAACAAAGCTGCTATAAACATCAATGTGCAAGTCTGTGTGGGAATAAGTGCTCAAATTTTCTGCATACATACCAAAAAATAGGATTGCTGCACTGCAAGAAACTGCCAAACTGTCTTCCAACATGGCTATGCTGTATTGCATTCCCACCAGCAATGCATGAGAGTTCCTGTTGCTCCACATCTTCAAGAGCATTTGGTGTTGCCAGAGTTATTTCATAACTAATAGGTGTGTAGGGAATTGTTATTTTAATCTGAATTTCTCTGATGACATATGTTGTGAAGCATCACTTTATATGCTTATTTGCCACCTGTATATCTTCTTTGGTTAAGTATCTATTAAGGTTTGGGGTTAATTTTTTAATCAGGTTGCCTATTTTACTTATTGTTGAGTAGTAGGAGTTCTTTGTATACAGTCCTTTATCATATATGTCTTCTGCAAATATTTCCTCCCAGTCTGTGGCTTATCTTCTAATTCTCTTGATATTATCTTTTGCGGTTTTCAATTTTATTGGAGTCCAACTTATCAGTTATTTCTTTCATGGTTTATGTCTTTGGCACTGTAACTAAAAAGGCATCACCATATCAGAGATCATCTACGTTTTTGCTGTATTATTCTAAGAGATTTCTATTTTGTCTTTTATATTTAGGTCTGTGATCCATTTTGAGTTAATTTCTGGAAAGGATGTAATATCTGAGTCTAGATTCATTTATTTTTCATATGGATGTTCAATCCTTCTTTTAAAAATGTTAATACTTTGTACATCATGTTTTTACATACATTCTGATTTATTCAAACATTATACTATAATATAATTTATCTTGAGTTTTTTGGTAACTCCCTAAATTTTGCACAAGGTAAGTGCCTTCCTCTTCTCCTGTCTCTGCTTGAGTGAGCAGAATTATCCATTATTATATAATTCTATCAGGTACTAATACAGGGCAGCAAAATAGTATTAGGCTTTGAGTAAGAGGCTGAGGTTTATCACTTTAAGCTGAGCCCCAATTTCTTACCTGCAAAATGGAGATAGAACATTGCAAAGACTGCACAATGCCAGATGAGACAATGGGTGTGAAAGTGTTTTAACAATGTAAAGCAGTATACATTAAAACATCACCATGGTGCTATACCTTCTATAGTGTCTTGTTTGTGTGTCAACAAAACACAAGAACACATGACAAAAGCAATGGCAAAAGTCAGCCAATTCCACTTTTTCAAGGTAATAAAAAATGTGCATGTTATCAATATATATAGTGCTTTTCTCACTTACAATGTGTGCAAAGGCATTCAAGTTGCGTGTGCCCTTGGCAAACATTTCCTAGGCTCTAGGAAATGTTTTGCCAAGCAGTCAGATGTCAGGGAATGGATGAGGCAAGTCTTCTTGTCCACTGCTGAGTACAATTACATTTAACAAAAGTGGAATGATCAATTTCTAAGGGTCCTTGGTGACACAGAACTGTCAGTGGTAACATTGGGAAAGACCCAAACAAGTCAGGAGACAAGGGAGTCACTCAGGGAAGCATGATGTGGTCATTGGAAAGGCATGAGCTGAGAACCGGGTACCAGGCATTTTTCTCTTAGCTGCAGTACCTGCTGACAGTGACTTTGGGCAAGTCACTTCTCTCTGAAGGATGATTCCCTTGTGTGCAAAGTTGGAGAGTTGGACCGAATAGCTATCTAAAAAAACTCATATGTTAAGCATGTACTATATTTCAAATCTGTTAAGAAACGCTCCCTAGGTTTTCATTGAATTCTCCCAACAGCTCTATGATATAAGTACTATTACTACTCCCCAGTGACAGATGAGGACACAGAGGATTAAAGAGGCTCAGATTCAAGAACACCAGGTGAGGCAGCAGATCACAGCCATAATGAGCATGGCCTCTAGAGCCAGAGCTCAGTTCCCAGCCCCACTGCATGCTGGATGTGTAACCATAGGCAAATCTCCTAATCTCCATGCCTCAATAATAGGAGGGCTTCTTATAAGGCCATTGAGAGGGCTTCAAACAGTCCCTGGCACAAGTTAAAGGCTTTGCAAGTGTTTGTTAAATAAATAAAAAGAGGCACCCATGCTTTTAAAGACTCACAGACTGTTTCCCATCTCAATGATGTCTTGCCAGTTCTTACTAGGCCATGATTTTATGAATGGCCATGCCCCCATGACACTCTCTGCACTTGGTGGGAAAAGATGACTGCTAAACAGACTGGCCTCATTCCCAAGCCACAGTCTCAAGAAAACACTGGTAATTCTCATGGAGTTCTGTGTGATTGAGAATCCAAAAATTCACTCCTGGGCATCTTTAATAAGAAAAGAAATCAGCACAACATTTGTATTGTGCCCTGACATTAAATTTGCAGGCCTTTGCCAGTTTGTAAGTCATTTGGAACCTTTAACATCACTTAGGCTTGGTGTTTCTTTGTCGTAATTATCTGGGGAGAACAGAGACATTTTTAGTTCTTCCACTATCATGAAATTGTTATCATGTTTCATCTTTTGATGAGTCATTCAGAGGCATTTTTCCCCATTATTTTATGACTATTGTTTAAATGTCATGTCCAGAGTGAAAGGATTTGATTTTTAATTTTGAATATTCTGGCATAAATTACCAGACATCTTGTAAAATTGGCTGTTGTATTTGCTAGTTCCTGTGTGTTATATATCAATATGTCACCATCTAATACATTTTTAGTGAGTCTGTGCTACGTGCTAGGCACATGTATTTAATAACTTTCTTTGGAACAGTTAAAGCATTTTCCAAGATACACATACTCAGTCTCCCAATTTGCCATTCAGAGAAAAAGAAGAAAGTCACAGAAACTCAATTTTACATCAAGCAGTTTACAAAGAGATCCAGGAAGTTGACACTGTGACTTATACAAGAACACCAAATTGACTGTCTGCCCACTAGCAGGACCACCTCACATGGCCTCTTGCCAGCTATAAACAGACATGGATGGGCACAAAGCTGACTTCCTCCTTCTGCCTAAAGGTTTCTACTTCAGCCTTCAATTGGCAAACACACCTGAATGGTGTGGTGTCCCAAGTGCTATGTGTCTCTTAAAGACTGCTGTTAGGAGAGATTTTTCTTCCAATGGGTGGCTGGGGCATACCTTTCTGCTGCCGGTAGGAATAGTGGAGACCCGTAATTCCTCCAGCTCCTGGGCCCAGCCTAGTTTCAGCGATAGTAGCTGACAATGTAATACTCATTCAGCAGCTGATTATAATTAAAAATATCAGAATAATTAAAGTCCTCAGCTTGACAAGCAGAGCCATAACTTTGCCTTCAGACATTCCTCTCTAATTAGTTAATTAATCCTAATGCAAATTATAAGCAATAATTAGTCAGCCAAGCTTGACATAAAACTCTGCTGACTTACAGCTGAAAGGCTTTCTGGTTGTTGGTTTGTAGTTTCTAAAGGTGTCTTTTGTCCACTCATGGTTTCTGTATCCATCCTACTTTAAGCTTTCTGCCGACACATAGACACTCAAAGCAATTTGAGCTGGAGGAAACCACAGCTATAAAAACCTATATTACCACAGGCATTTTTCAGTTTGACATAATAAATTGCATGCTCAGTATCTGTATTGAATATCAATTCAGAGTATATCCTTTTCAGGGGGAAAAATGAGTGAGAAGATAGAGGAGGCAGGATATTTTGACCCAAAGCATGGTCTGTTATATACTCTGTATTCATTTGCACTAGATTACTGGGGTGCTTTTTAGCATGTGCCAAGAAATTGAGTCATAATGAAGCATATCCGAAATTTGATATATCTGTAATAGAAAAGCTAATATTTGATCCAGATTTTCAGTGAATTTAAACAGATCCGGAATTTGTTAAGTGAGATAATTTGAATTATCTTCTGATAAATCTAAACCTGGTATTGACTAAGTATCTCTGCTACTAATGAGCAAAATTCCCTCCTCCTAAAGCTGAGAGAGATACAAAAGCTTGATCTTACAGAACACAGGGTCCATAGCTTCTGGGCACCTCAGATAAATAAATATTCTACCACCCATTCACTAGTCACTCCAAATCTATACTGTCCAGTGGCCTGAAGAGTCTGCGCCAAAGTATGGACTAGAGCAGTCATGGGCAAACTGCGGCCCGCAGGCCGGATCCAGCCCGTTCAGCTGTTCTATCTGGCCTGTGGCGCAGAAAGAGTGGAGGGTTCTCTTGCTCTCCCCTCCGCTCCTTCACCAGCAGCCCAAGATGAGAGTGCCAGCGTGGTCAGGTTGCTTTTGTTCAGGCCCTCCGGTCCAGTTTAAGAACCCATTATGGCCCTCGAGTCAAAAAGTTTGTCCACCCCTGGACTAGAGGGTAGTTCCTGTAAACATGATGTCATGATAACAGCAAAGCTAGAGCTAAATCAACATGTATCTCTCAAATGATATATTTGGCAATAACTCCATAACTTGGAAAGAATATTTTAGTCTGTGAATTGCAAAAATGGCCTGGATTATACCTTTCCCTGTACCCATGCCTCTTGCAATTTGATTTTGTAGCTCTTTCCATTATAAGGGTGAGTTTATTTCTTCACTGCTTGAATTTGAGCTCATCTTATGAGTTGATTTGGCCAAAAGTATAAGGCGGAAGTGATGGACTGCCAATGATAAGCCGGGGCCTCAAGACATGTTGCAAAGCTCTGCTTGCTTTCTTGAAACCTTTCCTCTACCTTGAGATAAGCTGAGGCTAGCCTGCTGGTGGATAAAAGAAAGAATGGAATGGAGACAAAGCATCCCTTCTGGGCCCTCTTACATGAGCTGACTTATTCACTGATGGCAAACAAATGAGAAAGCCTAGCAAAAATCAACCAAGCAAACCAAGACTAACGGAACCACCCAACTGACCTATAGTCTCATGAGATAAATTATTTTTTATGTAATCCACTAAGTTTTGGGATGTGCTGTTACACAGCAATGGCTAATTGACAGAAATATAAACAGAGCAGCTTAGTCCAGTGACTCCTACAGAGTCACTGAAACAGAAGAAAGGAGCTCTCACGTTACCATATGTATAAAAGCTCCAGATATTCCTTGATGTGTTTATAAATATTTAGATCTTAATTACTTGGGAAAGAAGAGAGAAATAATACAGACTATTTCCATCTTTTTCTTATTTGAACATTCTCTTCCATAGCTTCCTTCTTTGTCTTCACCTTCCTATAACTAGCTTCTTTGTCTCCACCTAAATAATTACTCAAGGCTCTCTCAACCTAAATATAACATTTCCAATGCAGCCTACCTCACCATTTCCAAATACAACCACATCTTTATCTTTTCTATAAGCAATATACTTTTAAATGATAAGCCCATATTCGTTCTTCTACTTCTTCAACTTCCTTTTACCTTCCAAACCACTATAATCTGGCTTATATTTCTACCACTGTACTAAAGCTGCTTTCAATAGTTTTAAATGACTTCCAAATTTTCAAATTCAATGATAATCCTCCCATACTATCCTTTTCTTAATGTAAACTTTTATTGACGTATCTATCTATAATATGATATAATATAATATAACCCACACTAATCTTCCAAACTCAAAATGCTTAAATTAATCACATATTTTAAAAATCCTTATTTTATGTAAAGTAACATATTCACAGATTCCAAGGATTAGGATATAGACACAATTGGGGAACCATATTCTATCTAGCGTGCCATGTAACCTTTACCCAAATAGAATCTAAAAAGTTTTCTCATGTCCCCTTTCATCCATATCTACTATCCCCTATGGGTAACTACCTAATTTCTAATAACATACATAGGATTCACCATTTAAATTTTTATATAAATAAAAAATGCAGAATGAACTTTTTGTGCTTGAGATGTTTAACTATAACTAGAAACCTGGTGAACAAAATTCATGCATTGGGGGGGGGGGGGAATTTTGCTCATTAGTAGCAGAGATATGTAGTCAATACCAGGTTTAAATTTACCAGAAGAAATTTAAATTATCTCACTTAACAAATTCTGGATCTGTTTAAATTCACTGAAAATCTGGATCAAATATTAGCTTTTCTATTACAGTGTTCTGTAAACTGGCAGTCAGACATCCCTCTCAGAGTCCAGGGCTCTTGCAGTCCAAGACCCCTTGCTACTTATCACCTGCCTGCAGTGAGCCCTGCTTCTGGCTGAACAGCTACCTCCTGTGGGACCACACTGACCACCAGGGAGCAGCTCCTGCATTGGGCGTCTGCCCCCTGGTGGTCAGTGCACATCATAGTGACTGGTTGTTCCACCAGTTGTTCCACAATTCAGTCGATTTGCATATCAGGCTTTTATTATATAGAATGTTTATTTTTATTATAGTATGACATTACAATATATGAATATTCCATGACTTATTTAACAATTCTACTACTGCTAAGCATTTGAGTCATTTCTAGTTCTTGGCTCTTACAAATAATATTGCTATTAACATCCAAATATGTTTTTTGGATGACATGTAAATACATTTCTCTTTTATGTTTTAGTACATGCAGTTTTCAAAATTCTAGCTGGTCCCTAACTTTTCTAACACTTGGTATTGCTTCACTGCCCCACCATTTTGATCATTTTGTAGCATTTGACACCTTAGACTTCTGGAAAAATGCTCCTCCCTTGACTTCTGGAACATCACTCTCTCAAAAGATTCTTCATGCCTCTCTAATTATTTTCTCAGTTTGTATTTTAAGAGCCTCCTTTCTTATATATCACCACCTACATTAACTAGTATTTTTCTCTTCCTTTCAACAACTTCCCTTAAATTATTTTTCAATTTTATTGTCAAATTTTCATAATAAGTTAATATAAGGCCCTTCATAATTTGATTCTAATTATTGATCTAAACCATCTGGAGTAAAGAATGGCTGTCCATCAATACTCTCTTCCTGGTCTTTATCCTAGACATACACTAAAATATATTTATTACCAAGCTTTTTTACAGTTAAATGAAGCATGCCACTGAATTATAGGCAATAGAATGAAGACCTAGGTGATGTCTGACATTTTCAAGCTAATACCCCTTTGGAAATTCCCCATGCCCCACCTTCTACTTTTCATCTTCTCTTTGAAAATTGTAGACACCATATGTTGAAGATGGTGGAACCAAAGTATATAAATGAGGCTGATTCAAAAGATTTGAGTCAGTCCCTGGAGGAGAGCTACCTAACACACATCGGATGTGATATAAACTAGAAAGATGCTTTTATAGTGTTAAGCTACTGGGATTTGAGGGCTTTCTGTTATAGTGGTTAGCCTACTACAACGAATATAGAAGTTAGTATATTATATAGAATATAATGCCTGGGGGGAAAAGCAGTCTTCTTTTTTAAGTTCAATAAATAAACTCTATTGCAATTAAAAAATTGCATCACTATTTTTTAAATCACTAACTTTTTAAAACACATTTTGAAGTTGTATGCTGCAAAAACAAACATCTCAAATATATAAATATATGGCAAAAACAATATACATAGCAGACTCTTAATCTATATTATGCAGTGGTAAACTATTTGGTAAAACTGTTACCCAAAGTAAAGCTAGAAGGAGACCATGTGTCTACTGAGCTGGCAATTCAATGGGAGGTGGTTTTTTAAAGGAAATGGTGATAATGTGTGTTGGCAGTTTGGCAAGGTGTTTCAATTAAGTGATGAGCACATGAGAAATTTGGCTGGTTGATAAGAAGCAATGAAACAAAAAGAACAAAATTAAATATTTTAAAGCTATAGAAAAACTAACTTTTAGACCCCCAAGAAGTAGAAAAGTAAGACTGATAATGTTGTTGACAATGACCCCTTTATACTCACCCTTGGGCAAAGAGTTGACCTTTTCAATAAAAACTTCAAGATAACAAACATTAAAGTGAGAGATAAGATATGCATAGGACTAAGAAGCAAATAATTACATTTGGAGATAACATCCAGAACCGAAATTTGTGTATGATTTCTGACACATGAAACTCATTGTTTCATTTGGAGATAATATTCAGAAAAGAAATTTGTGTATGATTTCTGACACATGAAACAAATAGATCAGTAGTATATTAAGTTATTAAGAAATTGCATTGTAAAAGAAATCATTAACCTAGATTTTAAAAGTATCTCACAAATCAAGACTTAAAATGATTCTTTTGGATGCCTAACATTTTAAGAACTGAAACTTGTCTTCAAAATGTGCAAACCCCAAGTAGGGAAGACTGTCCACACCACCCACCTACTTCAGAAGAGTGCATGGAAGATAAACAAGGCAAAACTTCCCCAGAGGACAGAACAATCTGTGAGAGAAAAAATGAAAAGAAGTTCCTCCCAGAGACCTTATCATATGACTTCTACTCCTATAGGAGAAGGAAAATTCCAGGATTCCCAGGGTTGTTACACACCAATGACTGTTGTGTTAGCCTTTTGTGAATGGCAGTTTGTAGCCCTTACAATGATGCACCTCCTGGATCCCATTACAAGACTAAAGGATTTAATTCCCCAGCTGTTGGGAGTGCTGGATACAAACCTCAGACAGTACTTTCTTTTTCTGAAAATATATTTTTAATGATTTCAGAGAAGAAAAGAGAGGGAGAGATGAGAAGGAATCGTTGACTGGCTGCCTCCTACACACCGCTGATTGGGGATTGCGCCTGCAACCCGGGCATGCACCCTGACTGGGAATCAAACCGTGACCTCCTGGTTCATAGGTTAGCACTCAATTGCTGAGCCACACAGGCCAGTAAACATCAATAGCACTTTTTAATAACTGTCTCATCTAAAGAAAACTGCCTCATACTTTATACAAGGCCTTGCCCCTTTCCAGAGGTATTCAAATCAAGTAAAACTCTGCTCCCTCACCCACCTTTGGGGCAATTCTGAAGAGTATCCCAGCTTCATCCTGGGCTTGTCTGAGGACTGCTTTGAGACTGCTTTTTTTCCCTTTCCTTCACAGGTGGGAGTCTCAAGAGCACTCCCTGGCAAACCTCCTACAAGGTCTTAGGAGTCGGTTTCCGGGAAGGCCAGCCTCTGACAGGCATTATATTCTAGCAAACCTGCCCCTATTCTCCATTCACATTAAGTGGAGATAGGGTGTGGACAATTGGCCTTTCATGTTCTTATATTACCGTACCATGGCTGGATGCCCGGAGGTCCTGGTCCTGAAGATAGATGCAATGACAGATGGAACTTTGGGTTGGAGGAAGCAAATAGATGCCTGATGATCAGAAGGGCAAAGGATGGTAGAGAATGCCAATATTTATCCATATCTATGCTTCCAGTGAGAGGTTAGTAAGGATCCCAAACAAATTCCACCAATTCCAAATTCTTGTGGGAAATGGCTTTGATGTTATGGCAATATTTACTTTAAAAAGTAACTTCTCTTGTGGTACTATTGATCACTGCTCCCTTAATCAATAAATAATTCACTTATATCAATAATTTAATTGTTGCATGCCTGTTTGTCTTCATTCGCTGTTGCAAAGGAAAATGAAGGGGTGGGAATCCATTGGGGGAAATGGTAATGGATGAAGAAAGGTAAGGCCAGGCTGTTCCATTTAAAATAGTGCCCCTTACATCAATGTGCCTTCAGAAAATGTGCCCTTACATCAATGTGGCCACAACTAAGCCCAGACGTGGAGTGAGAGAAATCAGTCCATTAAGAGTCTCCATCTTTAGGTCATATAACATTTCCACTACTACAAACTCACAGTTTGTAAAAAAAAAAAAAAAAAAATTAACCACCCCTTAAAAGGTTTCTGCTTCCCACTTTCCCTCCAGCATACATTTATTCTTATCATCCTCCTCATCCCGTAGTATTTATTAAATGGTCACATTTGCATGGCACCGTACCTGTGATATTCCATTTCTCTCTAAGGATGATTTCCTGGTTTAGAAGTTTTAATGACTCTCCTTTGAAAATGTCTTAAGAGGGTTTTGACTGTAATTCCTTTTCTCCAAGCCCTTATTTAATAGGTACCAATGCCTATCTTTTGCCTGGGGTATTGGGCTAGGGAGCGGAAGATTCATTAACCATGGTGAGTTATGGATTTCAATGCCCTGGCTACTTCATTTCTCATATCCAAGTAGATCATTTCCTCCCTAGTCCTCCAAGGATGCATATATTGTAAGTAGCCTTAATCTGCTTCATTAGGACTTTTTTTTTAACTCTACAAAAATGATACCACCAATATTACCATATTATTTCTGGTGATGTGCATGGCAATAAAATTATACATTCGCACTAGCTGGCAGTAATAGTAGTGATTTAGCTGTAGTCATAAAAGTAGAAAAACCATATGATTTTAAAGCTTGGAGATATTGAAATTAATCTCATTTCCAGATATAGAAACCTAGATCCAAGGAGGTGAAGTACCTTGCCTAAGGTTACATACACACTAGTGACTAATGCCTGAAAAAGTGTCAAATCTTCAATCCCAAGACTCATAACCTCATACACTTCCCTACTGCTCTCTTTTTAGTATTAAAGCAGAGTGATACTGATGGCATAAAAGGCTCCAAGGTTTTTTGGAGACAGAAATAGATAGCTGTGCCACCCATGGTTATATATAGCCTACTACAAAAGAGAAAATGTGGGGTTAACCTACCCCGGATACATTTCATTGAGCAATTCTCTCTTCTGCTCCCTTTTTATGTTTCAATAAATAGTCTAACTAGGCCTTAAACCCTATAATAGTAGCAGAAAATTTCTCCCTATGAGACCAGCCATATCTTCTTTTGGGGGTCAAGTGTCTCACCAGTCCCAATGAATTATCTAGCTTTCAGCACTAAGTAATGAGTCCTGAGAAGCAGCGTTGTACCTGTATTTGAAAAAAATGTTAACTACTTTGGTTCAGAGACTGTGTCTTCTGATCAAGTCTGGCCATCATGAAACTGTAAAATGGATAAAGCTTACTTTTTAGCTCTTCTCTGGAATACTGGATCCCCATTGGGATGATTTTGGCCCTTTCCCAAGGAGTATTTGGCTATGTATGGAGACCCTTCTGTTGTCCCAAATGAGAGGGAAGGGGTGTTATTGGCATCTAATTACAGCAGGCCAATAATGCTGCTCAATATACTACAGTGCACAGGACAGGCCCCATAGCAAAGAGGTGCTAAGAGTGAAGAATCCTTTGAATCTCTGGCATTATAAAGCCACCAGCCTACTACTCTGGATATGTAGCTCTTGGTTATAATCATATGTTACATTTTCCTGCCTTGGCCAGTTTTGCTCAATGGATAGAGAAGCAGCCAAGAACTGAAGGGGTCTAGGTTCGATTCCAGTCAAGGGCACATACCTCAATTTCAGGCTTGATCCTGGGCCCTGGTCGGAGCACATGCAGGAGGCAACCAATCGATGGGTCTCTCTCACATTGATGCTTCCCTCTCTCTGTGTGTCCCCTCCCTTCCCTTCCACACTCTAAAAACCAATGGGAAAGTATCCTCAAGTGAGGATTAACAAAACAAAAAAGAAGAAGTTACATCTTCCTCTCTAGATTTCTGTCCTTAGCAGAGGAGACCTAGGAAGTTTGCAGAGGAAAGGACTACAATTCTGGATTAGCAAAAAGGTTTCTTAGCTTCATAAATTTCCACTTATATGATAATCTACACAATCCTAATATATAAAAACCCTGGGTTGTAACAACCAGTAACAACAGAGGCTTGATCAACCTGAAGTCAGTCCTGCAGTCAGCTTCTGCTGCAGGCATGGTGCCTAGCACTGACTGCTGAGGGGGCTGTAAACAGGGCCACAGAGAGTCCTGAAGAGAGAAGCAGGGACTGACCCATTGCCTCCATGGCAGCTTGTGCCTCTCTCTTTCTCTCTCAGTCTGGCCAGCAACCATGCCTCCATTTCTCTCCAGGACTCCACCTAGGCTGCTGAGCAGCCCCACCTTTCTGATCAGACCCCATTGAAAGGCCCAGAGATGCTGACTGGTATAGGAACTGACCAATCAGAACCAAATGTGGGTGCTGTGAAGAACCAATGACTACCTAGGAGGGAAAGCTTCTGACACTGACTGGCATAGAAATCAACCTATCAGAAACAAATCTGGGTGCTGTAGGGAGCCAATGGCTGCCTAGGAGGTGGGGCTTTTGACACTGACTGGCATATAAACTGACCAATCAGAACCAAATTGGCCAGCAGAGGAGGGAAGTTAGGGGTGAGATCAGGCCAGCAGGGAGGGCAGTTGGGGGCAACCAGTCAGGCAAGCAGGTGAGCAGTTAGAAGTCAGTGGTCCCAGATTGTGAGAGGGATGTCCGACTGTAGGTAGGAAGATATCCCCTAAGGCAGTGGTCTGCAAATGGCAGCTCGTGAGCCACATGTGACTCTTTGGCCCCTTGAGTGTGGCTCTTCCACAAAATATTATGTGCAAGCGCATGTACAGTGCATTGAAACTTCCCACACAAAGAAGTTGGTTTTCAGCTCTCAAAAATTTTTTCTATCGTTGTATTGTTGATATTTGGCTCTGTTGACTAATGAGTTTGCTGATCACTTCCCTAAGGGGTCCCCAATTGGAGAAGGTGCAGGCTGGGCTGAGGGGAACCCCTCCTCCATGCCCAAATTTTGTGCACCAAGCCTCTAGGAGGGATAAGGGATAATAATTTATTTTTATTTCATTGGGTTGGTATAATAATAATAAATTATAATGGTATCTGTTAAAATGCTGATGAACTCTAAAGTGCTGCATGACTGCATGGTATTGTCAGGATGAGTGTTAACAGCAAATGAATGAGTTTCCAAAAGTGAAATTGCAGACACCATGGCAGCAGGTACTTCTGGTTCAGAAGCTCGTTCACCTGCTCTTTAATTCCACAACAGAGAGAAAACTCTTCAGTGTTTAATACCAGATCTGTCCTCACTGTGTTTAAATCTGTGTTTGGATGAGAACATGAAAGAAGTGCTCTCAGTGCTAAGCACATGGAAGATGCTTAATAGACTATTAACATGAAAGTTACTTAGTTCTATACATATCCACAAAGAGAAAGAATTTCCCACTTCATCCCATTTATAAAGACTCCCATTTTATAAGCCGCTCTGTAGCTTTACCAAGCTTACTTTTCCTGTCATCACAACAAAATTGATTAGTTATCCCAATAGAGTTTATTTACTGAATTTAATTTGACTTTGCACTTATTATTTATGCACCAGATTGCATTATAAGGACTGAAGATATAAAGGACCACAGAGGTTAATATGTATTCCAGAAGCTAACATGTATTCCAGTCAAGCCCTGTGTCAGTCACTATGGCAAGCACCTGACATTCCCAGAAGTATGTAAAGTAGGCGGCATTTATCCCACTGACAAATGCAGCAACTGAGATACATAGTGATGGTGTGATTTACCTCGGAAACTCAGCTAAGAAGTATAAGTACTAGAACTGAGATTCAAACTCATGTCTATCTGGTGGAAGATAGCACGTTCTGTGTGTCTGTCCCCTAAACCCTCTCTAGTTCTGAGTGTGGGCTGGAAATACACATCAGAACACCTGCACTGGCTGGAGTTGACCTGAGAGATGCCAGCATCCCCATTGGTGTTGGGTATCATGGCCATGATCAACTCATTCTGTAGCACAGATGCCTTCTGACTCGTATAGAGGTACCTGGGGATGCAGGGATCAAAAAGTTGGAAAAAATAATACAATCTACCACAATAAATATATGTATTTTTTTCTGATTCATCAAAAAAATTTTAATTCCAAAACATGCTGTTATTGATTTTGTCAGTTACTTGAAAAACTACTAGGTCAGCTCATATACTGTGTGTCTGAAATAAGGTAGAAGTAATGAAGGAGAAGAAATAGGGGGGAAATAAAAACACATATAGCCTAGTGTTGCAGACTTAACTTGGCTCACCTGTTACTTGTAATGAGAGGCTTGATAATTAGATTCTCTTGACTTCAGTCACCAGAAACAAGAGGAGAACTCCCCATAGCAGATCTAAAGCTTTTACGCTTGCTAATATCTTAGTCCCATGATATTAAAAACATTCATTTTAGTATATTTTTAAGTGTTTAATAAATGCTTGGGTATGTGTCAGCAAATATGGTATATACAAACTTCCTGATTTCCATTTTCATGGGCTTTTTCCTATTATTTGCAGACAATTTAGATCGGCAAGTTTTAACCATTTAACTTCCTGAGAAAGGAAATGGAAACAACAAAAGCAAATGTGTCCCCAGCTCACGTATGGAAGTAGTTATTCCAGGTTAATTATTATCAAGAACTGTGCAAGACTTAAGAATGCGATTAAACATTAGCCTATGAGATGTTTAACAGTGGGGTTCTACAATAAAAATTAAAAAAAAAACAGAATATTGTTCTTTCCAGGATTTTTTTCTAAATGGTCCCAAACTACACATGCAAATAAAGCTAATGTCTAAATAATTAAATGATAATGTCATTATTATTCAATGTAGGAATACACTTGAGGATCAAATTGAATCTGTTTTTCCCCCTTGTGGCACAATAACAATTCATGTTCAACTTTACTTAATATATTCCTTGGTTAACAGGAAAATCAGTCTGGATACTCATTGGCTTCTAGAAATGAGAAGTGGGTCCAGGTAACTGGGGGACAGAGCAGTGAACAACAAACAAACAAATAAATGAACAAAAAAACAATACAATAATTCTGGGCTAACTGTGAATTAGGCTAAAAGGGTAACTATCTTGTTCCTAAACTCCTTTCTCATCCCCATTAGACATTCAGCGCCCTTCATCCTGTTGTAATTCACTCCCTAAACCTGGCCTTCTCATGAGAGCAGAGTCAGTGTGCTGCCTCTTCCAGGGATGTTCGAACTTTCACTTAGCTTTCCTTATGCACTGACAAGCTCCATTCTCCTCAAACATTCACACAGTACCCACTAAGTGTCCTGTTTAGTTCTAAGGACATTGCATAAGTGAACCCACTTAATATTCACAACAACTCTGAGGGAAGTACTCTTCCTATTCACATTTTACAAATGAAGAGAATGAGTCACAGAGCTATTTGAGAGGGGGGATCCTCCCCTCCTCCCCTGCCCCTGTCGCCGCCACCAAATCCTTTCCATTATTACTTGGTTGTGCAATTACTAAATGTAATCTTGCAGCATAAAAATTCACAGAAAGATATGATTATTTTTTTCTAAACAGGATCCCTGGACACTGAGAGAACACTGTCCTAATAAGAAGTAGAGAAATGAGTTTGGGAAGATGTATGTGTCCAAGGACTCCTGAGTCGCTCTAACATGTTATCCCATGGCTGGCACTAAGGAGATTTGGCCAGGTTCTCCAATAGTTTTCCATTTGTTTTGTTTCATTTGCTTTGATAAATAAAAGTTTCAACCAAGATTTGTAATATAATGACAAATCCTGAAAGGACACATAACAACCCCCTCTTTGATAATTTTCCTATATGCTGCTAGAAAACAACAGAAAAAAATCTGCTGAACAGTGAATAATTGTTTTAAAGAATCTGTTAAGCCTACTAAGAAAATAAATTAGAAAAGATACACATAAATATCTTCCTATTTTCATGCTATTGTAAATGGCATTATTTTCTCAATTTCTATTTCTAATAGTTTGTTTTTAGTATACAAAAATGAAACTGAATTTTGTATATTGATTTTGTATCCTGGGATTTCACTGAACTCAGCTATTAGTTCTGACAGTTTTTTGTGAGGTCTTTAGAGTTTCCCCTCTGTAATATGATGTCACCTGCAATAGAGACAATTTTACTTCTTCCTTTCCAATTTACATGCCTTTTATTTCTTTCTCCTGCCTAATTGCTCTTGCTGGGGCTTTCATTACCATGGTAAATAAAAGTATCAAGACTGGGCATCTTTATCTTGATCTGTTCTTAGAGACAAAGCTTTCAGCTTTTCACCATTTAGCTAGTGGTTTGTCATACATGACCTTTCTTATGTTGAGGTGCATTCCCTCTGTACCTTATTTGTTAAGAGGATGTTAAATTTTGTTAAATGCTTTTTTTCTGCATTAAAAAAATAAGTAGTTTTCATTTAATATACTTTAGAATAAGACAATTATATATTAACTAGAGGCCTGATGCGTAAAATTCCTGCAAGGGGCTCAGCCCTCACAGTCTCAGTGGCTTGCCTCAGCACTCACAGCCCCAGCTTTGTCTGGAAGGATGTCCAGAAGTATGTCCAAAAGGTCACTCAGCTGTCCGGTCTAATTAGCATATTATGCTTTTATTATTATAGATAAAATATGAATATAAAGTATTTAGCAAAGGACACCATTTCTAGAATTTGGTGAGCAAAATTATTAAGGCCATTCCTTGATGCCATCCCCCAAGGAACTAAAGGTGATGGTAAAAGGAAAATAATATATTTTTAGTGATCTTAAAACATCAAAGAATGGGTATAGTATAAACAATGAGCAGGCCAAAATATAAGTAAAACTTCTAATGCAGAAAGTTAAGTGAAGTCATTTTTGCTATGAGGCATTTGCTGAATTTGGCAAATTCTGGCTTTCTAGTATATATGGGTCCATAGGTGCTCAAAGTCAGGATCTGCCCAAGGTGGGATTACCAGACAAGATTATAAACAACTGTGTCCTATTATAATTAAAGAAATAAAAGAAGCTTAAAATATCTTCTGGGAACCAATACCTGCTTTTAAAAATGTAGAGCAGGTGTGGAAAAGAATGAAATCAAGAAATGAAAAATAAAATAATTAAAATTTAGAATGCAAAGATGAGTTTAACCAGAGATTAGACGTAACTGGAGAGCAAATTAGAGAATTGGAGATTAGATAAAAAGTATTTTTCCAGAATGTAGAAGAGAGAAAATAAATTAAAACATTTAGAGACATGGAAAATGTATGTGATGTAAAGACCTAGCATGAATTTCATTGCAATCTCAGAAGGAGAGGAGAGAAAACATGTGGCAGAGGCAATCTCTGAAGAAATAAAGCCAAGGAATTTCCCAGAAATTATATAGACTAATCCATAGATTTGGGAAGCACAGGGTATCTGAAGCAGGATAAATACTAGTAAAATAAATTTACACCTAGACATATTCCAAAACTGCAAAACACAAAAGAAGGTAACATGTAAGTATTAAATCAATTGAAAGCCACACACACACACACACACACACACACACACACACAAGAGCACTTCAAAAGAGGTGACAGACTAACAACTGCCTTTAAAGTAACAGATGGTTACAGAGGTCAGTGGAACAACATTCTTAATGTGCTTAACAAAATAATTGACAACTTTGAATCATATGTATACCAAAAAATATCTTTGAAGAATGAGGGAGACTTAAGGTATTTTAAAATACCTTTTCCCTAGTCAACCCCCGCCCCCCCCCAAAAAAAAAGAGAGAAAGTTTAGCAACCTACAGTAGAGAAAACTCTAACGGGCATACTTCTTGCAGAAGAAAATTCATCTTAGATTTTTTTAGGAAGGGATATGACAATAGCAAAGATAGAGAAACATTTGGGTTTAATTCCCCATTAACGATTACTAAATAAAATAATAACAATGTCTTGTAGTTTTAAAATGTAAATGAAGAAAGTAATATATATATATATATATAACAATAATAGCCTAACTCAGGAGAGGCATAAATGAAGTTAAATGTTCTAAGGACCTTGTATTGTCAGGATAGAAGGTGAAGGCAATGATTAACTTTTGACTTTGACAAGTTAAAAATGCATGTCGTAATTTCCAGGATAAGCATTGAAAGTATAACCTATAAACCAGTAGGAGGAAAAAAACAGAATTAACATTAAAGAAATTAAGAAAGGAAATAAAAATAAAGAACAGAAAAGAGACTGTGTGCAAAAGGTGAAGGGATTAAGAAGTACAAATTGGTAGTTAAAAAATAGTCATGAGGTTGTAAAGTACAGCATAGGAAATATAGTCAATAATAAGTTTTATAAAAACTACTAGAGGCCTTGTGCATTTAGTTCATGCATGGGGGAGGGGTCCCCTCAGCCCAGCCTGCACCCGCTTCAATCCAGGATCCCTCAGGGAATGTCCAAATGTCTGTTTAGGCCCAAACCCTGTTTAGGCCCAAACCCTGTTTAGGCCCAATCCCTAAACCTGCAGTCAGACATCCCTCTCAATCTGGGACCATTGGCTCCTAACTGCTCACCTGGCTGCCTGCCTGATCACACCTAACTGCCCACCCTGCCAGCCTGGTTGCCCTTTACTGCCCTCCCTTGCTGGCCTCCTTGTCCCACGCAGCCTGCTGTTCAGTCATTTGGTTGTCCCTCACTAACCCCCCTGCTGGCTTAGTCACCCCAGGCAACCTAGTAGTTGTTACTGTTACTATGACAGCATCCTGGACAATTTGCATATTCCTCTATTATTAGTATAGATGTATGGTGCCAGGTAGGTACTGGAAATATTAGGGTGATCAATTTGTAAAGTATATGATTGTCTAACTACTATGCTGCAAACCTAAAACTAATACAAAATAAGATTGAATGTAAACTGAAATTGAAAAATATAAAAAGAAATAAGATGCAAGATAAGGTATTTAGGGGAGATGATGAATAGCTGCATGATGGGTTTGAAGATCTGGGGGTACACTCAAGTGATAATATCATCAAGCAGTTGATTATGTTGTTCTATAACTCAGAATAGATATCTGAGATAAAGATACAGAATTTTTTATCATCAGAAGGTAGAGAGTTGAGGTCACTGCCTAGATAAGTTCACCTGAAGACAGAGTTCAAAGTGGAAATAGACAGCTGAGACAAGAACCCACTTTATTCTATATAATAAAGAGCTAATATATAAATGGTGATCACACCTTCACACTGTAACACCTTTATAGCTCAGACACTCAACACTGGGGAGAGGGGAATGGGGACCAGCCAGGCTGCAGCCTGGCAGAGGGATAAGTCACCTGCCCCACAGTCCCAGGCACCAGCAGCTGGGGCTGCGACCTGGGAGAGGGACAAGCCACCCACCCTGTGGTCCCAGATGGCAGTGACTGGGGCTGCAGACCAGGAGAGAGACAAGCGGTCCCAGGAGCCAGTGGCTGTGCCTGTGTCTGTGACCCAGGAGAGGGACAAGCCCCATGTCCCTAGGTCACAGGTCCCTGAGACTGCAGCCCAGGCAAAGCTGACCTGGGTCCTGGGTGCCTGAAGCTAACCAGAGGAAGGAATTGCAGGGCAAGGCAGAGGCAGTTAGGGGTGATCAGGCCAGCAGAGGATCTGTTAGGGGCAATCAGGCCAGTAGGGGAGCAGTTAGGGATGATCAAGCAGGCAAGAAGAGGTGGTTAGGGGCTATCAGGCATGCAGAGGGGTTTGGGGTGATCAGGCAGGAAGGAAAGCGGTTAGGAGTCAGCAGTCCCAGATTGTGAGAGGCAGTTGGACATCCCTCAAGGGGTCCCAGATTAGAGGGGGTGCAGGCCAGGCTGAGGGATCCCCTGCCCAATGCACGAATTTTGTGCACTGGGCCTCTAATATTTAATATTTGAGTTGATTGCAAATATTCCAAGAGTCAAAAGAAAGAAAGAATGAAAATGTCATAAAAAAAAGACAAGCTATACAATTATATAGACATGCCCAGTGAAAACATTGTCCATAGGGAGGGGTGATTAATAAGTCATTAGCCCTCATGGAGTAGACAGATAAAGCCAGGTCATCAGGGACCAAAGAGTCAGTAGGCAGTGGTGAAGTGAAGACAAAGCTGGGAAAAGCATCAGTAAACCTGAAAGAAGAATAAGGTGATAGAACAGAGGAGGTACCAAACAAAGATAAATCTGGTTAATTTTAAAAACTATTATTTTGTTTGTTTAAGGTAGAAGGTAACCAGAGCATGTTTATAAGATAAGAAGGATGAATCAGTGGAAATTGCAGAAAAGGGAAAAAATGAAGCAGGTAGAGAGGTCTAGAGGGTCCAGAATAGAGGTGAGATGACTGTCTTTGAATGAAAGCATAGACATGTCGTTTTCTAAAAAGAGAAGAAAGGGGGAAAACCAATAGAACTTACAGAATTCTAATTTGATAACTTTTATTTTTCTCTAAATTAAAGGTGAGGTCATCATTAGAGAGGTGGTTATATCCTAAGGAACGTGATAAACACATGGAATAGCTATTGCTAAGAATAGAAGTCTTGGGATAAAGGAAATAATCATTAAGAAGAACAGAGGGCCTATTTGATTCTGGAAATACAAAATTGTACAATTGAGTCACCAAACCCACAGTAATAGTTTTGTTTTTTTCCCCCTCTGGAGAGGGTGTTCATTCTACCGAGCAGGGTTGTAGATTTTTCTGGGAAGATAAGGAAAAAAGACAAAGGGGAAGAGAATTGATGGTACAGATCTCTTCCCCAATCAATCATTTAAAGTGACAAAAATCAAGAAAATCTGTAGGATTGCCTTACTCTGTCATATATTTTAAAGGATTTCTCACTTCTCCCTACCTCCTTGATAATGAGCAACATTTCCCTTAACATGCATTTAACCCAGTGTTAAAAATTAAAAACTTAAAATTGCAGAAACCGGTTTGGCTCAGTGGTAGAGCGTCGGTCTGCGGACTGAAAGGTCCCGGGTTCGATTCCAGTCAGGGGCATGTACATTGGCTGCGGGCACATCCCCGATAGGGGGTGTGCAGGAGGCAGCTGGTCAATGTTTCTCTCTTGTGGACGTTTCTAGCTCTCTATCCCTCTCCCTTCCTCTCTGTAAAATATCAATAAAAATATATTTTAAAAAAATAAAATAAAATAAAAACTTAAAATTGAAATACCTAGTTGAGAAAACATATTATCTAAAGATTAATTATTGAAAGGATCACCAGGCACAGATCCTCTTGAGTGCTAGGGTCTCAGACTTTGGTGCCCCACAGATAATAGATCCAACTCCTACTATAACACTAAATATTAAAAATATAATAAACACATCTTAACCTTTGTCAGTATGAATTTCTTTATTTATAACATGGGGGTTAAAAATAAACCTTATTCAGTTTACATAAATAATACAAGTAAGATAGATGATGAGGATAGATGATAGATAGATAGATAGATAGATAGATAGATAGATACTCAATTAAAAGTATCTATTAGATTTACTAATTCTTGTTTTGATGGAGAGAACTACTTAAAGAACAAAGAGACACCAAGAAAGGGTAATACAAGATGAAGATAAACTTCACTCAAGCCACAATTTAGCCTTGGGCCAAACCTATTTGCTGTCTGCTGTTGAAGATGAAAGAAAAATATTCAATGTGATATTGATGTGTATTGCAACTGTGAACATGACAACCCAAAGGGTCATTTTTTGCTGAGCCTTATGACACACATCAATACTGGTTCACCTGGTTTATGCTTGTTTCTCATATTAGCATAGCCAATTTCACTAAAAAGTCACTGACTGTATTTCCAAACTTTCTCTTTGTCCCATGTCACCTAACTGTTGGACAATGCATTTTAACTTCTGCTACTTCTCCCATAGCCACAAAATGTTGTCTTTCTTACATGCCATTGAAAAGCCGTGAAATCCACATCTCAATAAAAGTTTTCCATAGAGTAGAAGGATGCTGATTTTTTTTTTAAAGAGAGCCAAAGCATAACCTTGAGACCACCCTCCCAAGTAAGAGATAGAAAATGTCAAGGACTGTTGAGCACCCAGCAAATTTCCACAGTGGATCAGTAAGAAGTTATTTAGCGCAGGTGTTTAATTATGATGCATTAGGGAAATGGGTGGTGTTCAATGGCCCTCAAACCCGAACCTCCACCTGTGCAGAGCTCTAGCATTGGCTCATGGAGTGATAATACTGAGGGAAGCAATTGTGCTCCAATGCTGCTCAAGGGCCTTTCTTTTCTCAGTTGGTCCAACCAAGTTCACTGCCAGAAAGCGATGGGATTTCCCCACATGAGCAGGTCCATGATGCAAGTTTATAATCTGCATCTGAGTTATCTCTCTAGGAATTAGCTTTCACTTCAGAAAGCAAGTGAAAAATCAGAAAAATTCAAGATGTCCTGAAGAGAAAATATCTCCAGGTACATTCCCAGAACTCTGACTTCATGATAAGCAAAGGCAACCAATGTGCTGGCCAAAGCACCTAGCAAGGTCATTGTGATTCATCCTCAAGTACAGCCAATTCCTTAACATAGCCTGGCTACCCTTCCATAGTCAGAGCTGCCTGAGAGGCACATTTATTGAGCACTATCCCAAGGGCTTTGTGCATGTTATCTCAGTTAAATTCTATGAGGTAGATACCACTATAATTCCTATTTCAGAGATAAGAAACTGGCATTAAGGTTTATTAGAATTATTATTATACTAGATACCTGTTGCATGAAATTCATGCAAGAGTAGGCCTTCCATCTCCTGGCTGTCAGCACCAGCTTCCTTCTGGCAGCTAGTACCTGGGCTTCCCTCTCAGCCCTGGCTTCCTCCAGAAGGTCTTGTAGGACATCCAACCTAATTAGCATATTACGCTTTTATTATTATAAATTGTTAAGGATTGTTACTTGTCAAAGCCAGTGCTATGTTTTTACTTGGACTATTTGGCATCCCAAGACTCTGGCATATCATGCACAAGAATCTAGAATGTAGAATGGGTATAGATGAAACACTAATGAAGGCAAAGTTTGACTCCTGCATCCCCTACTTACCACCTACTCCGCCAGCTCAACACTTACCTCATCTTTCAGACAAATTCCTTCTCCCTCTCCATAACCTCTCTTCCCAATTTACAGTCCTCTGTGGCTATCCTTTTAAGAACAGGGAAGTAGGTCTAACAAGTGAGTCTCAAGCAAACTATTCATACTGAGTGTGAAATTAGTGTAGTGTGGTCTTCTCTTTTAAAGACTGGACAATAAGAGATAGTGTCTATGAACGGCTGGGATTAAACAAGCAGGAATATGAGAGGCAAAGCTATGTTTCTATTATCAAGAAACCAGAGTTCTTCCATAGATTGAACTGCTTGAGGACAAGGGCTATGTATAGTATTAACTTGGTCTTCTAGTTCAGGGCCGCATGCATGCATAGCGGCAACTATGTGTATTTGTTGAACTGAATGGAACTAATCTGGGCTCTGCTACTTACTTTGGTAAAATTTAATACAAGGCACTCTGACTGTTTCCTATATGATGGGAGAGTTAGGTGGTCTTCAGACTTCTTTTCCATGACTTAAATAGTAAGCATAAGTGCTAAGGACAGCATATTTGTGCACAAGCCTCCTTCACCCACCCATATGCTGAAACCTAATGCTCAATCCCATAGTATTAGCAAGCAGAGCTTTTGAGAGGTCCTTAGGTCATGAGAAAGAAGCTATTATGAATGGGATTATTGCCCTTAAAAAAGAAGCCCCAGAGAGGTAGTTATGCCTTCTATCATGTGAGGTTACAATGAAAAGTTACCAGCACCATTATCTTGGACTTCCTAGCCTCTAGAACTATGAGAACTATATGCTTATTATAAAGCCATCTAATTAATGAATTCTGTTTTACCATCCCAAATGAACTAACTCAATGAACATAAACAAACTAAAGAAACAAAGGCAGAGAAGTTTTGGCTGAATTCGTGGCCTGTCCCCTCTCTAAGCAGGAACCTAGGCCGGAAATCCCTAAAATTAGTGACAACTAATTTTTACGGAGTCGAACATTTACTATGTGCTTTGAACACCCCAAAGGAAATTGTGTTTTAATATAATTTTTTGTGAATTAATTTAATTTTGATTTGCTGGACAATAATGTCAACAAACTCTCCTTAAGAGCTTCATCACTTAGGAGCTGGATGACCTTGAGAAGTTTCTGACCCTCAAACACTTGATCTTGAAAATGGGGATAGAATGGTAAATGGGTTCAAGGCTATAAAGGATGTCATGTACCTATCCAATACCTGCTATAGAACAGGTGTACATTTAATGTTCCTTTTGGAGTAAAGAGCCTTTGGACCAGGATGCATGATTCCAGCACTGAACACCGAGACAGACCAGCAGTGTATCTGGCTTTACAATCGATATGAAGAAGGCGGAGTATGTGGCAGGCACACTCAGGCAGTGCTGGGAGGATGCAGTTACATTGCCAATGGCTACTAATGGCCAGGAGAGCAGTAAGTTTCCTTCTAGGAGATGCAGTACCCTTGTGTATAGTAGCTATGAAAACAATCAAACACAAACTTACTATTTTCTTGGAAATTCATTTTTCCCCAGCCATAATAAAGTTTAATTTCTGTGAAATTAATTACATCAGTCAAGACTCCTAGGTTTGGTTATTAAGATCTTTAAAGCCTATAAAAACCAAACATTTGTAGTCAATTAGTTAGATTTTTTTTCTTCCCTAGGAAATGTGTCAAGTTGAATTTCAAAATGTTCATTATCATACACTATTTCAAGTGTGATCATGAACTATTCAGGTTATAACTCAGAGTACTACACATTACTGATTTCATACCGCTGATAATCAGCAGTAAGTTACTTGAAAATATTTGAAAATGTTGAATCAATTTAAGAATATCATAAATATTTTTGGTAGCAATTACAACTGTCAAAATTCATCAAGCTGAATAGTTCATATCTATTCATTATACTACATGTTAATTATATGTCCATTTTAAAATATTCAAAATGATTATATACCAGAAGGTCTTAAGACTTGGTATTGGTAGACGCAATAATGCTCCATGTAATTAGTAGGTGAGATAGAAACACTTTTCCAGTAGGTCTTAATGGAGGCACCTAAGCTTCTTTATCTTTAGGGATTCAAAGAATGTGAGATTCAGCACTGGGGTCAGTGACATGCTGAAACATTTGAATTCTCCCATTTGATGAAGCATCAGTTCTCTCCCCGCCTTAAATTCTTTTATGTGACTGACAGTTTCATCCATTTTTTCCTGAGGCAACTATTGAAATTCCTTTGTACTTGTGGAAGCAAGTTTGCTGGTTCAAGAATTTTGTTTTACCTCTGCCTCTAAGACTTGTCAACGGCAAATTAGGACAAGGAATTCTAATTTATGTTTCAAAGGCCTCAATCACAGTGAGAAGTATTTTTATTTACATCCCCACCAAAAAAAGTGTCAAGTCAAGAAGATGAACCACAACACACTACTGTACAATTATTGGAAAATTCCAGGAGGAGTTGTGAAATATGAGAAGCAAGAGCAAGTGGGGATAATGCCGGCTAATCCCAATAAAGCTCCTAAAGGGTTCAGGGCAGCAGCTGGAATTGCTCTGAACGGAGACAGAGTGTGCATTTGGCTCTGGCTTGCTCACATTCACATTCATCCCCTATATATAAATATCCACATAATAGTGGTTGAAGTATTAGCACAGTGGTTTTACCCTTATTGTTTTGTTGACATGTTATAATGAATATTTTCAAATATATAGAAAAGTTTAATAAACTCTACAGTGAATGCCCATGTATGTATTTCTTAGAATCTACAATTAATATTGTGCTATATTTGCTTTATCACCTATCTATCAATTTATCCATCCATCTCTTTTTTTTTTTTGGGGGGGGGGTATTTCAAACTAGACCTCAGATCTCTGTATCTCCAAATCTCAGAATGGTTTACTTTTTTTCATCCTAACGCTGGTCTAGCCACTACTCAGTGATTTTCAACCAGCATGCTGTGGCACACTGGTGTACTACAAGAATTTTTAAAACATGCAATATCTGACTATTTAATCAGAGGCACTGACCTATTTTCCCTTAAGTATTAAAAATAAAAATGACAACAGCCATCACAACAATAGCTGCCCAGTGTGAATGAATCAAAATTATACCTATTTTTGTCATATTGGCAAAAATATATTTTTGGTATGCCACAGAATTTAATAGTTAGTTTATGTGTGCCATGAAAAATATTGAAAATCTCTGCATTAGATGGTTACATTGATACTTTTAGATCTTATTCTAAAGACACATTCTTTCAGATCTGTTGACTTGAAAGAATGTGTTTTACCTATTAGATCATTCTACTGGCAATATTATGGGGAATACACAAAGTGGACATAAAAAGGAATAGATTTCCAACTCAACCTCTATTCAGCACAGTGCAGAAAATGCAATCTAATCACACCAAGGTAAATTCACAACCATGATTTTCCTTAGACATTTCAGGTTTAAACTTCGTGAAATTCAAGAGTCACCCAGCACCCTTCTCCTCCTCTTAGGAGTTGATACTATGGTATTGATACATTGGTGGTGACAGGTAGATGGACTTACTCAATCTTGATCAGTATCTCTCCTGTGATGGAATCATCTCAGATGCATTGCATCCTAACTGGTCCTTAGACATAATCCCTTCTGGGTCCCCCTTAATTGAGTCATAACTGGGGGTTATTCTAATCCCAAGAAGCTTGTACTGCAACATCTTCCAGTGTTTCATCTTCTGGAAGAACAAAAACCTTGCATGCCCACTGACATCTTTCTTAACTAATTTTCCTTCACTTGTCAAGAGTAAGAAAACAAAGTACAAGAACTTTTGGATTTTCTCTCATCTTTCTCTGTGGATTCAGGACACTTGAGTTTCTTGGTCCCTTCACACCAACAAAGACCACATTGCTCAGTGCTGTTTTTACTCTCAGGCATCTAGCTCAGGGTGGATCAGGAGCGTTCTCCAATTGGGGGGCTTCACCAACAGAGAGAGACTGAATGTCCTTTAACCTCAGATCCTCAAATTTAAAGTGGGCTCTAGTTTGTCCCTTCACCATTCACAAAGAATTTTCACACTTCACCTAATACTCTTGTTTCCTTTCCAAAATTCTAGCCTATCTATTCAAGTCCAGAGGGTTTTATATTCATTCCCTAGGCCACGTAAAACATGACAGTGAAGCATTCTTCCACATTTATTGCTTTATCTAAGATCTAGTCTGGGGGGTTAGAAACTCAGCATTACTTTATTTTGTTTCTCTTTGAATTCCAGCTGTAACCCTCATTTCCTTGGTGGGTGGAGGCCAAAGTATAATTTGGACAGAGGAAAGATGGTAGGATTTCATGTTTAAAAATAAATAAAAGTGAAAAATAAAATAGAAACCATCACATAGTAGTCATTAGCAATGTCTCCATATCTGTACTATGTGGGTTTATGTTATCTAGACCACTGGTTCTCAACCAGGCGTGATTTTGTCCCTGGGGGGACATTCACATGTCTGGAGACACTTTGGGTTTTCATAATTGATAAAGGTGGGTTCTACTGGCATCTAGTAGGTAGAAACATAGGATGCTGTTAAACATTCTACAGTGCACAGGAAAGCCCCATGACAAAAAGCTTCCAGCCTAATATATTAATAGTGCCAAGGCTGAAAAACCCTGGTCCAAACCAATGCTTCTAAAACTAAAGGGTACCAACTTTTAGCTGCAAGATAATTAAGGTCTGAGGATCTAATGCACTGTAGTCAGTAACACTGTGTTGTATACTTGAAATTAGCTAAGAGATTAGACTTTAAGTATTCTTACTCCCCCCAAAAAAGTGCAGTGAAGAATATACATATATCAAATCACCACGATGTACACTTTAAATATCTTGTAATACTGTATGTCAATTATACCTCAATAAAGTGGAATTAAATAAATTAAATTTTGAAACTATGTTTTAGGGAGCCCAAATATTCTATGTAATGGCTATCTTACGAGTTGAAGGAAAGATGTAGAGAAATCAAAGTAATTTCATTTTACAAGTAAGTTTCCACATAAGATTTCATTGGGAATGAGAGGTTGTTCAGCTACATTTTTTAAAAATAATTAAAAGAGATGATTTCCTAATTTTTTCATAGATCACAATTTTTAAATGGGGGAAAATAAAATAATATTTTGCCAATTAATGACATTAAGGAAGTTTTAAAGGCTCTTATTCATTTTTATCATTACTTCATAAAAGAAATAATCCTTTCCCAATAAGAAGACAGGAAATTTTTATCAATTCAAGGTAGCAATTTGAATTGAAATATTTTAGCCTTAAGGAAAATTTACATGTTATCTATAGTTTTCTGATTTTGCAGCAAACCAGTAAAAACTCAATTATAGGCGCTAGCCTCTATGACAGACATTGATGGGAACCTCTGCTGCAGAACTCTTCAACTCAGGGATTCAATAAAATATTTTCCAGTCTTTCTTCTTTCTCCTCAAAGTACTATCTCCTTAGTTCGGTGGACCTGCAAAGGTTTCTACCCAAAATAACAATAGTAAAAGGCCAACATTGGCTCGGACTTCTCAAACATGCCATAGCATTTAGAGTTCTGATATAGGGCCCTGTCCAATTCAACCAGGTTTCACAGATCCCATTTTAGGATAAGCAACAAATACATTATAAGCAATCATAGTAACCTTTATATTCATAATGGATAGTTGTCTATACGCAGTTCTCCTTTCCATCATCCCCAGTGCAAATTCTCAGGAATCTACACCATAATATTCCAGTTGGGACTAGACGCAGTAACCCAAGGCCTGTAATCAATGGTCAAACAAGTAAAAAAGTAAAATAAGAAAGAAGAATAAAGATAGATGACACTGTATCTGAATTTGTTCCTGCTGACCCACTAATTTGAGTGAAAAAACACCTTTTTCATATTTATATACCATAAAGTAACAGATATTTTTTCCCAAATTTTATTTTTTCCATCATAAGAAATACAACAAATTCCCAACAGTAATTTTACTGACTGTCAGGAGCCCACATTCTGTGGACACATTAAAATCTCCTATGGGTTAAGTATAGTTTACAAGACCATCTCTGCCGACTATTCCACTGCCTAAGTGATTCTGCTCTATGTACACCAAGAATGATAGGAAGGACCATTCATTTTAATTTTTTTAGCTGTATTGACTGGTAAAATTTATTTATTTAGAGAAATCTCATTTTTAAATACTTAGATAATTTTATTTCTCCTTTATTAACTCCCAGCTTCAGCCTCCCCCCACCCTCCATGCTCTCCCATGCATATTATAAAAACAACTTGATCAATGAACAGCTCTTAGAAGAGATAGATTAAATTGTAAAATAAAAGCAATTTCCCTTACATGGATTTCAATATCATATTTTATACTGCTAAAAAATCATTATTAGCCAATATTAATGAATCACCTTCAAACACATAGAAATATATGTGGACTACAAAATTATCACAAAATAAAGATATGCTTTTAATTACTAAGGATCAGAAATCTATAAAAGTTTTGCCTTAGCCGGTTTGGCTGAGAGGATAGAGCGTCTGCCTGTGGACTGAAGGGTCCCAGGTTCGATTCTTGCCAAGGTCAGATTGCCTGGGTTGTGGGCTTGATGCCCCATTGGGGGTGTGCAGGAAGCAGGCAATCAATGATTCTCTCTCATCATTGATGTTTCTCTCCCTTTCCCTTCCTCCCTAAAATCAATAAAATTATATTTTAAAAATAAATAAATAAATAAATTTAAGAAAATTTCAATACTTAAAAATGTCAATATAATTATGCATAACATAACCAGGTCTTATCTGGCCAATAAAATACACAAGAAGAATTATATATATATATATATATATATATATATATATATATATATATATAAATGCACATGAGTTTTCTAA
Organism: Vespertilio murinus; assembly: GCA_963924515.1. Classification (NCBI taxonomy): domain Eukaryota; kingdom Metazoa; phylum Chordata; class Mammalia; order Chiroptera; family Vespertilionidae; genus Vespertilio; species Vespertilio murinus. Next base: position 127,524,314 of record OZ004705.1, on the reverse strand, counting down.
GTCTACTTTGGACTTTGATGCTATTATTATTACCTCATTTCATCTTTTGTTTTACACATATATAACAATGAAAGTGAAGCAAAAAAAAATGGAAATTAAACTACTGAAGTTATATTCTGGGTCAGACATTATACTTAACTGCCTTTATTCTCAGTCTTCACAAGTTTTTTAAAGTAGGGAATTGATTTTGTATTATCTCTCCCATTCCACATATAATGAAATTGAGGCTTAGTGGGATTAGGGAACATGCCCTTTGCAAGTCCATAGCATTAAACCCAAGTTAAGTCCAACTCCAAAGTCCCTGATCTCACTAGTCTACCAGGCTAAACAAAGAATGCATTTGACAGGGTTTTACAGTGTTCCTGTTATATGTCAGATGCTTAATCATGGAGTCATGAAGCAGGAACTTGGAACATGAAGAACTTTTATTTTAATTAATTTGGTCCACACATATTTATTGGCTACTTACTCTGTGCCAGACAGAGGAGAGGTTCTTACCTGGAAATGTTTACATGGAATAAAAAACAAATATTAGTTCATTGACAATTACTGAATCACACCCAATCCTGTTGGTCAGTTACCAAGTAGGGCTTCTATACCAGGACTGGTAATATCATTATTGGGGACTTGTGATTCCCAAGAATGTGCTTATCCTCAGAACCCTGATTCTGGGCTCATTCTGATTTCCATGACTTGTTTTTAATCACAATTTAAATAGGATCTACAAATAACTTATTTTTTAATTCAAATAATTTAGTCTTACTTTTAAAAAATTAAAGGCATGATTTTGTATCTTTTGTAAAAGTTATATAGAACCTAGTTCACAGTAGGCAGTCAGAGTCTCTCCCGCCACCCCTAGAAAGGAACATAAAGAACATTAGCCCAACCCACTCAGTTTACTGTTAAGGACATTAAGACACAGAGATACGGCTAATAACATGACTAGTTAATAGCAAAACTAGAACAAAAACTCAACTCTCTTAATGTCTGGTCTAGTACAATTTCCAATTCTATGTCCCTGCTCATTTAGAATTAAGGCTGTTGCTCAAATAAGGAAGTCTTTCCAAGTTATAGTTCTAATTATGGGTGTGAGAGTCACAAAATTCTCTGCCTATTCTCTAATTAAATAAGTGGTAAAAGATATGACTGACGTAATGAACATCAAAAAAGGAAAAATAATGAAATAAACATTATGAGGTTATGAGTTGGCTTGAGATCAATTCACTGGTCTTCATTATGCTTATTAATACAAGCTTGATTTTTATCCAAATGAGCTCCATCTCTACACTCTAATCCAGCAGAGTGGTAGCCTCACAGGTTTTGTGTATCCAAAAAGGAAAGTGAGATTTAATCAAATATGGTTAAGTTCCTATATGCACAAGACATTATCATAAACAGAACAGGTAATAATGTTTCTAAGACATAGTCCCTGACCTTTAAAAGTATTACCATCTTTTTTGTAAATATAACAGAATTTCCATTACTAGACAATCATATCATTCATGCATTCATTCACTGGCCAAATTATTTATTGAGCATCTATTATATGTAATCACTGTGTTAAGGAGACTATGAACAAAAGCAAGCATACAAAAGAAGCCCAGTTGTATGTACATTAATTATGCATTGTTACATAGCAAGTCACTCTATAAAACTTAGTAACATAAAACAACAAATGTATTATCCTACCGTTACTATGGAGTTGGACTTCAGACATAATTCAGAATTTCTTAAGAGTTCAAGTAAAGCTGCCCACTAGAGTTGCCGTTTCATCTAAAATCTCGGCTGTGGAGGAGAAGAAATTGAACAGACCTGCTTCCAAGCTCCCTCACATGGTTATTGACATGCCTCAGTCACTTGCCACGTGAGCCTCTCCACAGAGCTGCTTTATGGTAGGGCAGCTGGCTTCCTTGGGAAGAGCATCAGCATGGAAGACAGAGCTTGTGAAACAGAAGCTATCATCTTTTTATAACCTAATCACAGAAGTAACACCACAGCATGTATTATCCTATTCATTAGAAGTCCGCCCACAGGCAAGGGGAGAGAATCACAAAGGCCTTGGGGTGGAGGGAGGAGTCACTGGGGCCATCTCCACTGCCTATCACAACAAGTCTTGCCCATGGGAAGCTTAGCAGCCTTTTATGAGTTCTTGTATGTGGCCCTTGGCTTTAAAAAGAGTTGGGCCTGTGGCAGGTTCGCAACAATTATTTGCATAATTGAGGAGAACGTCTGGCCTAGTACTTTATATTTAATTTAATGGACAAGGTAAAAACAATTCATAGTTGGAGCACTAAAGAGCATAATAGTTGGAGAGAACTTTTTTTCACTCTAATATTACCCCATCCTCAGAAATTCTGTTTTCTCACAAGTGCTGAGAAAAAAAAGTTCCTTTCCTTGTTCCTGCATTTTGTGACAAGCCATCCCAGTTTACCTGACTAAGGGGTTTGTGGGATATGGGACATTCAGTGCTGAAATGAGGACCATCCTGGCAACCTAGAGCCAGCTGGTCATTCTACTGTAAGCCCATCCATACTCCTTTCTCCACTCAGGAGGAAAAATGGTCATTCTGATTGGTCCTCACCTCCAGAGGGTAACAGTGATGTGGAATTTTGGGGCTGGAACCCATATTATTTGTCCACCAAAGTCCAAGAATGAATCCACAACAGATGATAGTAAAGCAAAGGCGGGGATTTATTAAAGAACAAGTACATTCTCCCACATGGGGAGAGGGAAAGAATCCCACAAAACAAACTCCCACATGCAGTCCCACTGAGTTCCTTTTCCCTATGGCTTCTAAAGACTGCAGATCCTGGTGCCTTGATATCCCCTCTGGTTGGTCACTATTCCCGTAGACTGGTTACTATAGTAACTCCTGGGCACAAAGGTCCAACCTCATATGGGACATGTGAGGTTCTCTCCCCTCTCCTCCTTCCTTGCTTTTCTATTCCCTTTGGGCTTCCTTCTTCTCCTCCTGGGTGAAGAGCTCCCTTCTCTTTATTTTGTAAATATAGACCTTTTGCTGTTCCCAGCTCCCTCATTCTATAGGAATGTACCTCTTGTAGCTTCTCAGCTCCCCTATTCTATGGAAATATACCTTCTGCTGCTCTGGAGCCCTGTGCTTCTTCCATGGTCCCCTTGATTTCTAAATTTTAAAAAATTCCCTAAAACCTGTCTATTTCACCCTTAAAAATTCCTGTTTCAATAGCAAAGATGTTCTCTCTCAGCATCTGGGTCACCTGTGCTTAGACATAGATAGATCATCTCCCCCTTCCACTGTCCATTGAGGATGCTTCTGCTCTCTCATTCCAAGTCTATTCACCTGTGCCTGGGGGGATTAGTTCAAAGAAGGTGGGAGTTAGGAGGTTTGGACAAGTTCCATCATCTAGTTTTGCCAACAATGAAACAATTGCATAGAACTCAGAGAGAAAAGCAATGGTTAGGATTTCCCACATATACAACAATGATTAAAGCTAAATTCTCAATAGATTATTTAGCAAGTGTTTATAAAATGCATACTTGGAGCCATATGAAGTATTAGGGAAATAAAGATAAAATAGGCAGTTCTCACTTTTGTGACATGTTGCATGAGAGGATATACATATAAACGAATACTTAAATGCATTATATTAAATTATATGCTAGTCATTTATTTATAATACCATGAAAGCAAGAGGAGAGAAAGGTGGACTTTTTCCATTAAAACTCCAGGTACTTGTATGTTGGCTGCAACTTTCTCCAGAAGAGTAATAAAATTTTTTGTTTGTTTGTGTAGAGAAAATAATGCTTGAATTGAATCTTGAAAAATGAACACAAGTTTGTGAGGTGAATGGTAAGTTAGGAAGTCATCGCAATCAAAGATAATAGACTGTATAAACACATAAAAGTATAGGAAGATGGAGGAAATAACAGAAAATAATAATTTAGAATGTCTCCATTAAGAGAATATGGAGATATGGATGAAATGAAGGTTAAAGTTTCTCTGGGGGCTGGGTGTCTTGGAATAACGGCTATGTCAAAAGCCTGAGAGATCCTAGTTATAGATTGGGTAGAGCCTAGAGGTGGAAAGAACAGCTGTCGGCACTGAACATGGAAACCAGAACTGAAGTGGTTGTCATGGTATGAAATGGGAAGAGCAAATTGGACAGACATAGGCAGGGGACAGAATCTGCAGGAGTTTTCTGGTAAAAGAAAAATGGGAGCATGGGAATCAAAGGTAATACCGAGGCCTGGAGCCGAGTAACCAGAAGAAAAGAATTCCCCTCAATAGGACTAAGAAAGTGAAAAGGAGCTGGTCTTTGAAAATTGACTCAACTAAAGAAATGTTCAGTTTGAAGAGTTGATAGGACACATGACTAGGAATGTGAAACAGCAATTGGAAATGTAGACTTGGATCATAAAAAAATGGCAAGGCTTCAGACACAGGTGTGTCTAGATATGATGATAGGAGAAAAATAAATTGAGAAAAGGAAAATAAATTGAGATAAAAGTGGCAGAGGCTGAACATTTAGGAAAAAAAATATTGGGGAAAGTAAGAGAAGATTCCTTTGGAAGTAATGAGAAGCAAATCAGAGGTATAACTCAATAGAGGGAGAGAGACTTTCAAGGAAGAATGATCAGCTGGGTTGGGAGCTGTTGCAAAAATCAGGTTTTATTATGGCCAGGGGAGTATGTATGGCCATTCATGAACTCCAGCCCTGGCAGAGAACCAAATAAAGATATGTGAGGGTTATGGATAGGGAGAACCTGGAATTGTAGACAGATAATAGTTATCATAAATACATTTTATTTTTTAGCATCACAAGACCTATAAAGGAAACCCCTTCAGATAAGGCATCTACCTACTTCACTTATAACAATATAAACATCAAAGATTAGGCCTAGATTTCTCATTCATTCATTTATTCATTCATGTACCCATCTATTCAAACAAACATTGTAGTCTCTTCAAGAAGCCATCAGCCTATCTCTCTGAGTCAGAAACACAAGTGAATAGTCCCAAAGTGTGCAACAGCTAAAGCACTATCATAGGGTACAGAGGAAGTTCAAAATATACATGTTTTCCAGGCATAGGGCTTGCTAACAGTGCCAACAAAAAAGGAAAAATGTGGATTCATCTGCAGCAGTTCCACCAAGACAAGGTCATTAGTCTCCCTGCAATCAAAGATATGTGCCAGACAGCAACTGACAAACTCCAACAAATAAAGAACTTGAATAAAATAAGCTGAGGCAACCACTAACTCAAAGAACCAATGAACAAACCAAGCAATTTTTCATTTTTCATGAAAAGCAGTTCTCTTTGCCTTAACTGCAATTGGTGTTTACATGGAAAATTTACAAAAACACTGTTCACGAGTTTTGTGTTACTGTAGATAAGACTCACCATCATTTTTGGTGGAGGTCTTACAAAGAAGGTGTTGTCAACCAGATAAGGCCCAATACAGTTGAAGCATGAAAACCATATGACTTACCCATATGGCCACCACACAAGCTAAGGACAGAAGCTGTGATTACTGCTTCTACAAAGCAGAAACAAGACAAGATTGCTAATGTCATTCTGATTCACCAGGTGCAGTAAGACTATTCTCCTTTTAGCAAAATTGCTGAACTGTGTGGTTGAGGCTGGATGATTTCCACACAAAAGGACTCTTAGTATCACACAGATTTGAAACAGCAAAAGAATCTGTGAGGTCAAAACAGACGTGCCATGTTGAAGAGTCCCTTCCACGTTAGCAGGTGCCAGAAGAATGAGTGGAAGAACAGATCAGCCCAGCAGGGGCCACTTGTAGTGAAAGAAATTGGCAAATCAACTTACAGGCCTGACTCAAATCCGCCAGACCTAGTGTCCACAAGGTGGTGAAACAGGAAGGAATAATATTCCATCACCATTGTCATATAGAAACCCCACCTTTCTTGGCCCTCCTCAGGCTTCGAGTCATCTGCAACTACACCATGATAGCCAATCAGCTTTGATAAAAAGCCACATCATACCAGCTCTATTCTGCCCAATAAAATGTATAGGCACCTAACTCGTGCTGGGCATTAACTACTGCTGTTCAGAGAGAATGAAGGTTTTCACGTACCTTTGGTTCCTGAAGTAAAGGGAAGCTCTGGAGGAAGAAAGACAAAACCAGAAATCAATTACACCTGGAAGAGTCTTCCTCCAAAAAGAGGGTTTGGGCTCCCACATCCTCACTGGAAGAGGGTATACACAGGAGACTAGCCAGGAAAATTTCCCCATGTCCCCATGCAAGGATGGTGGAGCAGCAATTCAGGCTTCTCCATCACTGCTCTGGCTTAGATGTGTTAATCCTACAATTAATACAATCATGGTCATTTTCTAATCTCTTTCTCTCTCTCTCTCTCTCTCTTGTCCATATCTCTCTCTCTCTCTCTCTCTCTCTCTCTCTCTCTCTCTCTCTCTTTCTCTCTCTCTGACTGTATCAAATCAGATCAAAGAACAAGAAACTTCCAATTCATCTAGGAAACATTTCCAGCCCCAGCCCCGCTGCTTGGTGATCAGTCACTCTGATGTTAACAAAGGACAAAACAGAGAAAGAGAAAAAATTTACAATTGTGAATTGAAACATGAAAATATGTCTGTGTTTCCCTTTTACCATTTTCTTTCTCCTTTAATAATTTCACTATTAATCATTTTGTGTTGAAATATACACATAACATCATCAATGGGGGAAAGATGGACATCTGTAATATTTTCAACAATAAAGGTGTATTTTTAAATGTGCCATTTTAATTTTAAGTATCTGATGCATTAAGTACATTCATGTTGTTGCACAACCATCACCATCTTCCATCCCCATAAATGTTTAATCTTGCAAAGTCCAAACTCTATACCCATTAAGCAATAACCCCATATTTTTATTTTTATTTTTTTAATATCCCACATAAGTTAGTCAGCCAACATTGTTAGCATTTGCTATTTTCTTATCTACTAAGAAGGGATATTGCAGACTATGTGTCTCCCCCCAGGGAGCTGATGCATTGAGACAGAAGATGGGCTAAGGGAACCCTATTGCACTCCTGGTGGAAATGCAGACAGTGCAGCCACTATGGAAAACAGGATGAAATTTTAATTTAAAAAAAATTAAAAATTAAACTGCCATTTGAATCTATAATCTCAAATCTAGAAATATATCCTAAGAAACCTGAAACACCAATTAGAAAAAGTGTATGACCTCCATGTTCATAGCAGCACTATTTACAATAGCTAAGGTCTGGAAACAGCCCAGGTGCTGAGTGGATAAAAAAGATGAGGCATATTTATACCATGGAATACTATGCAACAGTAAAAAAGAAGGATCTCTTACTCTTTAAGATGGCATGGATATGGACGGACCTGGAGAATATTATGCTAAGCAAAATAAGCCAGTCAGAGAAAGACAAGTATCACATGATCTCACATATATGTGGAATTTAATGAGCAAAATAAACTGAGAAACAAGATAGATACTGAGACATAGAAGCACGGACCAGACTGTGGAATCTCAGAGGGAAGGCAGGTGGGGCCAGGAAGAGATTAACCAAAAAACTTATATGCATATGCATAATCCATGGACACAGACAATAATGCAGTAAAGGAGTGGGGTGGAGGGTTGTGGGAGTTAGTGGGGGTAAAAAAAGGGGGGGAACACCTGTAATACCTTCAATAATAAAGATAAATTTTAAAGGAATAAAATTTTTTAAAAGGACTAAGACCATCTCACAAGGCCACTCACAAGCATTGAGCACACACGTGACACTTGGACAGGTGTTGCATATTTAAGTGAATTTCAAAGTAGAACAACTGGTGGTTTCATGTCAAAGTTCTCACCAGTAATACAGGACATACAATGCTAATCCATGGAAACATGCTATTTTCAAAAATAATAAATCCCTTCAAAGAGAAGGCATGGTGTCTTGACTTTAACTGCGCTTTTCAGAAAGTTATTTCTGAGTGTTTGTTGGTCTTTATATTACAAATCCTGCGGGGTATTTTAAGCCAACTGACATAGGCACTGCCAATTCCTGAAAAGCCTAAGGCATCCTAGCCTGCTCCCTGGGGCTGAAACGAAGAACCCCTGTGCCCCTGGGCCTGCGTGTGGGCCACAGACCACTCTGCTTTTCAAATCTGCCATATCGGGGTGTGACAAATAGTACCTGGAAACATCCAAGCCCGGCCTAAGAAGAGGTTAAAATCTGATTTGTCCTTATTAACAAACATTGCACTTCTCAGAAAATTGGTTGCATCATTTACAAACAACACCTCTGTATGCCTTTCTTTCTCAGGAGGTCAGCGTTGCAGATCTACAGTCCAATTTCTTTTTTTAAACAGGAGCCAGGTGTTGCTGTTGTTGTCTTAATTGTTATTCTTATTCTACGGCACCAGACAGAAAGAGACGTGCTGATATATTCCAAATTGACTATTCATATTCTCTTGGTTAGTGATCACTCATTTCAGTTGGACAGTTATTCATGTAAGCAATTTGCCACCATGATGACTGAGTAAAAAAAAAACTGAAGTGCTAGGCTTTTAAAATGGTAATATGTGGAAAGGAATATAATTCTCTTGCAAAATATATTCCTCAAGTTTTATATTTGGTCTCTGGTGATATGAACCATAAAATCATGCTTGCTAGTCCAAACTGTTTTTATTGAAATCTTGGTTTGGGATAACAAGGATTGAATCTTTTAAAAGCCCATTTATAATACAAATATTTGGACTCTAGCTATAGTACATCTATAAATATATCTAGAATTTAGGAAGATAACACCACTGGAGACGCATATTTCTTCAGCTCAATTTTCTCATGGAAAATGACATACGTGCCGCTTTCAGTAGCTGCTGCTGCTGCTTCATGAAATTCTTCAAGAAATGATCTTTTGGAAAGGATTTTGTTCAGTTCACGGTTTCTGCTGCTGCTTGGAGACTGTTATTGAATTTATATGAAAATGAAAGATGGAGACAGGAATGCAAACCCAGTGTTTTACAAACTTGCCTTTGCATAGCCTCGCGGAAAATCATGCAATTGACCTCATTAGATCTGTCACTAGCTGGCTTTTTTCTGCGCCTCCCTCTCCAGCCTAAAATAATATCAGAACTATCTAGGTCTGAGTCCCCAGACACCATGGTAAGAGCATGTATCACTGAAAAAGGAGTCCCTAGACCCCATGACATGACACAACACTGCAGAAGAGTGATGGTGCCCCAGGGAGACCAAAGGGACACCTTCTAATGAGGTTGGACTTCCTCCTCCTCCGATATTGCTAACTCTTGGCTCCATCTACTCCATTTCTCAGGACTTTTGTTAACTGCAGCTAATCCAGCCATTGAAATAATCATTTGTCTGTGGTGGACAACATACAGTAGAGAATCTAAATGTCAAGAAGTATCTTGGAGAAAAGATCCAGTCCAACAGCTTACATTATAGATGAAAAGACTGAGACCTAAAATGTGTAGTTACAGATATGACCCTAGACTAACCCTGTGTGCTGATTCTCCATTATTATTATTATTATTATTATTATTATTATTATCTTTTCCTATAAGGCATTTATAGAACTATGCCATGTATTTGGTACTTCTCCATGGAAGGAATTTTTTAAAAAGTATAATAGGAACTATAAAATTTTTTCATTCATAAAGGTATGAGTTTTATCCTCAAAGAGTTCTTGTTTCCTTTAATCCTGTTAAATCATCTTTTACCATCTGTACATTAGCTTCTCCCCAACAAGTAAATCTATAAAATGAAATCCTTCTATCTCATTCTGTCAAATTGAACCACACGTTAATTGAAAGCTTAAAGAATTATTGTAATCGCTTACTATTTTTCTCTAATGATTTTCAAATTTTGAGATGGAGCCAAATACCTTTCTGAGTACAAAAAAATAGAGCAATTTACAAAAGTGATAGGTATTTGGCAAGATTTGAAGGTAAAATAGATTTTGTAAGTGTACCTGTTTGAGGGGGTTTTCTTATAGGATATACTTAAAGACATTGTGCTTAAAAGAAAGCTCGGAGCAATATCATGTTCATAAAAATTAACTGCTCTCTTCACTAATGCACAAGACCTGAATACATCTTTTAAAATGCTTCTTTCATAGCTGATGCTATCAGTTGGCCAAATTTTTACAATAAGTCTTTATAATAATATAATCATTTTATTTAAAGGGTCATGAAAAGGTCCAATTTTTATATCTTTATAAAATTTCATTACTTCAATGGTGTTTCCTCAGTTAAGAGTTAGTTAGCATTTTTTTTCTATAAAAGAAAGTTACTGGGCTTATATTAATAATATCTGTATCTTTAAAAAGACTATGTTACAAAAAATTTTTTCTGGGATTTTTAGTGTGCATGTGTTGCTAGGCATTCAACTTGTATCACCTCTAATTTTTGGAGAAAAGATCCACCAGCATTATGCATTACCATCGCACATCTAAGGAAACTGAGGCCTGAGGACCTTAAGTGACTTGCCCAAGGTCTCACTACTACCCACTGGTAGAAGTGGAATTTGAACTTCCTCTATCCAAACCAAATAGTACTTACTTCTTCCTTTTCCACAGTCTCCCTGGCCAATACACAGCCTGGAGGAACCAAAATATAGGTTCATTTTGCTAAGAAAGATGTTAGGACCACAGCAACAGTGCATGACCCTCGGGGATGCTCAGTGGTTTCTGATACATTCTGCCTATGGCCATTGTCTAATTATTTTGGAGGGTTTTTGTTTACTGTCATACCTAAATCTATCCATCAAGAAGCAACAGTATGCCCACTATCATGTAAAAGTACCTATAGTTGGGTTGCCAGTAAAGTAGAGTATAAGTGTGTGTCATTAAATATTTGGATGTGGACATATTTACAGTAAAAAAAAATTCCTTATTCATGTGAAATTTAAATTTAACTGAACTTTCTTCTTTTTGTTTGTTTGTTTGGTTGGTTGGTTGGTTGGCTTTGCTAAATCTGGCAGCTCTAGTAGACAATAGATATAACAGTTTTGTTTCATTTTGTTTTAATTGTCTCTCTCCCTCTTGGTGAGACAATGCACACAGACATGAAAAGGAAGCTAGCAGCTGACCATGGTATTTGCTAAATGCCTTGTGACAAGTATAAATCTTAGGTTTATCTTGAAACGTTTTGAAACTCTTCTCCAAAATGACAATAATATCCAGCACTCTTTGCCCAAATGTTATTCCAGACTGGACAAACTCCTGGAGTTGATTCATTCTTTTCATTAATTCAGTCCTTTCCTCTAGCGATTCATTCTATCTATTTATTCAGTCATCTTAGAGTCAGGGACCAGTAGGGAAGAGATGACACACTCAGAAGGGGTAACTAAGGAGAGTGTGATGAAGATGCAGGCAAAATTCAGAGAAACTAGCAGGAAACTGTGAAGTCCATGAAGGTTAGCAACGTGAGGACATCTTCTGGAACAAGAGGTAGAAGCCAGAGTAGAATTTGAGAGTTTAGCTGTAGGGAAAAACTAAAAAGTTAAAACTGATAAAGCAATGCAGCCAATAGCAAATTGTGCTTCATTCAGCAGGGCAAGAACCAGAGGAACAGACACCTTGACCTGCCTCACCTTGCACCCTGCTGGGACCTCCCAGTGTTGAAGCCCAATAGGAAAAGAGGGGGCAAATGACACCTGGTGTGAAGAACACAGAAGTCAGCTTCAACTTCCAGGGCACAGAGCAAGAAGAGAAGGACTGTGCAAATCGGAAGGAGACAGAGAGACCCTCCAGCACAGTCTTTCATGTGGAGTCATTACCTGTCCACTCCCCTTTCATTTTATACAGGTTTGCATAGCATTTGTCGCATTTGAGAGTAGTATTTCATTATTCATTCATCATTTTCTCTCATTGGTCTGCAAGCAACTCTCCCTGTAACTGATGAGAAGCTATATATGATTTTGTACGTTTCAAGTCTGCCTTCAGAACAAAGAAGGTAGAATGCAGCCTACTAGATTCTGATTGCCAGTGTCTAAGGAGAAAAACAGGCAAGGAGATGGAACTGCCTTCCTTCGGGATCAGGGGATGATTTGCTTGTAGGAAGCCCACCGAAAGGACAATTAGGAAAGAGGGGATGAGGCAAGTTCACCTTATTAGGGCTGAGCCTAGAGAAAGGTTTCCCATCTCAGGCTTACTTTCCTGGGAAGCACCAGCTCATTTGACGGGGCTCACAACTATAGTACCTCAGTTTCCCCCAGCTTATCACTCTGTCCAATGCAAATAGATTATCCTGCACCTCACAGACTTACTCACACACTTATTCCACAGGACTTTCTTTTTCCCATGAGCTTCTCACAGTATTGGTACCCATGGAACAGGGGAAACAGCTACTGGAGAAATGAGTATAAATGCTGCCCTGAACACTTGAAACTGTTCAAAATCACTCGGGGCTTCTTTACTGCTATATGTATGCAAAGATCTGTTACATGTCAGAGAGAGTACAGATGTGCCTCTAACTTCCCCCTTGAAAAAGCATCATTTATCTTGCACGTCAGAACTCTGGGGACATAGCGATGTGGTATGCGTTAATTAACACTTGTTCAAGTTCTGTTCGCTAAGTTGTATTAGATGAGGTTCTCATCCTGCATGGAAGCTGACCAAAGCTTCTGCCTGAATATAATTAGATTGTTGAATATTAAGCAAAGGAATTAAACAAATTTAAATTTGACAAACATGTGCTATTTGCTATCCCAATATATGTACTTAACTGAAAAATTAAAAGTAGGCACTAAGTATATTAATTTGCATATTTTCTCCCTTTTCTTTCATATATTTCAGCTCCCATTTTAAAAATTTGTATAAGATTGAATACTGGCATCTACCTTGTATCTTGCCAGTGCCTCTTCTGGACTATTTTCATGGAGTGATATCCTTTCTCTCATTGTTCTCAGAATCTTTAAAGTGAGTGAGCAGGAATGTTGGCTCTGACTTTTTTGTTCTTTATTTTAATACTAGAGGCCAGGTGCACAAAATTCATGCATGTGGGGGGCGGGACATCCCCTCAGCCCAGCCTGCATCCTCTCCAATATGGAACCCTTCTGGGGATGTCTAACATCCCTGCTGGGACAATTTGGGACCACTGGTTCCTAACTGCTCACTTGCCTACCTGCCTGCCTGATCACCCCTAACTGCCCCCCTGCTGCCCTGGTTGCCCATAGAGCCTGCTCAGTCATCCATTTAGTTGTGATGGTTGCTTAGGCTTTTATTATTATAGATTACAACAATGTCACAGCTATCTTAAAATCTAACAATTGAAATCCAACTCAAATGAAAGCTAAAACAAATAATAACAACAAATCTTTCTGAATGTCTTTGTAATAACCTGACATAAAAGAAATAATAATAAGAAAATATCTTTCTGAACTTGTCTGCAGTAAACCTGACATGCTTAATTCAATAGAGTCTTCAAGGGCAGGGGAGGGGAGCTATTATTTCTTTAACAAGTAGCTTACCTGGTTTCCTACCACACTACATATTTATGACATCAGTATAATGTAGTTGCCAAGAGCAGAGACTTTGAAAATAGACTCACTTATTTTGTTATTTAGCCACAATTTACTTCCCTCTCCATGCCTCAGTTTCTCCTTGTAGTTGGAGGCCTCTATGATGCCCCCAATGGTTCCTGCCTCATTGGTATCCATACCCTTGTGGAGAACCCATCTTCCTGAATGTGGGCTGGATTTACCCACTTTTAAGAAATAGATTACATCAGAAGCAATGGGCTGACATCTCTGAGATTAGGTTATAGTCTGTATCTTGAAAATTCTCTATCACGTTTCTTCTTCATTTTTAAAAATCTCAGGAAGATCCCTGATAGAATTTTCAAATAGGATAGTCTACCAGTAAAACTGTCTCTCCCTTAATTCTCTTCCAGTGCTTGCCCATTCCAAAACAAAAACAAAACAAAAAAGTGGAAATTACCTTCCAGGTCCCAAACGAAGGAACCAACAGCTCTCTGGAAGAAAACGCCACACACCAGATTATACACCAGATTAAAAGGAGTCTCCAGTGCCCACGTGGCGTTTCAGTCTTGTCCTCCTTCCCTTCACAGGGGGCATTCTCATTGGGTCCTGAAAATGTGAATGTGTGAGGGATGATGAGATTCCATTATATAATCTCTAAGTGACTTTCTGATTTCTGTGATTGCTTTCCTTGGGTAAAAAAATGCTAAATAAAGTTATCTACAATGTTTATGTGTTCTACCTGGTAGTGTGAATTGGGGCTGTTGTTTTGTCTTGGTGTTCTGAAACTAAAAAGGAATAGCTGTTTAACACTCAAGGGAAAAAACAAGCCCTTAAAATCAAGTGCTATAATTTGTAATACTATCAACAAAATAGCACTTTATTTTTTAAAAAAATATATGTGCTATATAATGAAAGAAAAAATACCCATTCCTGCTTTGATAACAACTGAATCAATATTCAAATCTACAGTAAATGTAGACCTCATAACCACTGACCTAATATAGCTACCTCATACTACAGTTTTATTCCAGAACCCAATATAAATCCACTCACCTTTAGACACTTTTAAAAATAAAAACCACCAAACATTATTTAGCATAAATTTATTTCCAAGAAAACAAATTATCTATATCTAGCAATAGCTTACATGCTTCCTAGTTTAAATTGGCACTCCATAGCCTTGGCCTGTATGCCTCAGTTGGTTGGAGCATACTTCCATACACCAAAAGGTGGCAGGTTCAATTCCCAGTCAGGGCACATACCCAGGATATGGGTTCAATCTTTCAATCTTTAGTCAGAATGCACGTAGAAGTCAACAGATTGTTCTCTTGCTCTCTCTCTCTCCCTCCCTCCCTTCCTCTCTCTAAAAAAGCAAATCAATTAAATGGTCACTCTATAAACCTATACATTTTGAAAAATATACAGTCCAAGTGAAACTATATCAATGTACAGGGAAGAGATGATACATCAAGAGACAAAGTCTAATGGCAAAATGTCTATTAGCAAATGACTATTGATATGGGAGTGTAACATGATATAATGTGGCATGGTTTGACAGGACAGGACATGACACAACCTAACATTTTAGTAGAAGTGTCTATTGCAAGAGTCCTATAGCTGAGGCACAAGATGCAAACCCTAGAGGGAAGGGACTACCATTTTAACTTGGGGTTTACTTAGCATGCCTTATATTACTTGGGATGAAAAAGAAAATGTCATTTCCATCCATCAGAGAAAGTAGCACTGAAGGAGGAAGACGTGGCAAGCTCAGTGTAACAATGGCACTGGTAAACTATGAAGTCAGAGGTGGAGCAGGTTTGCCTAAGAGGAGTACCTTTGGGGGGAAAGTAGCTTATGGTGTCAGAAAGAGATGGGCAAGAGAGGGCAGGAGCTACATGCTAGAAAATCTTCAAACTCCTGGTAAAAAGACTATCACATTTACTGATGGGGCTTTATGATGATGATAAGTGCTGTTTGATAGTGCTCTAAATATTTTGGGGACACAAATAGGCAAAGTATGACATCGAAATCCAACCTTTCAGATGGACTTTCTATGCAGCAACATTTTCCCTGCCCTACCTCATCTTCCTTCAGAATCGCTTTCATTTGCCCTAAAATCTCCAAAAGAGAACAGCCCAGGATAAGGAGTGCCCCTGCAGGTCAGCTGTCTCTTCTCCCGCAGTCACCATGGGGCGAACTGAGAGAGACGTGGAAAATGCAACTGTCCCTCAGGAGGGGTGCGTAGGCGTGGGGCCTGGAGAAGCAGTCGGGA
The DNA here is from genome assembly GCA_963924515.1 of Vespertilio murinus. NCBI lineage: Eukaryota > Metazoa > Chordata > Mammalia > Chiroptera > Vespertilionidae > Vespertilio > Vespertilio murinus. The sequence goes on along the minus strand of OZ004705.1, from coordinate 127,508,579 downwards.
AGAGTCTCTCCCATGGCCGCTCTGTTTCACTTTCCACGGGGAACTGTTTGCTTCATCATTGATCCCAGCTGACAAGTACAAGCACTCTGGGCCCTAACTGAATGTGAACATTGTCAAAAGGAATTGGGCTAACGGGAGGCATCTGCAGCTCCGTGCCCAGTGCATTCTGGTGGCGGCCAGTGTGGCAGGGAGGCTGGTGGGCAGACACCCCCGCAGACGGAGCCTCACATACTGTACGCATCATGACCAACCATAAAAACAGTCACAATGAATCAGCTGGAATGCGGAGAGGCTCCTTGGAACCTTCACATTCGATTTCCATTTGCCTGACATCGCAGGTTGGAGTCAGGGGCTCTATTAAGCAGAGATTCGGAACTCTGGCCCTCACCCCCTACCCCCACCCCAGTTCCAGGTTAGCATTGTCTCACTGGCTGGTCTAAGCCACTGGTTTGAAAGGTTTTACTGGCTTGAGAGAGCCCGTGGTGGACTGGACCATGTTTATAAATGGGTAAGGGCTGCAGTTTTATTTATTTTTTATGTTTTGATTATAATTAATATAATATAATATAATATAATATAATATAATATAATCAATATCTTTTTATTGATTTCAGAGAGGAATGAAGAGGGAGAGAGAGATAGAAGCATCACTGATGAGAGAGAAGCATTGATCAGCTACCTCTTGCACACCACACACTGGGAATCAAGCCCAAAACCCAGGCATGTGCCCTGACTGGGAATCCAAACTGTGACCTCCTGGTTCATAGCTTGACACTCAACCACTGCGCCACACCAGCCGGGGCTGCATTTTTAAATAAGACATGTGCATTGGCACAGGCTACCGACCCCTGAACAAACAGTGGCTAGCAGGGGTCTGAGCGCCTCGAGAACAGAAACCTGCACTCCAAGAGGAATTCCCAAGCAAACACCAATTTAGAAAACGAGCTAATCCACCTTGACAACGTATTGTCACTGCCGAGTTGCAAAAAGGAATTACACATAAATACGACTTGAAAAATTAGAGGCCCCGCAATTGAGCAGCTTAAGTTTGCTTCAAAGGGACGGCAGGGAAGCAGCAGTGGATCCCAGGTGACAGCCTGGAATTCGCCCTCTCTCCGCTCCGTTCAGGTAGAAGGTCTGCCGGTAACACGAGCTTTCCAACTCGTTTCAAACTGAAGTATTATGAAAAGGTAAATTACGTTTTGTATTCATGACCGAAAGCATTTTACTTGAAAGGCATCGCGGCTGACGCTGTCTAGGTGGAGACTGGAGTTTTATGTACAATGCCTCCAGCCCCAGCCGATGTGAGTGAGGCAACATGACAGCTTGTAATAAGTAATTTTTATACAGTTACATTTATCACTCAAGCAGGCTTGGCAATATTAAACACAGACCTTAAAATACTGCTGAAGAGGAGGACAGGGGCTGGAGGCCATGGGGTTTTTTCTCCGCCCTTTAGTGCGAGTGTGGGTGCTGATTTGGGTTCTTTTAAATTTCTTTCCAGCGTGCATTCCTGTTAATGTGGCACTTTTTAAGATATGCGTCCAAATGCTTTCCTACTGTTAATATATCACTAAGAGGTTAAGAACAGAATGACCCCATTTGGCCCAAAGGATGTTATTTCAGGCTTTAATGAATTAGATATTGCTACCATTTTCAGGTGAAAATCAATTGCCTCAATTAACCAATTTCCACCAATCCAAATATTTACAAAATGGAAGGCCTGAGTCTGCAATTTCTGCTACATTATACCTTTGTTTCCCCTAAAGCTGTTCCCTTTGCATTCTTCATTAGCATCTCATTTTTGCTGAAGCCATGAGGCCAGCTCTGTCTCTGCAGTGGCATGAGGCTTTCATCCCCTCAAAAACCAAAAGAGACACAGACCCCAGAGCGGTAGGGGCATGAGTGCGGGAGTGGGGAGGGGGCAATGTGGAAATAAGGACACATATGCAATACTTTAATCAATAAAGAAAAAAAGACAAAGGAATGGTGGACATTTTTTCTCTAGGACTTTCTATGGAGTGAAGTTTTGCTTTTTTATCAACTAGTCCATATGTTTAAAGTTGAGTAAACATAGGAATCCACCCAATCTCTTTACCTGGAAGATATATATATAGGGAGATAGAGATGGAGATGATCATGTAATATGTATATGTGTATATATGTATATATTTATGTATATGTATACCTGTATTAGATAATACCTTTTTCAGATCTGAAATAGCAATATTTGAAAAGAAAAAGTACTATTTAACACAGTATGCTCTTTCAGAGTTTTAAGCATATTTACTCATTTAGTCCTCCTATTATCATTATAAGGTGCATAACTTAAAACGTGTGTGCCTATTACATAAGAAAATTAAAACACACCAACTTAAGCAATTTTTAAACAGTCACATAGTGTATCCAGGATACAAACTTTGGTGACCTGATTATAGCATCTGCATTCTTAACCACTGTGCTAAACTGCCTTTAAAAACAAATATACAGGAAGCCCTGGCTGGTGTTGCTCAATGGGATGGGCAACACCCCATGCACTGAAAGGTTGTCAGTTGGATTCCCAGTCAGGCCACAGTCAGGGATGCAGGTTTAGTCCCTGGTAGGGGGTAGGTGTGCAGGAGGCAGCCAATCCATGTTTTACTCTCTCATTGATATTTCTTTCCAGATCCCCCCTTCCTCTCTCTCTCTCTAAAGAACAAATATATATGAATGATTAAAGAGACTAACAAATATAGGGGTTAATTCTTTTCAGCTTAATTAGATAGAAGAAACTCTTTTCCTGAGGAGAAAGCTATGCTCACACCAATTTGTACTTATTGGTCAGATGTCAGTTGCTTTTGAAAGCATTTAATTGGGTTAATCACATCTTTCTTTTGGGTTGCCTATAAAGAAAATAAATGTAAAAAGAAGCAAAGTATTTTTCCCAAAACCCTCACTGAAACAAGTTAAATTAAGTTAGTTTGAATTCATTTGAGCTATGAAGCCAAAATTCCTTTGACCTGCACACTTAGGATTCAACCAGTATTGCAGAGTGGCTCCCAATCACTCATTTGTCCCACAAAACTATGTAGAATGCTCATTATGCATCATGTTCTGCACTAGGACCTAGAGAAAACAGTTGTGAACACAACTAAATATAAGTTTTCTCTCGTGGGCTTTATAGTCTACTTGAGGCCCTGTGCACACAATTCATGCACTGGGGGGTGTCCCTTAGTCCAACTTGCACCAATCTGGGACCCCTCCAATCTGGGATCCCTCCAATGTGGGACCTCTCAGGGGATGTCTGACTGCCAGTTTAGGCTCAATACCTGTGGGCCTAAACTGGCAATCAGATATCCCTTTCACAATCTGGGACTGCTGGCTCCCAACCACTCACCTGCCTGTGAGCCTGATCACCCCCTAACCACTCCCTTGCCAGCTTTATCTATACCTAACTGCTCCCCTGCTGGCCCTATTGCCCCCAACTGCCCTCCCCTGCCAGCCTAGTCCTCCCCCCAAACTGCTTTCCCCTGCAGGCCTGATTGTCCCAACTGCCCTCCCTTTAAAGTCTGTTCCCTCCACCCCAACTGCCCTCCCTAGCCAGCCATCTTGTGGTGGCCATCTTGTGTCCACATGAGGGTGGTCATCTTTGACCACATGGGAACAGCCATCTTGTGTGTTGGAGTGATGATAAATTTGCATATTATCTCTTTATTAGATAGGATTGTCATTAGCCCAGTATGTTTCAGTGACTGTTCTAGATAATGAAGGCATGCAGGTAAATAGACACGGTTCCTCCCATATGGAACAAACATCTAAAAGTGAGAGGCAGTTTTATAAATAAAAAAGCTCCATTGGTGTTAAAATTCCTGTGCCAAGTGTATGTATATTGGATCACATGACTATGGAAATTTATAAATAGAGAATTGGGGTCAATTGTCCATTACCCTCCAACTACAATACAATCTGCCATTCAAAATAGCAAACACATGTTTGAGGGATATAATTATATTTTTCTTTGAGCTCATTCAAACATGGAAGCTAAAGAATATATTAATTCTAATTCTTATCTATTCTAAATATGAAATCATTTTTATTTAATATTTAGATTATTTATATTCATATTAAATCATACTGTCTTCCCTGGAAATTACACCTGCTATTAACTGCATTTCTTAGAAAGAAAACAAGACCCAGATTCTGGAAACTTCTGAATTAAAGCTAGAAATTAATGTTCCTCTGCATACAAGAAAATGGACCAGAGAAGTCAAGTCTCTATCAGATTCAATGTAACCCAGAGAGAAATCTTAGGAAAAGAAGTTAATGTGCGAATCAGTCTTTTTGCTACCATTTGTGTAGAGACAGAGAAGAAATTCATCCAAGTAATTGGCTCTTTTTAAAAAAATATATATTTTATTGATTTATTTTTTTACGGAGAGGAAGAGAGAGGGATAGAGAGTCAGACACATAGATCAGCCGCCTCCTGCTCACCCCCCACTGGGGATGTGCCCACAACCAAGGTACATGCCCTTGACCAGAATCGAACCTGGGACTTTTCAGTTTTCAGGCCAACGCTCTAGCCACTGAGCCAAACCGATTTCAGCAGCTAAGTGATTGGCTCTTAACGTTGCCAGTAAGCTCACCCTCATTTGGATACTTATGATTCCAATTGCTCTGAAGCAGTGGTTCTCAGTCAGGGGTGATTATTGCCCCCAGTGGCCTTCAGCAATGTCTGAAGACAGACCTGGTTGTCAAACTCGGCTGAGGAGGTAGGGAGGGATGCTACTAGTCTTCAGCGCGTAGAGGCAGGGCTACTATTAAGCATCCTACAATGCATAGGGCAGCCAAAACAAAGAATTTCCTGACCTAAAATATCAATTGTGCTAAGGTTGAGAAATCCTATTCTACAGACAGCACAGATCTGGAAATAATTTGGATTCCTACTGTCTCCAAGCACAGCATATAGACAAGTCTTATTGACCACCAAGGGCTCCACCTCAAATGGTGTCACGTGGCCTCTCTGGGACCTCCAGGGAGTGCTGCTAGAAAGTGGTCAGAGAGCAGGAAATGGCTTCTAATTAGTAGTGTCCTCACAGGATACAACTGCAAAAGACAATTTCCTGCCCCCTTATTTGATGGGAAGATTAATCTTTTACTGAATTCCAGATGAGGAAGATTTTCAAAAGTTTCAAATAGCAAGAGTGTAGCGGTAGAGAAGGCAATTATGTGCAATTTGTACAGTGTTCAACAATCAAAATGTAAATCCGATGAGTTTCTTGAGGTAAATGCATACAGCATGTTTACCTAACAGAGCATCAGGCTGCAGGGAGTCTAATGGGTTCTGACAGTTGGGAAGAATTATCTTTTCATATTGCAATTTTTATCTGTGAGATGAAAAGGGAAAATAAGAACAAGAAATTTACTCCCAGGGAACTATTATCTGTGAGGTTGTTTCCCTTTCTTTGTTTTCCTGATAAGGAACAATATAGGTATAGGGCACCGAAGAGATGGAGACTTGATAATTTCAGTGTTCTAGGAAGATTTATCTGCACAGAGACAATTAATTTTGTTGCATCCACAGTATTCTGTACAACATCTAAAACGCCATCAGCCCCTCAGTAAACGTCTCCTTGTCATATAAAAATGTGTATTCCTAACGCAGGGTTTGGTTTTGGTCTTCGTTTTCTGGGTAGGAAAGGCTACCCACAACTTTGAGAACAGAAAGCCTTTGGTAATTTCTATAGGAAAACAAAAACCTAGCTTTCATCGTTGCTTACAGGTAAAGCAGCCAGCAGTTTGGCAGAGAGCAGGCTTTCAACAAATCGTTATATTCTTATATCCCTTTTCCCCTTTTCCCGTTTGGGGAGGTTGCCTCTGGTTGCTACAATTGTCAATTCGAAAACCCACCATAGTGAAAGGTGTTTTTAGGGATAAAATCGGCAGGTTTAAGAAGTTTTAGGGATTAGGGGGTCCATGAGGGAGAACTGCCAAGTTGGGAGGCTGGGAGCTGCCAAAAGGCATACACTGGCAAAGAACTAAAGGTGCCACAGCTTAAAGGGAGAGGAAGATACCCATTTCCAGGCGATGAGGGAGCCTCCAGGAGCAGAAAATAAAAGGGAGAAAAGGAAGGTGCCCCCCCCATGGGGTTTGAGCTCTGAAGCTGCCAAAGTGACCAATCAGAGGGGATATCAGGACGCAAAGCACTACAGCCTTTATAAACCTCAGGAAAGAGGGACTTTGTGGGTCTCTCCCCCGCCCCACGTGGGAGTCTGTGCTTACTTCCCAATAAATTTCCACCTTTTGTCCATGGCTTCATTCTTCAAATCCACCTGGACCAGGACCCAGGAAGGAAGCCACCTTTGCAGCCTACTCAGAGGAAGGCTACACGTTTCAGTTTAATTTTTCATGTTTCAATGGTACTCTTCCTAACTGGCTGAATATGCCTGGCCATTGAAACAGTGTGCTGGGAGTACCTGACACAGATGGGTTCACTGTCTCATAGTTATTCCCCTGATGAAGTTCAGTCCGGATGCTACCATACCATCCATACAGCTTCCAGCTCACACCACAGCTGCACTGAAATATGATGCTTGTGAGCTAGTTAAACCACCTGGTTAGCTGAATTATACCCTAGGGAGCACCTGAAGTTCACCTTATCTTATATAAGTGACTAAAAGCAGTTATTATTCTTAGAAACTTATTCGGGGTAAAACCAGCTATGGAGAGGCTTTGCTTTGGGATATCAGAAAAAATCACATGATTAACCTAATGTTTAAAAATAAAGTACATACACAGTGTTAGTAAGGATGGGAAATATAAAATGTTATTATTTTTAAAAGCAGATGGAAACTTGTAAATATTATATCCTACTCCTTCTCACTATGGATAAGGGAAGTAAGGCCCAGAGTGGTACAATAAACTGGTACAAGTCTCCTGGTTTAAAACCATTTGCACTTCCAACATGCCATTTCATTTCATATAATATAGTCAATGCTTATTTAAAAAACAACAACAACAACAACAACAACATTAGGATTTATCCATAGAGTTTATTACATTAATACAACTGCTGTGAAGGAAATTTGGCAATATCTATCAAAAGTACAAATAAAATTACCCTTTTATCATAGCAACCTAATTTTTACCACTCATTTACATACAAAATGACATTTTACAGGTTATTTGTTTGCAGAATTGGAAACAATTCGAGTGTCCACTTATAATAAGGAAACAAATAAACAATAGTACACCACACAAGTGGATGGAATACTACACAACTTTATAAAGACAAAGCTTTCTGTGTTGCTATAGAAAGATCGCCAAACCACTAGGATTAAAAACAAAACAAGGTATAGACAAAAAAATATATATATAGTATGCTATTTTTGTGTAAAAGGGGATTTGTAAGATTTTATATATTTGTGTTGCTGTTATATACTAGAGCTATGCAGAAGAGCCTAACAAGTGAATATCCAGAGAAAGCAGTGAGACAAGAATATTTATGAGCACAAATCTTTCCTATGCATATGTGATATTTTTTTCTTCTTTTTAAAAAAAATATTTTGTATTGATTTAAGAGAGGAAGGAAGCATCAATGAAGCGAGAGAATCATTGATCAGCTGCCTCCTGCAGGCCCTACATTGGGGACCTAGGCCTGAGCCCTTGACTGTAATCAAACCTGGGACCCTTCTGTCTGCAGACCGATGCTCTATCCACTAAGCTAAACCAGGTAGGGCAATATTTTTTTTTCTTCTTAGACCACCTGATTATACTCTTCAGTTAAAAAATAAATACAATATTTTGAAGAATAAAAAGTATGAAATAAATTTCATGAAGAAAACAGAAAATAAATTCCATGAAGAAATAGATGTATTATTTGCTTTATGAAAAGTTGTTTGCTACTCTTATAAAAATCACTCACAGAAAATATAATCTGCAACTTACAGTTTCTGGTACACCATGTAAGAAGCTTGGACATTGTGACTCCATTATAACAACAAATAAAAAGCTGAAAAACTTAAAATATCAGCAACTCATCTTAGATTCATAAGTGAACAAGGTCACAGGGAAAACCACTTCCCCCCAAACTAGATGGACTGGCAAATAAATACAGAGAAATTATATCCCATAGGAGCAGTAAGTTCTACAGAAGCCAGTGGAAGGATAGGAAATCTAAAGTGTAATTGACAGTCAAGACTGGTTTGGCTCAATGGACAGAGCGTTAGCCTGCAGACTGAAAAGTCCCAGGTTCCATTCTGGTCAAGGGCATGTACCTTGTTTGCGGGCACATCCCCGGTAGGGGGTGGGCAGGAGGCAGCTGATCAATCTTTCTTACTCTCTATCTCTCTCCCTTCCTCTCTGTAAAAAAAATCAATAAAATAGGTTTTTGTTTTTTAAATAAAATGTAATTGACAAATTGCTGGAAACACAGTACAAACAGCTGTTAGTGTTATACACTCCAAGGGACCAAGTCAAGTCATTGAAGGGTGGGAAACTTTTGTGAGTTTTTCACAGTGAATAGTCAATATAAATCTCCCTTGGCATGGACAGAGAAAAAGAAACCATTTTGAAATATGCCAGAACATTCTGTCCTTCTTAAAATGGTGTGCCCCCAGGAGAAACTGTTTAACTAGAGTCTAACCTGCCGGGGTTTTATAAGAACCTAACTGGCCTGGGGGAAGGGAAATACTCAGTTCCAGCACACTTAGCCTTCCACGTGGGAGAAAGAAAATATCCAATTCCAGCCCACTCTAGTCATCATGTCCCATCTAAGGAAAGGAAAAAACCTGAGAAGCACGTGTGACGTTCACAGGCCTGATTCAAAGATTCAGTATAAGACTGAGACCTAATCATAAGACTGTAGAAAACTTTCCCTTACCCACCACCTTCCTACATCATTATCAAAGACCTATGTGCAGCAGTTTCTTTTACCCAGTATATCACAGCCAGGTATCAAAAAATTTTTTTCAAGACATACTAAAAGGCAAAAAGGCAGTTTGAAGAGACAGAGCAAACATCAGAAATAGACTCAGATATAGCAGGGATGTTGAAAATAATTAAATTTAAAACAACTATGTATAAGATGTTAACGGGGTGAGCCGAGTGTCCCAGGGGGCCGAGTGCCCTGGGTGAGCCGAGTGTCCCAGGGTGCAGTGTGTCCCGGGCGAGCCGTGTGTCCCAGGGGAAGCAGTGGGACCCAGGGGAAGGGGCGGTGAAAACCAGAGGAGGAGCGGACTCTATTCATATGGTCCTGAGATAGTCACCATGAAACAAGCAGACTGCCAAATGACAGCGGGGAGGGGAAGGAGACCTGGGGGGAGATAGGAGAACAACCGAGGGACTGGTATGCATGAACATAAGTACAACCAATGAACACAGAACTCTGGGGAGGGAGGGCATAAATGGGAGGTGGGGGGGGGGGGACAATGGTAAACTAAGTACACAGAAAATACCTTAATAAAATAAAAAATAAAAAAAGAAATTCAAAAAAAAATAAAATTAAGAGCTAACAAAAAAAAAAAGATGTTAACGGCTCTAATGGCTAAAGTAGACAACATGCAGAAACATGTGGGTAATATCAGCACAGAGATCAAAATTCTAAGGACAAATAGAAAATCTAGAGCTCCAAAACACTGCAAAATAAACTTAAAGTGTTTTTCCTGGACCTATCAGTAGACTGGACACAGCTGAGGAAATAAACTCTAAATTTAAGTTATATCATTATAAGCCTCAAAAACTGAAAGGCAAACGGAAAAAAGACTGAAAAAAAAATAACTAAGAACTGTTGACAACTACAAAAGGTATCATATACATGCAATGAGAATATTAAAAGTAGAAAGAAACAGAAAAAAATAATTGAAACAATAATGTCTCAGAATCCTAAAAATCAATATGCAACACCAGAAAGATCCAGGAAATTCAGAGAACACTAATCAAAATAAATGCTCCCCCTTAAAAACAAACAAACAAACAAACAAACAAAACAAAACAAAAAACTTGCACCTAAGCATATCATTTCAAACTACAGAAAGTCAAAGGTTAAAAAAAAAATCCTGAAAGATACCAGAGAGAGAAGGAGAAATACTTACAGAGGAGCAAAGATAAGAATTATATCTGACTTCTCAGAAATCAGCCTATAAGGAGAAAATGAAGTAAAATATTTAGTACTAAGATAAAAATAAAAAATAAAAACACCCACCAACCTAGAATTCCATAGCCTGAAAATTATTCTTCAAAGTGAAAGAGAATTAAAGGCTTTCTCAGACAAACAAAAATTGAGGGAATTTGCTGTCAGTAGACCTGTCTAGTAAGAAATGTTAAAGAAGAAAGGAAGAAAGAAGAAAAAAAGAAAGAAAGAAAGAAAGGAAGGAAGGAAGGAAGGAAGGAAGGAAGGAAGGAAGGAAATTACACATATGAGAAACTTGGATCTAAGTAATAAAAGAAAAAGAAGTGGAGAAAAAAGTAAAAATAAAATTTAAAACTTTAATTTTATTATTCTTAATTAATCTGAGATGTTTGTTCAAAATAAGAATTTCAACAATGTATTTAGTTATGTATACTTACATATACGCATGTGTGCTTAATTATTCTCATGTATAAGCAAAAATAAATAAAGCAATGGTACAAGAGACAAAAGTGAAGAATTAAGATTATTTTGTATTACAAAGTATTCATACTACCTATGAAACAGTATAGTGTTTTTTATAGTGTTATGTAAAGGTGGAGTTGAATTAGTTGTAAATGTATATTGCCGAGATTATCAGAGTGGATCAAAAACACAACCCAGCTATACATTGAGTGGCCAGATTATTATGATCTCTGAATGCATAATAATCTGGCCACTAAGTTACTTAAGTATAAAGAAAAGCTTGCAAATATTGATAGCTAGTCAGTCCTCTGCTTCTTTTCTAACTAGCCAGAATGCACTTCTTATACATGGAAAAACCTTATTTTAAAATCCCAACTATGTGGTCAGTTTACACTGAGTGGCCAGATTATTATGTGGACAGAGATCATAATAATCTGGCCACTCAGTGTGTATCTTATATAATAAAATGCTAATATGCAAATTGTCCCCTCAATCAGGAGTTAGACCAGCAGGCAGGCCAGCCAACTACCCATGTCCCCTCCCCCTGGCCAGGCTGGCCGGCCTTCACCCATGCACGATTTCATGTACTGGGCCTCTGATAGATGATAGATAGATAAATAGATAGATAGATAGATAGATAGACAGACAGACAGACTAAATGACCAGATTATTATACATTCAGAGATCATAATAACCTGGCCACTCAGTATATGTTGCCTATTAAAAAAATCCACTTTAATTATAAAGGCACATATAGAATAAAAGTAAGGGTCAGAGAAAGATATACTATGTCAACACTAATCAAAAGAAAGCAGGAATGGCTATATTAATTCCAGACAGAGCAGATGTCTGAGTAAGGAAAATTATGAGGGATAAAGAGGAGCCTTTCTATGATGGAGATCAATTCTCCAAGACCTAAGAATCACATGTTTATTTCTAGTGTTAGAGTATCAAGATATGTGAGGCAAAGATTGATATAAATGCAAGGAGAAACAGATGACCATTCTTATAGTTGAAGACTTCAAAACCTCTGTATCAGAAATGGGCAGACCTAGCAGGCAGAAAATCAGTAAAAACATAATTCAACTCAACATCATCAATGAACTGGACATAATGGACATTTCTAGATTTCTTTATCCAACAACAGGAGAATATACATTCTTTTCAAGCTCACATGGAAAATTCATCCTCACACCTTAACAAATGTAAAAGAATAAACATCATGCAATATCTGCTTTCAAACCACAATGAAATAAGAAACAGAAAGTTACCCAAAAAATTCCAAAATATTTTGGGATTAAATAGCACAAGGATCAACATAGAAATTTCAAAAGTAAATTTTTTAATGTTTGAACTAAATGAAAAAAAAATTAACAAAATTTATGAGAAGAAAACTTATAACATTGAAAAAAAGAAATGTCTAAAATCAATCATTTAAGCTTCCATTTTTAGAAACTACAAAAAAGGAAAGCATATTGAATCTACAGTTAACATAAGAAAAGAGTAATAAAAAATTGGAGCAGAAGTCAATGAAATAGAAAACAGAAAATCAGTTTTAAAAATCACCAACACAAAAAACAATTCTTTAAAAATATCAATGAAACTAATAATCATTTATCCAAGCTAATAAAAAGAAAGATAAGAGAGAAAGAGAAAGAGGACATACATGAATAACATTAGAAATTAGAGGGGACATCACTATAGATCCCATGGACATTAATAGGACAATCAAGGAATATACTGAACTAGGCTATGTCCATCAACTTAACCTAGATAAGTGGAACAAAATCCTTTAAAGGCACAATATGCCAAAAACTCACACAAAAAGAATTAAACAATCTAAATAAGCTGGGCTATATTTATAAATAAATAGAATCAATAATTAATAACTTCCAAAACAGAAAACATCAGGAACAGATTGTTTTACTGGTGAATTCTATTAAAAATGTTAAAAATACATTGTAACAATTCTCTATAATCTTTTTCAGAATATAGAACAGATGGAATGTTGCCTAACTCATTCTATGAGGGCAGCATGTCCTTAGTACCAAAACAAAACAAAGAAATAACAACAAATAAAGAAAGCTACAGAGCAATATCTCTTCTAAATATTGATGCACAAGTCCTCAAAAAATATTATCAAATTGAATCCAATGACCTGTACATCACAGCCAAGTATGACTTACTCCAGGTGTGCAAACCTAGTTCAACACTTAAAAATTGATAAATATAATTCATTAAGAGACTAGAATAGAAAAATCACATGATCATATCAATAGATACAGTAACAAGCATTTGACAAAATCTGACTCCTATCCTAATAAATAAAAACCCATGGTCCATAATGACTGAAGGCTCAACTGAACACCAGAAGTCAATCCTGCAGTCGGTGGTGGTTTGCTGTGGCTGTGGCGACCCAGCACTGACTGCCAACGGGGCTTTTCAACAAATGATACATAGAACAACTAAAAATCCACATGCCAAAAATGAATCTAGACAGAGACCTTAAACACTTCACAAAAATTAATGCAGAGTGGATCAGAAACCTAAATGTAAAATGCAAAATGATAAAACTCCTGGAGAACAGCATGAAGAAATCCAGATCTTGGATTTGATTATAACTTTTATATACAACATAAAAATCATGATTCATCAAAAAAAGGATTAATAAGCTGAACTTCGTAAAAATTAATTTTTTTTCCTCTGTAAATGATACTGACAAGATAATGAAACACAAGTCATAGGTTATAAGAAAATATTTGCAAAAAAGGAATTATCTAAAATATACAAAGAATTATTAAATTTCAACAATAAGAAACAACCTAACTTTAAAATGAGCCAAAGATCTTAATAGTCACCTTATCAAAGAAGATATAAAGATGATCATCAATAAGCATACAAATAGAAGTTGTGCATCATAAGTCATCTATTAAAATAATAATAAAATAATAATAAAATTCTACTAGGTGTGCAATGGCCAAAATGCTAGCAAGGCTGTGGTACAACAGGAAATCTTATTTACCTCTGGGGGTAAAGCAAAATGATACAGCCACTTAGAAGACAGTTCGACAAACCTAAACCTATTTTTACTGTACAATGATACTTCTGGGTATTTACCAAAAGGATATGAAAATGTATGTCTACACTAAAACGTGTACACAAATGTTTATGGCAGTTTTATTTATAATTCCCAATATCTGGAAGCAATCAAGATGTCCTTAGAAGGTTATTTGATAAATAAACATCCAGACTATGAAATATTGTTCAGTGCTAAAAAGAAATAAACTATCAAGCCACAAAAAGACATGGAGGAAACTTAAATGCATAGTGCTAAGTGAAAGAATACAGTCTAAAAGAGGCTACATACCATACAATTTTGTGGAAATGGCAAAACTATGGAGACAGTAAAAGATCTGTGGTCACCAGGGATTGGGGGATGGAGGGGTTGGAGGAATGAATAGTCAGAACACCAAAAATTTTTAGGACAGTGAAAATATTCTGTATGATATCATAAAGATGACTACATTTCATCATACATTTGTCCAAAACCATAAAATGTACAACACCAAGAATAAATATTTTGTATTATTGAAAGTACTAGAGGCCTGGTGAATGAAATTCATGCACTTGAGGGGATGTCCCTTAGCCCATCCTGCACCCTCTCTAATCTGGGACCCCCCAAGGGATCTGGCCTAAACCGGCAGTCAGACATCCCTCTAACAATCTGGACTGCTGGCTCCTAACAATTCGCCTGCCTGCCTGCCTGATTGCCCTTAACCACTTCTGCCTGCCAGCCTGATCATCCCCTAACCCAGGGGTGGGCAATTTTTTTGACTTGAGGGCCACTTAAACTGGACTGGAGGGTCAGAACAAAAGCAACCTGACTATGCTGGCACTCTCATCTTGGGCTGCTGGTGAAGGAGCGGAGGGGAGAGCAAGAGAACCCTCCACTCTTTTGGCTCCGCGGGCCGGATAGAACAGCCAAACGGGCTGGATCCTGTCTGCGGGCTGTAGTTTGCTCACGGCTGCCCTAAGCTCTCCCCTTTCAGCCTGATTGATGCCTAATTGGCTCCCCTGCTGGCATTATTGACACCTAACTGCTCCCCTGCCTGCCCAATCACCCCAACTGCTCTTCCTTACAGGCCTGGTCACCCCCAACTGCCCTCCCCTGCAGGCCATCTTGTGACAATGTGGGGACGGCCATCTTGTGATGATGTGGGGGGTGGAACATCTTGTGGTGGCCATTTTGTGACAATGTTGGGTCAGCCATCTTGTGATGTGAGGGTGTAAGGGCCAATTTGAATATTACTTCTTTATTATATAGGATTATAGATGTCCCCCAACTCTGCCCTTTGCCTCCCATCTCGCAGCTCCTGTCCCACCCTAGCCCTTCACCACACTATAGTCTGTGAAATCTTAATGTAACCTATGGAATGATAATAATGTGTCAATGTAGATTCATCACTTGTAACAAATATACTGTTCTGGTGGAGGATGTTGAAAACGGGGAGGGCTATGCATGTGTGGGGTCAAGAAGTATAGGGGAAATCCATATACCTTTCACTCAACTTTGCTGTGATCCTAAAACTGCTCTTAAAAATAAAGTCTACTTACACTAATGTTCAATATTTACTTAATTGCACTACTATTTTCAAATGGTATCTACCATTTGCAACAGCCTGGATGGACCTGGAGAGCATTATGCTAAGTGAAATAAGTAGCTCAGAGAAAGATAAATATCACATGATCTCACTCATTTGTGAAATATAATGAACAACACAAACTGATTAACAAAAAGATTCAGAGGCAGAGAAGCATCATTCAGACCATCAAACCTCAGAGGGAATGTATAGGAGGTTGGGCGTGGGGTAAGGGGGAGAGATCAACCAAAGGACTTGTATGCATGCATATAAGCCTAACCAATGCACACAGACACCAGGGGAGTGAGGGCATGAGAAAGGGGTGGGGGTGGGGGGAGAGCAATGGTAAGGACACATGTAATACATATTATTACATATAGAAAAAAGGGGGAAGTATTTACAATTTAAAAGATTCTGCCTAACCTTCGCTGCCTCCTAGTTCTCTCAGCCCTGTACACATATATACACATGTTATTATTGCTAATAATACAATGTTATTATATTGGTAAGGTGGTTCTGAATTTGTCAGGTGGATAACCCACTCCATTTCCCCATGACTTTAGCTTTCCTATATGACCCTAGGAAATAATGGAGAAATTACTTGGAAACACTTAAGTTATAGAGAGTCAGATTATCTACAAATCTTGATTCTGTGTCTATAATAATTTTCTCTCCTTTTGTGTCCTCTCTTTGCTTTACTCTGACATAAATGGAAATTGTGAGGTATAAGATATAACTAGATTTGAAAACCACTGTGTAACTCTGACCTTGGATATAAACCTGATTCTCCATCTGCTTTGAGAACAGTTTCCGCATCTGTAAAATGGGAATAATAATTATAACTCACTGAAACCAGTTTGGCTCAGTGGATAGAGCATTGGCCTGTGGACTGGAAGGTCCTGGATCTGATTCCGGTCAAGGGCATGTACCTTGGCTGCAGGCACATCACCGGTGGGAGGTGTGCAAGAGGCAGCTGATCGATGATTCTTTCTCATCGATGTTTAACTCTCTATCCCTCTCTCTTCCTCTCTGTGAAAAACCAATAAAATATATTTTTTAAAAATAATTGTGTCTCTTTCCCAGAATGCTTATGAGGGCTAAATGAGAATTCAGTTAAAGGTTAAAGAAATGACTAGAACATAATAAGCAGTGTTCCTTGACCTTGCTCTCTGCTCCTTTTCATCTTTTCTCCCATAAATATTAAACCAATAATAAGATATCCCAAATTAGCACCTTTTAAAATATATTGCTACCTCTCTTATTTTAAACAAACATAATATATGAGGTCCCACCTAGCCAGTGCTCTACTTGGTGCCCTTCAAATGAGATAATTTGTTTTCGACCCTGTCCCTGTCCCCCACTGTTACCTGTATCTATGCATCTCACCTGCCTTGAACCTCTGAAGTCCTGAGACATCCCCAGGAAATCCACTTAGGATCAAACTCAAAGGGAAAGTTATGTAACTTCAGGGAATTCTACTTTAATTCAAGAAAATCACATGTAGTGCATGTTTCAATGGTTTCTACACAACTGGAGATGGTGTTCAAGATAGTTTCAATTAAGGCCAGGAATGAACAATGGGCCTTGAGCCATCCCTGTCAATGTAGCTCATAATCACCTATTAGAAGATAAGCTGTACCATGTTTATACAAGAGGAGGCAGAATCATGCAATCTTTCAGATTTTTTCTCTATTATTTTTACTTTTTCTATCGCCCTTTATCCCCCCTATACCCTTTCCACCTCCACTCACCCCCATCTCCCACAATCGCCACACTGTTGTCCACATCCATGATATCTCTCTCTTCCTCTCCCTCCCTCTCCCCTCCCTCTCTCCTTGCCCCTCTCCCTCCCCCTTCCCCTCTCCTTCCCCCTCTCCCTCTCCCTCCCTCTCCTTCTCTCCTTCCCCCTCTCCCTCCCTCTCCCCCTCTCCTTCCCCCTCTCCCTCTCCCTCCCCATCCCCCTCTCCTTCCCCCTCTCCTTCCCCCTCTCCCTCTCCCTCCCCATCCCCCTCTCCTTCCCTCTCTCCCTCTCCCTCCCCCTCTTCTTCCCCCTCTCCCTCTCCATCTCCTTCTCCCTCCCTCTCTCCCTCCCAACTTTGAATCCTCAAAGGCAAGTGATTTCAGGTCTGCTTCACTTCTTTTTCTCCTACATCCCTATCATCTGTCCCACTTCTGAAAGTCCTGGGATGTCTCAAAATCACTCTGACCTGCAAGAAGCAGACAAGGGTATATAATTACAAAATGGCCACTAAGTGCTCAAGCCAGGAGAAGGAATAATTTGGAGACATTTTCTTTTGTCAGACCAACCAGTCTCCATGCAATTGATACATTTCTCCTAAGCCAAAACAACTCGGTCAGAAACAGAGCCAAAGTGACTGCACCTACCATTTTATTCCAGTGACTTCGATCACTCAAACGATCTCAGTTTCTCAGTTGTGGTGAAATCTAACTGATGTTAAGCCCTACACACCCTTTTTGCTCAAGTCATAGAAACTTGGACTCTGTACTCTCGTCAGTAGTTAAACTTTCTAAATCTGGTTGCTTTAAACCACACCAGAATCAGAGACCAGTAATAAATGTGACTTTTTCCTCATGTTTATCTACAAAATTAGTTGGCACTAGGTCTTCCCAACTTAAGCAAAAAAGCAAATAGTTATTAAAAATACTCTGTTAAGAACAGAGTCATTAAGATAATTGGATAATAACAATGAACCTGGTTCTCCCTCTACTTTGAGGAACAGCAATACATTCACTCCTGCTTTTCCAACCCCTGGGCAATGGCTAACTTGTAAACTTGGCCACACCAGCTTCAGTTATCAGCCCTCTATTTTTGCTTTAAGAATAGACAAAAATCAGGTCCAAGTGCTATGGGAGAAATCAATGTTTGCTAATGCTTTCAGATCTTGATTGAAAACTGCCTGGGGAAGAACATTTTTTAATAATTATGTTTGCATTCTGTTCACATAAATTCACTCAATTTTCACTGTGGCTGAGGTTCGGCTAACCCTCAAGTTTTCTATTACATTCTACCTTGAGAAAAATCTTGTGGAAGCATGTTTAGGGTGTTGTTTGGTTATTATTACTTTGTTTTGCAAATTAGGTTTTAAGATTCCTCTTTCCTAGAAGATAAAACTTTGTAATTGAACAGTATTTGACAGCATCCTGTTAAAACTGTATACCCCGTCTCCAGAAGAGGCAGTTTTAGGCATCTCCAATTGACATCTCTGAAAACAGGGAGAGACATCATAATGAAAGCACAGATAGATGTGGGCAGGGACTGCTATCATAAACTCAGCCAACTGTCCAGTTGATAATTTTTTAAAAGAACCAATTCTTACTAAATGCCAATGGAGCTTTCACTTTCAATCATTTGTTTAATTCCATGTGCAAATTATGGAGATGCACTTGTTTCCAAACTATTGAAACGGATTTTGGAGCCATGTGGTTTGAAGTGACTATAGTTCAGGAACATCTCTTTTCAATTAGCTCTGAAACCTCTTTCAACAGACTTTCATAAATAGGCCAACATCAATGGCATGCTCAGATCCAGCGAGAATCTCTAATGGAAGTGCACAATGGGCCTCGCGCCATGCCTGCAGGGGCAAACATCTTCCCTTTCAGACAGATTCAATGAGAGGTTTGCCAGCTACTCTGGGTCTCTCACTTTTTGGTCTCAGGTTTAGCCTATCACTAATCAATGCCTGTGCTTTTTTAATTACATTGTACAGTCAGTAATGATTTGTCACTCGTTGAACCTGGGCGGTCTTCTGAGCTATCACTGATGTAAACAACTGCAAAGGCAATGTAACCTTAACTGCCAGGACTCCACAATAGAAAATGGAAACATTTCCGATAATAGGCAATGCTTACTTTGGAAGAAAGTAAAGAAAAGCAATGTCCTTATATTTAAGTTGCAGTAAAAACTATAGTCCTATCCTTTTGTGGTCCATAATCCTGGACTGGAAATTGCTGCCCACAAAAGGGTTGATATAATTCTTCTATCTTCGGTAGTACTTAATGATCTGGGTGATATTGGACACTCAGTAAATGGTTATTGATTGGTAGGAACAAGTTTATCATTTTTTATATCAACATTTCCCTCTGGTAGGTAGAAGAGACATTCTGAAATTGACTTTATGTTCCAATAACTAGGAATACAATGCTGCATGGCCCTACAGAATAAAAATCTTATTTTTTAATAAGTAAATATTTCACAATTGCTGGTGATCAATATATTTATCATTGCCTGGCCAGTGTGGTTCAGTGGTTGTGTGCCGACTTATGAACCAGGAGGTCATGGTTCTACTCCCAGTAGGGCACATGCAGGGACTGGAAGGGTAGGGGTTTTGCAAATTCAGTCCCCAACAGGGGCCATACAGGAGGCAGCCAATCAATGATTCTCTTTCATTACTGATGTTTCTATTTCTCCCTCACCTCTCCCTTCATCTCTGAAATCAATAAAAACATATTTTGAAAAAATATATATTTATCATTGATATAATATGGGCAATAACCAATATGAACAAATATTTAAACAGCTGGAATGGACACTAGTTAGTATACCATATCAGTACTTATATAACTCTGCCTAGAAAACAAGTCATTGATGCTAAGCAAAAAAAGAAAAGGAAAAATCTTTGGAAATACAAAGAAGTAAAAAGCTAAATTCTAAAATCTCTTACTATTATCTGTTTACATTTTTTCTCTCTATTTTAAAGTCCTTTCTGTCAAAATGTACTATAACACAGATGCTAAACTATAGCTACAAAAGTAACCTGGAGATGAAAGGTCTGCATTCATTTAGATTCTGTACTTCAAATAAATATAATCTCATTGCTACTGATGCTAGCAATAAAAGGCTTCTCTAGCTATATATTAATATAATGGGTAAGAGAAGCAAGATATTGGTATATCTACTAACATAAATTAATAAGTAAAGATATGATCTGTTTTACAAAAGACAAATTAATAGATATTTTTTTCATTTGCAAAATATTCATTAATGTGCTCTTAGAATCCTTTAAGTAGCAAGAATCTATAGTGCATTTAAAATATGCTGTTTCAGTAAAACACTAGAGGCATTCTCATTAAAGTTCAGAAGAAAGACAAAGAAGTCTATTAGCTTACCTCTTCTGAAAGTTGCAGCCAGTACAATAAAAAAAAGAAGTATAAAATCCTGAAAAAAGAAATGAAAATTTCATTATATGAATATGATAAGATTGCCTATGGCAAAAACATGTATGATTTTACAGGGTGGGGCAAAAGTTGGTTTACTCATATGGAAAATAATATAAAATTAATAAATAATAATATAAGAATAAATTCTGTGTTATGCATACTCATAATTGCAAATCTACTTTTGTTCCACCATGCATTTGAAGAACCAATTTAAACAGCTAATAAAAGGTATAGGAAAGGAGTATAATGCAAATATTAATTGCTTTCACACATAAGATAAATTATAGTTTCAAATAAATAATTTGAAATCTACAGAGAATATTGAAAATTCACCACACTGAAAAATACAAAATATCTAGAAGTCAATAATATATTTTTACAGGTCCAAATTAAGAACACAACCACACATGGAATAAAACAGAAAATCTAGAAATCAACCCAAGCCATTATGCTCAATTAATATTTGACAAAGGAGGCAAGAGCATACAATGGAATCAAGACAGTTTCTTCAATAAATGGTGTTAGGAAAATTGGATAGATACATGCAAAAAAAATGAAACTAGACCACCAACTTACACCATACAGAAAAATAAACTCTAAATGGATAAAGGATTTAAACATAAGAGGGGAAACCATAAAAATCTTAGAAGACTCCACAGGCAGCAAAATATCAGACATGTCATAACAATATCTTTACTGATACAGCTCCTGGGACAATTGAAACTAAGAAGAAAATAAACAAATGGGACTACGTCAAAATAAAAAGCTTCTGCACAGCAAAAGAAACCATCAACAAAACAACAAGAAAGTCCAAGAACATATTTGCCAATGCTACTAATATATCCGATAAGGGTCTAATCTCCAAATTTTATAGGGAACTCTTACATTTTTTAAAAGGAAGATAAACAAGCCAATCAAGAAATGAGGAAATGGCCTAAATAGACACTTTTCGAAAGAGGACATAAAGAAGGCCAAGAGACATGAAAAACATGCTTAAAGTCACTAATTACCCAGAGATGCACATCAAAATGACAATGCGGTACCATTTCACACCTGTCAGAATGGCTATTATCAACAAATCAACAAATGACAAGTGCTGGGGAGGATGGGGGGGGGGGACAGTGAGGAACCCTCCTTCCTGCAGGTGTAAATGCAAACTGGTGCAGCTACTATGAAGAAAACAGTATGGAGTTTCCTCAAAAAGTTAAAAATGGAGCTCCCATTTGACCCAATAATTCTACTTTTAGGAATATATCCCAAGAAATCAGAAACACCAATCAGAAAGGTTATATGTACCCCTATGTTCATAGCAGCACAATTTACAATAGCTAAGATTTTGAAACAGCCTAAGTGCCCATCAGCAGATGAGTGGATGAGAAAACTATGGTACATCTACACAATGAACTACTATGCCGCTGTAAAAAAAGAAATACTAGCAACTCTTTCCATTCGCATAGCATGGATGGACATGGAGAGCATTATGCTAAGCAAAATAAGCATATCACATGATCTCACTCATTTGTGGAATATAATGAACAACATAAACTGGTAAACAAAAATAGATCCAGAGACAGAAGCATCAAACAGACCATCAAACAAACATCAGAGGAAAGGCAGAGGAGAGGAGGATGGTAAGAGATCAACCAAAGGACTTGTATGCATGCATATAAGCATAACCAATGGACACAGACAATAGTAGGGTGAGGGCATGTGCTGGGGGTGGGAGTGGCTGGGGAGAGGTGAATAGGGGAGAAAGGAAACAAATATAATACTTTAAACAATAAAGAATTTTTAAAAGAGAACACAACCACAAAGAAGATTAAAACTAATGGAAAGCTGTATTATATCTCAGTAAAAGAGATAATATTGAAAATACATGAATTTTTTTAGTCTATGAACTTAATTTTATTTGAAATTACAATGCTTTTATAATTAAAAATATTATGTTTATTTAAAAGTCTCCAGAATATTATCAAGAATTTTTATGAATAATAATTAAAGATGACTTCTATTAAATATTAAATCACATAGCAAAAGTATATTATTTCTAATACTGTGGTAATGATATAGTTAAAAGAAAAATTGAGCCTAATGGACTACTGACATAAAGAATGTTACATACATATAAGTTTAGTTATACATAAAAATTTCTAATCAATGGAGAAAAAGAATGTTTTCAAATAAAAGATAGTCACAAAATCAGTTTAACTATTTGGAGGAAAGCTTAGAGCTTGATCCTAAACCATATACCAAAATAAATTTCAAACTGACTACAGAATTAAGTGTAAAAACCGAAATCATAAAAAAAATTGGTAAAATAATGGGTGAACCAAAGGAACAGTTAATAATCCACACAACATCAATTCATTTTAAATGCATATAGCTAAGTAAAAGAAGTTAGTTCTAAAGCTATATAATGTATGGTTCTACTTATATGACACTAGTGGCTGAGTGCACAAAATTCATGTGGGGGAGGGACTTTGGGGAGAGGGTAGGGGTCCCTCAACCCAGCCTGCACCCTCTTGCAGTCCAGGAGCCCTTGGGGGATGTCTGACTGATGACTGGGGTCTCTGGGGCAGGCAGCAGGATAAGCCAGCAGTCGGATATCCTTAGCGCTGCTGCCATGGTGGGAGAGGCTTCTGCCACCACAGCTGCCAGCCCTGCACCTAGCTTGTGGCTGGGCAGCACTATCCCTGTGGGAAAACACTGACCACCAGGAGGCAGCTCCTGCGTTGAGCATCTGCCACCTGGTGGTCAGTGCATGTCACAGCGAGTGGTTGAGAGGCCTTCACATATCATTAGTATATTACACTGTGATTGGTTGAACAGATGACTGGACAAACAGACACTTAGCATATTGTATTGAATTATAACCTAAGGCATATGTGTGTGAGTATATAATATCCATGAATCCATACAGATATTAATAAATCATTGGATAAATAAATGCATGAAAAGAAATAATGAATCTCCCATAGAGAAAAATTCCAAATAATTTAGGTAGATATTCCCTCTCCCAAGGAGGCGGAGCAGAACTCCCAAGAATTGAAGTATGAGCTGTACATGGTGACTTCTTTCCAAAGATTACAAAATGGAAATGAAGAGTGGAGAAATCAGATAAACATTACCTTAGTAGGTGATCAAGGTCAACATAAAAGTGATATCACATTGATAGATGCATATGATGAAATATAACATTATATGATGAAATATCTGTTGAAACATAACATTACCCCTGTGTTCTTTGTCTCCAAACCCATAACTTCATTCTAATCATGACTCTCCAAATCAGGCATACATAAAATGAGGAATACTCTATTAAATATCTGACCAGTACTCCTAACAATTGTCAAGGTTATAAAAATAGAGGATGAAAAACTGTTACATCTGAGAAGCCTAAAAAGGCTAATTCCAACGTAACCCTGATATTTGGGGGGGGGGGGGGCTAGCAATCTGAATCTGTGCCAGCAAGTCCAGTGCACATTCTTGATAACATATAATTAAGTCACTGCCTCTTTCCCAGAAAATGGCCTTGCAAAACCTGTTACCTAAATACAGAGGCCATAAACTTTGGACAATGCACAGCTCTGGAGGGCAGGGGTTATTAGTGCTGGCACCAGGCCAGACCATCAGATATGGTCTCAAGAACCCCAACACTTGGGGCCCTTTTTGCAAAACTCATGAAGGGACTGGAAGTATAATCCATATTTGAGGGACAAAGACCCCAGAAAGATATAAAAGAGAAGCCCCCAGCATGTTACTTTACTCAGATTTGGAAAGTTATTCCACTGAGTACCCCAGTGTAATAAACAGTGTAACTCCTTTTCTCTAAAGCATTGCTTGGTTTTTCTCTGGTCGTCTGCAACACACCAGAGACACCTAAGGAGACATGTAGTGTGGCCAAATGTAATGTGGTATCCTGGATGGAATCCTGAAAAAGACATTAGATAAAAACTTAAAAACAAAAAAACAAAAATTGAATAAAGTATGGCCTTTAGTTAGTAGTACTGTTGGTTCATTAGTTGTCACAAATGTACCCTAGATAAGTAAGAAATTACACTGAGCTCAGAATACATGGTAAATCCCTGTATTATCTTTGTAATTTTCATGTAAAACTACTCTAAAAATTTGGTGTGTGTTTTTAATGGATGAATATTTATCTGATCTCCAAGTGGAGAAGTCCTTTCTAAACACAATGCCAGATTAATAAATTTGGCCACATTAAATTAGTAATGCATAATATAATGAAAGGGCAAATTAATTGGTAATAAATTGTTTCCAACATATCCTTTAGGGGGAAAAAAGTTAATATCTTAAAAATGCTTTTAAATCAATAAAATCATTTTTTAAAGGCAACTGCATGAGCTAGTAGTTCTCAAAAAAAATACAGTCCTGGCTAGGTAGCTTAGTTGGTTAGAGTATCATCCCAATACACCAAAGTTGCAGGTTTGATCCTGGGTTAGGATACATACAAGAATCAACCAATAAATGCATGGATGAGTAGAACAACACATCCATCTTTCTTTCTCTCTCTCTCTCTCTCTCTCTCTCTCTCTCTCTCTCTCATCATTCTCTCTCTCTCTCTCTCTCTCTCTCTCAAGTCAATAAATAATAAAAAAAGAAAGAAATGTGCCCTAGCCTAGTGGCTCAGTTGGAGCATCATCCCTTACACCAAAAGGTTGAAGGTTCAATTATCAGTCAGGGCATATACCTCAGTTGTGGGTTCAATTGTAGGCCATGGCACATAGAGGAGGCAATCAATCAGTGTTTCTTTCTCACCCCCCCCCACCTTCTTTCTCACTAGCTCCCTTTCTTTGTCTCTAAAAATCAATAGAAACATATCCTTGGGTGAGGATTTTAAAAAAGAAAGAAATTAAAAAGTCCAGTAAGTATTTTAAAAATGTTCAAACTTACTAAATAAAGCTATGTGGAAGGTGGTCCTGATGGACTGAGTTCTCTGGAATCTGATTCTATCTCTGTATAGATAATGTCAGAATTAAATAAAAAACACCCACACACTGAAACTGAGTCTTGGAACTCTTTTTTGGAGCTACAGAGGGAAAAATAGTGTACCAAACTTGATAGAGAGCCCCTTGTCTATCAAACATCTCAAGGTGTCAGAGCTCCACAAAAGGTTTAACTTAGCTGAAACCTTTCCACTTCCCAGTCAAGAGGTACTCCTTACATCTCTAGTTTTTGTCGTTATGGTTACAGGTAGGTTGGATAAACTCATTCTACCCTGAGGAACTTTCTATGTCCTCAGAATGATCAATGACAAGGTGTTGTAGCCAGTCTCATGGTATCTAGTAATAGATGTGTTTTAAATAACCAAAGAGAGAATGCATTAAATGGAGACTTTTTTTAGGCTCACAGAATACATTCTAGAAATGAATCTAGGTCTAAAATGTGTCCTTTACATGAATATATGAGAAGAAAAAAGCCTCTAGCACAGGCATAAATTTTCATGTCAGGGGACCTTAGAGTGATATCAGAGTGAATATTAAATTCATCCAGGATAACTAACCTAAAAGACATAAAATTAAAATCTGACATCAACTCCCAACACTTGATGATAAATCTATGGCTGGACAGAAGATGGCATGCCTAACATACAGCAGGTGTGTCCATTTCTGAAGCACTTAAAGAAACCTGGGAATGTATCAAAGGTGACCTCAAATGTACACTAAATACTGGACAGCTATTTTTATTCATATTTACAAATTAAGAGACAAACATAACATTATTTTTTCTTGACCCAAACAGATGAACTGAGGAACAATAAATTAGACAACTTATTCTTTTAATGATTAATATTTCTTCAAATATATGCATTTTTCCAGCCCTCTTTCAACTTCTCTTTCTTGTCATCAGGAAACATTGCACATGGACTACTGCTCGGTTCTGCAGAAACGAAACCCAACAGACTCATGTAAGACTTGCTGGAGCTCATGGCAAGAGCTCAACTAACAAATCAATGGAAAATTGTCACCAAATGGCCAACTCACTAGGCTGCCAATGGATAGAGCAGCATGTCTTATTGTTTACATGCCTATCCTGGGAGCTTCAAGAAGACCAGTACTGAGACTGTAAGCCTTTTAATTACTAACATCCAACAATTAGGAACTTAGTAATGGGGGAGAGGGGAAATACTAGGTTTTCCTTTCGGTGAGAACACATGTCCCTGTGCTTGCCCTTTTCTTTCTCCACATTCTCTTCCAATATTCAATGCTTGCTCAAAGGGGGCACCATCTTCCTCTCAGGAACTAAGTTATTTCTCTGTTCTGGGGAGACTTTAAAGACTAACAAATTAAGCAAACATTTCTTGAGTTCTTGGCACTCTTTTTACCAAGCATACTTTAATTAATTAGAGATAGTTACCTTGAAAATAGCTCTAGAAATGAGCACAGAAAAATTGTCCTATATTTTCAAAGAGAATAATCAAGGTAGTAGTATATTAATATTCAGGAAGGTAACCATATTCTCTAATAGGTCCCTAGAAGTAGAGTTGGCCTGATCAGAAGTTCTATATTCTTTTAATAATAATTTAAAAAAAACCTTTACCAATTAAAATAAAAGTTCCATACTCTTTGGTTTGTACAATTATTTATCCATTTATTCAGTGAACACTTTATCACATGTACAGACACTGTCCTAGAAGATGGAAATAAAGTGTTAAAAGACAACATGCCCTCATGGAAAAGTTCGGTTTGGTGGAGAAACAGATAGTTGTAATATAGAAAACATACAGTTATAATATAGATTGATTTTAGTTATAATAGTAACTCAAGGTGACACAGGATCATAGAAAACAGAGGGCTAAACCAAGAAGACAAAGGAGGAGATATTTAGGCTGGATTTTGAAGGATAAGTAGGGGCAGATATTTATTTATGTCTACTTAGTTGGTTGGTACCTATCTTGTTCCAGAAAGGATTTAAAGAAACTTTCAAATACAATGTCAAAAGTAATACAAATGCAACATAAATTTGTGTGGTGTGTGTGTGTGTGTGTGTGTGTGTGTGTGTGTGTGTGTGTTTAAGAGTTAGGTGGGAGGGAGTAAAAAGAGTGGGAGAAACAAGTGGATCAAGGACTGAAATTAAATGCATGCTATTTAATGTCTATGTATTTCTAAGATGAAGACCACAAATTGGGTTGCAAGCCTGTAGCAACCAAGTCAAAAAGGAGAAGTTATGAAATAATCATCAAGCAGAGAGAAGAAATAAAAATAAAAGCCAAAATTTCTCAGGTTAAACCTTTCCAAAACAAAGAAGTATGGAAGCAAATGATCTATCCAAAGATCTTAAGTGTAGACTTACACTGGGAGTGGGAAATGAGAATGGGTAAAGTTGCAGGGTAAGGGAATGTATGAACATGAAGATGCTTTTATACCATGTTAAATGGAGCATCAGATGATTTTAAGAGACATTGTCAGATTTATTTTATTTTAGGAGGCTGGGGTAGTTATTCAGGTAAGAGTTGGAGAAGATAAGTTATAGCAGTGGGCCTGTATAAAATGGGATGAATTCAAATGATGTTAATGAGGTAAAGTTGACTACAGATGGAGTAGAGGGGTGCCATACAGTTGTATTGTACTTATAAGCCTTTGGATTTTGTTTTTTCCGTCTCTATGACAGGAATTAGATCTAGTCAACCCATTTACTCTGCATAAAGATGCATAAAACTTGCCGAAACCGGTTTGGCCCAATGGCTAGACTCTAGTCTAGAGTGTCGGCCTGCAGACTGAAAGGTCCCAGGTTCAATTCCGGTCAAGGGCATGCACCTTGGTTGCAGGCACATCCCTGGTAGGAGGTGTGCAAGAGGCAGCTGATCAATGTTTGTCTTTCATCGATATTTCTAGCTTTCTATCCCTCTCCCCTCTTCTCTGTAAACAAAATAAAATAAAATAAAAAATAAAATATTTTTTTAAAAAGATAAATAAAACTAACGTTTAATGTGAACAAATTTCTCTGCTACTTTCCTTTAATAGGAGAAGGATGGAGAGAAACTGTTAAAACAAATTGCTTTGCTTGGGGTAAAACGTTTTTTGGGGAGGGATGCATAGTTGAGAGCAGCTGGGAAGGCCACCCCTATCATAAGATTTGGTAGAGATAATGCAAAAAAAAGAGGGGGGGTATTGAATGAACCCCAGGACAGTTTACATGGTTCACAATTTTGCCTAAGACTTGTCCAAAGGAGATAACAATCAGATGCAGCACATTCAACAACTGAGTAACATAGGTATTGGGCTATATATATATATATGTGTATGTGTGTGTGTGTGTGTACTGAATGAATGTCACTGATATTTGACACTCCCAAACAATATCTTACCCTTATTAATAATAAAGTGATCATAAGAATTATGCATTCCATTTGCTTTCATATTTTGTTCAAATAAGAAGGTAAGTGGGCAGAGAAAATTGAGATGTCATAAAAGAAAAGACAAAAAAAGAACAGAACAAGGTTTCTGACTTTTATTCTGTGGTCCTCCTAATATATAAATACTTTTTCCTGAAGATATAAATTTCTATTTTATCTTTCTAATTTATTCTAATGTTTAATAGCTACATGTGGCCTCTATCTACATGAGTGGTTATCATTCCCTATTAAATTATATAGAATGCCCATCCAAATTTTCTAACTTAAAAAAAAATAATAGTAATATAAACTTTCTTTACTGTATACAAAACCTCCACACACACAAAAAAAATCCAGAAAAAACAATCGTGAAAATATACAAATATAAGAAACTTAAAGACAAACCACTAGGAAGAGCTTAATGATACTACTTCAATTCTAAAACTTTTATGTTGATATTATGATGCTATAGCTGCCATACATGCCTGGGAATAAAAATCAGTGTGTTGCCGAAACCAGTTTGGCTCAGTAGATAGAGCATAGACCTGTGGACTGAAAGGTCCCAGGTTTGATTCCCGTCAAGGGCGTGTACCTTGGTTGTGGGCACATCCCCAGTAGGGCATGTGCAAGAGGCA
Organism: Vespertilio murinus; assembly: GCA_963924515.1. NCBI lineage: Eukaryota > Metazoa > Chordata > Mammalia > Chiroptera > Vespertilionidae > Vespertilio > Vespertilio murinus. The sequence goes on along the minus strand of OZ004705.1, from coordinate 127,479,203 downwards.
GCTGATCAATGATTCTCTCTCATCGATGTTTCTAACTCTCTGTCCCTCTCTCTTCCTCTCTGTAAAAAATCAATAAAATATTTTTTTTTTTAAAAAGAAGGTCATTGAGTGGTTAAGAGGCAGGTAGTGAGCAGACTTACACCTAAACACTTATATTGATTTGAGCTGTCCAGAAGGAAGCTGCCAAAATGAGATTAGAAGCACAAGAGACGTACTGGGGAAAACATCTATACACAATAAAAGAGAGATTAGATGTGGGCAGGGAGAGACTGTGGTGTGGGTTTGATACCTATGAAAGGAGAAAAAGGCGGTTAGGGCAGGAGGCACCTGAGAGTGCAGTGCAGCCCTGAGAAAGTTCCAGCCAGGCCAGCGGGGCACCACAGAGCAGTGAGTCCCTGTTAGGGCGCCTACATCAGGCAGCAATAGCCTGGCTCCAAACCCTGTTCATGTTCAGTGCAGTCATGTGGCCTCAGCATGAACACAGGGCAGGTCCTGAAAGTGTGGTAGCTGGAGGCTGTTAGCTTCCTACACTCCTCAAAGCAGCTCTTCGAGGGAGCTCTGAGTGGCATCCCTCTGTGACTACCAAAATACCCTTTGACCTGTGGTGATTTTCACTTCTTAGGTATATGCAAATAATTATACATTGAATAACTTTATAGGGATACTGATGAATAATGGTTAATGATATGATAAATTGTATATGCAATACTATTAAGTTGAAGGAAGATTTTTAAATAATTTATGCAGTATAATCCTAGTCTTATAAAAAATACATGGTATCGATACTTATGATATATATCAATACATAATCCCAAAAATATTGGGAGTAGATGCAAGTATATTAACAATGGTGATAGCAAAAATATTGAGAATACAAGTTATTTATCTTTTGCTCTGTGCTTTCCAGTATATTTTTAAATCTTATAGTGAAGATATAAAGCTTTTGTTTTGTTTTGTTTTGTTTTGTTTTCAAAGAAAGTCCACCAAATAGTGCAAAAATATTCTGGCTAATTTTAAAAAGCTTTTCCCTCCTCCCATTGTTTTTCAATGACTCAGGGAACTCCAGAAGTATGCATCAATTATATTCTAAGGCCAGACTCTGTGCTTATATTCTTGATAGTTCACAATGAATTAGACAGGCAAGCCAATTAAACAAGTGTGCAGAGCTAGAAACCCTACTCAACTTGCTCTGTGTCTGCACAAGGTTCTCTTTCTAACTGCTGTGTTCCATAATCTGAGATTGACAGGAATGTGTTTCTAAAGGAAGAGCAGAGAAGTACAGGGATGGAAAGCAAGATGACAGGCCTGCCTCCCCAGCATATGCCCACAGCCCTCTCCTCAATGTCTACAAAGTGTGTGTGTATCAGCTCCAAAGGAATTTATATGGCCATAAAAGAATGGTTTGTATGAATGTCTTGTCCTGCTGGTTAGTGTGTTGGTTCTTTTAAGGAGGAAAACTGGCTTTATCTGTTTGTTCAATCTCCAAGGTACTAACCATAGTAGCTTATAATAAGTTGACACTTACTGAGCACTTACAAATTACCAGGCACTGCCCTGGAATCTATACATAATGTCTCATTTAATCTTCACAACAACCCAGGAATTATATGAAGAGTTATTCCATTTATAGATAAGGCACATAAGGCCCAGGGAAGTGAACCAATTTAGCCAAGGCCATATTTCCAAGGGAAAATAGTAAAGGATTCTAAGCTCATATTCCAAGCTATGTTAGTCAGCATTTAGTCAATGTTTGCAGTTAAGTATCCAAGGGTTATAGCTCACAAGTTGGCCGGCTGTGGCCCAAAGGCCAAATATGGTCCACTGCCTATATTTGTATTGCCTGCAAGTTAAGAATGGCTTACAGTTTTAAATGGCTGGCAGAGAGGGGGGAAAGGGGAGTGTGGGGGAAGAGAGAAAAATAAGTATTTGTGACACATGAGGAGTGTATGAAATCCTAATGCCAGTGTTGTTTCATCTGAGCACAGCCTCACTCGTTTATTTACTTAGTGTCTATGAGGGTTTCCACACTATCACAGAGGTAGTTGCAGCAGACATGGTGTGGCCTGAAAATCCTAAAATATTAACTATCTGGCCCTTCATAGGAAAAAAAGCATACAGACTGTTACTATAGAGGAAAGCTTTGCCCCAGCATTTCCTCACAATCATCCTGAATATGATGGTTTTTATAAACCAGAATGTAGGGATCAGACCTACTAAGTTAGCCTCCCTAAGGGGAGAGCCAAGAACCTAGATTTTCAGTTCTCCCAGGTGATCCAAATGACCAGCCAAGTTTGGGAACCACAACCAGGAAGTACTTTGGCCTTCGGCAGTTAGTCCTCAGGACTATAATTCCTGCTCAGTAAAATGGATGGGTAGAGCAGCAAAAACACCTCCATGCTCAGAACATCAGAACAAGCTACCCTCCAATCCTTGACATGATAGAACCAGAAAGAGGTGAAAACACTCAGTAACTAATAGGATTAAGGCGAAAAAAGACCCCTTTCTCTGCTTGCTCATTACAAATACCATTTCTGAAGGGGGAGGAAATGACTGTTGACGGATCTACTTATCAAGTTAAGAGGTAATATTTGCAACCTGATTGTTTCTTTTTGCAGATGAGCTGCTTCTGTGCACAACAGCAGACCAGGGACACTCTACTCAACATCCTATAATGCACTATGACAGCCCCCACAAGGAGTTATCTTTCCAACATGTCACCAGTGCTGAGACTGAGAAACCCCAGCTTACAAATATAGATTCCAATAGAATATTATTATGCAATAGTCATTATTGTTATTATATCCATCCCTAGGAGGCATTTCTATTGGATTGTCCAATAGCACTGCAAACTCAGCATGCGCCAAACTAAACTCATTATTCTCCCCACTCACACTTAATGGCACCTCCTTCTGGGCATCCTCTCAGGGCCTGGCACAACTGTCCTACCCACGTGGAAACCATCCTCACTTCTCCTCTCTCAGGCTGATTCTAATTGGCCACAAAGCCCTGTGGATCTTACAATCTCTACAAAAGGTCTCAAATCCATCCCTTTCTGGTCCATTCCCAAAACCCTGGCCTTGGTTCAGACATTGGTTGTTTTCACCTGGATATAGGTACATCTTTCTTCTCATAGACTATATCCCCTCCAGTCTATTCCTCATGCAGCATCCAGATAATATTCAAAGCAAAAATTCCTGAAGAGCCCCACGCCTAACATTTGTAGACTATAGCATGAGCAAGTGGCGGTCCCAAGTACACTGTCTTCCAGCCCTGTTTATACACCAGCAACCCCACACTGGGAACTCTATGTACACATGTACAGAGGAGAGAGAGAGAGAGACAGAGAGAGAGAGAGAGAGACAGAGAGAGAGAGAGAGAGAGAACTAAATAGCCCTGGGATGACCCCTCAGTCCTGGGCATGAGCACATGAGAAGGAAATGGACTAGACCCCCACCCTTTTAATCAATATCTGATGTATTATATTGCCTCTCGTGAAGTAAAATCAATACTGGATGAGTAGAAATTCATGGATTTGAAGAATACCAGGAGACCAATATTCTAGTTCAAGTGTAGACCCAGTGTGCTGGGTGTTTATACAAATTATTTTAAGTCAGTAAACTGTGTAGGAATAAAGAAGTAAGAAGCCTCTTTATTTCATTCAGAAGGAATATCAGCTTTCCTTTACATGGTCAGTGACTTGACCATGCACAGTCGATGCGGACAGCTGTGTGGCAGGGGCTGGCAGATGGGAAGACTACAATATGTAGCAAGACATCAAGAACACAGTCCTCTTTTCCCAAAAAAGCAGCATCATCATCAGGTAACTTTAAGAAACCTTCAGATTGGACAAGGGCCAACCACACACCCCGTATCTGGAGAAAATGTCATCTAAAACCTGGGAGATTGGGACCCAATGCCACCATCTTACTTCATAAGCAGGGGAATGTTTAAACACAAAACTCCAAGGATGGAATGGATAACCCAAGTTTTACCTCTCCTCATGGGAGGTGGGAGAGGGCCAGAAACGAAGAAAAGGAGCTGAAACCAATAAACTGCTCATTTTGCAATTCTGTTTATGGCCTTTCAGACAGCAGCCATCTGTGTGCCTCTGAGGAAAGGGCCAGTACAGGGAGCAGCACATTAGGAAGAGGGAACTCAGTCTCATAGGTGCACAGTGTGGCTCCCACTCTGTGTCTCGACATTCCTAAGGGTATCTCCTCCATTTATTTCCCTCCCAGTGTCCATCAGCAGTACAAAATCTACTCAAACTTGTGTTTTCAACAGAAATGTTGACTCACTGTTACCTTATTTGTCCCCACCTTCTCTTCCCCTATCTCAACAGCCAAGGGAAATAAGGGAGAACATTGTGCCGGGCACTGTGCCCTTGTATATATGTACGTGCTGGCCTTGAGAACCCCATCTGTGGCTTCCTTTAAAAAACGGATACCTTTTCTGCACACAGAGATGAAACTTACTTGCAGCTTCAGAAACAATGACCAAACAGAAACTAATCAAACTGACCCAAATTGTAAAATTGCCTCCAGGTATCACCCCCACACCCCCTCCTTCCTCACTCCTAGGTTTTTCCTTCTTCTGCATTGGCCCCACAAATAAATAACATGAGACTTATACTTAAGCACCTGTGGTGACTGGGTGAACTGTTAATTATGAAATTTGGATATACCATCTGGGCTAACATTTGGCTGAGGACAGCTGAAGCTCTCGGTGCTTCTGAGAAAAACTCTGAATGTTTTTTTCTATTAATTATTATACCATTTCCCCCAGCTGGCATTTCCTTGTCTCTCTTCTCTGTCGATTCAATCCCATCACCCCTCCAAGGTCCCACCAAGTCTCTCCTTCCCCAGTATGCTTTCCCTGACTTCTTGGGCTCACATTATGAATCCCGGGTGCATCCAAAAGTGTATCCCTTAATTGTCTTCTAATTGTTTCACTTGTATTGCTTCAGACTCCTAAATTAAAGAGCCCATATAGTACCTAATTTTCCTTTTCATCTATTATCGTGCACAGTACAGTGAATAATATTCCTTTGCTATTGAATTTCATATATAGTTCAGAAAAGTCACACCATGGAATTATCAATTTCTTAAGGGCAGGAACCAGAACTTGTTATTCTCTGCTGGTGTCCCACTACCAACCAAATTGAGCCTCTAGTAGTATTCAACCATCTGAAAGATGGGGTGGGTAGGTGGTAGAACTACACAAATACTCCAAAGACATAGAATGTGTTTTCAACTGGATTATGAAATGTTATAGCTGAGAGGACCTTTGAAATCAATCATCTAGTCAAAACTTTTAGTTTTATGAGAAAGGAAACTGAGGGCCAAAAGCTAGGTGCTTTTTTCAAAAACAAGTGGCCAGTGAATGGTGGAGACAATGCTGGGTATTTCTACAGAGGGCCTAGAAACAAGGCCTTTCTTTTCTCTGTTCTGTGTTCTGTCCAAGAAAACACCCATGCCTCACTTCTAACTGCTATACTTGGACACGCTTTTGTTGGCTTCCTGATCTCCAAGTGCCCGCCCTAGACCAGCTAATCACAATTACACACACAGGCTTAACCACAGGTTATCAGATGCTTTGAATGATCTCATGATTATGATTTTCCTACAGAATCTATAACCATCATGTCTCCCTAAGACCCAAGGGCATCCTTGCAAAAATTACCCAAAAGTTGGGCTTGGTTGAATATTTGTTTCTACCCAACTGTAATCGTTCCTTTGGTCTTTGATTTTCTCAGACATCATTATGCAGTTAGCATTATACTTCTAGCCTGAAGAGCTAGCCACACAACTATCCTCAGAACAGCTGCCAAGTTTGCCAGTGGGGCTATTTCCTAGGCTGAGGCGAGCAGGGTAACATTTCTCTCTTTCAGGAACCAGAATTGCTCTTTTCTAAAGCTTGAGGTAAAAGGCTTTCCTCATAGTAAACAAATACTAAAACCAGACCCCTCTAGCCAAAATGCCATCACATTGGCAGGACCTGTCATTTTCTCCTGTAATACCATTATCAGAATCGGAGAGGTCCTGAAACAGAAGGCAGTTAGACAGACATGAGCAGAACAGGACCATCAGCCCAGGTACAGAGGGTCACCAGGTAGAACACTCTGGACATCTATTAATGGACAATTGTACATTGGGACCTTGCTCTTAGGGTAACCTTTCCTCCCTTAGCACATCACTGGTCATACAGTTGAGACCCTGCTCTGACTTTTCCTCCCTTGGCATTATGCAAGTCTTCCAGTAGACCCCATAGAGGAGAAACAAGGGGACCAGAGAATACCTCATATGAATCTCATACAAGCCCTTCACAACCACTCTCTGAAGCATTAAGCCTTCAGGACAGGACAATGAGGTTCTGGCCCTGCATCAAATAATCTTAACAAAGCCTCTGGTCTGTTGACCACAGAGAAAGAATTTTGATCAAATTACAGATAACATCTAGGCCTCAGTTGTGTTTCAGCTCCCAAGAAGTAGCAAGGCCACAGGGGAGCAAAGCCATAGCTGACAACATGATCTAATGACTAATGACCTCATCCTAGCACTAACCAATCGGTAGAGAAGACCACTCTGAAAGGCACACCTGGAAAGCTGATGAATATTCTATTAAGATTCTCTGGGGTCTTCCAGAGAAGAGCCCTCAAGACAAAGGACTCAGGTTCTCTCTAGAGAAGGCCTGAGCCTTTTCTAGCTTCTTTCCTAAGGCGTGCATACCTTGCTTCAAGGGCCCTTCTTTTGCCTCTGTAACTTGTTTCCTGAGCCTACACAGCCCAGATGGCTCACTTCTTCTATGGCTCATTTTTTCTATCTCTGTGACTTTTTAAATAAACTTTTGTTTGTATTTAAGTCTTGGCTCTTTCTCAGCCCAAACTCAAGGACTGAGGTCTACTACCTGGTGCTTTTGCACCATTAAATTGAAGCTATCTATGTGGATGCCCATAGATGTCACCTGACATCTCAAATATATGGTGGGATTCAAAATTTAACCTATTGCTTTTCTATGTTCCACTTTCAGATGCCAAGCACTTTGGAGCTTTGGCCTACAAACTGTGCATAAACTGCATATACTATTCTCACAGAGTATTGTTTGTTTGGCTTTGAGTCTTTCATCAATTAGAAGTTGATCAAATACAGATAGGAGTAACTGAAGGTGTTCAAGAAAGGACAACAATGGTAAATACCTTCTCAAACATTTCTAATGATTCAAGGCTTCTAACAGGACTGGTCCTTGGCAAAATAGCAATGTTCACTTCCCCATGATAGGTATCCTGCTACTTTCTGGGGATCCCTCCACCTCAGGTCCTCAGGGCAGTGGACCCATGGACATATGTATTGCCTCAATGTTCTATTTATATAATACTTTCCATTAAGAGCACCTCAAACATTGAATATGCCTGTCCCTTCCTCACTCCCTGAATCTATTTTCTTCTATGTCATCCCCTAGGGTCCTGTTTTCTGATATAACTAACCACACAAGTTATATAATTTTGAGAAGTTTACTTAGCCTTTCTGCATCTCAGTTTTACCACTTATAAAAAGAAGAGGATGGGCTGAATTCTCCCAAAGCCCCTTTGTGCTCTAATATTGAGTCTATCATTAAACTATGGTCAGGGGTTGGGGCAGGGTGTGGGTTGATTTCCCTAATTCCCACACTGTGCTTGCCCTGGGTGGCACAATTACATTTTAATAAGTGCTTTCTAGAAATGATGTCTTTCAGTGACTTCAGTGAGGGCAATTTCAGGCCCTGTGGCAGATCAGTGACAAAGTTATTTTTGTGCACACAGACTTTTCAGCATCATTTTCAGAGACACTATGGGGCAAGAGAAAAAGCCTAGATTTGACGTCACAAAAATTGGAATTTGAATGCAACTCAACCATTTACAAGCTGAGTGACCTTGGGCAATTTACTTCAGCTCATTGAAAGTCAGTTTGCTTAACTATAAAATATATTAATGATACTTTTGTCAAAGAAGTGTTATTGTTGCTGTTGAAGTGAAGAATAAAATAAGAAAATATATAAGGAATACTGCATATAAACATGTTTAGTAAACCTTAATCCCTTTTCATTCTTTACCCAAATTTACTCTGCATATGCAAAAACACCAAATTACTTCTTCTGACCAATCCCAAATGTGAATCTTTTCATTTTCTAGAATAAGGCATGAATTATTAATATAGTCAAAATAATACCACCCACTGATTAGAAAAAACTAACTAAAAATTACTTGTAAGAGATACATAACTCAATCTTTTCATAGATACTCTCGGTGTATTATTTCAGGGATCTGGCTCCAAATTTCTACTGCTTCAGGAGGCCAAATTAGCTAGCCTGACCCAGGAACACACTTTGCAACTATCTAAACACATGAAATGCAAAAAAAAAAAAAAAAAAAAAAAAAAATCCCCTTCCTTAAATCTAATAGGGAGGCGGGGGAAAGCAGGGTTTCTTAAACAAAGATTCAGAGTCTACCTCTCCAGCTAGCATCAAACTGAGGACTAGAAGATAAATATTGCCTCGTATTTTTAGGAAGAAGTCCAAAACCACCTCTATCTTCCTTGCCCTGTAGGCATTTCCTTTTCTCATTATCTTTCTTGCAGGGAAATTGGAGTGCACAGTCCAGTGAGTCAACACTTGATCAAATATGGCTCCAGCTGTGAGGAAACCGAGAAGGGAATTCTCAGCATGGACATGGTTGGACTGCGTTGGCCTGGAGAGGCCTGGATACTTTGGGAATTGGTTACAGGTCCTCAAATGCAGAGCAGTAAACTTTGGGGGAAATGAGTATGTTGCTCTGTCATCACAAGAGAGGAGGAAGCTCTCAGAAACCAGTCAGTGGGGTAGAATCATTCTGCTGTTCTCAGAGGCCAAGATGCTTACATACTGGGACAAGACCTTGGAGTAGGCCTTGCTGTCTTAAGGCACCATCTCCCTAAGTCTCAGGCAGCTCACCTCTGCCTCCACACACTTCAGAGCCTCCATTCTCACTGTTCTCTCCCTCTACCTATCCCCAAACTTAATTTTTTTAATCCTAAGGTAGATGAAAGGAAAAGAAAGTAGACATTTAAGCCAATTTAACTAAGAATAATCTAGTGGAATTTAAGACAATGAGACAAAATGAAGATTTAGTGAGGGGTGAGACACTTTGAGAAAATGGTCTCTTCCCTTGGTGGTCTTGATTCACATGTGTTAATAGCCAGGTTCGCCTACATATTCTCAGAGCCAAAATTCTCGGAAACACTTTCAGGCTTGGATAGTTTGTAGCTAAAGGAACTTTGGCCTCAAATGACAGTCTACTCAGCCTAAAGATCTACATGATGAAATCAATTTTAGAAGGCGGTTATTTGGTCTTTAGGACATCTCAAAGTTGGGGGTGGGGTGGGAAGATAGACTAAGCACCACAATGGCCACAATTTCATGAGAAAAGAAGTTTGAATATTTTCAAGTGTTAAAGGATCCAGAGAAACTGGTTGCATCAAAGGTCATATGGTACATAACATTTTTCTGTGAGTGGCATTTGCCAAGACTTACATTATCTAAATACCCAGACATTCTATTACAAGGGTTTGGAAATTAGGAAGTATGTCAGACATAAAACCAGTTAAGGCTTAAACATATAGTTATATATGTATATGTAGGTATATGTGTATATATATGTTTGAATATATGGCACATATATCTAGCTACATCTATATAGCTAGATCTAATATACATAGATATATTTGCGACCCTGCTGACGACAGAAATCAATAGTAACTTGTAAACAGGATTTACAGCACTGAAATAACTGTCCCTGAGCTAGGATTAAACCCTACTTACCACCACAGTTAGCCTTTCAGTTTCAAAGCAAAGAGATATTCTGAAGAGTTGTTTATACATCCTTGTACAAGCCCTGATTCACTCACTGTTCTCTCAAGCTATTCAGAATAATTAAGTTATTAGAATGCACACCACATGATAACGTTTCACCCTTACCCCAAAGGTATTTGCACTTTTACAGGTCAAGGCCAATGTTTTGTTTATTTGTTTTCAAAATGATGAATTGAATACAAGTAAAATGTAGAAGTTTGTCTCCTCTCCTTTCAGGGTTGTAGTTAAATAGTTAAATTGATAATAAAAGATATAAGGGTTTTTTTTTAAGTGAATAAATCCCTAACAGTAAAACAAAAAGACAAAAACAAAGAGAGAGAAAGAGAGAGATCTTCACAAATTCCTTGAAGATAGATAGTATATGGAAGCATTTTTTGCAGAAAACCAGGGAGGAGCATGGCCTACAATATATGCAGAAAGAGGTGGTAGAAGCCTGGCCCCTTCAGAGTTTCAGGACTATTTATTTTGGACCTATTATTTTACATTTCTTTAAATCATCAGTCAATTCTAATAGGGAAATAAAGGCATCTCTCTCTCCTTTTTTAAATTTTTATTGATTTCAGAGAGGGAGAGAGAGAGAGATCACTGATGAGAGAGAATCATTGAAACCCCAACCCCAGGCATGTGCTATGACCAAGAATTAAATTGTGACCTTCTGTTTCATAGGTTGACACAACCACTAAGCCACATGGGCCGGGTAAGACATCACTTTTTTAAAAAATTATCTGCTGCATAGTCTTTTTGAAGTAAATTGAAGACATGCTCCAACAAAGTAAGAGTGAAATCCAAGAAAGAAAGAAAATCCTGGTATTATAACAATCTCTGGAAATAACTCAAGACACCAATAAAAATGAGTCAGAGATTGATAGCAATGTGGACAAACCATCAAGCATTCAACAGAATGTAAATATCACCATCCAAACATTGTCTCTTTAAGCAGTAATTGACAGAGGCTTGTGAGGGCTGTGAGGGTCAGTGAGAAGTCAGGTGGATGATGGGAGAGCCACTCCTCCTCTCATTACTCATGGAGAGTGCAGAGATGCTGTGACAACTTCCTCATCTACAAGTGAGGGCACACCAGGAGGATGGCACCCACAAATGTGAGAGCACTGTGGGGTCCCAGGGTAGAGGCAGGTCAGGGGGAAGAGCAGCCTGGTGTGGTGGAAATAGCGCATGCATAGCTCAGTTCAATCCTGACTCGACAATTTACTGACTCAGCTTGTAGGCAATAACAAGCTTTCTGAGCTTCACCTTCCTCTCCTACAAAATAGGAATACTTATATCAACACTACAAGAGATAGTACAAAGGTCCTGACATACAGAAGCCTCTCATATATGTTCGCTGCTTTCCTTCACTGCAAATGTTTCATGCGTCACACTTTTTCCTCAAAATTCATTCTGAAGAAGCCATTTCTTTTTTTAAATATATTTATTGATATTTTACAGAGAGGAAGGGAGAGAGATAGAGAGCTAGAAACGTCGATGAGAGAGAAACATCGACCAGCTGCCTCCTGCACACCTCCCACGGGGGATGTGCCCGCAACCAATGCACATGCCCTTGACCGGAATTGAACCCAGACCCCTCAGTCCACAGACCAACGCTCTACCACTGAGCCAAACCGGTTTCGGCTGAAGAAGCCATTTCTTTATAAATCCTCTTACTACTTCTACCCAGGAAAAGAATATGGGGTACCAGGCCAGAAACTTCTTCTTTCCTTTTATGTTACCTCATATTTTCATCCTCATGAAAAAAAAAAAAAAGTGTCTTCTCTTCCGAGGGCTTTATGTAAATACTCAGTATAAAATGGGTACAACATGGTGAGCACACAGTGCGGTCAAGCAAGGTATCAGACAGGTGACATTCAAAAAGAGTAAAAATCCAGCCAGGTCTCTTGGCCCAAGCCAACTTCATGTCTCCATCATTTCATGAGCTCATCACCACACTCTTCTGCTTGGACTCCAGAGTTGACCGTAGCAGGGGTTGCGTTTTTGTCAGTTTCTACCGTGTGCTAGAGCCATAGGGCCTTTCAGATATTGACATTTGTGTGGGCTTAGAAATTCCACCTTGCCCTAGCCAGTTTGCTCAGTGGACAGGGTGTTGACCTGAAAACTGAAGGGTACCAGGTCCAATTCCAGTCAAGAGCACATGCCCGGGATGCAGGCTCAATTCCCAGTAGGGGGCGTGCAGGAGGCAGCTAATCAATGATTCTCATCATAGATATCCCCCCCCCCTTTCCTCTCTGAAATCAATAAAAATTTATATTTTTTTTAAATCCCACCTTCAAAAATGTTTCTTATGAATATTTCCCATTATGTCTATCCAGTTACGATTAAGTTGAAAGGAATTTTTGTTTCCCATTAGTCTCTTCCCCTGTGTGAGTACTTTTTAGTAAAAATTCTGAGTTTTTCCCTTTAGTGGCCTCTTTAAAACCATCATTTTCTTTTTTTTCCTCTTTCTTTAAATGCCATGGCCAAGAATTATTTCCTGGTGGTTTATCGTGGAGAACTCAGCTCATCAGTCCATTTAATGTCACTTCACTTTACTGTTTGTGCCAGTTAACAAGGTTCAGAAAGAACATACTCCCGCAGTGACTGCCAGGGCAATTGGCTGCACGCTCCTTCATAGCCAGATAGCACATGGAGGATTTAACAAGCAGCCGCACTGCTCCCATCAATGAGGTGTTTCAGTCCAAAAAGAAAAACCAGGACCCAACCATAAAGCTGAGGCTGAAAATCAATTATCAGTATTTGTTTAGAAAAATAATCTGAAAAACTCCAAGGTGCTGCAACCCAGGCTACAAATCCAGGCCACCTTATCCCACCCAGCTTCTCTTCATTTCCCCAGACATTGGCCGTTCCTCTACTACCGTTTAATATTTCCTCTCAACCCCAGTATCTCTGGAAGCTCCCAGAAGGGTGGCATAGCTCTCAAGAGTTTCCACTCTAATTTAGGTCATTGACCTTTCTCAGGCCATTGTCCACACCTGACCATCATGTAGGGCCAGCCCATTGCATGCCTTCTCATGGCTGCTCCGTTTCAGCCCACAGATGATCCCTTTGGATGCTGCTGGCCCTACTGCCCCAATTGACGTTGACTCTGGTCAGAGCGACCAAGCACAGCCATGAAGGTTGCATAGGTAGAGTATAGTCTCTGTGGTGGACAATCCCTGAAACTACAGTGTACAATCTGCACAACCATCTATCGTAGCCCTAGTGCTAATCTAAACCCTCAATACTTATCTCTAACTACTTGAATGGAAACAGCTTTCCACTTACTGACTCCTCCTTTGCAACTACATTCAAGAAAAGTTCATAAACCCAGGGATGGTAATTATTTTAGTTTGTATATATAGTGTTTAAATAAAGGGACACGGGGTTACTGTGCTGTCAGAGAGGATGTGACAAAGCACATTCAGAGAGCAATCATACACTGTACCCAGTTAGGCTTCTGTCACCTCACTCTCCCCAACACTCTATTGCTCAATAGAGTTTGTTATGTGGTGTTTGCCTTCTATTATATACTTCCAGTCTTTTATTGGTTGTCTATATAGCTTTGGACTGCAGTCACTAGTCCTGTCTCTACCTTCGTGGAACAGAACATAGGTAGCCTAGTTGAGGGCAAAGTCACCAGCCTCTTAGGGCCTATATTTCCTTCAGACTCAGATGGGACACCTGTTACATGAATACAGAAACTCACTAGAATTATACAAGTATTTTATGTCATGATCTAGACACATGATCAGAAGCCAAGCAATTAGCTACCTCATTCACAAAAGAGGAGTTTGATTTGAAGCAGCATAAGACAAGGACATAAGAAGGACAAAGAGTCCATGCCTGACCAGCGTGGCTCAGTGGTTGAGCATATTAACTTATGAACCAACAGGTCATGGTTCAATTCCCAGTTAGGGCACATGCCTGGGTTGTGGGTTTGATCTCCAGTGTGGGGCATGCAGGAGGCAGCTGATCAATGATTCTCTCTCATCATTAATGTTTCTATCTCCATCTCCCTCCCTCTCTGAAATCAATACAAAAAATTTTTTAAGAAAATAAAATGGTCCATGTTCACCTCTCCTGTTTCAACTCCCAGACAACAATTCCAAGTGGTTCCTGCCAGGACTGCCCTAATTTTTGCCTTTTTTTCTGAGCTACCAATGTCCTCTGAATAAATTCCTTCTGCTTGTATTAACTAGATTTTGTTTCTGTTGCTAACAAGTAACACATCCTTATTGTATTAATAAAACAAAATGTTGCTGGAAAACAATAAAAAAAATTGAATTACTGAAAAGCCATATTTTGTTTCTTGGGTGATTAGAAGCAGTAATAGAAAAATATTATTTCTCCTTTTAACCGTTATAGCCAATATGCCCCACATTAAAAATCCAAATAAGAATTATTTTTGATCCCTGACAAAATAATTCAAAAATTTCATCTATAAAGACACATATGTTATAATAGCCAAGAAATTCAGGGGAGTGAGGGAGGAAAGGGTACTTGTTCTGTCAGAAGCTAAATTAATAAAAGCTATTTAATCACTGTATAAGAAAGTATGCTGGTGATACAGGAATAGCATAAAAATGTCAAAATAAATAAAAATTCAGAAATATATCTAAAACTATGTAGGGATTTAGTACATTATAAAATGGGTATTTCAAATTCAGGGATGAGAGAAAACTAGTAGAAATTGTAAGCAGTCATTGGAAAATGGATTAGCATTTATATCTTGTGACATACAAAGTTGTATTCCTACTTCACTTAATATTCCAAAATAAACTCCAATGGTTCATAAAAAAGGATGAATATTTTATAATCAACCATAAGATTATTGAATACAATATAAATACTTAAAGGTTAACACTTAAATTAAAAAAATATACCACCACCTGGCTGGACTGGCCCAACTGGTTGAGTATCATCCTGTGCACTGAAAGATTGCTGACTCCATCCCCAGTCATGGCACATGCCTGGGTTTCAGGTTTGACCCCCAGGCAACCCATTGATGTTTCTCACTCCTCTATCCCTCCCCTACTCTCTTTTTCTCTCCTTTCCTCTAGTTAAGCATATCCTCAGTGAGGAACTAAATAAATAAATAAATACATAAATAAATACATAAATAAATAACTACAAAATTACTAGAATAAAACATAAGTGAATAAAAATGTACAAAGAAAGAAAAATGAAAGTAGTATTGTAATAAATCATAAACATTTTTATAATCTTGGAGTAGGAAAGGTTTATCTTTCTCTAACTAGAAAGGGGAGTGGGGGAAACTAGAAACAAACTCAGTGTCTCCTAATACATATTTAATAACTATATTATAGTATCTCTATTTGATGGAATATCATGTTCTTTAAGATCTACATAAGGGTGTCCATGTTTGAGCTCTATTTTAAGCTTGGGTCTTCTTCTAGCTATGCATCACCAGGCAGGAAGAGCTCTGGAAGGATCAAGGACTTCATAGAATCCTCGGGAGCACTTTCACATGTATGAAAGGGGCACAATAAATAGATCAGGGTCAAGACGAGCTACCATTTCCACTCTTTTCCATGACTTTATAAGAAGCCAAGGTCAGGAGTGGGCCTAGGACAAGAGGTCCAGAAGCCAGGCACTCTGGTGACTGGGAATATAGAAGCTACTGGGACCAAAGGACTTAGTTCTTAAGGCCAACCCTTCTTACCTGAATAAGAGAACAAAGTCCTTACCAGTAATAAAGAAAGTACTAACCAGAATGTTCTCTGGGTGGCTTGAATTTTTGGATTCAAGCATAAGGGTCAGCAGGATGTGGGAACTCACAGATTCCAAACACTAGGTATGTTTCCTTGTCTAGAGGCCTGGCAAAATGGCAGCAAGATCCTTCGCCTGCTCTATTCTCTTATGAGCTATGCTTAATGGTAGTCAGAAGAGCCACAATCACCAGCATTAACATCCCTAAATTCTACCAAATTACCAGAAGTCTTGAGAAACGCTTCTTCATCATTTTATCTAGGAAACTGACACCTACTGGGTATCTCTCTCAAACATCTAAACTACATGCTCCTCAAGTTTAATGAAACCAAATTCTGATCATTCCAATGAGAGGTGACCTTCCTCCTCTCATCGACTTTCCAGTCTCTTCTTCCTCTACCTACTCTACTGACTTGTTCATAAATTCCTTAAGGCATTTTACATATTTATCTTGAACTAGAGATTAAATTTGCTTAAGTCTCCTAATGTAAATTCTTTCATAGAAATAATCAGATGTTATCCACCAATTATCAATTTAGTAGAAAAAGTACCTCCCTCAAGTCTTTTCTTAAATGGTAATTTCTCAGTGAAATCTATTCATGTAACGATGTAATATATAAATTAACATAGTGTTTAATTTAATTGTCTATCTTATTCATCATATGTCATATTCTCTCTCTCTCTCTCTCTCTCTCTCTCTCTCTCTCTCTCTCACACACACACACACACACACACACACACACACACACGAATGGGGATTTTGTCTATGTACACTGTTGTTTCCTTAGAACCCAAATTAGCATCTTTCATGTACTAGGCAACCAATGTAGTTATTGGAACACATGGTGTCACCTTGAAAACTGAATCTGAGAAAGGATCAAAACTCCCTGGGCCTTGCATGAACCAGGTTCAATTCCTAGTCAGAGCACATGCCTAGGCTGTGAGCTCAATCCCCAAATGCAGGGCATGCATGCAGAAGGTTGATGTTTCCATTTCTCTCTCTCTCTCTCTCTCTCTCTCTCTCTCTCTCTCTCTCTCTCTCTCCCTTATCTCTGAAATACATATTTTTTAAAAAGGAAAAAACTCCCTGACCCTTGTCAGTTACTTTATCCTAAGAAATAATTGTCTGACAGCTGTTTCAGGATGCCTCCTTCATCTGCAATTCAAGTCCCTTCTTGCTTACCTCTATGGTTCTGTAGCAGGACAGAAAAACGCTAGAGGATGAGCCATGGACATCCCTATAATTATCAGAAATGTGAATGGGAAGAGGATACTTTTCTGTACAATCCTCGCTATCAAACGCTGAGTGGTACACAGAAAGAAGATTAAGAACACAGGAGGAACAGGAGCACCTAGCCAGGGTGAAGAGCCAGTGGTGAAGACCCTTGTATCTCTGGGCACACAAGAAGCCACTGCTGTGTATTAGTTGGTGTGGTATTTATCTCTCTTTAAAAACACAGAAAGGTCAATGGCTGGTCAGCTCTGCAAAGACATATAAGTGAACTTCAGATATACATATTATTTGTGATAGCACTCTGAAGTTTATTAAAAACAAAAACCTCGCTACATTCATTCTCAGACCTTCACATATAATTTAAGAAACTAAATCCCATGGATCCAGTGTCCAATGCAAATTTTAGCAGCATGCTAAAATGCAAGTAACACTCCTAGCAAATATAGGATGACTTGATCTTTTTAAAATGTCTCCAAAATGTGAAAATATAATGAAGCTCCAGATTGGCCCTTCAATTTCCTGTTTCAGTCAAAGAATCACCAGAGCTTCAGAGATGATCAAATAAGCAGAAGGCAAAAAGAAAAAAAGAAAAAAGACCCATCCATGTAGAAAATTCATTCTAAAGAAGATGGAGAGGAATCTGAGTCACTATGATACTGCTTTTCTATAGCACAAATATGTGATCAAGTCCATTTCTTAAAAGCTCATTTTTCTAGATTTTACCTGGAAATGCCCAGGACCACCTGCAAGTTCATGAGAGGAGGTGGCTAATTCTCTCTCTCTCTCTCTCTCTCTCTCTCTCTCTCTCTCTCTCAAAATCTCTCTCCCTCTCTCTCAAAATCTCTCTCCCTCTCTCTCTCTCCCTCTCTCCTCCCCTCTCTCTTTCCCTCATGTGCATGCACCACCTAGGTGAGACAAAAAACCTGTGTAAATTACTCACTGTTTTTATTTTACCCCTGCTGGGCTCCTTGTGAGCCTTCCTGGGTTTGTTATACTCTGAAATATGGAGCATTAATGACCTTTTAGAAAGTGCCAACACATGTTAGGGGAGGCTACTTGCTCTGCTCGTCATAAAAAGGGGTGTTAATAGGCTCCAAAGGGGGCCCTCAGTGAGGAAAATAGTACTTCAAGCCTTTATTAACTGGCTGCTGTCTTGTAGGGAGATCCAAAGTGGTGAGCCCTCAATTTGGAAAGAGACTGCATTCAAGAACAAGGGAAAGAAGGCACTAATGGGGTCCTTTTACAATTCGAATGAGACGTGTGACCTTGTAAAACCTGATTAACTATTGTGTTTTCATCTCCCCCTGTTGACAATTGGTTTGTTAAGTGGCTTCTCTTAATAGCAAAATGAGTGTCACAGAGAGGGTGCCGCTGGATGCCAGCCTCTGCAATTTCCAGGATGCGGCAGATCCTTCCCAGCTGATTTTAGTTCATAGATAAAATTATTTGTAAACCAAAAACAGAAGGCATGTTTGGTTCTTAAAATAGCCCCATCTCTGTCATTCCTATGACTATTATTAAACAAAAAAAAATAGAGCTTCTTGATGACAAGGGTAATAAGGTGTGTGTGTGTGTGTGTGTGTGTGTGTGTGTGTGTGTGTGTGTGTGTGTGTGTGTGTTTCTACCTCTCAGAATAGCATTGCATATGATGTCTGGCTCGATTAACAATTAACTCGAAATGGCTAAGCCACCACATTAGTGCAGCAACAAGACAGCTGAGCTGGCCCTACCTCCGCACATAACTGTTTGTGAAATGGCACATCAGATATTCAGTAGAGTCAGCGAGGCCTTTCCAACGTGTGCCATTACCCAGGGATGATTTAGGGGGGAAATATGCCCACACTCCTTCCACTTATTCTCATCCCCCATTCTCCCAACTTCACCTATTGATACAATTAATACTGAACTAAACTTTTTCACTAACATTCTGAATGTTTACTTGGAAGTTGTTTTACCACTTAGTTCCAGTTAGGACCAGAACCTGAAGCACTAAAATACCCTGGGAAAAGCTAGTCTCTTGCTATATCTGGTTGAGACTGGAAGCTGTAATGTTAGATATCTTGCCAGAGAGTCTGTTCTCATGACATTTGTAACCCAACTTTATAATGCCAAAGTCCAGAAGAGTTCTGGACCCAGTTACATAAAGGGAACGTGCTATTCGCTGATTGTCCCGTGAGTGAATTATGGGAAGAATGAGTTGCATGGGCATGTGGTCCCCCTCCTGGGTGCCCAACTGTGTACACAATTGAAGTGAGGATAAAATGGACATTAAGGCAGCCTTGAAGGGAAAAAAAGAATCACAAAGGGCATCATGAAGGCTCATAATGAAGGAGAAGGCGTGCTACCTAAAATGACTTGATGATGAGAACAAGAAATAGAGGCATTCTGTCTTACTGTTCTAAGTCATTGAGCATTGAATTACCTCACTTTGCTAGTGGTATAGGGAAAGAGTGAAGAAAAAAGGAGGTGGAACAGACTGTTGATCCAGAGCAGGTTACTGAGCCTCTCTGAACTAAAAAATAACATGAAATTTGTGTGAGGCTAGAATTAAATAATATTAAGACTGTAAGCAGAAAAAAATGGCTCCCTCAAAAAATACCTATGTTCTGATCTGTGACATGTGAACATCACCTTATATGAAAAAACAAACAAAAAAATCTTTACAGATGTGATTAAGGATTTTAAGATGGGGACATTATCCTGAATTATCAGATGGGCCCAAATGCAAGCACAAGTACCTTCATAAGAATGCACAGAGGAAAATTTGACACAAACCAAAGAGAATAAGGCGGTGAAACAGAAGCAGATACTGGAGTGATTATTACCATGAGCCAAGGAATGCAGGCATCCACTGGCAGCTGGAAGAGTCAAGGACTGATTTTCCCCTAGAGCCTCTGGAGGGAATATAACCTGCTGACACCTGTATTTTGTGTCCTAGTGCAGTGGTCGGCAAACTTCAGCTCGTGAGCCACATGTGGCTCTTTGGTCCCTTAAGTGTGGCTCTTCCACAAAATACCACGTGTGGGCACATAGTACAGTGCGATTGAAACTTCATGGCCCATGTGCAGAAGTCAGTTTTCGGCTCTCAAAAGAAATTTCAATCATTCTACTGTTGATATTTGGCTCTGTTGACTAATGAGTTTGCCGACCATTGCCCTAGTGAAACTGATTTCAGACTTCTGACTTCCAAAACTGAGTGAATAAACTTCTGAAGCTTTATGCCACTATGTTTGTGGTTATTTGTTACCACAACCATAGGAAACATACAATTATGCTGGAATATTTCAGTTTTCTTACCAATTAAATGGCCCAAATAACAGAAGGCAGGTGGATATGTGACGTTTTTAGCTCAACCAGATATCTGAGATTTGTATGTTTGTCATTTATCTCTAAAAAGTAGTTTGATGAATTCCTGTCCAAGAGCCCCTGTCTACAGTTATTAACCTTGAAGTCCTGATATATTTGACTATTTTAACACCCTGCAAATTTCAAGTTACCTGATAATTTGAAAATGATTCAGTGAAGAGCTGTAAGACTTTCTACCTTAGTTTTATGTATTAAAATATTCATCAAACATTTACTATTCATGCTAAATACTGCAGACAAAAAGCAAAACAGAACCAAATATCTGAATCAAAGAATACTTAACCAGTTAGAAAACACTGCTTAAATACTAAATAGCATATTGATGTTTGGTTAGTATGGCAGCGACTACAACTTGTTCCCTAATATGGGATGTCTTCTTATATGATTATAGAATTTTCAACTGGACTCATAGCCATCCAGATTAAAAAAAAAAAGACTACACTCCTCACTCCCTTACAGATAGGTGACAAGGATATTCAATTAAGGCCAGGAGACTTTGAGCAGAAGTGATGTGTGCAACCTCCACTTCATGCCCATAAGAGGAAGGGGATATGATCTTTCACACTCTTTATTTTGTCCCCTGGCTTTAATATGGACATATTGGAGAGAACTTAGCAAAGCAGGCAAGGGTGATGACCACATTAAAGATGGAAGAAGTCTAGCTCTGCCACACTTTGGAGCATCTCTGGGCTATTTATGTTTAGATTTACATAAACTAGGGAAAAACAAACACAACTTTTTATCCTGTTTAAAACATCATTTTGGTCTTTTTACAATATCCAAATATAGACCTAAATAAATAAAGTTATAAAGTCTCAATTATTCAAATTAATATCAGTACATAAGGCGTATAACAAAAAGAAATGGGCCTCCCAAATGAATTAACACCAAAGTGCAAGCAAGTTCATTTTAATTATAATTTCTACACCCATTATAATTTCTTGGACTGGATTGGTTGGAAGATGGAGAGAAGCATCAGTAAGAAAATGCTAGCCAGTCCTAAAAAAAAACAGAAACTCAAATTTATGAAGGAAACAAACACATGGCTGTGACTTGCTAGTATCTTCCCAAAGGGCATGTGGTAGAGCGGTCATAGTGGTGTCCTGAAATGTGCACAGGATTTGAGGATTGGATTCTGGATCCAGTTCTATTACCTACCAGTATTGTGACTCTCTAAGCCTTATCTATAAAATGGAGAAAGCACTGTCTCTGCTACTCAGAATAGGAAGAAGGAATGTAGTAATGAAAGTAATGCTATGGTGAAACACTGCATCAGCTCCTACTGAGAGCAGAGATCTAAGATTGCTCCAGGCTTCGGAGCTGAATTTTCTGCTTAGATACATTTTTGTTTGACCTACATAGTGTTTTAACATTTTTAATTTGTTACCAACATTTGAAACAAAGATATTTTACATAAATGTAGGATCTCTGCGCTATCTTGAGACACCTATGGGTTGGACATTGGGTCCTCATTGCTGCCTTGCAATAGTCAGCCTACAATGAGCATTTATTTATCCATTCAATACACCAATACTCATCCACAAAAGACTAAAGGACTATCTGGGCACTGTTCTAAGTCCCCCATGGACATGAGTGAAAAAAGCAGAGGAGGCTATTGCTTCCATAGAGCTGGCTTTCTGGGGGACTTATAATCTACTGTTATTCAGCCCATTCAACTCATTCATGCTCTCTGCCTGGCCCAGAATTTGTAAACCTAGAGCCAAGACTGTTTCCAGGGAAATGCTCTCTGCAGTGAGAAGAGGTAGAGAGGTTGTAGAACTTTATGTCTGGTTTAGAGTCTCAATACCTGATAGAATGGGGTGAGTGGGCAAAGTAAAAAGCGAACTAAAGAAATTTCAGTTTATAGCATAATAATATGGTTTCAACTAAATCACCCTCAAATATAAGCAAAGCAGATAGCTTCTCTACTTATTCATCTACTCATTCAATAAACATGTACCAACTGCTAGTTGTGTACTAGACACTCTACCAAGAGGTAAGATATAAAGATAGATTAGATTGACAGATAGATGATAGATAGATGATAGATAGATGATAGATAGATAGATAGATAGATAGATAGATAGATAGATAGATGCATCTAACGCTTAAGTAATACCACAAACAGACTTGTAGCATTCTGATACAGAGACATACTTCTATAATCACTGGCATGCCACCAGGTGTAAAAATCTAAGTCCTTTTATTCATTAATGACAATACCTGACTTTCTTTTTTCCTGTTTTCTAATTGCTTTATGTATATTAAATCATTTTATTCTCATAACAAACCCATGGAGTAAGCCATGTTTTATTCCCATTTTACAGATGTCACCTACAAATATAATGTTCAATCCTGAGAACATGTATTTTTTTAATATATTTTATTGATTTCTTTACAGAGAGGAAGGGAGAGGAGAGGGATAGTTAGAAACATCGATGAAAGAGAATCATCAATCAACTGCCTCTTGAACATCCCCTACTGGGGATGTGCCTGCAACCAAGGTACATGCCTTGACCAGAATCAAACCTGGGACTCTTCCATCTGCAAGCTGATGCTCTATCTACTGAGCCAAACTGGTTAGGGCCTGGAAACATGTTTTACCTTTTCAAGCTATGAGATTTCTTATCCATGACCTGGTTACTTGACCTTAGTACAATAATTTGTTCTGTTTGTTTAAATTTCATATCTTTTACAAGCAGAACTTGTAGAAGTCATTTTAATTTATTCTCTGTATGCCTTGAGTGATTTATTATCAGGAGCACTAAATCTAGTTCAATGAAACAATAATAATATAAAAATAGCTACTGTTTATTGCAGGTATATTTGCTAGGAACCACATGGATTTTATCTCACTACCACATCCCTACTCAGACAAATGAGGAAACCAAGGCTCACAGAGGTGAGTAATATTCTCAACTCACACAGCTGATAAGGCCCAGGACTCAGATATAAACTGAGAATTCAGTCTAGTGCTTTTTGCATCTTCCACATGACACATCCTGAAGGGACTATAAAGGGGAAAAAAAGTAGAAATCTCTAAACTTTTGGTGAGTCTGAAGATCTCCAGGCAGAGGACAGGGCCTGGTCAGAAGGAAGGTGTGAGGTTTGGGGGTGGGGGACCTGGAGGAGAAAATGGGTTTTCTAGGAGGCCCCACCCCACTGATAATAATTAGAGCAATCCCAAAAAGGGACATAGCAAATCCACCAGCTAGTGATCTTGGCATGGCTCCAAGATCTACCAGTAGATACTGGTGAACACTTGATCTGAAGATAATTTTTAAGTGCCTTTGGTTTTAAGGTTGGTTTATCTCATTTGGTCATTTTACCTAATTAAATCAAATTCATTTTAAAATTATGTGGAAACAGCTAAAAATACCTTGGGGATACAATTCCTTCTGGGGGATGAAAAATCAAATTTGGTCATCAATAAACTCAATTCAATAAAGAATGGAAACAAGAAGCCAGACTCCATAATTACTGCATGTATGCTAATATGCTATGAGTATTTGATGCATTAATACAAGATATCCAGTATATTTCTAATGTGAAACCATCTCTGAAAATAAACAGAATCAAATAGTAAATGGCAAATGGTCACCGGTAATCTTTTGACCTGATTTTTAAAGCATGACACTATTAAGAAGATCAAATACTGCACATAAGGTTAAAAAAATACAATAAAGTTGATTCATAGATTTCCTTCACCTAGAGAGGTCCAGTGATTTCAATATGTATCTCTTTTACCACAACCCCTTAAAAAGAGAAGACACACAGAAACACAAAGAAAGGATAATAAGAAATTCGAAGAAAGAGACTGGGGAAGAAAACAGTCCATGGGGATATTTTTTGCTCCTGGTTGTGGGCAAGTGCCACACTTCCTCCTAATAACCTTGACCTGCTTTTCCTGGCTCAACAGTAGCAGCTGTGTCACATCAGCTTAGCATCTGCTTATCAATCTAACTGTGCAAACCTGACTCCCGCTTCCAGTGTCCTTAACACTCAGAATATCACAGTGACCGGGTTCACTGAACAGCCAGCAGAACATAGAAAACATTCAGTTCTAAGGGGGAGGAGGATTGAAGGAAGGTCGAGGACATGGTCAGAGCATGGTTTCTTTATTGTTCAATGATCACACGTAGAAAGCATATTTGCTGAGCAGTGCATGGGGCAGGTTGTTCTAAAGTTGCAGAATTAATGGGTTGTTGAATCTTAAAAAGAAAAATCTCATACCCCACATACTTCAATAAATATACAATGGTCTGTCAATCTTCTGCAGCCACTGATGTTGTGGCAGGATAGTCACATCTTCTAAAACAAAAATAGGCACCCAAAGAATAGTAGGAGACCATGACACAGAGCTATGGTGCCTGAGTGTGTGACTGTCTTGTCAGGCTTTTTGGGTTCAAATTTTGGCTGAACCACTGGCTATCCATGAGGCCTTGGGCAAGCTACTGAAGCTTAATAGTACCCTTGGGTTCTGGTGATGATCAGATGAGGTAATGAATAGAATGGTAGAGAGCCTGAACTCTAGAAAGCACCAAACAATTATGTAATCCAAGAAATATAAGTGTAGCCAAAATCAGTATGGCTCAGTGGATAGAGCATTGGTCTGCAGACTGAAAAGTCCCGGGTTCGATTCCAGTCAAGGGCATGTACCTTGGTTGCAGGCACATCCCCAATTGGGGGTGTGCAGGAAGCAGCTGGTCGATGTATCTCTCTCATTGATGTTTCTAGCTTTCTATCCCTCTCTCTTCTTCTCTGTGATAAATCAATAAAATATATTTTTAGAAAAAGAAATATAAGTGTATTTATGGAAACAAAGTAATATTAACAGCTAAGGTAAGGTAGACTATTTGAAACTGAACTTGTCCCAAAAATGTTTGAATTGCATAATGTATGTAGTAAATACCCTATAACAGCGAGGTTTAGTGTGGGATGACTCCTGGTCAGAGGATTTCTTTTGATCTGGGCACTTTTTATTTTCTAAATATGTTTTTATTGATTTTAGAGAAAGGAAGGGAGCACGAGAGAATGAGAACCAGAGACATCAACATCAATAAGCTACCTCCTGCATGCCCCATACTGGGGATCAAGCTTGCAACCCATGCATGTGCCCTGACTGGGAATCAAACTGGTGACCACTAGGCGCATGGCACTATGCTCAACTGAGTCACACTGACCAGGATTGATCTGGGCACTTCTTAATGGCTTGGCCTGATGTATCCTACACTAGTCATTGACTTGACAAATAGTTATTGATTTAATATATTCCTGGGTTTAAGTAACTATTCTAGTTTCTAAAACAGGGAACACAATGGTGAACAAGAATGATAATGTCGATCTCTCACAAAGCTTACATGTAAGTAGGGGGAAAAGAAAAATAAATAAATATAAAAAGATGTTTAAAGTCAGTATGTAATAACTTCTGCAAAGAGAAGTAGAGAAGGAAAGGGGATACTGAGGGTTAAAGTGTAGTTTCTAGTTCATGTGGTCAAGTATCTCTGAGGAGGTAATACTGAGCAGAGACCTGAAGGAAGTAAAAGAGGAGGTGGTGCAATTATCTTGAGATAATTCAAGCAGAGGAATCAGCAATAGCAAAGACTGAAGCCAGGAGTGCTTGGTAACCTATGGAAAAACAGGTCAGTGTGGCCACAGAAGAGGGAAGCAAGGAGAGAAGGCAGGAGATGTGATTAGAAAGCTATCCAACAGTCCATCCTGCAGGTGATCAGTTTCATTATAGGGAGTTTGAAATCCCTAAAACTATGCTGAGAAACCATTAGAAAACTTTGAGCATTGGAGTGGCACAGTCTGACATGTTTTAAAAGGACCCCTCTGGAAAACTAACTGTGTGGGAAACAGACTGTAGCAAGTCAGAGTGGGATCAGGGGAATCATTCGGTGCCTTCCATAGCAGAACCAAAGAGATGACTGGGCTCTAATAAAATGGCAGTGGGATGAGAAGTGGCCATATTTGGGATATATTTTGAAACACAATCAGCAGATAACTTGAATAATTGGTATAAAAGGAACATAAGTGAATACTGAATCCTAGCAAAATTGATTTCTAGTAAAAGCTAGCTGGATGAATGATACTGTCACACTGAGAAAGCTTGAGAAGAGCTCAGTTTGGGGATGAAGGGGAATTAAAAATTTGGACAAGCTAAGTTTGAGATGCCTATTAAAAGTCTTGATGGATGCCAAGTAAGTAAGATAAATGAAACTATAGTTCAGAGGAGAGGTCAGATCAAGAGATATCTATTTAAGCCGAAAATGGTTTGGCTCAGTGGATAGAGCATTGGCCTGTGGACTGAAAGGTCCCAGGCTTGATTCCCGTCAAAGGCATGTACCTTGGTTGCGGGCACATCCCCAGTAGGGGGTGTGCAAGAGGCAGCTGATTGATGATTCTCTCTCACCAATGTTTCTAACTCTCTATCCCTCTCTCTTTCTATTTGTAAAAAATCAATAAAATATATCTTTTAAAAGCGAGAGAGAGAGAGAGAGAGAGAGAGAGAGAGAGAGAGAGAGAGAGATCTATTTAGGAGTCATTATATATAGATAGTTTTAAATGGAACTGAATTAGATCACCAAGAAAAAGACTACAGCTTAAGAGAATGTCTAGGCATTTTTTCAGGGCAGGGTGAAGCAGGATCCAAGACGACAGGAAAGATTTCTTCATTAGAACAAAAGTTGCAGTAGAAAGAGGTTGAAGTGAGGCCCAAAGACCCAAAACTTACACACAGCTGTATCACAGGCTGGTATGAAAATTACTTCATGTCCACTTCCTAAGACATTAAGTGAGGTGTTCTGTCCATGCCTGCCCCATCCTTACAGTTGATAAAAGACTCAAGATGTTTCTTCTGTGAGAAGTCACAATGGGGCACTGCTAGCAGGCAAGGAGAAAAAGGTGTGACCCCAAGACATCCTCACACCCCTACTGGGAAGAGAAAAGGCCAAAACTCCTCCTTTCCATTTTGTAAGTAATGTCAATGCTAAGCAACATCTGAGTACATTCAGGAGAGTATGAAAATGATGAGTCAGAGCAGCATCAAAGAAGAGAAAAAAAGGAAAAAAATATTGATAATACATAAAGAGCCAAAGAAATAGAAGATTTTTCTTAATTTGTCTTCCTTACTGGTCAGGAAAATAAGAAGGAAAAGAAAATGCAATCTTGGCTACTTGACATTTCACAAGGGAGGCAGCATTCGGAGCCCTCTGAGGGAGATCACTGTTCAGGATCTTAGTGAACAGGAGGTTATGCAGTGGAGACCCTGAGAGATAATTCAACTGGGATGGATTCAGAGGGATGATATGCAAGCATTCAATCCTGTGAAAGAAGGAGTCTAATGTGTGTTCCAAATGGCAGTGAAAGATTAATTTATTTTAGAAATTGTTTCTGAGCACAGAAAATCTATGAGACAGTTGAAAAAAGTAAATGATGAAAACACGTAGAATTCTAGCTTCTTCTTCATTTTTTTTCAGGAACAATGAGCAGAAGAAAGCGTATGAACTACTTTAAATATGTTCCAATGTATGAACATGACAATAAAAGCAAATATCAGTTAGTTATCTTTTATTTCCCCTTGCACTTCCCATTTGGGAACAGTTTTAAGTACTAGACAAAGAGAGAATAGATAGATAGGTAGATAGAAAGAATATATACATATATAAACATACATCAATAAATAATTTAATAAAATGTTATGAACATATTTACATGATATTTTACAGATTTTGGAAAAGAGGGTATCTTTAAAAATACCCAAAAGCCGAAACCAGTTTGGCTCAGTGAATAGAGCGTCGGCCTGCGGACTGAAGTGTCCCGGGTTCAATTCCGGTCAAGGGCATGTGCCTTGGTTGTGGGCACATCCCCAGTGGGGGGTGTGCAGGAGGCAGCTGATCAAGGATTCTCTCTCATTGATGTTTCTAACTCTCCCTCTCTCTTTCTCTGTAAAAAATCAATAAAATGTGTATTTTGAAAATAAAAATAAATAAATAAAAATACCCAAAAACCCCTGAAAATTATATAACAAATATAATTATTAATATTTTACTTAATTGATTCATTTTTTAAAGGCATTCCATATCACTCTCAAGTCCCTTTTGTCCTCATGCCTAGTCCTAATCCTCTGGCAATGATAAGTATTATTCTGTGTTTGTTTAAAATTTATAGCAATGTTATCATGCTGTAACTACCATTTTTCAACTTGCTTTTTTTCACTGAGCATTGTTTTTAAGGAGCATACATGTATATATAGATTTATTTCATACCTTAAGTTCTTTCTCAGTTATTTGTGGATTTTGCACTATCTCATATAATTATCCTGAGTGAGCTAGACAGAATACAGCAATCTTACTTTACAGATGACAGTACTAAAGATTGTTCAGCTGGTAAGCACAGAACCTTCTGTCTCTATGGCCAGTGCTCCTTCACTGTATCAACCATTTCAAAATTATCTTAACAGCATTAAAATCATTTTGTTTCAAAGGTAAACTTTACACAGAATCCCAGTACATCAGAGGAATTCACACTGGTGCCATAGGCAGAAGTCCTGGGCCATGGCCCTAGTTCTGCCCTGTACCCTGCAGTGAGTGTCTCTCCAGACAGCCTAGTGTACCTCTAGGCCTCACAGCACCTGGTCTATGAACCCGTGCAGTAGAGCAGCTGCCTTTCTGAAAACTCTGCAGTCTGGACAGGGTTATAAACAGACCAAGAAGCCCATAGCAATTTGGTCAATGAGAACACACATATTGTGATACCACCTGTGCACGATGGGGTCATGGGCAAAGGAAGGCTGCAAAGCTGGGCCTGTATTGAGGACCCAGAGTGAAAGCTGTTTAATATTCTCCTGGGATTAAAACTCAGCAAGAGAAGATCTCAAGAAGATGGGGACCTCACACCGTGATGGAAAATAGATACATTGGAGATGGGCGAGAGGAGTAGTGAGCAAGCATCAAGGAAAGGGTGGCCTTTGCAGATGCCAAAGAGAACACACCCTTCAAAGGAGACATTTCAGCTCGTGGGAGAAAAATGAAAACAGCATCCATGAAAATTAATAGACAACATAAAAACAGAAAATATAGGGTGCCCAAAAGTGTATACACACACTTTGAATAATATAAAGGGAGTGTTTATTAAAATACATTTCATTTTGAAAATTGAGCCACCAGCTATTGAAGTGTATATACATTTTGGGGACTATATATGAAGCCAAGGAAGGGAAAAATTAAAAATAAGATTTGCCTTTGTTTTCTAAATAGAATGACAAAAGTCTAAAATAAGAAATGCCTTGGATTAAACAAGCTTTTAAAAATATAGAGCTAAGCACAAGGTAAAGGGGAACATATAATAAAAATATCACAAAGCTCAAGAGGCCTACAGACAGTGTATAACACTGAATGGAATACCAATTTAATCTGAGATCAAGAAGTAAGATTATAAATCAAAAGTGACATGTTGCATACAAATAGATATGGTATAAATCCTGGAGACAAGAATGGTGTTAAAAAGTGGTATCAATTGAATCTCAGCGTTGGATAGTTAAGGACTGGAAGAATAAGAAAACAATAAGACAGGCAATCTTGCTGTTGTATGTCAAAAATACCCTTTGAGACAGCATAAAGGGACCTGGATATTATTATGCTAAGCAAAATAAGACAATCAGAGAAAGACAAATAAATACCACATAATCTCATTTATATGTAGAATCTAATGAACAAAATAAAGTGATGAATATAATAGAACTAGTGATATGGATGCATGGAACAGACAGACGAATCTCAGGTGGAAGCAGGGAAGGATAGAGATTAATCAAATAACATGTGTATATGCATTTCCCATGGACAGAGGCAATAACAGGGTGGTGAAGGACGGGGCAGGGCAGGCATCAGATGGAGGAGGGCAATGGGAGAAAAAGAGGGAAATCTGTAATATTCTAAATAACAATTATATATATGCATATACATATATAGCAGTTCTTTATTTTTAGCGTTTAATTTTTTTAATATATTTTTATTGATTTCAGAGAGGAAGGGAGAGGGAGAGAGTGATAGGAACATCAATTATGAGAGAGAATCATTGATTGGCTACCTCCTGCACTCCCCCAACTGGGCATTGAGCCCAAAACTGGGCATGTGCCCTGACCAGATATCAAACTATGACCCTCTGGTTCATAGGTTAGCACTCAACCACTGAACCACACTGGCCAGGGTAAAGCAGCTCTTTAAAGCAGAACACTTTTAATGAAGATCCCATTTATCCACAGCATCATTACAGTGTTTGACATTGGTATTTAATAAGCATTTGTTGAATCAACCTCCTAATAAGAGAGGAAGGCTGGATATTATAATTTTATTCTTAAATATGTGAGCTCAACCAGAGAGAGAAAGTTTACAGAGAAGATCAGGACATTAAAAACCTCTAAGAACTGCAAAATAAATAAATAAATAATTAATTAAATAAATAAATAAATAATAGGATCACTAGAACATACCAAAGGTATCATTAGGTTTGTCTTCCACAACTAATGCCAAACTACAAACTGAAACCAACATTCTTGTAGGAGAGAAGATGATGTCTATTAAAACAACTGTGTGTGTGTGTGTGTGTGTGTGTGTGTGTGTGTGTGTGTGTGAAACATTGTCTTTCTGTACATGCACATCCAACTGGAGTCAACACCTCAAAAATAAGAGAGAGAAGACAGAAGGTGGAATGAGGCTGGTTACAAATAAAGCATTTTTGTGATATTGTTAAAAAAAAAAGATCTAAGAAGGGAACACATTTATGATCTTGACAATAAAAAAAAATCTCTATAAAAGCAGAAGTCTATTAATAGAGTCTGAAGAAGAGCTGACCAGAAGATAAAGCACATTTAGTGATAAAAGGAGGGGGAAACAGGTATGGGAAACAATCGTGAAAATTTGAGAAGTCTGAGTTTATAAGAAATTGTTTTAGCTTTGATGGAAGAAGAGGAATAATGTACATTTCTATTGTGTAAATAAATTTTATATTTTTAAACCTCTGCAGATCTAATGAGAACTTCAAAAGAGTTAGTCGGTCTCAACAAGTGTTTGATAGCAAGTCTTCTAATTACTATTTTGTACATTCAATCCTATTAGGATGATGCATTTTCAAATTCTTTATGCTACCAAGTCCAACATGTAGCATCATTAAACAAAATTTAGTTCCAACTTCCAAACTTCCTTCCATTTATTCACTGGTTGTTTATATTCAACATCCAGGACCTGCTGATAGTAAAAAGTTAGGAAGGAAGGCAGCATTCATTCAAAGCAATGGTTTCCAGAAATTTAATTGAAGAAGAATTTGGGGTAGGGGGATAACAGGATTTGGAAGCTGAATTTTTTAAAAATATATTTTATTGATTTTTGATAGAGAGGAATGGAGAGGGAGGGCGAGTTAGAAACATCGATGAGAAACATTGACCAGCTGTCTCCTGCACACCCCCCATTGGGGATGTGCCCACAACCAAGATACATGCCCTTGACCGGAATCGAACCCGGGACCCTTCAGTCCCCAGTCCGACACTCTATCCACTGAGCCAAACCAGTTTGGCTGAAAGCTGAATTGTTAACCAAACCACTGCCAACCAATGAGAGCTTGTCATGAAATGATTTAGAAACGTTTTACTGAGCAGTGAAAACCATGAAACTGGCAAAAATTCATAAAGAACCATGAGAAAATCTGGGAGGAAAATTATTTGAACTTTGGCACCAGGAGCAAAGCAAAAAAATTACAGTCAGAGCTGAATTCACCCCAGTGTTATTCTGTATTCTCTTCCTTAATTCATGTAGCGAGGCAGGACCAAGGGTGGGGCCATTTCATTGTCACCCCTCCCTAAGCATAGAGCTGGACATTTAAGGGGCACACCCAGCTTCTGGGACCCCTCTCGCTGCAAAGTGGCAACAGTTTCCATAAGACAACTACAGGCAGAGAATGAATACTCTCTCCCTTGGGTATTGAGTTTTAAACATTCTGCAAAACTATATATATATATATATATATATATATATATATATATAGCAGAATTGAATTAACCAAGTGTTTGGATCTTGCCTCATTTAAGCATAGCACGGGAGTGTTATATACACCTGAAAATTCCGGTTTTTCAGGCCTCTCCAAATATGTCAATATATTCATCTGGATCTTGAGGTTATTTGCACAAAGTATAATTAATTTTTCCCTGTTTCTGAGTGGATAATAAAACCCCACCCACCCCCTTTCCTTTTTAAAGAGATGTATCTTTAATGGAATTACTCTTCAGGAAGGTAGTGAGGACAAGGAATGGGACAGGACTTAAATCAGTTCATTTGATTTTCTACTTATAGGGCTGGGCTCTTATGAGTTTGAGGGGGGAAATGATATAAATAGTAATGTGTATGTTTTAGTTATCCACATTGTTACTATTCCTTATTATAGAAAATGTTTAGTTGGTGACTTACAAAATGGGGGTTATCAAAAAAGAAAGTTATTCAAATTCATTTCTGAGAGTTCTTGTCCTTTGACCTAGGAACTTGCCCACCTGCTGAAATAAATTTTAGCAAATCCAACCCCCAAATGACCCAACATTAGAATGGGGCAAGACTTCAGGCCAAGCCTGGTATCTGTGTGCTATTTCCACACAATACCTTGAAAGTGGCATAGGCAAACCCCTATGAGATGAAGACATTCCATGGCTAAAGGATGAGATGAATTTGACATTCCTCTCACATTAAAATACCTCATGAGATGAATTTGACATTCCTCTCACATTAAAATACACCCAGAGTCTTCAAAACCTTATGGGACATAGCCCAAAGAGCCTAAGTGACAAGCAAAATAATGTGGAGTTTCTATGACCAAATAAATGTTTGGTGGATGAAGTCCTCATGTTCTATTCCTCTGATCACACCTTGGCAGGGCCTGTGTCAGCTGCTTTTGTCTAGCTTGACCATTTCCTCTCAAAAGCTGTTAATTTCAAGAGACAGACCCAACTGAATCCCATGCAACAGGATAATTCCCATTCCCATCTGATTGCCATTATGATTGCAATTCTGATCAGATTAGTAAATTGGGCTTTTTCTTTCCTAGCCATAATAATTATGGAGACAGAAGGGCAGTGGTTTAATGCAGTGTTAATCTTTAGAATGGAGTGGGAGGCTTGTTAACAATATGCACCCCAGGTACCCAGACTTACTTCAACATAGTCACTGAGGGACAGAATAACTTTGCAGTCCATGTATTTAACCCTTGCACCTAGGTGATACTGATGATTAGCCAAGTTTGGGGGAGCCCAGTCAAATGGAAAGCATGTGGGACATCAGTGGATGGTGGCTCCATTTCATCTTTCCTTCTGCAGGTGTGGCCTCTTAGGTCTCCATTCTCTGGCCTGTGAAATGGCGATGAGGATGACTGCTTTCTCCCTCTTCTCACTGCGATGTTGTATAGGTCAAAGAGATACTGACCTTCATTTTCTGATCTGTGGATCGGAGAGGACCGAGGCATGCCCTTCTCATATTCATGCAGGGCTAGGGTACGCCTCATTGGCCCGCATGCAGCGTCCAGCTTGTGTGCTGCCACTCTGTTCCCATGTTTGTGGACTGGCATCGCCCGGGGCAGAGACAGAGCAAGGATGAATGAACCTGGCAAGCCTGTGCAGTAGCTGATGATGCAGTCTTGCTGAACTTGAACACTCTTTATATATATATATATATATATATATATATATATATATATATATGGTTGATTTTTCACAGAAAGGAAGGGAAAGGGATAGAGAGTTAGAAACATTGATAAGAGAGAAACATCAATCAGTTGCCTCCTGCACAACTCCTACTGCGGATGTGCCTGTAACCAAGGTACATGCCCTTCACTGGAATCAAACCTGGGACCCTTCAGTCTGCAGGCAGACGCTCTATCCACTGAGCCAAACTGGTCAGGGTAAAGAGCCTGAACACTCTTGACCCACGTCATCCTCCTTCCTAAATCATCCCTCCTGAGGAAATATTAATTCCTAAATAATCAACAAGTATCGTGTTGCCAGTCACCTGGAATGATCAGGGATAACCTCAGCTTCTTCAGGAAATATCGTAAAGGAAGAGACAATCAAGACAGTCTTTATTTTGTTTGAACTTTAAAAGATGTGATCTGTTACTCTAGAAAGCAATATTTGGCCAAATGAAAATTAATAATGTGTTTTTTTTCTCTCCCAGTGGATGGTCAATGTGCTATCCTAGGATAAAAGTAGATTGCACTTTGACCCCTCATATGAGAGTATTCATATGTCCTGTGACAATCGAGTGCGGTGTTTCCACACTCACCTGTTTCAACCATACTACTTGCCATAGGGCTGGGCACATGGTGAGCATTCAATGAATACAAGTTGCCAAACTGATCCTGAATCTGTCCACAGGGGTCTTGAGATTTCTTCTGAGGAAAAAAATAGCCAAATAGATCTTGATAATGCCAGTGAACTCGGAAAACTGGAGAAGGCTGTCTACATACAAAGAAACCAGGTGTCACTAGACCCTAGCATTTTCTTGGGCTCCTAGACAAGACCCAGAGGGCCATGCTGCCGCCATGGATACATTCTCTAACGGAGTATTTATACCTCAGAGACTCCAGCCAGCTAGGAGAGTATTTATGCGGCAGTAAAAACTTTAACGGAGAGCTGTTTGGCTCTAATAGTTTCAGGTATTTCTACACATCTCTGCTCACCATGTGTCATGTTGAATTATATTGTGTCCAGAGTGTGACAGCAGCAGCCCATAATGGGACTAACATAAAATGGAATGGCCCGAGAGAGGGAATAGAGAAGGAGGTAAGAGAATGGGAGAGGAGGGAGAAGAAAAGGAAAGAAGAGGCTTTAAAAAGAAATAGTTGTTTTACGTTTGGTTGTTTGATTTCCAGATTCTAAGGAAAGTGAAGAATGTAGAGAGGAATTTATGTGGCTGGCCTCACCTGCCGTTCTCAGGTGGGGCACTCTGGGTAAGGGCTGCAACATTCATGGGTAGCACAGTGCAGTGGGTCAGAGCACAGACTCTTGAGCCTCATTTCCTGGGTGCAAATCCCAGCATTACCATGCCCTCGCTCTGAGATCCTGAAATGCTATTTAACCTCTTTCTGCCTCAGTTTCTTTATCTGTAAAATGGAGATAGTAATCCTAGTGCTACTTTATGAAAGTTGATATAAACATTAAATGAATTAATATTTTAAGTACTTAGTGCCTGACACATAGTAAGTCACATATACATATATATTCACATCTATATAAATAAAATCCAAGTGACTGGTATGCAGGAATGACCAGAATGACCAGAACGATTGGAATGACTAGTCACCCTGATGCTCACTGTGGCCGGCCAACCGGCCCAATTGGAGCCCCAATCTGACCCCACAACCTCCTGTGGCCCCTCCTTTCAGCCAGCCTGGCCCCTAATCGGACCCCACCCCAAGCCAGGCAGATCCCACCCTTGCATGAATTCCTGCACCGGGCCTCTAGTATTCATATATTTACACATATGTTTATATATTTAATATATATGCACATTTCTAGAATCAAATACCCATTGAATGCCCACTATTGGGTACTACAGTAGGGGGCACCAGTCTAGAATCTGAAATGACACCAGTCTAGGTGTTATTCAAATTATAAATGAATATTCTTCAGGAAAAAGTTCTTTCTGAGCTTGGCTATGTAATTTCTTTTTTGGGGGAAAATGGCACAACTATGAAATTATCTACTAATAGGTACATTAAATATTTAATGTGCTGATCACTATAATGAACATTTTATAAGGATTCTCTAATTTTGGACTCACAACAACTCTATGGGTTTGGAACTAGTAACCTCAGTGCACAAATAAGAAGCTGGAAGATGAGTGAGGTTAAGCAACCTGCCCAAGGTCACACAGCTGGTATATGATAAAGCTGGGATTTGAACCAAATTTATTTCTTGACTCTAAATTTGGGGTCCTTAATCTCAACAGATATGTGTGTTAAAATTAATATAGTTTAGCCTGGCTGGCATGGCTCAGTGGTTGAGCATTGACCTATGAACCAGGAGGTCATGGTTCAATTCCTGGTCAGGGTACAGGCCTAGGTTGTGAACTCCATTCCCAGTGTGGGGTGTGTAGAAGGCAACCTATCAGTGATTCTCTCTCATCATGGATGTTTCTATCTCTCTCATTCTTTCCTCTCTGAAATCAATTTAAAATATTTTAAAATATAATATAGTTGTTATTCTGATCCAGCTCAAAGATGAGTAGTACTGTGTAGTTTAAATCTTAGATTCTAGTGCCTACTTCATGTAGCACAAAACCATAGTCAACAAGCTAAAGGGAAAAAACCCTCTCCTCTGATGGGCAAACCATTCTCCTGAAAAGCCACAGGTGAAATGTTAAAATGACACAATGTAGACCTTACATTTTTAACCACTTTGTGCCAAAATTCTTCAGAACACTAGTCACTGTGATAAGCACTTTACAAGGATTATCTAATTTCAACTTCACAATAATTTTATGAGGTTGAAGCAAATTTCTCCAGTCCATAATAGATATGAATAAAAGGTAATATTGTTGTTGCCATATTACATAAGGGGATCCTGACACACACAGCTGCTTAAAGATTTATCTAAATAACAATGGAGCCTGTGTTTGGCTCCATCTCTGGTGTTCTGAATTCAGGGTGTGTGTTCTGAACCGCGGTGCTATTCCACAAGATGTGACCAAACTCCAAAGCCAGCACTGTAGATTGAAAATATAAGATTTATTAGGTTTAAGTAAGCAGGGAACTCGTCCAAAAAGAGAGCAGAAAATTCATGAAGGAAGAATCCCTTGGTAATTCATCCATGGGATCACCAGTTTCTTGCACCTATATTTGTACTTTTGGCTTGTGTGGCAAGGAAGACAATAAAACGCTTTCACATAGTACAAGAGAAAAAGTCTAAGTTTGTCTTGCTGGAGTGAATAAACTTTGAACTTGTCACTCAGTGTGAGTCTAAGAAGCAGCCAAAAACGAATAAAAGCACTATTGCTAGCTGTTATTATCATAGCACTTTCAGATTGATTAAATGGTGCACATGATCTCAAGCGCAGTTGAATACTGCAAATAACCTAAAGTGAAAACAAAGCTATGTTTAGGAAGCTTCTGTGGCAAAAGCTCTGAGGATGAATCTCTCCTTTATACTTTGACCTCTGCAGCCTCTCTTCTCCACTTCCTCCTTTCCCTATCCTGCAGAAAGTCATCTACATTCCTGAAAATGGCTTGCACTTCAACCAATATAATAGCTTAAATTCCAGATTTCCAAGCTCAATTTGCAAAGGAACTTTCCCCTTCCACTCAGCTGCCCCCAGAAACATCACCATCTTGATCCTCCGGAGAATGTGTTGTTTTTCCTTTTTGTGGGCCTGAACAAAGGCAGGGGCTGCTTAAGCAGTAACATAAGAGCATTTAGGAAAACAACTCTACTAACTGGAGAACATCTTGTTTAGTACTTAACGCTACATGATGAAGACAAACTTCATCCTGGAGTTTGCTGGGTCTACTTTCACCCCCATTTCCATCTGTTATTTTGCTGTGATACTGACAGCCACTCAGATGGCTAAGTGCTCATCTGGGGCTCCTAGATTAGAGTCCGTCTGTTTAGCCATAGTTTTGATCAGTGACTCACAGACTCGATTTCCTTGATGTCTATAAAAGAGTTTCATAGGTTGGTCATAGTTAGCATGCAAAGCAAAACCTTACTTTTTCCAAAAAAGTAGGAAGTAAGTTACCTTATATTCTCTCTTTCGGTGGCATCTGGGGGTTCATGTTCTCCAGCACTATGTCACATGGCCCCTCCCAAAAGTAATGTATCTAAATTAAATGTCTCCTATATAATATGTGTTTATCTACTTATCGATCTATAAATGTATAGATCATTATGTGAGATACACAGAGAGAGAACTATAAAACTAGTTACCAACATGTTCACTATGCGTTCAATGTAGTTACTTTTAAGAGATGGGATGAGTAAGTTTATAATTCATTTTGTACAACATTTTCTAGATTTTCTATAAAAATGTAAATTAAATATCTAGTCTCTCACATATTCCTATAAAAGTATGAAATGAACAGAGAAATTAAGACATTTTCCCAGGTCAATTCATCATGTTGATAAATTAGAAAGCCAGGTCAAAAGTAGTCTAGTCCTTGTTGAACTGGTTGAATCCAAATGTCTTCCTGCTATCTTTCAATGTGTGTATGTATCTTTAAGAATGCTAGCTAGCTGTTCTGTCTGATATGGTAGCTACAAGCTTCATGTAGTTCTTAACTTTAAATTTTATTTAATTAAATATAATTAAAAATTCAAAATTGAGTTTCTCAGTTGCACAAGTTATATTTCAAGTTCTCAGTAGCCACAAGTGCCTACTGACTACCAATTAGACCTCACAGAAACAGAAAATCCCATCAGAAAGATTATTAAGACAGCATTGGCTGGAGAGTGATGATGAGTGTCTTCAGGGACTAGTTGAATACTACAGGATTAGACCAAAAACCACAGTCTGAAGACTTTTGGGGAAGTCATAAAACCTGAATAGAAAATAGAAGAGTCACAGGCGTCCCAGCGGAAGCCTAAGACACCAGCCAATGCCTAGACTTCAAATGGTTTTCTGAACTGCTTAGACACTAGTTGTCAGAAGTGCACAATTGTGGAAGCCTGTCTCTGCCTCCATGTATATAATTGCAAGCACATTTTCATGGGTGAAGACCAGCACGTAGTGCTAGCAGTGCATAAGCATGGGATGCAATAAAATACCTTCAGCTTTTTCTACACCACAGAGATGAGAGGACTAGAACTCTCTGAGCTTGGGATAGACACTGAACTGAGTAATTAGGGCTCCGCTTATTTTATATCATGTGTTCTTGACTTGTCACTTGAACTCTTGCTACACAAAGGGTGATCTTTGGACCAACAACATCAGCATCACCTGGAAACTCAGAGATGCAGAATCTCATGCCCTACTCCAGACCCAGTCAGAGACTCATGTTCACATGATCCCCTGTGATTCTTGTGCACGCTGAAGACTGAGGGTCACTGATTTCTCTCCTTTTCACTCTACTTTCAATTTCTGGAATGTAAAGGAGACTCACTCAGATCTTTGAGCTGAAATTTGGAGTGTAGCATTTAGTAAGCACTTATTGAAAATCTGAGATCTGGCTTTCAAATTTTAAAAGTCAATGTACTTCCAATATGTTGTCAAAAATATACTTTAAGCTGAAACCGGATTGGCTTAGTGGATAGAGCATTGGCTTGCAGACTGAAAGGTCCCAGGTTTGATTCCGGGAAAGAGCATGTACCTTAGTTGCAGGCACATCCCCATTGGAGGGTGTGCAGGAGGCAGCTGATAGATGATTTTCTCTCATTGATGTTTCTGACTCTCTGTTCCTCTCTCTTCCTCTCTGTGAAAATCAATAAAATATTTTTAATATATATATTAAGAAATAGTGAGCATTTAATGCTTTCCTTTGGTTTAAGATGCAAAGATTAGAGCTTATCATGTAGTAATACTAATAAGCAAATAATAGCCCATGCAAGATTCCTTTGTTCCTTGCACTGCTGTCTATAGGGCAATCATTTTTAAAAGCTTTTATTGGATAGCTTGAACAGAGTCATGCCCTAATTATAGTCTTCCTTTTTATTTGCCACTGAGAGGAAATGCACCAGATGAAGCTGTTTGAGACGCTATGGTTTGTTCAGCTGTATTAAATGCTTCTAACTGCTGACTTTTATTGTTCTTAACAAGTCAAGACCAGACTGAATGTCTTTGAGGATAATTGTTTTTATTCATTCCCCTTCTGCATTGCTAAAATGGAGGCTGTATGTAAATTAAGGAAAGAGACTTGGAAGAGAACTGCCCAGACCTCTGCTGGTACCCAGAAAGAGCCAAAGCCAAATCCCCTCTGTTTAGATTATTGCATGTCTCTGTGATCAGTGCATTCTCCTATGAAATGAATGTTTCTTGAGTCTTCAGAGTGGTGTCTATGCACTAAGTTAACCTGACTCATGCACAGAATCCATTCCAAAAGAAAAATCCATGCCAAGGAATATAAATACTCCTAATGTTAAGTTCACAGCCATGTAGTGGACAATGCAATGAGTAGGCTTATACCATGAAATTTACTGGAAGCCAGGAATCAGACTTTCTGAGTCTCCATCTCGATTCTAACATTTATTTGCCATGTGACCTTGGGATAAAGAAATAAAGTCATGGTTCTCAAATGGGTGTGATTTTGTGCCCCCTTTTCTGTACCAAAGGAACATTTGGTAATGTCTGGAGACACTTTTCTTTCACTACTTTTTTTTAACCTTTTAAATTTCATTTTTCAATGTTATTTGTTTACATTCATTATTATTTGGTATTAGTTTCAGATGTACAGCATAGTGGTTAGATAATCATATACTTTATAAAATGGTCTCCCCAACATTTCAAGTACCCACCTGGCACCATACATAGTTATTACAATAATTTAGAGGCCCAATGCATGAAATTCATGCACTTGGGGGAGAGAGGGAGTGTTCCTCAGCCCGGCCTGTGCCCTCTGGCAGTCAAGGAGCCCTTACGGAGCGGGCCTAAGCTGTCAGTTGAACATCTTTAGCACTGCAGCGGAGGCAGGAGTGGCTCCCACCACCACTGCTGTGCTCGCCAGCTGGGAGCCTGGCTTCTGGCTGAGCGTTGCTCCGCCCCCCCCCCCCCTGGAAGTGCACTTACCACGGAGGGGGGGGGGGGGCACACGACAGCTTCTTCATTGAGCTCCTGCCTCCTGGTGGTCAGTGCGCATCATAGTGACTGTTCATTCGCCATTCAATTTGTATATTAGCCTTTTATTATAGAGGATATTGACTGTATTCCCCTATGCTATACTTTATATCCCCATGACTACTCAGTGACTACCAATTTGCACTTCTTAAACCCTTCACCTTTTTCACCCAGCCACCTAGCCCCACCCCTTCTGTCAAACATTAGTCTATCCTCTATATCTGTTTTATATTGTTTGTTTGTTTGTTTTGCTCTTGAGATTCCACATATAAGACATTCTTTTTTAAAAAATATATATTTTATTGATATTTTACAGAGAGGAAGGGAGAGAGATAGAGAGCTAGAAATGTCGATGAGAGAGAAACATCAACCAGCTGCCTCTTGTACACCCCCTACCGGGGATGTGGCCGCAACCAATGTACATGCCCCTGACCGGAATCGAACCCGGGACCTTTCATTCCCAGACCGACACTCTACCACTGAGCCAAACCGGTTTCGGCATATAAGACATTCTTTATCGTCATAACTTGGGGGTGCTACTCTCATCCAGTACATAGAGGCCAGGATTGCTGCTAAACATCCTATTATACACAGGACAGCCCACACATCAAAGAATTCTCCAGCGTGAAGTGCCATTAATACCATGTAGAGAAACACTGAACATAAAGAATGTATTATTGCCATCATTCAGCACTGATCTGCTCAATAAAAAACATAGCCTACCAAAGCACCAGAGACCTGGACTATGGAATCAATAAACAAGGATCGAGCTCTTATTTCATCCTCAACACTATTTCAGGTTCTGTGGGAAACACAAAAATATCAGGCATGGTGTTTTACTTATTCTTTCAGAAACTAGAAATTAGAATAAACCACTGAGTTTAATGGGATAATTCCTCGTTGATCCATTCCAGTAATCTTTTGCTGCCTCTCTACATGGTGCCCAGTCTAATTACAGGATGACTCCCTATTCCCCTGGGATGCCACTTTTCATTCGCCTTCACTTCCTTGTTCTGAAGAAACAGCAATTTGCCACTGAACGGTTATTAGCCTTTTTCCCTTTAAGAGACTAAGAAGAAGAAAGGGGAAAAAAAAAAGCCCACAGGATAATTTTAAAAGTTGTTGCTCCAGTTTTCCTCCAACTTTAGAAATCTCTGTTGGCTTTTAATTAAGAACTTGCATTTAGACTGTGAGATGAACCAGATTTGAAGGATTGTTTTTTTCTCTGTTAATGAAGTGGCACTCATTTCCCTAGGAGGGGTTTTCCCCAGATTCTCATTGTTCCACTAAAGATGATTTACATGGGCATCTGTAGAGATAGCTGGATCTTTGATTGGAGAGCGAGCCTAGGATAGACACACTGTGCCTTCCCTCTGAGAAACTAGGAAATAAACACCTTCGGGACACTGAGCTGAAAATATTGCAAACTTCAGGGTGGAATGGCTTGAAGGGGGGAGGGTAAACCCTTTCTTTTTTCAAATGAAATCTTATTGGGATCGACAATAAGTAAAACAAAGAAAACCCACAAAAATAATAATTAATATATCTAACATCTATTCAGTGCTTTCTCCATATTCTAGACACTGTGCAAAAGCCTCTATGTGTATTATCTCGGTTCATACTCAAAGTAACTATATGATAGGGCTGATTAATGACCCAAATTATAGATGAGGAAAGTGAGCCAGGGAAACAAGCCCTCCCACCCAAAGCAAATGCTTTTAGGTTGAGTTTATTGAATTTAATTACATATAATTAAATCCACAGTTTTTGGGCTCATAGTTCATTGACTTTTGACATATATATACAGTCTTATAACATGCCAGCATAAAGATAGAGACTATCAGCTGATTCCCTCAGAAATGTTTCTTAGAGCTTCTTTGTAAAGTCAATATACATCCTACTGATCTATTTTCTTTTTCAATACTTTTGCCTTTTCTATAATGCTACATTAATGAAATCATAAAGTATGGCACTGTTTTTCTTTCACTTAGCACACAGCTTTTGAGATTTATAGATGCTTTGTATTTATCAGTTGCTCTTTCCTTTAAATTGCTGAGTAGTATATTCCATTGTGTGAACTTATCACAACTTGCTTATTTATTCAACAGCAGATGGACAACTGGGTTGTTTCCAGTTTGAGATTACTGTGTATGACACTACAATAAACATGGGCACACATACATCTTTTGTAAACCTGTGTGTTTCTCTTGCCAAAATACCTAACCTAAGAGTGAGATTTCTCCTCCTTATAGTAAGTGTATGCGTAAGTCTTCAAGAAACTGACAAATTGTATTCCAAAATGCCCATACCACTTTGCATTCCCACCAGAAATGTCTGAGTTTCCAATTGCTCCATATCCTTGTCAGCACACAGGACTCTCAGTCTTTTTTATTGTAACCATTCTAGTAGATGTGAGGAGATATCTCAATTTTAATGGGTTTTAATTTGCATTTCCCTGGTAACTAATGATGTTGAGCTTATTTTTGTTTGTTTACTGACCATTCATATATCTTGAAACTACCTTTGGTACTGCTCAATACCCATAAACCTTGACATAAAAAGAGAATTCACAAGAATGACTGGGTTACCATTTCCCACCAGGAAAGATGAACCAAAATCAAATTGCTTTATAAAGAATGCAATGCATTTTATGTTTTATGCATCTATTCTGAAAACCCTGGAAATAAAATTTTCTGCAACATTATTATGACCAATTTACTAAAAGCTTTTAGATATATGAAGAATTACAAACCTATGAATGGTCAGGAATTCTGAATTCTAGTCTCATTTATGCTTGAAATATAACGTATAGCTTTGAGATGATCTCTCTCTCCAACTTTTCCATATGTAAAAATCAGATTTTTAAAAAATCTGCCTTCTAAATAGTTTATTTCTTGACATCTCCATTATTCAAGAATACCAAAATGTTGCGATGTAACCAAAATACAGAATAA
Source organism: Vespertilio murinus (assembly GCA_963924515.1). Classification (NCBI taxonomy): domain Eukaryota; kingdom Metazoa; phylum Chordata; class Mammalia; order Chiroptera; family Vespertilionidae; genus Vespertilio; species Vespertilio murinus. Next base: position 127,435,251 of record OZ004705.1, on the reverse strand, counting down.
TTATTAAATAATAAAAATGTACAGTAAAAATATAATGAACTAATCCAAACACCATTTATATAGTAACTTAGGCTCACTAATCACTATAAAGACCTTAAGCAAGAAATACTTCATGACATAATCTAATACTTCCTAATCTGTTGTTTGGATAGCCAGCCTCTCAAATCTCAGTTTTTGCTCATGGCTTACATACCATTCTTACAAGCTTGCTTCTCTCAAGCCCATAGGAGATTAGAAACAACAAACTAAAGGTAAATTAATGAAATCAAAAGATCAAGAGCAAAATAAGTGTAATATCTAAAACAGCTGAAGAGAATATCTTAAGGAGCAGATATAATCATGCTAAATCATGTTGCAGTAAGACCAGTAGTTTGGCATATATTGATTCACAATGACATTCTCAGGTTTGGAAATGGATCTGATTCAACTTGCTCATTAAAAGTGAAGTAAAACCAAGGCCCAGTGGTTTGGCTAAGATATTAAGTTGACTTAATTGAGGTAATACTCAATTAAGATGGCCTCTCTGTCTCCCACTCCATTACACACACACTCCTGCCTAACAACTTAATTGAAACAAGAATCTTAGTCCTACTCTAGCATTTGACTTTATATGATCCAGAAAAGTTGACATTTTTTGAAGTATATTCCTTACCAAAAGCAAGGGATTTGACTCTTAGAAAAGGAAACCTCCAATTTGGATATAATTCTAAATAACTTTGTGTTTACCAAGAAAAACATGTTGAACATCTCATTTCCCAATTGAGCTATATAAAATACAAGTGCTATGCATTCATGTCTATGCACAAGTTCATGTGTTGTGTGTTGTGCACACGTGTGTTAGGAAGCACCCCATCATGTGCTGAAGCCAGCATATTCAAGCTCTCAAGAGTTATTCTGGGCATCTCTGCTCAACTCCACATTAGAGACATTTCACAGGTAGCTTGAAAGAAGCCTTGGTGAGAATATTTACACAACAAAAATCAATGACCACTACAAATCAGGGCCTTCCTACCTCCCCCCCCCCAAAAAAAAAGGTGGCTGTTAACCATTTATCAATATATCACTTGTTAAACTATTCATGTATTCCTTGAAATAAAATATAGCCTTAATTATTATATGTTGAGTTATTAAATGCATTATGAAGATGGTATTTCAGTTTTTTACTGTTGATACCTTAAGAGTTTTATTTGTTTTTATAGACATTAATATTAATTGGGTCTCTTTTTTTCTTTAATTATAAGAAGAAAATAATCAGACTTTTTTTCTATTACTGAAACCTTACTATACAGTTAATAAGATGAGTAGGGCCCTAAGTGATTTGGCTTAGTGGATAGAGCATTGGCCTGCAGACTGAAAGGTCCCAGGTTCGATTCAGGTCAAGTGCATGTACTTTGGTTGCCGGCACATCCCCAGTAGGAGGTGTGCAGGAGGCAGCTGATTGATGTTTCTCTCTCATAGATGTTTCTAACTCTCTATCCTTCTCCATAAAAAATCAATAAAATATATTTTTTAAAGATTACGAATAGGAAAGATAAAAATATATATTAGTTTGTTCAATTTTGCCAAGATGTATTTTAATATAATGAAAGCAGAAGATCAAAGTCCCAGTTCCATAGTTGGCTGTGTGAAGAGACACAGAGCATAGGCAACACATCTCAGATTCAATGTGCAGTTCTAAACAGCTAAAAATAAATCTTTAATGTTGCTTTATGAATTTGAAAGGTCTCATGCTGTAAGAACAGAGTATAAATACAGTACCACATGACAAGAGCCCAGAGTTTCAGACCTAACCTTGTGAAGTATATATAATATTTACAAGTGCCATATATATTATTGCCAATTACTTTTGCTTTTACAAAATCCTTTTGCAAGTTAGTCTTACAGTTGACTTCAGTCAAATTTTTCATGGTTAAAAGGGGACTATTTTACATAGTGGCCAAAAGTATTGCTGGCATATTATATGTGATAATCGGATAGCTCCCCAAGCTCTCATATCCACCCTATAAAATGAAATACTAGTCGTACTAAATCTTTATTAAAAGAGACCAAAGGTCAGTTAGCATAATGCAAGTGAGAGTTTTAAAACTGATAATATAAAATAGTTTTGTTTTATATTCTGGGACTGTGTATGCAGGCAACATTCTTTTAAACAGCTTTATTGAGATATAATTCACACGCCATATATTTCATCCATTTAAAGTGTACAATTCAATGGCTTTTAGTATATCCACAGAATCATGCACTTGTCACCACAATCAATCTTAGGACATTTTCATTACCCCAAGAAAAACTCTGCACCCCTTAGCCATCACCCTCCAGTCTCCCCAATCCCACTCTTAAATCTAGGCAACCACAAATCTATTTTCTAATTCTATAAATTTGCCTATTTTGTACATTTCAGATAAATGGAATCCTACAATATGTGGTGCATTGTGTCTGGCTTCTTTCACTCAGCATAGAATTTTCAAGGTTCTCCCATGTTGTAACATCTCTCAGTGTTACATTTCTTTATATTGGCAAAATAGATGTTGCTTTTAGATATACCACATTTTGTTTAGTCATTCACTGGTCAACAGATGGCATTTGTATTATTTCTGTTTTTTGGCTTTTATGGTCATTCTTTAATAAATGTTTGTGTGATATATGTTTTCATTTCTTTTGGGTATAGAGGCAGAATTGCTGGATCATATAATCACTATGTTAAATAGTTTGCAGAACTGTCAGGTTATTTTCTAAAGCACTGCCCCATTTTACATTCTTAGCCTAAATACCCAGGAAAATGTATACTATGGGATCCCATTTAAACCAAACAATCTAGTGAATTAATATGTCCTTTCCTTTACTCTGCCCATTGATATATAAGTTTATCATGAGTCAATGACATAAGATAGGCAAGTCAGCTACCACTAACATGACTCTTCTAATGCTTGGCTTGCTGATCTTTGAAATAGTCAACATTTTTTAAAAAAATTAAAAATATTTTTATTGATATCAGAGAGGATGGGAGATAGAGAGACAGAAACATCAATGATTAGAGAAAATCATTGATCGGCTGCAATGCAGGCATGTGCCCTGACTGGGAATCAAACTGTGACCTCCTAGTTCATAGGCTGAAACTCAACTATTGATCCATGCCAGCTGGGCTAAAACAATTTTTATCTAAAGTTCCAATTAAAGAGAATTTGTGGTGGTAATTAATATATGATTAGATACTACTAAGACAAACTCATACACAATAGCTATAGCAAGGTCAATGAACCTCATTTAGTGGTTTCCTTCCTCAAAGTCTGTGTGTAGAGGACACAAAAAGCTAGTTCCTATTATTTATAAACCTTCACAATGTTAGATCTATTTTTGATTAATGAATTTCAAAAGGTCATACTATAAGAGATGGGCCAAGAAACCAAAACTCATATTAAACAGGATTACTTTGATATACCAATATTGTCTACTTCTGTAATGGAAGAAGTCACAGCGACAGTAAAGACTATGTTTTTCAATGAAGTGGAAGCATCTTATTTCACTTTGCTAGTTGTCCAATTATTCACCTTCCCCACATACACTTATTACCAGTAGTAGTTATCTATAGGCAGATTTTATGGGCAAGTTACAAAAAAAATTCCAAAAAAACCTTATAGAAAAAGAGAATCCACACATTTTTTTTGGGGGGGGGGAATCCAAGTTTTTCTATTAATACTTATTTTCTTCAATAGCTCAGAGCCAAAGTGAATGACTGATTTAAAGAACCTTAAAGTTACTGAAATATCATATCCTCATGGACCCTACAAAAGTTGTTGAGGCCTCTTTATAATTGACTTGTTTCCATCTGCTTTAATTTCCCTACTAGATCAAGGCTCCTTGAGTACAGAACTTTGTTTTCTTGTAACATCTCTGTAATGACTTATATCTAACGAGAGCTCTGTGTATAAAAGAGCTGCATAAATTTAAAAAAATAATAAGGTCAAAGGAATATGACAATATTAAAAACACAAGGCCCATTTAATTTGCAGCAGGGACAATAGTGCTGCTCAATTGGGAGGTATCATTAGTAAGAGTCACTAATCCTGCTTCTGCCAGAAGCCTACCTTTGTCTCTGAAATGATGCCACATTCAATGAGCAAGACACTAGCATCTCATATCATTACTGCAGTCTGGTACTTAGAAAATGAAGAACATTGGGTGCCACAGAACTGCCAGGAGATGAATTTGCAGGGCATCAATGCAAAATTCCATTTATCATTTGTTTGATTCTTTGACACAAACATAATTACATATCAAAATTTAAATAGATTCTTTCTAATTCCACAAAATCCTTGAAAAATAAAGAGGAGTAAAGGATCAAACCCAATGCTGATCTTTCTAATTAATTTCAGAAGCATCCTTCATTTACATCTATAATATAGTATTTTTAGCATGAATCTTCTACATGATTCCTACATAGATGTTTGTAGGAATTTGTATAAATTGTGAATCTGCTACATATATTATAAACCACCTCACAAATAGGCACTAGAGTAACCACCATCATGTGGACCCTAGACATTATCTTTATCATTATCAGGGTGATGAATTTCTAAGAAAGGTACTTCCTTCTGAACTGCCACTGGATTGTAATGACATTCAAACTCCCTAAGAAATGCAGTAGAAATATAAATGACAGGTAGTAGAATGGAGAGAACATAGCCTCTGTAATCAGGAAGATTGTATTCAGATCTCAGCTTCGTCTTTCACAAATTATATGGCCTTAATTTTCATTACATACATCTGACCCCAGTTTCTTTACTTGTGCAATGTAATTACCACTCCCTGGAGTGGGATTGGGAAATAAATGAGATACACCAGAAAGCTCCTGCCACATAACATATACCAGATTAGATATAGTTTATCTTCCTTTCCCCCTCCCTGGTTATAACATTAAAGGTCATAGATCATAAAATCAATGTTTGCATCAAGAGGATTGTACAAGGTACTGTAGCTGCTCTACAAAATCACTTACATAAATAGGTTCCATTTATCCATGAAGTTGAGTATAAACAGAAAACAAAGTAAAAACTGTAAAATCAGCCTAACACCACCCCCACACATACATTCCCCAAATACTTTCATGTTCCTCTTTTTGTAGCAAAAGAACAAAAGAATCAAACACCTTTCATGTCTGTTCTGATGTTCTTCTTTTTTTGTTAAAAAAAGTATATATATATATATATATATATATATATATATATATATACACACACACACACGCACATATATATATATATATATAAGAGTATATTTAAAACACTCATTGAAGGATGGAAGAAGGTGCCAGAAAGAGAAGCATTGAAGAAATTCCAGCCTCCTGGGTTTTAGCATGTATTTCCCTCAAAGCAGAAATGTGTTTCTGTGATAAAGACTATTTATACATGATATAAGGAGGTGTTACCAATACTGACATTGATTGATGAGCCCAGAGAGTGAACACAATCAGAAAATAAAAAGTATAAAATTATGTTCTATTTTTCAAAGTAATATTAATTGAATGTATTTTTAAAAATACCTCATTGTTTATGTTTAACACATTAAGAAATAATATGTAGGAGACTTTCTTTTTTTAATATATATTTTATTGATTTTTTTTTTACAGAGAGGAAGAGAGAGGGATAGTCAGAAACATTGATGAGAGAGAATCATCGATTGGCTGCCTCTTGCATAACCCCTACTGGGAATGTGCCCGCAACCAAGGTACATGCCCTTGACTGGAATTGAACCTGGGACCTTTCAGTCTGCAGGCCGACACTCTATCCACTGAGCCAAACCAATTTCGGCATTATGTAGGAGACTTTCAAGATGGCGGTGAAATAGGTGGATCTTACACTCACCTCTTCCCAGAACCAAACTAGAAATACAACTAAATTAAAGAACAATCACCCTGAATAACCAATTAAAGACTAGCTGAAGAGGAATCTTATAACTAAGGTTTTACAGAAGAAGCCACATAGAGCCTGGAGGCATGAAAAGGGCTGGCCCAGCTCAGTTATCACTGCTGGCCTCTCCAAAGCCATTTCTCGGTGTAGTGAGGCCATTGCTCTTCCCAGGAAGTGAAGTCACTACTCTTGTCTGAGGATATATGAGGGAAAGGGGACCCAGGCAATAACCTGCCTTCCTGACGATAGACCCCAACAGAACCCTGGTAATCGGGCAATCACATTCTATAACAGCCTCTACCTAGCTCTGTTGGCTAGAGACATTCACACCAAAGGGATGTCCCACTGTTGTCGGCCCATGTCCCAAGGCCGAGGCTTCTAAAGGGGCAGTGGTGACAGTATGTCCCATCATGGCCGCTGTGGGTCCAGACCAGCCAAGATGCCTGTGGCCCTTCTCACAGTTGGACCAAGAGGTAACACGGGGAGACCTGGGCAGTTTTGTTTGGGCCAGGCCACCTAAGCAGCACTATGTCTCATCCGTGTGTGTGTGTGTGTGTGTGTGTGTGTGTGTGTGTGTAAGGGGTTTCATATGGAGACAGCTTTCTCTGAGCAGGAACAGGTTGATGGTATCAGAAGTCTGTTAGGCCAATCATATTCACAACCCAGGTCAAGGACATGGAGTGTGGGGTGGTGCCTTCTGCCAAATGTATATCCTTAGATCTGGAGGTGAATCTCATTTCTCTGAGATGGAGGTCTGTACAGACACAAGGCTGGGCCTGATCCAGGAGCAGAAGGTCCAGTGAGCAGAAGCAGCAGTGGCTAGGGCCAGCAGAGCTTGAGGCCTCTGGACTGGCTGCCAGTCACTGTCATTGCAGAGCTCAATCCAGGTCATGGAGGGGCAGTACCTGATCCATGAAGACCCCTGCCCCATCTTTACCAGTGAGGTGCAGGTATGCCATACTACTGACAGTCAGAGCAGGCTCAAAGGGGGTCTGGAGAACCAGGGCCTATGGATGACCGGAAAAAGACCCCTCCCCCAAAGCTTCCCAGGCTCCATAGGCAGCTCAGGATTCCCAACTCCAACCTGGAGTACCACGAACATGTTAATCAAACCAGGCTAGAAGACTTAGAGCCCAAGGAGGCAGAGCCCACGGGTGAGAAGGTGAGGGAGATGGGCATGGGGTGGAGGTGGAGATGCAAGAGAACTAGGGGAAGAGGTCAGTGGCAGAAACACCTGAACACCGTCAGAGGTATGCCATGGGCAAAGGCCAGCCTCAGACCACCCATCTGCTGGACTGCTGATGGGGAGGATGTCCTGTGGTGGTTCTGGGCTGTGGCTTCTCTGGAAGGCTCTGGATTGTGTTCTGACTCTGAGGGGTGGGGCATGGGGTACACGTGGAAATGCAGGCACATGAGTGATTTTTTCTCCTCTCACAACTCCAGTACCAGCCCAGGAGGCAGAGACAGCTCCTGCTTCCACACCTGTTGTCCATCCTAAGGAAGCCGATGCAAAGCTGAAGGTGTGTCCACTGCCAGCGGTCATGCCACCTCCAGCAACAGCTCTGGAGCTGGGGCCGGCCTTTCAGCATCTCCTGACCTACCTGAGGCCCACCATCCCTGGTTAAGGAATCTTCCCTTGAACCTGCCCTGGTTCCTGCCACTGAGGAGGAGCTGCCTCTGGAAAATGCATCAGAGCCACTGGCTGAGACTGCTCACCCTCTCCCATCAGAAAAACTTGGTTTACCCCCTCCTACCCTCACTGATCATTTCCTTTTAGTTTCTTACATTCTTATGTTTTTCTTTTCTCTGTGGAGTGATTTAGTTGTTTGTTTGTTTTTTTAATGATTTGGGGTATTTTGGGGGTCTTTTTCTCTGTTCTTCTTTCTTCTTTTATTCTTCATTTCTCCACAGCAGGATTCATTTTATTTTTTATCTTTTAAATTGTGCCATTACCGAACATACAGGACATTCACAGTTCTGTGCAAGCATCACCACTATCTAATTGCAGAATGTTGCATCACCCCCCAAAAAAACCTGCACCCAAAGTACTCACTTCCCACTTTATTTGTCCCTGGCAACCCCCGATCTGTTTTCTGACTCTATTCCTTTACCTATTCTGGAAATTTTCTATAAATAGAATATTACAATAGGTTCCTTTTTTGTGTGTGCTCACATATTTTTATTTGTTTTTATCTGAAATAGCATTTTTGCTATTTGAAAGGGAAATCTTAGATGGAGTAGAGATCTGATGTAAAAGAGAGAAAGAGAGAGAAGCACTTTTTAGTAAATGTGTGCATCATCTTGAGGTAGATACCCCTATGTGAAGTGTGACCCCAGGACCAGAAGCCAGTCAGGCAACAGCTGGATCTTCCTATAACCCCCAAGAAACAAGAAACAAAAAAAAATGTAGAAATATGGAATGATAAGACACAAGCTACAAAGCATTCCTCACAGCCCAAGGCCAGAGAAAGGTGTAATCTCCCTGTGGTACATGACACTCTCAAAACTCAGTATCTTCTAAAGGGACAAAGGGGCAAACATATGCACTTCCAACAAGAAGCAATGCACATGCCAGTACATGTCAGAGACGCCTGACCTCCCCAACGGGATTACATACACTGTAAACCCTGGGGGTGAGCACTGTCATTCCCAGATTGGCAGGCTTCTGGTCTGGTGGCAACCTGCCCTGGGGACAAAGTGAGGCAGCAGAAGCCCCATCAAATCCCCTGAAGAGAAGGGGGAAAGGCCTCTCCTCTGGGAGAACAGTGTGTGGGACCCACCAAAGTCCCACAGTGCACACCTTCACATGGCAGTGCTCATCCCAGGTTATAGCACAGAAATTCTTGCATAATTTTTCAAAGATGTATTTTAGAGACTACCTATCAGAGCACTTATGAAATATTTTGGAATTTGAAAAAGCACTAATGTCCATAGAAAGAGGATGGGATTCAGTAAACCTGTCCACATGGGCAAAGGAAGCTGAGCATCTGCTTACGTGGGTGCAGGAGTCTCCACGTGCCAACAGATAAAGACCTCAGGGCTTCTTTCACATGATACACGTGGACCAACCATCTGCCTTCAGGATCCCAACTGTTAGACCACATACATGTGATTTCAACAGGCAAACAAGCATATGTGAAAATGAGATGATACTATCTATAGAGAACTCTAAGAAATCCACACAAAAAAACTACTAGAATTATAACTGAATTCAGTAAAGTAGCAGGATATAATATTCAGAAATCACTGGCATTTATATATACCAATAATGAATTATCAGAAAGAGAAACTAAGAAAGTAATCCCACTTATCACTGCTACAACAAAAATAAGGTACCTAGGAATAAATTTAGCCAAGGAGGTAAAAGGCCTGTACTCAGAAAATTATAAGACAGTAAGGAAAGAAACTGTATATACCATGGAGTGCATATAGCATGATCATGGATTGAAAGAATTAAGATCATTAAAATGTCTATAGTAACCAAAGCAATCTATAGATTCAACACAATCCCTAATAAGAAACCAATGGCGTATTTCACATAAATAGAACAAATTTCCTAAAAATGTATATAGAACAACAAAGGACCCCGAATAGACACAGAAATCTTGAGAAAGAAACACACAGATGGAAGAAACATGATACCTGATATCAAACTATTTAACAAAGCCATTGTAATCAAAACAGCCGAGTACCGCATAAGAACAGGTATAGAGATCAATAGAACCGAACAGAGAGCCCAGAAATCAAACCATGCCTTTATGATCAATTACTATTTGACAAAGGAGATAAGAGCATACAATGGAGTAAAGATAGTCTCTTCAATACACGGTGTTGGTAGAATTGGACAGGTCCTTGCAAAATAGGAAACTAGAGCACCAACTTATATTTTATACAATAATAAACTCAAAATGGATAAAAGAGTTAAATGTAAGCCATGAAATCATACAAATCCAGGAAGAAAACATAGTTGGAAAATCTCAGATATCTCTCTTAGAAACAATGGTCTCTCAGGGGTAGGAGGAAATAAATAAACAAAGGGACTACATCAAATTAAAAGCTTCTGCACAGAGGGGGGGAAAATCAACAAAATGAAAAGAGAACCCACTGTATGGGAGAATATATTCACCAATGATTCATCTGATAAAGTTGATATCGAAAATATATAAAGAACTTATACAACTCAACACCAGAAAGACAATTAATCTGATTAAAAATAGGCAAAGAACCTCAATAGACACTTCTCCAAAGAGGACATAGAGATGGCCAATAGACATATGAAGAAATATTCAACATTACTAATCATCAGCGAGATGCAAATTAAAACCACAATGAGATATCACCATACCTGCCAGAACAGCTATCATCAATAAACCAACAAACAGCAAGTGCTGGCAAGGATGTGGAAAAAAGGGAACCCTGGTGCATTGTTGGTGGGAAAGCCAATGTGGAAAACAATATGGAGTTTCCTTTAAAAAATTAAAAATGGAACTACTGTTTAACCCAGTGATCCCACTTTTGGGAATATCCTAAGAAAACTAAAACACAAATTTAAAATATATATATCTACTCATATGTTCATAGCGGAATTATTTACAATAGCCAAGATCTGGAAATAGCCCAAGAGCTCATCAGGAGATGAGTGAATGAAAAAGAAAAAGAGCTGTGGTATATTTATACAATGGAATACTGCTGAGCTGTAAAACAAACAAACAATAAAACCCCAAATTTTACCTTTTTGACAACATGGATGAACCTGGAGATTATTATGCTAAGTGAAATAAGCCAATCAGAGAAAGATAAATACTATATCTTTCTTATGTGTAGAATCTAATGAACAAAATAAATTGATAGAGAAAACAGAAACAGAGGTATATATATATGGAATAGACTGACAACTGTCAGAAGGGAGATGGGAATGGGGAGTGGATGAAAGAAGGTGAATGGATTAGCCAAAGAACATATATAAATAACCCACAGACACCGACAAAAGTGTGATGATGGCCAGAAAGAAGGGGGGTGGCAGTGACTGGATAGAGGTGCGTAAAGGAAAGAAAAATGAGGACATCTGTAATAGTGTAAACAATAAAAATAAAGTAAAACAAAAAAATAACATATAGATCATTAAATGTTGCAGATTAGTGTATATAAACATTGCTGGGCTAGAATTTTTATCTCAACCTTCTGAGAATTTTTCCCCATACATATTCATCTGTCATATGCTTGTCTGCTCTAAACTTTAAAAGCATAAAGGAAGATCATCTATAACTGTATATGTGGTGCATGAGCTATTAATAATTGAGATGACCAATTGCTTGATCACATAAGTTAATTAATAAATCTCCATATTCAGTTGAATTCATCTACTGGGATTATGTTTTCTCTGCATATATTCCTAAAATATGAAACAGGGGTATAAATGGAACAGAATACAAATAACAACAACTGTCTTTAAATGTATTAAACCACCAAAAAAATGGATCCTAAATTTGGTGAGTTCTTAGTGCAGTTCTATTTTAATATATTCAGTGGTATTTACATTTGGTACTGGAATGTTCTTCAATCATGTTTTGTCTAGAAAAGAAAAAAATCACTTATGCACACTATTAATTTGTAAATCTGAAGAGACTATGCACAGAGTTGCAAGTACTCTACTGATAAATCCTTATCTAAAACTACCAGCTTCTTCAATTACTCTACCTCTTTCTTGCAAGTCAGTTTCTTAAATGATCAGAAGATCATGCACCCTGATCACCAAATACACAAATAAAGGTTATTTTGCAGGGGGTATTCTTTAAGAAAAAGAAGAAAAAAATTTTAAAAAAAACAAAAAGAAAAAGAAACCTGCTCTTATTACTAATATACATAAAGTAAAGCCAGGGGGAATATTTGTTCTTCCTTCTCTCTTTACTGTGTTATGTATATCTTTCCCTGCCCTCTCTCCCATCACACTTAATTCTCCAGCAGCTCATACATATGGCTGTACTAAGTCAGAGCTTTCATTTCCAATAATTTCCCGACCAGAAAACATGCTTCATTTTTTAAAACAAATGGAGCATAGCTAATGATGCAGATGAAATCTGGGCCGGGTAACATTTGACCTGGCCTCAAATAAGAGGAGCAAGGTATAGCATCCGCCTCCTCTGATATAGTCTGCAGCCAAGGAGTGGCACCAGTATACAAGTGACATGCATATCGCATGTATCAAAGTGGAAGCTCAATCTGTACGGCAATAAGACTCTCTCACATCCCAGCATGGGTGCTGGCCCTGAGCTGCAGTTCCAGTAATTGACATAGTTGCCCAACGCTACAAAACAAACTCAGAAACTATTCTCATTAGACATCCCCCTGCTTTGCGACTCTGTTATTGTAAAATCCAAACACTGAGCCCCATACCAGCGTGGCTCTGTTTTTAATTAGTTCTGATGGCATTGGGCTGTAAGCCAAAGAAAAAATGAACTTCCTGTGACTGAGGCTTGCTGCTCAGTATGTTGCTTCCTTCTTAAAGAGATTGTTTTCACAACATTTTATGAAAAGAACTACTGACAGAAATAATATAAGTTTTTACTGCTTTTGATATTTTTTTTCAGGCTTATATAAAGCAGCCAAAAGTCAGAGAATTTGTAAAGTTACAATGCTATTATTTGGTCTTTTGTGTGACCCAGTTGACTTGTCTTTTGATTAAAGACATCCTACCCGATTAATTTTTTTAATGGAGAAAACACAGGCTTCTGTTAAAATTTTAAGACCATGAATGTTTTAGTGTTTCCACTAAATTAATTTGGTGATATATTTTTTACTGCCTGGGTCATTGCTGGCTTGGTGTTAGAATTGAGATGCGGGTAAGGTCACCTTCTGAATACAAGGAAGTAAGGTGCTGATGGAAACTCCAGACAGATAAAGACCATTTAGGTAAATGCTAGAATCTTATAAAAAAAAAAAAATCTTCCCTGGAAACTGATTTCTAGTTCTCTAGAACATTTTGAAAATACTTCCTATTATAAGGGGAATTTCTTAAATTAGGTGTCTCTCCTCCCCACAAGTTGGAAGCTAGCTAGACATTTGTTTCCTGGATTACTTTGTAATTTGTTCTAACATATGACTTGAAGTCTGCTAATTAGACACACCCACACACAACTTTAAGAAGGTGAAATGAGGAAGGAGATTCCATGTGGAATTTATTCCACCAAGAGAAGCGTGGAGAAATCCAGCATTGAGGAGCAGCAGTGGCCCCTGTCACAGATATGACACCCCATACCACTGTCAGCAGCACCCGTGCAAAGCCACGTGCAAAGGCAGCAGTGGGGGGGGGTCTCTACTAAGTCATTGCAGCAGTGGGAATGGATAATCTCCAGGATTATTCATTTGGATTCCTAGTCTCCAAGATAGATTTGCTGGCCCTCCTGAGATTCAGTGAGCTGGCCTATGGCCTTTATCAAATTAATCCTCTACTTCCATTAACTAGAGTGGATTTTGTGGTGGACAAATAGGAACTCTGATACAACCACTTTGACTCTATTTTATGTTTCCTATATAAAGGTAATAAGATAGTACTGAGGAGTGGTTAAGAAAATCTTTGGAGTTAGGATAGGATTTGGAGTCCAAGTTCTGCTGCCTAACAGCTGTGTGAAATTGGGACAATGGCTCAACTTCTCTGAGCAATTCTTTACCTGAGAAGTAAGAATTATAATCTACAACTCATAAGGTTCTTGGGAAAAAATTAGTAAATTGTACTTATAATTATTATTAGCATGGACAGAGGCATTTATATGACTTTTTCAAGTCCTTTTAGGTATGGCTATATGTTTTATTTTAAATAAATGGTGTATACTTTTCTTGGGTACAGGCTTAAGAGAATCACTAGATTACAGAGTTGGAAGACATCGAAGGATTATCTCAGTGTTTTCTATGCCTCAAAAAGGGTAACTATATATGGTTTTCTGTAAAAGACCATAGAAGAAGATGCCATTTAATGCAAAGCTTATTCATATATGCAAATATTTTCTAACCAAACCACAGTAATTCCTATAATATTTATGCATCTGTTTCTTTTGAACCTATCTAGTAGCCTGATAAACTTCTATATATCCTTCCAAGCCCACTGTAAATGCCACCTTCTCTCTGCAACCTTTTCTTGTTTTCTTTGGTCAGATAGGAACCCACCTTCTTTTAACACAGATACCATTATCTCTAGTGGCAGTTACTATATTCTTGCTATGTGAAGGTTAGCTGTATGCATATCTTCACTTCCCTCACTGGTATAAGTAAACTCCTTAAGATAAGGATGCATCTCTGCATCTGTAGCCCCAAGCAAAGTGCTCTGTACATGCTGTTCCCATACAGCATACTGTAGCCTATCCTACTGCAATCATAGCTCTTAACTGAGTTACTATAGGGAAGCTCTTTGAAGACACAGAGTATACTCATCCTTACATCCACCTTGATGCCTATAACATATTTATTGAATTAAAAACATTTAACTAAACTTTTCTCTATATTTCCTCCTTTTTTTCTTAGCTTCTTTTTCCTTTCAGATTTTATTTGATCCTTTAAGAATCTATAGTCTTCAGCATTTATATCACTCCAGTGAGTTTTTATGAAAGTAAATTATTTCTTTGTCACCATTGCTTACCACCCTTATTACTGCTTTGACATAATCTTTGCAAACTGGTCATAAAATATTTCATTATATCTAATAGTTTAGATAAATTATTATTGTTTTCTTCCTATAGCACCTACATATGGGCAGCTTTTGTGAAACATGTGCTGTACATTGCCGTAATTCCTCTAACCTACTAAGGGAATCCATATTCATCAGTATTCTACAAGCCCCAGTCCAAGCCCCATCCTAGTTTCTAAGCCTCTCAACTAAAGGTGGCAGTGAAATACCCATTTTCTCTTGTTCTGCTATCAGTGACATTTTCTTCTCTTGTACTATTTCCCTGGAGATTCTGACAATGGTCGTCTCAGACTTCTTTCTAACTCTCCATAACCACATTTCTTTCTGATGTTCACCAGGAACTCACCAAAATGGCACATGGAACTAAAAATAAACATAAGTTTCTGACATGAAGGAGCCTCTTTTCCTTCTATCAAAGCTGCTCCTGCCCTATAACTCTCCCCAACAGTAACCACTGCTGCCCTGTTTCCTCCATGTTCTGTTTCTGTGACCCAGTCAAGGTTGGGTTCCTAAAGGTCATGTTTGAACACTTGCATAATGGCCTCCAAAACAGTACAAACTTCCACATTGGGAGAGAGCTGAATGACAATGGGCAGCTCAAATCTACCTCCTTCCATCCATCTTTGCCCAAGATTGGATCCATGAATAACTTCATCAGTCCCTGGAAACCTCATCTTATTTTTCCTTTGACATGCTCTCTATTTGTATTATTTCCCTTGTGATGTGGTTGGCATAGAAAGTCTCAAGCCTGTTAATTTATATGAACACACTCAATGCCCAATCATGTCTTTCCCTATATGGAAACCTCATGTTGTTATCTTATAGCCACCTAACATCCATTAGAGTGTTTTCTATTAAACAAGTGATATCAACATTTTTCAGATCACAGATCCCTTTGAGAATCTGATAAGGGTTAGAATTCTCTCCTCAGAAAATAATATACATGTAAGAATACCCATAAAAGCATGCATACAATATCAAGGGGTAAAGAGAATAATTGAAGCTCTTCTATGGACCCCATAGACAGTAATCCCAGTTTAAAACAAAACAAAACAAAACAAAACAAAAAATACCAAAACACTGAAGTAGAAAAGAAGTTTTACAAAGAAGAGCCCATTAAATTATCCACATCACCTGAAGCAATCTAAGAGACCATCATGAATCATATCAAGATGATAATGGGAACACAGGAGAGAAAATTCACTTTGGGGAATGAGAAACGCAGGCAGATAACAGTCTCTTGGATACTTTAGGAATGGCAAACGTTACCTGTTAGCTGAATGTAATGCTGTTCAGAAACAAGATTTTGGTGAGTCAATTAAAACATCCAGGCATTGTAACATCATTTAGATTGACATAAAGCAAGCAAAACTCATCTAACTCTTCTTTCTTTCTTTCTTTCTTTCTTTCTTTCTTTCTTTCTTTCTTTCTTTCCTTTTTCCTTCCTTCCTTCCTTCTTTCCTTTCTCTCTCTCTCTCTCTCTCTCTCTCTCTCTCTCTCTCTCTCTCTCTCTCTTTCTTTCATCTTCTTCTCCACCTACCTACTCATCCATACTCCCATCCATCATCTATCTATCTACCCACCCATCCATCCATCTAGCTATCTATATAGTGTTAACATCAAAAATATGATCCCTTGCTCCAAAACTGTTCTCAATTTATTTTGAGATTATCACACAAAATTATATGGCAAACTTACTGCTTCAAAATTATATGGACTATTTATTTCTTCAGCTGAAATATGATATTAGATGTCTCAAAATGAAAAAAAAAGAAAACAATTTAAAAGCAAAGCCTTCTTGGTTATTTTTATACTAGCAAATTCACAAGCAGATTTTCTGTACAAGTACTAACAGTCATTTGAAGACAAGGTAAAAACACTATCTAACCATCATGATGCAGAGGACTGCCTCCCTTGACTTCATTCTTCCCTCAAGGGGACTTGGTATCCACTTTCTATCTGTCCCCTTGTAAGCATGCCAGCATAGCCTTGTATAGAAATACTGTGGAATAATTTTATATATTTATTGTTTAATGTCCCTGGATAGTCAGTCATTCACAAAAATTGCCACATTGTTCCAACAGAGTTAATATACTCAACCACATCCACAAAAACAACAATCCAACCTCTCTGACTTATATCCTTCCCACATTACTCCTCAGACCTTACCTTCTACTAGCCTCTCCCTTTGTATATGTCATGGCTTGCTATACTCTCTGTGTCTAGGCTCACTCCTGGAGTCAGGACCTATTCATTTGCTCTTCACTCTGCCAGGGATGCTCTGTATTCCCTTTCTTCTTTCCACACTTTGGCTATCAGAGCACATTAGTCTCCATTGATCGATTTTAATCTAGTGATGGTGTAAAGTCAGCATCAGTCATGACACCACTACATATCATCTCCTCAACCTGTGTAGATGGCAATATCACAAGTGGATATTATAACTACCCACATGTGTGTCCAGGTAGGCTGAGAGAAAAGACATCAGATTTTTATTTAGTTTTGTCACAGAAGAAATATGATCCATAGTCTAAGGCACTTGAAACAACTTAACAGTCATTGTTCTGCATTATGTTTTCCAGATACATGCCAAGTTCTTAGTAGGCCGAATCCAAGTCAATTACCATTCCTGATTATGATTAAATAGACCCAATGCACTGATTATGGTCTCTTCCTCTACTGCCTGCCAAGCTTGATGATTTTCTCTTATCAATATTCTCCTTTACCTTTCATGGCTCCTTCCTAATTGGGCATCATTTATATTTACTAATGATGCTTCATGTTATGGTGGCAAGCTTTTCCCAACTAACATAAACAGAAAATTTCAACTGTAAGAGAGAGAGAGAGAACACAAGTGTGTTGTAAACCAAGGGTACATCTGCATCCTCTGAACCCCGATCCAATTGATCAGAAGAATTTCATAAAAACTACTTTCTTCCCTTAATAATATGTTTTATGGTTTATAAGAAAACTCAAACTCAGGTGAGATGTGCTATTACAGTTCTTTTTAGCAAACAGTGTGCATGCTGCCATTGTGTAGACACAGGTTTAGTCAGACGTGTCTGTTCCAGTGAATTTAACTAGATCATCATATGAAGAACAGTTACTGTGTTAGAGACATTAACCATCACAGCTGCTCATTTTCATCAGGGGTGAAAACCATTCCCTTCACTTCTAATGATAAAAATTGAACAAAAACTAGAAAACAATAGTTCTAAATGGTAATGCTAATATTAAACATCTAACATCTAACTATTCTAAAATCTACATATATACTGGTAAAAGCCTAAGTGACCACATGACTGGTCGACTGGTTGCTATGACACGTGCTGACCATCAGGGGGCAGATGCCCAATGCAGGAGCAACCCCCTAGTGGTCAGTGCGTTCACAAGGCCAACCTCTCGTGGCCAGCCAACATCTCCTGGCCGGCCAATGTCCTGTGACCCCTCCCCCAGCCAGCCAACCTCCCCCCAGCTGGCTGCCCCTCCCCCATCTGAACCGATCACCAGCCAAGCCAAGGGACCCCACCCATGCATGAATTCAATGCACCAGGCCTCTAGTAAACAAATAAAAAAATCCTCTTTTTTATATTTTCCTAGAACAAAAGCTATAAATCAGTATATAAAAATAACTTTTTTTTAAGTAATAAACCATGATGTAGCTTTTACAATAAATTCAGGTGAAGACTCAAGACAATAATCAGGCTACCTCTCCAGACCATTAGATCAAATCAACTCTGTTCCTAGTCACAATCCTTTGATTGGCTAAATGTGGGCCTTTGTTTCCCCCACAATTCAAGAACTTTATTTCTCCTCTATCTGTGGGAGGAAAAGATAGAAATCCATGAATTAAATAGAACTTCTCACCCATACAGGTATGTACCAATCTCAATAGCCTGGTATGCATATCATTGATTATCACTTCAATAAGTCCTACCTTCGATCATATAAACCTAAGCTCACCAGCATTCACTTAAAGCCTAAAAGCTAACCAACCTTATTTTGCTCTAAGCCAAGTGAAAGGATAATAATGATGTTCTATCTTTTGTGTGGTGCCTTGCATCATAAATCACTATCTTGATATAGTATACTGTACATACTGCAATAGGGATTTGGAGAATTCTTTTGGTCTGGAATGGCCTGACTCCAATGAAGGATTTCTTTGGGGGTGGAGGGGTGGGGTGGAAATGGGAACTGCTTACTTTGTTCCATCCCAGACAGTAAGATAATTGTGTAATTATGCAGAAAATCTTATTGGAGATTCAAGTGGACCCCTAACAGTTCCAAGTTCACTTATTATTTTAACTAGAGGCCCAGTGCACAGATTCGTGCATGGGAGTGGAAGGGTCCCTCAGCCTGGCCTGTACCCTCTTGAATTCCAGGACCCCTTGGGGGATGTAGCAGTGCGCCAAGTGGCAGGCAGCCAGGGAGGAGGCCAGGTGCTTGTGCTCATCCTGACCTGCTTCACCTGTTGCTGCCACTCGGTAGTGCTGCCACAGCATTGGGAGAGACTCCCGATGCCACGGCAGCTGCACTCCCCAGCCATGAGCCTGGCTTCTGGCTGAGCAGCACTTCCCCTATGGGAGCACACTGACTACCAGTGGACATCTCCAGCATTGAACATCTGCCTCTTGGTGGTTAGTGCATGTCATAACGTCTGGTCAACTAGTTGTTCTGGTCATTCCGGTTATTTAGTCATAATGGTCGCTTAGGCTTTTAGATATAGATATAGATATAGATATAGATATAGATATAGATATAGATATAGATATAGATATAGGTATAGGTATAGGTATAGGTATAGGTATAGGTATAGGTATAGGTATAGGTATAGGTATAGGTAGATATATATATAGAGAGAGAGAGAGATAGATAGATAGATAGATAGATATAGATATAGATATAGATGATATAGATATAGATATAGATATAGATAGATATATAGATATGGATATGATATGCTTTTATTCATATGTGTATATTTCATACAAAGCAATTAAGCATGGAAATGACTAGGCAGAGTCAACACAGAGCAGAAGTCAATTGAAAACTGGACTGTTGGGTAAGAATGAATCAAGTTCAGTTAGGAGGCTGAAAAAATCAACTATGGCTCTGCCAGCCAAATTCTCTACATATTTGTCTGACTTGATGGAAAATCCAAAATGATTGGTTCTACTCAAGTGGTTTGAGATTCAGCACTACACTGATATAGTAAAACAGAGATTATTAAAGTAAAAGGTGAGGTTTTTGTCTTGTTTACCTACCTGCATGATTACCTCCCATTTCAATTTCTGTGTACAGACCTAACTTTAGGCTGAGTTCAAATGATTAGCTCATGGACACATAATAGTAGGTAGGCCGAGGGGCAAGAGCAGAATAGAGGGAGTCAAAGGGGGAGGGGGCATATGTAATACTTTGAATAATAAAAGTACATTTAAAAATATATGACTGTTTCAATGTTGATTCACATTTGGGAATTATCTTAATGAGTAATTTGCGTGTCAGAGAACCAGGAAATCAACAAATCACACATTATTCAATGAATAGAGAAGATGGGTATCAATGAAGGTGGGATTCATGAAAGGTTAAAGGTAGAAGGTAAAGATGATCTAGCTGAGAAAAAAAGGGGAGAAATAAATTGGTGGGGTGGCATAGAAAACAAACATATGAGAAGACATTAAGAAGGGAAGGATTGGGGCAAAATAGAGGAATTAAGAAAGTTCTGACCTATTTGGAGGCTTCACATAAGGGAGTAGGAGAAAGCAGGTTTTTAGATGAAAAATGAGGCCTGTGTGTACACAGACTTAAGAGAAAGGCAAGGAGTTCCCTTGTAAGCCAATAAGAACTTAGCTCTCCTAAATGTTTTTTGAGAAGGGCAGTAACTATTTGAAAGCAATGATTAAGGAAGATTAATTAGATAAAGTTACGCAGGGTGAATTGGAGGAAGTGAAGATAACGGATTCAATTATTCTTTCTAAAATTGACTATTCATTCTGCTCAGGAAAAAAAAATGCAATGGCTGTTACGACCACCTCAGAACAAATTTCATTAGTCTTTGGCTAAAACTCAAATTTTAGCCATATGTACTAGTTTTCCTGTGCCACATAGCTAAGTAAAGAATTCATGAAATGTTATAACATTTAGAAATTAAATAAATATATGAGTTTAGAGCCAGCACCATATGGTAGATGCAAGTAATGTGTTAAAATACTATCATTTTGTCTACATGTCTCTCCTCAAAGATAAATGTAGAGTGTGCATAAATGAGAGCTTATAGATTAACAGAAACTGAGATTTCTGGATAATCTTGACTCTGCCACGTTTTATTCAAGCCACGTGTAATTAAATAATACCAAAACTCTTGCAAACTACCATTTTGCACAGGAGACTAGGAAGGCAGATGTGAGAGATCAAAAACCCCACTGTTCAATGAGCCCCATTCATGTTTCTCTCCTCTTCACATTAGCAGAGTAAGATGTAACAATTTCCCGAAAATTAGATGAATCTTATCAATAGATCCAGATTATTCATTTACCCCTGAATACTTAAAAAAGGGGGGTGAGGGTGGGGGGAAGATGCTTGAGCAGTTTTCAGCAATGCGGTCATCCTCTAATTCTCAAATTTAAAAACGGCACGAATTGAATGTGGAGTTACAGAGTTGTTTTTTAAATACAATTCAATAAATATTTTTTAAACTATCAAGGGCAAAGGGGAGTGAGAAGGCAAAAGAAAGAAATATACATTAAAGTACAGTAGGTGCCCAACACCATGGCACAACTTAAATGTTATCTCATTAATTTCTATTAAAAGAGCTGTAATATTTTCCTACCTGTGCTGACTTTTTAAGTTCAAAGAGTTTAAGAAACATATCTAAGTGACTAAACCAGGAATACAAAACAAGTATGCCTAGACTTCCATTTACAGCCTCTATGGAGATAAAAGATTTGCTCTCCTGCCTGAAACAATCAAAATAGATCAAATAAGGTTTTCAACATATAAAAAGCAAGGGTTTCGGAACCCTAGACACCAAGCAATGATGAACAGTGAGGCCTACAAACTCCACAGCTTACTGCGTGAGGGAGTTTCCCAGCTCCAGCACAGGGAGGTTTAACCCAAAGCGGAGAGTCTGGGGAGACCAAGGCAGCTAGAATTCATAGAACAGAGCCCTAAAGAGGAGAGAGCTACACACAGAGAAAACCATGGATATCTACAGGAAAACCCCTTCAGTATTCAGCTGAATACTGATAAGCACACGCATCTGAGGAAACTACAGGGAAATAACAACAGAAAATAATAAGAAGCAACATTGCCCAAGACCTACCCAGAGTCAGGTGCAGTTCCCAGCATTCAAAGGGCATTAGGCAGAGTACACAGTAATGTCTTGCCTCAACAGCAGAGAATAATTAACCCTTGAGTGAGTACTACTCCACTCCTACCCTCTAAATATTTAAAGCAAGACCTTAAAGAACAATATATTTTTAAGTTACTTAGCTGCATCCCAGAAAGAAAAAAAAGCTCCAGAGTATTTATAGGAATATAAAAATATCCAATTATAAACAAGGTAAAATTTACTATCTGTCATGCAATCAAAGTCAATTAGACAGAAGCAGGAAACTAAAACTCATAATAATAATAAGAAATCAATCAAAATTGATCCAGAACTGACACAGATGTTGGAACTAGTAGAGAAGAACATTTAAATGGTCAGGATAATTACATTCCATATATTCAAAAAGTGAAGTAGAACATGGAAGGATATTGAATTCTCAGAGATAAAAACTACAGGTGAGCCCTAGCTGATTTGGTTCAATGGATAGAGTGTTTGGCCTGCAGACTGAAGGCTCTCAGGTTCAATTCAGGTCAAAGGCACATGCCTGGGTTGTGGACTCGATCCCCATTACAGTGTGTACAAGAGGTAGCCGATCAATGATACTCACTCATCATTGATGTTTCTATCTCTCTCTCCCTCTCCTTTCCTCTCTAAAATCAATATATATATATATATATATATATATATATATATATATATATATTAAACTACAGGTGAGAATAAAAATGTTTAGGATTAATGACAAATTAGACATTGCAGACAAAAATATTTGTGAACTAAAAGATATAGCAAATAACACTATCAAAATGAGTCACAGCATCAAGGAAGGATGGAAAGGAAGAAAAAGAAGGAAGGGAGGGAGGGAAGAAGGGAGGAAAGGAGGAGTAAGGGAGGGAGGGAGAGAAGGAAGGAAGGAAGGAAGGAAGGAAGGAAGGAAGGAAGGAAGGAAGGAAGGAAGAAGGAAGAAGGAAGAAGGAAGGAAGAGACTGTCTATGTTTGACAAAGAAAATTTCATAGCAGAGAATATTAGTGGCAATGAAGATGATCTTTTCATAATTACTAAGGGGCCTGTTCATCAAAATGATATAACAATCCTGAATCTAATAGCAAAGTTAGAAACAATGAAGAAAAAAACTAACAGGAAAAATAGGCAAGCCTCTTTTATATTATAATGAGGGACTTCAACCCTCTCTCAGTAAATACCACGCTGCTATAAAAAAGTAGGAATTCTTACCATTGCAGCAGCATGGATGGAACTGGAGAGCATTATGCTAAGTGAAATAAGCCAGTCAGTGAAATATAAATACCACATGATCTCACTCATTTATGGATAATAAAGAACATTACAAACTGTTGAACAAAAACAAGGCAAAAAAGCATCAAACAGACTATCAAACTATAGGGGGAAGGTAGGGGAGGGTGTTGGGTGGTAAGAGATCAACCGAAGGACTGGTATGCATGTATATAAACACAACCAATAGACACAAGACACTGCTGGGTGGGGGTGGGGGGCAGGGATAGGAGAGGCCGGGGGAGGTCAATGGGCGGGGAGGGTGGGGGCATATGGACTATTATTTATAATACCTTAAATAAAAACTAATTTAAAAAAAAAACTAAAAGGAAACATAGGCAAGCCTCCAATTATAGTCAGGGACTTCAACTCTCTCTCAATAAATGGCAGAGCAATTAGTTAGAAATCAGCAAGGATACAGAAGATTTAAACAACACTAAAAATCAACTTGGTCTAAATCACTCCATCCAACAACTGCTGAATACATATACATTCTTTTGAAGTGCACAAAGGTTATTTTCCAAGATGGACCATATTCTAAGCCATAAAATAAGTTTCAATAAATGTGAAAGCACTCAGATTATACAAAATCATTCTCTAAATAAAAACTATTAAATCAGAAATTAATAACAGCTATCTGAAAAAAAAATTATCTCAAATAAATGGAAACTAAGTACACATGACTAAAGAAGAAATCAAAAGGGATATTTTGGCCGAAACCGGTTTGGCTCAGTGGTAGAGTGTCGGTCTGCGGACTGAAGGGTCCCAGGTTCGGTTCCGGTGTGGGGCATGTACCTTGGTTGCAGGCACATCCCGGGAAGGGGGTATGCAAGAGGCAGCTGGTCGGTATTTCTCTCTCATTGATGTTTCTGGATCTCTATCTCTCTCCCTTCCTCTCTGTAAAATATCAATAAAATATACATTTTTTAAAAAACCAAAAAAAAACAAACAAAAGGAATATTTTGAACTCAATGAAATTTAAAAGGCATGCCAAAATTTATGAGATAACACTAAAGAAGTACTTATGGAGAAACTTATATTACTAATGCCTATTTAGAAAAAGGAGCCCTAGCTGGTTTCTCAGTGGTTAGAGCATCAGCCTGGCAGACTGAAGGGTTGAGGGTCTGATTCTGGTCAAGGGCATGTACTTCGGTTGCAGGCTCAATCTCCAGCCCTGTTCAGGGCACACATGGGAGGTAGCCAACCATTGTCTCTCACAGCAATGTTTCTCTCTGTGTGTCTCTCCCCCTCCCTTCCACTCTCCAAAAATCAATGGGAAAATATCCTCAGGTGAGGCTTAACCGAGAGAGAGAGAGAGAGAGAGAGAGAGAGAGAGAGAGAGAAGACATATTTCTCAGATATTAAAATAAAAATTAAATAGTATGACTAATGTTATGCCAATAAATTTGACCACTTAGAAGAAAATGGTAGATTTCTTTTTTAAAAAATACAAATGATCAAAGTTCACTTAAGAAGTAAGCAATCTCAATAATCATTTATCTGTTAAATTGAATTTTTAATTAAAAACCTTACCACAAAGAAAACTCCTGAACTGGTTAATTCTATGAGATACTTGAGGAAGAAATAATATCAATTCTGCACAAACTGTTCCAGAAAACTGAAAAGGGAAAGCTAGCGTCCAGAGGAGCAGAGGGTTAGAAAAAAATATATCTCTTTCATATTATTATAGTGACAAGTTGTTGCCCCAGTAGCTGCATGAACACATATATTCTGTTGTATGTATTCACACATGATTCTTTCTAAAACAAATTTCTGGTTTCACCTGGTCTGCTAAAAATTTATTTAAAATGTGGAGGGTAGGGAGGGGAAGCACAGATGGCAATTTCATGCTTGAAAATTTAGTCCTTCTCATTTGAGTTGAAAAATAAAACATACTTTATGGATTCTTCCTCCAGCCATATATATACTAGTTTCATCAAAATTTTAAAGAATTCATTTTTGAGTTACACAGAAGGGTGTTTCTGGAAAGAATCATCTGGCTGAAACCTCACATTTTTAGGCCAATAATACAATAAAGAAAAATGCCTTGAACAAAGCAATCAACAAGCAAATAGAAAACTATTTGCAACTTGTCACACACAACATTGTGATTTCACTTACAGAAGTCTCAGGCAGAGAAGATTGCCATACCTCCCAAACCGCGGTGCTGCTGAAAACTGAGTATAAGTTGAGAATGGCAGCATCAAAAGCTGTACAAACATTCATGTTCGGTATGAGTTACAAGCCACCTGGAAAGCAAGGAGATTGAGGAAATTAGGAAAGAGAACGGCATTTATTTGCTCTGGGGAGAGTAACTATATGCCTTGTAAGGCCTTGATATGCTGTTAAAATTTATGTTTGCAGAACTAGAAGTTACTGTAACCATATATGAATGAATGTTTTCTCCATTTTTCTTTCCCGGTCTATCCTTGCATCTCCAATCCTAGTCCATATGATCCTCTGCAAGCCCTGCTGGTCAAATATTTTGGGACTGTCCACCCAGAGACTATAAATTATTAGACAAAAATTATCAGGAGCAAATTTTCCTTAAGAAAATAGTGACATACATCCTTTTAATACATGAAAAATGCATTTTATTCTTCACATGAGACATTTTATAAATAGACCTGGAAATATAAAATTATGAAGAAGGCAACAAACAAGTAAAGAGTGTTAATAACCTAGAAAAACTGGTTATCATGATTAGCTTAAAAATATCCAGAATAGTCCATGAGAAAACAAGGAATGGGTTCCAAACATAAGTAAATGGCATTTGGTTTCAAAAATACAACATCTCTGTAGAGAGACAGAGAGACAAAATTTTTTCCCATCAGGAGGCTTAAGGAAATCTCTCTGGGACTTTCCATATTGGAGAGACTGTAAAATTAGGTGAAGAAAAGTCCTATATCCCTTTTAACGCAGGATCTATTTCACTAAAGACTTGAAAGGTAGGTAGGATATAGGTTCCATTTGAAGTTTTTAAAAAACACACAAAGCAAACATATTCCTACAAGGAGAGGTGGGATAAGCACAAGGATCAACAAACTACGTTTATTTTTTAAACAACACATAACAATTTATACATACTCGGCCCAGCAAGGTTATAAGACTTGCGCACGTTCACATGACTACCAAGCAGCAGACTGAGCTTTGAATCCAGGCTGCTTGGCTCCTAAATTCATGCTTGTAATCACCTCACTGTGTTGCACATTTTTCCTTAGAGGAGCTTCAGTTGGGATAAATTTAATCTTTGAGCATTTCTGACTTTTTTACAGAGCTCTGAGAAAAATCTTATTTGTGTGATAGGGACCATTCCACAAGCAAAATCAATATTTTTATGGAAGAATGTCCATAGGCACTACCTTAAACTGCCTTTTTAATTACTAATCACTTTAGCATGACTAGGGGATTAATAACCCCATACTTCCTTTTAGGAGAGATAGGTGGTAAACCTCAAGTATAGTGCCTCGTAGTTTAATAAACATTTCTTGGAGCCAAGAGACAGATGAAAACAGAGACCCAGAGCTGTTTGGTGCTCTCCAGGGCACACAGACCCCTTTTCAGGCAAGTCTTAGGAAGGGCAATAGGAACTCAGTGTAACAAATGCAGCGGTTGGTGAGCCTTCTCTTCATCCATCCTATCCCCGAGGAAGAAAGGCTAGTGCAATCTATGATTCTTCTCAAATAAGACTTCCTGAAGTAGGACAATGACAAGACCAGGTGCAGCAAGAAAGAAAAAAAAATAGATTTTTTAAAAGAAAACAAGGCCCCATCAGCAAAATGACTTTCTGTGGACTAGACAGTATTGGATGTAATTGGCATATATATATATATATATATATATATATATATATATATATATTCTTAATGACTTCAGAGAGGAAGGGTGAAGGAGAGAGAGAGAGATAGAAACAATTGATGAGAGAGACTCATTGATTGGCTGTCTCCTGCACGCCCCATACTGGGGATCCAACCCGCAACTGAGGCATGTGCCCTGGCCAAGAATCAAATTTTGACCTTGTGGTTGGTTCATAGGTCAACGCTCAACCACTGAGCCACACCAACTGGGCTGTAATTGGCTTCTTTTTCTTGGCAAAGTTCAAGTCTATGCTCCTAATGATTGTCCTATTCAGATTTTTCATACTAAATTGGAAATATGACTCAAACACCCAGAAAGACTTGGACCCTAATTTCTCAGGTTTCTTCTGGATAGTCTTTAAGATTCCTAGAAAGTGGTACTGTAGCATTTCCCAAAGTGCTTTTTTATTTTCTTTCCCATCTTTCAACCCAAGAGAACAATCTAAGCTTGAGAAACTGCATGTTTGTGTGCATGTCTGTAGACGTATATACTCGCCCCACTTTTCAGACATTAAAAGTAAATCTACCACTAACAACAAACACCAAGCAAAAACAAGCACATGAAGTTCCACTCAAGTACCATTGCACTTTGAGGTGAAGGTGAAGGTCAGCAGTCCCTTCTTATTGCCATCTTTGCACTCTATTCCTAACTAAATGAACAGCCAGAGAATGGTGCTTACTCAGGATTCCACTCAGATTCTAGCACGGAGGTATCTACAGGAAGCATGAGTAGCTGTGTTGCCCTAGGCTTATTATTCCTAATTGTATTGTCTGCTTGTGCTGTTTGGTTCAGTAAGCTGATGCTCTAACTGCAGCAGCATAGAAAAGAAAATTTAAAAACATGTAAGTTTAAATAGTGACTTCTTGAACATCTCCAGGGATGGAGGTCCGTTGAAATGGGTGGCAACTATAACCCAATGTTTGGTGAGATGAGGGAGACAGACCTTCTCCAGGTTTCCTTTAGTCTGCTTTCATTACATAGGAAAAAACTGCAACGCGGCCATCCTTGTTAGGTTTCTGATCATGTGTGGGCCTTGGTTTCATTTTGACTATAGATTTATTTCCAAGCAGTATTCAAAAGTTTGGAAATTGTTAAACTGTCCAGTGAGAAGTCTCTGATACATGAAATCCCATTACTTTCAAGATAAAACTGAACTGCCATACAAGGCTCTTGGCAATACGGCCAACCGCTTAGCTGTCCAACCTCAACATGAAAGTAAGTGCCCTTTCTCCCTCAACTCAACCCAACTGCAACTAAATATGCAATCATTCTTCCAAGTGGAATAAATTATGTAATCACCTCAATTCCTTTTGCTTTCTATAACCACAATATACTTATATATGCCATTTGAATTAGTGATAGTAGGCTAATGGATAAAACAAATAACCCCAACATTTTGGTCACTAACACATTAAGGTTTATTTCTCAAGTAACAATCCAAAACAGGTCAACATTGGTCCTCTGTTCCATTCAGTTATTCAGGAACCCAATTCTTTTCATACAGTAGATCCAATATCCTTCAGAATGGCCCTTTGCAACTGGTGTCCCATGAGACACTTAAGCACTAATGCCCTTAGGCATCCACTGTATATGATAAATTAACCTTCTTCCACAAATCTATAATTATGCTAGCTAAGCACCATTCTTGCAAGAATTGAGAAAATAGTCACTAGATCATTTTTCTACAAGGCTTGATTCTCTATGAATCCTCTGAGAAATGCTCTCCAGCTCAACGCTGGCTTCATGATAGAATCACCCAGGAGCTAAAGCTGAGAGAGCCTCTGATCTGAAACCTCAGAACTTTTAGTGAGATCATCTACATCCAGCCCACCAAAGACATAAGAGAGAGAGAGAATTGGAAGGATGCATGGAAGATCACACATGAGGTTTTCTTATGGGATGTGCCTGGAAATAATGTCAATCGCTTCTGTCCTCAGTGCATTGGTGTGTACACAATTGCATAGCCCCAGGTAATTGCAATGAGGCAGGAAGTAGTTTCCTTCCTGCTCCCAGAAGGAAAAGGAAGTGGGGCTTGATACACCCTTAGCAGTATCTGCCACACTCTTTATCTTTACCTGGAGTGACATATCCTTTCCCCTCCCCCACAACTCTCCAGTTGTTCCACTTGATAGCTCTTCTTGTCCTATGAAACCACTAGAAAACTTCCTCCATGCATCTAAAGCTCCTGAGACACACCTTGTGAACGCTGAGAAAGAAGATACCTACCAAGAAGAACTCATGGTGACTAATTAAGCTCAAATTTAAAAGAGCCTCACAGTCATTTCTAACATAGACTTCATGGAGAACCCTGCACTGAGAACTGTGTTTCTGTCATCTAAGCAAGCCCTTATACAGGACTTCCTAGAATTGGTACATTTCAATCAATAGGACTGAGGCTTTCCTCCAATCATGGCTGTGCAGCTACATCCCTATCAACATTTTTGTTGACCAATCAGATTGTATTTGAAGTGACTCCATTCAAATTGTATTTGAAGTCCCTATTTGCACAAGGATGGACCAATCAGGGACAAGGGGCTGGGACTTTTCTCTATATAAGTCAGCTCCTCTTTGGCTTGGGGAACACACTTTCCCTTCCCACTGAAGACTGAAGAAAGCATTTTGCCACCTGGAGTTGAAACACCAAAGATGCAACACCAAAGATGCCTGGCCTCTGCTCAAGGCTACAAAGTTTCAATTATAGAATATAAATAAATCCTAACAAAAATGGAGGCAGCCATAGAGCTGGAGAAAGCAGGAGGCTTGGGTTTCCCCCAGTGATGGAGGAAGCCAAGCTTCCTGGCTGGCCCTGGCCTCCACTCAAGACTAAAAAGTTTCAATTACAGAAGATAAATAAATCCTAGATACTTGCTTCCAGCCAGCCCTGACCTGAAAAAAAAGAAGAAAAGAAAAAAAAGGAGGGGCTAGGACATTGGGTTGCTGGGGGGTGATCATGCCAGGATGGGATAGCAGGGGCCATTGGGGGTAAGCAAACCAGCAGGGGGGCCAGTTGGGGATGTGGAGGCTGTCAGTGGGGGGGTCAGTTGGAGGTGATCAGGATGGGGGGGGTGCAATTTGGAGTGAGCAAACCATCAGGGGGCAGTTGGGGGTGAGAAGGCCAGTGGGGAGGGGAGATGGGAGCGAGCAGGCCAGCAGGGGACACATTTGGGGGCAAGCACGCTGGCAGGCAGAGTGGTTAGGGGAAATCAGGCATGCAGGCAGGCAGGCAGGTGAGCAGCTGGAGCCAACAAATTCCTGGATTGTGAGAGGGATGTCTGACTGCTGGTTTGGGCCCGATCCCTGTAAACCGTCAGTAGGACATCCTTGGGGAGGGGGTCCCAGATTGGAGAGGGTGCAGGCTGGGCTAAGGAACACCCCCGCCCCATGCATGAATTTCATGCACCACACCTCTAGTATAAAAATAATTCTTAAAACTCAATTTAAACAAAACAAAACAAAACAAAAATGGCTTTTAGGAAGTAAATGGATAAATAAATGGTGGTACATCTAATGGAATAGTATTCAGCAGTTAAAAAAAAAAAAGCTATCAAGCCATGAAAAGGCATGGAGGAAGCTTTAATGTGTATTTCTAAGAAAAAGAAACCAGTCTAAAAATATTTCATACTATCTGATTCCAGCTACATGACATTCTGAAAAAGGGAATACTATAGATAGGGATAGTTAAAAGACCAGTAGTCACCAGATATTCCAGAGAGAGAAGGAATGAATAGTTGGAAAATGGAATTTTTAGAACAGTAACATTATTCTTTATGATACTCAGCTTGTTTCCAGGATTTTCAAAACTATTCCCCATGACTCCACCCACCCCAATTCTGCACTCTCTCCAGCAAAGTTCAGATTATGCCATAAACCAAAGTCAAGTTATACAATAGCATACCTATATCTATCTATCTATCTATCTATCTATCTATCTATCTATCTATCTATCAGCCTACTATGAGAGTATCCCCTTGGGAGTTCAATCAGGAGACCAGGAGTTCGATCATTCGCTATGGTGTGTGCTGACCACCAGAGGGCAGCGCGAAAGAAAGGAAGCCCCATGCTGAAACCAGTTTGCTCAGTGGAAGAGCATCGGCTTGCAGACTGAAAGGTCCCAGGTTCGATTCCTGTCAAGGGCATGTACATTGGTTGCCCACTGGGGATATGCAAAAGGCAGCTGGTCGATGTTTCTCTCTCATCGATGTTTCTAGCTCTCTATACCTCTCCCTTCCTCTCTGTAAAAAATCAATAAAATATATATTTTTTAAAAAGAAAGAAGAGAGAGAGAGAGAGAGAGAGAGAGACAAAGAAAGAAAGAAAGAAAGAAAGAAAGAAAGAAAGAAAGAAAGAAAGAAAGAAAGAAAGAAAGAAAGACCCCTGCTGGCAGCCTGAAGGTCCTGATGAGTTCTGATCACCAGCCAGACCTACCCATGCACTAATTTTGTGCACTGGGCCTCTAGTTAATTAATAGGATCTCAAGGACTCTGCCTTAATACATTAACAAATTCCCAATAAGATTTAGATGTCTGATTTGCAATGCCATTTTCCAAAGGACTATTTCTGCTAAGAATGATAGTAAATGCCCAAAGAAGCAAAAGAATAATAGTAAGGGAAGCAGGAACTAGTGTAGACATGGGATGCTGCTGCTGGAAACATATGTAATTTACCTCCATTTGACAAATGTTAGTTTTAGCTTTGTGCAGGTGACTACCTAAGGTTAACACAGTGGCCTATTCTAGGGAGCCAGGATAACTTACAAACTACTAGGTGAGTCTTTGGGATGATGCCTAACATACCTTCTCCCTTTTATTCATCTCAATCTTGTGAAATATTGCTGCGGGGTGCATTATCTACCTGAAAAAGCCATTTCATTCTTATTTCAAATCTAGTTCTTTTTCCTGATTTTTAAATTTAATTGAAAATGGGTACAATCCAATCCAAAATACCCCTTTTGGTTCTTCATCAGGATAGGGCACGTGACAATGCTTCTTAAAAATTTGGAATAAAACAAAAGTTTCTGGTATTATTTTCCTAGGGACAATAAGAGATATATTTTCAGCATTGCAATATATTTGCCAATGAAAATACAGGTACTTCATTAACAATGGTAATGTCCTCAATCAATTTTGGCAGTTTATATAGATTCAAAGAGATATTTGGCATTTAAAAAAAATGTGTACTAGTAACAATGCAAACAAAATACTATCAAAACTGTTAAGACTTTTTAATTAGTTGAGATGTAAATCTCCCTTAAGTAATTCACTACCTAGGTCATTTATAGAGACAGACGTTGCTTTTGCCTCTTTTATAGGAGACTAATAGAAGGCCATTATCCTTTTGGAGTGGGGAGATTTATGCACATACCTTCCATTAGCATTAATAGGTGTCCACGTAAATCACCAGGCACCAATGGCTGAAGAGACCTTCCCCCATCTATTGGGTAATTGGCTATTTCAGTTAAAAAAATAACTTTTGGGGAAAGAAAAGAAAAAGTTATGCTCTTAATGTAATTATCTTAGGCTAAGACTACATTAAAATGGCATAGTAAAGAGTAATGGGGGTCCTGACACTTCCTTCGGCTTTTATTTTCCCTACTTCCTAAGGTAATCATAAGCGTAACAATAAGCAGACATAAAGGTAAATTAAAGTGACTGCTTTTGAAAAGACTGGAAAGTGCATTATATGATATGTAAGCACATTGACATAGATCATTAAATTAACAGAATGGAGTCACAATAAAAGCATATTGTTCCCTTCATATGGCAAATGCTCACTACACTTGTACCTTAGACTAACATAGGATTTGCTTAACATTTTAATTGTATTGTTTTCAGAAGTGCAATGTCTTCCAAATGTTCTATTACTCTGCATATTTTTTTAGTTCTGTATTAATGTTCATGCATATGGGCTTCTCAGGGTCCTTGGCACAATTTTATGTGCCTCAAAATATGTGCAGATGGTTATATTTTAGTTTTTCATTCTGCACATGGAAGAACTTTCATGTGCTTAATGTAAAGCAAGGCTTAGCATGTCAAGCTGTCTTGTGTGACAAATAGTTGCATATAAATAAATCCACCGGATATACCCTAAAACAAAACAGAAATGTTTAACTTCTCAGAAATAGGGTATCAGAAAACCAGGAGTCTTTCCCACAGTTGGCAGACTCGGGTTCACTACTGGCAAAGTACGTTATGTCTTCATGATTTAGACAGATAAATACCACATAATCTCTGCTCAGATTTAAAATGCGTGCCTGCGTAATATACATTTGCAAATCTGTCTTAGGAATGTTCTGCTTCAGATCAGATGCCTTGTTATTGAGAAATCAAAGTTCTTTAAATAGAGGTTGAAAATGAGGCAGAAGCTAATTTTTGCAGTACAAAGCTAATTGTGTGTTTTATTTTCATTTAACAGATTAAATATAGTTCTACCCTTTGCTTGGAGTCCTCTTGTATTTCTTATAAATGTGACAGTGTCAGAGTACATGCAGGGATTCCACTTAATTAAAAAAAAATAGTCACACACACAAAAAAAGAGGAACAATAAAAACAAAACCATTTATAGGGTTCTAGTTACTGGCATTTAACAAAAGGCATTTCAAGGGAATTTTTAGGGAGCTATTTTATAGTTCTCACAGTGGATGCTAGATATTCCTTTATTTTTATACTATATTATTTTAAAACCCAAGGTATACAAGAGAGCCCATAAAAAAAGGAAACCAGAAAAGAGAAGAAATGGATGGCTGCCTCTTTGTGACATGTTTTCTCCCTCAGCCTTGCATATTTGCATTAAAGTGATTGTGAATAATGTACGTTTGAC
Organism: Vespertilio murinus; assembly: GCA_963924515.1. NCBI lineage: Eukaryota > Metazoa > Chordata > Mammalia > Chiroptera > Vespertilionidae > Vespertilio > Vespertilio murinus. The sequence goes on along the minus strand of OZ004705.1, from coordinate 127,401,373 downwards.
CAGTGCTGTCTGCAGAACTAATGCCTATTAAAGGGATGGGAAGTAGCATATGTTGTGCCTTGGGCAGAGAAAGTCCAATCACCCCCACAGTGAGAGTCTCCAACTAAAACGCAGGACAGCCTGGGATTTATCCTAAATGAACCCAGCAGGGAGAAACAGGACACAGTCCCTCAGTCCACATTTAAGCTTCGGAACGAAGAATTTTAGCTTGCTTCCAAAAATAATCCATTATCTCTATCACTTCATTTACTTGGAGAATATCGGGGATTTTTTGTCCTTTGTCTTATCTACCTATCCTACAAAATTTCAAGGGAAAACATTCAGGCAAGAAATCAGACACAAGCCATCGGTTGTTACAGAATCAGGATCTATGTTCTTTGTTGCCATTGTAGCGCCTCTCTCTCTCTCTCTCTCTCTCTCTCTCTCTCTCTCTCTCTCTCTCTCTCTTTCTCTTTTCTGCCCAGTATGATCTGACAAGGCACAATGTTTTGGGTTTCTGGTTTCACTTTTATGCCCTTGCACTCTACTAAATGCTCTGCTCTTTAAAACATTTTGCAAAGCTTCTCCATCCTGTTACATAATCTTCCTGTGACCTCTAGCATCAGGCCCAGATTCAAACTAGCTTTCCTTCTACCTGTGTTAACATGATAGCTGAGAAACAACAATTATAAAAATGAATGAGAATAAAATCGGCTGAACTACAGAAATAGAAGTTGCCAAATTAGATCGGTAGGATTGGCATTTGCCTTATTAGCTGCAGTTTGAGAGAGAGAGAATATGACAAATAATGTGTGTGTGTGTGTGTGTGTGAGAGAGAGAGAGAGAGAGAGAGAGAGAGAGAGAGAGAGAGAGAGGTGTTGAGAGAGAGAGTATAGGAAATATATTTTCTGATTATCCATTTGGTGTTTATGTAACCCAAAAGAGGGCGGGAGTGTGTAGTAAAAATAAAATACAATTGGAAAATTTGTAAACTGCATCATAGCATGTTAAAAGAGTATATAATGCTGAAAATAATAGAGAACTGATATGATTTAGCTTATCTTTTCTCCTCCTCTCTTAGTATTTAATTTCTAGTAAAATTACTGTGAAGACTTTGCCATGTTTCAGAATGGAAGAAAGCTCCAAACCATTGATTTTAGTTTATTGGCCTACTCCTTGGGGTGGTGGAGAGGAGGTGGCAAGAATTGCCCTGTTTTGATAGCTTTTAAGAATTTCATTCTTTTGAATGATTAGCTATTATGGAAGGTTAGACATTCTCACAGAAATTAAGTTTTAGATGTTTTGTTTTATTTCTTTGGAATCATATGCCATAAACCAATAGTAAGGGATTTAGAAAACATTAATCTCTTACTAAGATTAGGGACCAGCTTCAATCTGTTCTCTGGAGTTATAAGCTCATATAAATTGTAGAGAAGAAAATTAATGGAGGGGCAATCTCTAAAACATGCTATCAGAAAAAAAAGTAACGTAAAAATTGCCTGACAGTCTATTTGAGGCTCAAAATACTGAATGTTGGATAAATTAATTGAAGTAGATTGCTCTCCTTTTTATACATCATTTTTTTTAATTCTTTATTAATTAAAGTATTATATATGTCTCCTTTCCCCCATTTATCTCTTCCCAGCCACTCCCATCCATCCCCAGCCCATGCCCTCACCCCCATGTTGTCTGTGTCCATTGGTTTTGCTTTTATGCATGCATACAAGTCCTTTGGTTGGCCTCGTACTCCCACCCCAACCCTTGGCTTTCCTCCGAGGTTTGATGGTATGTTTGATGCTTCTATGTATCTGGATCTATATTTGTTTATTAGTTTATGTTGTTCATTATATTCCATAAGTGAGTGAGATTATGTGATATTTATCTTTCTCTGACTGACTTATTTTACTTAGCATAATGCTTTCCAGGTCCATCCATGCTGTTGCAAATGATAAGAATTCCTTCTTTTTTATAGCAATGTAGAATTCCATTGTATAGATGTACCATTGTTTTTTAATCCACTCATTTGCTGATGGGCACTTAGGCTGTTTCCAAATCTTAGCTATTGTAAATTGTGCTGCTATGAACATAGGGGTGCATACATCCTTTCTGATTGGTGTTTCTGATTTCTTGGGATTATTGGGTCAAATGGAAGTTATATTTTTCATTTTTTGAGGAAACTCCATACTGTTTTCCACAGTGATTGCACTAGTCTGAATTCCCACCAGCAGTGCAGGAGGGTTCCTTTTTCTCCACAGCCTCACCAGCACTTGTCATTTGTTGATTTGTTGATTATAGCCATTCTGACAGGTGTGAGATGGTACCTCATTGTCATTTTGACTTTCATCTCTTGGATAATTAGTAAGTTTGACCATGTTTTCATTTATCTCTTTGCCTTCTGTATGTCTTCCTTCGTAAAGTGTCTATTTAGATCCTTTGCCCAATTTTTTTATTGGATTGTTTATCTCTTTTTCTATCTTAATCTTACTCTTTGCCATTTATAAGCTAAGGATATGGGAAGGGGTGTCATTCATTCATTCATTCATTACACATTATTTATGTAAATATTTATCAGGCACCTACTATGTGCTGACACAGATGAAGTTAGAGACCTCAGTTCTACTAAACTGGAGATAAACAACTTACAATATATTGAGATCATGCTATCATAAGCTGAATAATTCAAGGTCCCATGTACAAGTACAAGGTAAAAAAATGCAAAAAAAAAGTTATAAAACTAAATTATTTTTTAGATGAGCTTTTCTGCTTCAGTTACCAAATGTGCAAATTGCTTTACTGTCCTGATCACATGGCTGCTGCCCTTGTTGTTGCTTTATCAGTAACAAGATATTATAGTTTGTTCCTTTCCCAGCCATTCAGAGCTCAATTCTGCAAGTATTGGGATCTGGAAAGCTGTTCTCTACAGAAAGATCCACAGCACTCTCCCTCCTATGCTTGCTTTCGGAGGCTTTGGTCACCTCACATTGTGCTGGGAGAAGTTTGTGTTGTGATGTATTACATTTGTCAACATGTGCACCCCAACCTCCTTCCTCTTCTTACTTTGCTGTTTTGCAGCACAACATCTAAAGCCCATGAATCTTGCGGTCTTCCAACAGCCCTCTTCTGTAACACTGCAACCTGTGCAAAATTAGAGCTAATAATTCATACTGAAAAGAATAAAAATCATAAAGCAAATGGCTTGCTTTTATATTCTATAGTGACATTTTTAAAGCCTGGATTAAAGGGTTGAAGCAGTGCCCTATGTGTGCCTCAGTCTGGAGCCCTGGTTCTAGCCTCACTTATGCTACAGATCTGAGGCAAGAGAGACCCCTTTAGAACACAACCCCCTCATTTCTAAATTGAAGATGTATGGACTACAAGATCCCCCACAGCTGTAAAAAAGGCATAACATTTGGTCCTGATCAGCAACTACAAAGCATTAAGAAGAAGGAAAAAAAACTATATATATATATGCCAATGAGGACTCAATCCCATTCAAATCCTGGTCACTCCAGGTAAGCTATCCCTAGAGATCAGCATCAACCACAGCCAAACACCTCTGCAATACAAAACATCTAATCTGATCATTGGTGTTAAGATAATGCCTTTCAGGTTAGGTCTTATTTGCTAAAAACTAGCTATAGTTATCTTTTTTTTTTTAAATAATTTAGGTGTGTTACTTGAGTTTCTAAAATAATTACTAATGAACTTCAACTAAAAAAAAGTAAAGCAAATGACCTCAGAGACCTAGAACTGTTTCTTCTAGCTCTAATTGGCACTGAGGTAGGAGGCAGCTGCTGCCTCCATCAGCTACCTTTGTGGAAAAGAGGTGCACTTTGAATTTTCTCAAGTTGTGAATTCTGCCTTTCACAGCTACTATCTCTGTTCACAGAACACAACCCTTTTCCTCACTGCCTTTCCACTTCCTTCTTATTTCCAACTGCTGCAGGTCAAGAGCTATGGCCCCTTTATCTTTTCCCAGGAGTTGTTCACATAATCATTCTACAAGTAGCTATTAGGCACCTAGAATGGGCTCCATGATGAGTACTGTGGAGAATACCACAACAATAGTGCCAAAAATAAAAAAAACTATATTATACTTGGAAGAGAAGATTTAGACAGATAAAGCCTCTAATAACAATCAAGAGGAAACATAATTAAGGACCACTGCACATCAATATTGCCTGGCTCAGGGTTCTACTCTGGACCCCTCTGAGGCCCTCTGACTCAGAGATCTCAAAAGGCACTCCCCTATGACACTCCCTCAGCTGAACATTCCTCATTCTATCTCCAATAACAGTCCCTCCATACAGGGAGATGCTTCTTGACAACACTTTGTATTCTACCCAGATTCCTTTAATAACATGATCTCTCTGAGTTGCTCCAGGGTTTCCGATGTCTTCATCTGAACTCTAAGATGCACCTCTAGAATTTAATCCTGCTGCTAAATCTCTCAGTATTTTCATAGATTCCTAGGAGGGTTGTGCTTTGGTTGTACAATTTCACTTTAGGATAAGAAGATCTTAATAGGAACCCTCCCCCCCCAACACACACACACACACACACACACACACACACACACACACACACACAGACGAATTTTGTCTACTCAATGCAGAGAATGTAAAAATGTAAAAAAAAATCTGAGATTTTAGAGCCAAGATGGGTCACCAAAAAATTATCTGGAATAATCTTTTAGGAATTGCATCAGTCCTATTTTGTGGAAAAGTTTCTGAGACTCAACAAGAATGGGACTTGTTTCCATTTATAGATCTCTAGGATATTTATAAATAAACATACTTACTTTCTCTTATTTGTGCCACGAACATATTTAATACTCTGGAGAATTTTTCACTATTTATACTTACCATATACTTATAGAGGTTAATATGGTTCAGGCATAATTTTTGTCAACCTACTTTTTCTTCTACGTTTCCTATAACTACTTCCCTTCTGTTTATTCCTAAACATAAAACTACCGTTTTCTCACATTACTTCTGAAATCAAATAACTTCAATGTACCCGATGTTTAATGAATAATTATGATGAGCCTAATGAACATGTTCCTTCTATGGGTTTTAAATCCCTAGGTTTAAAAGATCCTCGTGAATAAAAGAGTTGACAATTTGTGAGTGAATGGGAAGATGCAGTGAATCGTTCTGAATGGTGTGGGTTGTGTCTCTACTTTCCCTCAGGTCTGAGACCCCATTACAATTAGTGTATAAAGAATGCTTTTGAATATTATACTATATGTAGGAATCACTGAAGATATATAAACATAGATGGCCCCAACCTCTCTGATCACTACCCTCTAGAAACTTACTTTCGGATATGGAGACAAGATCAAATTACTAAACACCAACAAACAGGGATAATATGCTATTAAATACACAACTGAGGGCTACAGACTGGCAAATGTTACATAAATACAGAAAGACGCCAAAACCGGTTTGGCTCAGTGGTAGAGCGTCGGTCTGTGGACTGAAAGGTCCCAGGTTCGATTCCGGTCAAGGGCATGTACACTGGTTGCGGGCACATCCCCGGTGGGGGGTGTGCAGGAGGCGGCTGGTCGATGTTTCTTTCTCATCGATGTTTCTAACTCTCTATCTCCCTTCCTCTCTGTAAAATATCAATAAAATATATATTTTTAAAAATACAGAAAGAGTTAAATTGATAAGGTCTTAAACTTCTGAGATGGCTTCAGGGAATCAAAGGGACTTTAGTTTAATTCCAGTATGTGTAGAATAAAGATAGGTAGAAGAGAAAGTAACACACAAGAAAACCTACATGATTGAAATCAGGAAGTTTGGGAGATTACATGTGTATGAATGGTTCCTTTGGGGAGGTTACTTTTCCATGCACAGTCCCTGGATCCAACCATGTTCAAACCCTAGAACTTCTTTTCAGAGTGACATAATTGCTTCAGTGCCTTACTTCCCCTGCCTGGTCATAACTGGAGCATCTATGGAGTTCTCCACGGACTTAGAATCTATTTAGGGTGAGAATCTTTTAAAAAAGAAAAAAGAGAGGGGGAAGACTAGAATGGGAAGTCAATACAGATTACTTAGGCTTTAAATTGTTTAAATGTTTTATTTTAGAGCAGTAGAATTATCCTGTATGATACTATAATGGTGGATCATATCATTATACATATGCCAAAATCCATGGAATGTACAACACAAGTAGTGACCACTAATATAAATGGCTTATCATTTGTAACAAATGCACCACATTAGTGCAAGACGTTAATAAGGGATAGTGTGCGTATGTGGAGGGGGAAGGGGTAATAGGTACTTTCTGTACTTGCCTCTCAGTTTTTCTCTTAATTTAAAACTGCTCTTAAAAATGTTTCTTAATAATTTTTAAGTTTTCACCATCAATATTCACTAAACATAATTTGGACTCCTTCCATCCCCACCTATATCATTTGTCTTCTAGTCTTCCAAAGTGGTCATGACAACCAACAAGAGTTCTTCATATGAAAATTTAGCAATAAAGTATCTGTGCATTATTATACTGCTTGTATTCAAGAGGTAAATAACTGTCCAACCTTCGCTAATGTACCAGTAAGTGATACTGTGAATGGGGGCATTGGGCTCATAAACGTTATCAGCACCAACAGCCTAGCTGGATCGCTCCCATCGTAGAAAACCACTCCAGTTCAACACGATAAGTATCTGTTCTCTACTCTTAAAATGAAATGTTCATTTTACTTTTCTATGTTGTAAAACTAATTCATATTGATGGTAGAAAATTTGGAAAACTTATAAGCTTTTTTTTAACTTATCAATTATTCTATGTTTTAAGATATTTCATTCTAGAATTTCTTCTAATGTGTTTTAATATATTAATATTTTTAAATGTTTTACTATATCTGTAATCATGATTGGCATAGTTGTGGTGATTCTTTAAATTATAAGAATCTAAATCGGTGATTTTCAACCTTTTTTCATCTCATGGTACATATAAACTAATTACTAAAATTCTGCGGTGCACCAAAACATATATCTTATTTTTTGCCAATCTGACAAAAAAAAAAGAATACTTTTGATTCATTCACATGTTGTGTTAGCTACTGTCATTTTTATTTGACCATCTAAAGAAAAAGAGGTCAGTGTCCCTGACCAAATAGTTAGTTAGTTCATGTTTATTTTTTAAATTTTTTTAAAAATGGGACAATGCTCCAACCAACTGAGCCACCTGGCCAGAGCAGATTTTTACATGTTTTAGAAATTCTTGAAGCACACCTATTGAAAATCACAGACCTAAATAAATTGCTTAAAACTTCATTTTTGCTTCATCATTTTGATTGCCTCCCTTTGTTTATTTTTATGTACTATCTAGACCTGTTATGTTTCCCAGTCATGGCAAGATGGCCTTACATAGTAGGTATCTTGTGGGCCAAGTAGCACAGACTCCCTGGTCCCCTGAGCCAGGCACTTCAAGGGTGTCCCTTGTGTGGGTTATGTATGCCCTCTCATTGTAGTTGAGTCCTGATTGCTGTTGGCACATCAGTGAGTCATACTGACCCTCAGGATGACTGGCTAGGAGGAATGGCTATGACAACAGCAAACAAGCTCTTGTGTGGAGATTGACCCCACAGAACAGGATTCGAGTTATCAGGGCTCTGGTGCTGCTAAGTCCATCCCTTAGATGTGTCATTTTTGGAGCTAATTGAGCGGTGCTCTCATGTGTTTGAAACTGGTCATCATGTGTGTTAGTTCTGACACCTCTTGGCAGTAGCTCTAGTGGAGACCCTGATCCTGGGTCCCCTGGTAGGAGCTACAAAGTGATCTGTGGTTGTAGCTGCCTGTGCTGGGCTTAGAGGTGCCTAAGAGAGTTATACTGTGAACCGAGGCCAGTTGCCACTAGCGTCGACATTGGGACCACTTAGCACAAGGTATAGGTCATGCTTGTTTGGAATTTGTGCACCTTTGAGAGATTTTGAGAAAGTCCAGAGCATGGGCCAAGGTAGGCAACTTGTGAGGAACAGCTACTGAAAGAGATTTATTCCCCTCCTGACTGCCTGCTCTGCACATTTTGAACTTAAACCAACCCTCACATTTCTGTAACAAGTCCTTGTTTTACACACACACACACACACACACACACACACACATCCTACTGATTCTACTCTGGCAGTGAGACAGGCTAGAAAGAAATTAGGGGAAAATGACAGGGGAATGAGGGAAAAAAAAGCAGACATCACAGGCTGATAAGCCACTAGGTCCTCTCATCAGAGCCCTCACCTCCATGCATGATCAAAGGGAAAGCAGCTTGTGATAGGAAGCTCCTGCAGTGGTCTGGCGGTCGCGGAAGTCAACAACAGTGAGGATTGGCTAAAATCAGATCCACCCAAGATGGAAGAAAATTGACCAGAGAACAGCCCAAAGCCATTGTGTCATCATTATAATGAAAACTGGCACCACAAGTAGAAGGGGATGAGGGAGAGGAATGCCATGGCACTTCCGAACAACCATATTAGGAACAAGACCCCCTTCCAAACAAAAGGCAGAGTCAGAACTTGGCACCACAAAGTTCAGAAACAACCCACCCTTGGAAATACATAAAATCCCCCCAAACTGACTCAGGAGGAACTTGCTCACCTCCTCTGCCCACATCCACTCACATGTGCACTTTTACTTCTTTCACAGCAGGGCCCTATGAGACTTGCAATGAGGAGTGAAGAAGTGGAGGGGGTAGGGGCAGCTGGCAGATCAACCCTTGATCCTGTTTCCAGGAACTCATGTCCTAGACTCATTGTTTACTCTAGCTGAATAAAACCTGCTTTTGCCCTTGATAAGGCAGCTCAGTTGGTTAGAACATCATCCCAATATGCCAAGGTTGCAAGTTCAAGTCCCCATCAGGGCATAGACAAGAAGCAACCAATGAACACATAAATATAAGTGGAACAAATCTCTCTCTCTCTCTCTCTCTCTCTCAAATCAATAAAATTAAATTTTAAAAGAAAGCTTGCTTTTGCTTTACTCAAACCCTCACTGGAGCTAATTATTTTTATAATTTTTAAATGTATTTTATTGAGTTTTTACAGAGAGGAAGAGAGAGGGACAGAAACCAAGAAACATCGATGAGAGAGAAACATCTATCAGCTGCCTCCTGCACACCCCCTACTGGGAATGTGCCCACAACCAAGGTACATACCCTTGACCGGAATCGAACCCAGAACCTTTCAGTCTGCAGGCCGACGCTCTATCTACTGAGCCAAACCGGTTTTGGCTGGGGCTAATTATTTAATTATTTCCTGTGTAAGTCAAGAGCCTGGAGGTCCAGACTCTGATGTGCAGGGCCAGCCCCCAGCATGGAACCAGTCCAGTGACACTGAATCCTGACCAATACAACCATAAGTGAGAAGAACCATCTTTTCTTTTTGAAACTCCCACCATATATTATACACACACACACACACACACACACACATACACACACACATAAATTCACATTTATATACATAATTAATATGACTGAATAAATATAAGACATTAAAATTGTAACAAAGCATTACATACATGAAAAAAAATATTCAGGATAAATTGTGTAAACAACTGCTGAGTAATTAGGAAGAAATTTTATAAGAGTAAGCCAGTATAAATCATGAACCTTGTACAAAGAAAACTTTTGAAATGAATTCATTGAGTAAACTTTGAATTTAAACTGGTTGAGATAATAGTGGAGAACAAAATGAAAAATATACTTCTTAAACAGTGGCAGTACAAGTAAACGAAGAACCATATGTATAGCCACATATTTATGTGAACAAAGTTCTAAACAATTAAATTGCAACAAAACATGTATTTTATCCAAGTACTCAATTTTTGGTTCATTCTATCAAGCTGTCAGAGTGAAAGGAATAATTGATGTTTAACATTTTAATATTAAAGTTTCCTCACTAATGGTATTAGATATAAATGACTTTGGTTAGTGATTTTCCCCCAACACTGTGCTTTTAGAATGCATGACATGATTATGTATGAAATGGGAATTGGAAAGTCCCTTAATATCCATGAGCATGTATTTATGCAGTCTTTAAAATTTAGAATTATGTAGGTTGCCTAAGCATTATATTCGAACATTCAAGAATAAACAATTACATATATATGGTAATTGTCCCATATGTGAAGGAACTGCAAGGACCAGGGACAGAAGCTGTGAGTACAGAAGTTCAAGGTTATAACTTCTGAACATGCCACTATCTACAGAGCGTGCACATTTTAAAAATATTCTAAAGCCTACAGTTAACTCTGTAATGACTCAGAATTGACACACAGCATCACCATAACCAAACAAAATGCTTTTGGTTTGAAAGTTGGTTTCTTGTGTCAGCTAAAATTCAGAAACACATTTGCTACTCCAACCTCATTCTCCCCCCCCCAACACACTATCATGTAAAATTATTTTAATCAAATAAAACTATGTAGATCGAGCTTAACTTTTCACCAAGTTGTAAACCCTGAGTACAAAATTTTGTAGTCTTTTTATTATATTACTAGAGGCCCAGTGCACGAATTCATGCATGGGGGGAGTCCAGCCAACCTGCCCCGATGGGGGCTGATTGGGGGTGGGTCTGATGGGGGGAGGGTACATGGGGGGTTGGCAGGCCAGTCCCTCAGAAAGTTGGGGGTGCTGATCTGGTCCCATCAGGCAGGTTGGCCACTGCAGTGCTCATCATAGCAACTGTTGTTCCAGTCACTTGGCATATATATATATATATATATATATATATATATATGGAGCTAGAGAAGAACTTCTGCTCCCAAAATATTAAATTTAGTTCAAATTCAATTTAGCAAACATATATGAAGTGCCTACTATTTATTAGGTGCTGAGTTGACAAATGTGAAGAAAACACAGTTGTTGCCCTCAAGAAGATCTCTGTCTCTGTAATAGAAACAACAGCTATAAAACAATGTGACGGGTATAATAACAGCGATCTACACAGAACATTATAGGACCAGAAAAGAAAGTCTCCTTCAAAGTACAGGAGTATTGAGGATGACTTTTTAAAATGGCTATCTCTGAGCTGAGTCTCCAAGATGAGAAGATAGCCAAGCAAAGAAAAGGGAGGAAGCCCTTACAAAGGAGGGGATGGCATAAGAAGAGCAAAAAGCAGAGTCAGCATGCTGGGCTTACACCACTGTAGGCACTTCAGGGTTGTTGAAGTGGAAGAGTGGGGCAAAGAGGGGCAAAAGGTAACAAACACCAGCATGCTGATGTAAGTCCATACTGAACTACCCCTATGAGGGAGAGCAAAGCCTTTCTGACTGAATAGAGGTACTTGACATCTGAGAGCATGGAGAAGGGAAGGCCAGTTCCAAAAAGAAGCTTAAGCTATTAAAGACAGGCATTGCTCCTTTGTAATTTTGGTTAAGCAGGTCCCAAGCAATTGTAGAGATAGATAAACAACTTCCCTACTAACATCAAAAAGCACCGTCCACATATGATTAAGTTTGCCTACAACATAAACAATGTAGCCACAGACACACTTAGACAATCTCAGAAATATCAGCAGTGTTATGATTAAGCAAAACAGTATTTTGACGGTGGCATTCATTCTCATTACAGAAAAACTATCCAAGATGTATGACATCTCACATACTATTAAGTCATTATAATGACAACTATATCCTTAGGCATTAGATTCCCTAATTGTTTTCCATGAAAACAATGACAATGCATGTGACAAGTAATGCTTTCCTTCAAGAGACCTTAACTGTTACGTTTGATGTTACTGGGTACAACTCCTGGCAGGAAAATCTACTTGTTAACATCTTAAATCCTAGTATCAGTCTAATGATAGATAGAATTGAATAGACATAATGACATAACACTCTACGAAAGATTCCACTGGAGATCAAATCTATGCCTGGTAACTAAGGATGTATGATAATTTTGCTCTTACCTACCTTCCATCTTCCAGACTGGTGGGCTTTGAATAGGCATGTGATTGTCTTGAGGAAAATATGCAGTTATAAGCAAAGCGTTATGGCCTGGTAGTTAAGTGAAAGGCCTTGGAAGTCACACAGACCTGGATTAAAATCCATTCTCTGCCTCTGCTAGCCCTGTGCCCCAAGCCTGATGGCAAATGAAAGAGATCACATTTCATAAGGCTCCACAAAAGTCCCAGCAGGATCAAACCCCAGCTTCCCCCAGGTTAACCAAACAATATTGCATCCTTGAATTCACTTACCCCGTTCTCTGTATCACCTCCCTCTCCTGAACTCTAGCTCCCTGAGTTAAAAATACCCAAATACACTACTTCCAACCAAGTTTTGTCTCAGGCTTTGCTCTAAAGAGACAGTAAAGTTAAAGGAGTTGAAACCTATAGACTTCTACTGTAGAGTGAAGTCAAAAGCTTCCGGTTTCTCACCAAACTAGAAAGGTTCCCGCCGAAACCAGTTTGGCTCAGTGGTAGAGCGTCGGTCTGCGGACTGAAAGGTCCCAGGTTCGATTCTGGTCAAGGGCATGTACCTTGGCTGCGGGCACATCCCCGGTAGGGGGTGTGCAAGAGGCAGCTGGTCGATGTTTCTCTCTCATCGACATTTCTAGCTCTCTATCTCTCTCCCTTCCTCTCTGTAAAATATCAATAAAAAATATTAAAAAAAAAAAAAAAGAAAGGTTCCCAAGGAAAGTAGGTCCTTCAAGGGTCTGGAAGGGAAAAAGCAGTTCTGAATTAGATGCTTAGGCCTTTCCAGGACATTTTCTCCTCAGATGTTCCCTAAGTGGCCAGGATGAGTTGCTCCCAGCTGCACCAGGAGGGGTGCCGTGGGAACATGCAGCCACTCTGAAGCATGCGCTCACCTGGAAGTGTGTAGCAATTAACACACCCCACCCACAACTCAGGACCAACGGGTCCGACATGCATGGCCTTCTTTCACCTAGATTGTGCAGTCAAGAGTACACTACCAAATCAAACGTCAGGGGCCTTTGTTTAATAGGGGAAACAAGACATATAAGTTAAAAAAAATGGTACAAATGTATATTATAGATATAGCTTATAAAAGGATTTATGTGTGTGTGTATTTAAAAGTATAGCTTATAAAAGTATATATATATATTCATTATTAATAATATAATTATTAATATCAAAGTATATAAAGGACTAATAAAATCTTCAATGAGTTAGACAACAGAGTGGAACAGTAATATTGAAGTGTAAGTGGAGAAAATGTACAGGAAAAGGATATGGCTTAGCCGGTGGCAGAATCTATATTATCCCTCTCAACCACTAATTGAAGGCCAGTTGGAAAGAGTAGTCCATGGTTACTTATAAGCCATAATCAACAAGAACTGAATTAGTTTACCCTCCTCGAGACAGAGATCTGTGGTCCTAACGAAAACTGGAAGAAGCAGGCACTAATAAAACACAAAAAGATGGCAGATGTTAGGAGCTCCACCCACCAAAATGGGAATGGACACTTCAGAGCCCAATATAGTTGCATTGCTAATACACAAAGTGGTTCACCCATTGCTGAGGCACAAAACTCCTAGTACACATTTCCTTTAATGTGAATGCAATTGGGGAGGAGGGAGGGAGGAAGGGAGGAAAAGAAGGAGGAAGGGAGGGAAGGAGGGATTTGAGTAGCGGGGATTAGCTAAACTAGTATGAATTTTTATTCTGTAATTTTCCAGGCATTTTGCTAAATGGTTTACACTACCTACTCATTTTAGAATATTCATTTAAAGTGAATATTATACATACATTTTGCAGATGAGAAAGCTGAAGCTTGGGTTTTAAGCAACTTTCCCAAGACCAAATAACTATTAAGTGATAGAGCCAGACAGGCCTGATTGACTCCCGTATCATTATTTTTCACTACACAAGGCTGCTCATCTCTCTTTTTGTTTAAGTCAGGGAAAATTTTTTACCAAACTGTTCATTTATATCCCAGTTTTCATGTGTGGAGAAGTGCTATTTCTATGAGGATGTGGTATCTAACTAGCTTAGTAACAAGAATAATTCCTGCACATTCCAATATCTCATACACATTGAGAACTGTAGACAGTGTTTCTGAATTAAACTGAATTACATAGATATTGACTGAAATGGGCCTGACTTAATGACTTTGGAATACCAGGTACAAGTAATTTTGGAACTAAAGAATTATGTTTTTAATTTTATAAATTAATGTTCTGAAGAGGAATAAATAGCCAGGGCTAATTTCTTTCTTTAGGAAGAGAGAAAGCAAGCACAGAAAAGTAAAGTCCGGAAATGACAGGTTCTGGAAATGAAATTTAAGCTCCAGATCTTCATGATTTTTTCTAACTCTAAGACCATTTTCCAGAGAATGATCTGGAAGGCTCTCTGCACTGAGCAGATCTCTTTGGAGACAGCTCTGCATTTTCCTGCTCAGCTTCTTCCCTTTCTAAAATTGTTTCAGCTTGTCTTTGAAATGCTGTGGCATTGAAATGCAATTCTGTCTTCCCTCTTGCCTATTCTCTGAGCAGCAGTCCATAATTACTCCCTCTACCACCACCCATAAACCCCTAGAATGTCTGCATGTATAATGTATCATGCCTGTGCTCAACAGAATTTTTCTATGTAGAGGAAGCCTTGGAAAGCTGACAGTCTTCAAGTTTCTATAACAGTGTATTTTTTTCCTGCATTTAATATTGACCCCAGGCATCTTCTGTGGCTTTAAAGTCTACAGAATTATTATTCAATTTACATTCTTAGGGTTACATGAATGCCAGTTCCTCACAGGCATTGTGGCTAGCTCATCCTGGGATACTTGAGTGTCCTTACCCCCATTTCCCTTGCAAACTTAGTCAAGACTTTTAAAAGCTCATGATTTTTATGAGGCTTTTGGATGGTATGTTTCATGAAGTGCCTCAAGCATGGTCTGGAGTTCTAAACTGTGTGCACAGTCATGTGCATCATCAACAGAAGCAACTTTGCTTTGGATGTTACAACACTTGGGAAAGCTCCAGATAGAGGAAAATCTATCACAATAATAATATAGTATGAAGCGATTTGCAAAGAAATGAATTACCAGATGAATACCCAGCATGAATATTGGGTGGATTAGGCCTGCATGCCATTTAAAGAAAGAAAACTATTTTGTAATAGGAAAATTATTTTTATATCTCTGATCTCACCTGCTGCATTTCCCTTCCATTCTGCTGATAATTTCATTCACTTTTATGAAGAGCAATTCCAGACTCCATTATTGTTCCAGAAGTTCTGACATACTCATAGAAAATTAAAAACTGCCATAACCATCCTTCCTGATTATAAAAGTCCTAGAAGAGGTGAATCATACTAGAGGATCTTCTTATTAGGGTAATTTTTTTTCTATGTAAGTCCCCCAGTAGGAAGAAGGAAGAAGTATTTCAAATTCAATTCCAAATATTTCACTTGGAATCACTCCTTGAGAAGAATGGAGCAGCTGCCAATTAGCATTATCTGCAAATTTTCTGAGCAAACTCAGTAATATTTTCATTAATAAATTGACTGAACAAAGCCCCCAGCTGTCATCTGGGTACACACCCAATAGGAGAATTTTTAAAGTAAAATAAAGAAGGTCAGGTGATTATTTCTTAAAATGCCTTTGTAAGACATGGAGTCACAGGATTGAAAGGGTTCATAAAATTCAACTGGTCTACCCTAGCTCTCTTATTTGATAGATGAAGAAACTAAGAACCCAGGAGGTAAAGGAGAGCTCTACAAGGTCACAGGGCCAGCACTGGTGCCCAATATCCTAACCACTGATCTAGATTTCTTCTCATACTGACAGAAATAATCTCTAATAAGTTGTTTCATTATTTTCTTAGAAATTAAAACAGTGATTTGTTTTGTGTTTCTCAGAGTTTCTTTTAATACATTTTTATTGATTTCAGAGAGGAAGGGAGAGAGAGAAATATATAGAAACATCAATGATGAGAGAGAATCATTGATTGGCTGCCTTCTGCATGCCCCCTTGACCAGAATCAAACCTGGGACCTTTCAGTCTACAGGCCAACATTCTATCCACTGAGCCAAACCAGCCAGGGCTTTTTAAAAAATATATACTTTTATTGATTTCCAAGAGGAAGGGAGGAGAGAAACAGAAACGTTGGTTGCCTCCTGCATGCCCCCTACTGGGGATCCAGCCCGCAACCCAGGTACGTGCCCTTTACTGGAATCAAACCTGGGACCCTTCAGTCTTCATGCCGACACTGAGCCAAACCAGCTAGGGCTTCAAGAGTTTAATTATACTTAGTAATCACATATTATTACCCTTTCAGATATCCACTTAAACTTTATAATGTCACTAAAATGTAAATGTTGTGGTCCCATTTTCTTTTTTTATCCCAAATGTTTATTGCAGAGGTCTCCCACACATTTTCATTCAGGGGCTTCCTTTTGAAGGAGCATCCTCCTGATGCTCTTGCTTTTCCTTCTGGAAGCTGAGAGAGCACAGTGGAACAGCCAACACATAAAATTGCCCTTGTGCATGGCTACTGGCAGTGATGGCTTTATAGAACCCTGGGAATTTCATATTCATGAAGTAAGAATTGGGGCTCTGCACCAGGCACTTCTTGTATTCCCTCTTTTCTTCTGGAGAGGGATAAAAGAAATCTTTTATGGGAAGCATGTTCTCATGGGGAGGTCATCTCTGCAAGCAAGATTCTGATCCCATTTTCTGATAAGAATATTGATATCACAATCACTAGGCTCAGCCTATGCTCTCCTCAAAATTATCATATTATAGAAATAAAACTCACATTGTACCATATCTAGCTTTCATTGTTTTTTATTGCTCTCTGATTACCTCATGAATGCAGCAATTCCCCTTTTTTATCATGTCCTCATTTTGTGCATAATCCTTGACCTGTAGTAGGCATTCTTTTCTTATTATAATAAGTTTAATTCCTATACAAGACTTCCTTGGTGAGCAAAAGTAAATAAGTCATAATTTCAAGAATGTTTGGACATCCCTTAACTGTTTGAACATCAGAATAGATAGGAAAGGGCAAACACAGGGCCATGGAAGTTTCTGGAGTAGCCATGGGTTCAGCAGCCCCTACATCAAGTCTCAGAGGAGCCCAATTGGCAGAGTCCATTTCAGATGCACCAGAAGCAAACTATTAAGTAGATGGCTAAATGAAAGGGAACTTCTTCCTTCAGAAAAACAAGTCATACTGTTTTTGCACTACCATTAAAAGCCTTTGCAAAGAAAAGAAAAGGGATGACAGACAAATCAATGTAAGATCCACCGAAACGTAAGTCAAATATAGCCTTTTCCCTGGCCCATGTGGCTGACTTAGTTGGTTGAGTGTTGTCCCATGCGCTGAAAAGTCACAGTTTGATCCCCAGTCAGTGCACATGCCCAGGTTTCAGGTTTGAATAAGGCTGCAAACAGGAGGCAGCCAACTGATGTTTCTCTCTTTCTCTATCTTTCTCACAGTGATGTTTCTATCTATCTATCTCTTTCTAAAATTAATAAAAACAAATTTTTTAAAAATATAGCCTCTTAGCTCAACAATCATAAAATGGTTCTCTATCCAGCAATTCCAGGCACAATTAGTGGCCATTGCTTATTGTCAGAACTAGTGGCCTGGTGCACAAAATTCATGCACATTAAGGGGAACTAATTAGAGGAAATATTTTAATATTGTTATTTGCCCTTTCTCTATAATAGAAGTGTCAGAGATGAAAAAAATAGTAAAATATAAATGAAAAATCTCCCTCCTGTCAGAGTCTGGGGCACACGGCAGGACCTAGAGTCATGTCCCCACCAACTGCATATTCTTCAAAAACACAGGAGATCCAGACCCGGCTGGCCCCACCCCCATTAAGCCCCTCTGGGCAGGGAGCGCAGTCTCAGGTCCCCCAGCTCAGTACCAGGTGGGGGGCGCAGCCTCAGGTCCCCCAGCCCAGCACTGGGGCAAGGAGGGCATGATCTGAGGTCCCCTGGCCCTGCACCAAGGCTGGAGGGTTCAGCATGAATTCTCCGTAAGCCCCACCAGGTGGGGGGCGTGGCCTGAGGTCTCCTGTTAAGCTCCGCAGGGTCGAGAGCACGACCTGAGGTCCCTCACCCTGGCCAGGAGCCTTGCAGCCTCAGGTCCCTGTTGTTTGCTCATGATGTTAATGGTTAAGATGCATCCCAGCTAATTTTCATATTTCTCTATTATATCTATAGATACCTGTAACAAGAGGAGCAGCCAACCAACAAACCACAGTGCTTACCTGACTTTCAGTTGTCCTCAAAAATCACACTAGCTTTAATTACAGTATTCCCAGGACATCCGAAACTCAGGTTGAGATCAAATAGGCCAATACCAGAAGCGGTCTTTCTGGGGACCTTAAATGAACAGTTAAGTAAGGGCTGGTGAGATACAATGTCCTCAGTGTAAATTTGCCCAAACTAGAAGAGAACATCAAGTTGGATTCCAGATTTAAAAGTAAAAAGGTTATCTCAGGAAGCATCTTAGCTCAACCTGCTATAACAAAATAATATGGACTGTGTGGCTTATTAACAACAGGAATGTATTTCTCACAGTTCTTTTTTAAATATGTTTTTATTGATTTAAAAGAGAGAGGAAGGAAAGGAGACAGAGAGAGAGAGAGAGAGAGAGAGAGAGAGAGAGAGAGAGAGAAACATTAATGTGAGAGAAAAATATCGATCAGTTGCCTCCCACATGCACCTGAACCCACAACCTGGGCAAGTGTCCTGACCAAGAATTGAACCTGTGACCTTTTGGTGCAAAACTTTTCTGTGCATGTGATGCACCCAACTGAACTACACTGGCCAAGGCTATTTATCACAGTTCTGAAGGCTGGAAGTCTAAAATTAGGGTGCTAGCATGGTTGAGTTCTGGTGAAGCTCTCTTCCACTTTGTGTCCTTGTATCCTCACCCTGGCCAAGAGCAGAAAAAGGAGGCAAGCTCTCTCATGATTCTTATAAGGGCATTCATTAATCTCACTATATGCGTTCTCACCACAAGGTAATCACCTACTCCTGATTACCTTCCCAAGTCCCCACCTCCTAATAAGGGGGTTAAACGTTTTAAAATATTCTGAAATCGGTTTGGCTCAGTGGATAGAGCGTCGGCCTGGGGACTGGAAGGTCCCAGGTTTGATTCCGGTCAGAGGCATGTGCCTTGGTTGTGGGCCCATCCCCGGTGGGGGGGAGGTGCCGGAGGCAGCTGATCGATGCTTCTCTCTCATCCTCTCTGTAAATCAATAAAATATATATTTTTAAAAAGTTTTAAAATATTAATTTTCAAAGACAGGAGAAATTTCAGCAATTAAATTATCACTTTTCAGGAAAAGAATGTGCTGTTTAATAATTCTTTAGATTCCATTTCATTTAAGTTTTGTGCTCTGTACTTCAGTTTTAAAATATGGCCAGACTCCTAACCAGTTTGGCTCAGTGGATAGAGTGTCGGTGTGTGGACTCAAGGGTCCCAGGTTCGATTCCAGTCAAGGGCATGAGCCTTGGTTGTGGGCACATCCCCTGTTGGGAGTGTGCAGCAGGCAGCTGATTGATTGTTTCTCTCTCACCAATGTTTCTAACTCTCCACTCCTCTCCTATCCTCTCTGTAAAATATAAAATAAATAAATAGCCAAAACCAGTTTGGCTCAGTGGATAGAGCATTGGTCTGCAGGTTCGATTCTAGTCAAGGGCATGTACATTGATTGCGGGCACATTTCAGGTAGGGGGTGTGCAGGAGGCAGCTGGTTGATGTTTCTCTCTCATTGATGTTTCTAGCTCTCTATCCCTCTCCCTTCCTCTCTGTAAAAAATCAATAAAACATATTTTTAAAATAAATAAATAAAAATATATGGCCACTTACAACCTTATTAACACTTTAATCTTCTGATACTTCAGATATTGCCTATCATCCAATTTGAAAATGCTTCCATGTGTACATGTCAGCATAGACACGCAGCACACAGTGCCAATAGTTTTTCTCTTTTTTAAAATGCATTTGTACCTCTTGGATACAAGCTCTAAAGTAATTTATGAATATCATACAAAAATAAAATTAAAATATGATAGGATTAATATCATAATACCAAAATCTAGAGAAAGGACATATGCAGTACAACGTTTTAAGTATTTTACCCTGACATATATTTTTACATTAAAAATTATATCTGGGAATTCTAATAGTTCCCAAATTACCCTTTGATGACAGACTTCAGAGACTGAGTCAACTGGGTTTTAGTAGCAGCAGGTACTGCGATGTTGTGTTAATAGAATCAGTAAAGTGGTCCCTTCTTTTAACAACATCCTCTCCTTTTAACTTAGTGCCAAATAAACACAACTCCTGGAATAAAGATTTAATAGGGAGAGAAAAGGGAAAACTTCCCAACAAATAATAGCAGCAGCTTTTAAAACACACGAAGAATTAAGATACATCTCTGCCACCAGATTAGTAATGAATAAACAGGGCCCACTAATTTTTACGGTGCTGGCAGTAAAACAGACCACACAGGCCTTCTCTTCTGGAATCTGTAAGTGGTACTTAAAAACCCTTACATGGCTTTAGCACCTGTAATGACTTAGGATGTTCAGGGATGTCTAGAGGAAACGGTACTCAGCGCTTTCTTACACATACAGTTAGAAAATAATTTCCTAGGTGTGAGCCACTGTGACCCAGAGAACAGCTTCAGGCCCAACCAGCCGGTGTATTTTTCTCTACTCACTTATTATCTCCATCCGCTTTTCTTCAATGTGACTCATCAATTACCTCTATATAAATTCATCCTCCATCCCTCATGATTGATATAAGCGTTCCCCATCCACGATCACATAATTTACAGTGCTAACTTCCTTTCATCTACAATTCTGCATAGGTTTTTGACTTGTACTAACATCCCCTATCACTTTAATTTTTCATACTGAATTCATTTCAGGAAGTGCACCCTGGGATCCCCACACACACGACATCTCATTTTCAGGGCAATCTGTAAACACCACGGCAATCTGTAAGCCAACCTGATAGGAGGCTATGTTTATAGAAACCCTAAGGAACCGCTGCTGCTGAAGGAAGGATCTTCTTACTGTGTGGCTGTCCCATATTTATGAGTTCCTGCTAGCGGCTGGGTTCCGACTGATCTGGTACCAAGCTAATTCAGATATGACAGGAATCACTCCCTGGTGGATGTTTGGACAGTTGGACAGCCTTTAGCTCTCCAGGAACAAGGGAGGGTCAGGAAGTTTATGGCCAGGCAGAAAACCCCTATATTTCCCATTCCCAACCCCAAAATCCCCACTGTCGTTCTACTCTCCAGCTGTCTATGTTACGGAGGAAATTTGACAGTAAATAATTTCAGGGGGTCCCATGAATTCTGTACATTGGCAGCATTTTTGCCTATAGCACAATTCTAAAAGTGCTGTCTTTAAAACCAGGCGTGCTTTTTAAAATTAAAGTCTGGATCTAGGACCTGTGTCATGTGAAAACTCACTGAAATCACTGGGAGGCATATATAGGACATATTTAAGAGGGCGTGAAACAGTTAAAGAGCAAAAGCCTGTCAAGGCATCCAGTGAACAGCTTTTAACCAAGGCTGATGTCATGGGGGGTCGCTGATAGCAACACACAGGAAGTAACAATAAAGTAAATGACTTCTGAGTAGTGGGGGAGATGTTTTTTGTGTGTGGCTTTTTTTAACTAGTGCTCAGCCTGAACTTTGTTCCATTTCCCACCCCTAGAATCCAATAGGATCCTCAAAACCTCTCCACTGTTATTGCAAAGGAGAGATATTTATTTCTAAGTCGCTGTAGAATAACTGAACAACTACCAAATGGGAGGCTCGTCACATTTCCAGGATTACCATGAATCCATGTAGCAGGAGATGGAAAGCAAATGGCTAAAGTACATAGGAGTTTGCGCTTCAAATGCCAAATTTTGTTGTAGTAGATAGAGTAAGAATTCTCCATAATTCGTATATAAGCCCTGACACAAATAAGGAGCAGGCCTGTAAGGGCCTCTGTAAATTGTAAAGCATCAACATGGGACATGGATCAATGGGACACCAGGTGATAGAAAAAGCAAGAAGCTAGACCTGAGCCAGAGCACAGATGTTTTCCTCACTGTGCCTGCTGCTTCCCATGGATATGGTGAGAAGAAATAGAGAAAGACAACAGAACTGGAATATCATTATTTCCAAATACTACTTAGAGCCTGTTTTGTTTTTTTTCACTATGGCTGTGTTTAAATTAATGATTTAGCAAATACAAAATTTCATTGTATAGTAAGCACTGAATTGTTAGGGGTTTTTTTATATTTTAAAGAATCTTGATAAATGTTTTCAACAACTCCATGTCACCATTTTTAGAGAGAAAAACGTCTGCCAAAGTTCCCAAATTAGGTTTTCAAACAAGATCTTTATGTCCAGGTAAGCATGTTAAACAAAATGAAGTCTAACCTAGGCCTAGCTCTGTGTGAATATATCTTACAATACTTATTTTTTCATGCTGAGGACATAATATTATCTCATATATAACACATGTGTAAGCTATGCTTTCTGACCAACCTGGACCTTCAAAAATGACTAGCATTTTGCATCTTATGTAAAGAAATATGACATTATCTAAGCCTATTGCTCTTATTCACCAGTGAGAGCTGTTAAGTTATCAGATATAGAAATACAGCTCAAATACATAACTTGATTTTCCCCTCTTCAGCAGAAAAAAAAATCCATTGTAAAAAGAAAATGCTTTCTCCACCTTTTAGAAACATTTTTTTATGTAGAAACATTATCAAACTTGCACAAGTATTGCATGAATAAAAGAATTTTTGTATTCACCCAGATTCTCTATTTTATTATATTTAACTTCTCTCCCTCTCTCTCCTAAACTACTTAAGAATAAGTTGCACATCACAGTATGGTTATTTTCACAGTATGATTATCACAGTATTTATCACAGTATGGTTATCAAATCACAAAAATGAACATAGATGTAAACTAGTTTCTAATAGATTGATCATATTTAAATTTCACCAACTTCTCCCAATAGATCTTAAAATCACACATTTTTCTTTGATCCAGGTTCTAATAAGGATCATAAATTTCATCTGGTTGCATGTCTCTTTAGTCTTATTTAATCTGAAACAGTTCCTTGGCCATGCTTTGTATTTCACAACATTGATTGTTTTTGAAGCATTCAAAGAGACCACTTGTTTTATATAATCTTCCTAAATTTAGGTTTGTATAATGCTTCCTTGTGAACATATTCAGATTGTGTATTTTTCACAAGATATCAAAGTGCATAATGACAACCCCAGTGACATCTATCACATGGGGAAGGCGGGCACATGGAACTGGTTAAGAGAATGGGATTCAGTAGCAACTCCATCCTACTATAGGAAACACAAAAAAATATTTTATTTACTCAACCTATACCCAAACAGAAAATAAACTGAAATCATCCTTTATACTTTGACTAAAAGTAATGCATACTATGTACTGTTTTACCTGTATATTTTGTTTTAAAATAATTTATAATAAAGAATTAGAAAACTGCCAGATGTCAAGAAAATTTCTGGCATCAAACATCAAGTAGAAGAGATATTTAGGAGGAAGAAAGACAGTCTTCTTATGTCTCAGAGTCCTCTCAAATTTAAACGTAATATTTCAGGGTCCTAAAGATTAGGCTTTTAGTAAGAAAGAGCAATGCTATTAATAGCCATTTCACTCACTTGCTCATTCCTTAATCCAATCTTTCCTTTATTTCTTCTGACTTTCTATCTTGCTTTCCTTTCTACCTTTATATCCTTCCTTTTTTGAACAATTATTTAACTTATTTTTTTATTTTTGTATTTCTATGCTTCACAGTCCTGATGGTTAGAGGCCAGAAAGCCATGATATGTCTCAAAAATCAGTACCTTTTCTTTCTCCTGTACCACTACCCTTGACCTGGACATAAAACCCCTCCTTAGGTACTAGATGTTTGGAAACACACACACACACACACACACACACACACACACACACACACACACACACTTTACAAATCATCTTATTCATTCTTACATTATATACCTAAATAGCTCCAGACTGATAACTGTACATTTTGTATTACTGTTTAGAGGACTCTAGTATGGCAGGATGTCTACTGCCAATGTGAAGTCTAGAAGACTTTCTGAGAATCAGCTGGAAATCTCTTCATCGCTTATCCCTAGAAAAACCCATTAACTTTCTCCAAATTCCCTTCATTCAAACGACTCCCTGTGACCCACAGTATTTCATAGAACTTGTGGAGGATTAAATGAAACTAAATATGTGAAGCACACTATAAACTGTAAAAAGCTAAACATATATAAACTATTGTTTTCATTATACTTTTCAACAAAAGATTTTCCTTTGGGTTTGCTTAAGGCCCAAACTAATATGCATGCTTATGGACTGGTTTGGAATATACCAATTAAAATAAGACATAATGGCCCTAGCAGCTTTTGCTCAGTGGATAGAGCATCGGTCTGTGGACTGAAGGGTCCTGGGTTCAATTCCAGTCAAGGACACATGCCCAGGTTGTGGGCTCAATCCTCAGTAGGGGGTGTGCAGGAGGCAGCTGATCAATGATTCTCTCTCCTCATTAATATTTCTATCTGTCTAACCCTTTCCATTCTTCTCTAAAATAAATTTTTAAAAAAAATTTTTTAAAGAAGACATAGTGTCTCAAATGGAATAGCGAAATTTTTAAATAGCAAAATATACATAGATTTTCTCTATGTATATTTTAGGAGCCCTACCTTTGAAAATAAAGATTTGGTTAAGGAAGATGAAAATGGATAAAAGCATATTACAAATCTACATCTGTCTACATATTTTTATATAAATAGATTATATGCATATATGGAGAGATAGATGATATAGATAGATACATGATAGATAGATGATAGATAGATAGATAGATAGATAGATAGATAGATAGATAGATAGATAGATAGATATAGACTGAGGGAGAGAAAACTTTTCTTGGCTTCACTTACAAATATTGCAGAGAAAAAGAAGAGCAAGACCAACAACAACACTGTAAGACAGAATATCTCTGGGTCTGGACAGTTCTTACTACACACTGAGGATTTCTTATATAACGAACCCAACTTGAATGCCTCTTCTACAGTATACCTGATGATGACCCAGTGTCTTCTGATGGATGCTAAGTGTTAAGTTGCTTGTTTTCTTCCCTAAACAAAGAGCCAAATGCATTGGTTGTGCTTTGCTTTCCTTAATGCCACTATTGTTCAGGGATTCCCTCAGCAGCAAGGGGAATAGCATGTGGGTACTGAATACAAAGAGGCAGCAGGTTCCAAATGCAGCCTCCAGAAGATGAGGCCGCTCCTGCACCCTGCCTGGGATGAAATGGAACTGTTGTGTCCAAAATTAGAAAACCTGACCTGCGGGTCCTCACAGGAGAAAAAGATTTCCTACGAGGTGACATCTGGATTCTTTCCTTGCTTCTGCTACTGCTGCTGTTTTTACCACCATTTTCTATATTCCCATTTCTTTGCTGCAACTGTCAAAATTCAAGTTTGGAAATATTTTACCCGGCCCTCTTGCACTCAACAGTTTGGGTAAAGGAAAAAGCTTATGATTTCTCAAGCGGATGTATTTTAAAAAGGGTTTAAAAGCCCTACCATTTCTTCCAGAAATTTTAATAAGCATATAGAAATAGCCAGCTGGCTAATCCTGGGAATATCCCTCCTCCCTGTTCGTTTTATAGAAAGATCCTGTGGTCAGGAAATATAAAGCTTTCAACACATTGACCACAGCTAGGATTATGGGCTCATATGGCAGAGATTTTTTTTCCCACTGCCTTTTTCTGGGTGTTGGCAATACCCAGCCACCCTCTCATCATTGTTGAAGTCACCTTCACCCTTCACTCACCGGGGAGAACTTCAAGATTGACTGCACTAATGAGGGAGTCTGGAATTGAGACATTACATGGAAATCCATCAGTGTGATTAAACTTAGCATGCACACTGTGCATGCTTCGTACTTTCAAAGAGCCTGGCTATTAAATGGCTTCATATTTTTATACCTTTTGGCACCCTCATAAAAGGGCTTAAGGAAACAGAATTTTCCTCTCCACTGCTACAGATGGACTATGGCAAATCTATGCTAAGAAGCTATAAAATAATTTGAAACGTCTCAGGTTCATTGATAAATCAAGTCAGTAGCGCTGCAGAATATTTTTAAATGTATAAAATCATATATATGAGTAAGGTATATGTAAAAGCAGATATATGGTGCAAAAAAAGTTATTAAATTGCAAATAAAGGAAAACCTCATTAAATCAGACTCACTTAAATCAGAATTTCTGATCTCACAAAGGTCTGGCTGAGCAGAAGTTCGCCTTTACCATATCAATGGAGAAAAGACTTGCTGAACAAATTGCTAGTGTAAATAAAGATTATAGGGAGAGTACATAAACTGCTTAAGAGGATACACTGTTTTTAGTCTCCTCAAGCATTTAAGAGCACCCATTTACATACAAATAATTGAGGGTATAATTACAAAGCAACCTTAGGTATTTAATCAAAGTTAGCATTGTAAGGACTTCTAAACAGAAGCTTTCATTACTGCAGGTCCACTTCTTCTATATATTTGAAATAAGTAAAGTTGAATCCTTTTAAATATTGTATCGTTCAAACTTCTCATGCACATCTTTGTCCAATTGATATAAATTAGTAAGCTGTTAAAATGTATCGTGTTACCCTCCTACAAAGGTGTGTCTGTGGTTCCCTGTCTTTGGACACATAAGAATTGGAGGCAAAGAAATGTGGAATTGGAGAAGTCTGGAGCCAGCTTGCTCCCTGCAGGCTCAAGATCAACCATCCCACATAGGAAAAGAAAAATAAATAAATAAATAAATAAATAAATAAATAAATAAAATGTATCGTGTTATTTATTCATTAATATGTTACACTTGTTTTTGCATTTCAAGTACTGTAACAAAACCTAGTGTTTCTGCATTTCTATGATATGTATGGATACATACTTACCTTACAGCAGTAGCGAACATAGAAAGAACACAGAACTTAATCTGCCACTTTCTTGCAAGGTGAGCTTGGCTCCCAACCAGAGCCTAGGTTTCCTCACCTGTAAAATCAAGAGAGGGGCTTTCATACTCATCTTACATCTCAAAGCAAGGATCAAATTAAATGATGTTACCTAAATAAATGAAAGTATTTTATAAAGTAAAATGCAAATGGTTTATAATTATGTAATCTATATAATACTTGTCTTTGACTTAGAAGGAAATGTTGATGAGGCATACCATATTAAAATATCCAGATATAAATGTCTAATTTCTGATTACCTGAAAAATATACTGTGTCCAAACTCAGGGTGAAATGATAGTAAAAGAAATTGAAGCAATCTGTAAATACTTATACATCCCATTTATCATCTGAGTGCAGCATTAGGGATTAAAACCATAAGGTATTTTAGCAATTTGTAGAAAACTTTTAGATTTTGCAAATCTCAAATTCATTGTGTATCTAAGTGGGTTTTATTTTTTTAAGACTATTTTTATTAAATATATTTCTTTATTGATTTCAGAGAGGAAGGGAGAGGGAGACAGAAACATCAGTGATGAGAATCATTGATCAGCTGCTTCCTGCATTCCCCCTTCTGGGGATTGAGCCCACAACCCGGGCATGCGCCCTTGGCATGGAATGGAACCTGGGACCCTTACAGTGTGTAGGCCAACACTCTATCCACTGAGCCAAACCAGCTAGGGCCCTAAGTGGATTTTAAATAAAATTATCACAAATGTACAGGATTTAGGAACCACAAGATGGGCCAGTCCAAAGGGTGAATAAAGCAGTCTCCCCAAACCAGCATGGTTCATCTGTCCCAATGCAGCCAGGACCTAGCACAATGTCTGGAACATAAGAGGCACTCAACAATTACGTTGTACTAAGATACCTCCTGACCAGCTATCAGCTTACCCTAGAGAGATTCACAAATTTGGGATCAACATATTTGCCTTTAAGGAAAAAGACTATAAATTTCACAAGGTAAAAAAAACAAAAAACAAACAAACAAACAAAAAACAGGTCTGTCTTATTACTGATGTAACCCCAGATTCTACAACTTAGTAACTACTCAGTAAGAATCTACTGAATGAATGAACAACTATTACAAGCCACATTTTATATAAGCTGATTAAGACATGGTCTTTACACTTAATATTTATAATTGAAGTGGCAAGAGAGAGACTTATAATAGAAGGGTAAGTGACATATTATGAAGAAAGTACTCTGAGAACATAGGCTTTGGTCTGTTATGCTAGCTGTATATTAGAATCACCCGGGGATCTTCTGGAGCAATACCAGTGTCTCCAATTAAATAAACCAGAGGAAGTGGCTTGGACATCAGTATTTTTTAAACTCCCTCTAGGTGATTTTAATGTGCAGCCAGGGTTGAGAATCATGGCAAAAGATTTTAAAAAGGGTAATTACAACAGGAGATAAAAAAAAAGTTAGGAAAGGAATTTTTCCTATATGAGGTGATAATTATAGTAAGCTTGTTTATTCCTATGATCTATCAACCCCAGAAAAATGCTAAGATTTCTTCCCCTTCCCCATTTCCAATAGCGTGTCTCTTCTCCAGGACTATGAGGACCAGTTCCTCCCACACGCTGTTCTTCTGGGCCCTTTGAAGTTCTAAGTCCCAAGGATTTAAAGAGGCCTCAAAGAATCTTAAAAGTCCTAAATCACTCTTCATTGGAGAAAAGATTAAATATCTCAATGTGAAGCAAAGCTGAAAGAAAGGGAAGGACTAGGGCCTAGTGATTCTCAAGTGGATGAACTGCCTTACGTTGTCTAATTTTCTTCACTTTGGGAGTTTTTCATAAGTAGTCATACTCATGATTGCATGAGGACTGGCATGATCTGAGAAAACATTG
Source organism: Vespertilio murinus (assembly GCA_963924515.1). NCBI lineage: Eukaryota > Metazoa > Chordata > Mammalia > Chiroptera > Vespertilionidae > Vespertilio > Vespertilio murinus. Next base: position 127,372,526 of record OZ004705.1, on the reverse strand, counting down.
TGAAATTTCAATCATGGTCACAGTTATGTTAACTTATACTCTTATTTATAATAAGTAAACGACCTGGTGCATCATACTAGGAAAGAAAACAATGCAGTTCTTTATCTTATTATCCTGACCCTCCAATCCAACTAAGTTGGAGGAACAATTTTCACCCAATGTTCATAATTTATGCCAAAAACTGTGATACCAAAAAGTACTTGTTGTAATGGATCTCATTTTTAAAATACTATACTTTTGTCCTATGAAATCAGAGGTTTTTAAGGTCTCTTCTTAAAACTACTGAAAGACATGTAGAAAAAGATTCAACACTAACATATCTATAATAATAAAAGGGTAATATGCTAATTAGACTGGATGTCTTCTGGATGTCACTCTAGATATCCTTCCTGGCAAAGCCGGGCCCGGAGGGAAGCCAGTTAGGATCCTGGGTTCCTGCAGGCAGCCTGAGGGAAGCAGCCTGGGTCCCAGGTGCCTGCTGGCAGCTAGAAGCCTGGGTCCTGAGTGCCAGAGGTAAGCTGGTGCCAGCAGCCAGGGGAAGGAAGGCCTATTCTTGCATGAGTTTTCATGCATAGAGCCTCTAGTCTATACTAATAAAAGGGTAATATACTAATTAGACCAGACATCTTCCAGATGTCCCTCTGGACAAAGCCATGGTGGCGGGGGCTGAGACAGAGGTGGTTTGGGGCCATCAGGCTGGCAGGGGAGGGCAGTTTGGGGCTATAAGGCCAGCAGGAAAGCAGTTAGGGGCATCAGGCAGGCAGGCAGCCAGGTAAGAGGTTAGGAACCAGTGGTCCCGGATCTCGAGAGGTATGACCCAGATTGGAGAGGGTATAAGCCAGGCTGAGGGACCCTCCTAGGCCTCTAGAATATATATATATAAAAGGCTAAGTGTCCATCCATCCAACCAGTAGCTATGATGCTCACTGACCGCCAAGGGGCAGACACTTGATGCACATTGCCATGATGCACACTGGCTATTTAAAAAGAAATGTCACCATAGACCTAGCACCAACAAACCAACACTCTGCTTCTCCCAAGTGGGACACAGGCCCCGAAGCGACATCCCACTAAATTGCAGCCAACACTACAAAGACCCCATGGTGCAAAATGTGGCCCACAGCCCAGACCGGAATGTGCTTCTGGGTGCTGGGTAATGATGTCACATAGCAACGCCCAGCTTCTCTCCCTAGCAACCAGCCTCCTTGGAGTTTCTTCAGCCTAGGAACCTGACTTGCTTTATAGCCAGGTGCAAACATTTTACAGTTTAACCAAATGTTTGTGAAGCATTTTCCTGTGCTTCATCTCATTTGATCCTCAGAGAAGTCTTGGATTGGGTAGATAGGAGACTTGGTAGAATACTATTTTTTTTTCATTATCAAGACATAAATAGCAATATTAAAATATTTCTTCTAATTAATTTCCTTTCAATGTGCACAAATCCATGCACTGGGACACTAGTATTCAAATAACAACCATATTCGTAAGCTCTTTTGTAGAGGAAAAGAGCACTCTGGAACTAAAGTTCTAATTGCAGGTCTAGCAGGAAGGAGCTCATGCATAAGGTTGGACAAGCCATTCTCTAAGCATCTGTAAAATGAAGTAATCAGTTTGATGATGTTACAAGAGCTTTTTCCATACTAGTATTCTGTCCCATTTCAAACTCAACATATTGACAATTTCCAAATGCATTCAAGACAGGCAAGAGAATAATATCCTGAGATAAAGATAAGCCAAGCCTCCCCCTAATGCTTTCAACCTTTGTTTATAGATTTCAACATTAAAAACCATTTGAAGTTTGGTCTCACCACCACCACCTTTGGATAGGGCCTTTAATGTGTCACTCTTGGTATCTTCGCACCAACGCAGTTCTATCCTAAGTTCTAAAAAATCCTGGAAGACTTTTTACATATGTAATATATACCTACATATGTAAAATATATAATGGGGATGGGCAGCCCATGTGGACCTTATTGGTCCATAGAAATCTTTTCCTACACAGCTATCACCTATCTAAATGAAAAAGCCATAGCTCTTATGCTCTAGGTCTCTGAGTAAATAAGGCTGTGTGTGGATAAAACAAAAGGGCTGCTAGGTAGAAGGCAACATACAAAAGGTTATTATTACTGTTACAGGCCTCATCATACTTATTCAAGGACTGTACATCAATGAATAAAAAGTACATGTGAACAGAATGACAGGACAGGTTAGTCCTAAAGACAGTTTTACCTTCAGGCCAACCGTCAATGGATCCAACAAGTGTGTCTAATTCATCTGTGCACTTACAGACCCAACAGAGCCTAAAAGAATTCATGACCAGTATTGCCTGTGTAAACTCAGAAAAGGTGTTTCTGAGGGCACATACACTCCTCTCTCTATCCCTATGATTTTCACAGGCCCTTTTCTCATATTAACAAGATTGTGTATATTACCTACAGGACCCCTAAAGCTTTTACTATCTGCCCTTTGTGGACATGTGCTTAGGGACCCAAAACTTGTCCAAGAACCAGTTGCACAGAAAGAGAAATTAACATATATTTGATCAGCATCATGAATTATATCATTAAACCAACCCAGGGTATAAATGATGGCAGGCCCATAGGAGAATTAAAATCACCGAAATCACCCTCGTAGCTGAGAAGGGCCACAAAGGACCTGATTGTAAGGTTAGAAATTACATTTTCAAGTTCCCATCTGGAGGCATGTTTGTTTCTTGCTGTGTAAGTTTGCTCCTCAGTTCTTCAATGGTCCGTTTTGAAAGGGTGAGACTGACTGAAACACATGCCTCTGTCTTAGGACTTAAAAAAAAAGAAATCACTGAAAACAATGTAAGATATAAATGTCTGTGCCCACAGCCAAGATAAAAAATGCAAAGTCTGGGCCACCTTGCCTTTAATTTTCTAACTGCTGTTTTGTAAGGCTGTGTCATGCTTCTCAGTTCAAACACGCTTTGGCTCTTTATTATTCATGGACCTTTTTCTCAGTCAGTGGTGTTGAATAATAAAACAGCCCAGGATCAAATGGGCCAATTCTCCACGCCTGACACCAACTGCTACTGTTCGCTGGGCTCTGCCAAGCGTTGCCTCTGATAATGAGTGGGATTTGGTTAAACAGTAAATTAATGAATAATGAAATATCCAGGTTGATCAGTTAGAGAGCACGCTTGCTTTGCCCTGGGCTAAACGCTTGGGGCAGAAATTACTCTCAAACGGCACTTGCCTGGCTGCTGGTCTGGATAACTATTTTACAGCCTACTGCTTGACAGAATGCTGGGGTGGGGGGCGGGAATCAGTGGGGGAGAGGCATAGAAGAAGGACAGAGTTATTAACAGGGGGGAAAAGGAGAGAAAGAATAACCTAGTTATCACCTTGTAGGTTTCTAAACTGCATGTGTAAGAACAAAGTCACAAATATGATCTAGTGCAGTCAGAATTCCAAAATTCCTAACACATGTTTAGCGTCCAGGAGAAACGATGAATGAAAACAGTCTTCTGTCTGTGCCTATACACAGATGGGATTAGATGTAGAAAAATTCAACTGCAAACTTATGTTTCTGTATAGACCTTAAAATGATGACATGCGGGAAAGATGTCCAGTGTCCAGTTGACAGGAAAATTCTACCCTCACTTTAAAGTTTCATTCTCTCGCTCTTAGACATACCCCTTCTACAAACTTGAGAACACTAGACAGAGGATGGGTTTTCCAAATCATCATTGCAACTGAGATTCCAAGAGATACATATACATTTATAGACACAGACATAGATAATTTCGTTTTTTCAACGTTAACGTCACCCAGGCATTTTACATTGTTATGCAGTTTCATGCACCCATATGTGGCTCATATACAATCAGATGTATGACTTCTACAAGAAACAAGCCTTGGATCATAAATTATGGTCACAGCAGTGTGCCATAAGGGTAACTTGTACTGAGAAACGTGTTATTGCAACTCAACATTTGTTTTGGAGATGCATGTCTCTAATTGGTTATATCTGTAATATCTTCTTTCATAACGTTAACCCTTTCAAAATGGCATCAGAATTGGAGGGTTTTTTGCAATTTTACACACTGAAAAGCGAAACACTTCAATTGACTGACATGCCGTGGGTGTTTATGTTTTGGCAAATGGTTTAGGTTTAGTTTGATTTTAGTCTGTTCTTAGGTGGGAGAGAGAAAATCCTCTAAAAAGAGGGAGAAGGTATTCTTCAGACACCTCATTTAAAAGGCCTCACAGCTGGAAGTAAATGCAAAGGCTGGAGTGAAATAGACATTATCTTCTTTTCCTGGTACAGAGGTGGCAAATGACAGGATTGGGGGAAATGGCCACAGTCTAATAAGGAAAGGAGCAATATGGCTTACTGGTAGCCTCAGTGCCCGTAATTGCCACCCCTAGATTCCCCAGAGCCTGCAAAGTACCAAGGTCTAGTGGCTGTTCCCTCCGTGACATGGTGCAAAAACAGTACCAAAGACAAAGTTTCCACCTCTCCACACTGGCACCCAGACCCCTCTAGCCCAAGAAAAAAAATAAAAAGCTCTAATTGTCTTTATTACTTTCAGACTCTGGCCACGGAACACAGATGTTCACTATTGAGAATTAAAGGAAGGGGGAAAGGTCACAGGGACCCAGATCAGCTTGATCCTTCTTTGGATTATTTGGCCCCATTGTCTTGAATGGCCCTTATCTTTGAAGAAGAGAAGGATATTTAGATTGAACATAAAAGTGAATGAATCACTCAGGGGGCCCATTTGGTTGGTAGGACTCCTGACTCCTACACCCCCCCCCTCCTAAAAACAGCAAAAAGGGAAGTGTGCGAAACCACACATAAAAAGAGAGTGAACTGTGCTTCTGCCTCAAATCGTGAACATTGCCTGTCTTTAGAAATCTCTGGCCAAAATAATTCTATCTTGAAAGCAAAACCCTTAATCCCCAAGAAATGGGGGAAAACATAATCTTTTCTTGGTCCCTTAACACATGGAACTCTCATGACAAAGTAAATTCTCATGTAAATGTTTTGATGTGGTTGTTGTATTTGTGCAGGTATTGGGGAGTTCCGGTATTGTGATATTGTATGTTTGTTGTTGTAGTTGTTGTTGTTGTTGTGTATGTGTGTGTAAACAATCCCAACCAAAAAAGGTCTCACCTAGTTTGCTGGTAAAATCATTTGTCTGGGAAGATAACATAATATACATAAAATTCATCCTGGTCCAAGATTGATACCTTGATCTCCAGGTTAGTGCTGGCACTTTGGGGGGAGGGGGGGAGGATTGCTGGGAGGGAGGAGGGGGAGGGGATGGAGAGGCTGACTAATGGAGCACTGAGGTTTGGTTCGGTTTTATGGCTGTTTTCTTTGTACTGACTGGGATTTTCCCAACCATGTGGTACAACCCCGCTCTGCCCCTTTCCAAACCTAGAACAGTTTAGCAGTAAAATCCACCGCTGTGTATAAACTATCTAAAATCCTACTTCCTTGGAAACTCTGATTGCGCTGGCACGCATTTTGCCCACTTGAACAGCTCAGGCCCTTCCTGTAATCGGGTGTTTCCCAGCTGCCCACCTCTAATTGCACATCTGGGCTCAGAGTTCTCAAGCTAAGGACTCCGTGGTTCACATGATGAGTGCTAGAACTCACTGTTCCTCCACCTCAGTCTACGTAGTACACCCAATCTTGATGTGGGTCCTAGTTTCCACTCGGGGAAAGACTTCCATGCCCAGTTCCTGTCAAGCTCCCCTTCCCACATCTCTGTATCCCACTGCTCATGTGCCGATGGTGCCCGGAGAGACATTGCACTGACCTCATCCTCTACTCCAGCCACGTGATAAATGAGCAACTCAGTACACTTGGCTGTAACACAGGGCCAGACTCTGACCTCCCCAAAATACCCTACGCCCATATGCCCTGACCATGCCCTCCTCCCAGTGAAGTGCGTTGGCTCATGACATCTGGCAGCCACCCCCCTTGAAATGTGTGTTAATATCCCCGTGAGCAGGCACGTCCGGGACGTTACCCGGTGGTCGAGTCACAGGTGACTGCCAGAGCTGCCCTCCTGGGCAAGCCACGCTTGGCTAAGTCCACTGGCTATTCCACTGCTTAAACTAAATTTTTTTAAAGAACATTTTTATGCAGAGGCCTCTCCTGGCAGCAGGTGTGCCCCTTATTTGGGTTTGGTCGCCTCTCGGCTGAGTTACTGCCCCCAAAAGGCTGCAGCCCTCAGAAGAGAAGAGCAAAGGCCAAGTGGTCAGGGACCAATGGGTTTCGAACAAGTGGGCAAAAAGTCGCCTCTGGCCAGCGTGGAACGTGAAGAACTTGTGCGGCAAACCCGCTCCCGCATGCTGAGTACAAACAGCGCGCCAAAGCATCCATCCTTTGCAAACTGCGCCTGGGCCCCGGAGCGCGCACCAGAAGCCCGGCGGGCAGGGCGGGCCGGCCCTGGGGCCATGCGGGGCTGCAATTACGCTCCCGGGAGCCCCGGGGCGTGCGTGCGTGTGCGTGTGCATGTGAGTGCCCGCGCCTGCGCGCTGCTCGAACCCTGCCTGCAACCCCGAGAACGTGCGTTCGCGCGGGCAGCGGCGCTGTGTGCGCGTGCTGGGCGCGGGCGGGGGCGGCGCACGCGTGGAACGTGCGCTCCGCTCGCAGACCCTGGCTGGGCGCGCGGGTCCAGGCGCTCCGGCCCGCTCTCCGCGTCGCCGTCCCTTTTGGAAACGGGGGCGCGCGCCCGGCTGTGACCTGGGGGAGGGAGGGGCAGGGACAGGGGCGGGGAGGGACGCGAGCTGAGAAAGTGGGCCCGGAGAGGAGAGCCGCGGCGCTGACCTCCTCCTCGGGCGGCCTGCGGGTTATTTATGAGGTCTGGTTTAAAAATAGCGGCTGCCAGGGCAGTGAAAAAGGAGCTCACCCCGAGCTAGGAGGGAAGTATGGGTTGCAAAGAATGCTGTTTATGGCGATATAAATCAACGTGGACCTGGTGATGGGAAATATGGAGAGAGTGAGTTTGGGATGGAAACCAGGAAACAAAGTCAAGAAGGAAAAATGAGTTTTCCTCCTCTGCCCTGCCCACTCCCGCAACCCCCCCTCCCTCCACCACCACCACCACCACCCCCTTCCCCGGGCGCCCGCCATGCCAGCGGGGAGGATGGCGAAGGGTGAGCGCACCCGTCCCCAACAGGGTCTTCCCTCAGTTACATGAGGCTCGTTAGAGGGCGAGGGAATACATGTAAATAAACAACTTGGAAGATTTATGGGAAGGAGTCCCATTTTATAGGACTGTATTTATAGAGCCAAGCGCGGGCTCACTTATAAATAGATTAATGGGAAGCTAAAATTAATGGACTTGGGAGCGGCGCGGTTTAATTTCTGAGGCTTCGACATGACAGACAAGCGCCCTCGAAGACCCAGCGCGGGAGGCAGCTTGTGTTGGGGAGCCCAGAGCGCCCTCAAGAAGGGGCAGATCCCCGTTGGGCCAGCATTTCTCCGGTGGCTCTAAGCTCAGGCTGCCCTGGGTCCCTACGAAGAGATCCCAAGGGGCTGTGATTTGCACATGAAGAAAAAGAATGTGGCCTCATTAAAATAATAATAATAATAATGGGATCTTCCTCCTGGCATTATTTTTAACCGGGGGCCCTTAAGCCACTAATGCTGGCAGGCGGGCTTTGGGAGAAGTGTAAACAGCTACTGCCCTCCAGGCGGGCAGGGGCAGCAGCGACATTTCTCCAAGGTCACCTAGGGTCCCCGCGCTGGGCCTGTGGTCAGGGTCCACTGCCGCAGCTCTTTCTGCACCCCCTCCGCTGCCCGGTAAGAGTAACCAAGGGGCTGAGGAGCTCAAACAGGCAGCCGAGGGCCATTCTGTTAGCCAAGGCCAAGGCTGTCTCCGGCTTTCCTACCCCGTCCTTCCCTTCCCGATTTTTCCTTCCAGCTCTTTCCTCTAGATTTTTGTTGTTGTTGTTGTTGCTTGTTTTTCCCCCCTCACATTCAAGGCCCTCAGGATCTTGGGTTTTACCCAGAAAAGGTGATTGTCTCAGTCCTCTCCTTCTCCGATGGTGATGGGTAGGGGGGAGGGAGGTCTATAATTTACCTGTGGGATAATAGGTGGCAGGTATATGTTTCTCCAGAGCTAGAGCTAAACTTTATGTAGAAAAATTTGCCGTAGGGTATGGAGATGACTCCACACCCTCTTTGTATAATCCCAGTCCTAACCAAACACTCACTCTTCTAAAAGCAAATGAAGAGGAAGCTCAATATGATAGAGTGGAAGCAGAGACATAGATTTATGCCTGTATTCTTTCTAGATGAATGGATTGCATGCCTTCTTAATCACACTTCCCTTGGTTCTCTTCCCTTCCTCCTACTTCCCTTCCTTTGGAGGGGATCTTTTCTTTGATTCAATCATTTATAATTTTAGCCACGATGCACCCCCTTTTAATGAATAAAGAAGACGCGGGAGTGGGAAATCGCTCATAAACCAGATTACATTGTCCCTTCTGTCTTTCCTTATAAGGAAATCCAACTGGGAATGATTACCTGGAAAACACAAAATTGATATAGGAGGCATTTTAGTAGATAACTGAGCACCAGCTATATGTTAAGTACTCTCATAACCTGAGTTGATCAAGATTTAACTTTGTCTATGTACATATTGCTTTTTCTGCTTTTAATGATTGGGCAATGTTGACGTTGGAAAGGACCTTCGGAGGCCCACATTTTATAGATAAAGACCTTGAGTTACAAAAAGAAACAGCGACTCGTCCAAACTGTGTAACATCTTGGACGACTTTATTTTCCTAGCCTCGGGGAAGACGCCCAAGCCTTGGGATGAAGCACAGACTGAGAGGTTTGGTCACTGCAGCCCATTAGGACGGGGCTGCAGCCCATTAACCCAAATGAGAAAAGCTCTGGCTTCTCTGAGCCTCTGAGCCTAAGGTAGGAACCAGCCTCCTCCCAAGACAGCTCCTCCTTTCCCCCTCTGGATCCAGGGTCATTTTCCTCGTTTGTTTATGGAGGGCCTTGCACTGCCCATGAAGTCAAGGTTGTATTCAATCCTGAAGTGAGCTGGTTGGCTCCCTCAGATCCCAGATCCCAAGTTTTGGGGTTCAGCAGCCCAGACCTGGCCCTATGGGCATCTCATGAGCCCTCTCCTTTAAGGAACGCTGTGCCAGAAGGCTGTATGACCAGCAGTGAGGATAGAGGCATCATCTTTGATTTGCACCCGGGGCCCTGTAGTTGCTGATACATGAGACTAAATTTATGTATTGGGAGGGTGGGTTAGTTTGATGCCTCGTTCTTTAAAAGGGCAAAATAAAGCAAGAGATACCATCAACATGAGCTTTTATTGCAACTTGGTTGGAAGTAGGAGAGAAGAGTGCCACTCTGGAATTTTAAAACACCTCTACTGAAAACAAAAGTGTCCGTTTTTCTGAGAAGCAAAATTTATTGTATTTATGATGCAACAAAGACATTGTGTTTTGGTGAAGGTGGGGGGGCACAAAAAACCTCTTGGCTATGGTTGGAGTTTTCTGTCTGTTAATCTCTGGATTAAACAATTTCCATATTCAAGAAACTGAGGATGGAAACACAACAAAAACACAACGATCTTTTTATTTATGTAAATCAGATCAACACTGGACAATAAACCAATTTCTACCCATTACCATAACAGCTTGTCTATAAAGAACAGAAAAAATTCAGATAGGATTCTACCTAGGGTCAAGCGGGTTTTTTTTTTTTTTAACCACCCATTCACAGAGGTATAGATTCACAGATAAATAATCCCAAACTACTTGCTCGCCATATTTACACATTCCCATTAAATTAAGCATAAATAAATATATACAAACTTAACATGGATACCCTCCAGCGCTCTTCTCCTGAAGAGTCAACAGATGGAAGTTATGTGGCAAAAACTATGTTAGTGAATTAGAGCTCGACTCAGCAGAGGAGTCAATTTTGGCCTTTAAAGAATAGTTCTTGTTCCGCTTTTAAAAAGAAAACAAAACTAATTTTGGTATTTTTTTCTTCTTTCTCTCCCTCCCCCCCCAACTCCCCGATAATTTAACATACTTCAACACAGGAGGGAAAACACTGTGTGGGCTCTTGAGGCAACATCAGATGGTTTAAGGTTATTTCCTTTCCATGTAATGTATTATTACCCTTCCAGGATATCAGACGTGATGACAAATTCTCTAAAAACACTCCAAGAAGGAACAAGTTGCCATTTTAAGTAAGGCTTTGTACCGGAGAGACAGTGTGTAGATAAGTTTGGGGTTTCAGGTTTCCCATTCGACTAACGTTTTCTTAGGATATGAAATAATTGCTTGAGAGAAAGTAGTTTCCGTGGCCAAAGAAAATAAAACAGCCCCCCTCCTCCCCCCCCAGTCTTTGAACCGCCTCTTCGGTGCTTTCTGTGGGGGCGGAGAAAGCTAAGGGTGTGGAGCCAGAGAGGGGGGGAAGTTCAAGATAATTGGGGCGGGGCGGGGGTGGGGGAACCTTCCGAGTTTGGGGGAGAAGTTCAAGATCACTTTGCGTTGGGATGCTCACCCAGAACCAGAACCAATATTTGGGAAGCTCCCCTGCGACTCACAATTCCTATAGGAAGAGGCAGGTGGACAGAGAATGGTGGGGACGTCTTTAGAACCTCCAAAGGAACTTGCAAAGTGGAAGGTGTGAGGGGCCTCGAAGCTGCGTTCTGACTGGTCCTTTCCATCTTTAATGCTTTTGGTTTGGGACTGAGCATTAGGAAGGGGCCGGGGCCTGATAAAATTGTCCAGAGAGAGTAGGGTGGGGGAGAGCTGCAACTCACCTGTTTGGTTTGAAAACAAAACTCAAAAGAAGCTCTCTTTTTTAAAAAAGGCAAACTCTTGCGTTAATCCTGTTTATTGATTCATGGGCCCAAGGAAACCCAATCTTTTAATAACTCAATGATCAGATAAACATAGCGGGCCTGGCTACGGACAGCAAGGGGGCGGGGTCGTACCGGAAAGAAGTGAAAAAAGGCGAGGGGGCCAGGGCTGTCTCCAGCCAGGGTTGGGGGGCGGAGGAGACGCGGGAGGGGCTTGGGAATGAGGGTGAAGGACCGCGGGAGCCTGAGTGGCCAAGTGAGACCATTCCTATCCCATCACCGCTTCCGGAGCCTGAGGATGGAGAGAGCTTTGGTCCTAGCAAGGGTGGTGGGGGAAGGAAACTTCCGGTTCCCTGGACAGGTCTAGGCCCCTCGCCCTCCGGGAGCAGGCGCCCCGGGTGGCCGCTGGGGGCAAAGCGCCTAGGCGGTGCTGAGACCCCCTCCCCGCCTGCAGCCCCCAGGACGCCTCCCCATTACCTACTGGAGAAGGGGGCTATCTCGGTCGCCTTAGCCCTTAAGATGAGACCGAGAGCGGGAAGGGCCCAGGCGGCCCGCGGCCCCTCCAGCGGCTGATTCTATGTCCTCAACACGACCGGGCGCGAGTGGCCCGCGCGCCCTCAGGACCTGCACAGTAAGAGCAAGGCGCGTCCATCGCGTCTCTCGCACGTCACACGCGTGGGGCGCGTTGCCCTGCAAGGAAAGGAGACGATGGTTTTCAGTGTGCTTTCTCCTGGCCCTCGGCAATCAGAATACACCTACTCCTAGCGGCCAGGCCTCGGACCAAGGCGCAGGCCTCTGAGCTGGGGAGAGATGGAGTGCCTACAGCTCTCCGTAAGGTCTAGTTCACGGCCTTGGTACGCCTTCCACTCTCCTAGGCCTGAGCGCCGGCCCCCCTCCACCCCCCCAAAGGAGCTTGCAGTGTCACATTAACCCTGGTGACCTAACTCGTCACCTCCCCCATAAAAATGTCTGCGCAAAGCCCTCAGCAGCTTCCTACACCCAGCCCTCCAACCTAGCAAGGCCAAGACCCACCCAGAACTGAGCGCCCCAGAGGGTCCTAACTGGAAAACCCTTTATCTTCAAGGAATGTTGCAAAGGCCCTAAAGTCTACTTTGTAAAAAGAGGTGCTGGTATGAATACTCAATTTTGAGAACTGCCTCACCCACCCCTCCCCGGAGGGATTTCCCAGCGCTCGGGGAGGGTTCCAGATCTTATTTCAAGATAAAGGACAGACAAAACTCAAGAAAGGAGAGGGGTGAGAGATCTTAAATGCATGAAACTGCCAGGAGTGAGAGATCTTAAATGCATGACACTTTATCCACCAGGAATAGCCCCAGTATATCCAGACGGGCGAAATTCAAAGCTGAAATGCATCTCCTTTCACTTTGCATTATTTTACCATCATACACCAAAAACAAGTGCACGTCTGGGAGCGGGAGGGTGCCTCGTTCATAGAGCATCTCTTAAGAAAGCAATTGTCGCTGAAACACGGGAGCTTGCCCCACTCTCATCCCCACGACATTCCCACAGCCGATTCTCTGTCCGCTAACACAGCAGTCGCCCAAGGAAACAGAACCCATTGTAAAGGCAGGGCAATACGGTTAAGATATTGGGCTCCCAGAACCTTAACTCCTCTCCCCTAACATTCGTTTTGCAGTTCCGCCGGCCCACAGAATTCCGCGATGAGGTATCTGCTAGCAACTAGACTCGGAGCTGCTTCACTCTCTTATTGGCCGCTCTCTAAATTATTCCCTTTGAGCTTCTTTAAAGAAGTGCACCTGCAGAATTCTGACACACGGGCTTTGATTAAAGAGGGGTCGGATTTTTTTTTTTCTCTGTACCTTATAGGTTGTGGAGGAAGCCCCAGTCCTCTTTGAAGAAGCTCATAAACCATGCGGGCAAAGCTTTGGAAAACAGAAGAGAATGAAATGGTACATACCCCTCCGAAGGAATTACATGCTAATCAACGTATTCATATTGTGGTGCGGGGTTTTTGTTTTGTTTTGTTTTGACCATTATTCTTAAAATCGGTAGATGATACAAACATTATAACAAATGCAAGATTCTCTGTATACCGATGCCGGCAAGGCTGGGAACTAGTAAACATTTCTGCAAAGAACTGATGGTGAGTCTGAATCAACCTATCGGTCCAGCTTTATGCTCAGGGCGGGCACCAAAAGCTGCAGCCACTACCGCAGCCTGCATCTCCGCTGGCCTCCCACCCGCCCTTCCTCGCCCTCCCTACTAGGCAAGAGGCTGGCCCCGGGAGCTTGCACCGGTGAGTTTGAAATTGGGGGTGGGGGGGGGAGGAACAGGGGAGCCAAGGGGCCTAAAACACAATGCAAAAAGGCCTAACCACACTCTCGTTCATATAGGAAGATTCCCGTGCCAGCTCCAGAAAGGGAAGGGAGGGCAGAGTAGAAAAGGGTAATTGGGAGAGGGGCGAGGGGAGGGGAGGGGGGAAGGGCGGGGACATCGAGACCATTTTTCCTAAAAAAAAATATTAAAAATGAAAAAGTTCGTGCGATTCAGTCAACCAGCTGTCAAAAGCACTGACACCGACAGTTTCTCCGACTTTCTTCCAATAAGTTAGCGTTTTTTCTCGTGTTTAGTCTCACGTTTATTTTTCCAAAGGGGGTGGGGGTGGGGAACATGGTTTGTCTTTTTATTATCAGTATGACTAAGCTCGAAAGAACCGAAGTGGAAAATCCGGGCGGTGGTCTCCCAAGTGTTATCTTGAAATAGACACCGAGAACCGATCCTGTTGCTCCGTGGTAACGCCTCGGTTTTTAAGTTACTTAGCTTTTCTGGCTTAATTTCGATTGCATATGTACTCTACCTAATATAATTCTTCCAAAGCCAATCCAGTATTTTAAAGCTAAAATTAATTTTTTTCCTCCTGTTTTCCTTTCGTATTTAAAACATTTTTTTCTCCTTTCTTTCTTTCTTTTCATTTTTTTTTTTTAATGTTTCATTTCCTGTGTTTCTCCTCCTTGTCGCCAGTTTTACTACCTGGGCCTTCCCCAGACGTGTGCCTGTTAGTGGCGGTGTTGTTCAAGAACATCTTGTCCATGCCTTTGAGCGCCTCGGTGAGATAGTTCTGCAGGGCCGTGAGCGCCGCGCAAATGGCCGGGGCGCCGAAGCCGTGCGTGATGAGGCTGAAGTGCGTGAGGCAGCTCTGGATGCCCGGCTCCAGGATGGGGCTGGGCCGGCTGTTCCCGATCGGCGTCCGGTCCTGCGCCAGCAGATCGGTAAATTCTTTACAAAGTTGCCTGCGAAGCGGGTGGGAGAGGAGCAGAGGGGGGAAAAATTTTTTTAAAAAAAAGCACCCTTAGCGTCGTTGTCATTGACATTAGGGAGGAGATGCTCACACAAGCCCAGAGGCGCCCGGTCACCGCAGAGCCAGCCGGGGAGCGAGGCTAATGTGAGCGATTCCGCTCTGTTTCCTTTCCCAGCGCCCGCCCTTCCAGAGCAGCTGGGACTGGGAAGGAAAGCGGTGGGGAGGGGGGTGGGGGAGATTATACACCCCTTGCATCTCACAGCCTATCCTCCTCCCCCCACCACCACCCCCTCCAGTCTTTTTTTTTTTTCCCCTTCCTTCCAGGACTGCCGAACTGCTTTGAGAAATCTGCTAGGCTTTAGCGATTGGTTTTGAATATTCAGGACTTTTTAGCTCTCACCTGACTGTTCTTTTCAAAACCCTCCCCCACTCCCTCCTTCCCCTGCCTCTCCAACCTCTTGGTTATCAGGCTCAAAAAGCCCTGAAAGATTTAAGCCCCTGGGCCGCAAGCCTGTCCCTGGCACAGAAGCAGATTGCCGGAGCCTTGCATGGCCCGGGGCAAGCAACTGTTTATGGCAGGAGAGAATGCTGATTCCGTTCAAAGCAAAAATCTGTTTACCTGCAGTATCTGGGAAGGGAGGTATTTCTCCAGCTCCCCCCACACACACACACACACACTTTTTTCTTTCAAGTGTGGGTGACTGAAAACCTCTGTACAACACAATTGTCTTCGATAGAAAAGGATTACGACTTTGTTGAATAAAACCTACAGGTAGCTGGTTAAGACACGGGGAGGGGAAGATTTTTGTTTGTTGAAGGTTTTTTTGTGTTGTTTTTTTTTAATTTCCTCAAGGCACCTACAATTTAGAGGAATCTCCCAGCCTTCAAAACCCTGTGGGCCTAACTCTAGATTGAGCCTATTTGAAAAGATTTTTATATAGGAGGTGGGCAGGAGGAGTTTAGCCCGGCAGGTCCAACGGTTTGGCTCTGCTGGCAGTCAGAGGCATGGCACCCAATGGCCACAGCCTTCTACTCACTGGCAGGTCAGCCTGCCTCCACAAGGGGGGGGGGGGAATGAAAAAAGCTACAGAATTCCAACCCCAGGCCCCCTGACACCTGGTGACACCTGGCCTGGCCAACAGGCAATGCAGGCAGGCACCTGGAGGCTAATGGGAGTGACCCCTGGGCGTCCTCTCCCAGAGTGCCCCAGGAGGAGTCATGGCTCACCTGGATGGAGAAGACCTCCTTCCCCACCCCACATAAATGAAAGGTTTTTTTTTTTTGTTTTGTTTTGTTTTGTTTTGCTTTGTTTTCAGGCTGGTGGCTAGAAAACACTGACAGACATCCTCTCTCGCCCCCTTTCTTCTGGTTTCTCCACTCAAAACGCACACACACACACATCCTCTCACCAAAGGAGAAACGTGGAACAGTTCTGACCTAAATAGGGCGGTTCTTAAACCACAGGTACCCCAGAAGCATCTGGGGGTTCAAAAGAACACCCACTGGTTCCAATTTAGGGGGCTTTGGGCTAGGTTCACAACACAAAAATGTCTTGATACAATAAAGGGAGGAAAAAAGAAAAAGAAAAGATCTTGATAAAGCTCCCAGATGGCTCTGAGGCTCACCCCAGGTTAAGCAGTGCTGGCCTAAGAGAAGCCACAAGGGGGGAATTACAAGCATTCCTCAGGGGACTGACAGAGTGGTTTGTGGAATTCTGTCATCGAATTATACTTTTGGTTTTACCCCCCCCCCCAAAGTACCTTTACTCCTTTATAAAGCACCACTGGACCCCCTCCCCCGCCACCAGACATCAGGCAAGAGGTAGGAGGGCAATTTACTGACAAAGGCCTATTATATTTGCTGCTGTGATATCAGAGGAAACCCTTCTAAAAATAGAGTGGGTGCCAGCTTTGGATGGTTGGAAGAGACGGCTAAAGCCTTTCCTTACGTGTGCACTCATTACCGAAGTGCCAATGAGGGAATTCTGAACTGGGGAGAACAAATGCTTAGAAGGCAAACATTTGAAATCTTCAAAGCCCAAACCAGGGTCTGTAAGCAATTAAAGTTCTGGGACATTAATATTTTTTGACCCTGCGGAAAGGGGCAATCAAATTCCAATCACGTCTCAAAAAACATCTGGACAAATTTGAGCAAATGATTTTTCAGCCTTCCATATATTTCTTTAAATTACGCTGTCAACGGAGCGAGCCGCGTCCTCCAGCGCTAAATAAATGAGCGCCGCGGCCCGGGCCGCGCCCGCCCTGCGAGGGGGCCGCGCGCGCGCAGCGCCGCCCACCGCGGGCCGGGGCCGGCCATAAAACACCAACAATATGACACGGAAGCCAACGACGGGAGTAAATCAAATAAATAGAAAACCCACTGTAAAAGTTCAAATGAGCTCTAGACCTAAATTTAGCCAGAGATTTACTATTTTCCCCTCTGGAGTTGCAGTAAATTTAACGTCTGCGGATGATGCCAAACAGCAACGTTGGGGAAGAGCGCAATTAGAGCTGCGGGTAGAGATGGGCACACGTGAGGGACATACAGACACCCTGAGTGGGCACACGTGGCCGTGTGGATATGACAGGGGATGGGGGGAGAGGTGAAACCCAGG
This sequence comes from Vespertilio murinus, assembly GCA_963924515.1. Lineage (NCBI taxonomy): Eukaryota > Metazoa > Chordata > Mammalia > Chiroptera > Vespertilionidae > Vespertilio > Vespertilio murinus. The sequence goes on along the minus strand of OZ004705.1, from coordinate 127,355,804 downwards.
CAGAGCTGGGAAAGAGAACCCTGAAAAGCCTGGATTCAGAAGCCTAAAGCCATCCTCCCCTGAAACTTGGAGATAGACCAGACAGAGACTACCCCAAACCCACAGCCCGTAATCAACAGGGGGAGGAGTGGAGGGGAGAAGGGGGGGGGGTGCGGGCAGAGCGGGGAGAGCTTCCAAGCCTGCAATGCACAGGCTGCCAGTCAATCCTACTTCTGCGGCTGAGCACTTTCTCTGCCCCCCCCAAAAAAGGGGGGGTCTGCACTGTCCTCCCCTCCCCTCCTCCCTAGCCAGGTGAAGCGGGCGGACACTCACTTGGTGGCCAGCAGCATATTCTTTCGAGAGTGCAGGTCGCTGGGGTCCGTGTGCTGCCGGTTCAAATACTCAGAAACAGCTTTGGCGGGAAACTCTGTTTCGCAGATGTAGCCAAAATCCCGAGCTAAGTGAACAGCTTCTCCTGGAAAAGCAGCAGCAGAGGTAATCAGCAGCAGCCAGCCTCTCATCCTGCCAGGGCTCTCATCCTTCCCTGGTCAAGTCTTACTACGTGAGGAAGAGGCCAGCTGTGGGAGGCAGAAGCAAAGGTGTGACCGATGCCTGGAGTAAAATGAGTCTCCGGCTGTAACTGACTTGATGGAACAAACTTTGCTCCTGCCTCTTTTTTCCCCCAGACTCTTCCTGATTATCCTCACGGCCAAATCCTAGCTAGATATTCCCTGAATAGCTTCAGGCCTCCCACACCCTCTGCTCTCTGTCTTAAGGAAAAGCAGGGCAGATGGATTCAGAAGCCACTTTACAATTGCCCACAGACACTAGGTTGGATAGTCAAGATAGGTACCACTCTTAGTAGGATTGTACCACTCTAGATAAATCTAAAAGTCTTCCTCTCTTTGGTGTTATCTTTTGGATCTTCCTATACTTGGATTAGGAAAGGTCTCTTAATAATAACCAATATATACAAACACAAATCATGTGTGCAGATATCCACCTATATGAAAGATATCCCATATGGAACATTAAAGATAGGTTCCATAAACATTTGACACATGAGTATTTCTATCCAGCAATGAAATATTTATTCTCCGTGCCTGTGTCTGTTTCCAGCTAGTTGGGTCTCAGGTTTCTTCTCTTCAGAGGTCCCTGCGATCATCCTCCTATTTAAGGACTGTCTACTGCACAAGGGTGGCAGGGAAGCTATAGAAAACTTGGATGCCTGAGAGGGTCCAGCATCTGTGGAAGCCCCTCTCAAATGAAGCACAGCCTTAGGGGTTCGAGGGAAGATCCCAAACATGAAAAAGAAATATGTTGAATTGTCCCATAGCCACATTATTGTTAAGGGCCATGTCTTACTTTAATCATCATTATGGCAGTAACAACAAAAGACCAGAAATGGTGCTTGCAACAACTCATAAAACTGAAAACTGCCAAACAAATAGTGGCATTTCAGTTCCTCCCCTTTTCCTTCCAAATACGGAGATTACCGAGACTGCTTTTCAAAATGAGGGTTGCGATATTACCAATTCCCTGACGGGCAAAAAGTAAAACCCCCCGGGCTGACAGTCAACCACTAATCAGTGTGGTCTGGCTATTTGGTGACTGTGGCCACTGGAGGGTAAGTTTGGGCAGGCAACTTTGCCCTAAACTGGCAAAGTGCGGTGCCTATAAATGTGATGACTTTATGGCTGCTGCTTAAATAGTCTAAGACCCTGTCCTCCAAAAACCAGTTCCCCACATGAATGTCATAATATAACACCCATGAAAACAGAAGAAAAAAACATACATATTAGCCTCTGGACAAAATTCTACAACTTCCCCCATTAGGACCATCTGGATGTGTTTCCTGTCCTTCCCTCATCATCCCACAAATTCAACAGCAGATCCTCTTGTTCTAGACTTCAGAAAATCCTTTTTTATTATATACCATAAATATCATTCCCAACCCCAAAACGATGAGCAAATTATACTGTGTTTGTTATAATTACGTCTCTTCCCTTCATAACTGATGAATCTATATTGAAGATCACACATGACTCCCTTCCATGTTTCCCCATGCCCCACCCAATTTCCTCCTGGGCCTTACTAAGCTGTATTTCAATCACAATAAGTCCCACGTAATCAATCAGCAGGAGTATAGGGCCCTGGGAGTGACATGAGTTTAAAATAACCATTAAGAGTTATGAATGTAATAACAAGTTTCATAACTAGTCAATGTATTTGCTACTACTTACTGATTCAGATGGAAAATGTGGGAAGGAGAAGGGGTATAGAGTGGGTTGCTATTTACAGTGGCTCTTGCCAGAGTTCAGAGGGTATTTCAGATGCTCTGTCCTGCACCTGGCAGCAGAGGTGACCCCTGCCCTGGCTTGGAGGCTGAATTCTTCACAGCCCGGGACCCTTATGCACCCCCAGTGGCCTCTCTGCCACTGCTAGCTCCCTCTAAGTAAAAAGACCTTTGGACTTCTCTCTCCACCAGTCGCTTGACATCCACTCATAAGGGCACAACAATTGCAATGATTTCCAGTTAATCATGAAATGTGTAAAATGTCAGCCTTCAGCCCACAGTTAAGCTCAGCCACTTCGTGAAATGGCCACACGTCTTGCTTACCTTCCACCAGGGAGGTGAGTAACGTGACATTTGCTGCTTTGCGCCTGCCCGCGGGTAAATTCAAACCGATTTTTTCTAGCCTTTCCCGCAAAGATCTCCCCCCATTTTTCGATTTGGCTCTGAAATTGCAAGAATTAACATTCTGATTAACCTCGGAGTGTTCCTGAAACAAAGTTTAGACTTAGCAATCTAAAGCCCAGTGGAGCTTGAAGAGGTTTTAACTTGAGGTTAGCACATTTCCCCCCTTCCTTTTGGTTATTTGCTGAGAGTTTGCTGAGGTTTGCTTAATTTCTGCAATACAGGGCATAACAAAAAAAAAAAATCAAGCATTTTCTTTTTTTATCTCATGAGTTAAAAATGATAGCAGATGGGAATAATTAGCGTGTAGGTTGTGGGTCTAGAGAAGGTAGATGTGGCACATACACAAGCTCTTTCCTTGACACGGAGCCAGTTAGGTGAGCAGAAACTGGGAGAGCACAACCATGCAGAAAAGAGGAAAGAACCGGGTGGTTCAGAGAGGAGAAGGCACTAGCTGAGGTGGGCTGTGCAAGGAAGGGGTCAAGAGCCGCTATAAGCCCATCCAGGTGTGGCTCAGTGGTTGAGCATCAACCCAGGAACCAAGAGAACAAGGGTTCGATTCCTAGTCAGGGCTCCATCCCCAGTGTGGGGCATGCAGGAGGCAGCCAACCAATGATTCTCTCTCATCATTGATGTTTCTACCTCTCTCTCCCTCTCCCCTCCTCTCTGAAATCAACACACACACACACACACACACACACACATTAAAAAGAGTTGCTATAAAATGGAGTTGGGTTAAAAGGGGAAGGAAAATTGAAACATGAAACTAATGGTAATGCTAATCATAACAACAGTAAAACTAACACTGTAGGGAGTTTCGTTATGTGATAAACACTTTATATTATCTCACTTAATCTCATAGCAAGTTTTATACACACACTTAGGCCTGGGGGCGATTGAAAGAAACTTCCACACTCTGGGGCTCAAAGGACTCGCTTGAAAACTGAACCGAAGTAGAGCCCAGCTAGAGGACTCAACGTGAGAAAAGCCCAAAGGTCACCCCCTTACTTCCTCCCAAAGCTCTCCCGGTGTGAGCTAAGGTATGCGCAAAAATACAAGACGAGAACCAGTTACTCTGACCTCTCTTGCTATTCACACAGCCACTTTTAGGAAAGAAAGGTGCCACAAACCCCTGACATGGGCTAACTGGAACAGTTCACCTCATAGGATGTCACCTTCCTGTCAGTGCCATTACCAAAGGTTTCGGCATTGGCAGGGACTTTGGGGAGGGACTCTGGGGGAGGCTTTAGATCTTAAGTTAAAAGCCACCTCAACTTTCCACAAGGAGCCTCTGGATTGTCTTCCTCCAATCTTAGGGGAGTATCTTAACGGGCCCCAAGGAATAACTATTGTTTCTTCTAAAGCGGGATCATTGCTGTTATTGGTGGTCATATTACTGAGGAAAGAAGAAGGTCACGGGTCTAGAACAAAGTTTTTCTCCAAACTGTGGGGCACAGTGCATTAGTGGGTTGTGAGCAGCGTAGATGCCAACTGCATTCTAATCAAAATAGAGAGATCGATCAGAGTACCCAGCTCTGTGAAACGTCTGCGTTAGATAAGTGTGTAGCTGTTAGGTCTCTCTCAGGCTAGATTGCCCTGGAAGTGGCCTGGGGCTAGGAGGGAGCGGGACGCGGGCCAGGGCTGGGAAAGTGGAAGGTTCCCCGGGGCGAGGCCCGCGGACCTGCAGAGCGCGGACCTGCAGAGCGTGGGTCCCGGGTCCGGGGTCCGAAGGAGGCCACTGTGCCCCGGCCCCAGCGCGTGCGGCTGCGGCTCCCAGCTCGCTCGCCCTGCGCTCCGGACGCCCGGTTGCTAGGCAACCGCGTCCCGCTTCACAGCGGTTCAGGCGCGAGCCCTCTCCCCCCTCGCCCCATAAAAACCAGCGTGGGGAGCGGGGGTCGTTTTACCTTCTGAGGACGCCGCCGAGGAGAGACGCATTGAGGCATTCGGGGGGCGAAAGCCGTCTCTGGACCTCCCCCACGGTGACTTTGTACTTGGAAGTGGAGCTGAGCAGAGACAAGCGGCCGGGGACGGAGCAAAACACCTCGCCCGTGTTGACGGACATGCCTCCCAGGAAGCCATCTTTATTCATCATCAGAGAAGTCACAGATTTGGGAGGAACCGGAACTAGAGAGAGAGGGGGAAAAAAATATATGCCATAAAGGTGACCGGGTTTCGATCCTGGTGACCCGGCCGGTAGAATGTGTCCGTGCGTGCGCGCGGGGGCCCCGGCCGCAGGACGCGCGCCCAGTGGAAAGCTGGAGGAGGAAGTGTCGGCGGCGCTGCGGTGCGTTCAGAGCGCTGTGTCCCAGCAAATGGAAAGGCCGTCAACCCTCTGGAAATTTACCCCGTGTGTGGAGACATAGCAGTGTCGCTGGCCACGGCCCCCTGCGTTGCATACATAAATAAAGATGCAACCCAGCGTTTGGATGGTGCTAGGGGACCGGGCAAATCCTATTCCATCACGTGCTGGCCTTGTGACCTTAAGACATGTCACTGAACCCCTCTGAATCTTTTGCCTGGTTTCTTCCTCTGTCTCCAGAAGGTGACTGTCACTATGCATGACATAAAAGGGTCTTCATGGGAGCCCGTCCCCCCTCCTCTGCCGCTGGACCCAAACCCTGGCCATCACTGGAGAGGATCAGAAGGGTGGGCCCCATCAGGTGCTGTGGCCAAGTAATACCATTAAGCTGGGGAGCTGGGCCCCAAAGAGTTGCTCATTTTTCTAAAAGGAACCCCATTCTTTCCTACATCGTACCAGCAGATTCATTCAGAAATGAACCCAAACGCTCCTCTCCACTGAAAGCAATTCCGCAGTGACATGACTGTTGTTTACAAATTAGCACAAAGCACCGGCTGTGATTGTTTGGAGCAGTTATGATTTACAACAGGTGCCCTGATCAATCAACCAATCACTCTAATTCATGTGAGCTGCGGTCTTGCCTTGCCCCAGTTGTTTCATTTCGGCAAGTAATTGATAACAAACCGCACTCAAGGTATGTTTTATGCAGAAGTTAATAAGAGCTGACAGCTGGTTGCCACTGCTACCCAGGCGCACTCGGTGTCTCCAGCCTGTATTTCTGTTTAATTGTCTCAGTGTCATCTGCACCCCGGGCAGAGGCGGGGCTCAGTACAACCAGAAGGCTGGGAATGAGGAACCGTGAACGGTCAGCCACCCAGCTCCCCGGCACTCTTGCTCCCTAGGACTTCTGCACTGCCGAAAGCCATTTGCTTTCTGTGAGCTCTAGAAGCCACCGTGCAGGCGACTTCTCCCGACTTGCCCTACACCTTAGCTTCTTCCGCTGGGTAAGGAGGCTCCAAACACTCAGGCAGGATTTGTTGATCACCAGCCCAGGGAATTTATTGAAAAGGGAGGCTTCCACTCTGCCTCTTTAATAAAGACTCTGTCTCTCCCTAAAATCCTGGTAGCAGAAAGACATGCTCTTTATGCCATCTGGAGCCTAGAACTCTGTATGTCAAACAAGTTGTATCATTTCCCTTGTATAGATCAGACTAACCAACACAATATTGTTGTGACAGCTTATTCTCTGTGCCACAGATTCCAGCATTCAGACCTTCACGATTGTTTAGAGCCTCCTAAAAGCCAGTTAGGTCCCAAATCTCTTATTGACTATGCTTCGTATTCAGCCCTTTATAAAGGCTTTGTGGAAGGGGCTTTCCTAGTGGGTGTAGGGACTGAAGCATTCCCTTCGGCGACTGCTTAGCAGATATTTTTGGATTTCTGGCTCTGTCCACAGAGTCCAAGACCTTATCCCGGGGTGATGAATGATGTCAGCTAGCAGAGTGGTTCTTGTGCTCTGACCTGGTGGAGGTGGTGAGTTACAGAGGGGCTTGATTCTTTCTCATTCCCCTCATCATATCTCATCAGTGATGTTGCTTCCCACTTAAGAGTGAACCAGCAAAAAGTTGAAGTGTGAGTATTAATTAAGTTTGAGTTAAATTCATTTAATAGGCAGTGATTGGGATGGGAATATCTATCATTTGATTCTCTTATACAGCATCCACATCTGTTTTAATCAATCTTATTCTTCACAGCAGTTCTGATTTCCATATGTCAGATTCATATTCAAGCACTGTAAACAAATAATGTATGATCATGGAAACTGACATTAGATAACCTTGGAAAAACTTTCCCCCCAAATATAGATTGCCCTTTGTATTTTGACATGGTATGAACTGTAGACATAAACTGTATAAAAATCTCACACTTGATACTCAGCAACATTTTCATATTTAAATAGGATATCTTAACAGAAGAAAACCCACTAATCTAAAAATAGTAAGTTCAGTTCCTAGTTCCTGGATAACTGAGAATCTCCTGAGGATTGGAATCGTACCTGCTTCTCACAGTCCCAGATGTCAGATCTCTTAAAGAGCCAGCAGGCCTTTAGAGACACTTTATAACTTGCCCTCTAATTTCACTATTGCTAATTGCCTGATTTACCTGACAAGAGCTATTTCCTTTGGGGAATGTGTATTGCTCCCTCCCCGTGGGCTGTACCTTCCTTTCCACATATCCATTATCACCTACATATCACCAATCCGGTCAGCTTCTGTCAGCACACTACTGTCTGAGGGAAAAGGGGAAGGTTATTTTTGTTGTTGTTGTTGCTTGTTTTTATCCGTAAACAACTATTTGAACAGACATACATCAGGTATTTCTGTTTTTAAAGGTAAGTGTCTATCATATTCCTATCCTGTATTTTCTCAACTGCAGGTTACAGAGCTCTTTTCCACCTGGACCTTAGCATTGGTCACCTAGGCTAGATCCTACACATTTTTAGTCCCAACTTTCCCTTAAGCCCACAGCACTATTATCCTCTACCTTCCCCTCCACTCTCACACCTGCTCAGCTCAGCTGATTACCCCCGTATTTTATTCTTGGTCTTTTTCCTTCTGCTTTCCTCCAGTTTATCAATAAACCCAGAGAGCAACAGGGCCCGGTTGATTTGTTAGTAATTATGAGTACACTGTTCCTGCTCACGGAACCCAGAGATGACTAAGATAGGTTTAAAGCGACAGCAGGAAATGGTAAGGAAATGGAGCATAGCAAAACTCAGCACGAAGCTCTCAGTTCTTTACATGTTTACAGTTTTCTGTGCATACATTAACACTGTTTTGTGGTGTGTGTGTTTTCTCTCTTCAGTTCTCAGTTGGATAGCATGGCCAACTTCTGGATGTAACACCCTCAAAACTTGCTCCCCTCCTCCCTTTCCCCTTGCATTATTTTTGGGGAAAGGAAAAGGTTTAAAAACTGAATAATATTTCATTACTGTGACTGGAGTTTTATTTAAGAAAGAGGAAGAAAAATGATTAGAGGGAATATTATTTATTAGTGGACCATATAGACCCAAAGTGTTAATAGGCTAGCTCTTAATCTGTATTCTTTAAACTTAAGTGTGAAATTGTAGCTTTGAGATCTTTGACTGGAAACAGACCCTCTTAATCTGACCTGCTGGCGGGGGGAGGAGGGAAGAAATAGACTCAAGGGCTAAATCCTTCTGAAAGGTACATGGGCTTAAATATGTAAACTATACCAGGAAGCCTCCAAGAGGTTGAGCGCTGCTTGAAAACAATTACTTTTCACCAGCAGAGCATCCCTTTCCTTACACTTGCATTGTTTCTCATCCACCAGAGGGCTAAATTTTATTTCAAATGCGTATGTAACAACTGTACAAAATGAGTACTGAAATCCTGGAAAGAAAAATAAAAGGATACCCACAAAGAGAGATGGAACATAAGAAAGGCTGCAGACATCCAGTGCTGGCACCCTTTAGGGGCAAAATCTAACGAGGCTGGAAACTGAGTTGGGTCCCATAGCTTACTTAACAGATGGGACCTTGAGAAAGTCATTTTCCTACTCTCGGGGTTTCCACACTGGAGGTGGTGTGGCAAGTGGAAGGAGAGTGTCTAACCTTCCCAGCTTTGAAATTCTATGCACTCTGGGTGGCTGGAATGCATCTCAGAATTCCTACTTGAATCAGTAGGGCCCCAAGTCAGCTCTTCGCTGGAGAAGAAACTCATACCTTTTCAGACTCTCAGTACTTTTTACCTTTTTAAGTCAGAAGGAAGAATCCCAGCAGAACCTACTGTAATTGAAATTGGCAAATTCTTTATTCTCCCCCACCCAAAAGAAACTCCACACCAATCAAAGTGTTTATGTGGGGAAGGGGCCAGAACTAACGGGAGGAAAGGGAGAGAATGGAGGTTACACGGAAACTAACCAAACAGGATATCCCTAAGACCAATGAAAATGCCCTACAGTCACATTTGGACCTTGGACTCCAGCCACACTAGCCTTTCCAAGAAACCCCAGCATTTTTTTTTTCTTTCTGATGCCTAAGGTGTGAAACCAATTGCATATCCGCCTCTGATTGCACCAAAAACATTTTTTTTAAAAAAAAATCTAGGTGAGACTTTTTTAAAAAAAATTAGTCTGTACGATGTTGGCAGTGATCGTGGTATTAGCAGGGCACCACCACTCCCAACCAGCTCACGTTCCCAATCCTAATGGAACTGAGAGTTAAGAATGATTTTTTAATGTCTCGTTGGATTTTTAGACTGTTAATGTACCGAATCCTTCTCATTATTACTTTATTGATTGCTCATTGACCAGCCCCCTTCAAATCGTATTAACCACCCTCTGCCGGTTTAGATTAGGGGACTTTAAAAAGCACCTTTCATTATTCCCACCTCCCGCCCCCCACTCCCGCCATGGAGTGGAGACTCTGAGACTTGGCAGCTTAATGGGAGCTCTAATGGGGCAGCTAAGACGAGAGGGGCCACGGTCCCTGCCGATTGCATTAATAGCTCAAAGGGGGCCAATACAGAAAATTAGCCGTAAACGAGCTCTGGAGATCCTCAAATGAAAGAGCCATTTATCACGCTGGCTACCTTCACTCCACTCGTTTGCTCTCTCTACTGGGAACAACTCATTTCCTCTTAACTAAATTACTTCAGAAATGTCAGCTAAGCCCAGATAGCAAACATAACGAGAGAGCTAGCCTATAATCTATGGGGTGATATCAACACGGCTGAAAAATTGGTCAAATTTTAGAAGTGGGGTGTCATTCCATAATGAGGGAGAGAGAGAGAGAGAGAGAGAGAGAGAGAGAGAGAGAGAGAGAGAGAGAGAGATTTTTTTATACCTAAATTTCCTGGCTTCATAAACACAGGCAGAGACCCTAAACCTGGGCCAGTTGGGGCAATTTTACTAGCAAGGTAGAATTTTTAAAAATCTCTTTAAAAGCCCATTAGAAAATAAATTAAGTAACGGAGTCCCCTGCCAGTTGTTGAAATTTAGACTATTTTGTGCATAAGGCTTTCTTATTCCTCTTTTGGAGACGTCCCTCCAAAGGTGGGGGGAGGGACAAAGATGGAGACCCAGAGCAGAGAAGGAGCCAATGAAGTCATCACTTTATTGGGTGGTACACAGTAATTTGCAAAAGCCAATCCACCACTTGCTCCTATTTTACCCACAACTCTTTAAAACTAAAACTATGATCTTGGGATCTTTTCTTCCTGTAATAATAAAGCAAATACCTAAACTGTTAAATAATGGAGTAAACCTAACACTTCATGTTCATACCACGGCCCCTAAATCAATAAAGTGACAAGGGTGCTTCTTAGATGTTTTAAGCTGCACATTATTTAAAAAACAAAACAAAACATTAAAAAAACCAACCTTTTAGGGCCATAACAAGTACCGTATGTTTCCAAAACAAAACCAGTAACTTTAGTCAATACCCTCCTTTTCTTATTCCTGAAGATACTTTCACACATAAATATTCACATTCTGATGGCAAACACATCCAAGCCCTGAAAGGAAAGCCTCATACTCATACATCTGAGAATAAGTTCAGCCCCCTTTGGTTAGGCAAGCTCGATTCCAGTTATGTTTATTGGCCTGGATATTAATAACATTTCTGATTGGTCATCGGTTGGCATGCCCCACTGCCAGCCCAAATGCTGCTTCTAGGATCTGGAGCTCTGCGCTAAGGAGTTCTGGCTTTCCATGAAAATGAACGGGGAGCTAAAACAAAAAGGAAACAAAAGCAGCCAATGAAGAATTACCCTCCCCCTCCCATTCCCCCATTAACCAGCAATTAACCAAGAGAGAAGACCCAAGAGGAAATGGTGAAAGTGAGCTGTCAGCACAGTTGCAAATCTAAGCAACCAGACACTGGAGCAAACCCAAAAGCCGGCATTAAAAACTGAAGAAATGATGCTATCTAAAGAAGAGACGGAGAGATATTTAAAGCAACACTTAAGTGCTTTTGCCCCAAACCTTATTATTCAACGGTCATTCCAAAGCCAAGTGGCATCATTTTAAGTACAGCTTCCACCTCCCAGCTTCCACTGCTCAGAGCTACTTGCTCTGCCTTTTGTAAAAGAAGAAAATGTAGAATGCCTCACCCTCCTCGGAACCCTCACTTCACAACCCTCCTACTATATCAGCTTGACTCTGGATTATTTTCCAAAACATCTTTCATTGTTTTTGTGCAAGTCATGTGGCTCCCATGAATCAATCATACATGACTGAGGCTGGGGCTTGTTGACACCAGACAAGGACAGGTCTTCTCCAGCATCGATAGGAAAGGGTTACTGTAGTTAAAACTGTATCTCCAAACACCGGTTCTTGTGATCATTAAAGATCGTTCTGTTTACACATTCAAGCTCCTAAATTTGTGGCATGTGAATGACATTCGGGGCCCTGGGACAGCCACACTAATCGCCACGCATTCTCTCAGTGACAGAGAAGAAGGGGGGGGGAAATTAAGCAGCTGCAATACGCCCGAAATGAGTTATTGTAATTACATTTAATTAGTTTAATTAGTTAATTATTTTGCTTACAGCTGTACAAGAGACTGCAAACATTTGTTAATATCGCATGCCCTTTAACAGTATGGGGTGATTCCACAGTCACACTAAATCATGAACGCATATGTAGGAAGACTTAGAAATGTGCAGAGGCTGGCTCAGCTTCTCAGGATGCGAATGTTTAGCGACACATTTGGCACAATTAAGCAAAATAAGGAACAACTCCTAAAACACAGGGCACTGGGAACAAAAGTGCCACCGAAAAATCAAATACAAAAACAAGGAAGAGAGGGAACTGTCTCAATGACCTAGGGTTGAGTCCAGCAAGCTCCAGTTATCAATGAGAGAATTCTGGTGCATTTTTGAAAGCAGTATTTCCCAGCTAGTTCTGCACATGATGGTAGCTCAGTTACTGGAGATAGTATCTAGAATTGCTACCAAACGTACCAGGAGAAAAAATGGCAATAGTCTCTGTCCCTCTGTCTCTCTCATCCCGGTGTCTGCCTTCGGTTTTGTTTTCCCCTCCTCCCTCCCCATTTCCTTCTTCCCGACATGCCCTTTCACCCAGACAGCCTCTGTTCTATAATTGTGAACAAACATTTGTGTCTTATAAAATAATGAATTGCCCCAAAGTGAAAACTCATCACGAAGACATGAACCCACAGGAGAACTTTGTTTACTTGTGGGGGGAAATAATCCATACCTTTTTTTATGACAGACTGGTCCAATAGATTCATGCCGCTGTTATTGGCATCTTCAACTGACTGTGAATATAAAAACATCACTATTCAAATTGACTGGATATTAAAGAATCGCACACATAAATCATGTCATTCCAAACTGGAGTGTCTGTTATTTCCATTTATATTAATTCGCAAAGGGAGGTTTTATTATTACCATTATTATCTCTAAAAACGGCATAGAGATGAAATTCACCCAAATTATACATTCTTCCAATGAAAGAAGAGGAAAAAGGAAACTGTGGGAGTCACCTGGGATGTGGTATTGGTTCAGTTATTACATTCAACACAGATATCACACAGACATATAAACTTTTATATCATTTGCTCTTATGAATTGTGAGGATTTGGCAACAGCTGAAAGATTTCCACCCATATTAGTAAGAGCGATTCCAGTTTTCTGTTCTATCCCTGCGCGTCTCAACTGCAGAATCATCTCACAAATACATAACAGTTTACATTATGGGATTTTAATTAAAGTCTGAGCCATTGGGAATGGAATGCAAACAGCAACACATAGGAACATGTCTGCGAGCCACCAGGACCGCACACCCACTGCAGTCCATGCACCACCGCTGTGAACTTCCTGCTGCACAACAGTCCCTCCCTCGGAGGAACCTGCACCATTTGCTCCCCTCGCAACCCAGCTTCCCAGCAAGAGGCACACCTGTTAGGAAGGCAGCCGCCAGGGATACACAGACACACACAGAGGCCCCGATGCTCCCAGTCAGCACCTGGGGATTGGCGAGGGCATTCGTCTTCCGTGCCACAGTTTCATCCCTCAGAAGGCAAGTTTCCACCCTGGGTGTTGGCAGCACTTCTGAAGGGAAATAGCTGTTGGAATGGGTTTCTTGCTGTCTGGCTGTGCATCCCTGGGCCTCCAAAAGCAGTGGCTTCCCTTGCCTGCCCACGCAATGAAAATAAATGCTAGGTCCCTCTGAAATAAAAACACCTGTGTTCCTCTGATTCACAGAAATCCACGTTTGGACCCATTCGTCACCCAAAGCAAAGGGACCCGGGGAGCGAGATGTTGATTTTACTGCACCTCCCACCCACCTCTTGCTGCATCCCCACACAAGGTGTGTGTTCCTCACAGGGGGAGGGGCCGGGGGGGGGGAGCGCGAGAGTGCCTCCCCAAAACCAGCAGCGTGTCAGAGGCCAGAGATCAGATGATCTAATCACGGAAGGGGCAGATTACTTTGTTTCTTTGGGTATTTAACAGTCAGCCAGTCCTCCGCTCTCAGAAAGGTGGGGGAAATTGTTATTCTCAGTTAAGAACCGTTTTTCCAAGTTGCAACATGCCGTGCACATCTTAAGAAATAGCAAAAAGCCTTTTTTAAAAAACAACAACGACAACGACTTCATGGAACTTGTTGGAGACCCCTCAGGAGACCCCACCACGCACACGCGCGCGCGCACGCGCGCACACACGACCCACGGCTCCCTGTGCCCACGTGCCTCCAGCGGCGACGCGTCCACGCGGGACCAGAGCGTCCTTCTGTGTCCGTGGGCGCGATCTCCCGCGCCCCCACACCTCACTCCCGTCCGTGCGTAAATATGTATATACGCCTCATCAGCGACGTGGGGTAGTTGTGGTAGTTAATGAGAAGGCTCTTGTCTGATTTTCTATCTAATTACGGCCGCCTGCTGGGTTTTTGTACAGGATATTCACGCAGCATGCTGGCGCTTAATCGTCACAGGGAGGATCGTAAAGATTTAATTAGGACTGCATGCGGAAGCGCAGAAAAACAACTCAGACTCGTAATTACTAGACTTCTTTAGTTAAAAGTGATACCAGGGGTTGCTTTAAGACACGGGGGTGTGTTGGAGTGTGTGCGTGTGTGCGCGCGCGCCTGTGTGTGTGGGGTGCGCGAACGCGCGCGCTGGGAGGTTTGCCTGAACACCCTCCTGTGTTTACACTCCTGGGTGGTAGAGGTGATGGGAGGTGAGAGAGCAACTGATTGGAAGAAGAAAAGAGGTTTTCCTGGGAACTAAACAAACTAAACAAACTCCAAACGAGGTGTCATCTCAGCCCCTCTTTCTTTCTGATGCTGTTGGTTCTAAGGTGTTTTTTTTTTTTTAAAAAAAAAAACAACAACACTGCTCCCCCCACCACCACCAACATACACACACACACACACACACACACACACACACACACAGTGGGTGAAATGTAGCATACCCAGAACCCAAGCAGCGATTTGCTAGTTTAATAGCCCCTGTGAGTAAATTGAAATAGAAATTGACAGGGTTTTATAGTTTCATTTAAAAAAATATTAGAAGCATTTGGTTAATTAGCTCTCCTCCTTCTCTCATGGTTGGGGCGGTGGCCATGAGTGAGTGAGTGAGTGTGTGTGTGTGTGTGTGTGTGTGAGTGTGTGTGTGTGTGACACAACAGCCCCTCAGCCCGTGGCCAGATGAGGAGCCCTGGTTGTGAAGTCCACGGCAGGCAGCCCTCTCGGGATCTGTCTGGCGGGCAGGTGGAGCGGGGGTGCAGGGGACCGGAACACCCACTAGGCCCTTGAGACTGAACCAGTGACTACAGCCCAGGCCTGAAGAACCCCCGCGCAGCAAATCCCATTCTGGCTGTGGGGAACTTTGAAACCCGACAGGTTCCTTCCTGTAACTTTGGGCCCCCCACGCTCCAGATCCTGAAGCTGCAAATGGAACCTCTGGATTCGGGGGGGTCTGGTCCTGGGTACATCTCCTCTCCCCCGTCTTTGTCATCTACCCTGTGTCAAGACAAGCACACCTCACAACGAGATGGGCCCCTTCTGGGAAAGGTGCGGGTGTATCCTTCGCCACCCTTAGCGCGGAGGGTCACCCACACAGAGTCCCAGAAGCCTGTCCACTTCCCCAGCCTCCTGGCAGGGATGCTTCTGGGGAAGGAACTGGGCAGAGGTGGGGTGGGGCGGGGAACCTGCGAGGCTGGGCCTGCGCCTTCTCCTCTCTGAGCTACCTTCACCTCTGTGGTCTGTGTTCCCATCCACAGTAATTGGGCCCACTGGCCACGCTGGGACAGGGGTGTTCCCCCAAATGCACAGACCGGCCCCCGTTTTTCTCCCGCCCTTCATATTTGGCCACTCAAAACGCCTCGCAATGATCTCTTCCTTTAAAATCTGATACCAAATAAACCCGGTCCCTCTTTGGGGGGCAATTCCTCTGTTGGGTCACCTGAGCCACTGGGCCAGCAGGGGTGGGGTGGGGGGAGGTGACAGCCAGTGTCAGCACTGCCAACAGCAATGGTGATGAGCTGATCCACTTTCATTATCTAGCACTTTGAACCGTACTCCGAAAGGTTAATTTAAAAACTCCCTCCCAGACACATATCACCCCAATGCATTAAAAAAAAAATACCCACAACTATTAAATATTTCTCTTCTCATATGATATTGTGAAATGAGCATGATCTCCAGACAGGGACCGTCAAGCTCGATTAAATCAACAAAACTATCATTTCTTATTACGATGGGTAAACTCAGCCACAAAGCAGGTGAGACCGTCCTTTTTTTGGAAACAATAAATAACTGAATTTCCTTTAAAACAGTAAACCATCACAGACTACCCACAGACCGCATTGGATGCTGCCACCGCATTTTAACTGTCCAGCATACATTTTTTTTCTTCATCAAAATAGAGGAAAGACTTGTGCACCCTCATCCCTTCCCCATTTCGTTTTTCTTTGCCTCAGAGGTATGCCTACCCTAATGCATAAAGTACACAACTATGCCAGTGAGACCAACGTGCCAATGAAACACCTCTCAACCATATTTATCTTTTCTGGAGACTATTTAAACTCAAGAGCCAAAGGAGACCTGCTTAGAATCACCCAGACAGGTTTTTAAAAAGCATTTCTTTGATGCTTCTTTGTTTAGTTTAATCAAGTATTCTCAACCAAATCAGGCTCCATTGTGTAGGTCGCAGATGGGGTAGCGGGCGGGTAGGGGGAGTGTTTTGAGCCTTTTGTTTTAAGAAATAAACACGTGATGCCTTTCCATGGGGATGGTAACATTGAGGAGGAAAGAGTATTCGTGGAGGGGGAGGTTTGAAGAGGGAGACTTTTGCTTCCCAGTCAATCAATGGACCGAAAGGTGAGCGGAATCTCTCAAATAGGAGCTGTCCCCGCAGACCCTCAAACAGAATTGTGGCTTTCTGGGTCTCTCCCCACAAAGATTCTATTTCTTGGGTAATGATTCTGGAATCCAGACATCTTGGCCAAGGGATCTGCAGGTTATGGGACATTGGAAGGAATACCTGACTTGGATCAATGCAGCTCATGTTTTCCTTCCAATGTGCACTGTCCCGCTTAACATCACAAATCCAGCAGAACCTCTGAGCCTACCCAGGACCCTGTGCCTCCAAGCAGTAGCCCCAGCCCCTAGGCAGCTGTGCCTTCACCTGCCAAGCCATGGGGCCAGGCCCGCTACAGGACCAGCAGGCGTGGGGAGGGTCCCCAGGTTGCTCACCCAACACCCAAGAGAACGGGAAAGGGGAAACCATCTAAGCCTTGATGCCGATGATGCTCAACGATCCAGCTACATACACCAACTTCCCCCCTTCACGGTTTCATTCCTAGCGGTTCCACTTTCATACTCGGACCTCCAGACATCGCCACTAGAGAGCCACACACGTCCCTCCAGACATAAACAGTCAACATTCGCTGTGTCCAGCGGGTACCCTGTTCTAAAGATGCAAACTACTCCCCCATCCCCCCAACACACACACACATCCAGGAGACAGCCGCCCCACCCCGCCTCTCCCCTCTCCCGGAGGAGCCTTCGCGATTTATTTACGGTCCCTTTTGTTCGTTCGGTGGGTGGTTTACCTGGACGTCTTCCATGCCGGGGTGGCCGAGGCCGTGCAGCGAGAGGCTGTCGCCCATGCCCGCGTCCAGGCCGTGGTGCGCCGAGTGCAGCAGCACGTCGGGCCGGCGGACCGAATGGTAGTCCCTCCGGGGGTCGAGGCCCGAGAGCTGGGGCAGGGCGGCCCGGGGCTGGGGCAGGAGGGAGCCGGCTTCCGAGCCCACTTCCTGGCGCTGCCGCTGGCCCCAGGGGTGCTGCTGCGGCTGGTGCAGCGGGTTCAGGGAGTAGGGGTCGTTGACGTGGGCGTAGGGGTCCTGGCTCTGGTGGTAGGGGAGCGGCTGGTAGGGCGGCGGGAAGTAGGGCGGCTGGAAGTCGGACGACGGGGTGTGGGACAGCGGCGGGGCGCTCGAGTAGGGTCCCTGGGACACCGAGCCCAGCTGGGAGAGCCGCGAGCTGTGGCTCGGGACGCCATCGTGCCGGTCCTGGGAGCCGAGAGACAGGGAGAGAGAGGGAGGAAAGACAAGGGGAAGGAGGGGGAGAGAGAGAGGAGAGAAAAAAAAAATACAAGCGACACATGGAGAACCGGCTTCCCGGGGCCAGGGGAAGCGGGGGTCTGAAACTTACACCGCCAGGTTGACTCAGGGGCAAGTGATTTTTCAGCAATCCCGAACGCAGGGATTTGGGGGGGGGGGGGAATGGGGAGAATCACCCACACAACCCACTTCGGAGCCCTCGGTGGGGAGTGCAAAGCCAGCAAAAAAAAAAAGGGGGGGGCGAAGGGGAAATCGCTGTGCACGGAGGGAGGTTCTTTCTACATGCCTCCCTCAGACGCAGAGCCTTCCTGCGTATGGCCCCGGCTCTGCTGGGTGTTGGGGGCAATGGTGTCTAACGCTGCCAGGCTTCCAAAGCATGGCAGATGAGAGAGACTTCACACTGTCAGCTGCCCCTGCAGTTCAACACCAACTTCTTCTGCCTTCTCTGGCAGCCCAGGGGCCTGCCCGGGAGCTCCCCGCTCGGCCTGACAAGTCCAGGAGCTGCTGTGCGATCTGGGTTCCCAGTCTTCCTCCATCCTCACCCCCCAACTCCCACCCCAAGAGGAATGAATTTAAATAGTGTTTGATTGAAATGGATCTCGTTAGGAAGCATCTCCCAAGCCCCTGTGAAGTGGAGCTGTGGTCTGGAGGAGTTATTTCAGAAGGTTGCTTTTCTCTATCTAATGCTACGACAGACTCCAGGGTGTGAAAATAAATGAAGGACTTGAGGTTGGAAGGGGGGGAAATAAAAAAAAAAAAAGCCCAGACAACTCCCTGTTTGTCCTATCTGGAGTGGTTAACTAAGTAAGAAAATAAAATAAAAGAAAGAAAGAAGAAAGAAAAGAAAAAGAGGTCTGTGTGAGAGAAGGGTGTTTCCGTTTCTCCTTCTCCTCTGTGGACATGCCATGGAAAGTCCCCCGCGTTTCTTTCTGGAGAAACAGTCGCCTCCATTTCCAAACTGCGAGTGGCAAATGAAAAGTTTTCTCTTTGCTCCCCCCCTCCCCTCCCCAGCTGACTCCCAGAGCTCAGACGGAGAAACACACAATGCAGAGAGAAGCAGCTGCAGCCTCCTCCAATTATGGTTCTAAATTACCAAGCCAAAGGCGCTCCAAGGAAGACAGAGACACAGAGAGAGCGAGACGGGCACACAGAGACCGAGAGAGAGGAGAGAGAGAGACAGCGAGAGGGAGCATGCAGGCAGTTCTGGTACAACGTGAATCCAAACTCACCATGGATGAATAGGTGTGGACTAACATCTGGAAAAAAAAGCCTGGTTACTGCTCAAAAATCAAACAATGATTTAAAAAAAATAATCAAGGAGTCCAGCAAAGAAACGAGCTGGACACAGAAGCTGAGCTTGAAGTGTTTCCAGGGCAAGCCATCCAAAAAAAAAAAAAAAAAAATCCCCCCCCCACCCCCAAACAAGATTGGCGCTGCCTGTCACACACAGAGCTGTTCATGGGGCTCCTGCTGTCTTTGGGGCCTTTTTTTTTTTCCTCCTTTCCCCTTCTGCCTTTTTTTCCCCCCTCTGGGCTCCACAAACAGTCCTCTTCCACCCGCAGCTGGGCTCAGACTGCTCCGGCGCCCCTTCCTCCCTCCGCTTGCCTACACCGCCTCATAATAATTGATATTCATGACTATTAATATTACACGAGTACTTTAAAGGGAGAATGGAGGACAAATGGAGCGTGAAGCAGCAGCCAGCGCGGAGCTCCCCTACTATTGTAAATGACGTTCATTCAGTGGAGAATTACTAGATGTAATCAGGCGAGGGGGCTGGCAGAGGCGGCCGGTCGGAGGGGGGAAAAGTTTAGCAGGGAAGAGGCAGAACTTCCAGGAGCGGAGCTGGGACAGCAGCCTCTGCGTCCCGTCCCGGGTCTTGGGAGGGCGCATCGCAGGGGGCTCGTGTGGCTCGGAGGTGTCCTTGTTCCTGGAGAGGGACTTCCCTGAGACCGGGAGAACGGATCGCCCGAGGTGCTTTGTGTGCGGATTAAATAATAATAATAATAATAATAATAATAATAATAATAAGGCGTTGGCTTGGCGTTGGGAGGGGAGAGAAGGGGAAGCCAGCCGGGGGCCCCCACTGTGCGCGGGGATGTGTGCGGACACCCACCGGGCACCGGCGATGATGCTTACATGTATTTGGGGGACAGAGGCGACCGGGGGGCTCGGCAGCCGCCCCCCTCTGTAGGCTCACACATGGAGTCTGTGGGTTGATTTTTTTTTTTTTTACCTCAATTTAGAATACACGCCATCAATCTTCCGGTGCACTAAACCTATCCTTTCCAGGCAAAGCCAGGGGCAACAGAAAACCTTTTCGGATATTTCAGGAACCCGTTCGACTGGCTGGACTGCCATTTCTGTTAAAGTTCAACCTTCCTCCCGACTTGAATGGGCTCCTTGCACCAGGCTGTGCGTTCTCCTCTATATGTTTTCAGCACAGAATTTAGCAGCGGAGCATACCTGCAATATTCTCTCTCTCTCCTTCCCCCCTTTTTTCTCTTCCCCTCTTCCATGCCATCCTTCCTTATCCTCTCGCTCTCCCTTCTTTCTTCTCCCCCCGCCCCTTTATCATTCAGCCAGTTTACTTTTCCCTGTCAGAGAAGGAGTTATGCCCGGCTTAGGTGTCCGTGCCCACGGAGCCCGCCTAGCACCCACCCCACGGGCTCCGTCCGCCAGGCCCGTGGCCGCCCGCCGCGCCCTCTGGGGCCGCTCACCGCTTCTTTTGGACGCGGGTTCGGGTTCTGCCGCCCCCGGCTTTGCCCCCATCCCGCGCCTTAAAGACCGGGAGGCCGGACCCCAACAAACACCCCAAGGCGGAGGCCAGGCTCCCCGTCACAGTCCGCACCAAACCACAAAGAGGAGAGGAAAGCCCCAAGCATCGTGTATTGTTTGCAGGGAGAGGTCTCTCTCTCTCTCTCTCTCTCTCTCTCTCTCTCTCTCTCTCTCTCTCTCTCTCTTCCCCCAAAATTAGGGTTCGGGGCTGGGCAGAGCTGGGGGCGACGGGCGAGCGCTGCCCGCGGGGCCCGGCCGGCGGCGGCCGTCGGAGCTCGCGGCCGCCCGGAGCGCGCCGGTGGCCGGCCCCGCGGGCGGCGGGCCCGGGCTCCCGATCTCCCGGGCGGCGGGGCCGCGCTTCCCCCACAGGAGGCGGCGGCGGCGGCGGCGAGGAGGGCGGGGGCCGGTGTCCCACCGCGACCGCTTCTCCCGGCCGGCGCCCGCGCTCCCCGCCCGGCCGGTCCGTCCTCCCCTCGCCGCCTCCCCTCTCCCCGCCGCCGGCCCGCGCGCCGCCCTCCGTCCCCGAGCCTCTCCCCGGGCTTCCCCTCCGGCCGCCCCCGACGTCTCCGGGCAGCCTCCGCCGCCCCCATCCCTCTAGCTGCCCCGGTCCCGGGTCTCCGAGGCCACCCCGCTTGGGAGCCCGGCTCAGCGGGCTGCCGCCGTCTTCCCTTCCCTCCCCTCCGGCCGCCGGCCCCGCGACCCGCCCGGCCCCCGACTCCCCCGGGTCCCCGGTCCCACTGTCCTCCGCCCGCCCGGCCCCCCGGTCCCCCGGTCCCCCGGCCCCCCGGTCCCCCGGCCCGGGAGCCGCCGCCGCTCGGCCCCCGAGATCCGAAGCGCGTCGCGGGCGCCCGGGTGGCGGGCGAGTCCTCCCGGCCGAGGCGGAGCCGGAGCACCGCGCGCCGGACCGGCGGCGGCAAATCCGCTAAAAATGCCCAGACCCGGGGTGGCTTGGACGCTCCGACTCTCCGAGAAGCCAAACCCCAGAAAAGAGAAAAAAAATAACTGACTATTCCTTGGCGTGTGCTCCACCGACACCCGTCTGCCTCCCTCCCTCGTTCTATCTCCCGTTCTCTATTTGGATCCGTTTGTGGCCGATTACATACATTTTATTGAAAAAAATTTAAAAAATCAAGTCCAAGGAGACTCGAAAACCTAACCCTCGCTCCCGCTCCCAACCGGGGGAGCCTCCGCCCCGAGCAGCCCACCTTCCCCATCCGAGGCTGAGGGGTGATGGGGAGGCGAGGGAGAGAGAAAGCAAAAGAAAAGGGGGAGAAAAAAAAAAGAGAGAGAGAAAGAAATCTTCTACGTTGGTCAGATTTCAACCTCTTTCTCAGAATTAGCCAAGTCTCTTCCCCAAGCCAGCTCTCCTAAAAGTTAGAGAAAGCTCAGAAAACCGACCGGAAATCTGCGAGGAAAAACGGCTTAAAAAACAAAAAACCAACACCACACAACAAACCACACAAATATATGAGTTGGGGTGTCCAGAAGCTCAAATTCTCTATCCGCAAAACTCTCCGAGGCATCGGGGTGCCCGCTCACCTCATAGATATCTTCGTACTTGACATTCTCCACGAGCTTCCAGAGCATGATGGCAGCCTGGTCTCTAGGAGGTGAGTGCATTCATGTGAGGAGCAGATGTCTGGCTTCTCAGGACTCCGCTGTCTGTAATGATCCATCTATAATTGGAAATGGGGGATACACACCAAATCCGACGCTCCTCTCCCATCGCAACTTATATCTGTTGTCTCAAACAATAGGCTGGCCGGAGCCAGCCTCAGCAGAGAGAGAAAACATGATTACACACCCAGGAGTTAGATGCAACCCGCAGACATATATATTATAAGAAAAAAAAAATCACAAACATGGATTGACACCCAGATACCCCACATTTCGTTATGTAAGCACCCCTTGGGTCACGCCTAGGTCTACAGACTCTGCCCCGTGCATGGAAAGGAGAGAAAAAGATGGTTGATTCCAGTGATTAATAGAAATATACACATTTTTAAAAAAGCCTCTCTCTGTGGAAAAATGATGAATCATTGGAGCCGCGAACGAAAAGACTTTTAAAATTCCTAATGAGAAACCAGGGGCCAACAGCCTCCCCCCCAAAACACTTTTTTAAATCTAGATTTTAAAGGGGAGACCACGAGTGAGATTTTTAAACACAAAAGCTCCTATTCGGATGTGTTCCCTAGGAGGGTATATTTTTTAAGGCTGGATTTGGGGATTTTAAGGGTGATCTCTCTGTGTGGATGGCTATATAACTTTTAAAATATATATATGTAAAAACTGTGCCTCTGTCACTACAGAACAAAAAGCCAGCTCACCAGTGACCAGTGCTAATGTTTTTGGTCATTTTGATGAACACGGCGGGTAACTTAGATACTATGTGAGCACCTCAGCCTGCGCTGTTTGCCATTTTACCGCTTGTTTGTGTGTATTTCCAACAGATCCCATGTGCCATCTTTTCCTTGGCTGGAGTCTCCATTTTATGAAGTTATTCCCCCCCCCCTTTTTTCAGACGTGGGGAGCAACCTAGGCACATGCACCCAACTACACCATGCGTGGATCTGGAGCCTCCTTTGCCGAAAGGAGACATAGTGCATTTTAGATTCACAGCTGTTCGTCTGTAACTAACTTTTAAGTGGTTTTCCTCACGGAGGATCCACAATAGTCACCCAAGCCTTTGGAAGGTTTGAGGAGAGTGTTCTTTAAAGGCAACCTGAAAAACACTTCGGGGTTTTGTTTGTTTTGATGTACTTTTCCCCCCAGTAAGGTGATTTGGGTAGTGTTTTTTTTTTCCTCTTTTCTCCCTTAATAAGGACAACGGTAAACAACAACGATAACAACGAAGTTCCCCAAACCCGGAGCTCGGGAGCCCTTTTAAGGCACAGGGTTTCTGAGTTTCATCACACGGTGGCTATTCACCTCACCCCCCTCTTCCCCACCCCCTCTGTTTCTCCCCCTGTCCCCTTTCAGGGTGCGGGAGGATCCCCACAGC
Organism: Vespertilio murinus; assembly: GCA_963924515.1. Lineage (NCBI taxonomy): Eukaryota > Metazoa > Chordata > Mammalia > Chiroptera > Vespertilionidae > Vespertilio > Vespertilio murinus. Next base: position 127,332,435 of record OZ004705.1, on the reverse strand, counting down.
CAGAAGGGAAGTCCAGCGGAGGATCTCCGCCCCGAGGCAGAAAATAAATGACAGGAGGGAACGAGGAGGGACCAGGGCAATTTGGGGTGGAAGTTATTAAACCCGATAAGAATGAATCTGCAAAGGGCGATTGTCTGTGAATCTCGGGGCTGCTGCGTCCCCGCGCGCTGGAGCAGGGGCGCCGCGGCCACCGGCAACCGAGGAGAGCGCTCCGGACACCCGTCCCGGACACCGCTCCGCAAAAGCCAGGGGGATGCTTCAGATAGTGCAGAATGAACAATTCAGCAGATTTTAAATGGAAATTTTTTAAATGCTAGGTGAAATGAAAGAAACACAAAGAAGGTGCTTCAAAAGGAACTTTAGAAAGAAACCCTATCTCAATTTCCAGTTTTAATTTTTATGCTTTGCCTTTCAGTCCTCCCTCCCTCCCTCCCTTTCTCCCTTCCTCCCTTCCTCCCTCCCTTCCTTCCTTCCTTCCTTCCTTCCTTCCTTCCTTCCTTCCTTCCTTCCTTTCTTCCTTCCTTCTTTCCTTCCTTCTTTCCTTCCTTCCTCCCTTCTATTTCCTTCCTTCCTTCCTCTGCTTTAATACTAACGCCTTAAGTTATACAAAATCTATTCAGATTGTCCACTAGAAACATAAGCAAATATTTATTTTCTTGGCCCCCAGGGCTGGTTTGGACATTCTTCGTAATTTTATTGTGTGGTGAGACTGGAGACGGGTTTTACCCTCCCTTCCCACCCTTTCTACTCCTACAATCAGTCCCAGATCAATATTTTGCAAGATAAAGATTATAGATTTGGAAATTCAGATTCTCTAGACACAGTTCTATTAATGGGAATAATTGTCTTCTCACTTTCAAATCAATACCTCCATTATCTTTTTTTTTTAATCTAAAGATCATTCTTACCCCAAATGAAAAGCATTTGGAAAGATCTTAATTTCCCCCCCCCAAATGCTTTAAACAGACTCTCCACTTCTTTTTTGGTATATCATTGATTAGCCTAAAATAAATAGGCTCTAAGGGTTAAACCAAAGCAACAACAACAACAACAACAACAACAACAACAACAACAAAACAAAACAAAAAACAAAACCTGAGAGAAATACTTCATATATAAAATAATTTTAAAAATACATTGGCATAGCTGCTTTATAGCCTTATTTGTGTATCATTTCAAATTTTGCACATGCCAATAGTGGGTGTTTTTAAAATTAGAAACGTCTTGAAATATTTTGTTAAAATGCATATAAATTCTTTCAGAAAACGAAAAATCAACCAATCTAGTTTTATTAAGAATGAAGCATAAATTTAAAATTATATACACGCATATAAAGAGATAGGCAAAGAAATACATAACAATAATTAAAACCGAGTCAATTTTTCAACGTGGACATTATTAAAAAAAATCTTAGAAATTGCAAGGGAAACAATTCCTAGGGAGCTGCCTCTGTCATTGAGCGGGCAACAGCGCCCTCTGTCGGGATTTTGTACAAGCACACCACGCCAGGTTGCTAGATTTTTTTCTACAGCAATTTCTTTCTGTTCTTGAAAACCTGTTATTGCTAAGAGCATTTAAATTGAATTCTTATCATATCTACTTTTAGAAACGATTGCTTCAGCATCTAAAAAGCTTAAACGTCTTTAAAAATATACAAATAGAAGCTCCATCTCTGCCGAGAAAAATTTCCTAATTTGAGCCAACTTTTCTTACCCTTAACTTTCTGTTGTATTTCTTTTATATTTCCCTTTAACCTTCAATCGCATAATGTAAGAAAAGATTCCCACAAGGACTCAATTAATGCAAACGCATAGGCAAAACAAGCTCTGGGTTCAAAGTGAAATTAAGAGACTAATATGCATTTTCATCATTTCTTTTTTTCTTGTCTTCTTGTTTTGTGCCCATGTTTTATTTTATTATTATTATTATTATTTTTTAGGGCACGCACAGGCTCACCTAGGTCCAAGTGTGCTGGAGAATCCTAGACACTTACATTTGTATTTTCACTTTCACTTATATTTATGCCCGTTTATAACAGCAGACTGAAGAGTTAGTAATACCTTCCTTTTCTCAGCCTCCGATAGAGGGAATATTTTACAGTGATTGCCAGAGACACAGTTGGAAAACGAATACACTAGCATAGAGCCCTCTGCTGGCGGTTCTTGGTTGTAGGTTTTAAATAACAACAAAAAGTTACCGAAAAATATCTTACATTCAATCAAGGTCAACTGTTAGCACTGCCATGTCTTATTCCTTATTTCTTCTAAAAAAATATAATTCTGGAAAAATAATAACTGGAAGGGAAGGGCCAATTTTCGTTGAGAAAGCTACATTGATGCTGATACCTGACTATTGAGATTGAGATGCAAACTGTCAATGCAAAGAGATTTGGAAGGCCCTGACTGGTTTGGCTCAGTGGATAAGGCGTTGCTTGTGGACTCAAGGGTCCCAGGTTCGGTTCCAATCAAGGGCATGCGCCTTGTTCATATATATATATATATATATATATATATATATATATATATATAAGAGAGATTTGGAAGATCCCTGGCCAGTGTAGGTCATTTGGTTGGAATGTCATCCCTTTCACCAAATGGTTGCCAGTTTGATTCCAGGTCAGAACGCATGCCTAAGTTGTGGGGACTTAAAAAAACCTCAAGCCCAGCCAGTGTGTCTCAGTGGTTGAGCATTCCACCAATGAACCAAGAGGTCATGGGTTCAATTCCTGATCAGGGCACATGTCTAGGTTGGGTTGCAGGCTCGATCCCCAGCATGCAGGAGGTAGGAGACTGATGTTACTCTTTCATCAATGTTTCTATCTTTTTATCCCTCTTCCTTCCTCTCTCTCTAAAATCAATAAAAACATATATTTTTTTAAAGATTCAAACAATAAATAAAAGTTTTAAAAATATAAACCATAAAAATATAAGTATGAATTACCTAAATTTCTCAGACTTCCTTCCCCCGTTCCTATGAGATAAGGCTTCCTAAACTGTCTCCCTTTGGAGGCTGCCTGATGGACTGCCTTTTCTTTTACACATCACATACCTCACCAGGATTTCCCTTTTTTATCTTCCCCAAATATAAAAATAATAGAATGGCAAAAAAAGGGCACCAAGACTTAGAATTAGGGTTATTGTGTAAAGTCAGGACCCTGATCCTTCTCATTTCCAGGAGGGATGGGCAAGCCACTTAATAGCATGAACTTCAGTGTACTGAGTTATGAACTGGGCATGATTGTGAGAATTCAATAAAACAATGCTTGTGAAGGACTATTTGATAGTGTCACTTTGCACAACAATTTAACTTCTCAGCATTGACACAAGACACTGGAGCTGGGTGTCAGCAAAGTGAAGACTTCCATCCGTCAGGGGACTTGCTAAGTTATCCTGGTTAGAAAGTGGAGGTGGGAAATCCCATGTGAGGTCTTCCCACTGTGCACTCGGCAATTCCCCCACAGCATCAGGAGGCTGTCTGCCTCCCTTCACTCTGAAAATAAGAGGACAATCTTTGACCCTGCTGGAGTGGCTCATTTGGTTGAGGGTTGTCCCATGCACTGAGATCACCAGTTCGATTCCTGATTAAGGCACATGCCTGGGTTGTGGGCTCTATGCAGTAGGAGGCACGCAGGAGGTAGGCCAGATATTTCTATATCAATAAAAGCATATTAAAAAAAAAGAAGGCAGCTGAGACCGGTTTGGCTCAGTGGATAGAGCTTTGGCTTGTGGACTGAAAGGTCCCGGGTTCCAGTCCCGTCAAGGGCATGTACCTTGGTTGCGGGCACATCCGCAGTGGGGATGTGCAAGAGGCAGCTGATCGATGATTCTCTCTCATCGATGTTTCTAACTCTCTATCCCTCACTCTTCCTCTCTGTAAAAAGTCAATAATAAAAAAAAGGCAGTGTTTAGGGACTACTAAGTTTTTCCAAAGGTACCCCCACTCCATCTCCCTGGATTTATAAACAGGCAAAGGAAGAGAGAAAAGGGAGCACTGACTTCTTCAACATACCCAGACACTACCCCCACCTTTTATCCATCAGAAACATGATCGTCCCCTGAGTTGATTAATAAGACATGACAGCTGCACTTTTTATGGTGACGACCTGACTCTATTTTTCTCCCATCTTTCTAAGGTCAAGGTTTTTCATCATATTTTGGGGGAATCTTGATTATATATTTTTATCATCCATTTGAAAACATTACTGTGGAATGTGTGAAACTACCATTCAAGCACCTGTGCTTGGATATAGAGGGCTTTGCTACCACAGAGGTTTTAGTGATCTGGGTTTGAGGAAACAAAAGAGGAGCAACTGTTTGCTTATCAGTGTGTTTACAAAGTTAAACCAGGGTGGACATCTCTGGATTGATTCTTCGTGATCATACGAAGATGGAGGCCAGCACTGCAAAGGAAATCCCGTTTTTCTCTAGCCATAGGATTCAATAAATGAATTCATAAAAGCTGAAATCACCTGTGAGAATGAAAATCGTTGTGACTATGGAAACCCCTACTTTCTCTTGGACTTTGGGGGGGAGCAGGAGTAATTTTATCACACATTTGGGGTGTTTTGATGTCCTTAGGTTCTTCTGTTTAATCGTGGGGTACACAATTGCCAAGCGTACATTTTTCAAATCTGTTTCCAGGAGATAAAAAGGTTAAGGAATGGAAGTAAGATTAGTGGGGGGGGGGATGTGAGGTGGGAGGGGGGGTTGGTTAAGCGATGCAAACAGCCACAGGACAGTTGATTCCAGTACCAGTGGCTATTTGACATACAAAACGTGAGAGGTGTGCTTCTCTCCTGGCGTGACTGATGCAGGAGGACAGGTGTTTCCGTCCTTGTGGACATTTCCACGTTATTGCTTTAAGAAGCAATCTCAAAGGGTGAGCACACTAAACAATCTGGTTTCAAAATGCAACCAATAGACCAATACACATCTGTGAGGAAAAATTTGCAAATAAAGACGTGGAAAGATGTAGAGCAGAAATGTAACCTTTAAAGCATGAATAAACACATACAAGGCACAGCATCAGAGCTGAAGCATCTCTTAAGTACAAGGGGCATTCAGGAGAAATTAGCATTATACGGGAACTACTTCCTAAAACTCACATCTATGCATTCTGATAAAAATAGAGAAGGATACTCACTTTATGGCCCTTTTTATTTCTTTGACATAAGGTGATTCTTTCTCTCACCAGCTATGTCATGTTGGGCAAGTCCTTTGGCCTTTCCAGGACTCACTTTTTCATCTATAAAATGAGGTTCATTTACTAGCTGATATCCAAGATTTTTCCTTAGAAATGGGCTTGATGAGATTTATGAAAGCATCAAATACAAAGTAATGAAAAGTTTAAAACTGAGGTGTTGCTTTTTAAATTAATTTTTATCAGCTGCCTTTCCCCCATGAACCCAAAGTCTGGATGTGTGCCCTGACCAGGAAATGAACCTGCTACCTTTTGGTATAAGGCAGTGTTTCCCCAAGTGTGGTACACGTACCCCCAGGGGTACGGGAAGAGTTTGGTGGGGGTACGAGTTGCACTGGAGTTTGGTGGGGATATGCACTGCACCGTGCTTAGCTGCGCCTAATTCTATGTTCTCATGAATCAAGTCAGTTTCATCCTTCTCATTGATCCAAATAAATGTTATTTATAATATAACTTTTACTTATATTTTATTATGAATAATTTTATTTTTCATTTATTATTTTGTGTATGTACCAAAAAAATAAAAGTATTTTGATTGTTATTAAAGTATATCCATCCTTTTTTTGACAAGGGGTACGTAGCGTTGCAAAAATTATAGAAAGGGTACACATATGTCAAAAGTTTGGGAAACACTGGTATAAGGGATGAGGCTCTAACCAACTGAGCCACACTGGCCAGGGCAAAGTGTTCTTTTCTGAACATGTTGTCACAAAATCTCAGCTCTCTGGGACCCTTGGGGGTGAGGAGGGGCAGTTTAAGAGAAATGACTCCGATCTTTTGGTAAATGCTAATCACACACAAAAAGTTTTTAGGAATATCATCTTAGAAGAAAGCAAACAAAGGAAAGAAAAGAATACGACTTGAGGGAAGAGGATATCATTTTAACAGTTAGTACCTCACAGGCGCTTTAAAGAAGTAAAGCATTTAAGTCTAGAAGAATGACATCCTATTGCAGTAAAAGGGTTTGCAGTTTTTATCTTGACATTATGGTCAGTAACCTTTGATAAAGTATGTGAAAGGAAGAAATGTCTACTAGCAGAGGCTAGAAAACACTTCATTTTCAGAAAGAGGGGAAAAGATGGGAACTGGAAACAACAGATGAGGAATCATGCTGTTGTTTTCTCCCCCCACACACCCACCCACCCCTCAAACAATAGTGTAGGTTGTCAAAGGGCTTAGGCCTGCACTGTGGGAGGGAAGGAGGAGATGCCTGGACACCAGCCTGGACTCAGGAAGAACAGACCATCCGTGTTCTTCTTTCCTTTGGTTATGGATTTACTAGTCAGGGGGCACAAAGTCCCTGCAGATCATGAAGACACTCCAAAAATGTCTCTCCGGCTCCTAGTTGAGTGATAACATTTGGGGGCAGTCTGCCTTTTGACTAAGGACAAGAGCTTTGGAGTGGACAGGTGGGTGTGAATTCCAGATCTGCCACTTACTTTCCTGGACATTTGGGAAATTACTGAACCTCCCTGAACCTCAATTTCCTTATAGGAATCATCCTATATAATAGAGATAATATGTAAATTGACCCTCACACCCTCACACAAGATGGCTACTCCCATGTGGTCACAATATGACCACCACAAGATGGCTGGCAGGGGAGGGCAGTTGGGGCCAATCAGGCCTACAGGGGAGCAGTTAGGCATCAATCAGGCTAGCATGGGAGTGGTTAGGGGCTGAGGGAAGTTGGGAGGCACCAGGCTGGCAGAGAGAAGCAGTTAGGGGCAATCAGGCAGGCAGGCAGGTGAGCAGTTGGGAGCCAGCAGTCCCAGATTGTGAGAGGGATGTCTGACTGCTGGTTGAGGCCTGTGGGATCGGGCCTAAATCAGCAGTCGGACATCCCCTCAGGGGTCCAAGATTGGAGAGGGTGCAGGCTGGGCTGAGGAACACACCCCCTCCCAGTGCATGAATTTCATGCACCAGGCCTGTAGTTCTAAATGTATTTCCATATATGAGACATATTTATTATATGAAATATATACACAGCAATAACCATTGCATGGGGGTGGTCACAATGAAGAGACAATACATATGATAATAACCCACTGCCTCCAGCATAAGGAAATACTCAGTATATTGAATCAACTGTTATCATCACAGATTTGCAGCTGTTTGAAGAATTTCCCCTCCCCCCAATAAGTTGATTGATTAATAAAAACAATTTTGAGGCAATTGCTTTCATAGTTTACCATGGAACTTTGTTCTTAGTCTTATTCTTCTTTCTAATATTAAAAAAAAAATGGTGACTCCAAAGAAGAATTAAAAGATGTGTTCATTATTTTTCAGGTGCTAAACATTGGTGGGGAATAGTCACTACAGTGGATTACAGAATGAAGATTCAAAAATATTTTGACAGGCTAATGCTCTGGAACAAATCCCCAAATCTAATCTAACAAAGATAAAAGCAACAAGACCGTAACTGTTAAAGGGAGGATTCCAGACTGGCAGAGAAGGACATGAAAATACCTACAGTGTTCCACTGCCTAGGGTTCTTATTGTTTCTGGAACACAATAGTCACATCAGCATCATGCACAGCAACTTGTTGAGACTGATAAACCTAGATATAGTGAGTAAAATCCCAGGTTGCATTAGTAAGGACTGTATGTTCAGGTCCAGATAAATTGCAATCCCACAGTCAGACTGGATTTCTGGCATTGCGTTCAATTGGGTGGCCTGCTTTAGACTGTCCCTGATAACCCAAAAGGTCTCTAAAAGACAGTGACAGGATTAAAGCAAGTCCTAGAAGCCATGTCAAGGGAGAAAGGATTGAGAAAACTGGGATAGTTATCCTAGAACAGAGAAAACTTGGGGATGTGAACTCTGTCTTCTACTATCTGGGGTTAATCTTGGGGAAGAGAGACTAGAGGAAGAAAAATTAGCACAGGTCTTATTTACTGCTATATTGCCTGCATAGAGCAAAGCAGCGAGCCCAAATTCAATAAAATAATTTTAGCTAAAAGCATTCTTTTTCCCTCTAAAGCAGGGGCGGGGACTTCTGGCCCAAGGGCCATGTAAGGCCCGAGAAACCATTTGGTCTAGCCCTGCCAAGGCATTAGGGTTGAGTTCATTCAAGGTTTGACCAAATATAGCAGGCTCATGTTTAAGTTGATAATTTTGTACGCCCCACAAATGATGTTATATGTAAATATCCAAATGGTGCTTGGCAGAAAAAAAAGTGTCCCACCCCTGCTTTAAAGATAGAGGATAAAGATCTTTAGAGAGAAGTTATTAGGAGGCTGATTATAGCAGCGTGAGAAAATAATTTTCTAAAAATGTGAAGGACTGGACAGGGCAGCTTTGATTGAGGTCTTCCAGGATGCTAGCAGAGCCGGGGCGGCCTCTGTCCGGAGTGGGGTAATGCTGGGCAGGAGGTCCTTTACTGCCCCATTTTGAGGTTAGCAGGTTAGTAATGGTAAAGGACTGGCATTGAGATGTGAGAGCCCATTATTTCTGCATCTGTGTAAGTATTATCTGTTTGGGGAATTGCGCAATTACTGAGCCCATGTCTTCGTGTACTGCATATACTATCTGATTTCTATTAGTAGAAATAACATCACACAGTAATTATACTCAATAGCCTTATTGGTCTGCCAGTTTCGGATTGTTTTGTTTCTGTCATTATCACCTTCCCCCATATTTAATAGGATTTCTGTGGGTGGCTTTATAGGATGAATAAAAAAGACATTTATTTATTTAGGGTATGGATGAAGGGCCTTTTAGGCTTTCATTTGCAATCATTTTTGAGGGGCATTTGTTTGACTTCTAAAAGAAATAAATTCTTTGCAGAAGATATATCCAATGATTACACTCCAAGACAGATTTACTTTGAACAAGTTTCAAAAAAAAATCTTTAAACTAATAGCTAGAGCTTTGTCACTCTAAACAGTAAACAATAATTTTTATTTCTGGGTTCTTTTGTATAAACAAATATTTGTGTTCCATATACAGCTGTAATACTGTGTCACTGCAACTCACAGAAAGGTATGTGAAATAAATAATTTTAAAACAACAACAAAAATATTTTAGGCGATTGAATAAGTGCACAATTTAGAAAAGCAATTTCTAAATCTTTTCCTTTTTTAATATATTTTATTGATTTTTTTTTACAGAGAGGAAGGGAGGGAGATAGAGAGTTAGAAACATCAATGAGAGAGAAACATTGATCAGCTGCCACCAGGGATGTGCTTACAACCAAAGTACGTGCCCTTGACTGGAATCGAACCTGGGACCCTTGAGTCCGCTGGCTGATGCTCTATCCATTGAGCCAAAATGGTTTAGGCTCTTTTCTTTTCTTTTAAAAAATATATTTTATTGATTTCAGAGAGGAAGGGAGAGGAAAAATATATAGCAACATCAATGATGAGAGAGAATCATTGATCAGCTGCCCCCTGCATGCCCCCACCGGGGATTGAGCCAGCAACCTGGGAATGTGCCCTTGATTGGAATTGAACCTGGGACCAAGCCAGGCATGTACCCTGACTTGGAATCAAACCAGTGACCTCTTGGTAAATGGGACAATGCTCAACTGACTGAGCAACACCAGCTGGACAACAGTCAGATTTTTTAAAAATACATTTTTATTGATTTCAGAGAGGAAGGTAAAGGGAGAGAGAAGTAGAAACATCAATGGTAAGAGCGTATAATTGATCTGTTACATCCTGCATGCCCCCTACTGGGGAATGAGCCTGCAACCTGGGTATGGACCTTTGACCAGAATCAAACCTAAGACCCACCCTTCAGTCCTCAGGCTGACGCTCTTTCACTGAGCCAAATCAGCCCGGACAACAGTCAGCTTTTAATCATCTTTGCTTCGCCAGTTTTCTTCAGAATTTTGGTAAATATATGAAATGTGGAGTTTCTGCATGAGACTATATGAAAGCTTCTAAGGAATTGAAATGTGAACTTGACTTAGGATGTAATTATAGCTTCTGAAGCCATCTGATGCCTTTGTGGAGCTCATTCTTTCAATAAATATTTAGTAAGAGCCCATTCTTTGCAATGTATTATGCAAATATAAGGATAAGTCAGAGAAAAAATTCTTAGAAAGATTCTACTGTCTTAGTAATGGAAATGAAATATTGTGATCTTGAGTATGAAACTATATTAAGTGAAATTTTAGTTTTTAAGGTAAAGTGTTAAGTAACATCACATACTATCTAAGGTTTAATATCCTACTTTTTAAAAAGTATATATATTTTATTGATTTTTTTTACAGAGAGGAAGAGAGAGGGACAGAGAGTCAGAAACATCAGTGAGAGAGAATCATCTATCAGCTGCCTCCTGCACACCCCCCACTGGGATGTGCCTGCAACCAAGGTACATGCCTTGACCAGAATCGAACCTGGGACCCCTCAGTCTGCAGGCCAAGGCTCTATCCACTGAGCCAAACTGGTTTTGGCTAGATATCCTACTACTAACAAATTTTACTTTTTAGGTTAGGAGTTTTGTTTTATTTTAAATAAAAAACATGATTAGTGATTGGTATATTAAATTCAGTTATGTGTTAGGGGTCTATATGTTTCCTATCAGGCTGTAAGATCCCAGACTTCAAAAAATTATATTTATTGGGGTGACATTCATTAATATTATATAAGTTTCAAGTGTACAATTCTATAATACATTAACTGTATATTGCATTGTGTGTTTTCACCCCAAGTCTCATCTCCTTTTGTCACCATATATTCACTTGATAATTATGATACTGTGGTCTGTGTCAGACTTTGTTTTGTTGTTAATTTCTTGCTCTCTATTTTATATCCTACACATGAGCAAAGTCATATGGTTCTTGTCCTTTCTGGTTTGGTTTATTTTATTTAGCATGATACTTTCAAAATCTATTCATGTTGTAGTAAATGGCAGTATTTCATTCTTATGGTTTAGTAGTCTTCCATTGTATATATGTACCACATCTTTGTAAAAAATGATTTTTATAGGTTTGAGAGAGAGAGAGAGAGAGAGAGAGAGAGAGGAACATTGATTGTCTGCCTCCTGCATACTCCCCAGTAGGGATTGAGCCCACAGACTGGGCATGTGCCCTGACAAACCTGTGATCTCTTAGTGCATGGGACTATGTCTAACAATTGAGCAACACTGGCTAGGGCCACATCTTCTTTATCTAATCATTAATCAAAGGATTTTTTCATGTCTTGGCCACCATGAAAAATGCTACAAAGAACTTAAGGGTACATAGATATTTAGAAATAAGTGTTTTCATATTTTTGGTGTAGATACCCAGAAAAGGGATTGCTGGGTCATATAGTAATGCTATTTTGAATTTTTGAGGAACCTCCATACAGTTTTCCATAGCGGTTGTACTAGTTTATATTCCCACCAGTAGTGAATGAGAGTTTTTTTTTTCTTCTCTACATTCTCTTCAACATTTGTGATTTCTTCAGACTTTTCATTTCTTCCATATTCTGCCAGTGGTGACTCTGTGCAATAAAGTCTCACTCTAAGCATTCCCAGGACTGGATTTCCGCCATTAGCAATGAAAGCCAATCTGCAGGCTACATCTCTTATCAGTTTAGGAGCTCTTTCCCCTTGGCCCAAGGAAAACAAAGATCATTCCATGGTGAACTGATGACTTGGCCTGGACCCCAATGTACTTTCTGGCCTTGGCTGGTCCTTTACCTCCCTAGGTATCAGAATCCAGGATCAGGATTATGTGACTGAGTGTGCCCATGTGTTGAATGACAACACCTGGGGAAAACTGGACTTAGCAGCAAGTGGTCAATTACTTATAGTTGCTAAAAAGGATCTGTTCCAGAGCTTATGAGGCAGAAACTTCCCTGATTCTCACGAATCTATAGTGCAAGTCTGACCATGATTTATTCTTAACCTGGTATCTAGTCAGTACAGTGGAGCAATTACTCTTTTTTATTAATGTTATTTTTGTAAATACTTTTCATTTCAGTTCTAGTTATGGGGACAGTACTAAAAAATGAGGCACACAATTTTCGACCATGCGATGATGTTGGCTGCAATGTGACCTTTTGAATGACTTCAAAGAAACAAATGATGTTGGCTACACAGAGAGACCAGAGGTCTAATAAATCAGGATGTTTCAAATTTTTTCTCTAAACATTATTTGGTGAGTTCAACTATTGCTTCCAGCTAACAATTTTTGTTTTTAATAAAATAAGGGAGCCATTATTTTGGAATGAATATTATAGAGGGTGGGGCAACAGTAGGTTTACAGTTGAGTACACAAAACACAGTGAGTGTATTCATATATTACTTGTTATTAATTATTGTACTATTTCCATACGAACAACTGTAAACCTACTTTTTCCTTACCCTGTATTAATATATTCTAGTACCACTGTCTTATACTTGAGAATGAATGCAGGTGTTCCTATAGTAAAAGTTGTATTACGGATACTTTGATTAAATTAGCAATATTTTTATTTAACATGGCAGGAAGACTCAATGGATAATCATCATTCACTTTGCCCTTTATGTTACATTTATTTTCTTTAGACTGATTAGATTCTATGTGTTTTGACAACTAACAATAATAATGCTTTAATTTCTATTATGAGCTCTTCTTAAAAATCTCTTCACTGTGAATAGTATAGCTTCTTCTTTTTTTTTTAGTAACTTAGTATTATTAAATAATACTTTTCACCTGTTGAGATTTACCATTCTCATGCCCTATGCTAAGCACATTAAATGTATTAGCTCACCTAATTTTTTAAAAAAATATTTAATTGATTTCAAAGAGGAAGGGATGAGATAGAAACATAAATGATGAGAGAGAATCATTGATCAACTGCCTCTTGCATGCCCCACACTGGGGATTAAGCCTGGTTCATAGGTCGATGCTCAACCACTGAGCCATGCTGGCTGAGCATTAGTTCACTTAATTTAATCTTCAAAGGGACTATGAAAAAGGTATTATTCCTGTAGTTTTTTAAATGAGAAAACCAAGGCCCAAAGAGATTAAGCAACTTTTCTAAACTGTCAGGACAGATAAATGACAGAAATAGGATTTGAACCTGACTTTGACTTCCAAGCTGTTCCCTTAGCCTTATAGCCATTCTATGGGTATTCATCAGATTCAACTATTTTTTTTAACTTATACAGGCCAGTGGTTTGGACAATGACAAAACAAAATCACATGTATCAAAAAGAAAATGAAGAAGAATATCAGGAAGATAAAAAAGAAATCAAACACAGGAAAGGAAAGAAAGATGAATGAAGAGAGAAGATGAGCAGAAAGGAAAGAAACAGATGCAGCATGTGGTGAGCTGTTGACTTTCTGTCTAGGCAGTGGTCCTCAGCGTGGGGATGATCTTGATCCCCAGAAGGCATTTATAAATGTCTGGAGACATTTTTAAAATGTTACAATTTGGGGTGTGGAGAATGATATTGGCATCTAGTAGCTAGAGACTAGTAATGCTGCTAGACATTCAACAATGCACAGGACAGCGCTTCAACAAATAATTTTCAACATAACAGTGGTGCTGAGGTTGACACTAGGATTTGCTGATTAAGATGGGACATTTGGAATAACATTGTAATTTTCTAAGGACACTTAAATCATAATCCTCAAACAAATCTATGGTACACAAAACAGAGAAGACTTACCTGTTGAAACTTACCATGACCCATACCTTATGCTAAGCACATTAAATGTATTAGCTCACTTAATTTTTTAAAAATATTTTTATTGGTTTCAAAGAGGAAGGGAGATAGAAACATCAATGATGAGAGAGAATCACTGATCAGCTGCCTCCAAATGCATCTCTTTTCCCCCTGCAAGATTTGAGAGAAAAAGACTGTATAATGTTTTAGAATGATACATTTTATATTTTAATATAAATAGAAAAGTACACTATTCAATAAATAGCTTAATTCAATAAATTTAGTCATTTTATAAAGACAGAACTGGGTTGAACAGTCAGTTCTACTTGTTCTGTGTGAGGACGTTAGAAGACCAGTGTTAGAACTGGGAGCTATTATGCCAGGCCCATCCTTTTACAGAGGAGGAAGGTAAGGCTCAGGAAGGTGAAATGATTTGCCCAGTGCATGAAATTTGTGCACTCACGGGAGGTCCCTCAGCCTGACCTGTGCCCTCTCACAGTCTGGGAATCGTCAGGGATGTCCAACAATTGGATAACCTTGGCACTTCCATGGAGGCAGGAGAAGCTCCCACTGCTGCCACTGTGCTCGCCAGCTGTAAGACCAGCTCAGGGCTTCTGGCTGAGCGGTGTTCCCCTAAGGGAGCGCACTGACCACCAGGGGGCAGCTCCTGCATTGAGTGTCTGCCCCTGGTGGTCAGTGCATGTCATAGCTACTGGTAGTTCTGAAATTTGGTCAATTTGCATATTAATCTTTTATTATATAGGTTAGGATCCTGACCTAGTCTAACAGGGAAATGGATAGAAGGGAAAGGCAATATTAGTTGGAACATGACTTGAATCAGAGAGGGTTTCTAATAGGAGAAGGTGGGTGTACAGCTAAAACTTAAGGAAAACAGAGAAGGAAAACGACTGAGAGAGAGACGCAGGAGAAATGGGTACCAGGCATTGTGAAAATGTAAAGAAACCTCCTCCCAACTTCAACTGGAAAATCATGTTAATGATATTAGAAGGTGCATTTGACTGATAGATAGTTGCCCATGGTTATAGTTGAAGGTGGATGAAAAGAGTTTATTATGAAATGAGTTTGGCTTTATAGTTAAAGCCAATGAAATGACTCAAGAGGAATTGGATGCAACTTGACCCTCCTGAACTTGGTACATGAAGATTTTGTGTGCAAGCCAGAGAGAAGCCAGCCAGAGCTAGGCGAGGCTCTGAGCAGAGGATCTCTCCTGGGAATGAATGAAATTTTGCTTGGTGCTAAGGAGACAGTCCAGATCTCCAAATGCATCTAGTAGTTTGTTTCTTCATCCAGCCAACAATGTCACTGAGGGAAGGAAAAAAGAAAAGAAGATCAATTTCCTGATGACAGAGATGTGCAAAGGAAGGTGGATAAATTGGTTCACTGACGTAGTCAAATATCTTTGTTTAGATGTGTAATTCATTTAAATATCATATAGAGTGAATTAACTAAAAAAAGCAGCAATAACACCACCTTTGTTTTACTAATAGTACTTGATTACTTTAAAACAATATTTTACAATTAGTTATAGCCTTGGTACAAAAATTTCATTATGTGGTACATTAAAAATATGTTAAGAACATGTGCTAATTCACCATAATAATTTTGGTGGGGGCTACCTCTAGTTGAATATACAGGGAGGTCTGGTTATTACCTTTGATATATAGGGACATGGGGTCAAAAGATAGTTCTATGTTAAGAGACCATCCTGAGTCTGTGCAGAGAGTGAGAGATATCTCGAGTCATTAGGGAGTAGATTATTCTGTTTTGAAAGCAAGTTCTGCCTATTTTCACTGATTTTATGTTTGCTTTTACTTCTTTGATTTCCCCCCCCCCCAGTGGTTTTCATTTGCCCTGTTCCTTGGATCATTTAATCTTTAAAAGGAGATTATTAGAAACTGTTGATACTCCTTGTCCACAGGAGTTGACATTAGGAATAAATTACATTAAAAATCACATTTTAAAAGTTTTGCATAAAGGGGATCTGTAATTAAAATCATACATTCCGGATTAATCCCTGATACAAAATGAAACAAATAAAATGAATGAGATATGTAACGGAAGATAAATAACAAATGCTGATAAAGAAAACATGTTTCTTTTCATTACCATGCAGCTTGGGTTTCATAAGGAATGAATTGTCTTCTGGCTCTGAAATTTTTAATGTTGGCATTGGTTGCTATTAGACAATGGGGGAAATATAACTTTCATTCTCTATGCAAATAATTGCAATATTATACTTTGGACATTTATGGGACAAGAGATAGAAAATTTATCTTAACAAGCTGAAACCGGCTTGGTTCAATGGATATAGCGCCGGCCTAAGGACTAAAAGGTCCCAGGTTCGATTCTGGTCAAGGGCACTTACCTTGGTTGCGGGCACCTCCCCAGCAGGGGGTGTGCAAGAGGCAGCTGATCAATGATTCTCTCTTATCGATGTTTCTAACTCTATCCCTCTCTCTTCCTCTCTGTAAAAAATCAATAAAATATATAAAAAAGAAAGAAAATTTATCTTAACAAGTACTTTAAAATATTTTTATGATATTTTGATTTGAGTGAAGAAACCTAGACCAAATTTAGGAATTGGCTCAAAAAATAATACAGTGAGCAATATTTTTCTCTTTCACATTCTGCAACATGGGATGGGAACTAAACTTTCCTTTTAACTTTCCAATTCTGAGTCTACATATTTATACACAAAGGAATAGTGAAATATTATGTATTTGAGACAATTGGTTTGATACAAAGGATGAAAGAAGTTATGGAAATCCAGATGTGATCATGAATAAAAAAAAATGTACTTGGTACTCTAGAGCATGCATCCTCTTTTTCAAACTATTTAGATCTTGAACAAATAAGGTGGTTGACCTCAGTACTTGTGATTATAAACACACATGGTTCATCATGTAATTAAAACAGATGAGGGAAGTGTGGAAGTCACTTTTTGAATTTTTTTTTCATATTACAAGAAGTAAAATAATTAAATTAGACTTGGCAGGAATAGCATAGAAATGGTATATTCTCATTGTACTATGTTGGAAGGCAAATGATGGCAATCGGTGTCATGGTTGGTGATATTGATCAATGGCTTGGCTCAAATAGTGTCTGCCAGCTGTCTCCTCTCTAAAGCCACTCTTTTCCCCTTATGAGGAGGAAATACTGGAGAAATGCACTCTGGGTAATATATACAAAATAATTGCTCGTATCATAAAAGAAAGACTGAGAAACTGTTCTGTGTTAAAGGAGATTAAAGAGATGTGCCAACTGAATGCAATGAATGACCTGGTATTTTCTTTTGCTATAAAAGATGCCATTGGTATGATTGCCAAAACCTATATAAAATGATGGATTATAAGTAGTATTCTCTCAATACTAAGATCTTGATTTTGAAAATCATGTGTGACTATATAAGAGAATGTCTTGCATTTAGGAAACACACATTGAAGCATTTCGGATGTATATGAGGCAAGAGGCAGAATGTTAATATTTGGAGGATCTGAGTGAGTGTAAATTAGCACATTGCAGCAATCTCTAAGGCAGAACACTAGGCTCAGTGTTGACAGCTGGTCCTTCGTTTGATTTCCTGTCTAATCCTGAGCAACATACTCAGACAGTCTTGGTCTTTACCTACCTCAACTATCACTCTCAATATTTTTCACTCTGTTCTGTTTTCATTTGTAAAGACTTTATATTCAGACTTTGAAACGCAGTTACTTTGTAGCCTTAGTGGGCTCAGTTTTACAGGCCTTGATAAAGGCTGTCTTTTCCAGCCTCTGATGGTCAAAGAGTCGTATGGCCAGGGAGCCCTCAGGGCAGTGTAGTGGGAGACTTCAGGAAAGATGCTCAAAGAGAGCATATGCAACCGGGAAAGGCACCTTTAGACTTTCCCAAGTCTCTACCCTCTTCCTCTTGCCTATATTGTGGGTATCATGGCAGTCACCATGGACCACGATTTGAATCTTAAGGAGGGAAGCCAGGGTTTGGATGGTGGAGCTAAAGGATGGAAAGAACCTGAGCCATTGACAACTGGAGTCACTACAGCAACACCAGGCTGCCTCCTTCTGGATTTCTTTTATATAAGATAGAAGTAAACTTTCATCTTACTTAAGCCATTTATACTTTGATTTTTCTGTTGAACCTTTTCCTATCTGAGTCACCAAATTACTTTGAGATTCTCAACAGCAGAGAATCTTTTTACTATATTAAGGAATCAAATCTATATTAATTAGATTTTTGCCAGTCTTTCAAGTTTGCCACACCTTACCAGTATACTGAAGGCTTCAGAACTTCTCTTTAGCTTGATAGAGGAAGGTTGAGTCAAAACTTTTGCTTCACTATTTGGATCTTCCCAAATAAGTATAGGTGGAGGCCCAGAAGTATATTGATGATAGTTTTCTTCTGGGATACAGGGGTAGCTGTGTTTCTTCCCTTTTTCCAAGATTTCGGAATTTTTACTAGGTCTGGAAAGTGAATTATTCTGATCATTAGGAGAGGCTGAAAATGTGAGGACATGCCTATTCTTAAGAGGAAATTACAGTAGAATCAGTATCCAGCACAGACCTTCCTAAGATAGCATCTCTCCTTTATGAGTATTTGAATGACTCTCTACTGCATCAAACCCTCTTCTGGACTTTAAGACCTCCAAAATGTTTTCTATTACTTTTATTCAGTTGATTATTTTTCTCAGTCTCATCAAGCCATTCTCACCATTTGTGCATCAGTCTCACCATTCCAATGTCCATCTCTATATAGACTTTTCTAACTTTCTAATTGTAATATTACCTCAGACCCAATCCAAGTTCCAACTTCTCCTGGAATCACCCTCCCGTTAGTTGAGTCTTACTGATTCCTCCAATTGCAGTTAGAGACATCAGCACACAGTTTAGTAATTAGTCATCATTATATCTTTCTTGACATAGCATCTCCTTGGGCAAGATGGACACTTTTTTGAGCTAGACAACTTGGCATATCCCTCAGTATGTCCGATAGATGCCTCTTCCATTCTTTTATCTACATAACTGCTTGTGTCCATGCTATTTTATTAAATTCTAAAACAGTTAAATGAGGCGCTTAAAAGATATGTTAAGCCAAGTGGGTGTGGCTCAGTGGTTGGGCATTGACCTATGAACCAGGAGACTGTGGTTCAATTTCTAGTCACAGCACATGCTCAGGTTTTGGGCTTGATCCCCATTCCGGGGTATACAGGAAGCAGCTGATTGATGATTATCTCATTTTCTTTCATCATTGATTAGTCTCTCTCTCTCTCTCTCTCTCTTTCTCTCTCCCTTTCTCTCTCCCTTCCTCTTTCTGAAATCAATTAAAAAAACATTTTAAAAAGATATTTTAAAAATAATAATCTAATAGAAAGAACGGCTGTAAGGCTAGGAAAAGTGAAATGTTTAAATTGGAAAATAAGAATTAGAACCCAAATCTCTCATTTTCTAGATCTTTTTCTTCCATTACATAACACAAGTTAGAATGTAAGCCATAAGGGTAGAATGTACTCATGAGGGTAAAATCATCAGGCTGTAAAAATTTTTTTGCTGGTATATCCCCAGTGTCTAGAAGAATATCTGGAACATAGTGGGTCTTCAATAAACATTTATTGATTAACTGAATGGGGATTTTTGAAACTAGACAATAATTTGGTTCTTTTTCAAAACGGAGCATAGAAATATAACTGAGAAGTTAAGTCTATTTGACTGTAGGAAGAAAAATAATAAGGCATATTTATAACAAGGAAAAATATGCATGAGATGGATATATACAAAGCACCTATTTCTTTTATGTTCTTAATTAGCTAATAAAATGAGCCTTCAATAAATAGGTTATTAAAATTGATATTTTTTGTGTTTGTGAAAAAAGTCTATATTTTAAAAATACTTAAATATATCATTTATAAAAAAGAAAATTGATAATGTATTTTGAGAAGTGAAAAATTCTCTATAGATTGGGACTTTATTATTATATAAATTTATGCATACATATGACAAGTTTGCTTGAAATATGGCAAATTGATAAGGGGGGAGTGAGGACCAGATTTTTTTTTTACCTATCAACCTTCTGCAAATATTACACCTGTACTAATCATTTCTCATGACTGACAGATGGTAGGATTCCTAGGTGGAAATGTTCGCAGGAATAAAAATGTATGTTTTTTAAAAATAGAGATATCACATGCAGCTGAAATGTTCTAATTAGTACCATGGAAACTTACCTGACGTTACATGGAAATCCCCTCAAAATTTTCATCTTAGAATCATAAAAGCCTCTTTTACCAGAGGGTTTATGAGCAAACCATATAATTTTGTGGCTCACAAGTAAGGTGTAGTAATGACACCTTTCCATTTGTTATTTACTTATACAGGTTAGAGCAGCAGGCACATGAGGAAAGATCTGAAGAATAACATTGCAATCTTTTGGAGAAACCACATCAATGGTCCAGGCAAACCAGGGAGTGTACACACTCTATATAGGAGGAGACATTTTGGAACAGTTAATGGAGTAATCGGGGCTGAAGACATGGGGCAAGGAAACAAAAGACATGTCTCCTGAAACCCGGAGACTGTGGGAGGACACCTGTGTTGCCTAATGATGCTCCAGGAGTCAGAAACAGCAACTCTACAGTATCTCTCCTGTGGTCTCTGGGTTGTACATTACTTATAAATAACGACTCATGAGAATAAATTGATTTTCACCAGTTCTGTGCATCTTGAACTTGTAGGTGCTTATAGTAACTAATTAGTTCCAATAGAGTGGCCTGGTCCAGACCTCGGTAAATTATGGGATTGCATCCATCATTTAAGTAAATCATGTTTAAACTGGAGGTAGAAGAATGTCACCTATATAGCCACCCTGATTGTGTACACAATGTCAGTTGGGTGGGGGAAGTGCTGCGTCTAACCAACCTGGTCATGGATGGGTAAGGAGGAAGGAAAGTGAGGGAAGCCATAGTGCACGTGAAAAAAGGGTGTTTTCCTCTCCCTTCCCAGTGCTCCGTGCGCACTGCTCTTTCTCCCAGTTGGCCACCCCTCATGGGTCTCCACCACCTTCTCAGCTAGCATTTCCAGGTCCCGGCCTTCATCATTCTTTTAGCGTGAATGCTCTGACAGTGCCTGAGCTACTTGAGGAAGACATCTGTGCTTTTCTGTGCTTCTTCTCCTCGGATTCGTTTTCTCAACACACTGGCCAGAGAGGAGTCCTTGACCCTACAAAGTCCTGAGATGACCTCATTCTGGGAGATTAACTCACCTGGAACTGCCTAGTGATTTCCATGGAGATTTGGCCAGTTTTAGAAAGAAATTATGATTTTGAATCTAAATGTGTTGCCATAAATTAACAAATGTGATTAAAAGCAACAATTCTAGCACACACTTATACACATCCATAAATGCTGCTCTGAAATTCATAGACATCTAACCTACATAGATCCTATTTTTACCAAGAAGGGGAAAGGCAAATAGGAGAGAGAGACGCACACTATGGTGGGAGGAGGTGGAGAAGAGGCAGGAGCAAAGAAGAAAGTCAGGGAAACCAGATTTCTCAGTCCCGGGAATCCAGGCTTCAGAGATGTACTGTACTGCCCCCCTATGTTTGACATTAGTTATCTGCTCTAAGGAGGTAATTATCAGACTTTTAGGTGCTTTAGAGGGGAGTGCACAGTTAGTACAAATTCTCAGGCTCCACTCTTAAAATATTGACTCAGCAAGTTAGGAGTAAGGCCTAAGAATTTTCCTTTAAAAAAGGCTTCAGAAAATTTAGGTTCAGGTGGTCATAGAAAACTTCTTAGAGAGCCCTAACTGGTTTGGCTCAGTGGATAGAGCATTGGCCTATGGACTGAAAAGCCCTACGTTCGATTCCTGCCAAGGGCATGTACATTGGTTGCGGGCACATCTCCAATAGGGTGTGTGCAGCAGGTGGCAGCTGATGGATGTTTCTCTCTCATCAATGTTTCTAACTCTCTATCCTTTTCCCTTCTTCTCTATAAAAAAATCAATAATATATATATATATATTTAAAAACCTTTAAGAGGAGAGAGAGAGAAAGAGAGAGAGAGAGAGAGAGAGAGAGAGAGAGAGAGAGAGAGAGAGAGAGAGAATGTATATGCGAAATGAAACTTCCTTTAAATAAATGTGATCATTCTAGAAATTCAGGGTTGAGCTATTTTGATAAAGGAGAAAGAAAGGATGTTTGAATCAAGGAAGGAAAGGGGAAACACTTATCTATGAGATCCATGAGGTATAAAACCCAATAGGGGGGATGTACTGTCATCATTGTTCTGTTGTGCTTTTTCAACTGACACGTGTGATTTGATTAGCTTTAAGACCTAACCCAAAAAAGGCGGTCTAGACATCCTCACAAAACTTTCAGAGGTGGGGCTATTCAGACAGCAGTCTATATCGGGAGAAAACACGAAGTGACAGAAATGACACACCAACCTGACAATGAGGAGTTCCAGGGTCCAGTTTCCGTGCTTCTTGGGACAAACCTTTTATATTCTCTAGGCATCCTTATCCTTTCCTCTAAAACGAAGGCTCTCGGAAAGATGGTCTGTGGTTCTTTACCAGTGCTGCCTTGTGCAGGAAGACCTGATAATAGTCTTATTGAGTGAATCATTGCCATTAAAAACTGGATAAATGTCAGGTAGTCTATAAGCACCAAGTCGTCAATGAACAAAATACTAGCACCAATGTTAGTCAGTTCCTCCTCAAAACCAGGATTGGTGCTTCATACTTAATATATATTTTTCTCAGCCTTCCCTCAAATCTAGCAAGCTGAGTTTCTTTACCATCATTTTACAAACAAAGAAAATAAGATTCAGAGAAAAGAGGTGGCACAATATTAGGGCTTAAGAGCAAGGATTCCAGATCCTTGAGCCATGGGCTTGAATCCTGACTGCACCACTTTCCCGTGAGTTCCATGTGTGAAAGTTACTGAACACTCCTTGTGCCTTAGTTTCCTTATTGGTAAATAGGATTATGAGTGGGCTCTTCTACATGGTACATATTATGCAAGTGTTTGCTCCAACAGTCATTACATGTTTTTTTTTAGAACAGAAATTCAAACCCAAGTTTGTTTGAATCTGAAACCCATGCTAGTTCCTTGCTCAACAATTGGCATAACATTGCTGAGCCAGTGTTCAAGCCCAAACACAACCCCAGTGAGTCAAGATGCCTCATTCAGACATGAAAGAGAATGTCAACAGTACCTGAGAAGGGAGGTTACAACATGTTCTTAAAGTAGGAGCCATTAAACTCTAAGCCATTATATTTCACATATATCTTCTGCAAACTTTGAATTAAACCCGAGGTTCAAATAAAATTATGAAATTAAATAATACATGTATTTTAAGAAAATTCACACACACACACACACACACACACACACACACTCACACACCTGTTTTTCACCCTCAGTAAGCTTGTAATGTTGGAATGAACTTTTACTTTAAAGGTGGATGAACTAAGATACAAAGCAATGCAATTAGTTACTGAATGTTATTTGATGCTCTTATGGTCTTCCTATTCCAATAGGGCTGATAGTGAGTAGAGAAACATAGTAAAGAATTATACTGCCGTCCCACCAGAGTGCCTCAGTGGTTGAGCTTCGACCTATGAACCTAGGAGGTCGTGGTTCATTTCCCGATTGCCCGAGTTTCAGGCTAGATCCTCAATGTGAGATGTGTGGCAGATGATCAATGACTCTCTTTCATCATTGATGTTTCTATCTCTCTTTCCTTCTCTTAAATAAATAAAAATATATTTTAAAAGAGAATTATACTGTTGTGATAAAGTCTTCTTTACCCATTCATTTATTCTTTATTTATTTGACATCAATTTCCTGTTTTAACATAGATCTTTTTCCCTCTACTGAGCAGCTTCAGTTTGTCAATTATCTGCACATTGGTTAAAATCAACTCCTGCCGAAACCGGTTTGGCTCAGTGGATAGAGCGTCAGCCTGTGGACTGAAAGGTCCCAGGTTAGATTCTGGTCAAGGGCACGTACCTTGGTTGCGGGTACATCCCCCATAGGGGGTGTGCAAGAGGCAGCTGATCCATGATTCTCTCTCATCGATGTTTCTAACTCTCTATCCTTCTCTCTTCCTCTCTGTAAAAAAAAAAAAAAAATCAATAAAATATATTTAAAAAATAAAATCAACTCCTTCCACATTCCCTATTTGTCAAATGCTTATGAATTTTAAAGGAGTATACTAGTTTTATTTTTCAATTTTGTTGAAGTTTAACTTAGTTCTCTGCATAATCTAATATAAATTGCAGTCTTGTCACTGAATAATATTCTATTATCTATCATCTATTTCTATATGTCATCTATATATCAACCATTGTCATAATAATTATCATATATCTATCATTTATAATAGATGGTACATTGGCTGTCAGGTGATATGTAACTATTTGAATGAATTATGGAGAGAGCAGCCATTTCCTCCTCTTGCTCTAGCAATCTAGTTGATGGGTGATAACTCTCTCCATCGTCCAGCAGAGGGCAGTAGAATACACTCTCTAGTTTACCAAGGCCTTCAGAGTCACTGTTGATATTTTGAAAGGAAGTACTGTATTCAGAAGAAAACCTAATATGAGAGTTTTTGGTGGAAAAAAAAAAGTGGAGGTTACATTGATCCCTGTTATAAATCAGAATAAAAATTATTTCTCATTGTAACTTTGTTCTTCAGCCAAAGTGGCAATTGGTGTGTGACTCAAAAGCATTCATCCCCATGTAATCTTATACTTTTTAAATATCTTTGTTAATTATTTTTTATATTTAAAAATATTCTGTCCATATTCTATTTCCTCATGAAATTGGTTATAGGGCTAATAAATCTGCCCCTATGGTTACTTGTTTATTTAGAAAAGTAAGTCTGTGCCTATGGCTACTAAAAACATTTATTAGTAAGGTATCTGGGCTCTATAAATATTAGTTTATTTATTTATTTTTTAAATAAATATTTATTGTTCAAATTATTACAAATGTGTTCTCCCCCCCCTCCAATTGTTCCCCTCCACCAGGTTCCCACCCCACCCTCTGCCCTTTCCCCACACCCCATTGTCCTTATCGATAGGTGCACACTTTATGTTCAGTTTCTTCCCACACCCCCTAGTCCCTTTTTTCCCTGAGAATCATCAGTCCACTCCCCATCCATACCTCTGATTCTATTATATTCACCAGTTAATATTGTTCATCAGGTTTTTTAATTCCCTTGGTTTTTAGTTTCACTTGTTGATAGTTACATATTTGTTGTTCATAATTTTTATCTTTATCTTCTTCCTCTTCCTAAATAACCTCCTTCAGCAATTCATATAATTCTGGTTTGGTGGTGATGAACTCCTTTAGCTTTCTTTTTTTTAATTTGTGAAGCTCTTTATCTGGCCTTCGATTCTGAGTGATAATTTTGCTGGTTAGAGTATTTTTGGCTGTAGGTTCTTGCTATTCATCACCTTGAATATTTCTTGCCATTCCTGTCTGGCCTTCATGGTTTCTGTTGAGAAATCAGCTGACAATCATATGGGTGCTCCTTTATAGGTAACTATCTGTTTTTCTCTTTCTGCTTTTATTTATTTATTTATTTATTTATTTATTTATTTATTTATTATTTATTTTTTTAAATATATTTTATTGATTTTACACAGAGAAGAATTGAGAGGGATAGAGAGTTAGAAATGTCGATGGGAGAGATACATCAACCAGCTGCCTCTTGCACACTCCCCACCCGGGATGTGTCCGCAACCAAGGTACGTGCCCTTGAGTGGAATCGAACCCGGGACCCTTCAGTCTGCAGGCCAACGCTCTATTCACTGAGCCAAACCGGTCTCTGCTCTCTTGCTGTTTTTAATATTCTCTCTTTGTCTTTTGCTCTTGGAATTTTAATTATGATGTGTCTTGGTGTGGTCCTCTTTGGATTCCTTTTGTTTGGGGTTCTGTGCACTTCCTGGACTTGTAAATCTATTTCTTTCCCCAGGTGGGAGAAGTGTTCTGTCACTATTTCTTCTAGTATTCTTTTGGTATCTTGATCTCTTTCTTCTTCTGAGACCCCCATAATTCTGATGTTGGTTCACTGGAAATTGTCCCAGAGGTTTCTTACATTATCTTCAACTTTCTGGATTCTCTTGTCTTCTTGCTTCTGTGGAGGAGTGTCTTCTGGCTCTGTATTCTAAATCTTTGTCTTGATTCTTGTGATCTTCCAGTCTGTTTTTAGGACTCTGTGTAATATTTTTTATTTCAGACAATGTTTTCTTTATTTCTAGTTGATCCCTTTTTATTTCTAGTTGATCCCTTTTCATATCCTTATAGGTCTCATTTATTTTATTGACCTTTTTTAGGAAATTCTTGAAAAACCTTATAACTGTAGTTTTGAACTCAATGTCCATTCTTTTCTTTTCCTCCATCTCCTTCCTTTGTGTCCTGCATCTTCTCTGCATTTTAGTTATTTCCCTGATTTGATGGGATAGTTTTGTGTGCTAGGTGTTCTGGTAGAGCCCAGTAGCACAGCCTTCCCAGTGGACAGTCTTGGTGTAGCCCTTTGTGGGCTGTGTGTGCAGTCTTGTTGTTAAGCCTTGCTTATTGTTGATATCACTGGGAAGCATTGATCTCCAAGGCAATTGGCTGTGAGGATCAGCAGTGTCACAGATAGGAGGGCTTCTGTACTCTGCTTGGATAGGGCAGAGTCTCGGGGTGGCACAGACAAGCTTTGGTTCCCTGTCAGTCTTGCCTTAGGAAAGTCCTATTAGCAGTGAGTCCTGCAAGATTGGTTGCAGGCACGAGTGCCTCTTTGGTAAAGGCTAAGACAAGCTTTGGATTCCGGTCAGTCCCTCCTTAGAGAAAGCCAGCCTCCGGGAGCACTTCTTTGTTCAGCTTGGATGGGGCGGAGTCTTGGGGTGGTGCAGAAAAGCTTTGGTTTCCTGTCAGTCCCTCCCTGAGTCACTCAGTAATGGCCACTGGCTTCACACACTTCCAAGAGATCTCTGCCCACTGCCTGACAGTCCGGCCTCTCCCTGACTGGGGCCGTCTATCAGAGCAATAGGGTGACTCTGTTTTCCTCCCAAACAAGAAAGCCAGCCGCACGTTAGCTGTCTGCCCTCTCTGCAGGAGTAAGCCAGCAGCGAACTTGGCCACTCTCTCGGTGCGCCATGAGCAGGCCAGCAGCGAACTCTGAGGCTGCCTTTTTGTGTGTGCAGTTCTCCGCACCTTCACAGTTTCTGAGGCTCAGTGTACTTTCTCTCTCCGTCCCAGATGGTAGAACCTCCTCTCAGCCAGCTGCCCGGTGCTTCAGGGCAATGTTCCCCTGATTTCCAGTTCTAAATTCAAAATTATTGTGATATGCTGCATTAGGGTATCTACCCTATGCCGCCATCTTGGTTTCTCTCTATTAGTTTATTTATTAGCCATCCAATAAACATTTTGATGTAACTTTAAAACGCTTTTAGGGCAGAGATCCTTTTCCAGAGCCCCAGCTCCAAAGACAGGTTTTTTGTTTTTGTTTTTGTTTTTGCAAAACTTGTTTGTTCCTGGCACATCTATCAACATGTTAGGATATGCAGAAAGTTCTCCCAATCCTCACCCTTTGATCTTACTAGCTGTTTGATCATTTTTTCATCTCTTGTCACTCCCATGAACGCATCTCTGTTAGCCACAAACATCCACACTGCCCTGCCCCTCCTTCCATTGTGGTTATCACTGTCTGTGCCAATTTTCAATTAAGAAGATAGAATGTAAAGGGAGTGCGAAAATCTAAATGTTCCTCCAGATCGCAACTCCTCCAGGTGTCCTGGTGTTGGAAATTCTCAGCTGCTTAGTAGGCATGATGAAGTGAAAACTGAAATTTTGGGAAATAACAGGTAGGGAAGTAAAAAATGGGTCACAACTGAAGCAGCCTGACTCCAGTATCTTCTTGATCCTGACTCATTCCAAAACTGTCTCCAAAATGACTTGCTCCCTGCGAGGTGATCTGGTAAGCAATTTACATGAACTCATTCAGGCAAACCTTACAACAAACCTGGAAGGTAGTGCTTTTAGCATAAGTGTCCTCATTTTACAGATATAAAAAACAAGACATGGAGAGCAATTTGCCTAAGGTTATACCTAATTAGAAAGTACATATCTGCACAACTAAGGGACCACACTGGAAAGTGACCAAGTGAAGACCATCAACCAAGCAACTTGATCCCAGCCTTTGCTTTAAACCAGCCTTGTACATGGCCCCAGTGCTGCTCTCCTGTCTGAGGCCATACGAGGCTGGTTTAACGCTCTATTTTCAACACTATGCTAAGGCCAGATGAACGAATCCATGTACATTTATCCTATGTCTTTTTAAAAAAATATATATATTTTATTGATATTTTACAGAGAGGAAGGGAGAGAGATAGAGAACTAGAAACGTCGATGAGAGAGAAACATCGACCAGCTGCCTCCTGCACACCCCCCACCGGGGATGTACCCGCAACCAATGTACATGCCCTTAGCTGGAATCGAACCCGGGACCCCTCAGTCCGCAGACCGACGCTCTACCACTGAGCCAAACCGGTTTCGGCTATCCTATGTCTTTTAAAGAAACTAGACTAATGAAAACAAAGGATTAAAAAAAAATTAAAGTTCTAGTGCTGAACTTATTCAGCATCTTCTATTATATGTTTGGCCTTGTGACTGGCATATATAAAATTCTAAATAAATATAGGGTGTCCAGAAATATATATTTACATTACATAAAGTCAATGTTTATTAACATGAAATTCATTTTCAAAATTTAAAAGAATCTACAGAAATGAATACTTTTTTTTTTCTATGCCTGTTTTCAAACTAATTACAGTTCTGGTCCAGGCACTGCTGATAACGAGAAGCAATGGAATTGCAAAAATCAAGAATCATTTTGTTCAGTATTTGTAAGTACATTGTTATAATTCATCAACTGTTTCAGGTTTTCTAACATAAACTTTATTTTTTATGTATTCTCATAAAAAATGTCTGATGGATAAATTTTCTTTGTTCAATTCTTACTCTGGCTTCATCCATTATTTCAAATCAGTTAAACCTAAAAGGATTGAAAATTAAGTGAGTTACCAGCTGTTAAAACGTATATACATTTTTTGGGGAGAACACCCAGTATTTTTTGAAAAGTGATTGAAAGGATGAGTGAAGTGTTTAATTAGTGTTCATTCAGATAAAGTCTGTGAGATGATTTTATTTTTAAAATGTCTGCGTTCAAGAAAGTCTCTTTAGATTAAATACTATTTGTTGCTGATGGTAAAAAAAATTTAGCTTGACCAATTTGCAAAGAAATCTAGAATTTCCAAAGTTACTGATACAAGTTCTAGGAGCTATATGTTCACACAGCAATTAAATACATGCTTTCTTATAGAGTAAGTGAAGCCAGGCAATAGGGGAACACTTAAATGTTTTCTCTGCACACAGTATTGCTTTTTGCTCCATGATCTAAGGAAGTCATAGGCAATCTTCTCCAAAACCCTTTCAATGAAACCATTATAACAGCCTTCTGTCTCAAAGTCATTATAATAGCTTTATAACCTCTGGGATAAAAGGCTATAATTTCCAGTGAAATTCTGTCATTCATTATGAAAACAAAAACTTATCTACTATAAAATGGAAGTTAACTAATTAGAGAAAACATTTATGAAGCCAGAAAGGAAATACAACTTTCCACATCCCCTCAACCGCCCTCAGAAAAAAAAGGAAAAAACATCTCGACTGTGTTAGTAAATAGGCTTCAAATAGATAATTAGGATAATTTGGGACCATAAGCATTTATACCCATTTCAGTGCTGTTTGAGGATATAATAATTGGTACAAAGAACATGTTGCTATAGATGCGACAATAAGTTGTCAGTTTTATCTTCCATTACTCCTTTATTTAAAATCTTGTTTTAACAATGTACTTACAAGATTTATGCATTGGAGACTGTGTGATAATGACTTTCTGTGTTAATGCATGAGATATTTTGTGCCTATCACTTTTCACTTGGCATTGTGCATCTAAAAACACTTCTTGGGCTTCTAGTAATTTATGATGTCTCCAGTTCTTTCAGAGAATATTACTCTATAGACTTTTGGTTAGCCCTTGAATTCCATATTCATTTGCCCATTCCTGCCAGATAGAGATATGCCAGGTAGGCACTGGGCTAGCTGTTGGGAATGCAATGATAGGCAAGATACATGGATTCCCTCTTTAAAACCTCATAATTTTTAATACTAGCAATTTCAATATTACAATAACATTGGCAGGAAACATCATTTGAGCCCCAAGTATCTCTCAAGCCATGCTATGATAATTTTACATAGAAAAATTCATTTAATCCTTATAATATCTTATTGATGCAAATGCCATAATTATCATCATTTTACTGTTGTGGAAACTGGGGGTCATCGGTATTAAGCAAATGATTATTCAAAAGTCTTTTACAAGGGACACAACTGGAGTAAATGATGGTAGTGGAGCATAAAGGAGAAAAAAGCACCCCAGTTTAGAGAATTAGAGAAGGCCTATGTGGTAGGTAGAATTCTGAAGATGAACTCCCAAGATTTCTGACCTTAATCCCTGGGATTCTGAATATAATGTGGTACCACATTTATAATGATGTTACCTTAGGTAACGAATAAAATTTGCAGATGTAATTATTGCTACTAATCTATTGACTTTGAGTTAGTTAATCAAAAGGGAGATCATTTTGGTGGACACAATCTAATCATATAAACCCTTTATTTATTTATTTATTTATTTAAATATATTTTATTGATTTTTTACAGAGAGGAAGAGAGAGAGATAGAGAGTTAGAAACGCCAATCAGCTGCTTCCTGCACAACCCTTACTGGGGATGTGCCTGCAACCAAGGTACATGCTCTTGACCGGAATCAAACCTGGGACCTTTCAGTCTGCAAGCTGATGCTCTATCCACTGAGTCAAACTGGTTTCAGCACACGAACCCTTTAAAAGCAGTGCTTTTCTCCACTTGGTAGCAGAGGAAAAATCAGAGAGATGCTTACTGGCTTTACCACTGTTGCTGACTTTGAACATGAAGGGAGCCAAGTGAAATGACCTGAGAGCTTTGAGTGACCCCTGGCTAACTGCCGGTAAGGAAATGGGGACCTTTTCAATCACAAGGAAATTAACCTTGCCAAGGCCTGAATGAGTTTGGAAGAGGATTCTTCCCTAGGGTTTCAATAAGCACTCAGCTTGGCTCTTATCTTGAGCTCAGTCTCATGAGAATCTAAGCAGAGACCCAGTTGAGCCTGGCTGGACTTGTGGCCTATAGAAATATGCACTAATAAATGGATATTTATTTAAGCCACTAAATTTGTGGTAATATGTGATGCAGTAATAGAAAATTCATACAGTTGCTTGTCAGTGACTTTTAAGATGAGTGGGAGCTGGCTTGGTAAAGGAGGTTAGATAGACCATGATGTTCCTAGCTAAAAGAACTCTATAGGCAAAGTCTTAGATCATGGAGAGTTTCAGGAATTCAAGGAAGATTATTAGAGTGTGTAGGTAGTGGGGGGGGGGAGGACAGAATGTGATGGGGAAGCAGGGATTCAAGATAATGCTGGGGGAGGCTAGAGGAGAGAACAAAGGCCAAGGTCAGAAGGATATTAAAAATCTTCTAGAAGAATTTGACTTTATGTTAAGGGCAGCTATATTTTTTATAACCTAACATTATTTCTATATTTGAACCTTATTTTAAACTAGAGGCCCAGTGCACAAAATTTTATGCACTGAGAGGGGGATGGGGTCCCTCAGCCTGGCCTGCACCCTCTCGCAGTCTGGAACCTCTCAGGGAATGTCCCCTCAAGGGATATCCTTGGGGAGCGGGCCTAAGCTGGCAGGTGGACATCTCCTGAGAGGTCCTTAGTGCTGCTGCGGAGGCAGGAGAGGCTCCTGACACCGCTGCTGGGCTCATTAGCCATGATCCCAGCTTCTGGCTTAGCAGCGCTGTTGCTCCCCCCAACCCACCCCCACCCTGTGGGAGTGCACTGACCACCAGGGGGCACCCTGATGGTCAGTGCACATCATAGAGGCCAGTCA
This sequence comes from Vespertilio murinus, assembly GCA_963924515.1. Lineage (NCBI taxonomy): Eukaryota > Metazoa > Chordata > Mammalia > Chiroptera > Vespertilionidae > Vespertilio > Vespertilio murinus. The sequence continues at coordinate 127,300,582 of OZ004705.1, read as the reverse complement.
TTCTGCCATTCAGTCAATTTGCATATTAGGGTTTTATTATATAGGATGTGTCAGATATTTTATCTCAGTCCATTTAGGGTCTTCATGAGTTGCATCTATGTCCCAGAGTTGGGTGGAGAAGGATTTATTTAGCACCAAGCTGGGCGGGGAGGGGATGAGGGAGAGAACATGTGGCCTGAACCGTCATCTACTGATGCTGGCATTTGCAGAGATGCTGGGGCTGGAAGTCTGCAAACTACCTTTCTCATGACCCTTCGTCCCCTGGCTTCTAATTGTGTTCTGACAATGGAAGACCCTGGTGGGAATTCCAAGGAAGAAGGAAAGGCAGAGGATGCTCCACATGTTTCCAGTTCTTGTGAGTATTCCTCAAGCAAAAGAGGAGGGCTATGCTTCCAGGCTCTAGCTCCTTTCACGTTCCTAGCATTCATTAGCCATGCTCTACCCTCTCAGAGGTACCACTAGCACCAGCCTCAGAAGTTGGAGCAACCACAATGGAGGAAGGATGCTCTCCTCCCAGCTTCCAGATGCAATAACCTCACCTCCTTCCTTTTGTTTTTCCATTTCTAGGGATGGTCACTACTTTTTCAAATTACGAGTATTTGGGTGATTCAGTGTCTCATCTTTCAGTCTCTAACATCTGTTTAACTGGTTCTTTTTATTAAATCCTTTCTCTTGGAAATCCCTAGAGAGGCATCTGTTCTTCTGATTGGAGCCTGATACGCCTGAATTTCCATCTGGTGTTTGATTGGCATGTCTTGGGTTTCTCCTGTATGTATTTGTGTCTAACCTGCGAGCACTCTGTATGTTTGTCAGCTACCTGGGCTGCTCCTGGGTAGGCCTGAAATAAGCTTTTGCTGCTGCATTCCTCTGGGTTGCAGGAATTGCTGCTTCTTTGTGTTTTATATATCTATATTTTATTTAAGAGAGGAAGGAAAGAGAGAGAGAGAGAGAGAGAGAGAGAGAGAGAGAGAGAGAGAGAGAGAAACATTAATTTTGAGAGAATCATTGATCACCTGCATCCTGCATGCCCCTTACTGGGATTCAAGCCCACAACTAGGGCATGTGCCCTTGATCAGACTCGAACCCGGGACCTTTCAGTCTGTAGGCTGATGCTCTATCAAGTGATCCAAACTGGCTATGGTGCTGCTTCTTTGTTTTGTGCTTGAACTCACCTCACCCTGGCCTCTCCATGCCATGTGGAGTCTTGGGAAAAACCCCGTGAGGCTGTCTGAGAACCATCTGATGGACACACACCACATAGACATGGCTTCTGCTCCATCAATCACTATGCTGGTTGTTCTTCCTTCCTGGGCTCTTATCTGAGATGGAAACAGTTTCCTCTGCCTCCAACTCACTCCCAGGACATGGCTCCTTCTCAGAGAGGTGACATAAGAGCTAAGCTTTCTTTAATTAATCTTTTATTTTCTCCTTCTTTTCCCGAATTATGGCCACTGTGTGTGTGTGTGTGTGTGTGTGTGTGTGTGTGTGTGTGAAAGAAAAAGGTCCTGACAGAGAAACTTTTAAGCCTTAAATCCTCCTTAAGGCCTGGGATTTTGAAACTGAAAACTTGTGCAAAAGTTCAACTCTTGTTGTCTGCATTCCACTGGGCCCCATTCCTGCCCTGAGGCAGGCAGGATGAAATGTTAGCTGCCCAAAACATGAGGGAGGAAGGTAGGAACGACCAGAAATACAAGGTACATCTGTTAGTTTTCAAAATAGTATTCTGCTCTGAATGTTTTCATTCACCCGGAACTATAAAATCCATTTTTTTTCCTGATGTTCACCTTCCCATTCCCTGATCACAACCCACTTCCTTGATTTTCTAACCTCCCCTCTACCCTTCATGTCCCCCACTCTACCCCCCAATTCCCTGGACCTGTCTGGTTTGTGCTGGGGCAGCTTGTGCAGATTTTTATTGTGGCACTTACCAGACGCTAATGCCTGGGACCTTCCTGGGAGACTGTGAGAAACTTGCAAGAAAAATGTTCTATTCCACTCTGTAACTTCAGTCTCTAGGACAGAGCCTACCATACAGAAAGGGTTCAATAAACTGAGGAGAAATTGATATCTAGATAAAAAGTGTATTTTGCCCAAATATTAAAGATAATAACTAACACATGGCACTAGTTCTGATCTTAGCAGTTTAGATACATTAACTCTTTGATTCTTAAAGCAATTTTGTGAGCAGGTATCTATTATTATACTCTGGTTTTACAGAAGGAGTAACCGAAGCACAGAGAGGTTCAACAACTTGCCCATAGTCACACAGGAGGAAGTGAAAGAGCCATGATTTGAACCCAGGTAATCCGGTTTCAGAGTCTATGTTCTTAGTCACTAGACCATGGCACCTGTCCTATGTTGACTTGGCTTTTGTAAGGACATGGCACGCTCATTGTGCAGAGCATTCTGATACATGTTAGAAATTGTACTGGTCTGAAATGCCTCCAAAGAAGCAGAGAAGGAAAAAAATACAGGGAAATGAAATGATATTGTTTTACTCATTATTAACAAGAATAATTTATTGACACATTTACCTTAAAAGCACCAGGTAACAAAAGGTCAAGTTCTTATCATTGTCACACTAGGGTCAGGATGCTCATAAATGCTAAAGGGTCATGTTATGTCCTGGACATTGAAGAGAACATACCCTCAAAAAAAAATAGTGGGGATGGGAGAAGGAATAAAAGAACTTAAAGCCAGAAAGGAATTATTTCTATTTTCATACCATCTCAAAAAAAAAGTGAGCAGGAGAATAGATGAGGAATATTTCCAGTGCTCTGGTCTTTCTAGAGAAAAATAGAGTGGCACAGAGTTTTCATTGATTTTTCTAGAACCACCAACCTTAAGTCAAATGGTAATGCTGATAAAATAGCCTTAGAGGTGGCCCTGAAATTGATTATTGAAACAGCTTTAACACAAACATTTCTTTTCATAGCAATTTGACCTAACCTTTCACAAGTTTAAATATGAAAATTATACATTAATTTTGTGTAATTATGAGAGCTTTGCACAGTTTTATGGGCAAGTAATAGTTAATCTGAAAAGCTTTTTCATTGTTTTATTACCTATTATAACACTAAAAATAAGGTAGATGTCTATGAACTACTTATTCTTACTATTAAATATGATACTAATAATGGCTATAACTTTTGCTGAAATTCTGATATGTATCTAATTTTCTTCATTGTTCTATATTAACTATATCTACTTGCCACTAATATGAGATAATGGAAATATTTTCTTGTTCAAATAAAAAGAGGATTATCTATAAATTGCCATGGAAGAAGCAAGCCAGATTGAAGCACTGAGTATTAAAAAGAATCAAAAGTAAAATGTCCTTTGGCTCATTTTGGACAAAGAACATACACACATTCACTTATTCATTTATTTAAAAAGTGTTAAGTACCTATTATATACAAGGCAAAAATTGGCATGTTAACAATGTCTATTAGGATATGATAATAAATAATGACTCTAAATATGACCAGTCCACCAATTGATTTATGTTCCAATGGCTGGTTAAGTTAAATGATGGGTGCTGTCCATTTAAGGCTCTGAAGACACCCAAAATCCTGTAATTATTTATAGTTATGCTTTTGTTTCCAAGGTTAATAAAAAACACCCCATTGAGGTGTTAAGAACCCCAACTAGTAACAACTATGGGTGGAGAAATAAGCTGGTACTATAAGCCAGATCTAACTTTTCATCTGATTATTGGTGAATATTTTACATGGTATATAACTACATTAAGTACCTAGCAGATAAGCATATCAAAATGCCATATTAAATACATATGTATTATTAATAATAAAAGGAATAAAAGAAAATTAATGTGGAAACTTTATTAAGGAAATATTAGTGGTCCACATTACCTGTATATAGCCTCCTACTACTTATGAAACTGAAATATTCATCATTTTTGTGTATATATTACAATATGGATAATTTCATGTAAAATGGAATAATTTATTTTGTGATGAAATTTGGAACTGCAGCAGAATCTTAGCTTTATTCTATTTTACTTAAAATATTTTGAAGCCTTGAATAATGGTAAAATTTAAAAAATGGATCTAGATAAACATGAATCCACAATTCATTGCTTTATTTTAAGCTTTTCTACATAACTATAAACCCCTTTATTATAGAATTCCTTAGTAGTGTTTCCTGTTAATTGAATTTAGTCTGAATAATTTAGATGTTTATTGGTTATGGCTCCCCTTTTCTGTACATGACTGAAGATAAAGGTCAAATAATTTTAAGAATTATTATTAGGTAAAAATATTTTTTGATCTCTACATAAAACTCTTGAGCATTTAATTTCTTTCCAATTAAAAATAATACCACTATTTCCCATGGGGTTATATTATGGCAGACACTTAGTGAAAGTAATTGAAATATGTTAACAAGAGGATAATATCTTCATGCTACACTTGGTGTCAGGTGTGTCCACACATTATTAAACTATTTTTTTTCATAGATGATGAACTATATATTTATTTGCTTAGAAGTTGGAAAATGTTAACAGTAAAAAGGTTAGAACAATGTGGTACCAGTCAGGTTTCTTGACACTTTCTGGTTTAAATGGTCCTAACTTTCACTCAGTTTGTTTTTGGCCTTTGCAGCCGGAATCTCCTGTCTTCCGTGTCATAACTAAAGGACAATGAACTGTAGGAACAAGCTATAAGAAAGGAAGCATCTTAAAAGCAAAAGTGACCTCCGATCATTCTGTTTTTGTTTTTATTGAACACAGACCTGAATGCTTCTGTGCTTCTTAAGGGTTAGGACACAGCTATCGAGCAGGTAGAAGCACAAAGGCAGAAAAAGGAGGGCCCTCATTCTAATCACACAATCATTGGCCACCAGTACCTCAATACCCCCTGGAGGTCCTCTACTGTCTCTGAGGGGCAGGGCTTTCTAGAGAGATCGCTGCTCCTATTCCAGAGCTTTTCTACACATCACAATTCTACTGCTTTCCATCGGGAGCCCAAGAATGGCAAAGCTACTGTATCCATCCTGCCCTGACCCATTGAGTGCAGTCTGTTTCCTTGAACGGTTAGGTTGGGTGTGTGAGGAGAATGGATAGAGGAGTTCACATTTCTTATTTCTTCAATATTATGTTGACTCTTCTTAGCTATTGGGCAAAAATAAAGAAGGACCTAGGGTGAGGAGGGAATAGTCATACTGGGGGCAGGGGGGTGGGGTGGGACAGCGTTTTTCTGGAATTTTAAAATACCACCAAGGCACTGGTAGTTAAGTGGGCTGGGGGTGACCAAAATTTTAGAATTTCTGTCAATTCACAGGACAAAGATTCGTGACTGCCCTTTTCAGTTCCCAAAGGATTTATTGATGGATTAATTGCCAAGTTGGTCTACTTATTGGAAAGAGGCACTCTTGTTACAGGGAGTTATGTCTAGACTGGAGCTGTCAGCACTGGTGGGTGGTGGAGTCCAGTTTGGCCACGCTTTCTGACCCCTCCCTACAGAGCCGGGTAAGAAAGTGCATCAGTCAGATGTGAAAAGCATGTGCTGCCTCTCCAACGTCCAGGAGCGCTTAACACTGTGATGTCTATCATTCAGAACAATAAATTACGTGCACGAAAGGAGTTTATCATAACATGAAACTTTAAAAGTGACAATTTCATCACACGGTTATACTGCTGTTTTCTTTTTTTCACTTTTTTGTGGTTTTGTCCTTTTTTGTTTCATTTTTTTCATTTCCATTTTTGCCTTTTTTTTATGGAGGTTCAGGGGACATTCCAGATTTGATCCTCTGAAGTGTAATCACCCTCCATGGTATATTATATATTAGAAAAAATATCAGCAGCAAGACTCTGGAAGCAGGTTGTTTGATGTAGCTAGTCTGTCTTTTCTGTTTTGCCCTCTTTCACGGCGGCCTCTGAGGTTTTCCGCAGGGGGTTTTTCTCCGAGTTGGCATGTCCTTGGCCAGAATCCGCCGCTCCGCCATTTTTGTGGGTAGTGTGTTTTTCCAAGTAGTTCAGCATTTCACTGAGGACTGTTTGGAAAGTGCTTAGGGCTGCACATATTGCTGGAGTCCCAAAGCCATGAGTGATCAAACTGGAAACGAGAAGTGATAGGAGAAAGAGATGAGCAAGATACAGTATGAAATAGGACCAACAATCCCCCAATTGATTCAGAAGATTCAATTCAACAGGCATTTTTTAAATATTCCTAAGTGGTGCCAAGCACCGTGGAAGATAGAACACAAGTCAGTGTATTCCTTTTAACCATAAAAAATTTGGAATGTATTTGGAAAGAGGTTTGTCATTAATAGAGTTGACATGCATGAATTATTAGCAAGTCTGAGTATTTAACACATGACTTGACTCTATCTCATCAAGAAAGTCAGAAAATACAACTTTCTATGTGTGGGAATCATCTCATTTTAAAGAGTGATATGCATGCTAGATTGAGCATTGATCATATAAGAAGAAACCAAAATTGGTGGAGTATGCTTGATGGCTGTTTCTCTGAATTCATTCTTTTCTTCTTCCTAGTAATAGAGTTTTATCTGGAAAGGTGGCCATCCAGCTGGAGACTATATTTTTAAGCTTCCCTTGCACCTAGATTTGAACAAGGGACTAACCTTCCCACAATAAAATATGAGGGGCTATATGAAACTCCCACCTGCTTAAAAGGAAACCGAGTGCCCTTTGTGTCCTCTCAAAATAGGTATGCAGCTATGTAGATGAGGATAATCAACTTGGTGATGGAGATGGAACAGCATAGAAAGGACCCCCTCACCTCTAGTCTCTTTAGTGAGAGAAAAATAAAATTCCGCATTTGGGTTTTAGCAGCTAACTAATTAAATAATCATAACTAATAAGCAAATGTAGGGTGCCATTGCAACCTCAGTATAGATAGCCCTTACAACCATGACAGATATTTCTAGTTGAACAAGTAAGTGCAGATTCGCTCTTTTTGTGAATAGAAGCCATCCAGATTGTCCACTTGGTCAACTATCTCTGAGGTAACACTGCCATGTTGCTCTCCATTGTTCATACTTGAAATAATATTGAAAAATACGCTTGACATATATTATGCATGTATATATTGTATATTAAAAAAACACACACCAAACTATCAACTTCTTACAAGCCCCAGTTGTTAAAACTTTAGAAGTTTTTAACTGTTATGACTTTAGAAGTTTTTAACTATCCTTCATAACATGTTAGCTAGTTACCTCTCTTAGGGTATGTAACCTTTAGGAACAAAAATATTAAACAATAAAAATGAGGGACTTAGGGTCTAATGCAGCCCACCCATATCACCACCTCAGTTGTGACAATAATAAGATATATCACATGGAATTGTGTTTGAATTAATCCATTTAAATGACGCAGAATAGTGGCTTCGGGATTTTAATGGTGACGGTAAGATTTTCTGCATGTCCCTCATTACACTGCACAGGTTGCAGCATCCTCCATCTGAGTATTTTGCAAAGCTTGCCTAATGTATAGGACATAATTAACATATTCAATAAAGGAAAACAACCTCAGTCTCCAAGTAATAAAAAACAAGAATGGTCAGTGCAACTATGTGCACCAAATTTGTAATATAAGACATCATCAGCTGAAACCGGTTTGGCTCAGTGGATAGAGCATCGATCTGTGGACTAAAAGGTCCCAGGTTCAATTCCGGTCAAGGGCATGTACCTTGATTGCAGGCACATCCCCACTGGGGGGTGTGCAAGAGGCAGCTGATCGATGATTCCCTCTCATCGATGTTTCTAACTCTCTATCCTTCTCTCTTTCTCTCTGTAAAAAATCAAATATATATATATATATATATATATATATATATATATATATTAAAAGACATCATCATAGTTCAAGCATATGCATCTCTTTACTTCACTACTTAGTAGGAAAACTGACTTCTGCTCCATTTCTACAATGAGAAGAATCCATAGGCTTTTGGAACTATCAGGGAGTCTGGACAACAAGTGGAATTGATGGGAGCTGTGGAGGAATTAAGCATGGATGCACCCATACAAAGAATGGAGGAAAGCCAACCATCGATATCTAGATGCTTGGCCCTGGAACAAACTACCTCTTTTCTCATGCTTTATTCCCTTTTCAGTGATCCTTACTTCATTAGATGAGTGTTATTTTCCTGTATACTGCCATGTTCTCTTTGGTTATGACTACCTTCTTCATCTATAACTGAATATGCAGAATTAATTTTACTAGGTTAAACATTGAAGTTACTAGCCAATATTTGAGTTCTGACCATATGGCAGGCTCTATTCTGAGTACTTTGTCCTGTATCATCTCACATAATCCTGGCATCAACACTAAGTAGGTATTACTATCTGTTTTATTAATGCCAGAGAAGTAATAATTTGGCTGAGAAATCTAATATTCTGTATTGCCTCTACATAGGTTCTTCTCATGTTAAGGGTGTGTTTTAGTCCTTTTCTTTGCAAAATCACATTACGTTGGCAGTTTTAGCTTAGTTTCTCTAACTTGGTTCTGTGGGCAGACTTGTAGGCCTAGATGATGTTAATTCTTTGAGCTCACTTTCCTGTATAAGACAAAGTTTTTTAAAAATCAACTACAAAATGGATAGGTATCTGTAAATGCTTTAATTCTCCATGTCCAGAAGAGTTGTCACCATAATGAAAGATTCTTAAGCTGGTATTCTTCTTGGCTGATGGCCTTTCCTGCTTCTGATATATGTACCTGCTCATTAGCAGGATGCATTGTCATCTCTGCCCTGCACTGAGAACCAGGTGTCCCAAGTCTTCAACATTGGCTCTGACTTTAGGCAATTTGTGATTTGGGGGAAGTTACTTTGCCTTGTAAGATGACAATGGTCTAACTAGAACATCTGCATGGTTCTTTCCAACTTTAAGCTTCAATTCATTATTATTAATGCTTATGGTGCTCTTCTTAAAGTGCAGGGCATGAACAGAAGACTATGGAAGTTGAAAGAACACTGAGCTCAACAGAGAAGTAAAAAAAATGATTGTGGAATAGTCAACATAAGAAAAATAATTACTTGAACTGTTATCTTTGCACATGAAAATCATCATGTAAATTTTGTTGGTTTCCTTAATTTAACAATACCTTCACATTGAAAAAGCATGCACCTGCCCACCCCCTTCCTAAGAGATACTAAATGCAAAGCATAACCTCTATTCCAACAGCTTTCAGTGAGGTTTATGAATCTAAATAATTAATCTAATGCTGTTTTAGAATAGCACAGAAAAATATATGAAATCACAGGATGATTAAAAACAACAGCAGCAAAAAAACATCTGGGAATATCATGAAACTCTCTTGGCCCCAACCACTCCAGAAAAATAAGTGTATATTTCATTCTTAGTGACATACAAAAAGGAGAAAAGAAATAATGTAGAACATAGAGAAAAACAGAAGAAAAACAGAACTGGTAATGCTGACTTTCAGTCCTAGACAGAAAATAAACTAAGGTCATCTGTAATGTAATACACTACAGTCAAATCTTAAAAATCCTTGATGCTGGAGATTGCTTTTTTCTTTCAAAAATATTAGTTTTTAACCACAGACTTAATATTAGGCCCTACTTGGAATTTGCATGTATTTTCTTAAGATTAACATCAGAGAACATTTCCTAAGTAGATAGCAAATATTACCTGGGTAAATAGTAGCCATGATGGTTTGAAGTAGCTAGTCAAAATCTAGAAGTTCTAAATTCAAATTTCATCTAAAAGTTGATCCTTATGAGACAAGTGAAAGAGACAACTAGCAGTGTATCATCTTCATGTCACATTTAAAAAAAATTTTGTTGAAGAATGGCAGAGGATACAGATGTTATATGGATTTCTTAACACATTTTTCATTTCCTAGGTCTCCTTCTCTTATCCTTTGTAATAGTGTGTTCTATTACTTTATTTTAAGAAGGCTTATCTCAGGCATATGTCCTCTCCATCCACAAACCTATGATGGCCATTCTGTTGTGTACCATTGTTTGCCCTCTTTCTTCTTTATAGCCATTCAAAGTCTATGCACCCTTCAAAATCTGTAGATGTTACTGAAAAAAAGGAATTAGTTTCCTGATTCCCTTGATTAAGATATTGAAAAAGAGGTGTTCCTGCCAAAGTGATGAAAAGACTTTAATAGAATCCTGAGGAGAAAGGAGTAACATTCCATCCAAAAACGTGAAATAGAGCAGAGAGAAGACAATGGGAAGAAAACAGACCCATGAGAATAAGATCTCAGTCATTAAAGTGAGGAAGAATGATGATGACTTAGAGCAAAAGTGATCATCAAAGTCTACAAGAGTTTAATTAAATGGCAAAAAGGACGCTTTGTATCTCTAAAAATGCGTGATTTGGGCTCTTACTATAAATTTGTTATCATAATTATAGTCTAATATTAAAAAAATATAGAGTGCTAAAACAAAGTGAAAAAAAAAACACCCCACAACCAAAAGCAAAAATAATAAAACAAACAAGGCTGAGTTGGGGCACTACTGTCATTAGCCTATACTCTGCTGCTGGCAGCTGGGTAATAGTCACCGCCAGGGGGCAGCAGCCTAGGGGAGAATGAGTAGGGACTTCAATGTATGGAATCATTGAGTTAACATAGGCTAAACTTTCCTTGGTTCCATTTGGTAGTCTCTGATGCTGGTAGACCTTAAAGTTCAAGAGTGAGCAAGAGAAATAATGCAGGGATAGGCCTAGGCTTGTGGGAGATAGTGCTATGTTTGCATATAGAAGACTAAACGGTAATTAAGATGCTTTCCTCTTTTCAAACAGTCAAATAGAGTTGAGACTTTTTAAATATAAAAAACTCCTATTTCAGGATAAAGAAAACACGGGAATGTGTTTCTGAGACACTAGCTTGTTAGGTAATCTTTGAAAAATTATGGGAGATGAGAAAGAATGCAGTGAGATGGAACAGAGAAACATGCCTTTATAATCAAAGCAGAGGGAAAGGGGACAGATTTGAGAAACTCTAGGTTTTTAAATTATATTTAATTAGTCCCTTAACAAATTTTTTATAATTAGATATTTTAAAAATCAGATTTATTGAGTTTGAATTTGCATAGGGTAAATTTTTAGGTATATAGTTTATTGAATTTTGACAAACTCATAGAGTCATATAATCACCACCATTATCCACAAGTGTGGTTGTGGGTTTTTTTTTTTTTGTGTGTGTGTGTGTGTGTGTGTTTTAATATATTCACTCTCCTCACCCCCAGCTACTGAGAATCAGTGCTCCAATTTCTATTCCCAGAGTTTTTGCTTTTTCCTTTAAATACCATCTAAACAGAATCATAAAGTCTATAGGCCCCTTGTGACTGCCTCTTTTCACTTAACATAATAATTTTGAGATTCATCCACTTTGTTGTGTTTATCAATAGATTCTTTTTATTGCTGTAAGCATTCCAGTGAAGGGATTTATCATACGTTGTTCATGTAATGGATTATTACAAATCTGAAATGTTAACACTTAAAAACATAGAGGTGATCACTGAAGTGCTGTTAGGGTTTCTGAACCCAATAAAGTAACTATTATTTCGCTCTATAAAAGTCTTATAAAGCAGTAGCAATGCAATTAATTTACTGTAGGGTTTTAGCAGTATATCTGCCAAATTCTCCCAAAATACCACGTGATAAGTAGGGGGTGGGGGAAGTGAGCTAGATGACAGCAGAGTGAGGAAGAGTCACAGCTGGTTGGACAATGAAACCCAAAGTGTGGACTTAAGGGCAGTTGTCAACCTTGAAGGACATCTCTGGTAGAGCTCTACAAGGCTCTCTCATTAATTCCACGCTGCTCGACATGTCAATTGACAATGTGGTTGAAGGCATCATGGATTTGTAACTTAATGGCTGGAATTAAAATAGAGAGGAAAATTCCTGCATTGGATAGCAAAAACCAACGTGCAGAAATACCTTAATGTGGTAAAAAGCTTAGTTGGTGGCCAAAATCAATGATGTGAAATTTAGGGGAGATTAAGGAAAACATATCAACTTGCAGTACACTGAGAGATCTGACTCAAGAGTAATTGTTAGGAAAATGTCTTACCAAATCAGCAAGTCTAAACTAAAAAAAGCAAGGGTCAAAATTTGAGGTTTGAATCATAGCTTGTCAGGCTTAGCAGCTATATTTATCTTGAACTATTCTTTCTGTCTCTAACTAGATTCCAGCCCATTGATTTCATTTTCCTATTACTAATTTCACACTGAGGAGCAGGAAGGTTCTGACAACTGACTGTGAGCAATATAATCACCTGCTGAGAAAAATCTAGACTGACAGTTTATAGCACCTGATGTTAGAGAAAATGTAACTTATATTTAACAGTCATCTTCTTAATTTTATTCATGGTTTAAAAAACTCCTATTTTGCTAGACCTCCCAATTAACATTCTCTAGAGCATCTTTCTGCAATATAAACCATCTCTTTTAAATTGGCTTAGTGCAGGAAGGGAGTAACTGTTTGCTGGATCTGTTACCACTGTAATTAGTTAGTTGTTAATATTAATAATAGGAACAAGGCAAAAGAGAGGCCAGACACTATAAGCATGGTCATCTGGGCATCTTCACCACAAAGCTGCAACTTTACAGGTCACTGGGGAAAAGGTCCAACAAAGGGGAAGATAGATGCATGCACAATAAAGTCTGCGTGACATAGGGAAGGTACTTGTATGCCAGTCTAACCTGGAAAAAAAGATAATTGGCCACGGGGGTGGAGGCACTGCAAGCCCGTGAAAACTTGGCAATACATAATCCCAAGATGAAGGAATTCTCTTTCTCTTATTCCTCTTGCTTTCCCCCTATTTTCTTGCACTTGCCCTCCACAATAGACACTGCCCATAGCTATGTGGACCTGTATTCAATGGACTGCAGTTGGGAACACAAGCTAAGCTATCCAGATCCCGGACTAAACTGTGCAAATATGTAATAGAGGTTCAGGGGAGTGGCTTCAGTCCTAGCTCTGCTGGAGACAAAATGGGACCTTTCTCTTGGTGGAATGGAGGTAGATGGGACCTTGGAAACTCAGGGGTTTAATTCCACAGAAATAAAACTTTCCACAATGCCCCAGACATTATTATTCCAACAGCACCCCACGAAGCTCATTTCTACCAGCAACAAGTGGGGGCATGGAAGATTTCCCACTGATAACAGATCCAGAGGTGAAACTCTACTTTTTGACTTTCCCCCTAAATGTTAGGGCATATTCACATTTCAGCAATTTAAGGGACACCACTAGGCACAACAACCTTTCCTGGAAAAAATTGTGTGTATGTGTGTGAGTGCACACATGTGCACACCTGTGGACTTAGAACTTTTGCCTTCTTATAAGGTGACTTCCTAATCTCTTCTTGACCAACCACTTGACCTGAATAAGTTCTGAAGCATACTTTAAGTTTTAAAGGAAAAGATATAGCAAACGTTTTAACTTTTATTCTCTATCGCTGGCATTACAAACAAAGAAGTTGAGCTCATCTGGTGTGGCTCAGTGGTTGAGCCATGAACCAGTCTACCTATGAAAAGGAGGTTATGGTTTGATTCCCAGTCAGGGTACATGCCGTGTTGCTGGCTGAATTCCCAGTAGGGGCTGTGCAGGAAGCAGTTGATCAATGATTCTCATCATTGATGTTTCTATTTCCTCTCTCTTCTTCTCTGAAGTCAATGAAAAAAATTTTTTTCAATGAAGTAATTGTGAGTCAAAAATAAAAAAGGTAATGGAAGATGAAAGAGAAGAGATTTCTAATTGAAAGGAATAAATTACAACCACTTTTCTTTTACCAACTGCAGTTTTGCTAATCAGATGAGTTACAACAGTGTTTATACATATAAACTACAGTCATGTGCCACATACCAATGTTTTGCTCAGTGACTAATGGCATATATGATGGTGCTACACCAACTAGGTTGTGTGAGTATTCTAATATATAAAAACCCATGGTCTGTAATGACTGACCAAAGGCTCCACCGAACACTGGAAGTCATGGTGACCCAGCACTGACTGCCGCCACAATGGGTGCAGCGACCCAGCAGTGACTGCCCAGGGGGCTTCGAGTCAGGCCCAGAGAGAGGCCTGAAGAGAGAGGCAGGGTCTAATCCGCAGCCTCTGGGGCAGCTGTTGATCAGCTGTTGCCTCTCTCTTTCTCTCTGGGCTTCTCCAGAAGCCTTGTCACTGTTTCTCTTCAGGTCTCTTTGGGGCTGTTGATCAGCCCCACCTCTCTGATCAGGCCTCGAGATAGGCCCAGAGATGCTGACTGGCATAGAAACCAAGCAATCAGAACCAAATTGGCCGGCAGGGGGCAGGGGAGGGAAGCTGGGGGCCAGATCAGGCCTGTAGGGGAGGGCAGTTGGGGGTGATCAGGCAGGCAGAGGCAGTTAGGGATGATCAGCCCACAGGGAGAGCAGTTGGGGGTGAGATAAGGCCAGCAGGTGAAGGAAGTTGGGGATGAGATCAGGCCAGCAGGGGAGGGTAGTTGGGGGCAACCAGGCTGGCAGGGGAGAGCAGCTGGGGGCGAGATCAGGCAGGCAGGCAGAGGGGTTAGGGGCAATCAGACAACGAGTCAGAGGCAGTTAGGGACAGGCAGGCAGGCAGGCAGGTGAGTGGTTAGGAGCCAGTGGTCCCAGATTTGGAGAGGGATATCCAACTTCCAGCAGTTGGACGTCCCCCAAGGGGTCTTCGATTGGAGAGGGTGCAGTTTGGGCTGAGGAAACCTCCCCACTAGTCCTATATAATAAAGAGGTAATATGTAAATTAACCCTCATGCCCTCACAAATGGCTGCCTAAGACCAGGCTGGCTGAGGGGTGGGGGGTGGGGGTGGGGGGGTGGGTAGTGAGGGACGACTAAATGACTGAACAAGAGGGCTGCATGGGGTGACCAGGTTGGCAGGGGGTTAGTGAGGGACAACCAAACAACTGAATAGCAGGCTGTGTACAGTGACCAGCCGGCGGTGGGGGGTGGTGGTGGTGGTGGTGTGTGTGCTAAAGGCGACCAGACAGATAGTCAGGTAAGTGATTAAGAGCCAGCGAGCCAGCGAGCCAGCGGTCTAGGATTGTGAGAGGGATCAGGCCTAAGCCAGCAGTTGGACATCCCCCGATGGGTCCCGGATTGAAGAGGGTGCCGGCTAGGCTGAGGGGACTCCCTCTGCCCCCCATGCTCAAATTTTGTGCACTGGGCCTCTAGTACTCTATAATGTTTGCACAGAAAGGAAATAGCCTAAGGATGCATTTCTCAGAGACACATCAATATTTTTCTCTCCCTCTCTCTCTCCCTCTCCCTCTTCCTTTCCCTCTCTCTTTCTCTCCTTATCCCTCTCCTTTGCTCTGACTTTCCCTCTCTCTCTTCTTCCCTCCATCCCTTTCACTCTATCTAGAAATCCATGGGAAAAATATCCTCAGGTGAGGATTCGCAAAGAAACAATTACCCCCATAATTAAGGTGCCACATGACTGTACTTGACATTAATGATGATGACTATCAAGAAACTTCCATAGAATAGAAATTTCAAAAACTTCTCTTCACACGTTGTGACCCTTGATTAAGTGCATTTTTCCCCCCTCAGGCCAAGGCCTTATGTGTTTATCTTTATTTTTTTATTTATTTATTTTTAATATATATTATTGATTTTTGACTGAGAGGAAGAGAAAGGGATAGAGAGTTAGAAATATCGATCAGCTGTCTCTTGCACACCCCCTACTGGGGATGTGCCCACAACTAAGGTACATGCCCTTGACTGGAATCGAACCCGGGACCTTTCAGTCCGCAGGCTGACACTCTATCCACTGAGCCAAACAAATTTTGGCTATGTTTATCTTTAAAATCTCCAAAACTTCAGGGTTAATTTGAAATGCAAGTTAATATAAGATTGTGAATGGACAATCTACCAGAGGGACAAGAGCTGTTTTACTTTCCTTAATCTGAGTAAATATGGTTTACATTTCACTAGCTTTGTTGTAGTCCAGACAAAACTGTTTCCATATTGCTTGAATTGTCCTTCAGAAGTGCTTTATCATTACTTTAATTGATCTGTCTAAACCAATTTAAATTAAACCACTAAAGCAATTTTCTAAAATGTAGCCTAAAGCAAACTCTTGTGGAATCTTCCCTTGGATTCTTCCTCTGTTGGCAAGAGATGGGCCTGGATTTCAGCACATTCTTTCCACTTACTAAGCAAACACTGATTTAATATGTACTGAAAAGAAAACAAAAGCCTCATTAGTATTTGCCACTGAAGACTGGATCACTCAGTTGTGTCTGCCAACCATGCATGGATTTTTCTAGCTTTCTTTTGATATACCAAAAGCTGGAAGTAATAGATACTATTATTCTACAAACTAGAAGATGAGAGAAAATAGCCAACTGCCATTTTCTCACTTCATTTAGTCAAATTTCAATCTTCTATGTTTGACAAGCTGACTTCTCTTCCTCCATTTTTTTGGTATGTGTAAAGGTTGACATAGTTTGGGCTATTATTCCTACTATTTTGTTATGTTGCATTATTTCAATGGATGTTTACTAATGTGTATTTTTGCTTTTCTGAATTGCATGCCAATGCCACTGTCATCAGCTTTAGTTCTATTCTTTGGCCTCTGAGAGACATGCAGGTAGCAAGATTTAAAGGGAAGACAGATCTCCTTTTCCTTCCTGGATTATTCAGCTAGGGGGCTGAGTTGCAAATACAGCCCCAGGCTCAGTCTATACTCCCCACCCTAGTTTCTGGTGGTGGCCAGAAAAGTGCCTTCTTGTACTCATGAGAACAGCTGTGAGGGCAGGAGGCTGGGAAACAGACCCTGGAAATAGGCAGCAAAGGATTTCGGGCCTTCTCAGAAAAACCTTCCTTCTGTTCAGAGCTATGAGGGCAAGGCCCTTCATCTCTCTGAAGCAGCACAACCCTGAATATAGGCCAGGGAGAGAGAGACCTCACCCTGAGGAAAGTTAGCTGCGTCCTATTCTTCCAGAATATGATGGCATCTATCCTAACAGGTTGAAGAAATAGAGGAAATGGAAACTGTCTGATTGTACTTATCTAGATTCTATTACCCCATGGCCCCAAGTGATTTAAAATTGAGTTTAACCAAGGTGCAAATTTATGGCACATTTTGCTTTGGTGGCTAGACAGCATTGAAATGTACTCATTAGCAAGGCCTTCTCAGCACTCACCATGGTCTGTGGCTCTTTCTGCTGGTGTGATATGTTTCAGTTAAACATATATGAGAATCACCCAGGAAGCTTTTTTTATTCCAATGCGTTGGTCCCACCCTAAAGATCCTGATTTTATTGGTTTGAGAGGGGTCCGAAACATTGGTATTTTTAAAACTGTTTAAATGCAGCTAGGAAGTTGGATGTGTATTGTTAGCCAAGAAATAACACCTAACTACCATGACTGCTATCCTTTCTGGGAAAATGAAGATGATGAATTTCTTCAGCATTTCCCCCTAAGAACTTCGGCAGAACCTGAGTTCTATGGAATGTTAATAAATATTTTGAGAACACACACACACACACACACACACACACACACACACACACACACAAATAGTTTCTGTGATCAAGTTTTGAAAACAGGGGACTAAGTTTTCCTTTCATTCAAAAATGGTTCCATTCAAAAGGTTCTGGGAGCCTTTGACATGCTAATGTGCACTGGCACACTTCAAGAGAGGTATAATAGTCAGTCAAGGTTTCTTGATCAGAGAAACACTTGATCATGAGACAATTTCAAGGCGCATCTCATGGGACTAATGCTCTATGAAACTCACTTTGGGAAATGTGTTTATGACTGCCCTGAGTCTCTGCAAGATTTGGAGAAATGCTGCCTCCTCGCCTAGTTCCCCGCAAGGCCACATTCCTCCTGCTCTTCTCAGCCACTTATTCTGAGGTCCCATAGGGGAATGGATGGGCCCTTGGGATTCCATTTAATTTCAGTCCAGCTCAATAGAAAAGAAGGCTAAGGGTACGATCATTGCATACCCATTAGGAGAGACTAAAGTCAATCACAGACAAGTCAACTTTTTGAAGGTAAAGATTTTTTTATTTTTTACCTTTTTCCTTTTTTATTTCCCCCCATATGGGAATAGAGCTTTTGTGGATAAGTGAACCATAACCATTTCCTTATATTTCTCCCTATTAGACCATTGATATTCTAAAAGAATGAAGACACTAATCTTAGGACTGTTGTGTTTTTTTTTGTTTTTTTTAAGCTAAACCCTATTCAATTGTTGACTTAAAAATAAACTAGTGGCCAAAGCATATGGAAATATAGCCTAAATAATGGTTTAAAATAAAGCAGTAAACCAGCAATGGAGTAAAAGACCATTGGTCTAAAGAAGCTGTAGAGATCATCCAGCCTAATTGCATTGATTTACAGAGAAACACCCAGAGGCTGGACTGGTGAAGTACATGCCTTCAATCCACATGCCCAGCTGGTAACCGAGACAAGACTGAACTAGGCCCCCTGACATCCCCCTGAGTGTCTCCCATGATCCCGTGCTGTCTCTCTATGTCTGCTCCCCAGTCCATAGCTCAAAAAAACAGAAATTATTTAAATTAAAATTCACCGAATTTCTTCCCTAATGTATGCATTCCCACAAATCAATTATTCACATGTAACTATTGTGGGCCATTTTTGCTACTTATTATTAGAAACAATTGCCTCTGGTTTCTGTTATTTTAATTACTAACCTCTTACCTGCTGAACCTAAAAATCCATGAAAATGTCATTATATGACCTGCTTTTACATATGCATCTCTTGTAGCATTTAAAACAAATGCCACACAACGTGTGAAGTACAATAAATATTGGCAACTGATTGAATTCTTTAACTTCCCATTTAGTAGTAAATTAATATAAGTGATTTAATGTTGATTCATATGAGAAGTGCATCATGATTCCATTTGTCTGCTGATGAAGTGAAAACTGTTTTAGTCTAGTTGACATTGCTGTTAGTGCAAGGCTTACCTCAAGGGAGTTTCTTTTCTTTTGTGTAAATACAGATTATTCTTGCCCACTTAACTGGTGAATAAGACCTGATAAGTATATTTTTCTTTGCACCTGGGAAGGGCATTCACTTGCAGAGTTTACGTTTTAAAGTTTAATTTCAACCTTATGTAAAGGAGCTTAAGTTTGGGAAATAGGAATTTTTTTCCTTTAAAATTCAGGCTCACTATTTCTAATATTCTTTAATATATATATAAAATCAAAATATAATTGATTTTTTACAGAGAGGAAGGGAGAGGGATAGAGAGTTAGAAACATCGATGAGAGAGAAACATTGATCAGCTGCCTCCCCCCTTTCCCCCCCACTGAGGATGTGCCTGCAATCAAGGTACAGGCTCTTGACCAGAATCGAACCTGGGACCCCTCAGTCTGCAGACTGACACTCTATCCACTGAGCCAAACCAGCCAGGGCTATTCCAAATATTCATAAATAAAATGGGCTTAGATGTCCCCTTGGACTAGGCTGAACATCCTAGAACAGTAAAGGAAAGCTTACTATTTTTATTTTTTAAATGCTTAGCTTAGTTGTATAATTTATTTCATGATGCTTTCTTTTAGGACTAGAGACTTAATTTATATTTCTTCATTTCTCTTCTGGCACTAAGAATTCTTATGTAATATTAAGAAATTCACCCACTGCAGATTACCTTCCCTGCCACTTTCCCATCTCAAGGGAGGGGGACTGTACACATTGTAGGCTCCTCAGAGAAGACCAAACATGCTCACACTTAAGTAAAGAGAAACATCCTCTCTTCAGAATGTTGCCAAGCATGTAAGCCCTCAGAAGATGCTAGCTGAGTTGACTGGAATGCATGACATATGTAGAACACTAACGAAAATGGGGAAGAATAGCCTGGGAACAAAAAACTCAGAGAGGCATGAGAGCTGTCTTTAGAGACTGGGAGGGTAACAGGATAGAACTGACTCCGTAAGACCCTCAAGGAGGGGGACTTTAGGGAGACAGATGTTGCCTCATTGGGGAAAAAAGGCATTTCTAATAGAGCTGTCAGAATAGGAGGATGCTTACTCAAGCAAAGAGCAGTCTATCACTGCAAGTTTTCAAGCCTGGAATGGGTGACAACTTGACAGGGATGCTGAACAGAAGATTCAAATATTGAAGAAGAGTGGGGAATATAAGGGAGCTTTCAACAGTGAGAATTAATGGAAAAATTTAATCACCAGCAGGCACACAGGTATCTGGGAATGCTGTACATTTCTTATTTTCAAAGCATTATGGGAGAAGTAGGAGCATCTAATTCTAAGGTGTGATGTCAGCACACTTTCTCACTCAAATAGGAGAATTAAGCGCTGATCATTCCACTTCTTCAGCCCATGGCTCTGGGGAATGAATCAATGGAGGATTCATTTAAGAGCTAACATAGCATCATTATCTTCATTTATTAATGTATATTTGCTGGGTACATACTATGTGCTAAGTACTGCGGATGGAAGTGATAGCCTGCATGCTGCTTCATTCTCTATTCTAAAATCCCTCTCATCTAAGTCTTTGACTATAGTTGTCTTCCACATTAAAAGTCCCTAAACAATGGGACAGTCCTTTAGTTAGTTATCTTGTACCGCCTGCCACTAGCACGGTAAAATATTAGAAACAATAACATTTCAAGCTGCCATCTGAGTGCTAAGAAAGAAAATCTCCTTTTTCTGATAGACTGCTATTTCTAACCTGAGTGTTAAAGATAGTTTAACCTCCTTGCCTATTCATGTTGCCAGAGGCTTGATTCCAGATTCAATGTGATTATGAGAATTGTAAGAGGCAAAAAAAGGGAAAAGTTGTTAACATTTCCTGAGATCTCAGAGGAGATTGCCTAGCATTTTGAAAAATTAGGGCTCTGGGTTTCTATCTTAGCAGAACCTGTTCTGTCCGTGGAACCCGATGTCACCTGATCTCACAGCAATTGCCATTCCTGGGAATTGTCTACAGATTTCATTTCATTTTCTTCCCACTTCCAGTAGGAGCTGTGGTGTCTGCTGTGTTCTCTATAGCAAGACACATTTTTGTTTTCATACTCAGTAAATTATAAATAAGGAATAAATCTGCCTCCTGTTATTGTGATGGAAACAGTTGTGGAAAGCGAGGAGGGTCCTTGCATGCACCGGGTTCCAGAGCACCCTGATAGTCAATTACCACAGAAAATGGGAGGTAGTTACCCGTGCTTTACAGGGCTCTGATCACATCCTGGCTCTACCGGGAAATATCCAACCTGCTGAAAGTAAGCCGCAGTTCTTAAGGAACCAAATCAAGCACCCTCTCAGGTGTAATTCAAGTGGTCTTCACTCGGAAGGATATTTTGACTAAATAAAATAGTAGCACAAGGTGATGTTACTAATTATTCTCTATGCCCATTATGACCATTCAATTATGCTCTCTTCTTTTTTCCCAGCCAGCACTCAGCAAAAACCGGAAAATAAGACTCTACCAATGGACTGTTTTCAAAGTTAGATGTGCTCTGCTTCCTGTCTAACTCATTTTTCTCTTGAGTTTATACTTCTATCAAAATTAAAGTTACCACTGTCTGCCGAGGTCGGTTTGGCTCAGTGGTAGAGCATCGGTCTGCGGACTGAAAGGTCCCGGGTTCGATTCCGGCCAAGGGCATGTACATTGGTTGCGGGCACATCCCCGTTAGGGGGTGTGCAAGAGGCAGCTGGTCGATGTTTCTCTCTCATTGACGTTTCTGGCTCTCTATCCCTCTCCCTTCCTCTCTGTAAAATATCAATAAAATATATATTAAAGTTACCACTGTCAGTAGGAAATTATGGAAGGAACATACTCTATGCTAACATTGCTACCCAGGTTATTAGCAGAATAATAGATGTAGAATCTCTTTAATATGTTAGTGTACAGGACAGAACTTTACATAACTCTCAGCATCACTTTAAACATGAATAAGAATTGTTTTTCTAATAGTCTAGAAATATCCTAGGACCATGGTTCTTAATGCTGTCTAACTATCAGAATCAACTTCAGATCTGCAAATAACAGATACCTAAGTGCAATCCTAGACTTGTTGAATCAGATCTTTAAAGGTTTTAAGAGTTTAAAAAAGCTCCAAGAGAGAGTCCACTGTGAAGCCAGGTTTAGGGGCTGCACTTGTAACATGTAGAGTCTCTTTCAAGGTCAGGCAACATGCATACTTTTACAGCCCTATTAAGATCATCTAACCAGGCTACTTTTAATAAATGCACAGTAAAAACAAAAACACCCACTTAAATCCAGTATACATTAGGAGAATTCAAAATGGAGATGTCTAAATTATGTTTAAGTCTTTTGATTAAAAGGATATACAGCAGGTCCTGCAATAACATAGTTTCAATATAATGTTGATGAGAAGCCAAAGGAACTTAACTCTTGTTTGTGTCAATTAGCCCTAGAATAAAACTGGTTTCATTATCCATCATTTTGCTTAAAGTTGCAGAACCTATTGAGGACATTAAGTGAGACCTAAGTGTAATTTAAGACATGGAAAAGAATAAAGTCAGACACTTACACCATATGCAAAAATTAACTCATGGAGCAAAGACCTAAAACTATAATACTCTTACAGGGAAACATAGTAGGCCAAAAGCTTTGTGACATTGGATTTAGCAATGATTTCCTGGATGTGACACAGAAAAGATAGGCAATAAAAGTAAAAATAGGCAAAATTAACTACATCAAAAACATCTGTATATCTGCATAAAAAGGACACAATCAACAGAATAAAAAGGCAACCTACCCAATAGAAAATATTTACAAATCATGTTTAATATGGGGTTAATGTTCAGAATATACAAAGAACTCATAAAAATCAACAGCCAAAACACAAATTGGCAGATTAAAAAGCACATTTCTCCAAAGAAGACACAGAATGGCCAATAAGCATATGAAAAAATGATTAATATCACTATTCATAAGGGAAATGCAAATCAAAACCATAATAAAATATCCCCTCCCACTTATTAGAATGAATACTACCAAAAATAAAGTAAAAAAGTAAATAGCAAGTGATGGCCAGGATGTGTAGAAATGAAATAAAATCCTGGGCACTGTTGGTGGAAATATAAAGCAGTGCAAAAAGCTAAGGCAATTTCTCAAAGAGAGTTATAATATGACATAGCGGCTCTACTTCTGGGCATAGATACAAAAGAATTGAAAGCAGAATCTTGTAGAAACATTTGCACACCCATGCTCACAGCAGCAGTAGTCACAATAGCCAAAGAGGTAAAGTAACCCAAGTGCCCATTGCTGGATGCATGGGGGTGTAAATAAGAATATTTAAAGCTCATTTGGGTAACATTTAGTTCAAGTTAGAAGCGAAATGTCACATATACACACAATGGAATGTTATTCAGTCTTGGAAGAAAATTTAACACATGTTACAACATAGACAAACCTTGAGGACATTATGTTAGGGGAAATAAACCAGTGAAAGAAAAACAAGTACTGCATGATTCTATTTGTATGAGGCATCTAAAGTAGCCAAATTCATATAGACAGAAAGTAAAATGGTCATTGCCAGGGGCTGGGGAAAGCAGGAAATAGGGAATTTGTATTTAATAGTCATGGTTTCATTTGTAAAATAAAAAAGTCCTGAAGATTGGTTGCAGAACAATATGAATATATTTAACACCACTTAACTGCTCACTTAGAAATGGTGAAGATGGTAAATTTTATGTCATGTGTTTTTCACCACAAGATAAAAAAGATATAATTTAGGAAATTTGCTATAAAGTGAATTTTGGTTAAGAGACTTCTAACATCATCCTGTTTCCCATTTTAAAATCAAAAGATTTCATCTACATAATTAATCTGGAGTATAATTAAAGAAAAATAAATTAAATATTCAGCAAACATTAAAAAATATAAATGGAATACATAATTTTCTGATAACAAAATACTCAAATTTTCTGATAACAAAATACTCAAAATATAAGTAACATCAACATTTTATAGATCACACTTTTATAAGTAGATACATTATTTAGTGTTAAACGTTTTAAGGTATGGTTATGCATTTCAAATGGCTGTGATTGAGATCTGCAGCCACAGATGATCTTGAGTTTTACACCTCAAATTTAATCTCTCTTCCCCCCCCCCTTTTTTTAAACTGAGAATTGGGGAAGCTATTTACCATATCTTTTGCTCTTCTCTGGGAGATACCAGACTAGCTTGTTACCATATTCTGCATGGGGTGTAAATAAGAGTATTTAAAACTCATTTGGGTAACATTTAGCTTAATTAGAAGCAAGAGTTTTCTCTAAAGAGTTCTGTGGCATTAAGTTGTCCAATGACTAAAGTATTAACACATTAGCAGTTTGTGCCTATACTGAGCAAACCAAATGACTTGGCTATTTATTTCACACTGTAGCTGATATTAGATTTACATATGGATGCTCTATTTTATTTTGATCTCACTGATGAAGGCTGCAGCATCTATACTGGAAATAACCTAGTAGACATGACATAGAGATCCAGTTCTCTGTATTTGAACAGTAAGTACCTCTTTAGAGTAAATTTGTACCTTAAACATCCTTAAATCCATAATTAAATTAGCATGAAAAGTATTAAGTTTTGACTTAAACTTCTGTAAAAACTATAGATGTTTTTAGTATGTATACAAATAAAAACATGGAAAATATCTGTACAGATACAATAGTGGAGCAATCTGTACCTTTTAAATTTGGGTCAGTGGTAGAGTAAATAATAGATCATTTATAGGAAAGCTTACTTTATATTCATTTTTCTCATTTTAGCCCACCACGATACAATGGAGGGGTTCTTGTTTCACTTACAGCTAAAGAAAGAGAGACTTTGAAAGAGCATAAAAGTTGCCCCAAACAACCCAACTCCGATGTATAAGGGTCTAAATTTGAAGATGGTTCCATTGACTCCAAAGTATTTTGTTCTACGTGTCTAAGCATTGAATTTCCTTCCATTTTTAGAATACTCACCTTCACTAATCCAGCTGAGTCATAGTAGAAAAGTGCTGTGAACTATGACTTATATTTTCTGCATTTTTGGAATATAAATCCTAAATTTAGTCTTCAGAGATGTGTCTATTATATCTTGGAAAGTCTAGTGATATTATGAAAAATATTCTATGTTTTTGATGCTGCAGATAAAATTCTAACTTATTTAAATACCCATTTTTTATTATAATGGGGTATTCTCCTCAATAGCATTATAATCATTGAGAGGTATTAAAATTTAATGTATATTACTCTTTCTTTAGCATTGTATTTAAGCTAAATGATACTAGTTAAAAGAGAATAAATGTTTTATATGGATGAGGACTCTCATGTAGGCACAGAATCCTAAAATTTTAAATTGGAAATATATAACTATTGCCTAAATAGTTATATATTCTTTTCCACGTTGCATCCAGGGCATAAGTTAACCAGGAAAAATATTCTATTCTTCTCCAAAGCTTCTCAAATATAAAATTCAAAATATGCTTTTAAATATACATTCTAGGTCCTTTAAATATGTTAGTGTGGACTAACTTAAGAACCATTTGCATTTCTAGTTATGCAGAAATTATACTCTTGGAAAATCAGTCTATAATATCCCATTAATTTGTCATATCATCTGTTCATTCAACAATTTACCTAATTAAGGTGAAGAACTGTTTAACAGACTTCAGGCTCCTAATCCAAAGTGTGATTATTTAAAATAATAGTGGCTACTTTTAAAGCCATAAATTCTTGATACAATAATCACCAACGATATTAAATCTTATCTAAAATCTTCATGTATTAGTTATTGTTACAATTTTATCTTAGATGCTTGGAATTTCAAAAACTTCAGTCAGTCACCATATGCATATATGTGATATCTCTAAATGGAATTGTGATAGAAACACAAAATGTCTAGTCTAGAGAGTTTGAAAAATTAGTAAAGACAGTTTGAACATTTAAAAAGAGAGTCTGAGCCAATTAGAAACCCAGTCTTACCTGAAATGTGTTAAATGCCTCTGGATGTCCAGATCTAGAATTGGAGTGGGCCTGGAAGATCCCAGGGGTGATCTATCTTGGCTCAGGAGGTCTTGGAATTCTTTACAAATTTGTCTAAAATAAAAGATTCAAAGTTGAAGTTGAACTCTTGAAATGGGGGCTTTTAACTTCATACCATGGTAGTTTATGACAGATTTGTTTTCTCTTTTGCTAGAGGTCTAGACACAATTTCATAAACAACCTGCGAAGTTCCATCCACAACATGCAGATGAGGTTCACAATGAGAGTGTTGCTCTCAACATAGTATGATCATAAACTTTTCCAGTAAGCTACAGTCCAGGGGCATTGATAAAACCAAGGTTAAAGTTATGGTGAATATTCACAGGTTAACCTCAGAACAAGGGAAAAATCTATGTGAAAAGATTATAAACAATCATTACTTTTTAAATTAAAATATGATGTTGAGGCGATATCATATCTATAAAGAAGTTTAAATCAAGTTATAGGCTTATTCCAGAGCCATGATTTGAGTAAACTTTAGAAAAATCCCCCCTTTCCCAATATTTCATTATAATTCAGACTCTTGTAGACTAAATTCATAGTTTAATATCTGATGTGGTTACTTATGCACAATGTCATCCACTAGCCTCACAAAAATGATTGTCATGTTCCATGTAAGGGCATTTGCTTGCTGTTTTTCATACTTTAAATTATTACGATTTCTGATCATTGGTTTCAGTTTTAATTGCCACATTATCATGTATGGTATATAAAAGTAAAGGCTTTGTGATATATACTCCAAACGACATATTCTAAAGAAGTGAAACATTTTTTAAAACAATGGCAACAACACACTATATCAACATAGTAGTAAAGCGTGAAGGAGAGGACTCCCCAGAAGTTGCTGAAAATAATATATCTTCTAAAGTGAGGCCACTCCACATTCAAGGGATTATATGATTGTGAGTAGATTTACTTGTCTGGATTAACAGTGGGCAGTCATAAAATATAACCATGTAGCCCTGACGATAATCATCCATGTAAGCCAAAGACAAGTATGAAAGAGCCAATGTATTCTAGGTGATGGTTATTCCATGGTCCCAGCCACTAATTCCTGCCCAAAGCATTTGTGACATTAATAAATAACTACTAGAAAATGATAAAATATTTTTGTTGTTGTTAATCCTCACCCAAGGATATTTTCCCATTGATTTTTAGTGAGAGTGGGAGAGAGAGAAAGACAGAGAAACATCTGTGTGAGAGAAACACGTTGATTGGTTGCCTCTTGCATGAGTCTCAACCAGGGTTTGGGCCAGGAAGGAGCCTATAACCAAGATACGTGCCCTTGGATGGAATTGAACCCAGGACCCTTTGGTCTGCAGGCCTATGCTCTATCCACTGAGCAAAACCAGCTAGAGTGAAAAATGACAAAATATCTTGAAGCTCACATACTTTATCACTGAGCTAAAATTAGTGGAGTCTTGTTTATTATTAGGTGCTTAAAATGTATTCAATTCTTACAAAGATTTTTTAATGAACAGTGAGCTTCATGTTTATCGCCAGTATTCAAATATTGCTTTACTTCACAGAATTTGCCTTGTTCCTTTTGAACAGAGGGGAAAGCAAAGAGGATTATGGAGAGAGGAAAAACCAATGATCAGAGGTAAGTCTTTATTTGCCCTAAAGAAAGCAGGATCCTCCATAGGCCCCTGCAGGTATTGGTGAGTCTCGACAACATCTAAATGCATGTTTTCACAACAGCATGTTTGTACTTCCATTGAGAATATTTGATCTGAACTTTTCACTTTTCCTGTTCTGAGTTAGACTCAGTTGGCTGACTTTCAGGTATGTAAACTATTTTTAATAAATAGCAACTCAAGGTAAGTGTTTAATGGCATCAAATGATGATGTCTGTGGCATCATTATCTGTTGTGCTTTGTGTTACTTAATAGTTGGCTATATTATCTTTGTTTTAAGCAAATTTCTAACTAAAGTTTCAAATACAGAC
Source organism: Vespertilio murinus (assembly GCA_963924515.1). Classification (NCBI taxonomy): domain Eukaryota; kingdom Metazoa; phylum Chordata; class Mammalia; order Chiroptera; family Vespertilionidae; genus Vespertilio; species Vespertilio murinus. Next base: position 127,272,655 of record OZ004705.1, on the reverse strand, counting down.
TAATGCTATCATTTTTCAGATTAGCAAAATGAATTGCTAGCTGGTAGGCCATCAATATGAGCCATTATTATAAAAATATATTGGAGTTGTTTAAATATATGTTTTTTAAATTTTTCTATTAGATTTAAATATATTAAAAATTAAAATGAAGGTTGAAACATTGCTTCAGTTCTTGTGTTATGATAAGGGAATTATTTGGATAATTGAGCAAACTAATTTATTATATTAAGCTATATCAGGAGAAGTTTCAGAATTCTCAGTATTAGATATTTGAATTTGCTGCTTAATTCACTGAATTAGGACAGCTTCTAGACTTGAAAAAAAGATGATAATTTTGTAGATATCCTGTAGGCAATTATCATCATCATCTCATATGACACAAAGTTATTATTTTTATGTCTAGTTTCATTCTTATTTCAAATTTTATTTATGAAGCTACAATAAGAAATATTCTTATTTCTTCAAACAAAATGTCACATTATGAATTATGTAACAAAAGATGATCTTAGGTGAATCATAAATTCTAACTTTGTCACTTACGTCATTGTCCTTAAGGACACAATTTTTAGCTGATGACTGAATTGAAAGTTCTCTATTTCCCCTGTTGATGATTAATGGTATGGTAACGCTCAATTAAAACTTGTTAACTATTTTGCTTTACCTTTATGTAGATCAAATGTTAATCATATTTAGTTCTAAATTTAAAGAAGATGTTTAAATGTGTTTCCATAAATCAAATACATGTTTTGTCTATTACTTTTTAGATTTCAAAAATTTTCTAATTGTTTCTATCTCTCCTCATAAATAACTATCTAATTACACCAAAGTATTTTGATTAATCAACTAAGCACTAGAAATAAAGTGGAATCAGGAGGCTAATGACACTTAATCAACGAACCTTCATACAATTATACATTTGGTAATATAATAAAATACAAGTGAATATGTTATTCATAGAGATAAAAAATAAATATGTAAGCCAATGCAGGTCAGCAATTGGATATCTCATACAAAGAATTTTGAATTTTTTACATATTTTTGACACAATTGTCACTCTTAAGAATTAGGGATTTGTGAGAATGTTTATGTAGGCTGCTTAATTTCAACTCTGAATATTTTAATTAAAAACAGCCAATGCTTTACTATCAGTGAAGTAGAAACCACTCAGAACACATGTTGGATCTATTGGTAAGTTGCAGAAAAAGTGTGTTATTCCAATAGCCATCCTAATGAGTGTGAGGTGGTATCTCATTGTGGTTTTGATTTGCATTTCCCTAATGGTTACTAGTAAAGATATTGAGCATCTTTTTAAAAAAGTGTGTTATTCCTACACATCCTTTATCTACTTAATTTGATGTCTACTAGTACTGTATAAGTTTGCTATAACTGCATTGTTTCTGATTCTTCTTTTTTAAAATATATTTTTATTGATTTCAGAGAGGAAGGGAGAAGGAAAGAGAGATAGAAACATGAATGATGAGAAAGAATCATTGATCAGATGCCTGCCTCCTGCATGTCAGGTGCCCTGACCTGGCTCATAGGTTGATGCTCAACCACAGAGACTTACCAACCAGATTGTCTCAGATTCTTAATTCTCATTTCACATTATCTAATAAGAAGACAGATGGATATAAATAACCAAATATATATATATATATATATATATATATATATATATATATATATATAAAGGCTCTGTTCTAATTTCTAGACGTTTATGGCCTGTATACTTCCTGTAAAATAAGGTCTTTGAAACTAGAGAATTAAATTTTTGCTTGATATTTATGGTCTACAAATGTTCATCTATGGGCAGAAGAATCAAAGAAAAGTACATGTTTTCACAATACTTTATGAAGTCAAAGGTCAAAATGTCACCTAAAATAATATACATGATTTAGATCCCAGGTGGAAAGAAAACCCAACTCCCTGGTTGAATCTACTACTCTATAACAGATCTCAGCATATCTTTGACAAACAGGCAAGTACTTCTCTCGAGTTCTTTTAACATTTATTCCCGTGAAAACAAAACCTCAGCATCGGTTTGAATGCACTGACTCCCAGACCCTTCCACAGAATGCAGAAACTCCCAAGAAAAAGGACTGGTGTTTGGAATGTCAATGGCGGCTGTGGTGGTAGTAGTGAACAGTTATAAAACCATTCCTGCGGAAGGAAGACAGGGAGAAGGAGTTCTCTGCTTTATAATATGCACAAAGAAGCCACCAGAAAATGCGAAGGTGTTTTCTCTTTCTGAGTGCCTCCCCCCTTCATAGAAAATGAAACACTGAGGATAAAGCGACATAGAGGTGACCCCATTGGCTTACTTGGTCGCTAGGATCATCTTTTTTCTTGCTGTCTGTTCTTTCTGTTCCATATGTTGTCTGGCAAGATGCTCTCCTACAGCTTTGGCTGGAAACTCTGTCTCACAAGTGTAGCCAAAATCCCGAGCCAAGTGTAAAGCCTCCCCTGTTGGCAGACAAAAAAGTCAGTTTATCAGGATTGACCAAACTCAGGAAGAGAAATGCCTTATATTTTCCTCAAGCCTCATTCCTGGCTGTGGTCAGACGGATCATTTTTTTTTTCCTGTTTATTCTAAATAATCCTAGGGAAAGGACCTTTGGGGGGATGGGGTAGGATGGGTATGATGAGGAGAAACCGAGGAACAAAAACTACTTACCAGGTAGGGGTATGTGGAAAGTCAAGGGGAAAACACAGAACTGCAGTCTAGGAGTTTTGACTTCCCTTGAGGTTCTGGCCATTTGGCCAGACTGACATCTGAGATTCAGGGGCAGTAGTTAATGCCCTTGGGAACAAGCTTCCTGGGTATGTCATCTTGTTGCTGCTCAACCTACAGCCCATTCTCAGTATATCCCAAACATTCAGCTATCTTTTCCAGGGAACCTATCAAAATATTGGCAAAACGTCTAAATGATTTTTCAAAGAAGCTAGAACACTTTGGAAAATGAGATAAATGAACGCTATTGGTTTTATATCAGTATGTTGCTAACGAGAGTATACTGCATCATTACAGCAGTAGCATTATCAGGCTTTATGGTTAGCTTCAGTAACTTACAACACTATGTACAATGCTTCTTAAGTACATTACAAAATATTTGAAGCTTCATCAGTATAATAAAATCGTAAATAACTTTGGTTCTTCCATAAAATCTTAAACCCGAAGTACATTTTTAAGAAATGGGGCAAAGCCGAAACCGGTTTGGCTTAGTGGATAGAGCGTCTACCTGCGGACTGGAAAGGTCCCGGATTTGATTCCGGTCAAGGGCATGTACCTTAGTTGCGGGCACATCCTTGTAGGAGGTGTGCAGGAGGCAGCTGATCGATGTTTCTCTCTCATTGATGTTTTTAACTTTCTATCCCTCTCTCTCTTCTCTGTAAAAACTCAATAAAATATATTTAAAAAATAAAGAAAGAAAAAGCTCCTGATATATTTTTTAAAAAAAAGAAAAAGAAAGAAATGGGGCAAAAGTGGTTTATTGGTAAAGATTTGCTGATGGACTTTGGTCTGGAAAACAGCAGTATTTTTAAAGTTCAATCAATCCAACTCTCACTCAACCAGTAAAAACATTTAAAAGGCAAGCTTTCACTACCTACTTTATTCAAGGCACAGTGCTAGGGAAGAGTAATGGGGGATGCAAAAGGACATCCAAGATTATCCCTATTTATAGGAAGTTGACAGTCATACCAAATACTAGTCACAGCAACAACAACAAACACAAAAACACCTTATTAGCACTTTAAATTTATATTGCACCTATAGAAGTAATATCTATAATCTGTACATGTTTGTTGACATAGTTGACATAATATATAATACAAGCTATTGTCTTACAAGAATCAAATGAGTGTTAGGGATAAAATATTTCACATAAGTTCAAAGGAGGTAGAGGTGATTTAACAGCCACCAGGTCAATCAAATGTTGCCATGAAAAATTTTAAAGTCAGGCTTGATATCCAAATCATATGATGTTTTCATGGTGATTAACCAAAGTTTTCATCTAAGATGTAATGGATTTAATTCTGCTTTATATTCACTGAATAACACCATAGTGGATAATTTGATATCAGAAAGAAGTAAAAATGGTTAATATTATTACAGAGTAGGAATAGTGTACAAAGTAAATATACAAAATAGACTAGTTAATATTAATAAAACTTTGATATATTTTGCTCAGTAAATATATTCATTTTTTCTGGAAATGAGAAATCATAATTTTCCCCCAAATTTAATAAATCTTTATTGCTCAGATTATTATAATTGTTTCTCCTTTTTCCCACCATAGCTCCTTTCCACCTGGTTCCCACCCCATCCTCTGACCTTACCCCTCCCCCATTTGTCCTCATCCATAGGTGTATGATTTTAATCCAGTCTCTTTCTGCACCCCCACCCCCCTTTACCCCTGATAATTATCAATCCACTCCCTTTCTTTGCCCCTGATTCTATTATATTCACCAGTTTATTCTGTTCCTCAGATTTTTAATTCACTTGATTTTTAGATTCACTTGTTGATATATATGTATTCATTGATTACAATTTGTATCTTTTTTCTTCTTCTTCCTCTTCTTAAAGAATACTTTTCAGCATTTCATATAATACTGGTTTGGTGGTGATGAACTCCTTTAACTTTTTCTTATCTGTGAAGATCTTTATCTGCCCTTCAATTCTGAATGATAACTTTGCTGGGTAGAGTAATCTTGGTTGTAGTTTCTCGATATTCATAATTTTGAATATTTCTTATCACTCCCATATGGCCTGCATAGTTTCTGTTGATAAATCAGCTGATAGTCATATGGGTGCTCCCTTGTAGGTAACTGTTTTTCTCTTGCTGCTTGTAAGATTCTCTTTGTCTTTTGTTCTTGGCATTTTAATTTTGATGTGTCTTGGTGTGGTCTTCTTTGGATTCCTTTTATTTAGGTTTCTGTGTCCTTTTTGGACTTGTAAGTCTATTTCTTTCATGAGGTGGGGGAAGTTTTCTGACATCATTTTTTCAAATAGGTTTTCATTATCTTGCTCTCTCTCTTCTTCTGGCACCCCCATAATTCTGATGTTGGTACGCTTGAAGTTGTCCTAGAGGCTCCTTACACTATCTTCAACTTTCTGGATTCTCTTCTCTTCTTGCTTCTTCAAAGGTGTGTCCTTTGCCTCTTTGTATTTCAAATCTTTTACTTGATTCTTGTATTCCTCTAGTCTGCTGTTGTTGTCTCTGTATAATATTTTTACTTCAGTCAGTGTATGTTTTCATATCCTCGAGGGTCTCATTAAATTTATTGGCCTTTTCTAGGAAATTCTTGAAAAACCTTATAATTGTGGTTTTGAACTCTATATCCAGTCTTTTGTTTTTCTCCATTTCTTTCATTTGAGATCTATTTCCTTGTCTCGGCATTTTCACTGCTTCCCTGAGTTGTGTGTCTGGTATATTATATGGCCCGGTGGGTCAGCCTCACCAGTTACCTGAGGTAGACACTCTTGGTGTTCCCCTTTGTAGACTGTGTACAGCCTTGTTGTAGTTAAGTCTTGATTGTGGTTGGTACCACTGGGAGGAATTGACCTCCAGGCCAATTGGTTGTGAGTATTAGCTGTGTCTACTGCAGAATACCCTCTGTATTGGAGACAGTCTTATAGGATCAGACTTGCAAAATTGCAAAAGCCTCTGTGCTCAGTTTGGATGGGGCAGAGTCTCAGGGCTGAGCCGACAGTCTTGGCTTCCCCTCAGCCCTGCCCTTGTGCACGCACCTCAGACCTCTGCCTTCTGTGGCTCCCCTGAATTTCTGCCTGACAGTCCAGATTCCCCTTGCAAGAGCGTGGGTGCCCCATGGGTTGGGTCTCTGTAGTTTGGAGCTTCCAACTCCTTCCGTTAGGGAGAGGCCATGACAACCTCCATGGTCAGACTTCGTTGCATGCATTCACTTGTGCATGACTATAGAACCTGCCCGCTGCCACTTCCAGCTCCCCAGAGTCTCCCAGTTTCCAACTCTCCATGTGCCTTTCTCTACAGTCCAGATTCCTCCCATATGAGCATTGGTCCATGGGGTTTTGGCTGGGGTTGGGTGACTCCCTACCTTAGCGCTTTGCGGCAACCATGATCAGTGAGCCTCTCTCATTCTTTCTAGTTATAGATTTTTTCCACTCAGCCAGCTTTCCTGTGGTTTTGGATGATGTCCATTCTGTCTTTTAGTTGTTGTTTTGAAATTATTGTGCAAGGTGGCAGCTTAGGTGCTTACCTAGGTGGCCATCTTGGTTTCTCTCCCCGAGGAAATCATAATTTTTTAGTTTGGGGAACTCATTTATAATTAAGGAAATAGAAAACAGGAAAACATTTTAGGATAATATAGAACCGAGAAAATATAATCCTAAGAATAATTTCATCTTAAATTATTTTTGGACACCTTACCTTTATTGCAACTATGAATGCTACAGGGGAAAAAGGTAAATAAATTCATAAGAATTTTTTCAAACATTTTAATTATAAAAAATTTCAAACATATTGCAAAGTTGAAAGATTTTGACAGTGTATTGCCATATGTCTGACTTTAATATTGTACTTGCTTTATCAATATCCACTCATATTTCTTTACCTCTACTTATTCATCAATACATATTATTTTTTATGCATTTCAGAGTAAATTATAAACTTCTGTATACATCTCCCTAAAGACTTCAGCATTATGCAATTAAACTGGTTCAATATTTACTTATAGTCTTTTCCTAAAAGCTTTTATCTCAAAAGTTTTCCCTGATGTATATTAATGAGGAAGAAGGCTAAAAACTATTGAACGTTGGTTTATTTCTATGATTTATACCTACTGAGTAAAGAGAAACTGGTAGGGGTTCTGTCCTGTTTTTTGATGTTTTTTTTGACAGAAAAACACATTTATATGCAGATTAGTTAATATCCTGATAAGAAGTTTCAATGTGTACAAATATTAAACAAGCATTAAAATTAGACTCATATGTATGCAAGTGTGTTTAATTTTTATTTATGTTACCAATAGACACTAATGTTGTCATTCATTCTTTTTATCCATTCAATGAGTGTTTAACAACTTTTAAAAAATTATTATTTCTGCAATATGAGAAGTCCTGTTCTAGGTCTTGGAAGAGTATAGTTCAATACACAGTATAAATATTACCATGAGGTAAACATGTTAGATCAGACAATGTTTGATGAACTATCCCATCTTGATCCCTCCCTACCCTCTGTATTCTGTTTCAATGCAGCTGCAACATATAAATCTTAGGTAAGATTTTTATATTCATGTGCTAGAAAACCTCATTCTCTTTTCTCCATTTTAAATAGAAAAGTGCCATAACTAAATGGGAAGGGTTTCTGCCCTAACCGGTTTGGCTCAGTGGATAGAGTGTTGGCCTGTGGACTCAAGGGTGCCAGGTTCAATTCCGGTCAAGGGCAGGTACCTTGATTGTGGGCACATCCCTAGTAGAGAGTGTGCAGGAGGCAGCTGATTGATATTTTTCTCTCATTGATGTCTCTAACTCTCTATCCCTCTGTAAAAAATCAATAAAATATACATATTTTAAAAATTAAAATTAAAAAATAAATGGGAAGGGTCTCTATACCAATTAGTTTGGGTAGTGCTAGTTATTGAAGAACCACAGTTTTGACTAACACTGCAATGTATAAACCATATTTTTTAAATGCTTAATACTGGCAGTTTATCACCCTAACCAATAAGGGGAGGAAATGTGTTCATATTTGGCAAAAAAAAAAGTGGCACAAAGATATTTTCTTAAAAGGATGTTATAATGGCATATAGTATAGTCACTTTTGCAGTTCTGACCCATTTTATGCAAAGCTCTCACCGTGTGGTCGCTTTAAAAACAGTTTGACTGGAACAGCTGCTATTTACATTTTCCCTGACAGCCAGATCCTTCCTTCCTTAGTTCTGTTTACTGCTTCCCCCTGCTTGTGATGTAACATTGTTACTGGATGTAAAGTGATGTTACATCAAAAGAGGTGGCAAGTGAAGACACTCTGCTATGTAGTTAAAATGTGTATGTACATCATGCCACCAAAGCTTTGTGTGTTGAGGACCCAAGAATGAATGAGGAAGTGAATCTGTGAATTAAAATACACATGATATTCAGTAAGGATGGCAAATCTAGAGTTAAATGCTATACAGCAGATATATTAGAGTCAACAGGTATAAAAAAACATAGAAATGCTAGGATCACAAAAGCGTATGAATAAATTGCTAGGTTATTTGACTGGTTTGTGAAAATAAAGATCTACAAGCATCTCTGTCTCTGTGGTGGATCAAAACGCCCACATGGGCCTGGCCTGCATGACTCAGTGGATGAGCCTCAAAGTATGAACCAGGAAGTCACGGTTAGAGCACATGCCCGGGTTGTGGGCTCCAACCCCAGTAGGGGGCGTGCAGGAAGCAGCTGAAAATGATTCTCTCTCATCATTGATGTTTCTATCACTCTCTCCCTTCCCCTTTCTCTTTCTGAAATCAATTAAAGAGAAAACAAAATAAAACACACCCACATGGACAACAAGCAAGTACAATAACTCATGGTGAAAAGTGTGGTCCATAAAGGGCCCAAAACAGTTTCCTGTTTACCCCATACACATTCACAAGTACAGCTGCCCCCACCTTATTTCTGTGTGAGACAAGGTGGAATGCCCTGGTTCTTCTATGCCCCCCCCCCCAGAACAGATATAAGCTTTCCCTTTACATCAGTGCACTGTGCCACTTGACAACCAGTCCCCAACTCCGTCCTTACTTACACAACTGAACACTACATTAACTTTAGCAAGAACACCCATTGCATTTCATGTCATTCCAAGAACATTTGAGAAGGAGGATACGTTTTAGGAGGATGGTTTGGGGACTGGTGTTAATGCTTAGATGGGAGTATATTAAGTGCAAGGCTTCAGGGTCTATGTGGCTACACCACCACTTCTAAAAGAGTGGAAAGCACAAAGTAATATTCAACGTTTCAAGAATAACAGCACCACTTGATGGCGCGTATTGAGGAACTCTCTCAAAAAGCCAGCACAAGTAAAATTACAGAATACAGAAGAACATCAGAAGAGGGTTTGGTCCCTGGTTTCAGGGCACTCATATTTCCCACTCACAAACAAAAAGTGAAAAACAAAAGAAAAAAGTTAAACGGAAATAGCTGATGCCTCCTGGAAATAGAAAATTAATGGGAAAATGTTTTCCAAGGAAAGCTGATGGCTCATTTTGTTGTGATTCTTGGTTCCCACAGTATTTTACCAGCATCAGGTCTAAATGAATTTTTAACAAAAAGAAAATACAGCTGATTTTCAACTTTTTATATGGTCATTCAGGCTTATTCCTTCTTTTAAAATTATTGTATTTTAGGGGAAAGTGTACTGAAGGCAACCAAATGTCAATATCTAAAACTAATTTGTACTAAAGGACATTTCTACATTGTTATTCACTAGATAATTCTTACCAACCATCACTATAAGTATTGCGTTAAAAGCAATTTAGGTTTAACTTAGTATTGCACTACCCAATGTTATTAACAAGAAAAAATCATATGTGTTCAGTCCCAGTCACATATTTATGACTTCAGTCTTATTTACATGTACTGGGAAAGCGCACAATTAAGTCTACTTTGAGGATTATTCAAGAAAGTATCTATTAGAAAACAAATCTGAGAATATGTTTAAACCTGGATATTACATTAAATAAATTATCTTAAGCCCTGGCTGGTTATATCAGTGGTTAGAGCATTGACCTTGGACCAAAGGGTCTCAGGTTTGATTCCTGGTCAAGGGAACATACTTCAGTTGCAGGTTCAATCCCCAGCCCCAGCTAATATGTGTGTGGGAGGCAACCAGTTGCTGTGTCTCTCTCATGTCAATGTTTCTCTCTCTCTTTCTCCCCCTCCTCCTGCCCTTCTACTCTCTCTAAAAATCAATGTAGGAAATATCCTCAGGTGAGGATTAAAAACAAAAAATAAATAAATCATGATACCCAGTTACAGTGAACCCTAGAGCTGCAGGACAAAGTTAATATATCTGTTATAGGTTTCCCCAAAGTATTCTGAAAGCAATGTACTCTACAACACTATATATCATACAGTGTAAAATATAGACAGGTGCCTTATTAGTAGTAGTTTCTCTAGCTTAATGATGATTTTGTTATGCCAACACTTAATTTTTCAAAGAGATAATTTTGTTCACCATTCCATACTTGGCACAGCATCTAATTCATAATAAGTACTCCGAAAACATTTGTTCAATGAAAAAGCTTTGAGCCGAAACCAGTTTGGCTCAGTGGTAGAGCGTCGGTCTGTGGGCTGAAAGGTCCCGGGTTCGATTCCGGTTAAGGGCATGTACCTTGGCTGCGGGCACATCCCCGGTAGCAGGTGTACAAGAGGCAGCTGGTCGATGTTTCTCTCTCATCGATGTTTCTAGCTCTCTATCTCTCTCCCTTCCTCTCTATAAAATATCAATAAAAATATTTTTTAAAAGAAAAGGCTTTGAAATATTTTTTGGTTAATTGAAATAATAGTCTTGTGAGGCACCCTTCCTTTCCAAAGCATATACCGTATTTGCCGGCATATAAGACGATTTTTTGGCCCTGAAAAATATGCCTCCAAGTGGGGGGTCGTCTTATATGCCAGGTACACTTCAGATAGACTGCCCATAGTGCTTGCCCCGTGCCATAGTGGCCTCCCGATGCCCGCCCACTTCATTCCACATACCGTTCAGGCATCAGCAGCGCTGCTGGGTGTATGCTCCGCTGTCATGCGATTTTGCTGTTATGCGATTTTGCGAGTGTGGTAAATTCGGGTTACCGTATATTTCTTTACATATGCATTGAAGATTCGCGATTTTGCGCTATCATGGTGCCTGTTAGCATGTTGAAGAGCTCGCACTTGCGCACTAGTGAGGTCCCAGGGAGATGCTACTAATGCAAGGGTGGACCGGACTGCTATAGTGACAGGGCGGGCAAACAGGGAGCTCTCTCCCTCTATTTGTTATCTTACTTCTATCACTGACAGTCCCTCTAGGATGTGGGCTGCTTGCCTATGTTCCTGAGAAGCATCTACAGCACCAGTCTATAGAGTGTGTTCTCTTTAGTGAATTACCGGTATGTTTACCGGTAATAAACTTGCACAGTTTTATGTATATGTTTGATTACATACAGCCTTATGACAGTTTTCCTGCATGTCATAAGCATTTGAATATAAATTAAAATGTTGAAATCAAATCTGATATTGTTTTACCTTTTATTTGGTGTGTGGAAGGTGTGCAGAAGAGGGGGTAGTCTTATACGGCGAGTATATAACAAACTCTGTATTTTGAGTGGAAATGTTAGGGGGTCGTCTTATACGCCGGCAAATACGGTAGTGAAAATCGGTAGAGCAAAATAGAATTGCTACAAAGAGCAAAATATATAGCAAACCCATAGAAATAGAGTACTATATTGTTTTATTAGTAGAGCCACTTAATAAACTATAGTTGAAGGCAGTGTTTTTCAACCCTTGCTACTTTTATAACCTGAGAGTTTATGGTTTATGTATCTTTTAAAATATATATATATTTATTGAGGAAGGGAGAGGGAGAGAGAGAGATAGAAACATCAATAATAAGAGAGAATCATTGATTGGCAGCCTCCTGCATGCCCCATACTGGGTTTTGAGCCCACAACCCAGGCATATGCCCTGAGCAGGAATTGAACCATGATCTACTAGTTCATAGGTCAACATTCAACACTTGAGCCACTGAGCAACTCCAGCTGGGCTATGTGTCTTTTTTTTTTTTTTTTTAATTAAAGTCAGTGTTCTACCCTATATCACTTAATCTCTGGAGTGAGGGCATCTGCATTTTTTAAAAGCTCCTGCAGTAATCCCAAGCCAGTGTTGAGAACCACTGCCCTAAGGGCAAGTGTTATGTAGGAATTGACTATGTGTCTCCCCCAAATACAAGGAGTCCGTGGCTTATTCAATGAGAAGGCAGCCATTACAGAGCTAATATTAAACTGTCCACACCTGTATCTGGGCTCTTGCATGAGAAGCTCTGTTTTATTATTTGGCTGATATAATATAAACTCTAGAAACAAAAAAGAGCATGTGATGGTAGAAGTGAAGATAGCAATACTAGGAAAACAAAGCCATCAACCTATTGAAAAAGTATATTTGTGTAGGGAGATTTCATGTAAGATGAAGTTGGCTTTTCATGCAAATGAGGAAAAATGGATTATCAGCACCCAGTGTTGAGACATACTAAATCTTTGATCTATCTAGACTTGGCTTTGCTGTTGGATATATGGTATAGATTCAATTTTATTTTCTTTTTCCCTATATGGCCACCCAGTTATCTCAACACTGGGTGTTGATAATCCATTTTTTCCCTCACTAGTATGAAAATTAAAACAAAGAACCACATAGTAATTAAAAGAGAACATGGTATCAAAAAAGGCCTTTTAAAGCATGATAATAAAAACTAAAAGCCTTGTAATGAAATAGATGATAAATATGATATTAACATCAAAAAGTTCTGCAGTACATAGACATAAACAAATCAAACAAACCAAACAGACAAACAGCAAACAGATAAACCAAAGCCAGGAGTGGAGAAACTTTACAACTCATATCAGAGATATACAGCCAATTTTTCTGATATATAATGAGTATATATGCATCAGTGAGGAAAATATACAAAATCACCCCATAAGGATAAAGTAAATGAACATATAGAAAAGCTTGTAAAATTTTCCTAAGAATATACTCATCTTCCTTCATACTATAGGTAGCCTTTTTCAATTAATCAATCAATTAAGATTATTGATTTTTTTTTTTTTGGCCGAAACTGGTTTGGCTCAGTGGTAGAGTGTCGGTCTGCGGACTGAGAGGTCCTGGGTTCGATTCCGGTCGAGGACATGTACTATGGTTGCGGGCACATTCCCTGATAGGGGGTGTGCAGGAGGAAGCTGGTCAATGTTTCTCTCTCATCGACATTTCTAGCTCTCTATCTCTCTCCCTTCCTCTCTGTAAAATATCAATAAAATATATATATTTTTTAAAAGATTATTGATTTTAATAATCAAATTAGCAAAGATTAAAAAATTGACAGAGGGAAATATGATAATATTTCCCTCTACTATAATCTAAGGACTATAGTAGAGGGAAATATTATCATATCAATACTTTGATATGATAAGATTATAAGATTAATTATCATATTAATACTTTTTACCCCCATTGCAGATGGGATTCTAAATTTAAAACCACTATGGAGAACAATCTTTCATAAGCTTCTGAAATTACAAATGTAAATATCTTTTAGCCCTGAAACACATCCTTAAGAATTTATTGAATAGATGTGCTTGCATACTTGCAGAATTATTTACATTTAAGTGTGAGATTACTCATTGTATAGCACTATTGGTAACAGCTGAAGATTAAAAAATGCAAACTATGTTATTACAATCAATAAGATATTTAAAAATTGAATAAACAATTAAGTAGTCAAAAAAACAACAACTCCTGTATGAAATTCAGTAGGGCACTGGTTAAATAAATTACAATGCACTTGAACAATGGGATACCATGAGTGTTTTTAAAGAATGGACAACTTGTAATCACTGGGGGGAAAAAGAACACTAAGATAAGATGAGAAAAAAACTCAACAACCAGAAAGTGTGTATAGTAAAAAACCAATACATATACACATATGTCATTGGAAAGAAATAGAGAAACTAAAGACATTTGTTTTCTTCCAGGAGGGGAACTAAATGATTGAGAAACAAAGAAAAAAAGAGGTAACTCACTATATATTCTTTTGCAACTTTTGTTATTTTTACCATTTGTATAACTTATCTATTTAAAATTATATGAATTAAAAGCAAGCTTACTCTCTGGCCCTGTTCTTACATTTAATTCTAAACTCAAACATCTGTTGTAAATTAAAAGATGAGCAATTCCATTACATCCACTGCTGCTCAGTAGGAGTTAGACAGCAATAATAATAATTGCAATTTTATTAGAACACATAGGAAAGTTCATAAATGTGAATATTGGGAGAAAAGCAGAATAGAGTGCCTGAAAACCATATTAGGTGAGGCATAAAGTTTGAAAGACAGTAATAGAAAAAAGAAAATTCTCTCTTATCATTGATGTTTCTATCTCTCCCTCTCTCTCCCTTCCTCTCTGAAAGCAATAAAAATATATTAAAAATAAGAAAAAAGAAATTTATAGATGAAACAATACCTATTGGCTTGACATAAGGGGCATTTTCTGAGACCTTAAAATGAATGTGTAACACAGGCTTTACCAGCATTACTTTATTGAGCCCAATTCCATTGACAACCGTGAAATGCACAGCCCAATGCTAGAGCTTTTGTGTGCTAGTGGGACACTAGTGACCCCCAGGATTGAGGTGTTTTAGGGGATTGTCCGACTAAACAAGCACCAATGAGAGTTATTATGACAAAGAGTCAATTTATTATTTTTTTATGTCATGTATAGTTTTAGAAGGAAGCTGGAAATCTTTATCCCAAAGGAAGGGCAATGTGGGAATGTGATTCTGGAATGGGTAGTGGAAGAGTTATTTGGGGATGATAGTCCTTTCATACCTATAATTTCCATGAGTCCCTGGAAACTAGCCTTAAGCTTCACAGTCCATTCAACACCCATTGTAGTGCCTATATAAAGGCAATGAAACTATCAGCTTTGTTCTCAATCCCATGAGAAGAGCAACTGATGGTAAGCATGCCCATCCAAATTCTTGGCAAAGAATTTTGCTTGAAACCTAGAAGCCTCAAGCAGTGAACAATACCTCTTCTTGAAGTAAAAAGCCATGAACTAATCACATATCAAGCAAATGTGATGTACCTCCACTTGCTATTACCTCTTCTATGGGAAAGAATTCATTGTCAAGTTGGTTGTTCTTTTCCTTTGTATCTTGGCAATGCAATTGCATAGGCTCGGTATTAAAGAAAACAGGGAAATAGCACCAAGTGATAGCATTCCTTTCTCTTACCCTTAGTTGGTTTGTTTGGACTAGAAAAAAAAGGTTTGTAGGGTAATCTTATAACTGAATGAATGAATGACTAAAGGGACACCCTATTGAAACTACAAGAGACACTGTTGATAATCAGAAAGAGGAAGGAACCAAGATGTAATGCTATCCTAAATTCGGGCGACTAATTAGTGTCAGAGAGTTCAAGTGATGGCCTGCAGGGATCAGGCTGAAACCAGCTCTCCGACATCCCCCAAGGATTCCAGATTTCGAGAGGCTGCAGACCAGGCCAAAGGACCTTACCAGTGCACAAATCTGTGCACCGGGCCTTTAGTAGGTTTATAAGAAAGCTAATGGGCCATTTTTGGTGGATAGAAATCTAGATTTTTAAATTTGGGGGGGCGGGGGAAGGGAAGAAATATAAAATGCTGCTGGCTTTTACAAAATGTTTGCTTGAAGAGGAAAAATACTACCCAGAGACATGATTAATTCAAAGCTTTATATTCACACCAACTGGTAAACATGATGAGGTGTTAATTTACCACCTAACACTGCACAAGCAAAACAAACCTGAGATAATAGAATCACACCATGCTAGCACAGAAAGAATAAAGCCCACAAAAGTACTGAAGAGAAGCACCAACTATTTCAATATCCCAAGAGACTGATAAATGGGAGTTGGGTCACCATTATTCTGTATGCTGTTGGCATCACCCAGAGGATTCCAAGGACTCTGAGCCTAACGCAGCACATGGCATCTTTTAAAAAATATATATTTTATTGATATTTTACAGAGAGAAAGGGAGAGAGATAGAGAGCTAGAAACGTCAATGAGAGAGAAACATCGACCAGCTGCCTCTTGCACACCCCCTACCGGGGATGTGCCCGCAACCAATGTACATGCCCCTGACCGGAATCGAACCGGGGACCCCTCAGTCCGCAGACAGATGCTCTACCACTGAGCCAAACCGGTTTCGGCAGCACATGGCATCTTGCTGGCTGGAAAAGAGCCATCAGTTGTCACCACTAGCCCAACTAACCTTATTTTAATTTAGGTGGAATGTCCTTGTTTTTCAAATGTAAAGCTCTCTTCATGTTCTAAAATTTGTGTGTGTTTTTTTTTTTTTTAAATGGTGGGTCATGACCCAAGATTCAACAGTCTTTAAATAAATTTAGTGGGATTATAATCAGCATTTAAAAGGAAAACAAATATATGGAATAGAATAAAAATATCAGAAAACATAGCACTTAAACTTCAGAGGGAAGGTAGGGGAGGGTGTAGATAAGGGGGTAAGATCAACCAAAGGACTTGTATGCGTGCATATAAGCCTAATCAATGGACATAGACACCTGGGGGGGGTGGGTATGTCATGAGTGTGGGGGAGGGATGGCGGAGGGGCAATAGGTTGATAGGGACACATATGTAATACCTTAATTAATAAAGAAAAGAAGTTGCAAAAAAATCTGCTTCCCGGCAATTGTCAATAGTTTGGCTCAAATAAACTCACAAAAATTAAAAAAAGAAAATATAGCACTTAGTGATGAAACTTAAAACGTGTGTGTGTGTGTGTGTGTGTGTGTGTGTGTGTGGTGTGCATTTGAAGATCATAATGTAATATGTGGGTAGTTGAGGAATGGAAAAGGTTCCTCTGTCCCTAACTCTCTTTTCCTCGGTTCCTTCAAAGTGCCTGGAATTCAACAACAACAAAAAAAGATACATTTCTCTACACCATTAATATTTTGGGGGCTTCAAATGTATCTAATTAAATTGAGTTGTATTTGGGAAGAATAAAATCTTAAGTTTTATTAGCAAAGATTGATGTGACTGCTCTGTAAGCAAAGACCAAACGAGTAGAACACAAATTAGGCACTTTTGTGATAGGAGAGGCAGCTGAGAGTAGATGGCAAGACCTCGAGATCATCCTAGGATCTCACATATTTAACCTGCATCCTCTCTGTTAGCATCGATCGACGATTCCACACAGGATACTCCAGTGCTTTTGGCTACTATAAAAATCAATAAGAAGAATTGCGAATATACCCTTTTATGGCTCTTCAGTTTGTACTGCCCAGTATATTCACAGACACCGTAGAGAAAAGTCTTTCTTAAGGCCTTTACTTTTCACATCAGTTACAAATTTCATGAGAATTCATAGTCAGTCCATCATACTTGGTGGAAAGGATTTCGGGAAACAGAGCAATGATCCTTAAACCTCATTATAAATCAGAATCACTGGGGATTCAACTATTTTAAAAATATAGATGCCTCAGAGAATGATTTCAATTGATTAAGGGGTGGGGTCCAAACATTTTAAATAAACCTCTCAGCCCATTCTACTGCAAAATTGGGTGTAAAAAGCAATCAAGTGCCACTATCCATGTGATTACAATTACATCTCGAACAATTGTTGTATTAAATAGCTATAATTTTAATGATGGTGTCACTTAAATTGAGCAGAAATGTCTCCTTTTGGAATCAACACGAGTCATTTTTTCTACTTTGCCCTTCTCCCCAGCCCCCAAACCATGTGAGTGGATGACTGGTCACCTCCTTGTACCATATGTCATCTTTCAGTATCAACTCACTCAAGCAAACATAGCACAGCTAGAGACTATAGTAACAGTAAATACTTAGTGAATGTTAGTAGCCAATAACATTATTGTTATAGTTGTTAGTATTACAATTAGAGAACAATGCAAATATAATGGTTAACAGCAAAGTCACCAAAGCAATTTTGCCAAGACAAATGTCAAGAACATGCTACTTCACAAAGTTGTACAGTAAGTGGTATGTATCGGTAATCCGGAAAAATACAAGATGCTTGTTTTTTGTGTGTCACTTACTTTTCACCTCCTACAGCGCCTTCTAGACAAGTGAGCAACCAATGCAAGAGAAGTGTCACAGGAGTACTTAAGTGACTTTTGGAAAAAAGCCTCTTCATTCATATTTAAAAGTATAGCATTTTGGGTTACAGATTCTCCTTTAAGATTCAAAAGCTCCCCCACAAAGATAAAATGAATCTTCAATAATGCCTCTTCTTAGAAAAAGATTGAATGAGAATATGCAAAGTTTAGTCCTCATGGAAGAAACAAAAGAAAAATGGGGAAAAAATAACTTCTGGGAACATATTTCCACCTCTGTCTCCACCCCACTGGTTAACTTTAACTTTTCTGTAACTCGGTTTCTCTACCCATAAACCATGGAACTGCACAGTACTTAAGGAGATAGATGTCTGCTAGGATTCAAATGATGTATTCTCCGGCTCAGTATCATGCCTAGACCCCCACGAACTCTTTATAAAGAATTATTATTTATCCTGTAGATCAATGTTTCCCAAACTTTTGACATATGTGTACCCCTTCTATAATTTTCGTAACGCTGAGTACCCCTCATCAAAAAAGGATGTATTTTAATAACAATCAAAATATATTTATTTTTCTTTTTTTGGTACATACACAAAATAATAATAAACGAAAAATAAAATTATTCATAATAAAATATAAATAAAAGTTATATTATAAATAACACTTATTTGGATCAATGAGAAGGGTGAAATTGACTTGACTCATGAGAACGTAGAATTAGGCACAGTAAGCACTGTGCAGTGCATATCCCCACCAAACTCCTGTGCAACGCGTACCCCCACCAAACTCTTCCCGTACCTTTGGGGGTACGCATACCACACTTTGGGAAACACTGCATAGATCATGTTGCACTGAGTTACAATGATCTAAGTCAAATTGATCTGAACTCCAAAACAATGACAATAGTACAGCCAATTTTTGATGCTGATATTTAGGGCATACTTGTTAAAGTACCTAAATCTATTGTTGCATTCTTCCCTGTTATTGCTAAAATTAGTAAATTAAATAATGTTATGAATTATCTGATCTTTATATTAAGTCTAATTTAGTAATTATTAAGATGAATTGGAAACTTCGCTTGTAACTGTTAAACTATCCTGCTTAACATTGTAGACCAGCGATTTTCAACCGGTGTGCCACAAGAATTTTTAAAACATGAAATACCTGACTATTCAGTCAAGGGCCCTGACCTCTTTTCCCTTAGGTTGTCAAATTAGTAAAATGACAATAGCCAACACAATAATAGTTGCCAGGTGTGAATGAACCAAAATTATGCCTATTTTTATCAGATCAGCAAAAATATATTTTTTGGTGTGCTGCAGAATTTCAGTAATTAATTTCTGTGTGCCATGAGATGAAAAAAGGTTGAAAATCACTGGCATAGACAAAAATAAGACAGCATAATGTAATAATCCTGAGCTTCCAAGAATTGCTAACCTTCCATCGTTACTTTGCAGAGCTGAAAAGCCATACCTTCAACTAAGGAAGTGAGGAGGGTAACATTGGCTGCTTTCCGTCTTCCCGCCGGTAAGTTCAGGCCAAGCCTATCCAGCTTCTCTCTCAGGCAGCGGCCCCCATTCTTGGACTTTGCTCTGTCCAAAAAACAAGCAAAAACTAGGTTTTGACAATGCACATTCTGAGGGAAAATATGAGAACCCTTTGCCACTCGGGGAATTCAGCATGGGACAGAAGATGTAAGTGCTGAGGGTTGGGGAGTGTGGTATCGGAGACCCACAGTGCTGGAAAACAACTTGAACATACCTTCTCAAAATGCCTCCCAGGAGTGAAGCATTGAGGCATTCCGGTGGTGAGAGGCGCCTCTTCACCTCTGCGATGGTCACCTTGTATTTGGAAGTAGAACTGAGAAGGGACAGACGGCCAGGGACAGAGCAAAACAAGTCTGTGGGGTTGACTACACAGGTACCACCTTTGGAGGAAAAAGCATATTGTACATTAATGACGGTGAGGAGTGATAACTGCATGAAAGACAGTTAACACCAAGGCTCTCTTCAGGACTCAGGGATGCATTGCACACCTTCCTTACACGCACAGCAGCTGAATCATCTCCAAGAGTTGCTCTGAAGATGTCCTTTCAAATAACACTCAACATTTTGTCTTTCAAATACCTACTGGAGGTGTTTATGAGAGATTATCTTAAGTAAAAAGTAGCATACTGTGGAGTGTAGGCTGACCCATCAGTGTTAATTTTGATATCATCCATGCCAAGAAACACGTCAATTAATTAAAACCCCCAAACTCCACCAAATAACCATGCAAAAAGGTAGGTATTATTTATCCATGGCTGTGTGTATATGTATGCACCAAGATAGCTTTTTTTAAGAAATCCAGGACTTAATATATAGACAAAATTTTTGAAAGCTCTTTTCTAAAATGTTTAAGAGCTGCCATCTCCTTTCCCTCATACATCTAACAACTACAGACACCACTAAAAGTCATTTGCCCACGTTCAGAACTTCCAACACATGTGGATGGATAATAGGTCAAATCCCTCCTACCACAGGTCAACCCTTGAGATCAGCACACACAGTCAAACACAGCGCATGACCTATCAGTAACAATAACACAATAAATGTTAGTGGTCAACAATCTCCAGAAAGCTCCTGGAGCTCTGCTCTCCTTCACGAACAAGAACACAGTTCCTAACCTCTGGCAGGGGAAGTAGAGCTGAGGACCCATGATGATCCTTGTTGAGGAGCATTTCCTGCTGCTCAGTCTTCCCTCACTGCATAATTTCTGAGCCAATGTCCACACAGCTAGCGAGATGGTTACAAAGCTCCAGGACCCAAGGATGCTCTCAGCCTCCCACCCACCAATTTACTGAGCAAGCTGAGGGAAGAGCTTCCTTGGCAAAGACAAATTCAAAGTTTGCTTTTGTGAGCATACATTTGATTTCTTCAGTTATGGGCCATCTTAGACTCATCTCCAGAAAAGGCTAAAGTCCTATAATGTAAAAGAAGGCAAAAAAAAATGTAGATAGAGAAAGAAAAATGCTCAGGAGAGTGTTCTACAAAATTATTTTACTCATGGGTAGTCCTCAACTGGCATCTCCTAGGAGCTCATTAGAAATGCAGAATCTAAGGCCCAACCCCAGACCTTCTTGGTCAAAATATGCATTTTAAAAGACCCCCAGATGGTTTGTATATGGTTAAAGTTTAAGAAGCACTGGTCTAAAACTCACCACTGGCCTCCCACAGACTCCTGCCCTCCTCCTAAGCAGCTCAGAAGGAATGTATGTCAGTGGAGTCTCTGGTATTCAGATTCTGGGCACAGTTACTAAGGAACCTGGGAGGATGTTTAAAGAGACAAAGGGGTCCTGGGCGTGGGTGGAGAGAACAGGCTCACCTTGTCCCACTCTTAAAGTGTTTCTATCCCTGTACTTTCTGGAATTCCTCCTGGCCATCTTACAGTCATCTGAATTTCCCCCGGAAGTGCTGGGACTAGTATCTTTCTCTCTGAGCATTCTGTAGCTGGTGATCACCCTGCATGCCTCTCAAAGACAGAAGAGGGGATGGTGAGAACATCAGAGGAGCTAGCCCTCTCCAGGCCTGAAGGTGGATCCTGTATTCTAGGCTAAATTGCCTGTGCTAGTGTCTGGATACCTGCCCTCAGTTAAAACCTGAAGGGCCATCATCTTAATTGTCAAACTGACATTTTTTTATTATTATTAAACTTGTGGCCAACACCATGGGAAACCATGCAAATGCCTTCTGCGGGAGCTGGAAACACGGGTTTACCTGTGCTTCTCCACCTGTCGTTCTCCGAAACAATTTTTAAATAATAGAACAGTAGTCCCCCCTTATGCACATGGCGATATGTTCCAAGACCCAGAGTAGAAGTCTGAAACCACAGATAATACTGAACCCTAATTATACTATATTCTTTCCTATATATGCACACACTTTGCTGCTTCTTTTTGATATATCCGAATTGCCAGGATCACTACTCTTAGAGTCATTATTAAGTAAAATAAGGGTTACTTAAACACAAACACTGTGAGTCATTGTTGATCTGATAACCTAGACCGGTGGTCAGCAAACTCATTAGTCAACAGAGCAAAATATCAACAGTACAACAATTGAAATTTCTTTTGAGATCCAAATTTTTTAAACTTAAACTTCTTCTAATGCCACTTCTTCAAAATAGAGAAGAATACCCAGGCTGTGGTATTTTGTGGAAGAGCCACACAATACCACAAAGGGGCCAAAGAGCTGCATGTGGCTCAAAAGCCGCAGTTTGCCGACCACTGACCTAAACAGCTACCAAGTGACTAAAGGGCAGACAGAGACAGACTATGTAATATGAATACACTTGACCAAGGGGTGATTCATGTCTAGGGCAGGCTAAGTGGATGGCACAGGATTTCATCACATTTCTCAGAATGATGTGCAATTTAAAATTTATGAATTGTTTACTTCTGGAATTTTCTATTTAATATTTTCAGACTGTAGTAGACCTCAGGTAGCTGATACTGTGGGAAGTAAAATCGAGGATAAGAAGAGACTACTGTACTGATAATAATAATACAGTTTTCGTAGATTTCTGGGCTCAAAAACATGACTATACTTTTGGTTATTCTCTCACTTTATACCTATAGATGCAAAATGCATTTTAAAAATAAACATGTGACCTCTCAAACATTGAGGTGAACAGGAAAGTAAGCCAGGTATCAGTGAATCTCGGTTTTAGTGACATATCATGAGAATTGAGAACCTGAGAACTTTAGAATTTAGGTCACTGTGAGGTCATCTGAAACAAAAATATGATTCTAAAAGCCATAATGATGTCTATAATCAATGATGTCACACAGCCCTCTACTGAAATGGGCCTCCACCCACAGCCACTATGAATCATAAGCAAATGTATACTCTTACATAAAGCCCCTCTCTTGTACACTAGCCAGTACACAATTGAGGGCACAAGACCGCTCACCCAATGCATCTTGAATTTATTATGAGTGAGAGAAAAGGGTCTGCGTTATTTTCCTGGTTGCTTAGGAAAAGGACACACTTTTAGACCTTTCCTATTTTTACTAATGCACAGTGGGCTTACAACCTTATTTAGAGAGATTCATAATATTATAATTTTTGGAAAAGGAGCCAAATTGGGCGTTCTCCAATTGGAAGCAGCACTCTTTGGGGAAGGGAAACCCCGTGTGCTGAAAACCAACTGCTCCCAGGGAAGCCACTGGTCAGCTACCGGGCTAAGTGCTAGCTCTCTGGGCCCCTGGTCTTTCCCTCCTGCATCCAGGTGGTACTTCTGGCTTATGCTCAGATAAGCATTTATTAGGACAGTCATACAGGCTGCATATTAACAGTACGCTTGATGCACACACAAATTGCCTGGAGGATTTGTTTTGTATTCAGATTAGCCATCAACTCTGGAGTCTTTCATTTTTTTTATGTCATAGCATCTTTAAAGGGAATTTCTGTTGCTTTGATACTTGGCATTGCTGCAGCCTTGGGGAACTCTCTTGTCCTGGCTAAAGACTTGGCAACTTGTAAAGTTTACGGCAGCATGGGGGAGCCTCATATTATTCTTCCCAGGTTATTTTGTAGGGCGGAATTAAAAAGCAATGGGTCAATGTAGCCAGAGTTGTGCATTTGGAAGGAAGGCTCCAAGGAGGTGGGGATTCTTTAAGGGGATCCAGACAACGGATGCCAATGGTGAGATTTCAGAGAAGGAAAGTCATGCGAGAGTCAACCGTGCCCAGCCATTGACAGCGTCCATCCCCAGTGTTACTAGATGAAATTCCTCCTGGGCCTGTGTCGCCTGTCAGCTCTTATTGAAATTGTGTAATATTCATTCTAGACCCAGTACTGCGATGAGAGGCATCTCTGGTGCCACAGCCAGGGTCCTCTGGCAGAACTCTTAGAGCACATCTCTTTTCTGTTCCTAGTGCACAGAAGCAATCCTTCCACGAAGGTCGTTACTTTTTTAAATTGAAACCTGGAGACAGGGTGTCCTAGTTCCAGTGCTGCGGTAAACTTAAGATGTGTGTAGCTATAGTAACAGCCTAAGAAATCAGGGACTATCTATTCAAGGTCACTTGTCTACGACTTGGCTATCAGTGTAAAAGGGATTCACTTTGCCACCGCTATAGGAAGAAGTCATCCAAGGGCTTAGTGTGTGTATGACAAAGTCGTGCACAAGAGAATAGCTGCAGATCCTTCAGCCCGCAGACCTTGCTAGATCCCAGGCCCCTAAAAGCAGCAGGGGGCTGGGGCTGGGGCTGGGGCTGGGGCTGTGCCCTCTGTGGCTTGGCTGGGAAAGTCTGGCCCTGTGTCTGCAGACACGGTGTGGGGGAGTGAAAGAAGGACTGGGCTGCAAGTAACAAGCTGGCCTACTAGTGATCCGTTCCATGTTAGGCGAGTTCACTCTGGAACTCAGTCTGGCCATCTGAAAAATGGGGATGCGCACAGCTGCTCTCCTTATTTCCCCAGATTCTGAGAAGGTGCCATGGGAAATGGATACACGCTTGCTCGGCGCCCTGAGCAAAAGCCACCCAATCCCACCCTGATGCTGAGCAACTACCGCGTCACTGGGTGCGAGCTGCGCGGCCTGGCAAGATCCCCACCCACCTTTTGCGCTGCTTCGGGATTAGAAAGCCACGCGCCAGCGCGCTTGTACTCTTCTCATCCCAGGCAATTAGGGCAGAGGAAACAGCCGCGGTGGTCTCCAAGGAACCGCGGCTCCCCTGGCGCCCCCAAAGCTGCCTCTAAGCCACGGGTGCCCTCTGAGTGCCCCCCACCCGCCCCAAGAACAGAGCGATGATGGCCAGAGGCCCCGCGTTCTCCAGGTGCGATCAATACCTCCCGCCGGGCTTCCGGCCGGGCCGGTGCGCGCAGCCTCTCCAAAGCCGCCGCCGCCCGCCCGCCGCCGCCGCCGTTCGGTGTTGACATAATTAGACCAAATCTTGAGAGCAAAATAAATGTTCTGTTCGCCTTACAGCCAAACAGATGTTTACAATTCAAATGAAAGAAATACAAACGGCAGGGATTTTTTTTCCCTCCCCTTCTTCATCTCCAGTGATCGCTCGTGGTTTTTTTTTCCCCTCTTTTTTTCTGACACATTAAAAATGTGTAAGCGATTATGAGTTTCCTGTCCCAGTTTGTTCTGCTGCTGCATTTCTTCAAGGTACTCGTTTAAACTGGGTGGGGTGTGATCATTCCCGGGGGCTTCCCCTCTAGCCTCTTGCCCTTCTCAATCGCAACCTCCTCTTCCCCCTCAGGTAAACACCCCCTACACACACACACACACACACACACACACACACACACACTCCTAGGAAGCAGATACTAATTGTAATCAAATGACAAAGGGGTAGGGGCTTAATGGTCATCAAATAGGCCTCAGATGATATGTGAGCAGCAAAGTGCGCTCTTTGGGGGAGGATACGCCAGGTATAACTGGATTACCAGGTTTGAAAGGCTCTCCTCCCTGCGCAGGTTCCAGACAGAACAAAAGAAAGGGAGGTCTGCAAGGGGAGACCTACCAGTTCAATGTGGCGGTGGGTGTGTGATCGTGTGTGTGTGTGTGTGTGTGTGTGTGTGTGTGTATCCCTATTTCACAAAGATAGAGTGTTTTGGCCTTTTGGTGATTTTCAAAGCAATAAGGAAATTGGGGAGAAGGCATCAGGCTGTGGAAAAGCAGCTCCCCCATTCCCGCAAAAATAGATTTCCAACAAACCACGCATCCAGGTCTTTTGGTGTATAGATTTTAGACTTCACAGGAAGGTGGTTGGATTCGGAGTCTGTATCTGGGGGCTAAGGAGGCAGGCGAGGCTCCAGGTGTATTCCTGGCCTCATCGTCACAACAAATAAGCCATAGCAATGAGTTTTGAGATTTGAGGTAAAAAGCGAGTCCATAAGGTCTGACAAAAGAAGAGGCACAAGTGTCCCCACCCTCCTCCAAGCTTACTCCTTCCAGGAGATGCTGAAAGACCCAAAGGCTGGCTCAGAGTTGGGGGGAGAGGGGTGGAGAAATCCGGGGGAAAGCGGGTCCTCCTGGCCAAGCAGCCATGGGGGCTGCGGAAGGGGAAAGCGGTCAGATCCGTCCACCCTGCTATTGGCAGACTGGGCGATTGATGCTAAGCTCCGTTTCACCGAAGCATTTTTTTTTTAAATTAAATCGGATCTGACAATGTTTGTGCCGAAGCCTAAATGCCTCCGCCTGGCGCGCCAGTCACCTCTAAGCGATCTGACAAACTCCGGCGCTCTTAAAACGTGCAGAGTTCAGATCATATTAATTCCCCCAAAAATGTTTTGATTCAAAGTAGTTTGTATTTTGTGTAGCCACAGGCAATCCGGAAAGCGCTCCAGCCTGCCCACGGCCCGGCCGCTCCCTCTCCGCGTGGCCCAGAGGCTATGGCGGTATTTAAGCTTCTGAAATTAGCCTGGGGCAGCAAGGCAGAGTGATCACAAAGCAAAACAAGGGCGCTTCCCCTCTTCACTTTTTTCATTTTTTCCCTTTCTTCCTTTTTTTTTTTTTTTTCCTTTTTTGAGTCTGCCATCCCGATTTCACACAAAAAGACCGGGGCCAAGATGTCACTTCCCACCCAATATGGAAATAACTGGGTTTCCTCATTTCACCCCCATCCTGTTCTGAAGGCCACATCACCCAGCCCAATTGAGCCCCTACCCCTGCGATTCCAATCTGGGTCCCCCTCATTATTAGCTTCATCATCATCATCATCGTCCTCATTGTCATCAACATTGTTCTCTTATTATTGAATTCTCAGGGCGAGAAATGAAAGGGGCCAGCGCCTGCCAAAGGGGAGGGGGCCGTGAGGGAGTCTCAGAAGATTCCTGGGGAAAAGAAGAGTGGGTTTTCCTTCCTTTCTTTTTTTTTTTTAATGATTAAAAACACAGACGACTCCTGTAAATAGAAGCCTCATTTCTTCAAGAGATGCCTTTTGAAATCCAGTATCTGAATATTCAACGAAGGCAAAGCTCCACTCTGTACGTACAACATTAATATGATCTCTGCAGAATTTGCTACTCAGAAATATTAACATATCAAAGCCGACGCCTGGAGGCGAGAGAAGCTATCGATACCCGAGGACTGGGTAAAGTAAAGATTATTGGTTCTGATGGTTCGAGTGGCGGAGCTGCGGGCAAAATCGCGCACACCATTAACCGGCAGTGAGCGCGCGGGGAGCTGCACCTCCGAGGCTGTGGCAAATATTTTATCTAGGTGGTAATTACCTTGCCGCTGCCCCCTCTTCTGCACTTTCTTGGGCGATGGGGCCTTCATTATAGGCAAACACAACGTAACTGCCACTTACCACAATGAGTCAGGGAAAACGGTATTTGGATCTTTACCTATAGACGTGGCCAAATCTTAACTGGAACACCCTCCCCTCACCAACACACACACACACACACACACACACACACACACACACACACCACTGCAAACCAGATAGCCTCTCCTTGGAGAACTCATGTAGGGCATTTAGGGATCTGCCTTTCTTCAGGGGCCTTTGGAAGTAAAATCCAATATTTTTTCTACCACAGTAAATTCTAGAAATCATTAGAAATGTAAGTTTATCTGAGCGCTTAGCAGGAGAAGGAAAACGGTGAGAAGTTGTGCTTTTCAAGAAATTATGTTTCATGTGGAGAGTGGAGAGTTGCCTGTAAGGCATGGATTAGAAGAGAAACAGATATTCCCATCCAAGCCATTACACAATAAGGCGACATGGCAGAGAGCTAGCGATCATGAAGAACAAAGGTGACTAGAGCTGTTGATATGAGGAATCCTGTGCACTGCTGTGACAATAGAAACAAGAGGCTTCCTTAGCTGTTCTTCAAAAACTGGGGGTCCTAGGATGAGGTGCTAGGCGTGCTCCGGAAGGATCTACACCACCTTTTAATGCAAGACTTCCTGGATACCCTTGCTATCCGTTTGCAAAATTGTCATGCACATTGATCTGTTCAGAGTAAACAGACAGCACCCCCTGGTCTCCAGGGCTATCCCAAGTTAATTGGCCTATCTTTAAGACACATAGAAAATGAATAAACTCAGCAGTTAAATGCTGAACTCCTTTTGCAGGGCGGGGGAAGACTGAGGGAGTTAGTCAAACAATACAAACAAAACCCCCAAGTTACCTCCCCATTTTCCTCTGGAGGCAGGCTGCGCTCCTAAAAAGATCAATATTTGGCTTAAAACAGCAAATTCGGAGCTGATATGTTAAGTGAAGTGAGCTGGCACCGGGTCCTAGAAGAATACGAAAACATCACCCGAGGAAGACCATTTCTGTGGCTCTGATAGGACAGGACCGCAGCTCTGTCCGACCTTGTAGTTACCCAAAAGCATTGGTCTTTTAGGGGAGGCTGGCGTGGAGGTGTCCCCTACGGCTCTCTCCGAAAATTCAACTGATTACACAGCCATCTCCTATCCAGCTCCCACCTTCGACCTCGAATAACTCCCACCCTTCTGTCAGGTATTGTACGACCTGACGCAATTTCCAATCAATTGAGAGGGTGATCAAGCTGAACTCAAAGTCCGAAGTAGCGCGAGCTGGGCTCTGGGAGGAGCCGGCTCCGGGCGCTAATTAGTGGCGCTGTCCTTCAGCACCACCGACAGACATCTTCGTGCGCCCAGGGCGCTTGGCCTCACCTTTGGTGCGACCGCCCCAACAGACTGGGACCAGCTCCTTTCACCTGGCCCCTCTTCCACTCTGCATTTTTAACCCTTCTTCCCAACAGGCTGTATATTTTCCCTCAGTTTTCACTAGTCCTGGGCCTTTTTCGTGGCATGCCAATATGACAGTATTTGCCTGGCTGACAGGTTTAATATTGCTCATGTAAAAAATATATATTTTTGGAGCATCACTAGTAATTAAAAAAACAAAAGTGCTCAGATACCGACCGGGTGAAATAACGTACTTAAAAGGCTGTTCTACATTTAATGGGAGTTTCAAGCTTCCACTATGACAATAGTCAAGTTCCCAAAGGAAAGCACTCTTTGTCCCTCCCTCCTCCCCACCTCACACTGGACATTGGGTTGTAAAACCTGCCATTTAAACATGGAAGAACCTATGCTGTCTATCAATATATTTCTCTCTCCCTCTCTGGAATCTTTAAATGAACTTTGAAAGAGAGGGAGAGTGACTGAAGACCATTTATTTGGTGCCATCAGAAGAGACTCAGTGTTTAGTGGTTCAGCTAGTAAAGAAAACTGCAGCCCTGGAGCTGGAATTAGCCCTGGTGAATAAGCCACATCTTATTAATTCGTATGAAGTTGGGATAACAGCTGGTCCCCCTTGCCTTGTATGTTCCTAAGGTTACTCAGCTTGCTAGAAAAATAAGCTTCAGAGGCACTGGATACAGTTAAGTGGGAAGCCAGCAAAATCTGCACTGCCTCGAGGCCCTTAGAATGTCATAGTTCAAAACCTTTTGTCAAATGGAACATCTGAGATGCAGCCCCCTTCAGTGTCTGAGCCGCAATCAACAGCTTTCTACTCTTGTCCCCCCTTCCAGTTCCATGGGTAACTCTGGATTCAGATGTTTTCTTCAACAGATGGGAACAAGAAAGCTTTATCCGGTGCAGTTAACACCACCTCCTCCTCCCACCCTCCCTTAAAGAAAGAAATGTTCAGGACACTTAGAAAAATAAATGCAGCTACAATGTTGGTGTTTCATTAGCCTTCCCTGCAGCCTCAATGAATCCAGCCTTTCACAGAATCCTTCAAAGCCTCAAGCTAACACCATCACCTCAAATACCCAGGCTGTGGCTGGCACATTTGGGACTAAAAGAGACCAGAAATTCTGCTCCAGGATGTGGTGATGGGGAAAGGAGGTGTGAGAAGGATTTTTTTTTTTTGTCTTGAACTTTGATTCTGTCACTGTTCTGTGAAAAACAGTCAATCTCTTCTATCAGAGTTTTTTGGGGCACAGGCCTCAGTGGGGAAAGGGAGGCTTTTTAATATGGGTGTGTCTGTGTGGGACAAGAGTAATTGACTAAGAGAAATTGTTTTCCCAATCACCAGACAAGGGACCTGATGTTTAAAAGCACCACCAGATCTTCAAAACAACATAATAGATAAGAAAAGAATGTTTTAACATGTCCTTACCTCTTCTTATCACTCCACCTTGGCCATTGAGAACAAGCCCACACTGGGCTTCCACGGAGCCCTTAATAAAAGGAAAATACATAAAATCACTCAAATAGGTATTAATAAGTATGACCCTATGAGTTAAGTCTTTCAATCTGTCCTGTCCCTGAACCTCATATCCACATAACCTCATAGTAGACATTTAACGCACCCACTGAGCTAGAGCAAGTTTGGCAGCATGCATAATAGGGGGTGGGGGTGGGGGAATTTGCCAGAAAACCACAATCTAAAAGTTGTATAAATCTTAAGGTATGCATTTTACAGCACCATGAAATATTACACTTCAAAGGACCTGAATGCCTTTCATCTTGGCATAAGAGAATGAGGAACCCTTTGAGTCCCCATCAAGGCACATTGCACACATATAGTCTCCATGGCAGTTTCTGCATGAAGCAAATTACACCAAATGTGTCAGGTTTGGCACTGTGGGTTTCTTGAGAGCTCAGAGGAATCACTTCAAGTGGGAGATTTAAGTTACCTAATGAAGGTTCTCCTTTACCCCAGTTGGAGGAGCTACCCAAAATGGGGTCTTATAGAGGAAACACCTTCAGGTCCACTCACTGTAGACCTTCAGGAGCCTAATGGATTTGGGGGTCATTTGAACTGGGAAGGAGGTAAGGGCTTGCTGAGTTTTGATTAAGAAAAATAAAAATTTCTCTCTGCGTATCTTTCCCCCCCTCCCTGAGTCCAAATGTGTTAAAGGCTCATTTTCCTTTACAAACAAACGAGGTATTGGACATGAAAGAGGCCTTGAAGGGTGTTAACCTACCCAACAGCCCGTGAAGAGTTAAGTAAATGCGGAGAGAGTCGGTGCATAATAAAAACCCACTTTACAAAACAACCTTTACAGCCCTGGCTCCCTTTCGCTCCCCCACTTGCACCATATTGAGGCAGGCCTGTAAGAGCCCCCTTTTCAACCAGTTCACGAGCTCTTTCTTATTTGAACTGTTCTGCCTTAAAGTGATTATCAAATCAATATGAAAAAAAAAAACCTTGGAAACTGGGCATAAATTAAAGCGGTGATGGGAAAAGGTGTGACAGTTTCCTTTGTTGGCCATAGCAAATCTTTTTAGGGGACTCAAAGATGGAACTGAAGCCACAAGACTGGTTGCATCTGTTAGGCAGACTTAGACTGCCCTCCAAACCATTGGACTTTCACTTAAAATTCTGTGCAGGGAAAAGTATATTTACATTTGTTGCATTTGAAATGAGGCATATGCTGATGAATGTTTTTTAAAAGAAAGAAATAAAAGGAGAGAGACGGGGTTTCTCCCACACATTCCCTCCCCAGTTCTCGTTTTAAAAGTAGCTATGGCTTTTTTCCTTTCTTTTTCATTCTGCTAAGTCCAGGAGGAGTGGAAAAAAATAGCTTGCCAGATTTACAATTTGCTTCATATGTACTCACATATAAAATGATATATGTATAGCTATAAACATGGACATATAAATAGGATACCGTACTCCTCAATTTCTTCGAGTATCTTGGAGTGTTTCTCTCAGTATCAATATTCCCTCAGTGTGAGTAATAAATGGAAAAAAAGAAAATTAAAAATGATTTCAAAAAGCATCTAGGCTGGGAAAGAAAAGGTTCAGAATATCCGAAGTGAGGAAGGCAAGAGGCCACAAAGCTCTCCGTGGGAGTGAAGGCTCTCTCTCCCATGCTCTCTGGCATACCGCTAAGATGTTTATTTTCTTAGAAGAAACGAATCTTGGTCTCTTCACTTAACAAACTTTCCCCCCTCCTAAGTAAAACGTCGTTTGGTCAGATGACATTGCATAAATGACCAGTTGAATGGCACTAAGTCGAAAATTGGATAAACTACGGTGTTCTTTTGCACGGGACTCTCTCTTTGTCTGGTGCTTGCAAATGTTCTAATCCTCCCTTTTGAAAAATGCCCGGCTTTGTGCCTAGCACAGAAAAAAAATTTGTACAGATACAAAAAAATCAGCAGCAGACGTGGCTATTAAAAAGAGTAAATAGGTTTTAGTTGAGCAAAGCATTGAATGGCAGATTTCTTTCCCCCTTGAGACACAAGGGGATCCTTGTGAAAAATGTAAAAATGCCCGGAGCGTATAAAATTATTTCGTGAATACAAATGTAGAAAGTCAAGGTTTATGAAGCCAAATCTTTTTTCTTGTGTGCCGATCGTGTGGCTTTGGCTCTTTGTTGGGATTGTAAGGGCTTTCGCTTTAATTTTAAAATGATCCCGTGTTTGGAGGTAAATGAGGGGGAAAGATTTTTTGTGCGCAACAAGGGTTCCCTGACGTCTCCAACTTGGGCTCTTCACGTATCTTGCCTGGCATTGTGGCGACTGTGGAAAAGGTGGCCAGCTTTGGGCAGACTGGAAAAGTAGGGACGCACAGATAGAAGTGGCTGCACTCTCAGGCAAAAGAAGTTACAAATTCATGTTTTCTGGGTTCTTTTGTGGACATCTGTGGGCTTATTTGTTTGAAATGGGACTGTGATGATATGTTTATATAATTACAAATTCTATTGTTGGAAAGAATATGCAAAAAAGTGCATTAAGAAAGTAGGAGATATCTAGGTGAGTGATGGCCTCCACAATATCTGATTTCCTTCCTTTCTCACTCTCTCCCTACCCCTTTTTCTCCCTCCCTCTCTCTCTCTCCTTTTAGTTTTTCCTCTCTCCCTTCCTTTTCTCCTTTTATGTATTTTCTCTCTTTCTCTCTCTCTTTCCTCATTCCCTTCTTCTTAAGGAGTTACATGTGGAGAGGGAAGAATCACAAATGATTGGCAGGATTGGGTGGGCCTGAGGCAAAGAAATTAGGCTCAACCCCAGGCCCTGGCGAAAGATTCTTTCATTGGGGTGCATTTTTGAGTCTTTCATTTGTGATTCTTCGGTCTCCACATCAATCCAGTATCTTTGGTGAAACTTCTAGCTAGAGCTCAGGGTCCCAACAATGTCTCCAGAACAAACCAGCTCCCCCAATTCATAGGAAGCACCCCACAGCTCAGTCCGGGGGACAAACACCTGAGACCCAGCAAAGCGCCAGACTGAGATTAGGATTGGTCATCCACTTATTGGGTCTTACGCTAAGTCCGGGAGTCTCAACCCCAGCCTCCTAGATCTCCCCTGCCGGATCTCCTCGGGGGGCCGAAATGCGGATTCACCAAAGACTTCCCTGCAGACCTACGGAAAGTGAGGGCCGCCGGGTGCTGGACTCCAGAGCGTGCAGGCAGGTGCAATGCCTTGATCCAAAGAGAGGAAAGGAATGGCACGCGCCTCCTCTAATTGTTCTAATAACTTTCCCTAAGTGCTGTGTGTGTGTGTGTGTGTGTGTGTGTGTGTGTGTGAGAGAGAGAGAGAGAGAGAGAGAGAGAGAGAGAGAGAGAGAGAGAGAGATGGAGAGCCGGCTTACAGTCAGAGCATCCACAGAGCGGGAGGGGGAGGGCGACGAGGGGAGGGCCAGACAAATTCACTGCATGCTTATTTACCTGCAAGTCGTCCGCTCCCGCGGCGGCCAGCCCGAGGCTGGGCCCGGGCAGGAGTCTTTGATCTGGGTGCATTCCATACTGAGAGCCATGGCTCATGAGGGACAGGTCGTGGCGGCGGTAGGCATCGAGGCAGCCCAGCTCCCGCCTCTGCTCGTCCAGGCAGGACGACTTGAGCGCCCGCGCATTGTGCAGGTTAATGAAGTCGGCGGGCTCCCCGTGGTGGATCTGCTGGTAGTACTGCTGCGAGTGGTGGAGCGAGTTCAGAGAGTAGGCGTCGGGGGTGACGGCCGGGTGGCTGTGCTGAAATTCGTAGTGGAAGGACTGGTGGTGGAGCGGGGTGTACTGGTGGTTAGTGGAGAAGTAGGGGGACGCGAACTCGGTGCCGGTGGTGGAGTAAGTTAACGGAGAGGAGGAGGAATAGGCGACGGTGGAATTGGCCACGGACTCCAGACAGCCAAGCTGCATCAAACGGTAGCTGTTTGATCCGTCGTGACGTATCTGGAAGGAAGAGGGGGAAAAGGGAGAGCAGAAAAACTTGAGGTTTGTCATTGTGCGACCGACCGAGGCGCCGCTCGCCCGGAGCCCGGAGCCCGGAGCGCTGGCGGGCTCTCCGAGGAGAGCGAGCGCGCGCGGCCCGGCCGGCCCGAGCCTCCGCAGCCCGGGTTCGGCGCCTTCGCCTGGAAGCCCGCTCGCGCCGGCGGACTGGGGGTGGGCGGCCCCGTCCTCCCCGTCAAGAGAGGGGGAAAAAAATCCCCCACCCTATATAGGTGCGGTGACACACCACACACACACACACACACACACACACACACACACACACAGCCCCTGCCCCACTCGCGCGGGGAGCCGGGCTTCGGGGAGCCAGGTTTGCCACTGGCTTGGGGTCCGGGGAGCAGAAGGAGAGAGTCCACGGGCTCAGAGCGCGTCTCCCCTCCAGCCGGACCCCAGCCCCGAGATCCCGTGCCGATGTCCTGGCCGGAAGGTTTGGCCGGAGCTGTTCAAAACCATGGTCCGTGTATGTAACAACAACAACAACAACAAAATCTAGTCTGTGCACACACCGTTCCACTTGCTCATTTCCGTACCCAGCTGGGGCAAGGCATCAGAACCCTCTTTCTGCTTCCCTTTCCTAGAATAAGCCCATTCCAAAAGGGGCGCGCTGTCCCCCCTCCTCCCTTGTCCACCTACCGTCTCCCCCCATCAATCTCTCTACTTTGCCTTCCTGAGTATCATTTCCCCATCTCTATCTCTTTTCTCCTCGCCACCTCCTCCCTTTCTTTATTATTAGGATTATGTTTTCCCCCTCATTATGGCAACTATTTCTTCGCGTGGCACAGTTGCCCTTCCCGGCGACAGATGTCATAACGAACTTTCTCCCCTTTCCTTCCTTAACTTCTCCCGAAAGCCAGATTATAATTAAACATAACGGTCCAACATAGATTAGAGACAGGGGAAGCTGCCACCGCCGCGCCGCCACTGCCGCCACACACACACATATACGCGCGCGCTCAAAAAAAAAAAAAAAAGTAATAATACCTCGGCATCGTGGACTAGTCCCGGAAAGGTAGTTGACATGTTGGGTTTCTCCGAAAGCTTACGATGCAATTTCCCCCTCCAAAAAAAGAATCGGGAAAAAAAAAATCCAAACTTCTTGTATTTTCCAATTTTTTTAAAGGAAAAAAAATGTTCTATAGATAGAGATCTAAATTGTAACGGCTTTGCCCGGATCAGATAGCTCCTTGCCTCGTACCCACTTAAAAACCTGTAGGAACAAATTTTTCCCTCTGCACAAAAGCAGCTCCCTGGAACAGATTTTGTACTTGCTGAGTATTTCTTTGGCTGATGTCGTAGGTCCCTTGGTAATATAGAAGTTTTGAAAATTAAGCATCAGCACTGAGAACTGGGAGGACAATAGGCAGAAGAGATTTATCCCAGGAGACAAGGAATAAATATTGTATCTTCGCCTAATAAGGAACTGGAGGTTCTTTCAACATTTTTATCCATTTTTTCCAACCTTTATCATGCTTTTCTATACCGACTGAGGTGGGGACGCATCTCTGCAGAGAGGATTTGCACACATTTTATTGTGAATATAAAGATCTAGCCCCCCTCATACGTGTATATTAGAGATAGAAACATATATTAATTAAAGCTTCCTTTTACACGAGCAAGTGTTCATTCCTATTGGTTCCACTCCCTGGATGCGGAAAAAGCTGTTTGTTCTTTTCTGCAACAAGCACCCAAATCAATTTCATCCAGATTGGGGTTTCTGCTTTTACACAAGTGGAAACAATACTGCTCTTCCCATATTTATATCGAATTTGGGTTCTTTCCCCTCTTTTGGAAGGCAACACCCGGCGGTGGCTTACACTTTCTGCAGCTTTTAAAACAAATAACCATGACGGACAACCCCACATTGCCATCATAAAAGAAACATTGTA
Organism: Vespertilio murinus; assembly: GCA_963924515.1. Lineage (NCBI taxonomy): Eukaryota > Metazoa > Chordata > Mammalia > Chiroptera > Vespertilionidae > Vespertilio > Vespertilio murinus. Next base: position 127,236,775 of record OZ004705.1, on the reverse strand, counting down.
ATGGGCAATATATTTTAGGAAACATACAAGAGAATAAAGACTTGTGACAAGATCCCACATTTAGGTAAAATGTTGTCTTTCAAACCCCAACTCTACCCACTTTCCCGCTCTTTATGCGTCCCTTCCCCTTCGGAAACAGTGCCGGATGGGGAGTGGGGCTGGGCCATGTAGCAGGGGACCAGGCATTTGAACACCATCACCCCAAAATAACCCTTGCATGTTTGAAAGTTATATTTTACAAAGAGGGGTCAGAAAGGAGGGAACACACCACCGCCTCGAGCTCTTTGGTGGGTTTCTAGGAGTATTGGAACTGTACTTCATTCAAAATGTGGCTTCTTGCTCCAAGTTGCCTAGCGCTTGGAGCGGGTACCGGTGGCTACATGCCGGCACTACTGAGGCTGTGAGAGGTCCTCTCCTCAGACTCATCTGCCTCCTAAGAACTGGCTGGCCCCGCAGAGTCGTCTCAGAGATAGAAGGGGTAATTTAGTCTTAATTGCCATTTCATTTGGTTAGCTTTTAAGTGTTTAAGCTGAGAAGGTGTCTTAATCATAAGCCGCAGGCAAACAGGCATGTGGTTTTCTTTTCTTTTCTTTTCTTTTTTTTTTAGGTCGGGGGTTTGGGAGGGTTTATTAGGATCTGCTCATGCAGGCTAAGTGGGGCTGTCACTCAGCACCCTCTGCTTTATATAAATGGACAAAGGCACACGACAAGAATTGAAATGCACTGTCTGAAATGGAGATCCGTGATGCTTCAGCCCTGCACAAGGGTCAGCAGCCAACACTTGCTCTCTTTTTACAAGGTGCGCACGCGCCCCCGCCCCCAACTTCTTGAAATTCCATATTTTGGATTAATGAAGTCAGGAGACGGAGTCCTATGAAGATGAAAAGGAAGAATGCCTAACCTGATCTTTAAGTGGGAGGGGGAGGATGAGCGCAGTTGGCACTGAGGGGCTGAATCCCAAAATGCTTGCAGCGAAATCTTTTGTTTGCCAGGATTGGGTGAAGCCTCTATAGTCTACCCACAGAAGTAAAAGTCCTCTGTGGAAGCTGGGGTTCCTCGCTCCCCCTTTCCCAATGACTTTACCCAAACCCCTCGCCCCTCGAAGAAACAAACCTCCCTCAGGAAAATGTGTGGGGCCCGCAGGTTATCTTGGGAATTGCCAGGCGCGCTTTTTTTGGTGGATGATATTGGTTTCCCAGTTAGTCCAACTCAAAGGGAAAATGATGACCCCCTCCCCCAACGCCCCTGCTGTCAGATACATCTTCATTGAAGGCAAAGGGACCTTTTTTCTCGGCTAAGGTCCAGGAGGCAGACGCAAAATCCTCTCCCCTGGGAAGAACCGGGAGGCTCAGGACGTCGTGACCGCCTGCTCCGTCCGCAGTCCCCGCGCACTTGGCCCGGTGTCTCTCCCTGTCCAGGAGGACAGGCACACGCAGTCCCTGAGCTTCTGATACTCGCGGTAATGAGCTCAGGCCTGGCGCCCAGCACAGCCACCGAATGACCTCTGGTTGTCTCCTCTGAACACTTCAGGACATCACCGAAGAACAGGCAACCCGCATCTCTCCATTCCACTCCCTAGTCCAACCCTGTTTTCCCTGACTCACTTCTAGGGACCCAGATAAGAGGCGTCCAGGGCAGCCTTTAACTGTGCTTCTCATTCCCTTCTCCCCCAGGAATTGGAAACTAAAGATAATGCATAATGAGAAAATCTTGTATTTAGAGGAGGCGAAGCTGGGAGGGTAAAGGGCATCTTTTTAAATGTAGGGATCGACTCTGCCGTGGCACCACGTCTCCTTTTGGAAAGCGCTTCTGCCCCCACCCTGGTGTCCTGGCTTCCCACACCAGAGGCTGAACGGTCAGGAAACTCCATTTGGCCAACTGCTCCCTCTCGCCTCATCCCCACAACAACCACAACAAAAATCTGCTTGTCCCTGAAAGAAAAGTTGGGGAAAGCATCCGCGCCATATGCACATACTGGTCAGCACTCCCTTCCATCTGCTCCAGGGTTGCTCGGCGCGCCCCTTCTCTAAAGAAACTCATGGAGGCAGGTGTGTGGTGTGCTTGGGGTCTGTGTGTGCGCGTTGTGCGCGCGGGATTTGTTTCTGACAGACAGCCCTCCCCCCACCCCGGCTCCCCTTCCCACCCAATTAATAGTCCAGAGCAATTAATAAGTGCCATCTTGCTTGGCCCAAAGGCTAATTTCTCTTTCTCTGCGCCGCCTCTTTCGGAGAGCGATTGGCCACACATTCTCCAGCTGGGGGGTGGGGATGGGGTGGTGAGTAATTGAATTAACTGGCCTAGGCGAGTTGGAGACTGGTGACAATCGCCTGGGGCTCCCTCCCTCGGGGGAAACCCGTAGTGAGCTTCCCAGCCTAAGCCCCAGGCCAAAAAGGCTCCCGCCTACTCCAGATCGCTCCTAAAAGGAAGTGAGTGACCCTGCCTGTCCCACACCCTGGAGAGGGTCTTCCTGAACACCCAGAGCGTCTGTTTCTTCTTTTGGTTCCAAGGCTCCACACTCCCGGAGAGATTGTTCTACCAGCTTGGCTTAGGAATCTGCAGAGAAATCTTTGTATCTATCATTATTGCTTTGGCTATGATCCAGAGCTAGAGAAGAGAGTTTCTGAATTGTTTCCTTCAGTTCCGACCCTGGTGTGGGAAGCTCTGGTCCCTTCTTGAGCTTTTAGGCTGATGTCCAATCTTAAAGTTTTTATCCAGTCTTAAATGTCTGCATGGAAAGGGTCTGCTACCCATTGCATGTTGGAGGCTGATGGACAATTACCAGCAAACAAGTGCTGGTCCCAAGTTTTAGTAAACATATATTTCTCTCCCTCCTCCTTATTCCTACCTGGAATATCATTTTCTTCTCCAAATGGGTTTATGTGCTTTTAGGTAGTCTGAATAGACGTTTCCCACAAAATAGCCTAATACTAAGTAAAGTGGAGTAGTTAAGGATTGTACTTATTTGGGCATTTTCAAACAAACATATTTCCTTAAGACACATTCACAAACATTGATCAACCAGAATGTCTTCTTTCCTTTTTACCTTCCTTCTTTCCTTCCTCTCTTCCTCTCTTCCCTCCCCCCCTTCCTCTCTTGCTTCCTTTCTATCTTCCTTCCTCTTTAGAGGAAGCTAGAGAAGAGGTTGAATCCATTAAGCCTAAGGCTCACGAGAGCATGTGTGCATACTGTCTAAGAGTAAACTGTAGTGTGCTCTGCTCCAGTGGGGCACGCAGTTCCCTAACCAGATGTGAGGCACAATAGGAGACAATTTTCATGACTGCAAAGACCCTGGCCCTGTGTGGGAGAACAGTGGAGCACTGGAGATCCACTATATTCCCAAGATGTTCTTCCCACAAAGCAAAACAGGAGGTGTAGATCTGAACGTCAGTACCCATCCTTTCGCTCCCAAGCCTCTGTCTTCCCAGGGCTTATTTGGAATGCACAGAGAGAGCAGAGATACCTTTAGCGAATTCAAAGAAAGACAATGGATATTGTTTCCTCCTAGTGGTGTCCTGGTTCTGTTGCCCACTGGCACCCTTACACCACTCTGTGACTCTCCTGGCCTCTGAGGCCTCTGTCCTGGATGGGTTTCTAAGACAAGCTGAGCCTGGAGTCTAACCACACAGGGAGCTCCCAGGGCCCTCTCCCATGGGGCCAGAGTCCCACAGTCACTCAGGATTTTAATGACCTGGAAAGGTCTTCTTATCCAAGGACCTACTCTGGTGTGCTTCCCCTAACCTCTTCCTGCTCTTGCTGCTGTGGGTGGGTGAGTGGGGGTGATCCTTCAGGCAGTGGAAAGGCAAATAAGAATGGTCCACTACACAGTATCTCAATCCTTGGTTCATTAATTAAAAAAATATTTTTTTATTGATTTCAGACAGGAAGGGAGAGGGAGAGGGAGAGATAGAAACATCAATGATGAGAGTTGATCCACTGCCTCCTGCATGCCCCCTCCCCTACTGGGGATTGAGCCTACAATCTGGGCATGTGCCCCTGACCAGAATCTAACTGGGGACCCTTCAGTCCATAGGCCAACACTCTATCCACTGAGCCAAACTGGATAGGCTTCTTTCAATTTTTTTTTTTTTTTCATTAGACAAGGTGGTGAGAGCTCTTCAAATATTAGGAAAATTCTGGGCTGGAGTCAGGAATCTAAAACTGGACCCAGCTAAAGGAGTGCAATAGTTGAAGAGAAAAGGCACAAGTACTCCACTCAGATCCCTGTCCCACCCCAAATGAATTGCTTGCCTTTCTTACTCCTATTAGCCCTACCTGATGCTGACTCTGTCTTTCTGATGGCCCTTCCCCTCTCCTTTCCAGTTATGATTTCGGTCATTTTTCTATCTACCTTCTTCTGGGTAACCCACCCCCAACTCCCATTCCACCTTCAGCAACAGAAGGGCCACTTGGGGTAAAATGTTACTAAATTGCAAAAGGAAAAATGGAAGACCACTTAAAAAAAAATATATATATATATAATTGATTTTTTTACAGAGAGGAAGGGAGAGGAATAGAGAGCTAGAAACATTGATCAGCTGCCTTGCACACTCCCTACTAGGAATATGCCCTCAACCAAGGTAACATGCCCTTGACTGGAGTCAAACCTGGGACCCTTCAGTCTGCAGGTCCGGGCTCTATCCACTGAGCCAAACCACTTAGGGCTGGAAGACCACTTTTTAAAAGAACTTTGGGATATTTATAGGAAATTAACATTTCTGACAGACATTCCATTCATTTCAGTGTAAGTGTTGCCATTGATTTTTAAAAATTCCTTTCTCCACCTCCCACCCCCCAATCCTTTTTTTTTAAAACCTCTTATATGACCCTACCTCGCCCTCTGGGCTGCTTGTTGAAAGCCCAATACAGGATCTGTATTCCGTCTTAGCCTTGCTGATTCCATAATCGTACAGAGAAAATGCATTTGCAAGCAATTAAGAAGTCTTGCGAACATATTAGTTGAAAATTAAATGGAAGAACTCTCTTGACTTGAGATTTCCCTTTGATAACAGCAGTACTTGGAGCTGAGGCCCTCATCTGAGAGGACAGACTCCTGGCTGTGGGGTTGGGACACTGGCGGGGCGCACACTCGCCCACCCTCTCCCCACCGCCTGAGGCGCCAGCACGACGCCTCCCAGCCTCAGCCTCCAGCTTCCAAGGGGCTCACCCCAGGTGAGGAAGGCGGGGCACCCGGATGTTCTCTCTGCTGGCTGTGCTTTCTGAGGCAGGAAGCCGTCCCTTTGGCTAAGGTCTCGCTCTCCCAAGGGATACTTGCCTCCTTTCGCAAAGAAACGCGTGCGCTCCAGAGGGGCCACATTCAGTCCTCTCTCCCGTCCTTCAGTTGTTTGACCTTGAAGCAAATAGAGGCTTTTGAAAGTTCACTTGGAGCCTTGGGTTGCTAGGCACTCTTTCAAGTATTGGCTCATTTGCTCGGAACAACACTCCTCCCCATGACTCAAGTAGGGAGGACCGTGTAATTCTGGGGCCAAAATACTGGTAACAGCAAAGCCAGCAACAGCTAACCTGTATGGAACACTTACACATCAGGCCCTGTTCTGGCCTCTTTACAAGCAATTCACCCTTCCAACAGCCCTAGGAGGTCTGCATCATGTGGTAGGTGTAGTGCGCATTAACACTGGCACGAGGTAGGTAGTCGGGCAAACGGGGTCACAGAAATGCCTGTGAAAATGAGGTGCAAAGAAATATGAGCGATTGCCAAGGTCACGCAGGGCTTTGAAATCAGTGATTTGGGCTTCAAATTAAAAAAGGTTTTCTTTTCATACCCAGCTCCTGGCCTCGGCTGCTACACATACTGGTCCTCCTTTTATCCATTCCTCTCCAGAAGCCTCACAGAAAATACACACGTGGAGGCCCAATAGGTTTCTTTTGCAGTAAGGGACTTGCCTTGAGCGGAACTCCTACGGCTTCCCTGATCTTATCCCTCTCTTTTCTGCTGACTGACACTGCATGTGGGAAGGGGGGAGGGAGGGAGACCTTCTGAGCTTGTCCCCACTTCCCTAGCTGGTTGGTCTCTGACTCCATCCCCCCCACCCTCACCCCCACCCCTGCAGTCAGTGCTTCAGCCACCCCTCAGGATTAATTGCAGGGATCCAGGGATCCTTGGAGGCTACAGCACTCACCCGCGCCAGGCCTCAGGGGGACTAGAGGGGCCACCAGACGTTCCATTAATTTTTTTTTTCTGGCTTGGGCAGCTGTAGCTTTGTTTATCCACTGTAGCTTTGTTTTTCCTATGGGGCCTCCAGGATCCCATAGAAACCGAGGTTGTTAATTGCTAGGCAATAGAAATGCTGAATCTAGAACCATAGGTCCTGAATTTCAATCCCGGTTCTACTGGGCTTCACTTGTAAAATGGGAAAAATAATACTAACAGCTCCTTTGGCTGTTGAGAGGCTTAAGAGATTGCAGACCCGAGGGGAGTATTTGGAAAGGACGGTGTTGTTAAGGAGGCTACCAAAGAGAGGCCTTATTAGGCCATCCTTGCCTCCCTACAGTTCATTTTCCTGGCCCGTGGACAAATGGCACGTAGACAGGGCTGGGGGAGACTTCAGAGGCCAGGAGATCCTACCCTGTACAGAAGGGTAAGGTATAATGTCACACGACTAAGCAAGTGACAAGACTGGAGCTAGAACTCAGATGCCTGTATTGATTCATTCCAAAGCCTCTCATTCAGGACCCAGGAAATGGACAGCTCTGTCTTCCTCCCAGAACTCAAATTCAATTTCTTTCTTTCTTTAAAAAAAAAAAAAAAAAAAATACTGATCAGCTGTCTCTTGCACGCCCCCTATTGAGAATGGAGCCCACAACCCACAACCCGGGCATGTGCCCTGACAGGGAATCAAACTCAACCATTGAGCCACACCCATTTCTTGAATGGCTAATTACTATTTCCTCCTGGCTTACTTAACATTTTGGTCTTTTAAATTTTGAATTTCATTTCTTCTTTCTCTCTTACCCCCTCCCTCTCTCCTTCTCTCCCTCCTTCTGTCTCCCCCACTGTTACTCCCCCTCCCCCATACCTTCCTGAGAGTCTGTTCTGTTTTAGCTCCCTCTCGTTTACTCTCCAAAGATTTATCTCACTTTTGCCTCAATATCCTGGGCATCTTCTCAGTGACATGAGGGTGAAGGTGGGTCGGGGAGGGGTGAGGGAGATGCTTGTCCATCTTCAGTACTTCAAGTTCTGGTCTCCTCCCTTACCTTCTAACCACCCTGTGAATCTGACTTGTTGCCAACCCCAAGCCCCTGCACTTCTCTCCATAGCAGCCTTGTGGGGCATTGCGACAACCAAGTCCTCCAGTTACTTTGTATGTGTGGTGTTTTTTGTCTTTGTTTTTTTTTTTTGTATTTTATTTTTTAAGTAAAAGAACTGTGTCTGCCTCTAATGTCAATTACCCCAGCAGCCTCTCAGAGGTTCTGTTTATTTTTCCATTGACCCTTTTCTTCCTTATGTGCTGGAACAATGCCTTATAATTTTATTTATCTTAATCTCTGGTGCAATCGCCCTTTTATTCCTCAACTTGGCTGTGCTAGTGTTTGCCTTTACACTTTCTTGACTTCATTATGTAATCTTGCCGAATCTCCTTGCTCTGTGCATGCTGTTTAGACCTCATGTCTGTCTTTTACTTACCCTTGAAGAGTTTTGTTTTAAAACTCCTGATCCATCCATATTTACCTTATTCCATTGTGGGTTTTTTTTCCAATTTCTCTGCCATGTGGAATGCCCAGGGATATTGTCCACAAATTTGTAACAGTTCTGCTTAATTACACATCTTACCCAACAGGACATTCCATTAATTGTTTTCTCTGCTATTTTTGGCAGCCCTCTTTCTAAGTGAGTTCTGGATATAGGCACCATATGGGCATCAGATAATTGCTAGGATAAATCTACCTCTTTTGATTTATCTTTGATGGTGAAGAATGCACATATTCTGCCATCGTTTGGCTTTGTGACTTCAGACAAGTCACTTAACCACTCTGTTCTCTCTCACAACCAGGTTGGATTAAATGGGGGTAAATATATGAAACAATTTGCAATTGATAATGTGTTTTTAAATGACTCAGGTATGAGATATTTTTGTAAATTGCCATCCTCCCACAGGCCAAGCCTTCTCATTTGGGTTTGTAGCCCTAATAGTGATGAAGAGTATCACTTCTCTTCCATGACCTGTCCTTTCCAAAGCTAAATTCTGGTTTATCTATCTTCATTGTAGACATTTCTACTGATTTCCATGTCAGAGGACTGTGTTCTAAAAGTCTAGATGCAGAAGGGGACATCTTATTCTATTGTCATGAAACCCTTAAGGGAAACTATAGCACCCCCCTCAACCCCCACTCCTTTCTATCTTCCAAGGATCTCTGAAAAGGGTGGAGGTTTCAGCCACAGAAACAGCATTTCACCACTCCTGCCCTTTGGTAATCCTCTCTCCATCACATTCCTCTCCTGCTCTTAACAACTCACTTGCTTTCTCTGTATTCACACAAAGTATATTTACTGAAGAAATGACCATGAAAAAGAAGACACCACACTCTATTGACTCTTGGAGTCTTTTCCCTTTATGGGCATCCTGCCAATATGGTTGGGAGTAAGTCATGCCATGGAATATCCATTTTAAGTTTTGTGAAGTACGGCAGTATGGGTTTATGCTTTGCTATCTTTTAGATGTAAAAATGACACCTCTCAAGCCCTCCTTTTAGGAGGAATTAGAGACTAATTCTAGCATTGAGACTTCTCTCTAGTACAGGACATTGAAAACACATATAGACTGTGATGTATTAAATATGGGCCATATACTAGTATTAGACATATCTGTAATGAATGCAGACATTCTTCTAAATAATACAGTGTAAGGTTCTTAGTATGAGTGAACACTATCTACTTCTCAAGTATTCACGTGCCAGCAGCTAAAGAGAACAGGTTTCTTTTGCTAGTTAAATGCGTTGGAACAGCATTAGTCTTTTAGGAGTGTGTTCTGATAGAATTGCTGAAATTTAGACGGTGACAAAACCAAGCACATGTAGGTGTTCTGCCCTGGTACATTCAATTTGGACTTAGAGGAGGAGGCTCTTCCATTAATTATCTGGACTCCCATGGTGGAGGAGGAATAGTGATGCAGAATGTTAGAGAGGCACATTTAAATGTACTATTCATGGACAAAGTAAGTGTGTCTCAGATACAGTTAACAGCAAAATTCAAAATCCCTGAGGTGTAGAAATGGTATACCTTGACAACGTGCTTGTTTACCACGATCATATAGATGATGGTAGCCAAAATAACCCAAGCTTTAAACAGGTCTGGGACTCCAAATTGTTCACTCTAATGTCCCCCCCCCCTTTCAAAATCAGCAAGCCAAAGAACACTAAAAAACGTGGGTATTTCCAGAGAACATGGAACCAATTCATACTTCCACAGTTAAATAAGACCACTGGCCTATTAGGAAGTAAGTACAGAAAGTTCATCCTATTCCTCTCTAAGTTAGAATATCTGGCAGGAGACAGAGGCTGTGTTATGACTCTTACTAGGTTGGAAAGAATGCCAGTTAGATGGTTTGGAATGACAAAGGTAGGGCTCTTCTGACACCATAAAATGTATTTTTAGGAAGTGATTCATTGACTGGACATTAAAAACCTGCTAAAGGACAGGGGGATGTTTCACTTACTTAACTGCTTATGCAACTCCACCCCAATGCAGAAAATTGGGCCATCTTAATACCTAATGAAAGAACTCTTTACCATGAAATCAGTGCATTGCATTACAGGGAAAGGAGGTAATGAAAAGAGAGGTCAAAGAAAATCCCGAGCTTCTTTCTGAGCAGTGAAACTTAACAAAATCTTTTTCATTTCACCGAGAAATGTCTCCTCTCCATATGAGTCTCTAGCAATTAGACACAATAAATTTCAGATGGTCTGTTTTATGCAGAAATACTTAGCAACATGTGGGTATTGAATACTGTTGTAAACTACATTGTGTCTCCTCAAAATTTACATATTGAAGCCATGACCCTCAATGTAACCATATTTGGATATGGGGCCTTTAAAGAGGAAATTAAGGTTAGACGAGGTCATAAGGGTGGGGCCATAATCCAATACAATTTATGTCCTTATAAGAAGAGGAAGAAGCATAAGTAATGTGTATCCACAAAGGAAAGGCCATCTGAGGACATAGTAAGAAGGTGGCCATCTGCAGGCCAAAAAGAGAGGTCTTTGAAAAAACCAAATCTGCCAGCATCTCAACTTCAGGCCTCAACAATCATCAGAAAATAAATTGCTGTTATTTAAGCCATCCAGCCTGTGGTATTTTGTTACTGTAGTCCTAGCAGACTAATATAAGCACTTTGAAACAAAATAAAACACCAAAGCAAAAACAGAATGGCCCATGACATCCAGGATTTGGACTTGTATTATCAGCTAGAGTCTAACTAGACCATGGTGTTGCTGCAGGCTGGCCTGACAGTCAGATGTTGATGTTCTGTTGAATACCAACCACCTCTCAAAACATCCACAGTGCCAATCTGTGACCATAATGGATCAAGATGAAAATAAGATTATGTTGTAATCATGTCTGAACACAGAGAAAACATTAACTTGTCCAAACCAAATACCAAAACATTTCCTTCCTAAATGCTGCTTCTTTAGTGATGACAGCTTTAACTTTAGTATTCTTACTCTAGAAAAATGTATTGAGGTAAAGTTTCTTTGAGAGCACTCAGTTCAGTGAGAGCCTCTGCTTTTTGTACCATCCTTGAAATCACCCAACAGAAGTCCAAATCCTATTTTGTCACACAGTTTATTGAAATATTCCATGGCTCCCCATGATGGGTGTCCTTCATTGCTGCAAGTTATGAATCCGATTTTTTTTTTCAGCTATGGTGTGCATTTGGTGGTGTTTTGCTATAAGGCTGGCAATTTGAAGTGGAGCTACCTCAAATTGAGATGTGTTGTAATTATAAAATACACCACTGGCGCCGAAACCGGTTTGGCTCAGTGGATAGAGAATTGGCCTGCAGACTGAAAGGTCCCAGGTTCGATTCCGGTCAAGGGCATATACCTTGGTTGCCGGTGTATCCCCAGTGGGGGGGTATGCAAGAGGCAGCTGATCCTTGATTCTCTCTCATCGATGTTTCTAACTCTCCATCCCTCTCTCTTCCTCTCTGTAAGAAATCAATAAAATATGTTAAAAAAATACACCACTGATTTTCAAATACTTAGTATGAAAAAAATAATGCAAAATCTATCTATATAAAAGCCTAATCAACCATTATAACCGAATGACCAGAATGATTGGAATGACCCATAAACCAGTCACTATGATGTGCACTGACCCCCAGGGCCAGACGCTCAATGTAGGAGCTCCGACAGCCAACCTCCCACAGCCTCTCCTCCTTCCCCCTGGCCAGCTGGCTGGCCAATCTCCCATGGCCCTGATTGACCCCAGTCACAGGCCAGGCCAAGGGACCCCAATCATGCATGAGTTTGCACACTAGGCCTCTAGTATCTCCTAATTTTTATTGATCATGTTTATAACATTTTAGATGTATTAATGAATATATTATTAAATGTACAATCATCGGTTTCTTTAATGTTGATACTAGAAAATTTAAAATTACTTATGTGGCTTCGGTTTTATTTCTGTTGAACAGCATATAAATGTCCCATGGCAATTCTGATCATGTGCAGCTTACTCTTTTCTTTTTCTTATAAAGAAGTTTATTAGTCAGATTAGGACATATTGCACTGCGACAACAATCAATTTAAAAATCTCTGTGGCTTACCACAACAAAAGTTTGTTGTGCTATCAAGAACACAATCCAGGTGGGTTTGGATACCTCTCTAGAGTCCTTATCCCTTGGAAGCTTAGGGACTGAATAAGATCTTTATCTCTGCTTTAGCACAAGATGGAGTCTGGGGCAGGAGGGAGGTGGGAGGGTCGTGCACAAGAAATAAATCCTTTGCTCCAGAAACACATTAGCCAGATCTAGTTACATGTCTCTGCTTAACTATAGGACAGTGCGAGAGTGCAATCTTTCCATATGCCCAGAGGAAGGGGAGAACTGAAAATGAAGAACAATAATGATATTTACCATAAGGAGAAAATGTAAAACAAATGCATGTTCTAGGTCTTAGCTTAACATAAATGTATGACTTTCACAATATGTCTAATGTACTTTATTAAGGGACCTAGATTCAGAGGACATCAGCACTTATGTTGAACATACTGTCAAAAAGATCCTTACATTTTCCAATTTATATTTCTATGACATTTTCAAATGAATTCCATGTGTAATTACTAATAACTCATAGTTACTGACATCTTTTTCTACCATGATGAACTTTAAAACAAAGTTGGAACTTTGTTTCAATGCGATATGTACTTGGATTAAACAGAAAATAAACTTTTTAAGATCATTGATAATTTTAAGTTGGTTGATCAGGCTCTATATATCTACATATATTTGTATCTCTATACACACATCTATGTATATGTACACACATATATTATTTTATTCAACAAGGTTTAGTAACATTAAGAACAAATGTGATCCTAGAGATTTCATTAGTTAGAATCTTACCACTGCAGGAGGGATTCCTAAAATGCAAGTGAACTTGCCTTTATCTTCAAAGATCTCCTTCTAGCATCAGAAAAGTTGTTTGTAGTAAGCCCAGGGGAGGGAGGAGGGTCTGACAAGCTTTCTCCTCCCGCTTTGTGGCTGAACTGAGAAAGCGTCTAGTATGACTAAAATTACCGATACAGATCAGGAGGTTAATTTCTGGAGGAAGCAAGCCTATGATTGTGTGGAATATAAGAAAGAGGGCGACTCAGCACTTGATCTCTTACGTTCCTCCTTGCCCATCCTCTGCACTGCCTCATAGACTGTATGCCTCCAGCGCACAGCCTAAGAGAAAGGAGCTGTCCGTTCAGTACCAGGGCCACGTGCAACCTGCCCGCCAAAACACAAAGAACTGAAATATTAATTAAAAAAAAAAAAAAAAGCCAATCTGCTCAATCCTCCGCCTGCAGGCAGGCTCTAACGGAAAACCGCATATGCTCCCCTTTTCTCCTCCATAAATCTTCATGTGGGCATTAAAATACCTAAAAGGATTAGTCATTAAATGCTTGTACATTTGGCTTTAATTCGCAAGAAACTCTAAGTCACAGGGTACCATTGGAAGTGCAGTTTAATCTAATTTGCAGTGTTTGCGTAAATGCTTTATTTCTTTTGCTGATTGTCACAGAGGATAATATTAATGTCCCAAGTGTCCAGAGGGAGAAGGTTAACACACCAGCACAGAAATGAGCGGGATACTGATTGATGTGTAAAAATATCAAAGCTTCTTTTAAGGTAAAACACAAAAAAGAATAAATGGAAGTGTGGCTTTTCCTTCTCAAGCTGAATTTATGACTATTATTTATTATTTGATCTGAAGGTAATAAAATGTGTTTTTTTTAAAAACGGATTTTTGCACTTCAGTTGGATGTGCTGTCCTACATACTGCATTCAAAAGCTGTCTATATGGGAACAGTGAACATATTCTTCAAAGGATTTAATTGCAGAATCATTCTGATTTCCTTCTGAGGAGTGTCTGTCTTCCTTTTGTTGAGTTGTATTAGTTCTTTATATATTTTGGAGATCAACCCCTTATCAGATGTGTCATTGGCAAATATGTTCTCCCTTTTAATTTTGATGATGATTTCTTGTGCTGTGCAGAAGCTTTTTTAGTATCATTGATTTCTTAGTAGTCAATCAGTGTGATGACAATTTATTTGTCATCAGAATTTTTTTTTAATTTGAAGAGATTAATAATACAAAATTGAAAGTATTTTGCTACTCAATGCTAGTTATTTCACTACTCTAGATGGTTTAACATATTAATTCTCAATAATTTTTTTAAATTTAAAATAAGCAATTAAATAACTAGTAAGCACCCATTATATATATAAATATATATATGTGTGTATATATATATATATATATATATATATATATATATAATCTTTATTGTTGATAGTATTACACATATCCCCCGCCTTTTTCTCCCTATTGCCCCCCTTCACCTGGATCCCTCCCCACATTAGGCCTTCACCATCCTATTGTCTGTGTCCATGGGTTATGCATTTAAATTCATTGGTTAATCTTTTCCCACCCTCTCCCCCCTGCCCTCTGAGATTCTTCAGTTGCACCTACTATATTTACATCCATTATTTTATTAGATAGTGAAGACAGCATTAGAAAGTGATCAAAACATAATTTTAGTATTTGGGGAACTAGTTGAGGAAGCAGTATTCACATATAAAATAAGTTGATAATATGAAACCAATTATAATGAAAGAAAAAATACAGTAACAAAATGTGACACTATGATGTGTACCAGAGAGTGTGGTAGGTTAGTTTACTTGGACTTGGTGAAGAGGAACATTCTGATGTAACACAGTCATAGCCTAGGCATTGATGCATAGCATTAAAAATCATAGTCCCAGAATTATAAAATTTATTCACATTTTCAACCTATAATTCTTCTTTATAGAAAAAAATGTCCCCACTTTTATATCAGAACATGGCTATCATTTTGTTCTTCACATGGAGCTGTTTTCTTTTCAGGAAACTCATGCTTTCTTTGCTCTATAGATGAAATGATACTTTCAAAGCATAAACCTGAACTTCTCATGGGACTGCTTGGATGGTAACTGGATAAGAGGATTACATTAGGGCAGAAGTTCAGGCCATATCATATCAAACCTGATCATTTTCAGACTAGCTGTGCAATTTAAAGACTTCCCTAAATAAGGATAATATTCTTGTCACTGAACAGTAAGTTGAGTTTCTTTTGAAGTAAACTAGCAAGCAGAGTAGCATAGACTCAGAAATTAGACTGGATCTGGAAAAGTTGAGGGGAATAACTCTTAATTAAAATATTGACAATGAAAATATGTGAACCATAGAGTCCAGCCAGTGTGGCTCAGTGGTTGAGTATCACAGGAGGTAAAACGGTGCCAAGGTTCAATTCCTGGTCAGGGCACATGCCTGGGTTGTGGCTCGATTACCACTACGGGATGTGCGGGAGGCAGCCAATCAGTGATTCTGATCATTGATGTTTCTGTCTTTCCCTCTCCCTTCCTCTTTCTGTAATCAATAAAAAATATTTTAAAATAAAATTCCGTATTTGCCGGCGTATAAGACGATTTTTTTGGCCCTGAAAAATACGTATTTGCCAGCGTATAAGACGACTGGGCGTATAAGACGACCCACTAAAATTTCCACTAAAAATACAGAGTTTGTTATATACTCGCCGTATAAGACTACCCCCCCACTTGGAGGCATATTTTTCAGGGCCAAAAAGTTGTCTTATACGCCGGCAAATAGGGTATGTGAATTATAAAATTGATTATACAAGCTTTTAGGTTTAAGGATTTTGTTTTTTAAACAAACACATCATTTTATTTTTATTTAAAAAATATATTTTATTGATTTTTTTACAGAGATGAAGAGAGAGGGATAGAGTTAGAATCATTGATCAGCTGCCTCTTGCACACCCCCTACTGGGGTGTGCCTGAAATCAAGGTACATACCCTTGACCGGAATTGAATCTGGGACCTTTCAGTCCGCAGGCCCATGCTCTCTCCACTGAGCCAAACCGGTTTCGGCCAAACACATCATTTTAAATGCACTGGTAATTCTAGAGAACTTTTCTGGGAAAATTATCTTACAAGACTATTTAATATCATCTGTCATCTACAAAAATACATAACATTTACATCTAATTTGTATTTTTAACAATTATTTTAAGAAAGTTCTTGCTATGACAAATTTTTTTTTGTTTTGCTAATATATTCTGTCTGTTACATTTGATACATATTTACAAACTCTGAAAATATAATTTAGGGTAAAGGATGAATAATAATTGAAAAATATTTATGTGCTATATAATAGCTTTTTAAAAATAACGTTTAATTTGTAGTCATAGATTTCAAAATATGTGTTCCCGGACTCAGTATACATACATAAAAACTTAGTACCTGAGTTCAGGAATATAACAATATATCATGTGAAGGTCTTAAAACTCATCCATTAAATCTTTTACATGCTTTATATCAAGAAGAGAGAGAGAGAGAGAGAGAGAGAGAGAGAGAGAGAGAGAGAGAGAGTGTGTGTGTGTGTGTGTGTGTGTGTGTGTTGCTTATTCTTGGATCTAGGCTGACTATTTATTCTTTTTAACTAATAGAATGTTGTGAAAGTGATACTGTATGACTTACCAAACTGAAAAAAAGTTTTACCCTGTAAACTAGGACACTTGCTTTCGAGCTTATTAATTTCTTGTTTAGCCCAAAAATTCCTATGATGTTCAAAAAAACATTAAAGTTTGGAAGAAGCAATAAGTGTTTGCTAGAGTTTTGTCATATTCTCCATACAAAATTTAAAATTAGTTCAAGAAGGTCATTTTTCTTCTGTTTCTTCCTATTTTTGTACATTTGTGTCTCTTCCATTGGATGTCATACACTGGAGAATTTAAAGTCTCTATATCATCCTTGGTTCAGGTGAAGGTGAGCAAAAGAATACAGCTACCTTTTTAAAACATATATATTTTAAAAATATATATATTTTTTGATTTTTCACAGAGAGGAAGGGAGAAGAATACATAGCTAGAAACATCCATGAGGGAGAAACATCATCAACTGCCTCCTGCACACCCCCTACTGGGGATGTGCCTGCAACCAAGGTACATGCCCTTGACTGGACTTGAACCCGGGACCCTTCAGTCTGCAGGCTAACACTCTATCCACTGAGCCAAACCGATTAGGGCAATATGGCTATCTTCATGAAGTTTAATGCTACTACTTTTAAGCTACTCAGTCCAACAGCTGATTGTGGTGGTGACTACCACTCCAACCTTCCTTTCTTGGGAAATAAACGGATCTATCTTTTCCTTACTTGACCCCCACAGAAATGTAGTTCTTAATATGATTGACTTGACACATACTATATTCCATATAATATTCTAACTACTTATATAAATATTGTTGTTTTTATTTATCAGTAAAATTCTATTAGGTAGTCGTTGTTGTCCATAATTCATAGACAAAAAACTGGCTTATACCAATCAATGATTCTCTCTCATCATTGATGTTGCTATCTCTCACTCCCTCTCTCTTCCTCTCAGATAGAAATAAAAATATATTTAAAAAAAGAAATATTCTAAAAAGAAAAGAAAAGAAAAAATGGCTTATATAGGTTGTCGCTTGCCCAAGGTGACCTGTATAGCCAGGACTCAAAACTAACTATCTTACTCCAGAATCTATGATAATTTGTGTTTCATTTCCTCAGAATCTTGTTAAGCAGCACACATATACACACAACTGTTGCTACAACAATTATGGAAAACAGTATAGGGATTTCTCAAAGAAGTAAAAATAGAGCTACTATATGATCCAGCAATTTTATTTCTGGGTATATTTTATATCAAAATGAAATAAAGTCACTATCTCAAAGAGATAGTCATGGTTTTTTGTTTATTGAGCATGATTCACAATAGCCAATATATGAAAACAACCTAAATATTCGTCAGTGTGTGAATGGCAATAACAAGATGGCAAGAACATGGGTTGAATGACCACACTGAATAGACCTGCTCTGCTAATGTTGTGAGCCACTTTTAAAAAATATTTTATTTATTTCAGAGAGGAAGGAGGAGGGAGAGATAGAGACATCCATGATGAGAGAGAATCATTGATCAGCTGCCTCCTGCAAGTCCCAAACTGGGAATCGAGCCTATTACCCGGGCATGTGCCCCTGACTGGAATTGAACCTGAAACCTTTCAGTTCACAGGTGGACACTCTATCCATTGAGTCAAACTGGCCAGGGTGAGCCACCTTTTATTTGGACTATTAAGTGTGTGTAAGAGAAGTAAACTACTCACTCATTGAAACCATTGTGTTTTTTATATTTCTTTGGTTCATCAGTTCAGTCTTCTAAGGTCAGCTTTATTACCAACGGAGGGGTGGGGGACTAGAGAAATTAACTAATTAGTCTAAGATACACAGATCTGCCAGTCTGCTTGCTTTATGGAAGCACAATAGTTCCAGACACAATGGGAATGATCCTAGGAGCTACACTGAAACAGATTTTTGGAAGCTCATTGAAAACCAGTCATTTATAGTTCAAAGGTGGGACCTTTGGGAGCTTTCCTGTGACAATGAGTTCAGACCCATCAACATATTCTGAGAACTTGTTGTGAGCTATACACTTTGTTAGTCACTGGGAGTAAGATGCAGCCTCTGTCTTTGGACTACCATATTAGGGTTACGGTAGGAAAGAGACTTCAGCTTAGTTGAAATAAAGGATGATACTTTAATGTTGTGGCTAGGGTTAAAAGAAAGAGGATGTTAAGTTACCCAGAGAACAATTATAGGAGGCCATAGAAAAAGTAACAGTAGGAGAGCATTGCTACAACTGAAGGGGAAAATCAAGGAAATGCTGTTATTAGAGACTGGTGAGAGCTGAGACATTTGGAGAGTTCTCTGAGAAAGAGTGGAGGCCAAGGTCACACACAACTTCTGCCAAAGATATTGTATCCTAGTTACCATCCATTGACCAATCCAAAGAAACAAATAAATGGCTGTAGAGTCCAAATTACGACCTACAGGGGAAGCCTCCTGGGCCTACAGAAGGAAACAAAGGGTGGAAAATAATTTATTTTATCTCATAGGAAGCTAGTTGAGATTAACTAGCATAAACATTTTACAGTCTATTTGGGAGGTGGGATTGGGGCAGTGATCACATGTGTGGGTAGACAGAATATAATTTTAGGAGTGTATTTTAAGTCTGTTAAATCTGCACTCAGAACCTAAAATCTACATTCATTACTAAATAGGAGAGGTAGGCAGGCTCCCAGGCTGCCTATTGAGTCAATAGATAAAAGTCATCTTAGAAGAAGCATGTCAAGAGAAAGCTATCCATTACTTACTTAGTTTAATTTTAGAGTGAACAGCTACTACTTTTATTAAGGTAATTCTAAGAGATTGGATGCCATGGTTTCCTCAAAGATTACCATACACCACAAGTAGCATATTTCATAGCTTAAGACCTAGTCAGGATTTATTTATTTATTTAAAAAATCTTTATTGTTGAAAGGATTACATACATGCCCTTACTCCCCCAAAATGACTTCTTTTAGCCTTCCCCACCCCCGCCCCACAGGCCTGCACCACCCTATTGTCAGTGACCATTGGTTACGTATAGAAGCATACAAGTTCTTTGGTTGATCTCTTCCCACCCTCCTCTGCCTTCCCTCTGAGGTTCCACATTCTGTTCTATGCTTCTGTGTCTCTGGATCTGTTTTGTTTGTCAGTTTATTTTATTCATTAGATTCTACATATGAGTGAGATCATGTGTTATGTATCTTCCTCTTAGTCAAGATTTATTGCTACAAGAAACCCAAAACTGATTTTAGGTGATTATGCAGAAAGGGAAGTTACCAAAAAGATTTTGAATTGTTAGGAGACTGGATAATTTGACTTGGCAAATAGAGAAGGTAAAGAAGTGTAAACCTCTGCAATAAATGATGCCTTAGAACTGCTTCTGGGAAGGGCAAGTCTGCTTCTCTACTCAGTGGGCACTGGAGGCCATCTTGTACCATTATTACTGCCTCCAGGAAGATCCTCTACCATTCCTGAGTTTTGTTTTACTGGTTCCTGAATCAAACCTGCTGCAGTTGCCTCTGATTGGCCAGTCCTAGTGTGTGTCCTGCTTAGCTGTATGAGAGGCCACAAAAGCAAGTGTCTAGATATTTTTATTACTCCTCCCCAGGACACAGATGTACTAAGACCTACAAAGTGAGGAATTTTTAAAATGTAGAAATGGGATAAAAATATATTTTTATAATTTTTAATAATTTTATAATTTTTATAATATATAAAAATATATTTTTATAATTTTAATAATTTTTAAAATGTAGAAATGGGAGTCATATATTAAAAAAATATTTACCAATGTAGTTATATTTCTTCTTTTTTTAAAAAATGTATTTTTATTGGTTTCAAAGAGGGAGAGTGAAATAGAAACATCAATGATGAGAGAGAATTATTGATTGGTTGCCTTTTGCACGCTCCCTACTGGGGATTGAGCCTGCAGCCTGTGCATGTGCCCTTGACTGGAATAGAACCTGGGACCCCTCAGGTCAGTGCTCTATCCACTGAGCAAAACTGGCTAGGGCGAGAGTCACACATTTTAACTTCACATGGTACACATCTCTATCCTATATATAATATATAATGAATATAAATGTAAATATATACCTAAAATACATTTTTATATATGTTATATATATGACTCAAAATGTATTTTTAGGGGTAAAAGACAATGACAATTACTAAATGATATTCTGATAACTCTAAGCATATTGACCTATCAATGATGATTGTTTTTTTTTATTTTTTTGTTTTAAGAATAGTTTATTGATTTTGGGAGAGAGAAGAAGGGAGAAGAAAGAAACATCAATGAGAGTGCAACATCAATTGGCTGCCTCTTGCATGCCTCCCACTGGGGATTGAGTCAGCAACCCTGACCAGGAATTGAACCAGCAACCTTTCAGTGCATGGGATGATGCCCAACCATCTAAGCCACACCAACTAGGGCAAGATTGATCTTTTTCAAAAGTCCACAGTTAATACTGGTGCAGAGCAAATCAAATAATTTAACACCTATATAAGTATCTATATCTAATTAAAGAGATAAATGCAAATTATGGCATCCCAAGTCTTTCTTAGAAGGTCCGTACATGGTTGATAAATTTATACAAATTTCATATTAAATCTCCAAATCATCTATTCAACCAATAGTAAAGATTTAGTTTTAAACCATACACATTATATATTTTATATTTCTTAATGTACATTTTAACACTGTGCCTCCTAAAAGGGCTTAATTATCAATATACCAGCAAAATTTTATTTGTTTTCCAACTCAAACTAATTTAGGAAGATGTAAGTTTTCCTTTGTTATCTTGGGATCTGGGACATAAACCAGGAATTCAATGTTTACTTTTCTCATGATCTGTTTGAGGAGTAATTGCTAGCACTATTTTTCTTTATATGAAGAAAACAAAACTTGAGTTATATGCTCCAACCGCTTGCAATCTTGGCTGTGATCACACAACAGTAAGAAAATCTCATTTCATTTAAATAGGGTAGGCAATGCTAAGGTTTTTAAATTTCATTTTGAGCTGGCACTGAAATATACAGAGAATAGCTTAGATGTAGACATAATATGTTGGAAAAATTCATGTTTAATTTTTATGCGAATTAACAAGGATGTCTGCTTTGGAATAATGATTCAGGAGTGATTTGCTGGTTAGAGAGACAATACTCTTCCAATATTGGTTATTCAAGTTTGGAACAGTTTTCAGAGTCCAGTTTTAAATTATTTCTGAGAATGTCTGGTAGAAGGAAAATGAATTAGAAAGAATATGATGAGGAAAATTCATTTGCATCCCATGTATAGCAGCAAATCTGTTGAATGACATTTAAAAGAGGATTAAAGCTGATTTCTTACAAGCTGTAGGATAATCAGATTTCTGAGCTAAAACAGAATTAGGATTTCCAATCCATTTATAAAATATGATCAGAGCCCTCACAATGCATTTGCTTCTGGATGTGGGATTCCTCTTTCTTTTTATCTGCTTTTTTTCAGATAGTTTTTAATGAGAGAGGGGCTAAGAATGTGTTGTTGTTCCATGTTGTTCCTGTTGCTGATGTACAAACTCTAGACAAAGTAGGCCACGCCATGGTTCTGCAGGCTCTATTTACTTGAACAGCCTAGATCTTTGCTATAATAAATATTAATTTAAAGGCAGAAGTACACTATTGAACCAAGCATATTCCCCGAATGAGTAGCAATGTGACCATTTTCATGATGTCAACGCAATGTGTACTTTTGAGATCCTGCCACTCCCCTTTTGGAAGCTCTAGATGCTGAACTGTCATGGATCTCCTTGGGAATAGCCTGATGTTCCTTTTATATTTTCTCTCTGTATTTGTCACCTCTAACTTTGTTCATGTTAGAGTACAAAATGAATCTTAAGTATAATTTCTGGCTACCTTCTTTACAATGAGAACCTTTACCCACACTCTTCCTTTTTAAATTGCGATACAATTAGTATTGTGTAAGTTTAAGGTGTGCCAACGTGTTGGTTTGATACTTATATATTGTTATATGATGACTGCCTTAGCATTAGCTAATGCTTCTATCATGTAATTATCATTCTTTTATTTTTTGTGGTGAAATCTAATCTCATAGCAACTTTAAAGTTTATAATACAGCATTGTTGATTATAATCATATAATGAGCATTAGATCTCCAGAACTCATTTCTTTACTAGTCATAGCTTTGTATCTTTACACAACATGTCCCCAATTCCCCCTCAGCCCCCTGTAACTATCACTGTAATCTGTTTTTACAAGTCTGGCTTTTTTAGATTCCACATATAAAATATTACATAGTATTTATCTCTGTCTGACTTATCTCACTTAATATAATGCCTTCAAGGTCTATCCATGTCACAAATAGTAACATGTTTTTTTCCATACTCATTCCTTCTTTTAAACTTTTCACCTTCAGTATCTATTGGTGTGAGATGATTATTGTTCGCTACATATTCACTCCCTTTACCCATTGAGGGAAGAGTGTATTTTACTGCCCCATTTAATGTTGGCTTTGGCCATGTGATTAATATATATATATATATATATATATATATATATATATATATATATATATATATTGCCCAGGAGCATAAATAGCTTGTCCTTAGAGATAAAAATATCAATGATGAGAAAGAATCATCAATCAGCTGCCTCCTGCACATTGAGGATCAAACCTGCTTGGCCCATGTTCCCTGTCAACTAGACTTCTTATGTATATATTTATTTCCTTGAGCCAAGTTTTCACAAGCTTGTGATTGGTATCTGAGGGCTGAAGACCATTCATGTGATAATATCAGCACACTATGTAGATTTTCTTTTTAATCCTCATCCAAGGATATGTTTTAGAGAGAGGAAGTGGGCCAGGGGGTGGGGAGGGAAACATTGATGTGAGGGAAACATTAATCTGTTGTCTCTTGTACATGCCCTGACTGGGGATCAAACCTGCAACCTAGGCATGTACCATGACTGAGAATGAAACCTTCAACACTTTCATGTACAGGATAGTGTTCTAACCAATGGAGAAACCTGGTCAAGGCTAAATAGCTTTTATTTTCAACCCTTTTCTTGGCTTATTACAAGTACAAATAGAACATACTATTTTTAATAAGTTTTAAAAATCTATTTTCATCTATCCTGGTGGCAAATATACCTTTTAGTTAATATTTTATATTCTTAAGAAAGGCTGCACCTTCTATGAAAATACACAGGATGGGGCAGTCATTATATGGTGGTTTGCCATTTATGGATGCTGGTACAGGAGTTCAAGGCTTTTCCACATCCACCTGGAGAAATGCACAGGAATGTAACCAAAAGAAAGAATAAATTATAGTTCTTCTATCCAGAAGAAAGGTACTGCAAAGGTTGGAGACATGATTCTCAGCATGATTTTTAGAACTGTGGCCACCTTAATTGGAATTGGTTTGGGTGGATTTAGAGGTTATACACATATCCTGATGGATTTCGTGCAAGGTTATGTAAAAGTGTTCTTATACTGATTTATTTTTCTAGGAACAGCAGAGACCTTGGATCATTTCCCCCCCCACCCCCCGCCACTCAGGTTTATAACTAACTAGAGAGGAAAACCCTGTAGGAACTAAAGGGACATTCTTCTCCCTTTCCCATCTCTCCAAGGAGACCATCAAAAAATAGAAAGTCAACATCACTGGACATCTGCAATTTATTTTTGTAAATACAGCTAATTTCTGCCTGTGACCAATGACCTTATATCTTTTCTTTCAACTTTCTGTACGCATCCCTGGACAATACTCTGAAAAGAAGGTGGGAGGGTCCTTTGATGGATAAAAGAAAGACCATCTACTAAACAATAGATTCAACAGCATCTTTGAAAGAAGGCAATGTGATGTCCAGAGGAAGGGTAAATCACTATAACAAACAAAAGTAACACATTTCTGCTTCCCCCAGGTTCAATCAGCAGAGCCCCATTTTGAGCAGCGCCACTGCAGTTCAAGAGCTCATTTGAAACCAGGAGACTTTGGCCCTTTGGATTCCGAACTAATTTTATAGTTCTTCTTTCTTTATTTTCCTAAATCTCTCCAGACATTGCTGAACTTCAGTTCTCCACTGTCATCCTAGCAGCTTGTGTTCAGAAGCTCCCCTCCAGGCTAAGAAATCATCAGAAAGTGGCCAAACATCTCCTTCCTGCAAGAAAAGAATGATTGAGTTACTTTTCACTTAGCGTTTATTTACATTATAAGATAAGACACTGCTAACCAAATCAAAACTGTGTCACTTTTTAATATCCAGGATGTGGAAAATCTAAATTTAACTCTTCTTGTGCTCATGACTTTTATTTTTCAGACCCTTCAAGATTTAAAATGCTAAAAATCTGCAATAGTAATTAAATAAAATAATCCATGAAGGCAATGTCAAAGTAGCAATTCTTCCATAAAAAAAACAAATAAACAAGTCAAAGAGAAATTCTTAAGTTTTATTTTACTTAGTGACCAAATCCTTTCTTGCAGAGAGTTATATAATTAGCACAAGCATTTTAAATTGTTAGGAAATTATTTTATGACATAAATGGTTTGGGCAGTAAATTGTAAAGATACTTCACAAAATAGTAACACATGATCTACCAGAAGAAGGGAACTTCCATTTACCATCTGTGCATGTAGTAGGCAGGTGCTATATGTTTTGGTGAGTTATCTAATTTTCTTTTTTTCAATTGGTCAAGAACAAATTCAAATGATATTTAAACTGCTTCCTCTTGTGTCTGTATTAGAGAAAAGAAGAATTCTAGTTTAAGTCTATAGCAAAGATGAACAAGCATTATTTATTTTAGAAAATATATTTGTATTGATTTGACAGAGGGAGAGAGAGATAGAAACATCAATAATGAGAGAATCATTGATTGGCTGCCTGCTGCACATCCAACACTGGGGATTGAGCCGGCAACCCGGGCTGTGCCCTGACCAGGAATCGAACTGTAACCTCCTTGTTCCTAGGTTGACACTCAACCACTGAGCCATGCTGACAGGGCTTTTTTCTTTTCTTTCTTAACAATCATTATTTCTACAAAATTTTCACGTATTAATACTTATCACTTTCAAGAAGCAACCCCCCCCAAACTATTTTAAGTATGCTAATAGTATCCAGTTGTTTCAAAAAAGTGTATAGGGTATTTACAAATAACTCTTATCTATTAATTACAGGAAGACTTTAGAGGGCTCTCTCAGGCAATGCTTTATGAATCTGTTTGAGACATTTAAAAATAAGTTTCACTTCTAAAACATTATCTCTAGTTAAACCTGGTGTTATTGCCACTCCCTTTCTTTCAATTCATTTATTAAATATATATTTAACAAGATCTTACTACATTTCAGAACAGAGCAGAAAGGGGAATTAGAGACTGACTGCTGGATGTTGGTGGAGAGGGATTGAAATTTTCGATAGGGAGGACAGGAAAGATATCATTGAGTTGACATTTGAGTAAAAACCTGGAGGAAGCAAGAAGGGAGCAAGCCACCCGGGAGAGGAGTGTTGTAGGCAGAGAAAGCAGCAGGTGCAAAGGCCTGACTCGGAACGGATCTAAAGTGCTCAAGGAACAGCTAAGGGGCCATTGAGGCTGCAGGGGACATAGCAAGGGGGAATGTAGGTCAGAGAAGTTATAAGGGACCTGATCATTTTGATGAGACTTCTTTTTTTTCTTGAGCTTTAACTTTGAGTAAGACAAGAAAAATTTGCAGAGCTCAAAACTAATTTGACATAATAGGATCATTCTGGTTGCTGTGCTGAGGATTTTCTCAAAACAAGTCCAGACAAAAGAAATTAGCTACGGCAGGAATTCCGCTGAGAGATGATGGTGGTTTTGGCCAGAATGGCAAAGATGAAGGTGGTTAAAAGTGGTTAGGTTCTGGCTGAAACTGGTTTGGCTCAGTGGAGAGAGCGTCGGCCTGGGGACTGAAGGGTCCCGGGGTTCGATTCCGGTCAGGGGCATGCACCTTGGTTGCGGACACATCCCCAGTAGGGGGTGTGCAGGAGGCGGCTGATCCATGATTCTCTCTCATTGATGTTTAGAACTCTCTATCCCTCTCTCTTCCTCTCTGTAAAAAATCAATAAAATATATATTTTTTAAAAAGTGGTTAGGTTCTGGATATATTTTGAAGATGTTTCTGATAAGATTTGATTACAGATAGGGGTGTGTGAGAGAGAAATCAAGAATGATTCCAAAGTTTTGGCTTGAACAACTAGAATTAGTGAGTTATAATTATTCATGATGCAAAAGCTTAAGAGAAGAACAGATAGAGGAAGGAGTTTATGACAGATCTGGAGAAGTACTGAGATTGAGAAGCCTATCAGACTTCAAAGTAGAGATGTCAAAGAGGCAATTGGATGTACAGCTTTGGATATTAGGAAATAGGTTAACCTTCAAGGTATAAATTTTGAAATTATCAGCATTTTGCTGAGTTTAAATATATGAGCCTGGTTCAGATAAATACAGAGATAGGAAAACAGAAGTCCAAAGCCTGGCATGGAGTCTGCCACTGTTTAGAGATTAAGAAGATGAGGAGAGATCAGCAAAGGAAGTTGAGGAGGAGTACAATGAGGTAGGAAGAGAGCCAGCAGAGTGTATATCTTGGGAGATAAATAGAAAAGTGTTTGCCCTGGCAGGTTTGGCTCAGTGGATAGAGCATCGGCCTACAGACTGAAGGGTCCCAGGTTCGATTTTAGTCAAGGGCATGTACCTTGGTTGCGGGTACATCCCCAGTAGGAGGTGTGAATGAGGCAGCTGATAGATGTTCCTCTCTCATCGATGTTTCTAACTCTCTATCCCTCTCCCTTTCTCTCTGTAAAAAATCAATAAAATATATTTAAAAAATAAAAGGAAAGCGATTTAAAAAGGAAGGAGTGACTACCGTATTTGCCGGCATATAAGACAACTTTTTGGCCCTGAAAAATATGCCTCCAAGTGGGGGGTAGTCTTATACGGCGAGTATATAACAAACTCTGTATTTTGAGTGGAAATGTTAGGGGGTCGTCTTATACCCAGTCATCTTATACGCCGGCAAATACGGTATTTTTCAGGGCCAAAAAGTCGTCTTATACGCCGGCAAATACGGTAAGTCCTTTGCTGCTGACAGATCAGATAGGATGAGGACTGAGAATTGGCAACTGTAACTTAGCAGCTGGAGGTCATTGGTGACTTTGACAAGCAAATTCAGTAGAAAACGGGTAGGTCTGATTGGAGTAGATTCAAAATATGAAATCAAGTAGTGGGGTCAAGAGAATTTTCTTTTTAAGATGAGAGAAATAATAACATGTTTGTACACCAATTGACCGAGTTTCATTCAATCTAAAGTAAGTCAAGAACACACTTTGAACAACTACTATAGAAATTGTTACAACACTTCTTTAAAATTATCAGTTTACATGTCCTTCAAATTCAGCAGACTAAGAGCTCCTCTGGGACAAAAGATAAAAAATGCTGGCAGAGAGGGAGAACATGATGATTTAGAGAGCAAGGAATGACTGAAGGAATTGTTACTGACTGAAGGAGCGATTGTTCTTGTGTTGGTGTGAGAGAATGACATCTCTTGGGCAAGTGGAAAGGTTGACTTGCCCAGGAGCATAAATAGCTTGTCCTTAATAATAGTAGGAAGACAAATCTTATGGGTGCAGGTGCTGATAGGAATGCATATGGGAGCTTGTGGCTGTTACCACTGAAGCAGGCATGAAATAGAAACTATTGGAGGACTGAGGGGAGAAAATAAAGTCTAAAATGGACCTTTACCAAATGCTACCCAAATGAACTCAGGGAAATGCAGTATGATTTCCAGACAGCACCAAGGGCCCTCTTGAGATTTGTGGCCATGCATTGAAAGTGAGATCCGTCAGCATGCTTTTCTTCCACATGCTTTTTTTCAAGCTTGGATGAACTGCTCAGGTTAATTATTTAAAATGTTTAATTTTTTCCATGCTAAATGTTGTGCACTGGGGACATAAAAATGATTAGGAGATAGCATCTGGCCACAGGCGTTCATTGTCTGCTGAATTTGAAAGCCATGTAAACTGATAATTTAAAAAAAAAGGATTGTGACAATTTCTATAGTAGTTGTACAAAGTGTGTCCATGACTTACTTTACACTGAATGAAACTCAGCCAATTGGCCATAGTAAAATAAAAACAATAACTTCAGGAAATGCTCATTTACTTTGATATTTGCCATGCCTGTGTTCAGTGTAACTGTGGCATTTGTAATGATTGCAAAGAGTATGCTTTATGGAAATTGTTAGGATTACAGGAAATTACAGCTGGAATAAAACACATGATTCATCCCCTTAACTTGACTAATGATGAAGCTGGGTCTCAGAGAGGGAAGGCAATTTGCTTAAAATGACAGGCCCTGGTTACTCTAAACCCGGCCTTTTTCTGCTCTACCCTCAGACCAGGACTTCCTCAACCCAAGGCTCTGTGATAATTCTTATTTGTTAATATTTTAACTGGCCCTGTAGTGGATTTCTCCACTTTGCAAGTTTCCAGCCTTCTATAGTTTGAGAGCAGAAATTTCTCTGGTTTATTTCAGAGGTTAAACTAGGAAAGGACAAAAGAAACTCAGAAGTGAAAAAGAGACAAAAGCAAGAGGAAAGTAGAGAGCTCTTCACCATACAGTCACACAAGGGACTTAAATTATCTCTAAATTCCTACCTGCTATAAATATATCACATAATTAGTGGAGATTTATTATTTATTGTCAGGCATTGTGTATCACATAAAAAATACATAAGGTCCTTATCTTTGAGAAAATTAAAATCTATGGGCTGAGGGAGAAACCCATTTGTCCCTCTATTCTGCCTTTAGTCCCCTCCACTCATATTCCAGACTTAGATAAACTCATAAGGGAAAGAAAGCATCATATGTACTGAATTCAGTAACTTCCTCGGTAAATCTCTGAAAATGTCAACTAGATTTGGGTATACAATACATAGTGGAAAAGAAAGACTTTCCCCCCTAAAGAACATAGTAGAGACACATAGTCCAAACAGTCCAATTATTCAATTAGTTAACAAATAATTAAATCAACATTTTAAACAATTAAATTAACATTGAATGTCTATTATATACCCTGAAAGTTTTAGAAGCTAATATTGCATGTATTAATTATTAATGCATAATATATAACATGAAAATTGATGGTTGGTAATAAGTTTAGGTGGATAAAGGATATTCTTTTGTAAAAATATATTTTTATTGATTTCAGAGAAGAAGGGAGAGGGAAAGAGAGAAACATCAATGATGAGAGAGAATCATAGATTGATTGCCTCCTGCATGCCCCCTACTGGGGGTTGAGCCCACAAACCAGGCAAGTGCTCTTGACGGATCAAAACAGGGAGCCTTCAGTTCACAGGCCAATGCTTTATCCATTGAGTCAAACCTGCTAGGGCAATAATATTCTTAAAGAAGATTTTCTATTCATATACTTAAATAAGACTCTTTGATTTCTGTTTTTTCATCATATAGTGCTTGTTAATAAAATAATACAAGTTGGATATACACACGCACATATGATAAAGGAGTAGTCGATGACTCAGATTGGAGTGAAGACTGTTGGGAATTAGAGGGCCCAAGGTCTGAATGGAGTGCATAAAAATCCCTTCTTAATGTTCATAAACAAATAGCTTGAATAGATGTTAATTATTATTATTACTTATTTTTGGCCTGTGTTTCCCTATTTATAGACAAAATACAAAAATTTTAAAAACCATATCCATCTTGCACCGTTATTCTTGATTTTTCCTACTGGTGAACAATCTTGCCTAGTTCTCCTTTCCTTTAATTGGTCCTTGGAGAGTCCTCTCAAACCTTTACAATGACATTCAGTGAACATTTCTGAGTAGTGCCAACCCAGAATCCCTGTGATAGCTCACAAATTATAGATTGAACTAAAGCTGTATTACTTCTTTTGCAATGTTTAATGCATGAGTTTTCTTATTTGGTATGGCTAAGTTGATGACATACAATCTTTTTTTTTCTTCTTTAAGCTTCATGAATTTCTGTGAATATGGTTTAAAGTATGTTCTTTAAAAATGATTATGTGGCAAAGCTTTCCTTCTATTGTTTCCTCTGCACATGGTTTGAAGCCAAATGATTACGCACGGATGATGTATTTCTGAGAAAGTAGAAATAGTCTGCAGAGATGGATTTAAGATTCTCAAAAGTCACTGCTTCTGCTTTGACAGATCCACACAAAGAAAAGTGGGTTTTGGAATATTTGCAGATCTTTTCAACATCTCATAAATGAAATAAAGGACGTCTTTTGGTGCATATATCACATCAACTTCAAACTACTTTTAGCCTTGAATAGATAGGTTTTAGATGTAGAGGAAAACTTTAACAATATTTTTTATAATGAAGAAGGAAACACATTGTGATTTTCTGTCTGTGTTCTCTATTCTTCAAAATTACTTAATGTACTGTGCATGAAAGCTCATTAAATAATGCACTTCTATCTCCCCTATACTTATTTCATTTTCTATCATTTATCATTTTTGGACATATTATATATATATATATATATATATATATATATATATATATATATATATTAGTTTTTAGATATACTGCCTTTCTCTAATGACTCAAATGAGAGCTTTCAGAAGCCAGAGATTTGGTTGATTTTGGTGATTGCTGTATCCCCAGTTCCTAGAACTGAGGCTAGGGAGGAGGTGAGGTTGGCCCTATCTAAACAACACAGAATAGATTCTCCACTGGAAACAATTTCTTTTACAGGAATAAAGAGCTTCTAGACAGATAAAGCAACAGTTCACTACTATATTTGATTTATTGGTTTCTTAAGCCTCATGTTGGGACATAGGTGTGCTCTTCTCCATGTATGATTTTAAGAACCATCTGGTTGCAACTAACCATGCACAGAGGAATTTCTGTTTTAGAAACTGAGCCATTTTAGCCTCTCACCTTCCGTAAGTATGGTTTGCTGGGGGGCAACACATAGAGAATTGACTTCTAGGCCCAGACAAATGAGAAGCCTTTGTTTACCAAACCTGGCCTCCCCCTCCCTCCCCCCAATGCAAATCCTTTAAAAGTCCAGTCAACTGCTACTTTATTGAATTCCACTGCCTGCTCTCTATCACTCGATATTCTCATCTAGTCCTGCTTCTTGAATATCCACTGCCAGCAAAATGTTCACCCTTGCTTTCTTCTGTACCTTCTGCTCTCTTAGAAACTGGATTCAGAACTCTGCCCATTTTCCTAACCCTGCTACCATTGGCGTTCGTCTTTGCCTGTTCCTTAGATCATCAGGAAAGAACAAGGTTGTAGCGCCTGTCCCTAGGCCTTTTCTCTGTGGATGGCGTTTACACTGTAGGTAATTATTGCTTTTGTCAGGCACAGTAAGTTACAGAAGAGGTTTTGGAGAGACCTGTCAGATCATGCTCACCCATTTCTCTGGCTTTTCCCATATCATAGGTTAATTTCCCCCAAGGCCTCCCCTCCCACACCTACTTTTTCTAGCATTTTATTTGGCTTGAAACTGTCTAAATTAGGCTTTTGCAAATTCTGAAAAATGCATGATTAATATGACCCTTAGCATTCTTGAATTTCTTGCTCAGAGTAAAAAAAGACTTGTAACAAAGACTCTTTCTCTTACTTTCTCTCTTGTCAATGAATATATCAGTCTAAAGTGTCTCCCTTTTGACAACATACAGTATTGAAGAAGCAACACAATCTAACTTTATATTTTTCTACCGCACTTCTCAAGTTTCCAGTCTAGGATGAGTATGAGCTGCAAGATACAAAATTCTACAAAAATGTAAGGATAAGATTATTCCAAAGCTAACTACACTTTTTCTGAGCATAGTAAACAAAGAAAACCATCATAATTCTTTTAATGAAGCAAGCATAAATCGATATAAAAATATGACAAAATTGTGCCACAGAGGAAACTATAGCTCATCAATGCCAAATTTATAAAACAAATATTAGCAAGCAGATTCCAAGACCACTTAGAAATGCATCATGACCAAGTGGAATTTATTTTAGGAACGCAAGGGCATTTCAAAAGGAATACCATTTATATAATTTAATATATCAATAGAGCTAAGGAGAAAAAAAACATTTTGATAAGCAAAAAAAAAGCATTTTTCAAGATTCAACACTTAATAATGTTAAAAATACACAATTAATTTAATAAAAAAAAACTTACTTCAGAGAGAAGGAAGAGAGAGAGATAAAACAACAATTGATGTGAGAGAAACATTGACCAGTTGCCTCCTGCACAGGGATAATGCACAACTTGGGTATATGGCCTCCCTGGGAATCAATCCCACCACCTTTTGTTGTATAGCACAAAATTCCAACCAACTGAGCCACACCAGCCAGGGCTATCCAATCAATTTTAAATTGGTAGTCACTTCCTTAACCTGATCCTATATTCATCTACATACACTCATGCCTAAGTCCAAGAGAGTCAACATCTTACTTAATGGGAAAACACTTTTCTTCTCTGCTGAAGTCAGGAGAAAAAAAGGATGTCCTCTATCTACTATTCAATAGAATATAACTCAAAGAAATAGAAACATGAAAATGTGACAGGGAGGAATAAAACTCTGTTTTTGCATGTAAATATGGTTATCTGGAAAAGCAAAATAATGGGAGCATTCCTACAAATGATAAAGAAATTTGATAAAATACAAAATTAAATATAATTGATAAATGAATAGCCAACATATATTCAAATAATAACCAGTTGAAAGAAATAGTGGGAAATAGATTCCCTTTACAATGGCAAAAATAATATATCTAGGCACAAACTTAACAAGACATAGGTAAAATATATTATAAAAATCTATAAAGTATTTCTAACTAAAGACCTAAAAAATAAGAAATGACATATGCATTAACCCCCAGAAATTACTTCTAAAAATGTACCCCACAGATACACAGCAAAATGAAACAAAAGGAAATAAATTATGTATGTGCAAGACTATTCATTGCTATACTATTTGTGATAGCAAAAGACTGGAAAAAAACCCTAATGTCCATTGATAGGAGACTGATGAAAAAAAAATAGTACATTCATACAGAAGAGTTATCTGAAGCTGTAAAAAGGGATGGACAAGATTTTCATATCCTTTTATTGCGTGAGTGATAGAATATACAGTTAAGTTAAAAAAATAAATGTGAGGATAGCTTGTATAGAGTGCTTTTTTCTTCCTTCCTTTCTTCCTTCCTTCCTTCCTTCCTTCCTTCCTTCCTTCCTTCCTTCCTTCCTTCCTTCCTTCCTTTCTTTTTCTTTTTTTTTTTTTTTGTAAAATGGGGTGGGAGTGGGAGGGGAGATGGAATATGCAATTGAAAGACTCTAAGATGTTCCCCAGTGATCTATTCATGCCCTTGGGTAAGACTTTTAAGTACGGGTGGTCACTGTGGTTTGTTTGCAACCAATAGAACATAACAAATATGATGGGAGGTCATTTCTATGATTATATTATTTTTCTTTGCTTATCAATATGTAGGGGTTCTTTATATTTTCTGGTTTATACAGAGGTGGGCAAAAGTAGGTTTATAGTTGTTCATGTGGAAAGAGATATGCAGGTTATACTTATTACAATAGCTTTATTAATTGTGTTTCCATTCTTAGAACCATAAAGCTACTTTTGCCCACCCCTGCCCATACATGCACTTTTTACTCTCTTATTTACTTTATTTATTTCTAAAAAACAGTTGTTCTTAATTTTGATGAAGTCCAATTTATTACTCTTTTATGGTTCGTGGGGGTTATTTTTGTTTCTTTTAGGAAATCTTTGACTATCTGAAGGTTATGAATATATTGTCTTCTATTCTAGTAGGTTTTTATTTTTAGCTTTCACATTTAGGTTTATGAGCGTTCTCAAACTAAGTTTCCTTTGGATATGAATTAGAGATAGAGACATACGTTTTCTTATGGAGATACTCATGTCCCAGAGTCACGTATTGAAAAGGTTATCCTTTCTCTACAGAATTGAAATAGTCTTCTAACTGGTCTTTTTGCCTCTAGTTTGCCTCCTCTAAAGTCTGTTCTCCACATAGCAACCAGGATGATTTTTATAAACCGGACATTGTATGATATTATTTTAATGCTCAAAACTCTCTAATAACTTCCCATCATAGTCTAAGTAAATTTAAAAGAATCCCATGACTTACAAGAATCTATATAATGTGGTCCCTACATAACTGGACTCCACCTTTGACATCATGTTCAGTCACTCTTTCCATCACTCATTCTGCAATAGCCACACTGGCCCCTTGCTATTCCTAGAACTCTCCAGGTGTGTCTGCCTCAGGGCCTTAAAACTAGTGTTTCCCTCTATTTTCATAACTCACTATATTACAGCACCTTCAATGTCATTTCCCTAAAGACGCTGCCTCTGAATGATTGCGCTGAATGGTCTATAATAGCACCACTTCCGTATTCCTACACTGTTCTATTTTTCTTCATGGCATGGTCCACCTCCTATCATCATACTTGTTTGATTATCAACTCTCTGACTCCCACATTAGACTGTAAACTCCATCAGGGCAAAAACTTTGCCATATTTACCTCTGTCTCCCAAATGAGGATACCACCAGAAATAGTAGGTACTCAGTCAATATTTGTTTAATTATTGAATAAATAGAAAAATAAAAATAGTTAGTGTCATGAAAGACATGAAAGAAAGCAGAGAGAAGAGGATTTAAAATGCACTTGAAGCCCTAACCAGTTTGGCTCAATGGATAGAGCATAGGCCTGTGGATTGAAAAGTCCCAGGTTTGATTCCAGTCAAGGGCATGTACCTTGGTTAAAGGCACACCCCCATTAGGGGCTGTGAAGGAGGCAGCTGGTTGATATTTCTCTCATTGATGTTTCTAACTCTATCCCTCTCTCTTCCTCTCTGTAAAAAAATCAATAAAATATATTTAAAAAATAAAAAAGAAAATGCACTTGAAGAAGGAGGAAGAGGGAAGGAGAAGGCAGAGGAAGAAGAAATAAAAAATATGAGCAATAAAATGGTGATAATACATATATATAAACAATTGAATCCAAAAATCAAAATAAATGAACAAGGACTCTAATGAACAAAAGAAACTGAAGAATAAAATAAAATTTATATGTATATATGCATTACCTATGGACACAAACAATAGGGTGGCAAAGGCAGTCCAGGAACCAAGTCCAGGAACCAAGTGTAGGGGGACAATGTGAGGGAAAAGGGGGGCATCTGTAATACTATAAACAATAAAGATTTAAATGCATGCATACATACATACATACATACATATATACATACATACATAAAAGTTTTTTAAAATGCACTTCTCTTTTGCCTTTGAGCTTTTAATTATCTTATATTCTGATGCTTTTGCTTCCTACGTGTGCTTTGCTGTTATTCATATAGCAAAGTGCTGAAAGATTTGGTTTAAATCTTGATCCCATTATGTACCAGTTCAGTGATCTTTGAAAATGTCTGAGCCTCAACTTTTCTGTCAAATGAGAATTAAAAATACCTCCCTTCCTGTGTCATTATTTTAGTAATATAAATAACTTATGTAAAACACCAATTTAAAGTTATTATGTAAGGTTGCAAAAATTATAACTATTTTCATTATTATATAATTTCCTATTTATAATTTAAATGAGAATATCACTTATTTTCTAAAATATCTCTTTATGTCCTCCATAATTGCTAGTAGAATTTTTTTGCACATATTAAACACAAAAATGTTTGCTGAATAAATAAATAGATGCAGACAGGCTAATAAGAAGTAGAATTACAACAGGAGTCTATTTCATTCTTTATTTCTGTGTTTTACATTGATTTATTGATTAATAATAGAATTAGTTTATCCTTGAGCTAATTACTCAGAAAAAACCTAGATTAAAAAAATAATACACATTTTACACAGTCTTCACAAGATATCTTTGGCTTTTTATTTCTTCTTTAACTTTAGAACTAGACCTTTTGATTATTCAATATGCACAATTGTATATTTCAATAGGCAAAATACATCTCTCTCTTTCCTTTTCACTTCTGCAACCTTACAAGCTGTTAAAATGTCCATCCCTTCTGCTCCATTTCCTCACCCAAATCCTATCACATACCATATGAATTTTTAACCCTAACACCTGCCTACCCACATGGTTCCAGAGGGGTAAATTAAAAAGCAATAACAATAAAGCTCACACATATCCCTATATAACTAGCCCACAAAATCTATTAAACATATTTCTTAACACTAATTGCCTACTGTATACAAAACCCCAATAATCAGAAGAACTCAAACTATGTGTATAAAGATCACCACTTTTTCACTTTACTTGGTTCCTGATCAATGATTTTGATGTTCTTCAATTCGTTTAGCCTCAAAAACCTTGGGTTTGATGCTTTTGTCTCATTATCCAGGTAACAAATAATCCTCTGGGCAGCAGAAAAAGCTACTATTATTCTGTGATACCTCCTTCCACCTTATGGTGTGGTGTATGACAGGAAATAACATTTTTAATTTGATTCATTAATATCTAAATGTTTGATTCATTAATATCTAAATGTTCTTATTCTAGTATTGAGTGTGGGTAGAGAAAACTTTAAAGAAAGCTTCTGTATGAAGCACTAGCTCAGTAAATATTTGAATTACTATATACTGGGGATCAGTTAATAATTCTGTAGGAGCGTACCTGGAACAATTGCCATCTTCTCCTGCAAGCCTCCTTTATTACCCCATACATCTTTACACTAACCTCTTTTTATGTTTTCATTCTGATGATCTAGTTGGGAGCCAAGGGAAAATGATGATGTGTGGAGTAGCCCACTCTGGATGAATATTACTGACATTGTTTATAATTGTTGGTATATGTTGATAAAATAAAAGCAGACAAACTTTTAGTCAGTTTTGTCATCATTTTAAGATTTTCTATAGACAGCATTACCACTGGCACTCCTCACTCTTTGTTGTCATGCTTCTGTTAGCTAGCCACCACTGCTGTCTTAATATATTGAGGTGTATCATTCGGAGTTCAATTCAGCTATTAGAGAATGAGTATTCCGAGGGGGAGAAAAGAAAGACCTATCTTAATCTCACTCTATGTTGGATATTTTATTTAGGGAATTGCATTTAGCTGGCTTTTCTTTTCATTGGCTAATTCTTTTGTTTTGGAAAATTTTGTGCTTAAGAAGCTTGCTGGTAGGGCAAATGAGTCAATTTATCAATTATTTAAGTAGCCTGCTCTACACTTTCCTCCATGCTTTAAAGGTCACCAAGAAAGAATAAAATAAAAACAATAAATTTTGCAGAGCTCCCAAAGTTCCTTGTGTAATTTTCTCCTCTTAAATGTGGGCTGCATTCAATGTCTAGGAAGTGGAATATGGAAATTGCAATGGGATGATGCTTCTGGATTAGGTTATAAAAGACTCTGAC
The DNA here is from genome assembly GCA_963924515.1 of Vespertilio murinus. Classification (NCBI taxonomy): domain Eukaryota; kingdom Metazoa; phylum Chordata; class Mammalia; order Chiroptera; family Vespertilionidae; genus Vespertilio; species Vespertilio murinus. The sequence continues at coordinate 127,199,164 of OZ004705.1, read as the reverse complement.
TTCTGTCTTTCTGACTCTCCCCATCCCCAACTCTTCTTTTGTGCTTTAATTGAAGAAGAGAGTCACCTGGCAGGGAACTGAAAGAGACCCCTGGTCAACAGCCAAGGAGAGCAACAGCTCTCAGGGAATTGAATCCTCTCAGCAACCATTGAGTGAGCTTTGCTATGGTCTGAATGTTTGTGTCTCCCTCAAATTCACATGCTAAAATCCTAAGGCATTATTTCTTAACCTTTCTAATGCCGAGACCCTTTAATACAGTTCCTCATGTTGTGGTGACCCCCAACCAATTAATTATTTTTGTTGCTACTTCATAACTGTAAAGGTTGCTACTGTTATGAATCATAATATAAATATCTGTGTTTTCCGATGGTCTTAGGCTCTACAGCAGCGGCTCTCAGGTAGAGCCTAAGACCATCAGAAAACACAGATATTTACCTTACGATTCATTAAACAGTAACAACCTTTACAGTTATGAAGTAGCAACAAAAATAATTTTATGCTTGGGGGTCCCCACAACATGAGGAACTGTATTAAAGGGTCGCGCCATTAGAAAGGTTGAGAACCATTGCCTTAGGTACTATGAGGGCTTTGTTCTTCAGTGGACAATGGAGGGAGCATGCCTGCTTAACAATCTTGGCTGAAGTGACATGCTCCATTTTTTCTCACAGTCTCTTAATGAAAATCTGTCCTGTGGCCACATCTGATATAAGGGTGGTTGGGAAGTATAGTTTCTGCCTCCATAACCATCTCTGAAAATCCCACATCCTGGCAGAGGAAGCATACATTTCTGGTGGCTAGTCATGCATTTCTGCCAAGGCAGGGAGATACAATTCCAGATTTATTATTGATGTATCTAATTTGTTTGCTGGTTGTCTGGTTGAAACAGACTTAAGACAGGTCTCTCTGCTGAAGATCTTTGGTGCCCAAGGAGGGGTGGCACATGGACAAGTCAAGATCAACAGTTAATGGCTCTCCATTGTCTGCAGAATGAGGTCCTAACTCTTTATCTCAGCATTCATAGCCTTCTGTACTCTAATGCAAAGGTATCTTTATAGGTTTTAAATCTCATTACTTTATTTTATGTGTCTTAAGTTCTGGCCAAAAAACATTATTGCCCTTGCCTGTCTCTGCACTTTGGATAATGCTATGTTGTTCTTCTAGAAGTTTTGTCCTTTGAAGATCCTTTCTTTTAATGCTCAACTCAAATACTACCTTATCCATGAAGCAACATCTTTCATCTTTTATCTTTACCTTTTTTATACCCTCCTATATCCCACATATATGGGGAAGTGTTCCCAAAATACAAGGAACAGTATATATATATTTTTTCTAAAATGTATTTTTAAAAGGATAGAAAAACAAATAATGCATTTATTAAATTTAAAAAAAAATGTACGCAGGAATTTACCCTTCAGAATTGTCCTGCACCAAATAATTATTAAAAGTTTCTAGAGTGGCTACTTGACACATAAAAACCTGACATTATATTTGTGCATCATAGAGATAGATACACAGGCAATAATTCCCAAACAACCAGTGCCTTGACACATGTCTATTTGATGATTATTGGTCTGAGTTGAGTATCTTGTTTGATCATTTCAATCTACATATTAGTCTTGATAAAAGTTTTAAATTTTAAAAAATGTATTATTTGTTGTGAAATAAAGCTAGGAGACAAATTGCATTTTGGTATTTTCTTGTAGTAATAAATTGGTCTATGAGAGCACTATGGCTACCATCAAAATTCAAGCCTGCATTTGTTTGGAGATGCTCCTATCAAATCAATGTAATCTTAAAATTATTCTATGGTAAAAACATAGAGAATTCTATGAATGAAACTTATTCTGCCTTGCAGTATAGATATTTGTGCACTGGTTTTTATGTTCTTTATTAGATTTTAATTTTTTTTGGTGGTGGACATTATGTCATAATCACCTTTGAACCTCTGAGAATGGTGCCTAGCTTTTCTTTTTTTTTAATTTAATTTTTATTAAATTTGTTTCTTTATTGATTGAAGCATTACATATGTGTCCTTATTCCCCTATTATCCTCTCCCCCACTCATGCCCTCACTCTCCTGTTGTTTGTGTCCATTGGTTAGGCTTATATGTATGCATACAAGAGCTTTGGTTGATCTCTCCCCCTTACCCCCACCCTCCCCTACCTTCCCTCTGAGGTTTGACAGTCTGATCCATGTTTCTCTGTCTCTGGATCTGTTTATGTTCATCAGTTTATGTTGTTCATTATATTCCACACATGAGTGAGATCATGTGATATTTATCTTTAACCTTGTCAGATTTTAAGGGCAGTTTTGAGCTCATTTCCTCCAGTGATTTTGAAACTATGCCAAGTGAAAACTTGGATGTTATCATGCTTTGGGCACTCTGTTCTGCTTTAATCAATGCCCCTCTATACAGGGGTGGGCAAAGTTAGGTGTACAGTTGTGAGTATGTGAAACAGAGTTTATTTTTGTATTATTAATTAATCATTGTGTTATTTATTGTTATTGTTAACCTATGTTTGCCCATCCCTGTATATCTCATGAGCAATATTTTGTTTTAAAGGTCTTACTTGTCTTTAAAACAAAAACCAAACTTTTGCAACCATCTCATCTTAAGGATGAAATAGAAGCTGAACATGAAAGTGTTTGTTACATCATTCAGAAAAGGTTTTGTTGTGCCAGAAATATAAACAATCTCCGATCTCAGCATCTTACCACAGTGAAGATTTATTTCTTGCTTAAGCTTGTTGCTCAGTCTAGATTAGCAAGAAGGATCTTGTCAAAATTGACACTCAAGAACAAAAGTTAGTGGAACCTTTATCCTAACACATGCTTTTAGGATTTCTTTGGCAGAGGAAGGAGAGGTGGTGGGTCACACACAGGCTCTTAATGCTTCTTTGTCATGTTTGCTCACATCTCATTGGCTTAAATAAGTCACATGGCCATGCCTAACTTCAGAGAGAGCAGGAAAGTGAAATCCTACACTGTGCCCAGAAAGAGCTAGATGGAATATTTGTGATAAGCCCTAAAGACTATCAAGGTTTGGAAACTTGATCAAGATCACCTGGCCACTTATCAGCAGTTCTATTCTTATATAAATACCAGTGACCTGGTGCATTCATGCACACTGAAAGGAAATTAGTTAGAAGGTGGCCAGCGAGGTGGGACTGGGCACAATGGGCCAGACACACCCTGCAGCCAACCTCTCATGGTCCCTTCTCAGCATCTGTGGAGTGAGCAGGGTCTCTCTGGCAGGTGGGGTCCCTTGGCCTGGCCTGAGGGGATTGGGCCAAAACTGGCTCTCCGCCATCCCTCAAGGGGTCCCGGAGTGCGAGAGGGAACTCTGCAAAGTTGCTGTACAGGGTGTGGAATGCAAATACAAGTGTGCAGTAAACCAGACTGGGGCCATAGGTGGAATCACGTGACTCCATGAGGAATCAGGCTCCCTCCTCTCTGGTTTCAGGGTAAGTCACCTGAGAACTGCCCCTGCCAAGTCACTGCAGCTCAGCAGCACCTGCATTCATCATCTGCCCCTTGGTGGTCAGTGTGCATCATAGTGACCAGTCAGATGGTCGGACACTTAGCATATTACCTTTCTATATATATAGATATGTTGTATATTCCCTTTCTGCTCTTTTCACTATGCTATAGATGAATATTGAGTCTGGCATAAACTAGGAAGCCTTTGTGGGTTTATAGGAGAAAAAGAGCAATAAACACTAAACAAGGCATTAGAGGTTTTCCTTGATTACCCCTCTTTTTCCTAAAATCATTAGTCCTAACCTCTGCTTGATTTTCTTTGGTCTAGAAATAAGCACATATTTGTTCTCTATTCAAAGAAAGCTGTTCTCAATTCTCTTGCTTTCACTAGCTGAAGTGTTATTTCTTTGCTTTCATTCTCCCTTTAAGTCCAGCAATACTTTGCTTTCTTATTTTCTTTACTTTTCTGACTGTTCCTTCCCCTGTCATGCTTTCTTATCATTCTACTACTCTTCTAAGTACCCCCCAAAGCCTAATTATAGTACACAATGGTTCCCTTCCTGAGAATGCAAAGAGTAACAGAGTTAGGTTTTAATTCTAGGTCTAACCCTCATCAGTGTGAAAACTTGAATGTTCAGTTCTCTAAGCCTACTTTTACATTAGTAAAGATGATGATGTTATCCCCATAATATATTGAGGAGGATTAAATTTGAATGAACTTGGTGAGTAATAGGTACATCCTAAATGCTTTCCTTTTTTCCTTCTCCCTTTTGTTTCTTAAACTGTCTATTCAAACCTTGATTTTCTTTTTTCTTTTTTTTTAAATATATTTTATTGATATTTTACAGAGAGGAAGGGAGAGAGATAGAGAGCCTGAAATGTCGATGAGAGAGGAACATCGACCAGCTGCCTCCCGCACACCCCCTACCGGGGATGTGCCCGCAACCAATGTACATGCCCTTGGCCGGAATCGAACCCGGGACCTTTCAGTCCGCAGACCGACGCTCTACCACTGAGCCAAACCGACCTCGGCTTGATTTTCTTTTTCTAAAAAAATAGATTTTTATTGATTTCAAAGATGAAGGGAGATGGACAGAGAGAGAAACATCAATGATGAGAGAGCATCATTGCATGCCCTCTATGGAGGATGGAACCTGCAACTTAGGCATGTGTTCTGGATCCCTGGACCCTTCAGTCTGCAGGCTGACAATCTATCCAGGTAGGGCCAGACTTTCATTTGCTTTTGCCGAAATACTGTAATTGTTTCCAAACCAATTTCTCAGTTTTAAGTCATTCTGGTTTAATTCATTTATACAGTTTTACTAGACTTTTCTACATAGGATTAAAAAATATATATTTCATGAGTAACAAAGTAATATTATAAAATACTAAAGGCATGGTGAATGAAGTTCATGCACAGGTAGGGTCTGTAGGCCTGGCCGGCAATCAGGGCCAATTGTGGCCTTCTAGCTGCTGGCTGGGGCCTTCTTTCCCTGACTGCTGGCCAAGGCCTTCCTGCATTCTGTGCCGCCCCCTGGTGATCAGTGCACATTATAGCGAGCGATTGAACTCCAGGTCTCCTGTCAAACTCCGAAAGGGGCACTTGCATATTAGCCTTTTATATAGATAGATAGATATTTTAGACAATTTAAAGTTAAAATCCACCCAGTCTGTCTTAAGGAAGTCTCAATAAGGTATAAAATTGTGTCTTCTACCACAAAATTTATTATATTCCTAAGGGAACTCTTTACTTTGATTGATTAATTTTCTGTGAAATTAAATTCTATTTGCATAAGACTTATTTTTTCTTTGACTCATCCCTGGAATGTCTTCCTTGCTCTTTTGTTTGTTTGTTTATTTGTTTGTTTTAGCTTTTCTTTTTTTCAAATTCCATTTTCCTTTGTTAAGTCATCCAGGGCTTCTCCAGCCTTCTGAGATCTTGTCTCCTTTAGGCTCCTAGAGTGCTCCCTATGTGTGCCATTGATTTGATGGTAAAAGTATCTGTAAGTGCACTGTCTTGCATATGTATTTATATTCAGGAATGTATTAGATAAGGTAGGCTAACTATTGTAATAAGCGACCTCTAAATCACAGTAGCTTTACAAAATAGAAGCTTAAGTGTTGCTCATATAACAATTCATAGAGAGTATTTTGGAGGTGACTTTCATGAAGTAGCTCAGAGCCCCAGCTCCTTCAATCTTGAAATTCCACCATCCCCTGCGGCTATACGTCCAACATTGTCATCATTAGCCTGCATGTGGCTGTTGAGCATTTGAAATGTGATGTTCTGATAAACTGAGATTTACTACAAGTGTGAAACATGCATTGGTTTTGAAAACTTAGTGTGATAAAAAGACTAAAAATTTGAATAATTTCTAATTGATTACATGGGGAAATGACAATACTTTGTATATACTAGGTTAAGTAAAATACATTATTAAAATTAATTTCATATTAAATAAATATTTTGTGCCTATTTGAAAAGTTTAAATTTTACATATGACCATATTATATTTCTATTAGATTACATGCCCCAGAGTTCTCTTGGATCTTCTTTGGCTCTTCTGTAATTGGTGGAAGATTAGGAGGGAAAAGAGTGAATGATTGTAAGCTTTTATGGGTTAAACCTAAAAGAGATGTATATCATTTCTATTTGAATCTCTTGGACAGAATGCAGACATATGGCCTCACTATTCTAAAAGAATTCTTTTAGATGTGAAAAGAAGGAAGTGCTCAGGAGAAATAGAAAATAGATTTTAGTGACCACATAAGCTGTCTTTTCTGCATGTATTTGTGTCTCTCTGTGTGTGAATAGATATGTTGCTACTCGTGTGAGACCTATGTTACTTCTCTAATGTCTTGATGTTAAATCTTAACACATTGGAATCCTTCCCTACTGAGCTTTGCACAGTCGCTTAAGTACAGTCTAAATGCTTTCTGATTGATTTGAATATCAGTGAAAACAAGGAGGCAGAGATGAGTGTATCAGAATTGAAAGACACTAAAGAGACTGGCCTTACTAGAATGTGTGAGTGTGTATGACTGTATTTAAGTTAGTAAATGGCATGGTTTGGGGGAGAAAGTAAGGGGGTGAAGTGTAAATTGAAGAATAATTGAAAATTTTGACAGAGGAAAAAAGTTTATGGAAGGCAATGCATACCAGACAGAGAAATAGAGACTTGATGTGATAGAATATAAAGTGATTTAATGACTAAAGTGCATATGAGATGGTAAAACCATTATTTGAGAAAATTGATGCTGTGTGCTTGAGATAATTATTGGAGTGAAGAAAAACTTTGAATCAGTGAGTCCTGGGAGAAGACTAATGATGATGTATTGAGGCCAAGTCAGGTTCATTTAAAAACCAGAGGTGGGCAAAAGTAGGTTTACAGTTGTTCATATAGAAAAAAGACATGCAGGTTATGATTATTATAATAGCTTTATTCACTGCAAAGACTGTCACAATGCAATTATAAACCCACTTTTGCCTACCTTGTATGTATTAGGAGACAGAAAGGAAAAGGAGCTATTTACTTGACCTGCTAAACTTTGCTGCTTTCCATTTCTAAACAAGGACATCGACACTTTTTTTTTGGACATGGTGTGCAGCAAGACTTATGTTTATTTTTCACATGCAAATTGTCTCTTGTTTTCCAGCCGGTCTGCTTATTTCAAAGTCGACATAGGCAAGGTGGGAGGCTTATGGCTTTGTAGCCCTAAATAACAAGAAAATGCTAAAGTTTCTTTAATTTTAGAAAAATTCCATGTGGTGTGCCATGAAATTAAGTTGTGACTGTTTAGTGTCAGTGTCTTTTGTCACACCAATTGTTTTAAACATTTCTCCCACCAAAGAGGAGAATGAAGTACATATACCTAAGGAAGGAGGCATCTTGGGGTCTGAAGATGGCCAGGTAGGCTGGTGGGAGTCTCGTTGGTACTTGGATATTAACCCATCTGCATTAAAAAATATTTTATTTATTTCAGAGGGGAAGGGAGAGGCAAAAGGAGATAGAAACATCAATGATGAGAGAGAATCATTGACCAGTGGCCTCCTGCATGCCCTCTACTGGGCAACCTGGACATTTGCCCTGACCTGGAATCAAACCATGATCTTCTGGTTCATAGCTCAACCAGTGAGCCATGCCACCCAGGCTCATTTGCATTGTTTTAAATAGAGATGTTATCCTTTGTTTTTTGGTGAAGTTCATATTAGAGACCATGAAAAATCTGCCACTAATTTAGCAGTGGCAACCATGTATATGTGTGTATGTGCATGTGTACATGCCCACATGCTTGTGTGTGTGCATTAATAAAGGTTTTCTACATACAATAGTGATTATGAATGAGGGCTAAGTAGGTTTAAGTGCTTATGGATGTAGACTGTATGTGTAACTATCCTCTGCAGTATTATAATCAGATAATCCTACATCAAAGCATCCAATAAACTTTGTGTTTTATGATTTTCATCATTAAAACATATGCTTTAATACTTTTTTAAAGTAGCGCCTTCTATTGTTATAAACATTGTGGCATATATCATGTCATTTGATCTTTGTAGAAATTCTTTGAGTTAAGGATAATATAATTATTCTCATTTAACAGGCTAACAAGACCAGGATCCAAACAAGAAAAGTGGTTTACTCTGATTTACTTCATGTGGTAATTGGTGGGGGAGCTGAGACTATGGATATGTAGGATCTTGCTTCAGCTCTAGAGGCAGATAAGAAGAAGCAGGTGTATTAAGTCTTAATCTCTCTATATAAAACCTAAGTGAACGTTATGATGGAACAATCTTTCATCAGTTGACCACTTGCTATGATGTGTACTGACACTCCATGTAGGAGCTGCCCCCTGGTGGTCAGTGTGCTCCCACAGCCAACCTCCCACAGCCAGCCAACCTCCCACAGCCAGCCAACCTCCCCCAGTTCCCCCCCCCCCCCCCCCCCTGGCTGGCAAACCTCTCACAGTCCTTTCCCCTGTCTGGCAAGCACTATCCAGCAGCCAGCAGGCTCCCAGGCCCTGGCTGACAGGCTCCGGTCAGCCTAGCCCCGATTGAGCCTGGACGAGATGGCTTCGATAGGCCCTGATTGCTGGCCAGGACTAGGGACCTCATCAGTGCATAAATTTCATGCACCGGACCTCTAGTTGGAGTATAATCCAATTCACTGGAATGTGAATGATTTGCCTCACAGCCATCTGGGAGTATAATACAATTCACTGGAATGTGAATGATTTGCCTCACAGCCATCTGGGACTGTTGTTCAAAGTTTAGACGTCTGAGCCCAAGGAAGATCTATTGAGTCACAGTCCCCAGAAGTGGTGCCCGAGAATCTGTGCCTATAGAAACTATCCTGGGTAATGTCACACAGACCTAAGGTGGAGAGCCACTGGAGTCAAGACTACAATTAGGCCTTGAAGTTTGCCAGTTCTAGATTTGAGTCCCAGATGTTCTACTGAGCTGTTTGACACCAAGCTGACAAGTGTAGATGACAAGTGTTCATGTGTTTGAAATGTGAGTAGTAGCCCAGACCTGGGCCCCTCAGCTGGTTGGGCACATTTTCCTTGCACCAAAAGGTTTCCAGTTCAATTTCTTGTCAGAGCACATGCCAGAGTTGCAGACTTGATTCCCCCGTAGGGGTCATGCGGGTGTAGGTGATTGGCATTTCACTCTCACATCAATGTTTCTTTCTCTCCCTCTCTCTTCTCTCTCTGAAAATTAATTTTAAAAATCTTCAAAAAATGAAAAATAATAAAAATGTGTATAATAACACATGCAACTATGAAAAAAATTTCCTTAATGTGTAAGAATTGTGGTAAAAAAATATTTCTGAAAAATGGCGAGTATAGCTTTATTCCAACAGTGGATTCCCCTGTTGCTGAGAGACACATGCACATTCAAACCCTTGTGTGTTACCCATATGAGATCAAATAAAGAAAAGAAAAACTAGTAAAAATAAATTAAAAAATAAAATAAACTTGGCTATAGGTCTAGCAAACTTATTTGGTTAACATAAAAACCCATCTGAAAACCATGGGATTCAAGTTTTGAAGAAAAGGTAAAACATCTGAACTTTAGAGTTTAAGTTGTCTTTAGCAGGTATAATTGATGGCTGCTTGGTTAAATTTTTTTTGTAATTCAATTCCCTTGGTAATTCTAGAAGGATATGAATAACCTTCAAAAGAAAAAAAAATCTTTGTTGTTTGAATAGCATAGATTTCCATTCAGTTGGAAAAAAATTATAAAAATTTCCCTTGAAAAGCAGTGATTGATATGTTCTGAAAAATTCAAAGAACTTTTTTGAAAATATCAACTTCAAAACAAAATTTCTCAAGGTTTTTATAAAACCAAAACACCAAAACCCTGATGGGTGCTCTCTTATCTCTGGCCCATATGTTGTCAGTGAATCTGATGCTCTGAATATTGGGAAAATAAATTTTATGTATCACAGAGTCATATTTTCCCAGTGCCTCAGCTTCATGCTAGGATTGGGCCAAATATGAATGGAAACTTATTTCTGCCAGGCAGAGAAATTAATTAAAATAATAAACCTTTCTCAAACCTAGAGTTTGAACCAGACACTGCCCAAGCACTTGGAAAGTGTGAAATACACAACAACAAAAAATATTTCTACCCTGTAAGCACTAACAATTTTATATTTATAGACTATAAGTATAAAAAATGAATCTAGGTGTTCAAAGCAAGAAACTGTCAACTTGATTTTGGGGTCTTTAGATACGAAAGTTTTCTGTACTAGCCATTATATAAGCACATGTTTGGTGGGTGGCTTAGATTTAGTCATCGGGCAATGAAGAATTTAGGATGTTTTCTAAAAAAATGTTTATTTAAATCATGTTTTATTTTTCAATTACAGTTGATATATAACATTATATTAGTTATAGATATACTCTACAATGATTAGACATTATATGACTTACTAAGTGATCATTTCAATAAATCTAATACTTATCTGACGCCATTCATTGTTATTAAAATTCTTTACCCTGGCTGCCGGCACAGCCTTTGCTCTGGCCCAGAGACACCTTTCTGCCTTCCCATGCTGCCCAGAGCCCAGAGCAGCTGGGGCGGTGAGGAATGCCTGCATTGTCATTATGTTGACTATGCAAGCATCTCACCCCTGGCTGCTGGGTGCCTGTGTATGCAAATTAACCTGCCATCTTTGTTGGGTTTATTTGCATACTCATTCCTGATTAGCTGGTGGGTGTTGTGAAGGTATGGTCAATTTGCATCTTCCTCTTTTATTAGTGTAGGTTATTGATTGTATTCTCTATGCCGTACTTTATATTCCCACCACTATTCTGTAACAAACAGTTTGTACTTCTTAATCCCTTCATCTTTTTCAAGCACTCCACAAACCTCCTCCCCTCTGGCAGCCCTCTGCCTGTTCTCTGTATCTATGAGTCTACTTCTGTTCTGCTTGTTAATTTATTTTGTGTTTTAGATTCAATTGTTGATCGATAAGTATTTATTGTGAATTTATTGTATGTTGTGGGCTGCAAAGTTTCTATTGAGAAATCAGCTGACAGTTTTCTGGTAGCTCCCTTGTAGGTGACTAACTGATTTCCTCTTGATGCTTTAAGATGCTCTTTTTCTTTTAACCTTTTACATTTAAATTATGATGTGTCTTGGTGTGGACCTTTTGGGGTTCATCTTATTTGGGACTCTCTGCACTTCCTGGATTTTTATGTCTATTTCCATCACCAAGTTAAGAAAGTTTTTATCATTATTTTTCCCACATAGATTTTTAATGCCTTGTTCTTTTTAATCTCCTCCTGGCACCCCCATGATGCAAATGTTGGTATACTTGAAGTTGTCTCAGAGTCTCCTTATACTATCATCATTTTTTGAAAACTTCATGCTATATGTGGCACATAATAGGTTGTTAAATAAATATTTGTCCAATTGAGTATTTGCAGAACTAATAAAAACAAATATTGATATCTACACTTGGTGGGGGTCTGTAATTACAACAGTTAAGTGGAATGATTATGGAGTCTGTCAGAAGTGGTATCATTAACCCTCTGAAGACTGAAACTTTGTGAGGGTAGATTTGTGCATTTATATTTGGCTATAGTTTTGACATAAAGCAGCTCTGCCATGGAAGTCTGAAGAATTTTAAGTTCTGAGAATGTAAAGTTGGACTCTGAATAGAAAAAGGTAGTCTTTAGTCTTTAGGAAATCACTTTTTAAAACAGACCAAATGGTTGCAGAGAAAGGTGACCTATCTTTGAGAAAACCCAATACATAAATATCAGAACCGCCAAAAGAAATCAATGTTACTGTCATGAAACTGTCTTAAATTTCCATCCCAAACCTCATTTTAAAATAGTCTTATTTTAAAATGTTCTCTTTAGGAAGAACATAAACTCTTTCAGGAAACAGCTCTGGGAGCTCTGAATTACTAGGACAGGTTGGGAACTCAAGTGATTACTAGAGTGTTTCTGAAAGATCTATTGGACATACAATTCAAGGTCATCTGTCTACTAATTCTAATAGAAGAAAACCACAGCTAGTGCTTGTAATGTTTCCTTTTAATAAGACAAAAGAGTAATATTTTTCTTAAAAGTTCTATGTTAGCCAAATGTTAGCCAAAACCCGTTTGGCTCAGTGGATAGAGCGTTGGCCTGAGGACTGAAAGGTCCCGGGTTCAATTCCGGTCAAGGACATGCACCTTGGTTTCGGGCACATTCCCAGTAGGGGGTGTGCAACAGGCAGCTGATCGATGTTTCTCTCTCATCGATGTTTCTAACTCTCTATCCCTCTCTCTTCCTTTCTGTAAAAAAAAAAAATCAATAAAATATATTTAAAAAAGAAAAGAAAAGTTCTAATGTTAGATGTTAAAAGTAAGCAGCAAGACTCATGGGCAAAGAGGTGGCTAGGATTGGAAAAGAAGACTCTCTTTAATTGATTCAAGTACTAAGTAAGTGGGACAGAAGAAAACTCACCCTTCAATTAACCTGGAAAGAGGCTAGAGATGTACTTTCACAGTAGGGCTGAGTATCTCAAAGAAATATTGATACCTTAAGAAATATTGATTCCAGCCCAACCAAAGTTTGAAGACTTGAAACTTCAATGACTTTTAAACTCAATGTGGGAAATTTGACTTCAAGTTAGAAATCAGAATAAATGATAAAGTTAAGAATCAGTAAAAAAGGTAATAGTTATGGGATTTCTTTAAAATTTTTTCCCTAAATTGTGATATTGCGGTACATTAAAAGAACTGGTAATTATTAAATATCCAAATACTGTGCTTAGATAGGGCTGTGGGAGATGAAGATAGAGAATTACTCTTCAAAAGTTACAACTTAAAGTTTTGTATAGGACAGAGGTCGGCAAACCGTGGCTCGTGAGCCACATATGGCTCTTTGGCCCCTTGAGTGTGGCTCTTTTACAAAATACCATGTGCGGAAAGCACGTACAGTGCAATTGAAGGAGTACCCTAATTAAGTTAATAACAATGTACCTACCTATATAGTTTAAGTTTAAAAAATTTGGCTCTCAAAAGAAATTTCAATCATTATATTGTTGATACTTGGTTCTGTTGACTAATGAGTTTGCTGACCACTGGTGTAGGAGCTACACTTGTGCAACCAGTAAAAATAGAGCACTACCTGGGTGTGGAAGGGGGAGATCACTTCCTACTGGGATGATGATGAAAGAGGTGACATTGAAGTTGAGCTTTCAGTGAAGGATTTTTGTAGCTAGGTTGAGGAGGTGGTGTAGCATTTTAGATAAAAGGAATGAATGAGCAAAAGCTTATAATAAGCATTTATTTACTCCCCATTATGTGCTAGGCACTATACTCTGACACTAGTTTTGTTTTTTTTAAAGATGACTATAATACAGAAGCATAATGAGAAAAAAAAACATATGTGAGAAATAGTAAACAGATCTGATTTGATACAGCAAATGTTTCCTATACATGGTAAGTGTAGGAGATGAACTTGAGAAGAAAATTGGGGACTGATGCCAGACTAAATCTCTGATTCTTAAAATAGCTAAATATGAAGAGCACAAAATATTATATTCCAGTGAGTTAAGAGGAAAGTCATTCTTTGTTTTAATTTGAATTTCAAAGCACATTTTAGAGGGACCACCACCTGGTGGCAGAATACTTACATTGCATCATCTGTTATTGAAAGACAAACCTTTAAAACTGCAAACCTTTATAAATAACAAATAAGAATATTATAAAAATGAGATAATTATTCATTGTGTAAATGTATTCTCCATCACATTCCTTTCTAAATAGAGAAATCCATGAGAGCAACTAAAATGATTTTTCCCCTACAAACTCTGATACATTTTTAAATAGAAAAATGGTAAGAGTATTCATTTATTTAATTATCCAAGTTACTTTGATTTTTAATAGTTATAATTCCACAAATATATAATTACAACATTAAGAAAGAGATTTAAAAATTTTATTTTTGGGATATTTCAATCTTAAGGTATTCTTTGACTGCATCCTTTAGTTGTATCTTGATTTGGTGGTGGTTACACATGTGATGAAATTGCATAAAACTGCACACATAAACATGTGTGAAACTGTTAAAATATGAATATTTGAAACATGTAAGATCTCAATAAAGTCTGTACTGTACCAATGTGAATTCCTAGTTTTAATGTTGTGTTATACTTATGTAAGCTATCACCATTGGGAGATACTGGGTAAGGGTACATAGGACTTCTCTGCACTCTTTTAACCTATCTTCCTGTGAATCCATAATTAATAAAAAATTAATTATAATTATCATTTAGTTCAACTTTTAAAAAATTCAAGGGCAACAGTGAAGTATTAAAAGGTTTAGTATCTAATGAACATTTGGAACTGTTTTTAAATTCCATCAAGTAAAGAATAAATCTAGAAAATTAAAAAACCCAAGATATGAGCATTATATTAACTTTCTTTCTTAATTAAAATATGTTCATCTAGATTGATGTGTTTTGTTCTCACTTATTATTTATAGATTTATTCTTCTCTTTGAGTTAAGTATGTACATTGAGTGACATTATAGAACAAATCAGGTACTAAAAGAAAGTAAATTGAATTATTATCACTTAAACCCAGTTAAATAGTATGGTTTTTCCATCCTTCTATCCATCTGTTCATCCATCATCTACCCATTCATTCAACATTTATGAGCACGTCTCTATTCTGGATGCTCTTTGATAACAGATTTAAAAAGTGGTCCGGCCTGTGGTGCCTTTTCTAAGTTGCACAAAGGCTATCTACAGGCCAGCACTGGTTCAGAAAACAGATGTATGTGTACTAGGAACTTACATTAGAAACTCTCTCAGAATATTGTATTAAATAAGTTTTCTACATGTCTGGCACACAATAAGCACTAGTAAAGTATTAGCTGCTGTTATTACTATTTCATTAAATTTATTGGGGTGACATTGGTTAATAAAACTACATAGGTTTCAAATATACAATTCTATGATACATCATTTGTATATTGCATTGTGTGTTTACCATCCAAAGTCAAATTTCCTTAAATCACTATATGTTTACCCTTTACCCTTTAGTACAACCTCCCCCCCTTTCTTCTGGTAACCTCCATATTGTTGTCTGTGTCTATGAGTTTTCGTTTGTTTGCTTTTCTTTTCTATTTTATTTTTAATTGAATTTATTAGGGTTACACTTATTAATAAAATTATACAGGTTTAAAATACACAAGTACCTAATACATCATCTGTATATTGCATTATGTGTTCATTATTATATTTAAATTACTAGAATTTCTCCCAAGTATTTGACCAAAAGGAAAGTGGCAGGACCTGATAACCAGCAAAGGTAGAATCATAGAACTTTGTTTTTCATTCGACAAATACTTTTGGGGAATGCTGTGGACATGCCAGGCGCTGTTCTTAACAACAGACCTAGGTTAAAAAAAAAAAAAAAGTGATTCTCCTTTCAACCCTTGCTGTCATAGAATTTTATTATGAGCGTTGTGAAAAAAAATGATCAAGATTAATTAAATTTGTTTTATTTAATGGTTTTAATTAAACTGCAATATGATAAATGGCAAAGGAGAAGGCAAGAGATACAATATATAAGGCTACCTCTAGTCTTAAGAAGTAACTGAAGAAGTGATTGTTCAGGCCTGTGGTAACCAAGCAACTTTTTCTGGAACCAAAAGGACTTGATCTGAGGCTAAAACAATTTACAGATTTGCATTTTAAAATGTCTTTTTGGATACATCTTTGTATGACAGGAACTGGTGAACTGCTCTTCCAATTAGATTTCCCTTTCTTTTGGAAACACGGCCACGGTTACACATCACACTTCTAGCCTGACCTCATCAGCTCCATTTGATGCTCCATTTGCCTTTTTTTCTTCCAAATGGAGATTGGATGATGATATTCAGGACAACCATGGAAGCCGCAGGCTGAGGTCAGCAGAGGCTCCATGAGCCTGTGTCCCTGCATGACTACATGGAGTCAAACTTTCCTCTCCCTCCCCACCCCTATCCCCATTAAATACCAACTACTGGTCTTTACAAATGGAAAATAAACTTTTCACTATTTATAAGTTTATAGCAGCTAGCTTTAATACACTTCAGGGCACAACCAGATTGACTTTGATTTTTTTATTTATTAGCACCTTTGACAGTATATCAGTCAATGAAATACAACATGCAAACTCTGAGTCAGCTGACAATGTACAATCCACAGTGAGGTTGGGGTGGGGGCTCCTGGATAATCATTGACTGCTTTAGATAAATTTTGAACCAGAGATTATGTGCATGAATCTTGTTTAGCAGATATGGATACAACGAGAGAAAGGAGATATTGAATGATTCCCTTAATCTCTTAATGGGGGGTAGGTATCTGAGGGGGGTCCATGCGTGTGCCCAGGAGTGTATGTGACCACTGGCACCCAAGCTGGTTCACTTTCCATTATGTTAAAGAATTTTTAAAGCTATTCTAAATTCTCTTTTCAAATTTTAAAAAGCAGCTTGGTCATTAGTTTTTAAAAATGACTGTGCTTAAAAGATAGTTGCCACCTCTATTTTATCTTCCCTGGCTGCAATCCCAGTCCCATTAAGTTTCATGATGACGTTTGCCAAATAAAGCTTATCAGTTTATAAATACAAATGTTCACAAGTTTTCCTTTTGATATGAGTCTAGCTCTATCTTTGACTTTATGGACCTTAGGCAAACACACATTGTAGCTATAAAAAACACAAATGCTCCCATAGCCTCAAGTCATATTATTATGGACCATTTACTAGTAATAGCCACTGGTCTGTAGTGTGGATCCACATGCAGGGGACCAGGCCGTTGCTAACCCAGCAAGTTGTCACAGCTGGAACACGAGGGCCCAGCTAAGAACAATGGTATCATAAGCCTAGACTCAGGACTTTAAATTAGGATTCCTTATGCCCCCATAACCTAATATCAATATTTACTCTTGACCTTTGGAAGACACCGAGCCTAGAGATAGGATAAAATATCTTGAATTTTAGGTAGAGAAATATGGGGCAGAATAAAGGCAAACCTCAGCACACATTTGGGTCTTTCCATCCACTTTATATAATTGACACACTTTCCCCTTTTCGTCTGGAGTGTTTCTTTGTTTAGACATAGGCCATTGCCTTCTGTTTTAAAAGGACTATGGCAAGGAAAGCCCTCCAAAAACTAACTCATTTCACTCAGATCTGAACAAAGTTAAGAAGAGATTCTAATCTTTTGAGTCCTTGCCAATATCTTTGGGTACAGCGGAGGAGTCTCTAGAGTAATTAAAGAAGCTGCAACGGAAACTTTCTTTAGAGATTGTTTGCAAGTACAGATCCAAACTAAGAAGGTTTAGTTCTCAGTTCCGCTAAGTGCACAGTGGAAAGTAATATGACTTCAGGCTATGGAAGCATTTGTGTTTTTGGATGTCAGAAGGGTTCCGAAGACCGAGTTCCATGTCTTGTTCTCTTTCAGTGTGTCACCTAGAGAGCTGACGGACAGACAGATGCACCTTATTCCTCATGTCTTTGTTCTGAGAAAAAGTACTGCCAAAGCACATCCCATTGCAATGCTGTATCTGAGAGGATGCCTGGCGCTGCAGCACTAATTAGGAAGTGCCCCTTGCAGCGGCCAGACCCTCACTTGCTGGGATCATGCTGTCAGATCCAGCCAAGGATCTAGCTCTGCCAGGTGGACCACAAGAGGAGGGATACTCTTTTTCTTTCACCCAAGTGGAAAACAAGCCTGTGTTAAGCTCCTCCATGTTAGAAATTCACTCTTGCATATCTTATGTCTCTCAATGGCACCTCTAAGGATTTCATTTATTTACACTTTAAGAGACTTTTGAGGAGATAAAGAGTGGGATTATCAGGCAGTCACTTGAAGATGAGACAAAGGCAGGGGCATCAGAACACACACCAGTGTCTGCAGGCATCAATACCTTTGTTGTGATATCAGATCATGGTAATTTTCAAATGTTGTCATTTGGCAAATTGGTTGTCAAATAGGTGAGAAAGTTCACCTTAAAAATAAAATAGTACTTTCATACAGAGACTGATTGTTCTTTTTTGTAGTTTCTCTTCTCTGAGTGTTTATGGTGTTTAGTGCTCTACCTTTTGTTTTCCAGGCCCCTTGGAAAGTGTGCTACTCTCTGCTGGTTTCTGATGATCGCTTTGCTCACCGAGGCAGAGCAGCTCTGGAACTGTTCAATAGTTCTGACTGGCAGGTATCCTCAAGTGCAGATGAAAGACCCTGAGAACACACTCCTAGCTCCTTATTTCTAAGACATGGCTGGAGTTAATAAAAATTCATTAACTTTCAGACATTTAGGTTTTATATCATCAACGACAATCACATGTTTGTTTGTGGGTTTTTTTTCTTCCCCAAAATGGAATGGTTTTTCTTCCTTTATTAGTGAAATTAAATAACTAAATTAGGATTAATGTATTTGTTAAATTCTTTCAAGATTTTCACCTTTGTCTTCTTACAATGCACATGCACTTGATGTTCAAGACAAAGAAAATCCGTAATAGTACCACAAAATTTTAAAAATATGATGTTGGGACCTGTGGTGATTGACTTATTCTAATAAAGTTAATGTGCATAATTTATTTAAAAAGAATAAGTGCTCCTAGTGAGTGATTAACCCTCAGAACATCTAAAATTACCCTATCTAATAAAAGAGTAATATGCAAATTGACTATCACTCCAACACACAAGATGGTCACCCCCATGTGGTCAAAGATGGCTGCCCCCATGTGGAAACAAGATGGCCACCACCATGTGGAAACAAAATGGCTGGCAGGGGAGGTCAGTTGTGGGCAATCAGGCCAGCAGAGGAGGGCAGTTAGGGGTGACTGGGCTGGCAGAGGAGGGCATAAGGGGTCCTTAGCACTACCATGGAGATGGGAGAGGCTTATGGCTGGTGAGTACAGCGTCAGTGGCAAGAGCCTCTCCTGTCTCTGAGATAGCGCTAAAGAAAAGTGAGCCCTGGCTTCTGGCTGAGTGGCACTCCCCCTGTGGGAGCACACTGATCACCAGGGAACAGCTTTTGTGTTGAGCATCTGCCCCCTGGTGATCAGTGCATGTCAAAGCAAAAGGTAGTTCTTGCTTTTGGTCAATTTGGATATTAGCCTTTATTATATAGGATGCTCGTACCCTCCTTGTTCCTCTTTCTTACTTTCAATCCTCAAATAGAGCTATTGTGCCTTCTATAACTATCACTCCGTACTTAGACAACTTGCTTATATACTCAACTTCACCCCCTAAAGCTTTCTTCCTCTTCTTGCTTTGATTGAACTTTCCCTTGAGGAACCTCCTCCTCTGTAGTTCTTCCAATCAGGACTTTCTATTAGGAGCTGATGTGCTTGGTGTTCATTGATCCCCACTCTCTCTTCTAGATATTAATTCTCCAACATCTTATACAGTCTCTGGACTCTTGAAGTATCTTTCACTGCACCATTCTCTGTCCCTTCTCACTGCAGTCAGTTTACTTCATTTATTGGAGACTCTAGAATCCAATGGCAGATCACTTCCACAAAGTCTCCACCTATCATTCTGAGGACTCAATGTTCAGCGGACCAGACCCAGTATCCTATCGTTCTGTGACTGTGCTATCCCCTGGGACCTCAGCTTCATTTTCATTCAGTGGACGGCTGGGGAGGGTGAGGATAGAGAAGCCGTATGCACAGTTTCTGCTATTATTTGTCAAGAACCAGTCATATGGCTCCTTTATATATAAAGAATCTGAGAAAAATTCCCTCTGGCTGGGCAACTGATTCTCATGACTACTTTGCATTATGAAAAGGGGGTGCAGCCAAAATTGGTTTTGCTCAGTGGATAGAGCGTTGGTCTGCAGACTGAAAGGTCCCAGGTTCGATTCCGGTCAAGGGCATGTACCTTGGTTGTAGGCCCATCCCTGGTAGGGGGTGTGCAGGAGGCAGCTGGTCGACTTTTCTCTCATCGGTGTTTCTAGCTCTCTATCACTCTCCCTTCCTCTCTGTAAAAAATCAATAAAATATATTTTTTTTAAAAAGAAAAGAAAAGGGGGTGCAAAAAATTTTGGTGAACCACTCAGGTATTTCTGCTGAAGGATCATCACAGAGCTCTTTCAGAATATAAACTGATAAATCTGAAGTAATAACACTATGGAATGATGGTACTGCAATATGGCTTGGAAAGTTCATCAATAAGTAATATTAGGATCCACTAAGTGAATTATTGTAATCATGGATATGCTCATAGAGAATTTGCAGAGAATAATTAACTAATATAAAATTCCGGATATAAATTTATTTTGTAAGTTACTCCTTTCACTAGCAAAATGTCAGGTATGTTTTACAAGTGATGCTGACCGAAATTATAATGTAATCTCTGAGGACATAATGGGTTTTGAGCTCTTTTCATTCTTGGACATTTTTGGCTGTATCATACCCTCTCTCCCTCTCTGGAGGAAGTATGAACTCTCCTCAGCCCTTGTTAGTTTCTCACTTTATCATGTGCTAACCCCATACCTTAGAGCAGGTTACCAAGCAACTGCTAGCTGTCTCTAAGAGTGTCTGTGGCAATGGTACCTCTTGATACCTCCTGTCACTATGTCTCCTGTTAAGTTGTCAGGGCCACTAACATGGTTGCCATAGCCGCTCTTTGCTGTGGCCTCTGGTTGCTGGACCAAGAGCATAGTTCTGAGTTTCTGAATTAATTACTTAAATTAGTAATGAAATAGGCTAACTTCAATTTTTGAACTACACATATTTATGATGAGCATGAAGAGTTTTCCACCACTCAAATGTTTGTGAATGTTCAGGCAACACTAGCTTAAATATTTGAAGTGAGTAAAATATTCTGTATTATGTAATAACTGCAAGTATGGCATTTAATTACCAATGAAGTGTCCTCAAGTAGGTCACATTAGCAAACACTATTGCTGTTTTGTCTATATTAGAAAGAAACCCTTTTAGGAACCAGAATTTGGTCTTTTCCCATTATTTCTATGTGGCGAGTGGATTCATCTTCATTTAGTAAGGCCAGTAAATGCGTGTAGAAACTAGTGGTACTTAACAGAGGGAGGGTTGCTAATGGTAATAGCATCAGCAATAATTACACTTTACCTGTTGTTTACTGAGTCAGATCCTGTGCTTTCCTCGTATTGGCTCATTTAATTTTCACAAAGCCAATGTGAGGCAGATGTGATTCACTTTCCTCTTTTAAATATGTGGAAACCAAAAACAAGAAGAAAAATAGTTTACCTAAAGACAGCAGAGAAGAGCAAAGCTGGGGATTTTAATCAGCCCAGAGGTCTTAGGCAAATGTGATTTTTCGATTAACAAATGGTACAAAAGAGAAATCTGAGTTGGATAAAAGGAGTTTCTTGTGAGAAATTATTTGCTAAAAGAAACTCCTCTTTGCAGCATTCTGAAGTACCGGAACTGACCAGCAGACCCTGAGTGATGAATGAATGGATTACTCTGACACAATGTTTTCTGTAAAAGAGAGGGCTAAGGGACGGCCTGGCCTCATTAGCCTTTTATTGTAGCAGCAACTTGAGATAAAGTTTATCTCTAAGATACAATCAGTAGGGTGAGTCATCTTGGGAGGACACACATCCTCTAAGCAAGGGGATCCAGGAACATAAGGATTCCAGTAAACATCCAGGGGTCTGCACACACACACACACACACACACACACACACACACACACACTTGTTGGGAAAGGTCAGGGAATAATTAGGGGCACCACCTTTGAAGCTTCCCTAAGTCGGAATTCCGATAAACGGGGCAGGCGGCCTTCCACACACTTCCCATTTCTCAGAACATCCTCCTTACGAACTTTCCAACCAAGTCTCATGGGCTCACCAACGTTGAAGTGGATACAGAACCAATCTCATGAGGAGCTGACTGTTTACGTTATATTATTGGAGGAGTTCAAGAAAAGGTGCCCTGTTTGTAGAAAAACTCAATCTGGGCCTGAGAGTGATTTGAGAATCTTTTATTTGAATGTTCTAATTGGGGGGGTCCAGGGTTAATTAACCCCTTACTGACCAGGAGAGTGCCGCTGATGACTGAAGGGAAGGCAAGTTCCCAGATTCGATTTATCTGCGAGGGAGGTCTGGGAGGAATGCTAAATACGGGTAAGGGAATCCCAATGATTATTCAGAATGGGGGAAGAGGAATTTAAAAGTGAGGTGTGGGATGCTGAACAAAAACTATTGGCTTGATAATTTAGCAAAGAAGTTGCCTCTCAGACAATGTTTACTTTTTAATTTGGATTCCGGTTTCATGGACATATAATTAATAATTCACTTATTTTAGGTTATAATTCTGAAAAATATGTATAGTATTGTAAACACTGCTACAATCAAGATACAGATACTTCCATCATCCCATAAAGTTCCTTGTGCCACTTTGTAATAAAAACCTACTACCCACCCCAGCCCCTGGCATTGTTTTGTTCTCCATCACTGTACGTCCTTCTGATTAAATTTTATGCCCATTTTAATTAAATCATGGAGAGTATGTAGCCTTTTAGTCGGGCTTCTTTAATCTATCATGACACATTTGAAATACATCTACTTTTTTGTGTGTTTGTTCCTTTTCAATACTGAGTGCTATATCTTTGAATGAATATGCCATAATTTCTTCATCCAGTTTCCACTTGATAAATGTGGGTTATCACTGGTGATTATGAATAAAAGCTCTCTACACATTCACATTCCAAATTTTGTGTAAATTTCAACTTTTTGTTGTTGTTAATTCTCACCTGAGGATATTTTTTATATATATTTATGAAAAATGCATATATATTAATAATTGGCTCTTATTAATCTAGTTTTATAGTAAATGAATGAGGTCTTATGAGTCTTTCCATTTTGTTCTTATTTTTTCTAAAAATGTGGCTCCAATAGATTCTTTGCCTTTCCATATAAATTTTAGAATCAGCTTATTGGTTTTGACAAAAAAAAATCCCACTGAGATATTTATTATAATTTTATTTCATTAATAAAACAATTTGGGGAACATTGACCTTTTTACAATATTGATTCATCCATTCTATGAATATTCTATATTTCTTCATTATTTCAATACATTTTAGGTTTCTTTCAGCAATGTCAATTTTATTTTTAGAATAGCAACAACTATGCATATATTGTCACATTTATACCTAAATATTTAATTTTTGACCTATTATAATGGAATGGAAACTTAAAAAATAGCTAAGATCCAATTTATGGTTTAGAAATATGGTTTGATTTTTGTATAGTCACTTTATTAAATCCACTTACTAGTTTTAACAGATTTGTGAATTCCATAGGATTCTCTCTGTAGAGGAACATGTCATCTGAGAATAAAGATAATTTTATTTCTTATATTAAAATGCAGCCTTTATTTCTTTTTCATGTCTCATTGCTTTATTTAGAATAGATACCCAGTACAAAGATGAATATGGATGCCCTTGTCTTGTTTCTGGTCTTGTGGGGAAAGCATTCAGACTTTAACCATTAAATATAATGCTAGTACTGTATAGGTTGTACAGATGACCTTAATCAGATTGAGGGAGTTTCTTTCTGTTCCTACTTTGCTAAGAGTTTTCATTAGGAATAGATATTGGGTTTTGTTATATTTTTTTTTGCATCAATTGAGGTGATCATGTAGTTTTTCATCTTTAAGTCTGGTGATAGGTAATTTACATTGATTGATTTTTTAAAAAGTGTTGAACCAGCCTTGACTAATCCTGCTTTTTTCTCAGGATAACACCTGCTTGGTCAGGATGTGTAATCCTTTCTTTTTAATACTGTTGTACAGTTTGCCAGTCTTTTATTGAGAGGTTTTGTGTCTGTACTTATTAAATATATTTATCTGTAGTTTTCTTTGCCATACTGTTTTTGTCTGGTTTGGTATAAACCAAATATTGGTTTCATAAAATGAGTTGCAGTGTGTCCTCCTCATTTGTATTCTGAAAGATCTTGTGAGGACTTGGTATTACATGTTTAGAAAACATTTAATAAAATGTGTCATTAAAGTTATTTGAAATTTTCTTTTTCAAGAGGCTTAAGACTATAAATTCTATTTCTTTAATGAATACAGGAATATTCATTGTATTTATTACATTATAAATACATCTACTTTTCATTGATCTTTAGCAATATATAAATATGTATATATATATATATTATTGTTCTAAGCATAGCACTTTATATATTTTAAGGAATTTATCAATTCATCTAAGTCGTTAAATTTATGATAATATAGTTGTTCATAAAATTGTGGTAAGCAGAATTCTAAGATTACCATCAGCCCTCAATTATACTTGCCTTTTCATAATTTCCTCTCCTATGAATATGATCAGCATTGTTTCCATGATTATGTTACATTACACAGTAAAAGGGACTTTGCAGATAAAATTAAGGTTATTAATAAATTGATCTTAAGAGAGGGAGATTATCTGTATGGACCAGTCCTAAGTAGGTGAACCCTTTAAAAGAAAAAGGTTTTCCACTGGCTGGTAGTGGAAGACAAAGCCGGAGATATCTGAGACATCAGAAGGAGTCTGTATTATTGTTGGCTTGAAGATGGACAGGGTTCATGTGAGAAGAAAGGTGGGTAGTCTTCAGGAGCTGTGAGAAAACCCAATGATAGCAAAGAAACAGTCCTCAGTCCTACAATCTCAAGGAACCAAATTCTGCCAACTATTAAATGAGCTGGCTGCAGGTTCTTCCCAGAGCCTCTGAATAAAAGCCAGCCTACTAAATACCTTGATTTCAGTCTTATGAAACTCTAAGGAGAAAACTCATTTGAGCACATCCAAATGTCTGACCTAAGGAACTATGAGATAATAAATGAGTCTTGTTTGAGTCACTAAATTTGTGGTGATTTGTTATGGTAGATATTGAAAACTAAAACACCTTTATTATCCATAGGGTATATATGGGGGTCTTCAGTGATATTCCATCTTTCGTATCTGTTTTTGGTAAGTTGCATCTTCCCTGTTTTGTTTCTTAGAAACCAGGCTAAATTTAACTGGAGGTTACATATTTATATCTCTTCTCAAAGATCTAGCTTTTGGTTTCATTGATTTTCTCCAGTATTTACCTGTTCTAATTTTCCCCCTCTTTATTATTTTCTTCCTTTGTGCTTGCTTTGGGCTTATTTTCTCTCTCTTTTTTTTCTAGTTTATTAGAGTAGAAACTTAGATAATTGATTTGAGACCTCTTTTATTTCTAATATAAGCATGTAATGCTGTAAATTTCGAAGAACTATTTTAATGCATCCCACACATTTTGATAAGATGTTATCATTTTTGTTTAATTCAAAATATGTTCGAACATCTGATGTCTTTCTCTTTAACCCAGGAAACATTTAAAATTGTGTTGTTTAATTTTCAAACATATGGGGAATTTCTAGTTATATTTCTGTTTTTGATTGATATTTAAATCTGTCATGGCCAGAAAAATATTCTCTATTTGATTTTAATGCTTTTAAATTTGTTAAAGGTTTTTGTTTTGTTTTTTTCTTTCCAGCCTATAATATTCTTGCTCTTGGTGAATGTTGCATGTGTTCTTGAAAAGAATGTGTATTCTGTTGATGGGTAGAGTGTTCTATAAATGACAATCATGCCAAGTTTGTTGATAGAAATAATTACGTTCTCTATATCCTATATAATAAAAGGCTATATGCAAATTGTCCCCTCAACCAGGAGTTCAACCAGGGGACTCCTCACCCCGGCTGCCCCAACCTGATAGAGAGGGCCAGCTAGACCCCACCCATGCACAAATTCATGCACCGGGCCTCTAGTCTATAATAATAAAAGTGTAATGTGCTAATTAGACCAGATGTTCTTCCTTTCGGACAAAGATGCAGTGGGCTAGGGCCATGGCAATGGTGAGTGGGGGCTGTGGCAGAAGCGGCAGAGGTCCCCGGCCGTGGCAGTGGTGGGTGGGGGGTGGGGCCAAGGCTCTTGTACAAATTGCATGCATCAGGCCTATAATATCATTATAATTGAAATGAATTACTTGTAGACAGCATAATTACGTTCTTGTTTAATCCACCATGCTACACCTTGTAATTAAATTGGTAAATTTACACCATTTATATTGATGCAGTTATTGATATGCTAGGACTTAAGTCTACTATTTTATTATTATTTTTTTCTGTTCTTCTCTGCTTTTCTTTGTTTAAAGTATTTTTTTCTGAGTTTTAGAGAGAGAGGTAGAGAGAGAAATTGATGTGGGAGCAGAACATTGATTGGCTCTGCATGCCCCTCACCCAGGATTGAGCCCACAAATCAGGCATGTGCCCTACCTGGGTATCAAACTGGCAACCTTTTATTTATTTTTTATTTTTTTATTTTTTAAAATATATTTTTATTGATATTTTACAGAGAGGAAGGGAGAGAGATAGAGAGCCAGAAACGTCAATGAGAGAGAAACATCGACCAGCTGCCTCTTGCACACCCCCTACCGGGGATGTGCCCACAACCAATGTACATGCCCTTGACCAGAATTGAATCCGGGACCTTTCAGTCCGCAGACCGATGCTCTACCACTGAGCCAAATGGGTTTTGGCCTGGCAACCTTTTAATGCATGGATGACTTTCAACCAACTGAGCCACACCAGCCAGGGATCTTTTTTCCTTTCCTGTTTTCTCTTTCTTGCCTTCCTGCAAGGCTACGTGAACAATTTTAAGAATTCCATTTTGATATATCTGTTCTGTTTTTATTATCTCTTTGTATAACTTTATGAGTGATTGTACAATTGACATTGTGGCACCACTTCATTACGACCAGGTGTTCATGTTCCCTTGACACCTGAGGAAGAGGGAACTCTGTTGTTACTGCTAAGCAAGGGGTATTAATTCTGGCTCCTCGATAGACATGAATTAGCACCTCACTGGCTGAAGGGTTAGTAGTATCTTGCTACTGCTTCTCACCTGACTGCTGTTGTTGACATTCAGAAGTGAAAGATGTCACCAATCTGGTGGTGGTTAAAGTCCCGACTTTCCAGTTGGCTCTTCTGACATCATTCTAGTAAGGAAGGAGAAGTGAACCTCATCACTGTTGGGTGTGGGCAGAAGTCTGGCCTCCTACGTGGTTTCCACAGATACTGCAGAAGTTGGGGTGCATGAGAGAAACTATCGAGGACAGAATTTCCTGGCTCCCTACTTGGCCTTCTCTGATGCCACCCTGGTGGTGGCAGGGGAGGGGTGAATGGGAATTTAAAGTTTCTTATTACTGCCTAAGAAGAGTGGAAGTAAAAGCTTCCAGCTTAGCCTCTGCTGACCTGCGCAGGGTGGGGTACAGTTTTTTAATCCCCATCCTTGCCCTGTGGCATTTAGTTGGAACAATTATTATCTAAGAGTTTTCTGTCTTTCTAGGCTACTCTTTTCTTGTTTCTTTGGATAGAGAAAGAGAGTTTTCTTATTTTATTAGAGTTTATTTTGTCTGTGGCTTTTGGCA
Organism: Vespertilio murinus; assembly: GCA_963924515.1. Taxonomy (NCBI): domain Eukaryota; kingdom Metazoa; phylum Chordata; class Mammalia; order Chiroptera; family Vespertilionidae; genus Vespertilio; species Vespertilio murinus. Next base: position 127,171,750 of record OZ004705.1, on the reverse strand, counting down.
TTTCTGGGTTGCTGGCTGCTTCCACTCCAAGTTTGGTTTTTGAGGCAAAAAAAAAGTACAGGAAAGTCACTATTCTATTGTTCCTTGAAACCTGAGATGCCTAACTGGTCTACCTTCTTTTCCCCACATTTCCTAGTTTTTTTTTTTGTTTTTGTTTTTTGTTTTTTTTTTAAAAAAAGTTTTGTTTATATATAGTGTCTAGGGAGTTTAGCTGTACTCAGCAGAATAGCTGTACTTAGCAGGAAAAGTACATGAACTCCATCCTCCCATAAACATGGATTTTAAAATATTTTCCCAGTTGTCCTATGGCAAAGCAAAAATTGCACAGGAAAAAATTAAGCAGTAAAAAATTAAGAAGAAATTGTCTAAGGCTATTGTAATAAGAGAGAGAGGCCAGAAGTTAGTGAGAGCTCCATTCCACTGAAACAAAGCAAGGAGAGCTTTTAAGAGCAGGGATAGGGGTAGATATTAGGACATCTGTGTTTGCTCATTGGCTTTACCTGAGCAATAATAATAATAATAATAATAATAATAATAGTTTCTTGTATCTTAATAACAGGAGGTTATTTTACAACTTGGAGCAAGGCAACCAATGAAGCTATTATCCTATCCTCCCACTGAAATAGAAAGATAGGGGTACTATCTTCCTCGATGGCTATATTTCAAAGAGATGGCTCCAGGTCTTTCAGAAAAACATTCCTGGATTGTAAAACTGTCAAGAAACTTTGTAAAAAAATTCTATCTCAAGGGGCAGAGGAAGAATTTATTATTACCGATTTTTGAAAATAAATGTTCTAAGAAAAGGGAGGTCAGAGGCCCGTCATCAGAGAGTCAACCTGAGGGGAAATGTTAAGGCTGCCTTGGCTACTATAGGAGATAAGTAGCCATCATTAATCATAGGCATAGCTATTCCTCTTTTTCTGTCTCCCATTTGCACATTGCATAGATAACGTGCATAGATATCATTATTATACATTGTTCTTCCTTCATCCATTTGATCAACTGAGTTCTGTTTCTCTAATATGCATATGAATAGAGGCCTCTATATATCATGGTTAGACCAATAAAAGGTAGCTACAACAATACAAACCTGTAAGAAAATGTTTATCAGAATCATTTCATCGATCTCATTTATAGTATGTGTGATTTCTGTCTTGGCTTTCTCCCTGGAATTTGTGCTTTCTGATTGGTACATTCAACTGTGTCTCTGTATTTGCTTGAATGCTTCTCTGTTGCTGATTCCACTACCTGACTTGTCTATCACATACTGCGGGGAATCTGATTCCTGGTCAAATATCCCCATTAATGGAGTATATCTTTAAATTTAGTCTTTCACAAGACTTTTCTTGTGGGATGAGACACTGACACAGTAATAACCATCACCACACCCTTTGCATACTCAAGTTTAGGGAAGGAGAGTAAGGGCAGCTGGTCAGAGACCACTGGAATCTTATCATCCTATCTAATAAGGAGGGAATATGCTAATTGAACCTCATGCCATTGCAAAGATGGCAGCACCCACAGCCCATAAGGAGAAAATATGCTAATTGACTGCCCCACTCTCACAGATGGCAGTGCCCACAGCCAATAAAGAGGGAATATACTAATTGACTACCACACCCTCGAAGCTGTTGGTGCCCACAGCCACAAGATGGTGACACCCAGTCCTCTTAGCCCCTCAGCTGCCCAGGGCTGGCCTGAGGTGTAGGCAAGCCTCAGAAGGTGGCTGCCCAGGGCCAGCCGAGGCTTGTGCTGCCAGCAGTGGCAGCAGGAGAGGTGTGATGGGGCATCACCTTCCCCTGATCGCTGGGTTGCCTCCCACCTCTGAGGGCTCCCGGACTGTGAGAGGGGGCAGAGGGACCCCCCTCAAGTGCATGAATTTTCATGCATTGGGCCTCTAGTTTGCTTATAACATCTTTATACATAATTTATATTCTAGCACTCAAGTTTATTTTAAATGAGCAAATGGAATTTACTAAGCAATGACCATGTATTACAACATTTTACAGATCTACTTCTACATACAAAGTATTAAGACAAGAACCAGAATATGTGTAAGTATTTCTTATTGAACTTACTATTCAATATGGATATGGGCAGCCTTAAAAAGCAAACATCACATATATCTCAGAGGCCACATTCATCTTTTAGATGCTAAAAAGAACACGTTTTTAAATATAGAGTTGAGTTGTATCAAAAGTTGTTTAGATCTCCCTTTCTTGAACTGGTTTAAGAAGTAAATGATGCAAAGAAAGGGCTTCTTCCATCAAGAAAGCTTTCATAAACTTATGAACTCAAAAGCTAATAGAGCAAAGGAATACACTTTTGTGTTTCAAATGGCTCTCATATAACAATTATAAAGACAGAGGATTTTTTATTATTCTTGGAGGTTACAGTATATATTGCAATATTTAAAAGTGGCCTGATAACTGGCATTGCTTTATTCTCTTATGCCAAAGGCCCCCCACTGGGGATATGTAACTTAAAGGTGATAACTTAAAAAGCCATAGTGTAGTGTTGCAGAAATTGTGCGAAAAATAAAGAGAAGGGATTTGACTCTTAGTCTAGTATCGGTGCAACTTAGGAAAATATCCTTTTAGTTCTTTAAACTTTATTCATTATATTTGGAAAATATTGCACAGAATATTTATTAAGCTAGTATTGGGGGAAATTACAGACATTTAGTCTGTGTTTTAATCAAGCATAAAGGACTTTTTTATACATATCATATATCTTTGATCATGATTTGATGCTTGATATATTTAAATCTAGAATAAAAACTCCTCTTATAAAGTTAAATTTGGTTAATAATATACTATTTTATCTCACTAGAGGGCAGTATGACAAGTTAGACTATCTCTAAAATGTTCTGGATGCAAAATCTCCTAGATGAGTTGGAGAAAGGTGAGATAAATCTAAGATATTTTTTAGAACATTGTATGATTTTTAAGTCTTAGAACACACATCATTAGAATATTTTGCTATAATTGCCCCAAAGGCCATTTAGTCAGTAAGTAGCAGAACCAGGATTTGGAATCAAATTGCTCACATATATGATATCATATATGATGTACTCAGCTGGGTATAGATTTTTAGTGCAAAGATAGATGAAGTCTTTATTAAGCACTAAAATAATATTAAAGTAAAACATGCAATAAGAAAATATGTCCTAGACCCGTGGTCAGCAAACTGCGGCTCCCGAGCTACATGCAGCTCTTTGGCCCCTTGAGTGTGGCTTTTCCACAAAAGACCACGGCCTAGGTGAGTCTATTTTGAAGAAATGGCATTAGAAGAAGTTTCAGTTTAATAAATTTGGCTCTCAAAGGAAATTTCAATCGTTGTACTATTGATAGTTGGCTCTGTTGACTAATGAATTTGCTGACCACTGTCCTAGACCAAGCTGAATCTTAATTGCTATTTTGTATGTTGTTTATGATTTATAACTATGAGGTTAACTTTTTTTTTAATTGCTTTTTTATTGGGTATTCAAAGATTTTCACATATACCAATCTTGGTCTTCTGTGAAACAGACTTAGGGAATGAAGCTATGCTATTGACTGACATACTATTCTCCTGGCCTTGGTTTTCTTATCTGTAAATGGAAGAAGCTGGAATAAATGTGTGCTATCTCTAGTTATTCCCATTTGCAGTCAGCTTGATTCCATAAGCTTCAAGTGCAGGGAATATTCAGTTCATGTGGAAATTGAAATCCCAACTGTTAAAAGTAGTCACCACCTCTAGGTTATGAATGATAGAGAGGAAATGAAGACTTGTAACTCCCTTTTCCTTCAGGCACAGGGTTGTGTGGGTTGAGTGTATGTTCACTTCCATTAAGCTTAGTATTCATCATAAGGGAGAACAGTCCCAGGTAACTTGCATTCATGGCATATCATAAGGATTTTGCTCTGGTTCTGCTCTATATTTCAACCAGATATAGATTACAATATTCCTTGTAATGAAATCCTTGGGAAAAATGCTCAAATGGAGTCTGAGAACCAAGTACTTTCATATAACAATCTTCTCTTGGGTAATAGATTATGGCCATTGTTCTTAAGCAGAGAGTACCATATGCCCCTTGCTATTACCTTAAAGTATGGTTGTATATTCACATGGAGGTAACATGAATGACATTTTCAAATATTTCTCTTAAACACTATTGTTTAGGAATCCTGATTTCTTTCTCTTTGTACTGTTATACATTAATGGGTAAATAAGGGGGAAATGAGCCTTTTGTATTCCAAACAATGTAAAAGGAAGTCATTGATTCTAACCAAAGCCCACAATTTCTGCTCTTGAAAAATATAGTGTGTCCCAAAATAGTGTATAGGCACTAACAGCTGACTGCTCAATTTTGAAAAGGAAATATATTTTAATAAATACTACCTTTGTAATTATTCGGAATGTGTGTGTAAATTTTGGGGGATACCCTATAGTAAATATATTTGCACTATTTAAAGAGTAGTTTGCCTCCTCTATTTGTTAGAACCTCCATTTGCTCTGGGTAGGACTAGAAGCTAGGGCCAGACCCAGGTCACAAACATCAATCATTAAGGAAAGTCTACTCCTGAATTTTGGAATGTTTGGGATTTAGAAGAGTCATATATCTGGGCAGAAAGTTGGTGACAGTGCTGAATATCCTAGCATCTAGATTTTCTTTGATATTCCATGCATTTGATATATAATACAGGGCTTGTGACTGGTTCAACCAACAGCCTTGGATTTTAAAGATCGGTTTTTGCTTTAATGTTACCAAAATATTTGAAGGGTGGATAGGTCTAGGGAAAAGAAGTGTTTCTAACTTTGGCAGACTCTAGAAAAACTTCAACTCACATCTTAAATTTTTGGCATGGAGAACCAGTTGCACTGCCGACCAAGATCTTTTATACCTCAATCATTTTTAGACCTTACTTCTTTTTCTAGGAACATATTTTATTTTTTCCTTTTTGGTTAGTAATTTTCTCTTGCTTACCAAGTAATTGATAGTGTATTGCTTAATATCTCTAATTTTCATTCGCAAAATAAAGATTATAGTATCTGCCTTACGTATCTCAAAAGGAGAGATGCGAGTAACAAAAAGAGAAATATTTAAAAGTGCCTTTAACTAGAAAGGTAATCATTACATGAATGGTAGTAGTTGTAGCAATATCTGTGGGAATAATATTAATAGAAGTAGTAGTTATTGTTAAACTACATGCATTAGTAGTGGTGTGAAAGAGGGACAATATAGAAAATTATATATCTGTAGATACATCTGTAGTATCACATATTTTTTTAATCCTTAGTATAGTCAGCAAATATTCAATGCTCTCAGGTTCCTAAACTCTGGTATGTTTTGACTTGACTAAAGATTTGCCAGGAAAATTATTATATTGTGAAAATATGAAAATATTTTATTCAATAATAATAATGGATATGAAATTAAGAGAGAGATTTGCTGCCCTATTTCACATTATCTGATCTATTCATTTACTAGTACTAAATGTTAATGCAAATTTCTCCCAAAATTTAACCATTATCATAAAAATTGTGCTATTCATCAAATTCTGGAACTTGGGAAGGTAATTGAAAGTTGATTTCTTGCTCCACCTCTAACTTGTTCAAACTCAATGAAGTTTTCTTTCATTGTTGATTTAATATCCTTTCTACTCAGGTCCACTTGCTCCTTGTATTGTTTTGCTTTAGACTGGCTGCTTTCTGTCCTTAATCTTAGGCATCTTCTTGCTTGCCTACATTGACTGACAAGGGCTTGGTTTAATTGTCCTTCCCAAGTGATTTGAAAACAGTTTTAACACACTGTTAATTTTTAGAATTGTCCAGTAAAGTTGTGGCTGCAAATTGGATCTTTAATCTTGGACTAATATTGAGGTGATGACCTTTGGTTGAGCATAGGTCTGCTTAAGCATACTGAAGGTAGGGTTCTCTATTAGTATTTCTCAAACTTAGACCATTTGCTTCAGAATCTGCTGGAGTATTTGGGCCCTAAGACCTCCTGAGTCAGAATCTGCATTTTTAACAAGTTCTCCCTGTGATCCTGTGTGCAAACTAAAATTCAATAATCATTGTTGTCAGTGATGGAATCATCAAAGTAGTATGCTTATTTCTAAACCAGCAACAATACTTTTGTATGTGATTAACATATGAAATCATACTAGACTGTGAGCTTTTCTAGAGCAGCAGACATAGCTTATTTATTTGTGTCCAAAGTAGGCGCTCAATGTATATTTTAGACATGAATGTTAGGCTAAATCTACCAAGGAATAACTCAGGCAGCCCAACGATCCAGCTTTGTCAAAAAGGAGACTAAGTGGTTAGAAAGGAGACAGGTCTGCTTAATGGTCTTCTGTCTTCCAATGATCATGGAGCTAAGAAAATAATTATGAAATACTAAAGCCCAGTGCACAAATTCATGCACAGGTGGGGTCCAGCCAGCCAGCCCTGATTGTGGCAGACCAGGCCTGGCTAGCGGGGGGGGGGTGGGTTTGAGGGTGGGGTGGGATGGGGGGGAGATGGGGAGGGGCCTCAGGTGGCTGACCAGCCACCCCTGCCTCTGGTTGAACTCCTAGGCAGACTCCTAGACGAACTCCTGCTTGAGGGGACAATTTTCATTTTTGCCTTATATTATATTGGTAGATTAGAAACTGGAATCAACCTTTCATTTTACAGATGAAGAAACTTAGACCTATGATTGTTGAGACATAGTCAAGCTACCAAAGAAATAGACCCAGGAGCAGAATTTATGACTTCAAACTCCTAGGTTATTCCCCTTTAACTGTAACTTCTCATATATCTCTCATTTGATGCTCAATGGGAGGATATTTACACAATCATAGTTAAACTAGTGTTGTTGTTGTTTTTTAAGTGCCAGAATGAGTGGTTCATCAATTAACTAAGTAGGTTCATTTCTATGAAAAATGAATTGTGTCAATTTTGTATAGTATTGTTCAATGTTTTTAAGTAAGGTTGATATCTATTAATTGTATCAGAGTGGGAAATTCAAGATGAAGGCAAATGTATAATTGTCTGAATGGCCCTCCAAAGACTAGTCTTGTCAATCACAGGGCCAGCTGCCTCCTGGGCTGAGGTCTTTCGTCTTGGTTTCACATCCCTCACCCTCCCAGGCCACCAGCTCTCCATGACGGCTCCTCAGAGGAAGCATCTGCTTCTCACAGGGATGGTTTGGTTTCAAATCCTGCTTCTGACACTTTCTAGCTCTGTACTTTTTACTTCTTTGTGCCCTGATTTCCTCAGTAATCAAATGGGGGTGATAATGGTGCCTGCCTCACAGGGTTTTTGTGAGAAATAAATGACCTAATAAAGCCCTTAAGCCAGAACCAGGAATATAACAGGCACTTAATAAATATTGACTTTTTATATTCTACTGTCACATTTGTCACATTTCTGGGCCATGTACTCTCCTCCACAAGTTAAAATAATGCAAAGTTAAAATTGAAAAAGCCTGTGATTCTTCTAAGGGGAACCTTTAGGCATAGACAAGCTAAAGCCTAGATTTGCTGTGTAAGTTTCAGGAAGTTACATGGTTAGAGAGAAACGACATGAGAAGCTAATTCCCTTGCAGACCAGGTGGGATTTCAGTGGGTGGATGGTGAAGCCTGGAGCAAGACTCCTTCTTTTCCCTCTATCTCCCTTCCTCCCTGCCCTGCCAGCGCCTTACAACTCCTGATAATTTACATTGGCGTTTTAGGATTCGTGGTCAAACATTGGGACATGGTGACATTGTGGGCTGATAAAAAACAAAACAAAACAAAACAAAAGAATAACAACAACAACAACAAACTATTGTATGGCCTAAGAAATGCCCCGTTGTGTGCAATACACAATTCTTTATTTAGTGTCAAACACTGAGGGGTACTGTTTTTTCAATTGTATGTAGACAATATAAAAAAGTTTGAAGATAAATGAAAAGTTAAGTAGAAGAACTAAATGAGTCTTTGCAGTTTCAAAATTAGCCCTGAAGAACCTAATTCTAACTCCTACATATTAGTAATTCTCACTTGGTGCCTGGAGCCTTTAAAGAGAGTAAGCTTCTAAGAAACAAACAAGTGATAACAGCAGAACATTAACAATTGCTATTGCTTTGTAACAATTCCTGTTACTGAAAACAAATTCTCTTCCTCTGTGATTCCTACTCAACATTGAAAAGATTATGAAGGCAGTGGGGTGTTGTATAGACTTGCAAAATGACCTTCAAACTCTAAGTTTAAGTTCTCTGTCAATTTATCAAGATGGGTTTATGATAGTTTTACTCAACGAAATGGGAAATTAATACCTTGATGAAACCCACCTAATAAATGATATTATAACATGGCATTCCAAGCAGAATACTGCTTACGAGAGAGGAAGAGATAGTGCATGTAAAGTGTGCGCACTTAAATTGGCAATTCATAATAAATGCGGAGGTTACAGCTTGAGAAATGGGCTTCTAGGGAAAAAATTATGTGGCAAGCCAGACTGCTATGTGGGAATAATTATATCACATAATTTACATGCAAATATAATTAAACTAAAGAAATAATTCTAAGTTATTCACAGCACAAGGTTGATTTTGCATTGCCATTACTTCCTACATAAAATATATAATATAAATCATGCTTTTAAGGTCGAGAAAAACTGAGGCGAAAATACAGTTTTCTCCCAGATGTCCAACATGCAATTGAATATTCCACGTTGAGAGAGGTAATTCTCAATTACAGCCTAGTAGAATTACTTAATAATCTATTATATTTAAGTAGTTTAAGCAAAAATGTGCCTCTTTACAACAAATTAACTTCTCTTCAAAGGGTGTATTCCTCTCCTTTGTGTAAGGTAATAACTATTTATTTATAAACTATAAAACATATCACTGTTACGCCTACAGCACTCAGAAATTACTAGGCTATATATTCATTAAAGAGAAGTAATTACTTTCTAGATATTTTGCTTGCAATCTTTTATTGACCTCATAATGCAGTTGCTATGCTTGGTACATTGACGCAGCTGTTTATGTAATTCTTTTCACATGAGTTTGCTACACAAGTTCAATAATAATTCAAATACGCACACCCGCTTAGTAAGCTTAGCAGGGAGGAACACGAAGCCTGCTGTACGTACGGAAATATCCGTGGAGAGCCCCAAGGATGTGGAAGAGGAGGGCAAAAGTGATAAAATGCTTTTATGGTAATTGATTTGTAATTGTTACTGCCCAGACGCAGACTCATTGGGAAATAACAGTTTTTTTTGAGGATAGTCACTGAAATCATTTGAATGCTGATTTGGAGAAGATGTTTGCAAAACTGGAGTTCATTTTCTTAAAGATGGCACAAAAATATTCATAGATCATCACGGACAGGAAAATGCAGGAGTAGGAACAGCAATGATAACGCAACCATAATTCCCCCTTCCTCGGGGGCTATTTGTTATGCACGAGATTTTTATTGTCCCAGTTTTTTCATCCGGTATTTCTCTGACAAGAAAAAGAAGATATTGGTATGAAATAAAAGTGTAAAGGCAGACTTCACTGGAATAGCAAGCAAAATTGAAGAGAAAGTATGTGTTAGGTGGATTTAAAGATAAGAGTTTGGAATGATGACTTTCTGTTAACTTTGCAAATAACCAGATTTATTAAAAAGAAACAGTTAAACATCTATCTATATGAATGTATGTGTTTATATATATGAACACACGTCTGGTCATAATTGTGTATGTTAACTGAGCACGTCAGGCAAGTAGAATAAAAATTACAGAAAAATGCCTTTTCAAATATGTTTTAAAATTAAAATGCTATATAAATTCTCAATTTACTATGTACTGTATCAAAATCCACTGTTTACTCAGAAATGTTATTATTCTAGTCTGTTTATTTCTGCTTATAATTTTACTTTTTATAAAGAACATATTCAGAGATAGGAAAACGTGTTATTCTGATAAGACCTTCTTCTATTTAAATAGGTCTTTTAGGACATCTGAAAGGGGAGACAAAGCTAGGTATCCATCTTATTGTTTAAGCTTTCCTGGTTAAACAAAAGACAATTCAAGCAACCTTTAAAAACAGTTATTAAGAGGATGGGGTGATTAAATCTAAAACACTGGCATTCGTCCACTTTAAAATGAGACTGTAACTTTTGGTCGGGGAAAATACTAATCAGTGTTCTCGGCTCAGTGGTAGTATCATATGGTAGTATTATTTTTTATTAGCATAATACAAATATCCTGTGCACTGCTACACCTTTCATTGCTTGGGGCTTCCGAGTCAAAATGTCACAGCAAATTTTACTTTCACTAATAGATTGAGACTTGTACATTGCATTAGTGAAAATGAACCAATGGCATGGTATTTTGCCCACATGGCAAAGGTGGGCACATACAATATCCTAAAAATACAGCTTGGTTCTCCTTCGTCCCCAGACAATAGCAAAAGGGTACAAAGTTTGGGTAGTTTATTATTACACGTTTGGAAAAAGAGTTCACCTTTCTGCACCTCCTCTATATGCACTGTCAAAATATCACATTATACAATTCACTGGAAGTGAACTTACTTGCTAAATACCCATTGGATTCCCAGGAGGTGCCTTACATTAATTGTTTAGTGAAAGCCCCCTTAGGCTATCACCGGGGAAGCACATTAAATGCATAAAAAGAGAAGTTGACAGAGATCCCTGTAGAACAAGATGCCATCTACCAAGCTCAAGACTTCTCCGGGAAGAATCCTGTGAAGTCCTGTTGAGAATGGTCATTTGGTGTGGGGGTCGTCTTTCTCGTATTTCACCCCCACCCCATCCCACCCCATCCCACCCCAGCAGGCACAAACATAAACTTACTATCCAAGGAAAAACAAAGGGTGCAAGAAAATAGTTAGAAAAAGACTGCTCAGGAATTGTAAACAAATTAGCTTATAGGCCTTGATTCTGAGGCATCAGTGCAATTTACAGACAGAAGGAAAAAAAAAGAGTTGCAAAAGTTAGAGATGAAGGGTATTTATTGTCCGCTTAATGATGTTATAAAAGAAGAGCGATGGCAAATAACACGGAGGGGAAAGACAAAGTTTTGAAGTAAACGAGAAAAAGAGTGATTGATAGCAAAGTTTTGGGCTAATGGCCAAATAGGCTAATGCAGGGATAAATGTCAAGTCACAAAATGAGTGACAGGGGATTCTGGCAAAACATGTTTTTATGTCTGTCTGTCACATTGCATCTAAAATCGTTTTGTGTTCTGCATAAAGCAGATTTTTATCACTCCCTTGTTTTAATTACAATTGCTGGCGAAACTATTGTACCTCTATTATGCACTATTATGTTTGTTTATTTCACATCATTTTGTTTAGAATGTTTCTAAAGAGAAAATGTAAAAGAACCAAACAAAATATGGGCTTGGTGTCATAAATCCCCCCACCTCCTTTTGTGGGGGTCTGCATTACCCCCAAAATACCACCAGAGGGGGCACTAGTAAAACAAGAAGCCAGCTCGAAGGGGATTGTAACTTTTTCTTTTCTTTAGAGGTGAAAGAGACTCATAGTCCTCCTTTTCTCATTCCTGGGCAGAAATATTTTGAGGTTACAGGGAAGCAGTGAATATGCCATATGGAAGAATCTTTAGGTCTTTAAAATACTTCCATTAACTTCAGTTCCCTATTTTAATGTTAATGTGCTGCAGTTAAGTTTCAGCCCAAAGAGCAAAAACTCTTGGTTAAATATAGATAGGATTTCAAATGTTCATATTATGACTGCTGAGATTTGAAAGTATTCAAGAAGAGATGTCTCGCCTATGTGACTTTTCTTTAGTGACTCTTATCATTACATAAGCAACTGAGAGATGTGAATTATTACCCTTTAGCTGTCAAATTGAATTTACCCATGGCATCTGGTCTTAACTTGAGTTCATCACATTAAAATTTTTTAAAGGTAATAAAAAATATGTCATTTGTTTATAATTAATCTTTTTCAAGAAAATGAGAATAAAGATAAAATTTGCTGAGCGTTATAAGCTTTAATAGAGCTATATAATGCTGTATTTTTTTTACTGTTATTACTCTTAATAAGTTATATTCAATTACAAAACTACCCTAGAAACTAACAATGCTGACAGGACAGAGGTGTTTGTTATGAGATTTCACCTCTTGAGAGTTAAGAGCATACCCCTGTCTCTTGATTCATAGCAAAAGACTGTTCAGAAAGAGCCCAACTCAACCTCTGTTTTTAAATTTCTACACTTCCTAAATCTATAGTATGGTAAAAAATACCTTTTTTTCCAGTTTAATTCTCAAAAAGTGAGTAAAATACTATGTGGTATTGGATTAAATACAAATAATCTATGCTAAATTTTTATCTTGATACCCAGCATAATGTGAGTGCTCAGGAAGGGTAGAAGATGTTTGTCATTATTCAAAGTATTAATTTCTTATCCTTTGGAATAGACAATTTAGCTGGGTTTTCATGATATGCTACCATCCTTACTATTTCTATCCAGTCTTTTTTTTTCCTTTTTTTCCCTTATGTTACCTAACAGATTTCCTGAAGGAAACCAGCTACTCCTTGCTTGAAGATCTGCCTTCTACTCTGACACATTAAAATGTTAAGGGCTGGTATTTCTTTTGCCTTGGCTTTAGTAGATTGCCAGTATTTCTTACAAATGTCAGGAGAATGTTTTAGAAAATTAATGTGTAAGTTCCCTAGCTATGTAGTTTTTGTTGTTGTTGCCACTTAAAAATAGCTGTGATGAGAATATCCATCACATGCTATCAGTCATTAAAACATTCTATCTGGAATATGTTCTTAGAAATTAGCCAAATGCCTCAAACATCGGGAACTTGAGGATTGAAAGAGTTAAATGTCTAAGGTCTCACAGCTAGCAATGAATTGGCCCATATATGCCTCTCTCCAAGTCACCTTGGAATTATCTTAAAACTCAAATTCTGAAATTGTTTTCTAGTTCGATTTAGAAAATTAAAAAAAAATATGAGGAGATAGAAGGTGATGGAATGTCCTAGACTAAATGTCCATTTGCATAGCACTTTGGAGTTTATGAAATCCATTTCTAAACATGGTTGCTTTTAATGGTGCCTTGGTATGTGATGAGACTTTTTATGTTCACTTATACTGCAAGAAACTTTTTATTTATTTTTTTTATCACTTAGTAACTTTTTCATTCGGCTTTTATGAATTTTAATACTCAGTGATCAGGGCTGCTGTCCCTATTAGGCAAACCACTGAGCTTATATGGATGGACTATAACTGCTTGGAAATGGCTTTTTAGGGCACTTGGCTCACTGCTCCTGAAGGACAGCTTTTTTTCCTCTGCTTTGCTGTTCTGTGACCTCAGGTTTGTATAGGACACAAGAGTGATAAAGGCATTTGGTACCATACTACTTTAACTCCTTTTTTAAAAATTGATTATAGTATCACATAATTGTCCTCATCCCCCCATTCCCATCCCAAACCCCTCTCTACATATGCCTCCACCCCCCTGTTGTCCATGGCCACCACCGGGTAGGCCCATGTGCATGCACACAAGTCCTTTGGTTGATCTCTTCCCCTTACCCCCACTCTCCCCTACTTTCCCTCTGAGGTTTGAGAGTCTGATTGCTGCTTCTCTTTCTCTGGGTCTGTTTTTGTTCATCAGTTTATGTTGTTCATTATTTCCTCTAGATGTGTGAGATCAAGTGATCCAAGAAATACCCTTGTAAGAACCTAAACTGAGACAAGCCATAATGGTTATGCTGAGAGGCAAATGAATCAGTCTGTAGTGAGTTCCTTTCTGGGCCAACAGTTCTTTTGAGTCCCAATTTCAATGTCAAATAGTTCCTTATGTGTACATGTCAGCCATGATATTTCAGATCTGGTTGGTGGACAAATGGTGGTGATGCAGGTCCGACCATCTCTGGTTTGGTCCTGGGCATCCTTCAGCAACCCGTAGTTGCTGTCTGCTGGTATGGTGAGGCGTTGTCAGCATCTTCCATCTCTGAATTGTGTCTCTTCTGTCTTCATGGCTGGAGCACTTCTGTCTATTCCTCTCTGTTACAGGATTCCAGATGGTCTCAGAGTTGTTTTCTGAAAATACACAAACATATTCTTGACCAAAAGTTAATAAAGGGATATTTTATATAAATTTGACTTGGGATCCTTTCTTATCCCTCCCCCGCTCCCAAATGATTTTCGTCTGGCTTGTTTTGACACCATGTGTGTATTTTCATGGGTATCTTGCTGTTAGCATTTCGAATGAAGGTTAATTTTCTAAAATACAAATTTTTTAGATGTAAATTTCCTTTAACTCCTTTCCTCATGATGAAAGAAGAGAGGGAAGAGGAAAGTACAAAGCAATGTCTTTGATCTCTAATTCTATGTGGTTTTCTCCATTGTTATTTCAGAACATACCTACAGACTCCCTTGGGGTGAGTTTAGTGAATTATAGAATTTCAGTATGAGAAAGAAACAGGAGAGACTCCAACTCCTTAATTTTATAAATTCCCAGTGATTAAAATGACTAGTCCTCCCTTATTTATTTGTTAATCCTGGTGTTTTTTTTTTGTTGTTGTTGTTGTTTTTTGTTTTTTGTAAAGAGATTCTCTGCTGAAAGGGTTGCAAGTTAGTCAGTGGCAAAAGTGTGTGTGTGTGTGGGGGGGGGGGGGGAGAACCCCACACCTAGTTTTCTTTAGTCAAAGTCTAGAGTTTTCTCATAGCCATGATGCTTCCCATAATACTATTGACCATGTGGTTATAAACATCAACCAATAATTCACTCTGAGTCTTTGGCTTGATTGATTTCGTTTTTTAATGCAGATTGAGAATGCATGTTTTGGGAGCCATTCTTCAATGTTCAGGTGAAATACCTGATTAAATGCCATAAAACATGTTAAAAGGAATCCTATTAGTTTAGGGATTATGATTCCCTTAGGAATAATGTAATTGGTTTTTCCACATTATAAATTTACTCTAAAATCATTTTTCTTAGGTGTAGTTTACTCCCCCTTTCTCTTATTTTAATCCTCTATAACTGTTTTTACTTTTTGTTAATTAGCAAAGATTTTATTATTTCAAAAATAATGTGTGTGTTCATTTTTTTGAGCCTTTAAACATTGCAGCTCTATTCAACTGTGGATAACAAATGGTACATGATACAACTCCAGTAACATTTCCAAATAATGGTCCTGTCCAACTAGTCTCCAGCCAGTTTGCTGGGAATTCCCATTGTTTTATAATTCCTTAGCTGAGTTTAGGATGTGGATATAGATAAGGGGTAACCCAAGTGGTAGGTAACACATATAAAAATATTTATTATCTAATTAAATAATTGGGACTGATTGTTACCAGAGCTTGAATTGGCTGGAAGAGCACATTTTCATGGCAGGAAAGAGGTAAGAGTTGAAAATAATATTTAAGGACAGGTGAACTATTGCATAGGGACCACCCCAGGGGCACTGTGAAGGTAGTAGGTACCAAGGGATGGGGGAAATATGAGTGTCAAAAGGATTAAGAAGTCAGTAAAATGGAAAAGAAAATGCCCATATTTTTTTTAAAGCAAAATCAACCAACCTCATTCACTTTTTTCTTTATTCAGCAACTTCTAGTCCCTACTATGTGAAAGACATTATGCTAGTCCTTTAAAATAGTGGTGAGTTTGTATTCTCATTCAATCCCCAAGTATAACCAGTGAGTTGGCTGTGAAATAAAACATCTGAGAAGTAAAGTATTATTCTAAACTCAAAGGCAAAAATCCACACTGTTTGCACCTTTGCCTCGGTCTGTCCCTCTTCCCTTCCCGGACTGTGTTTTCAAGGGTCACCCTTAGAATGAAAGAGCAGAAGTGTGTATGTGGGGATGGTGAGCTTTCTCCACCCACAGGATTGTCAACAGGTATGCACACGGCATCTGTGACTCCGGTCGAGCTGACAGGCTAGGAGCCAGCTGTGGCTTACACTTGAAAAAAACAAATAATAATACCCACTTAGGGGTATGGAATTATTTATCACTACTGGTGGAATTTTTGCCAAAGGCAAAACATGAAAATATCCAATGAAAAACCTCCTCAATCCACAGCCCATCATACGCATGCACCATAGGAACTGATTAACTCCGTGACCAAGAATAACTAGGACCACAGTGATTGCTATTATTATTTTGCTTTTTAAAGACATTGGGAATTATGGAATCAGAGCACACACAGCAATCGACAGGGTCCCTCGGAACAGCTTCTGTGGCAGAGCTTGGCTGCATGACCACGGTCTCCGAGGGAGCTTCTTTCCTTTCTTCTCTTTTAGTTCCTTTATTTTTTCCATTTCTCTCTTGCTCTTTTCTTACCTGCAGTTATTACGGGGCTCAAGACAGGGATGTGAAGATGGGGGTTGGTGGGGGAGAGACCTACTGGCAGTATTTTTATGAAACCTACGAGAGGGAGCTCTTTCGGGCTATGTTTACCTGCTGAATGTGTGTTAATACATATTAATACGCGGGATCTACTATTATGTTGCTTACCTTAGGTTGTCTTATTTACTTATTATTATCCTGATGTGCTGTAAACCCCTGCAAGGCATCAATATATATGCAACTGTGCACTTAGTGTCTATGCATGTGGCTTTTTCACTGGATAAAGGCAAAGCAAACTGCTGCCCAGGCTGGGGCTCTGTGAGCCTGGGCTACTGGGTGTCTTTGTGAGAAAGCATCATGTCTGATCCAGTGGTCAGCCTATGTGCATAGTGTTCAGGCCTCATCTTGACTCTGATTCTTATTTGAGATCCTGGCTCTCAGGTCTCCAGCTGGTCTAAGAGGCTCTCCGGTGGCCCCCGCTGCCTCTCAGCCGCGTTTCCTCATGGTGCACCTGGCTTTGTGTTTTGGGCATCTGGCCTGCTTCATCAGTGTGATTTGTTTTGTAAATATCTGCTCTTGATCTCATTTCATATCATGTATCTGGGAATTGTTTCCGACTCCAATTCTCGGGATGCCATTTTTTGAGTTTTCCTAGGTTTTGCAAACCAGTCGTGTCCAGAAATACTTGTTCTTTAAAGTGACCCCTGAAGAGCTGGGGTTAAGGTGCCAAAGCACCGCTTTCTCAGAGGGAAATCAGCCTGTCTGGTTTCCTCCTTCCTTCTTCTTTCCGTTATCCCTCTTTTCCTTCTTCTCTTCCTTCTCTTTTCAAATGCCTTTTTTTTTTTCCTTTTCAGTTCAGATGTGTATGTTAAAAATTCCAGAATGGAGTATTTGGGACTTACCTATCAGAGTATATATAGTATCATGGAGGGGAATTCTAATCATCTGACAAATTTAACCAATAAAAGTAAAATATAATTCTACTGCAACCAATTCTCTAGTACCTAAAGTTAGCTAAGATGCAAGGCCCAGAGTTTGAGGAAGTTCTAGAATACAAAATTTGCTACCTTAAGAAAAAATGCTTTGGATGAAACCAAATATATTAATAAAATTTGTTTCTTAAACTAAATATTTAGCATACTTTGTAGTGTTCATGTGCATACCCTTTTGGCTTCACATTTTATCCTAACAAAAAATATTTATAAATTTATAAGAAGCTCCTAGTTATATGTGAAATCTTCAAATATTTTCATAGAAATATAGAAAATATTTATTTGAAATGTAGAGACATGATATAGTGAGTCTTAAAACAATAAATCTCATAATGATATTTTAAAAAATATGAAATAATATTTTATTGAGAACAACTTCTAGAATTTTAGATTTCCCCCCCACTTTTATAATAACTCTTAAAACTAGTAAAAAAATAAAATCTAAATACATGTTCATATTTCTTCATCTTCAAAACTCAAATCCAGAAACCTCTGGGAACCCTAAGTTTCAAAAAAAATTGTTTGTTATAAAAAATTGACCTGAATGGCGGAGGCTACTTCAGCCTTTATTCAACTTAGTTATTATGAATATTCATATAGTTCACTACAGAATTGTTAATGCACTCATTAATGATCCCGCTTTAGGCCCTATTGAGGGCTCGACATAATGCACAGTATATAATCTTTTACATTTTACAAAATTCTTAATTATAAAATCTATCTGGCCCCACATTTGGAATAAAGAATTATGGATTTGTATGTGGATTATATTTCTACAGTAGATTATAATACTTATTTGAAATCTAAAGGGAACAAATCACATTGGGAAAGGGAAATTGTGGGTTGGTCACTGAGAAACATAAAAACAAACGGAGTTTATTTTCCTACCATCCATACACACTAAATAAACCATTTTGACATGATATTACACGCTAGCATTGTTGTAGCCAAGCTGAAAATTAGATGAATTACCTTTAGTGTATAACCTTCTAAATCACCTTAGAAAAAAGAAAAGGCAAAAACAAGTCATAAGAAACTTTGATGTCTGGTTCATTTTTAAAATTTTACTTTATATATACAGGGTGGGAGAAAAGTGAGTTTACAGTTGTTCGTATGGAAAATAATACAATAATGAATAAGTTATAGTACTTGAATAAACTCTGTGCGTACTCACAACTATAAACTTACTTTTGCTACGCTCTGTATTTGCTCCTGTGCAAAGGTAAATATATACAATACTAGAGGCCCGATGCATGAAATTCGTGCAGGAGTAGGCCTTCCTTTCCTTGGCTGCTGCACCACCAGCGTCCCTCTGGCACCCAGGACCTGTGCTTTCCTCACAGCCCTGGCTTCATCCAGAAGGATGTCCAGTCTAATTAACATATTATGCTTTTATTAGTATAGATATTTATATATCTATACTAATAAAAGAGAAAGATGCAAATTGACTGTATCTTTGCAACAACAACCAGCCAATCAGGAGCAAGTATGCAAATTAACCCAACAAAGAGGGTGATCTAATTTGCATAAACAGGCCCTGAGTGACTGGGAGCAGGGTTGGGGACAATGCAAGCATACCACACCTCTCCAGCCACTCGGGGCCTCTGGGCAGCATGGGAAGGTGGAAAGGCGGCTCCAGGCCAGAGCAAAGGTGGTGGAGGAAGGCCCATTCTTGCAAGAATCTTCGTGCATCAGGCCTCTAGTCCCATGGTTGGCAAACTGTGGCTCATGAGCCACATGCAGCTCTTTGGCCCCTTGAGTGTGGCTCTTCCACAAAATACCACGGCCTGGGAGAGTCTATTTTGAAGAAGTAGCATTAGAAGAAGTTTAAGTTTAAAAAATTTGGCTCTCAAAAGAAATTTCAATCGTACTGTTGATATTTGGTTCTGTTGACTAATGAGTTTGCCGACTACTGCTCTAGTCTATATATAAAAGCCCAGCACTCAGAATGGTGGAATGACCAGAATGACGGAACGCTATGATGTGCACTATGGTGGCCAACCAGCCTGATCAGGGCCCTGATCATCCCCCTGCAAACTCTTGTGGCCCCTCTCCCCTGGCCAGTCCTCCCCCCTGGCTGCCCGCCCCCCATAGTCCTCAATTGTTGGCCAGGCCAAGGGACCCTACCCATGCATAAATTCATGCACTGGACCTCTAGTGTTTATATATATGCATTGTATTTACTCTTGTCCAAAGGTAAAAAATATATATGTCATATATATAACTTTCTTTTTAATTTGAGGAGCTTCTATTAAGCATGTCTTTGAAATTCCCTGAGAAGTGCACAGTGCTCTGATCATCCTGGCTTACTTCTTTAGCCATGTGCTAAGACTATAGAAACCTTCACATGATTAATCAAGGGCCTCTCCTCACAAAATCCAATCCTGAAAACCTTTGACTGCTGCTCATCTGGGCAAACAAGGGGAGTTTGATCTCCATGTGCTCTGCTGAGCTTAATTCTTTGCTACAGATACATATCAATACTCAATCCATACCTCTGCTCATATACATCTGAAGAAAACTAGGGAACAAGAGTTTTCATAATCCTAAAATTCACTGTCCTGAACTTTTGGATACTTAATACCACATATTTATGCAGATGAGATGCCATTGCATGTAGAAGTATCACTTTCAAAGCACCATTTTTAATTTAAAAGCATATAGTTGCTAATCATGAAAGTTCTGCACATTACTCATGTTTAAGAGTCTGTATCTTTTTGGTAATTTAATACCACATTCTCTAATTAATATTCATTTAATGTTTATAAATGTAACAATTATTTTGAAAATGCCAAAGCAAAGTATTAGCAAGAATATTTATTTGTCCAAACATCTTAATAAATATAAAAAAAGATTTACGTGTATTATATCTAGATAGATGTAGATATATCCACAGCTAGTATATAAACATATTATGCAAGTATATAAGTATGTTATTATATATATGTATATAACCATGCTATTTAAGAAATTATCACCAGTATAATAATTTATGTAAATTATATTCTTCCTCACTTCATTCATTTTTAAAAAAAAGTCTTCTGATACATTTCTGATCAAGGCCAGATAACTTTCCTGTACATACAAAATAAAAAATGAGCAAAACAAGCCAAAAGCAAGGTGTGTTCGGTGAAGATCATAGGGGTCCAGCTGTTTCTGCTTATCACCTGTAGCTCTCGTTTTGCCTCCCGTGTCCTCACCACCTCTTGTAATTTCCTCAGGTTTAAGTTTTCTGGCCATAGCTTTTGCGGCTTACCCAGCCTGGTTCTCCCTCTTCTCTCTACCGCCCCCTCTCTGCCTTAATGCTCCACTTTGACATCTGGATCCCCCACATGGCTCTTCTAAGCCCACATGAGACACTGCCTTAACCTTCAGCTGAGGCCTCCTTGTCCAAATAAATGTTAGCTAGAGTGGTTTCAGTGAGAGGCTCCATCATCACTGTCATCAGGATATAAGAAAGAGGACAGAATTCTTTGTTTTCAAGTAACAGGAATTCGTCTTAAAAGGTGAAGATATTTTTTCCCAAGGTGTTTATTTTCACTTTTTGACCCTTTAAGAGAAGATTTCAGAGAATCGATATGGCTTTATTTTAACCACAGGATAGTTTTCCTCAGGAGAACAGCACATTGTTCTTACCCACAGGCTAGGCTGTATGTTTTCTTTTCAATTTGAGAAGTCAGTGTGGCACTGCTTATAACTACCCTACCAACAAAATCCCAGGGCCTACCAGAAGGTAAGAAAGTCACAGATGACGCCTCACCATACCAGTAGACAGCAGCTGCGTGTTGCTGAAGAATGCCCAGGACCAAACCAGAGACGGTCGGACTTGCATTACCACCATTTGTCCACCAATCAGATCTGAAATAACATGGCTGACATGTACACATAAGGAACTATTTGACATTGAAATTGGGACTCAAAAGAACTGTTGGCCCAGAAAGGAACTCACTACAGACTGATTCATTTGCCTCTCAGCATAACCATTACGTCTTGTCGCAGTTTAGGTTCTTACAAGGGTATTTCTTGGATCACTTGATCTCACACATCTAAAGGAAATAATGAACAACATAAACTGATGAACAAAAACAGACCCAGAGAAAGAGAAGCAGCAATTAGACTCTCAAACCTCAGAGGGAAAGTAGAGGAGGGTGGTGGTAAGGGGAAGAGATCAACCAAAGGACTTGTGTGCATGCACATGGGCCTACCCGGTGGTGGCCATGGACAACAGGGGGGTGGGGGCATATGTAGGGAGGGGTTTGGGGTGGGAATGGGGGGATGAGGACAATTATGTGATACCATAATCAATAAAAATAAATTTAAAAAATAAATTAAAAAAAAGAGAAAGTCACAGAGGGGCTCATATCGGAAATATGCAACTTGAGAAACTCTTCCAAGGATCTACTAATATATATTACTTACTTACTTACTACTACTACTACTACTACTACTACTACTACTACTACAAAAGCTTCTTTCTTTTAGTTAGACTCTAACTAAACTGTTAGAAACTTGGTTTTGAATGTCACCAAGTAACTTTCAGGTATTCAATGAAGTTTCTGATAAACTTGGAGGAGTGGGACAAGAAGTCTTTCCCTTAAGAAGGATGCTGCATTGCCAGTTCCTTCTTCATGTGGAGGACTAGAGGCAGGAAGAAGACATGTTAAGCCAGATACTCCATCTCTGGAGAGGTGAGGTTTTTGCACAGGAACTTACAGCAACGGGGGAGATGATGGCATCCCTCCCCCCAGGAGCTTCTGCTGCTTCAGCTGTTTATTTACTTATTACTTGGAGGGACTAAGAAGCCAGGTTGCTGCAGCTGTACAAAGCTAGGGCGGCTCCTCTGCTCAGTTTAATCTGATGGCTAGTTTAAAGAATACAATTTGTAAGTATCAATGTTAAGAAGTTTTTCCACTTGTGATCAGAGTGATCATGGGCATTCACTGAATAATAAATGTTCAAAGTTACAGATATGAAGTGAACATCTTTTAAAAAATAATTTTAAATTAACAAAATATTTTGGAAATGCCAGACTTTCTGTGCTTTGGGTAGATTTTTTTTGAATGTGCTATAAAATATGTACTATCTACTCTCTTGCATTCTCTTTGGTGAGGTATCCTTGTATCTGCTTTCCAACGTGAAAACTCAGAGAGAGGGTAAGTGACTTGTCCAGTATCACAGAGTGAGTCAGAGGGTAGGATCCTATATGCTCTAGAATTCATCTTCAATATTTTACATGCT
Source organism: Vespertilio murinus (assembly GCA_963924515.1). Classification (NCBI taxonomy): domain Eukaryota; kingdom Metazoa; phylum Chordata; class Mammalia; order Chiroptera; family Vespertilionidae; genus Vespertilio; species Vespertilio murinus. Next base: position 127,149,229 of record OZ004705.1, on the reverse strand, counting down.
TTTCCTGCGACCAAATAACATCTTGAGACTAGGCATCACTTCTTAATACCATGGCACTTGGAATTTATTTAGTGGCTCCAGGAAATAACTCCCATCTCTCTGTGAATTTCACCAGGTAGTGGCACTTGATTAGATATTTTAATGAAATACCATGAGTTGCTATAACTCCACTCAACCTCATTTGAGAATTTACATGCTCTGTGTAGAAGTGAAAATACTGACTTATCCTTGAAACTCTCCAATCTTAACCGCCCTTCAGCGATCATTGGTTGTAGTGTGGAAAAAGTCACAGACTGTTCTGGGCAGGTCCATCATCCAAAATACAGGCTGTGCCCAGTAACTCCTCAGAATAACTTGGGCTTATTTCTCTTTTGCTCTGAGAGTCAAGTGACCCCTTAGAAGAGAAATCTCAAAATCCATGCTACTGCAACTTCTGGGAAGCTTAGAAAGGAAGTCAAATACTCCACAGTCGCAGATCAGACTCTGCAAAATATCTTGACTGCTGGAGAATCCTTGGGGAGGTCATATATGAAAAAATATATTCCAATGCAATGCTGTCTCCCGAGGAGGGTGAACCACAGTAACTCTCACATCCTGAAAATAGGACACTCTCCTGGCACCCCCTCCTGAAAAATAGCTACTTGTTGGAGAGGGGGAAAAAAATCCTGCAATTATCCAGCACCAGATTTCTGGAATCCAGCTCACCTAAGCTATTTTTTTTTTCTTCCCGCTCTGAGAGCACAGTGAATGCTGCAGTCAGAGGACTAATGGTCTTTTCTCGCCCCACATCGCTTCCCTTCCTCCTGCCTGAAACCTGAGGCAGGGGCCTGGAGAGACTTCAGGAGCCTCTTCACGCGATCACTTCACAGGCTGCAAGGTGACAGCTTCGCCAGGGACTAATGCAGTCCGACATAATTGAATGTGGCCTGGAGCAAAGCAGCTGCCTGCAGCCACTCTTGATTGTAGCTGTCATCAGGTAGCGCCTGCTGCCGGAAAATACATTCCAGCGGAGCGCGTCCCACCACTCAGCGCCCGTGATAGCTTATTTACCCTTCGCAGCGACCACAGTTTTGTAGTTAACAATTGTCAGTATCACACCGCTGAGTGAGTGCAGGCGCCCGGCCTTTGAATTATCAATAATCTCTTCAGTGATCGCGCTTTCTCCCTTTTCCCTCTCTTGCTCCCTTTCCTCTGGAATGAAATTGTACCCCAGAATTGTTTACTCGCCAGAATTGGACCTGATTTAAAAGTCTTATTCCACCTGTTTTGGTGTGTGTGTGTGTGTGTGTGTGTGTGTGTGTGTGTGTGTGTGTATGTTTACTTTGTTTCATTTGCTGGGTTTGGCATTTCTCTACATAGGCAACAACAGGAAAACACGAAAAATGCTCCCACTTCTGTGTATTACATCTCACAAGATCACCTGGCATATTCAGTCTGTTAGTAGAGGTAAAGGTATTTCACATTTTTTTTGGATTTCTGTATGTGATTAAGAAAGCTCATGAAGGCAAATGAATAATGATTCAAAGTGTCGTCTTACATGTTTTCTTCCAACTAGATAGACAGAGATTATTTTAGGGGGTCAGGTTAAAGTCTGTGCAAATAGTTAAAGGGTAAGCATGTTATATGCAAATAAAGTAATAATGTAATAAAATAAACATGTAGCTATGTATTTAGTATTTGGACATTTGCCTATGAAAAAGCAAGCCGTGCCATTCAGTAACTTGAAGTACAAGTGAATTGAAGATGGGAAAAATCAGTATGATTTGGATTTTGCAAATTATTTGACTAATTTTGTATTCTTGATTTATTTAGTGTTTTAAAATCACATACATATCTCTAATTTATTTGAACCCACTTGACTTTAAGATACAAATAAAAGTCCTCACATAACATTTGCTGCAATTAATCTTGACTTATAATTAAATTCTAATAGTGGATTGTGGTGTGAGCTTTACTTATATTACAGAAAGGTAAATGCCGATGTTCCTAAGACTGATTGAAGCATACAGACGTTAGATGTGAATGCTAAAAAAAGGAAAAGGAGAGTTGTATTCTTGAAACCAATGTAAAATCTACTCTTTTCTTGGAAAGTTCTATTGTTTCCTCACTACCACACCCCATCTAATTGCTAGTTTCTCTAATTAAATCTTGTCTATAGCCACCTCCTGTTGTATTAGTGCAACCCGGTAGCTCCCTGTGGCGTGGAGAGGGGTAGGGCTGGGTGAGGATAGAGTCTTAAGTATTTGATATTTCAAATCTGTGGCTATGTAATATCTGAATGACCAGGTTCAAATGCAGCAAGATTGTCATTTAATTAGAACACCAGTACCAGTATTTTGCTTCTTTGCTGTAAAGCTAAGTCATGCCTAAATCAGGTACTGTTTACTATTCAATCCCATGTATATATGTTTCTAAACTTAACCAGGGTGTAGAACTGTATTATCTGATGAATTCTAACAGTAGGACAGATAATAAAGGTGGATTTTCAAATCATAAAATATCCCCTTTAATGTCCCTATAATTGAGCTAGAGGAGCAGAGATTCACATTTAAGTGTGAGGTGCAGTTTTAGTAAAAAGCAACTTCCAAAGTGGACGGCTTCTTCCCAGATGGGCATGCACAGTGCAGAAGTTTGATATCATAAGGGGTAAAGCCCAGTTCTGATTCATCAATGGCAAGTCACCAAGGTCCCCTCTTCTACTCACTCTGGAAACAAATAAGAGATCATGTTATGCTCTTCCATCAAAATTCTTCTATTAACCTGATCATTTAGAACCAACGGAGAGTGTCCGCATAGAATTCCATCTGTCTTCAGAGATTTAATGTCATGAGATGCTGTTCACAGCCTACTTTCCTTTGCCTGAAAAATATAATGCATGTCTGTGATTACCTTTTAGATATTAACATGCATCCACTTAAGTATATAAATATAACAATAATACCTGCACATATAAATACAAAAAAGTTCTCAATGAAAGGATAAGAAATTTAATTATTAAATGAATCCAAAGTGTATTAGGAAGAGATAGTGGTGGTTGGCATTTGAGTTGGGAATGTTTTGATACCACGAAATGTCTTTTCATGGAGTTTCTACACAGATAGAAGAAGTGGTCCGAAAACATTCCAGGACCCTAAACTTTTCATTTTAATTATTGAGAGCACAGCATTAGTCTTAGATGTAGGACATAATGATCTCATAGATATGTCTGTTTTGTGAAATGGCTACCACCCACCCATTTAGTTAACACCCATCAGCACACGCAGATACAATTTATTCCCCCCCCCCATCCCCCAGCATCCCCAGGAGGAGAACTTTCACAATCCATTCTCTTAGCTGTGATGTGTCAACACTGCAGTGCAATGTCTCACACATTGTTTTATCGATGTTCTCTTTGCCCGGGCATGTTCATTGCAAATCACAGTCGAAATTATTTACCAGTGATTCTTCTATTTTAGTTTTTTAAAATATACTTTTTGTATTCTTTCACCTGTGTGGTCAAGAGTAATCTATTTTTTTCCCCTTCAACACTATGGACTATGCAGTTTTACCTGGTCAGATAGGTGTGGGCAATCCATATTCTTCCTGTACTTTGCTTTAAAATGTATTGCGTGATACTGTCAGCCATCAGTCAACTTGCTATTAATCAAGATAACAGATACCTGCAGCAACTATGGATTTTATCTCCCATTATTTAGTAACTTTAAGCATGTTTGGCAATGGAGATATATAGAAGTGCTTCCAGGTAATTAACTTAGAGCTTCCACTGCAAAAGAGCAAACTAGTTATAAGCTATAGACAGAGCTGATCACCATCATACCCTATTTAAGACGAACTTTTAAAGTAGCATCAGGACTAGTGGAGGGGGGTGGGGGTGGGGGAAGGGGAGGGGCAGAGGCATCGGACCAAACATCTTTCCCTCTTTCAACATCCCTCCAGGGGGTGCAGCCCTCTGGGTGAGCCAGGAGAAGGAAAGGCTTGGGCCCGGTGCTTGCTACCTGGCTGCGGACTATGCGCGTGTTCATCACTGCGGAGAGACACAAGTTTGCTGTATTTCCATGAACACGAGAAAGGTATATTTTTAGGAGTCGGCCAACTATGACTTGTCTGCTGTCAGATTGTATTTAGGTTTGGGGAAGGCTGGGTGAGGAGTGAAACCACTTGTTTCTCTCTCTCTCTCTCCTCTCTCTCTCTCTCTCTACTTGTCACTGCAATAAAGTTGGCTCTGGCTCCAGGGAGCCCTTGGTAAAGTACAATGCCCAGGGCTATGGGAGATGGAGGCCTCAATAACTGATATGAAAGGTCCTTAATTAAGCACTTAGCATTTCAAGGCAGTCATCACGGCTCGCCCACAGCCGAGCTGGCAGTCCGTCACCGCCGATAGGCCACCTAGAAGACTAACGTGAGTTGAGCTCAGTCTTTTGTACTGAAGGCGAGCCGCCCCGAGGCACAGGCTGATCCGGTGACCCTCCCAGATACACTTTCTCCGCCGGAAGGAACAGGATATCGGATGTGACAACACCGCAGCTGGGGGGAAAGGATTTCCCCGCCCCACAACCCCCCAACCCCGGTCTACCTCCCCCCCTCCCAAGATCAGGGATTTGAGGAGAAAGTTAGAATGACAGTGGCACTTTCTTGGCTCAGCAGATCAGTCTGAATATCACTGAACCCAATGAATGAATAATGATGAATGTATTATGAAGCAAGAGCGAAACCCCCTTCATTGCAAAATGTCAATTATTTTGCAATTACCCAGGGCCCCGAAAAAGTTAAATAGGCAAGACGCATTTCCTTTCTCCTCCTCCCCACCCAGCACATATTGCTCTGGGCATGAGAAACCAGAATCAACATAAATGTTTGGGGAAGTTTATCTTTATATTAAGGAGCTGGGGGGACTTGGCAGCATTAAAATGGAAAGGGTTAATGGAATGAACTATAGATTAAATTGTGAAGCAATCAAAGAAAACCAAACAGTTTATAGCAGACGACCATCTTCTGGTGTTTGGGTCTGTGTCAAGCCATGGATGTGGAAAATTAAAGCCATACTGAGAAGGGAAATGAACCATGTCTAATACATCCTCAGCAATAAAATGTTTTCACTAGGACTGTAAAACTGGGGCTTACATTAGGAAAAAGAAAATCAAACTATATGTCAATTCCACATCATGGGACATGAAGTGTCCACAAAAATTTATATTACTATTTAGAAGTGTTTCATTCTGGTGTTTTATTGTGATTGGATGCGCCCTCCTCAGTATCTTTTGACTGGTATGAAAATGATTTGAACTACTTTTTTAGCATTTATTTTACATCTATTACCTGTTCTATTACTTTTTATTATTTTATTGTGCTTGTGTAGAGGATTTTGCACAGTTTTCATTATAATGTAACATTAAGTCAATTTATTTGTGTATTACATGCTGTATAATTGCACCTTTTTCTAGAACAATTTGGATTTCATTATCTAACAAATCAGCACTGTTACATTTCTAAAAGCTCTTGTTAGCAATCAAGTGCATTTTCAAAGTAGGACAAGAGAGGTCAAGTTTGCACCAAAAAGACTCCTCAATAATGCTGGGACTATTTGAACATCGGGTGAAGGTCATATTGAGAAGAGGGAAAGACTTGTTTCTTTGAGAAAATATTTAATTATTCACTATTGTACCAGGCTAAGATCAATAAGGATCTATACTGCAAGAAAAGAAATCTTGTAGAACAAAGGGCTCCGACATGGAACAGATAAGAGTGAGATATAGATCATGGAATATACAAATTAATCCAGGAAAAATGTCAATTGTAACTGTGTTTGGTTTATTATTTTAAAGGCTATCAAGATACCATTTGGACGCTTAGTTTACAAAGGCTATAGATTTTAAAACTACCAGGCGCGATGACATGTACACATGCTTTTACATAGCTATTTCCATAAACTGGTCTATGCCTAACACAGAGGTGACATAAATGATTTCAGCAGCCACGTAGGTTAAATGTAATACACTGAAAAAGTCAAATAAAAGCCCTGCAATCACTAAGAAGTTGATTAAATTGTCAAATCATTAACAGGATATGGATTGATGTTTTATAGGCATAATTGTATTTTACACTTTTAATAAATTAGGGTGTAAAGATGATAAGATCTTTGGGACTACATTTCTAGATACATACTGGCTATTTATCCCATATTCTATTGGGGTGTTTGTTAACTTCTCATGAATGTTTGCCTTTTTGTTCTCATTGGACTCTTTCGTGGTCAGAATAGTGACCACCTGACACTTCTACAGCAGTACCCCTTATCTGTGGTCTCCGTCACCTGTGGTCAAATACGATCCAAAATATTAAAGGGAAATGCCAGAAATAATTCATAAGTATTCATGCTGTGTGCACAACACAGTGAAATGTTTTGTGAGAGATCGCATTCACATATTTTGAATTGCATTATCCTATATAATAAAAAAGGTAAAATGCAAATTGACCCTAATGGTAGAACGACCAGGAGCTAGCATTCACTATGACATGCAATGACCACCAGGTGGCAGACGCTCTATGCCGGAGCTGCCCCCTGATGGTCGGTGCACTTCCACAATGGGAGCTCTGCTCAGCCACAAGCTGGGCTGACGGCTGCAAGTGTGCAGCTGTGGTGGTGGGAGCCTCCTCAGTCTCTGTAGCAGTGCTAAGGATGTCCGACTGCGGCTTAGGGCTCCCAGGCTGCCAGAGGGATGTCTGACTGCCAGCTTAGGGCTCGATCCCCTGGGGAGCAGCCTAAGCCGGCAGGTGGACATCTCCGGAGGGGTTCTGGACTGCAAGAGGGTGTAGGCCTGGCTGAGGGACTCCCTCCCATGTTCCCCCTCTCCCCAAGTGCATGAATTTCATGCACTGGGCTTCTAGTACTGTTATAATTGCTGTATTTTATTATTGGTTATTGTTAATTTTTCTTGTGCCTAATTTATAAATTGAGCTTTATAATAGTTATATATGTGTAAGTTAAAACATAGTATTTATAGGATTTTATACTTTCTGCAGTCAGGTATCCACTAAAAGTCTTGGAATATATTCTCTGTGGATAACAGGGGACTATTGTGCATCTCCAGAGTTCTGACACCCAATGTAGATAATACCAATATTGACTTTCTACTACTAACAATGTGAACATCAAGAAATACTCCATTGGTTAAGATAATAAGTCAATTTTTTTATTAGCTTTCAAAAATGGGTAAACAAGGATATATGGTATATGGAAACTTTAAAAAGCTAGAGAAAATTTGATTTTCATTGCTATGGATAAATATCATATTGTCTTTTGATGAATTTGGTCATGTATTTACCAAATCTTTACCAAATAAGAGTGTTTTGATTTCAAAGAATTCACTCTAAAAATAGACTTTAAAAATTTGACCTGATAGTTTTGCCTATTATTGAAATTTCATTCAAAAATTTCTCAAAATTGTTAAGTAATGCCTTTTGGTAAACTCCCCTTTTTACCAAAACTGCTGGGAATTTTTAGCAAAATTTTTTTGGCATGTGAATAATATTTCATTAAGTCTTTTTTTCTTTACTAAATTTTTATCTTCACAAATAAAATTGTTTTATAACATTTTTGTGATACCTTGTCACTCTCATACACAGCAACTCAAACTGCTGGAAAAAACAACAAACAGCAATAACAAAATGCATCCATGCACTCAATGCCTGAAGTAAACAAATGGAACTTTCAAGTTAATATCTTCTTTGTCTGCTTTTGTTTCTTCAATTTTGCTTTTCTATACTTTCAGCTTTGAGCGATCCTTTTCCTAATGCTGTGGTTTATTTATACCCCTGGATTTTAGATGTACTCTCATGACACAAAAGTCAATCTATGGGCCTCTATTTTAATCAGCTCTTCCTTCTATAAAAGTGCCCGATGCTGGCAGTTTATGGCCTTCATGCTAATAGCCATGTATTTGTGCTCTAACCAGTTGAATTGTATGGTTACCAAAAGTTAGTTCTATCTCCCTCCCCCACATTTGTACTTTTCATTGTAATTATCTAGTGCAAGTGTTATAACAACCAATAAAAGATATGCCAAATATTTGTGTCTGTGAAAACTGTTGAACACTTTAAGAAGACTTGATCAAATAAATTGCAATAATAGATTTCCAACCTTCTTGAGGAAAAAACACAGTCTCAACTCTGTACACATTGTTTTGCAGATCTAATTAAGAACTCAATTCTAAAGAAATCCAAACTAAAAATAGTAGACAATATTTTATGGGCATGAATTTTACTGTAAAAATAAGAACTCTAACTAGAAGATCTATGTTCAAAGAAAAGATCTTGTCCCTGCTTCAAAAGATTGATACATGAATAAGTGCATATTAATATATACTAAGTTAAAACAAGTTTTTAATGGCCATATATATATATATGCATATATATATGCATATATATATCATCACTATCATCCTATTTATAATAGTGCTATACATAGTGCTAATTAAGCTTAAGGATTCCTAGGAACTATATGGACAGAAAAAAATCAATTTAAGTACATGTTACAACAGAAATTTTAACATATAGATTTCTATGTATCATTTAAATATATATCCAAGCAAATCAAAAGATAATTGCTCATGGAAAATGTGAGCTAACACTTACACTTTTACACTGATAAATTCATAGGCACTATTTCAACTTCCTAGTTAAACTGAGAAATACTTAAATAAATTTTGAAAGTTAAAAAGTAACTACTTAAAAAATGTTCTAAATGAACAGCAATAGGCTATATTTTCTGAATTATTAAAGGGGAAATTAAAGAATAAAGACCTACTGCCAAAGGTAGGAAAAATGAACTATTTACAATAAAAATAAATTACAAATATAACCCTACCTGATTTGGCTCAGTAGATAGAGTGTCGGTCTGACCCTGATTAGTTGGGTGAGGGCTAGGGTCATTACACAAAATGGAGGATAGCTCTGCCCTGTCCTGCCCTGCCCCACAATACAAAATGGAGTCAGGAGTTAGCCTCACCCTGCCCTGCCCTCTCACTTAAAAGCATAAAATGTAGGAAAAAACACAATCACTTTAAAATGTATGATTGAAAATAATTATATAAAGTGTAATGAATTTGCATGCTTCAAAGTACATAGCAGAGATTGATACTTTAGAAGAATTCTATTAAAATTTTGTGGAAATAGTGATATCTATTATAAAATATTTCCATTTCTGAGAAAAATTTATGTCATTATTCTCAAAATGGGGTTTAGAGCATCTATTATATTTTATACTTATTTATTAAAATATATTTTTATTGATTTCAGAGAGGAAGAGAGAGGGAGATAGAAATATCAATGATGAGAGAGAATCATACACACTCTAATGGGGATCGAGCCCTTGACCTGGGCATGTGCCCTGGCCACAAGTCAATCCCTGACTCCCTAGTTCATAAGTCAATGCTCAACTACTGAGCTACACCAGCAGGCACATCTATTAGATTTTAAACAAAACTAAAAAGTCAGTGGAAGTGTTAGTTAAAAACTGAATGTATGTATCATCTAATGTAGCTATTCTAACCATAGTTTTTTGAGGGTGGTACTTGGTTACATGGGTTAACTATTTAGGTTATTTTTGACTAATAGTGATCTACAAAATTCGTGATAATTAGCTCTAAACTGTATGTTTGAAAAGGAAAACCAGAAGTTTCTGTTTGAAGATGGGAGATAGAACATGTTTATTTCTGCTCCTCTAAAGACCTCTCTGAAATGTTATAAAAGGAATAAACACATATAAATCCATAGAAGTAGATAATAGATAAAAATAGATAATAGTAGATAAAAGTTGAAGAACAAGAGAGTGTGCTGCAGGCATTAAGAGGTCTCAGTAATTCTGGAAGATGAAAAGCAGATGCAAGCATGATAATTCATGTAGTAGGACAAAGAAAGACACAACTTTGATATGCATAAAGGAGAATATCAGCAAGGGAGTCAATTTGCCTCTTAGAATCTTACAGAGGCTTAGATCTAGGAGAAACCAGAGCGCAAGGTGAGAAATGTGGATAAAGAAAGGACGGCCTGTAGAAAATTTACATATAGGATAGCCAACCCACAGCCCCTCCCTCATCCAAATAGATAACACAGTCACAAGTTTAGTCCCTCCAGTCCCTGGACATTATAGTCAAGAGATTGGAGGTTTATTCTCTGGAGAAAGGGAGTGTCCTCAGAGGAAAGAGCTCCACATTCCTTATTTTTGTGCTGCTCCCTTAGCAAATTGGCTGGTATGCTGATGAACCTAAAATCAAGTGCAAAAGTCAATAATTCTGGAACAGAAAGCTTCTAATTGGCTGCTTAGTGTATTGTAATTATGGATATTCAATCAAGGATTATCTCACATTTGGGAAAATTCTTCAATATGAGGGATACCAAAGGAGGGGAACAATGATAGTAGAGAAGCAAGGCATAATAAGTCCTATTAAAAGACATCTGCAAAAGTATTGGTTCAAAAATTTAAAAAGAGTAGAAAGTTGTGACAAAGGAAAAAAAAAAAACACACAAAGAACGATTCCAAAATAAAAAATTCAAACAAGTGGTAAGAAAAGCCAGAAGAAACCTATTCATTAGTAGAACATTAACACAGTGAGAGCAAACAGAAGAAACAAGAGACATAAAATATTATATTTTAAAGTTCAATACCTGAAAAACAGGATCGCTCAAACGAGGGAAGAGAGAAACCTAGGGGCAGGGGAAAGGAATCATCAAAGAAGTAATGGAAGAAAATTTCCCTGACTTGAAGGTAAGGAGACTGTGCATCTGTGCTGTCTAATAAGGTAGTCATTTGCTGCAGATAGTTATACGCACAAACCCACAAGAGAATCAAAATGTGTTATTAGTACAGCAACATGAATTACATAGGCACAAATTTTTCCCAAAATAAGATAGGAAGCTACAAGTTAATGATGTCCAAAGTTCTAAGGAAGCCAAAACTGTTTCGCTTAGTGGATAGAGCATAGGCCTATGAATCAAGGGCATGTACCTTGGCTGCGGGCACATCCCTGGTAGGGGTTGTGCAGGAGGCATCTGGTCGATGTTTCTCTCTCATCAACGTTTCTAGCTTTCTAGCTCTCTTCCTTCCTCTCTGTAAAAATCAATAAAATATATATTTTTTAAAAAGTTCTAAGGAAAACAATTTTTAACCTTAAAATAAAAAATCAGACAAATGCTATATTGGACCATTTATAAGCTATTTCCAGATCTACAATAATTAGAAAATTTACTTTCATCTCTTGGTAAAGGTAGCTACTTGTGGGTGTGCTCCAATACAATCCAGGAGTAAACCAAGAAATAGGAGGATATAGAAAACAGAAAAATGTGGGTTTGGCCTCCTAACATTAATTAAGCAAAATTGCAAGGTAAATTTTCCCTTTAACCTCTCCAATGTGGATTATATGAAAAATTCATGTATCTCTGTTCACAGGGCTTTGATTCTATTTCTTGTAAATTGGATTATTATTGGAAAAGAAGCTTATTGTCATTCTGCCTTGGGTTACAATGTCAAGCATCCCTTATTATAGAATCAGGCCAAAATTGTTTTGCTTTGATGTGTATGCTTTCTCCAGTGTTAGGCCAGGAAGTAGAAAAGTTTACCCTAATATATATTCTGTTGGGTCTGTACTGAACGATGTATGTAAGATTAGTTACTGAAAAATTATTGACTCTGGGTGCTAGGATTTTAGAATAATTTATTTTCCTTTTTATACCACTCCATATTGAATAAATTATTTTTTTTTGTGTAAGTATATTCTTTATAAGCAGGATTATAAATTATAAATTCACAGGAAATGAGATAAGAAATAATATAAATGACAAAAAGTGGGGTTTGGTATATTGGCACAATGGAATGCTATTTAGCCATCCATAAAATAAGCAAGTTCTTTAAGTGTGATACTTGGTGAAGTTAAAAAAAGAGGAGATGACTCTTAATGTGTAGAGTATGGTGCCATTTGTGTAAAAATATGAAGCAAAATATGTATATGTATTTGCTTATGGACAAATATCTCTGACAGGATTCGTAAAAACTGGTAACAGTAGCTTCTAAAGTGTTTGGATGATTTGAGGACAAGGGTGAGAAGAATTTTCACTGTACATCCTTCTGTAACTTCTAGATTTTGAACTATTTACAGTATTCCTTACTTTAAAAGTAACATTTATAAAACTACAAGCATATATTGCACAATTCTCAAAATGATAATTTGATATGCACATACATAGTACAATGATTACTATAGTCAAGATAATTAACACTATCTCCTCACACAGTTACCATTTTTGTGTGTGTTAAGAGCATCCTGATATCTACTCCCTTAGCATGTTTTCAATATTCAGTATAGAGGTCACTATAGTCACCATGTTGTACAATAGATCTCTACAGGTAGTCATTTTGCATAACCGCAACCTTTACTCTTTGACCAACATCTGACCATTTTTCTACCCTCTCTTCACTCAGCCATGGGTGATTGCCATCCTACTTCACTTTTATGAATTTATTTTTATTTTATTTTTAATGAGAGGATATTTATTTATTTATTTATTTATTTATTTATTTTTCTGTTAGACATCATCCAAGGATATTTTCCCATTAATTCTTAGACTGATTGGAAGGAAGGGGAAGAGACACACAGAGAGAAACATCAATGTGAAAGAGACAAATTAATTGGTTGCCTCCTGCTCATATCCCAACCAGGATTGGGGATTGAGCCTGCAATGGAGGTGCATGACCTTGACTAGAATTGAACCCAGGACCTTTCAGTTTGCAGGCCGATGCTTTACCCACTGAGCAAAATTGGCCAGGGTGAGTTCAACCTTTTTTTTTTTTTTTTTTTTTTTTTTTAAGATTCTACACATAAGTGAGATCAGACAGTATTTGTCTTTCTCATTTTACTTACCATGATGTCCTCCAGGTTTATCCAAATTGTAATAAATGGCAGGATTTCCTCTTTCTCACAGAATATATTCCATTGATTATATATGTATCGCATCCATCAATGGACAGTTGGGTTACTTCAATGACTTAATTATTATGAATAAGGCTGCAATAAACATGGGAGTCCAGATATCTCTGAGATACTGATTTAATTTCCTTTGGATATATACCCAGAAGTGGAATTACTGGATCATATTATAGTTCTAATTTTAAAGTTTTGAGGCACCTTCATATTGTCTTCCATAATTTTCATTCCCAAAAACAGTTTATAAGGATAGTAAATTCTTATTTTTTATCAACACTACTCATTGTGATATTTAGCTAATGCTTATAGAATGAATTTATTTTGGATTTCCTGTCATTCTTTTCTCCTTCCTGCTCTAGCCACCTTAAACTTGTATCTCTCAAATTATCATGCTTTTCCATACTTTCTATTTTTAACATTTTGCTTCCTCCTTCTGGAATGCCATATTCTCATTCACTTTCTGTCTGGCCAACTCATGTTTATTTTTTAAGACTAGCATCCAATGCTATTTCTCTGGGAATATTGAAAGTCATTCTTTAAAGGTAACACTTCCAGTTTTGTAATGAATTTGGTGATTTTCAATCTTAGTAAATGATCAAGATAATTTGTCTTAAATGGAAGAGAAAGGCTTGGAGTCATTTATATATTTGTTGTGCTTGTTAAGAAAAGTTTAGTGGTAATTTAAGAGTTCTATAGTTTTGGAAATTACACATTATTTTAGTGTTAGACCTTACCAAAAAAAAAATAGTGTTCAGTGAAATTCCATTAAAATCGCGGGAGCTTGTAATAAATGTGGATAAACTCTACCATGTGTGTCATGGTGGAACGTAGGGTGAGAACCTCTGATTTAACTCGCTAATGACCCGAGGAAACTATACCTCTGGTTGGGATGGGAGGTCCTTGAGTGGAGAGGTAGGATGAGATTATTTGGAGATTCATGCCATTGGCCTTCATATAGCCTATTACTTACTCTCTGTGCCAAACTCATTAGCAGAAAATATAAATTGTTACCAGGATTGGCTGGTGTGGGGGGAACCTCTCTCATTTCCATTTCAATTCATATAAGCCACCAAAATTCAAGGTAAATCAGTCATCTTCTCTAAGTAATTATCTTTTTGTATGGAAAAGGTAGTCTGAATATTATTGACAAGTGACAGGGGAAAGGCCTCATTCAAACTTTGTTATCAGCTATCATTACTTAGGATAGTAGTGGAATAAAATTATCTTTTCATAGAATAATTTACTGAATTTATTCTTGTAGGACAACACATATGCTTTCTAAAATTATTATTTATTACTTTTTGATTGTAAAGTAATATATGCTTAGTGTAAAAACAACACTACAGAAAAAAAAGATTAAAACAAAAATTTGTGGAACTCCACAATCCATAATTTATTATTTTTAATGTGCTGATTTATTTCTTTCATGATTTTTGCTCTTTCTGGATGGATTTTCTTTTTTATTTAACTAGGATTTACATTGCAGTGAGAAAGTAAAAAATGATTCTGCTGACAACCAAAGAAGGTGGAAATCCTTGGTAAAACACAGAGTTTTACAACGGAACTTAAATGTTTTGCACAAGATACAGATGTTTATAACAAGGTTACATACACAAAAAGACTAGCATTCCTATCTTGAGTGATAAAAACGCTTCCTTAGCAGTGACTAATCTGGCTATACTTTAGCTCCCCACTTCTTGGATAGAAATTAAAATACCCAATGACCAAATTGTTTAACTACTTGACAGCATCCAATTCTCAACTGACCTTGGCTTCTGTCACTCTTTTTTACAATCATCTAGCAGCAGCTCAAATTTAATAAACAGTCACTTTCAACGCCTCATAGCGGAGGTGCTCCTAACTTTTTGCTGCAGTGCATTCTCCCTTGCTGCAGCAAGCTAAATAAACCTAACTTTGTGGTAGTCTTTGTTTGATGGGTTTCAACAGTACCCAAGGTTTTTTTGTAAGGAGCATGTCTTCTTGTCATTACATATTCTTGGAAACCACCATCTTTAATGACTATGTAATATTCTAGGGTATGGTTCTGCCGTTGTCAGAAATACAGCTTTTTTGTTTGTTTAATCTTTTTTCTATTACAAATGATGTATTAATAAGTAAATAAATATTTTCCCCAATTCTTATTTATTTACATAAGATAGCTACACTGTTGTGTGTTTAACAGAGGATTGAAATATTATTATGGTATTTAATACATATCGTTAAGCTTCGCCCGCATTGAGGGTTATTTTAACAAATCTTGGTCAACTTGACAGGAAATAAATGATGTCCTATTGGTCTACAAATATGCATTCCTCTACTTTAACCAATAGATCCCAGATTTCATATGTTATGAAAGGGTCAGAATTACAGCAGTACTCCAAATATCAATACTCACTCGGTTAGCAGAAACTTTACTTGTTTCTCTGGATTTGGCTCCTAATTTTATCCCCCAAAGCCCTGGTAACAATAGTAACAAG
Source organism: Vespertilio murinus (assembly GCA_963924515.1). NCBI lineage: Eukaryota > Metazoa > Chordata > Mammalia > Chiroptera > Vespertilionidae > Vespertilio > Vespertilio murinus. The sequence continues at coordinate 127,133,781 of OZ004705.1, read as the reverse complement.
TTTAAACCTATTGAGTCCTTACCATGTACCAGTCACTTATCAAGACATTTCACGTATAAGCATTCATTTAACCCTCACCATCCTCTATTTTATGAGTTAGGTATTATTAGTGACTTAATTGTTTTGTATGGAGAAACTGAGTCAAACAGGATATAAGTTATGGGCCTTAGTTTCTGTTAGCAGGGAGCTGGAGCTGCAGTGTGACCCCAGGCTAGAAGGGAAAGAGGAAGGTTCTAGCCCTTGTATAGAGCTGCTGACTGCAGATCTGCACTTGTTAAGCTGGGCTTCACCTGCTCCGACGGGACTTCACTGTCCTAACCAAGTCCTCTTCTTGCCTTGCCTGAGCTGTTGTCAACTCTCTCTGATCTGCTCACTTGGAGCACATCTTCTAGCTGGATAGCAGAAAAGCAGCATCTGCTTCTTTTTCTTAGCCTCAGGAGGTCCCAGTGTTTTTGGTTTGCTTGTTTTTTGTATGTAGCTCTCCTTACTGGAAGGTGTAAGCATCCACAAGGTGTGGGATGGCCCAGAGGTTGTGAGGGCACAGCCTCACCTTGCTCTTGCAAATGTCTCCTCCTAACTCCCTTCTGCAACTGGCTCCTTTCTTCTCGGGGGATGTGTTCAAAATTATAATTGCTGTATTATAAATCACCCCAAAACCTAGGGTCTTGAAACAACAACAATTATTTGTGATCATTACTGTGGGTCAAGAAAGCAAAAATGGCTTGGCTAGGCTTTTCTGGCTCAGGGTCTCTCACGAGGTTGCAGAGGCTAGGAAAAGTGGAGGTTCATGATCGCTCTATTCACATTTAGTGCCCAGGCTGGAACCCTTGAACATCTAAGGAGTGGAACCATCTGGGACTTCATGGGCCTCTCCTTCTCAGTATGGGTCTCCACATAAGTTCTCATCCAGATACCACTATTATTAACATGTTATGCTAATATAGTACTTTTTTTTTACAGTTAATGAACCAATATTAATGGATTGAGTCCATAGTTCATTCAGATTGTCTTGTTTTTACCTGTCTTTTTTTTTTCTGTTCCAGAATCTCATCCAAGACACTGTATTACATTTATTTATCATGTTTTCTTAGGCTCCTCTTGGTTGTAAAAATTTCTTAGTCTTTCTTTGTTTTTTTATGATCTTGACAGTTTTGACACCTACTGGTGAGATATTTTGTACATGTCCTTCAATTGGGATTTGTCTGATGTTTTTAGATTGGGGTGATAGGTTTTGGAGAGAAAGATCACAGAAGTTAAGAGCCACTTTTATCACATATGAAGGGTTCATATTATCAACATGAGTTATCACTGTTGATGTTGGCCTTGATCACCTGGCTTAGATAGCACTTGTCAAATTTCTCTACTATAAAGTTCCTCCCCCCCTCCCCTTCCATACTATATTCATTTAAAGGAAGTTACTGTGTGCATCCACCCTTAAAAAGTAGACAGTTAAAACAATTATATTTTAAATTAGTGTGCCAGTCATTTTTATTGCTATTGTGATATTTAAAATATATATATGGTAGATATAATTTCTGGGTATAATACATGCATTATAAGTATTGTAAATATTTTCTGCCAGATTGATCCTTTTCATTTTTAAAATAATGTTTTTGAATTAAGAAGCTCATAATTTTAATGAACTCCAATTTATTACCATAAAATATTTGCATCTTATTTAAGAAGTCATTGCTTCCCTCCTGGTGTGGCTCAGTGGTTGAGCATTTACCAATAACCAGGAAGTCTCAGTTCGATTCTGGGTCAGGGAACATGCCCAGGTTGTGGGCTCCATCCCTAGTGTAGGGCATGTGGGAGGTAGCTGATCAATGGTTTTCTTTCATCATTGATATTTCTATCACTATCTTCCTCTCTCTCAAAAAGCTTTATTGTTTTACCCTTCAAATTTAGATCAACAATCCATTTGTTATTGATTTTTACATGCAGTGTGAGGTAAGGGTTAAGGTTCATTTGTTCTCTCATGTGGATACCTAATTAACAATACACTATCTGGCCTGGTTGGTGTGACACGGTGGTTGAGCGTCAACCCAAGTGGTCACCAGTTCAACTGGTGGTCAGGGCACATGCCCAGGTTATGTGTTTGATTTCCAGAAGAGGGCATGCAAGAGACAGTGATCAATGATTCCCTCTCATCATTGATGTTTCTATACCTCTCTGTCTCTCTCTCTAAAAATCAAGAAAAACATACTTTTAAAAAGCAAATGAAACAACAATGCACTATTTGTTAAAAAGATCATTTTGACCCTAGCCAGTTTGGCTCAGTGGATAGAGTATCAGTCTGCTGACTAAAGGGTCCTGGGTTTGATTCCTGTCAAGGGCACATGCCTGGGTTGTGGGCTCTGGTCTCTAATAGAGGGGCATGCAGAAGGCAGCCAATCAATTATTTACTCTCATCACTGATGTTTCTATTTCTCTTTTCCTCTCCCTTTCTTTCTGAAATCAATAAAAATATATTTTTTAAAAATGTAAAATTCTAGCCAAAACCGGTTTGGCTCAGTGGATAGAGCGTCAGCCTGCGAACTGAAAGGTCCCGGGTTCGATTCCGGTCAAGGGCATGTACCTGGGTTGCAGGCACATCCCCAGTAGGAGGTGTGCAGAAGGCAGCTGATTGATGATTCTCTCTCATCGATGTTTCTAACTCTCTATCCCTCTCCTTTCCTCTCTGTAAAAAATCAATTATATATATATATATATATATATATATATATATATATATATATACATTTAAAAATAAAATTCTATATAATAAAGATGTAATATGCAAATTGACCATCACTCCAACACATATGATGGCCAGCCCCATCTGGACACAAGATGGCCAGCAGGGGAGGGCAGTTACGAGGGACCAGGCATGAAAGGGAGGGCAGTTGAGGGTGATCAGGCCTGTAGGGGAGGGAAGTTAGGGGTGACTAGGCCTGCAGGGGAGAGCAGTTGAGGGGGAAAAGGACTTCAGGGAGGGCAGTTGGGGGGACCAGGTCAGTAGGGGAGGGCAGTTGGGAGGGACCAAGCCTGAAAGGGAGGGCAGTTAGGAGCAATTGGGTCAGCAGGGGAGCAGTTAGGTGTTGATTAGTCTGGCAGGGGTGTGGTTAGGGAGTGATCTGGTAGGCAGAAGAAGTTAGGGGCAATCAGGCAGGCAGGCATGGAAGAGGTTAGGAGCCAGCATTCCTGGATTATGAGAGTGATGTCAGACTGCCCATTTAGGCCCGATCCCATCAGGCCTAAACGGGTAGTTGGACATCCCTCGAGGGGTCCCAGATTGGAGAGTGTGCAGGCTGGGCTGAGGCACACTCCCCCCATGCACAGATTTCATGCACCAGGCCTCTAGTATCTCAATAATTTAAAAAATAATAATTTTGTCCCCATTTCATTTTAGTGACATAATTTTTGCTTTTTTAAATTGATAAAACATGTTTTTCCCTTTCCCTTTCTCTCTGAAATCAATAAAAATATATTTAAAAATATAAATAAATACAAATATGTTATTCTATACCTTGGTGTTTTTTCTTGAACAATATAGAAGCAATAACTAAAGAACATTATTATGCAAAACATCATATGTGCTCAAAATTAGAGAGCTATGAACTCCTGAGTGCTCATCACACAACCACAGCAATTATCAATTAATGGAGTTATTGCTTAATTTATCTTTCTATCTATTACCACTCATCTCCCCAGTTAGATTCCTATGAAGTCAATATCAGATATCATATAACTTAATCCATAACTACTTCATTATTCATTTATAAATGGAAAAGACTCTCTTTAAACACATAAACCCAAAATCATTAGCACAATGTTTTTGATATATATATATATATATATATATATATATATATATATATATATTTTTTTTTTGAATTCCTTTCTTTACTCTATATATTCCATTTTATTTTTGCTTAGTTATCCTTCCCAGGACTACCAGTGAGATAGTCACATGCTGCATGGCATCATGAAATTTTAGAATGGGAAGAGTTTAGAAATCATGTAATTTACTATTTTACAGAAAGTGAAACTGAGGGGCAATGAAATTAGAATAATTTGCTCAAGGTCTTATAACTAGTCGCTGTTTTTCTTTTTATTGAATTTATTGGGGTAACACTGGTTAACAAAATTATACAGGTATCAGGTGCAATGGAAAAGTTGTTGACTAAGCTGAGAGGAGGACATGGGTCATATAATAAATGAAGTGGTTATTTTGATGCACTAGTCTGCCCCTTTAATTGTTGTTGGGTTAATTTTGGAGTAAAAGTCAGACTGGGACCATTAAAAGTTACTGCTCTCTTTTTGCTTGTGGATGATGGTGGTGCTTTCCTTAAGTATCTTTGCGCCAGAGGGACTCTTTCTACAAATTGGATACCAAGCTTTGTGAACAGACAAATGCCAAAGTATTGGCCAATGTGGGTCCTGCCATTGGCTGGTAGAATGCCATTCCTTTTCCAAGGACTAGACACAGTTTAGCTATAGAGTACACCACAGGTAATGCTCACTTCTACCTCAATGTTTGGAATTTAGTATTGCCCTTATTTTTTAAGATCTTTATACAGGCCATGCTGTTTCTGTGAATTTGTGATTTTCTTTTTGTTTTCTTTGCTTGTAATGACACTGTAACTCTTTTCTCTCTATTTCCCCCCCCTGAAAACTCATCCTTTGAAGTTCATCTTGGGTGTCACTTGTTCAAGAATACCAGCCTGATATACTGTATATTCTAGGTTTGACTATATGCTATCCTTTTGTATTATTGTATCACCTTGGCCTACGCTAATTATTACTCTTATCATCAATTTACAGAAATAAAATTTCTATTTCTTTTCTTTTCGTTTTGTCTCTTCCACCTAAGAAAATGGAGCTGATACGGCAAGAGTAGGAGATGTCTAAGAGGTGAACAGTGCAAACACAGATGCACGGTCCTGGAGAGAAGCACATACATGCGTGCATGCATTTCCTGATGAAGTTGAGATTTTAGACTGCACACTTGCACTATATGCCCTCTCTCCAGTGACAAAAAAATGGAAGCTGACATCTCAGGGCAATTCTTTGTCAGAAATATACATCTGCACGAAGAGAGGAGAGTTAAAAATTTAATCTGCAAAGCTATTTAGAGAGTGGATAGGCCTTGACAGGCCTCCCAAATGTATTACAAGAACAAGAAGAATGGAGTTATGGGGGAAAAAAAGCTGTTGCAGCAAATAGAATGAAACTAAGCTTTCTTGACAGAATCAGTTTGCCAAATGACTTTAAAATCACACTGTCTTGTCCTTTTCCCCCTTAAATATACTCTCATTTAAATGTCTAAGAGAAACTTTTAGCATCTATACGGTGCCTTTGAAGAACATTAAAGATACAACAATAACATATAAATAGTGTGTTATTTTAGAAAAGGGTGTGCGAAACAAAATTAAAACCTGTCAAACCACTAACCAGTGACAAAAATGTAATGAGGGTTCTGGAGACATCTATGAAATTCTGACTGATAATTTTTAAACTATCATCGTATGTCTAAAATATTGCTTGGCATAAATGAATAGAATAAACCATTGCCAACCAACTTCCAAAAAAGGTGACAGTTTGATGTCACATTGTACTCTATATCCATTTGCATTTTACCAATTACTTTAGGAAATTTATACTTATAGTCCAACCCCATATCACCATTGTTATAGAAAAATGGGCTCCTCTATTTTTTTGTGTGTGCTTCTTTTTAGTTAATATTGAATTTATTTGTCTTTTCAGTTCATATTTATTTTCCTGAATGCTAAAATAAACAAACATACAATTTTTGTTTTTACAGCTGGTACTTGGAAAAGGAAGATCACCATTATCAAATAGTTAAGAAAATAAAGATATAAAATCATATGGCATTTTCAAGATACATAGAATAGAAGCAATTGTGTAATTAAATTCAACATTTATTGAATGATTTTAACGTTTCAACTAAGTTCTGTATTCCACTACTATTTTTATAGTTCTACTTTTTTCTTTATCTGACCAGGCCTCAGCATGAGCAAAAGCAATATCTACTCACTTGAGCAATATCTTTTTCATTAACATTAAAATTTTCCCCATTAACTTAACAACTACTGAAGCATACCTTTTAAGTCCTAAGATGTAAATCTATCTTAAAATGGTGCTTTAAATCTTTAATATCTAAGGCCCACCCATGGTTTCCAGATTTCCCTTTAAAATATACACTTATTAAGTATAAATGCAAACCCAACATATCTTCCTTTTGTACCTACCATGTCCTTGTTAGCAGGTTCTGGCTTGCTTGCACTCTGCCCACGTACAGCCCAGGTAATAGAAGTGTTCAGGTTTATTACATTGTAGTAGTGATGAGAACAGTTTGCAGGCATTTTCTCCCCCCTCTTTCTGCATGCATGATAGTTTTGCATTTCCCCAGTGTGTTCTGAAATGAACTGCGGTCATGTGTATGACTGTGGCCAATAAGATGTGAGCAGAGGTGAAGTGTTTCACTTCCAGGAAGAAGCTGTAGGAGCAGGGCATGGTGTCCCGGTGTCTTTTCCTTTGCTGGAAGTATCAGAGACGTGTACTAAGATGGATCTTCTATCACACTTGTTTTGAGCACTAAGAGGGATATTGTCCTCTCTATGTTGCTGTCCTTGTTCATGACACCTGTTGGTCATTTAGTAGCAGAAAGAAACAAACTTTAGTTGTGTTACTAACACACACACACACACACACACACACACACACACACACACTGAAACTTTAGGATTTCCTGTTACCAGAGCATAATTTACTCCATCCTAATTGATATGCAATGTTTCTAGCTACTTGGAATCTGACTCATAGGGAGATGGTTTTGAAAGTTATTTTTAAAGTCATCATTAGAGACTGAATTGTATCTTCTACCTTTTCTGTAGGTATTGAGTTTTCTCTTTAAAAAAATATTTTTTATTGATTTCAGAGAAGAAGGAAGAGGAAGATAGAGAGATAGAAACATTAATGATGAGATAGAATCATTGATTGGCTGCCTCCTGCACACCCCTCATTGGGGATCAAGCCCACAACCCAGGCATGTGCCCTGAACAGGAATCATTATGACTTCCTAGTTCATAATCGATGCTCAACCATTGAGCCATGCTCTTATATTTTCTTAATATTATAAACTGTATTGATGGATTTTAACAGCTAATTGAAGTATTATTTACATACCATATAATTCTTTTGTCTTAATCTTATAATTCAGTAACTTTTAAAATAAATGTATAGAGTTGTACAACTACCACCACCACAGTCTAATTTTAGAACATTCTCATCCCCCTAAAAAAAAAATCTAATGCCTATTTGCTATCATTCCCTATTTCCACCTTTAGTCCTGGGAAAATACTACCGTAATCTATTTTCTGTCTTTGCAGATGTGCCCTTTCTGTATATTTTATATAAATGAATCATATAATATGTGATATTTCTGTGATTGGTTTCTTTTTTTTTTTTTGGCATCATGTTTTCAGGGTTCATCCACAACGCAGTATGCACCAGTTCTTCATTCCTTTTATTGTTGAATAATATTATACTGTAAGGATAGATCGCATGCTGTTTATCCCTTCAATAGTTGTTTGGCATTTGGGTGATTTCCAGTTTTGGGTTATTATAAACAATGGAGTTCTGACCTTTTGAATATGCATATTTATGAGGACAAATGTATTCATTTTTCTTGGCTAGATACTCAGGAATGAAATTGTTGGTGGTGTGATAAATTTATGTTTAACATTTTAAGAAACTGCTAACCAGTTTTCCATGGAAAAGAAAACACGGGTTGCTCAGTTGAACAGCACTATTAGATCCATAACTTAAAAGCTCTTATGTGGCTTTAAGTGGGAAAATATTTGGGAATGAATCAGAAGTATTCTGTTTCTCTTTCGTCTCTCTCTGTCTCTGTCTCTGTCTCTGTCTCTGTCTCTCTCTCTCTCTCTCTCTCTCTCTCTCTCACACACACACACACACACACACACACACACACATACACAGGCACACTCACACACATTCTCTCTTTATGGATTGTGAAAACCAGAATGTTCTAGCTGGTTTATGATTAGCAGTAGAAGAATAGCTTTTAAACACTCTCTCTGTGCCTGAGCATCCCATTTATTGAATCTCTGTGTGGAAACTGTGAGGAAAGGGAGCTCAAACAAGAATAGCATGATCATAAAACCAAGAATGGAAGAATGCTTGTGGCAGAAAAGGAAGTCCAAGAGCTCATCTTGGGTTTCTAACTCTTTGTTGCTTTAAGTTCTCTCTGACCTATGGAGACAGGGTATGATTTCTCTCTATTCATTGCTGAAGAACAGGCTCCAAGCAGAGGCAAAGGTGAGTGTATAACAGGGTTTAATCACAAGGTTGGCTCTAGGTAAGTAGGTGGATGGCAGGCTTACCTTTGGCGTTATGCATCTCCAATTGGCCTATTCTTAGCTAAGGTTTGAGTGCCTCTCTGTCAAGAGGGAGCTGGATCTAAAAGGCTCTTGACACTGTGATATAAATGAGATTGATTGAATGGTTGCGAGTTAGGGTATTGCTAAAAGCATAGGCTTAATTAGTCCATGAGGGTTTGAAAATTTGCTATCATCTTTTACAACTCTTGTGACCTTGGGAAATTAATTTAAAATATTTTGCTCAACATTTTATATTCAAAATGGATGTAATTCCAGAACTAATGCTATAGGTCTTTTGTGAGGGTTCGTTGATAACAAGCAGCATAAAGCAGTGCAAACTGGGAGAAAATTCTTTATAAATGTTGGTTATATTATTAGTGATATTGGTTGTTATTCTGAATGATACTCATTTTTTAAATAAATATATTTTTATTGATTTCAGAGAGAAAGGGGGATGGAAAACAAGATAGACACATCAGTAATGAGAGAGAATGATCAATTGCCATCTTTTGTCCTTTTTCTTTTTAAAGAATTTTATTATCATTTGCATACCATACAGCTCACCTCTTTGAAGTGTACAATTCAATGGTTTTTAGTATATTCACACATATGTGTAATTATCACTACAGTCAATTTTTAGAAATTTTTTTATCACCTTAAAAAGAGCCTTGCCCTAATTGGTTTGGCTTAGTAGATGGAGCATTGGCCTGTGGACTGAAGGGTCCCAGTTTCGATTCCGGTCAAGGGCATGTACCATGGTTGCTGCCACATCCCCAGTGGGGGGTGAGCAGGAGGCAGTTGATGATGTTTCTCTCTCATCGATGTTTCTAACTCTCTATCCCTTTCCCTTCCTCCCTGTAAAAAACTCAATAAAATATATTTAAAAAAAAGAAACCCTGTACCTTTATCTAACATCCCACTCTCTCCTTTGCCCTAAGCAACCACTAGTCTGTTTCTACAGATTTGTATTTTCTGAACATTTCATATGAATGGAATAAGATAATGCATGGTGAGACCACATGTTATTTTAGCACTGACAAATATCATTTTGGTTTCTTATATTTAGCACCATGTTTTCAAGGTAGTACTTTACATTTTTTGTGGCTGAGTAATATTTCATTGATGGGATTATTTCTATCTTTTAACTATTGTAAATAATACTTTTTCCCCCCAATGGATATATGTTTTAATTTCTCTTGGCTAGATATCTAAGCCTGGAATTGCTTGGTTATATGGTAGCTCTATGCTTAATCATTTGAGCAATTTCTGGCCTATTTTTTAAAGCAGCTTCATCGTTTTTTAAGATTTTAACCAGTAGTGTACAGGGGTCCTGATTTCTCCACATTGACTGGTAGAGACTTTCCTGTTTTCTTAAAAGTGAAATGATTATAATTTAAGTCTACAAAAACTTCCCAATGACTTAAATTGATAGAGGATGTAATTAGTTCTTAACATATTCACAGAAACTACATAAGAGTCAAGATAAGGTGCCCAAATTACGCTTTTATTTTGGAAAGTTTGATCTATTTTAAATTATTTGAAGTAATTTAAAATGAGAATATAACTTAATGTTCAAACCACAGCACATTTGAGAGTGAAAGGGCTCATCTATAATAATGTGGGGACAACAAGAGTTAGTTGAGGCTGTACCAGGCACATTGGAGCATAAGACCTCACTATAGACTCACACTGATTTGGAAATACATTTAACTATTTTCCTTTTAAGGAGAAGTGATAGATTCATCTTACACCTCTAAGCAGGGGTATATGAATACATATGTTGGATGAAGTCAGGAGTTGGGTCAATTCCCTCATGACAGAGCAGAGGTTTACACAGGGAATGAGTAATTGGTGTGCACAGGGAATGAATCCTAGCTTCTTTAGTAGTCTGTGTTGTTTTCCCAACTAAACAGAGGTGGGTTGTAATATGAATTTTACATTTTATATATCAATATTTTAAAGATTTTATAGATGCTACTAGAGACCTGGTGCACGAAATTCGTGCATGGGGGGGAGGGTGGGGAGGAGAGGTAGTGTCCCTCAGCCCAGCCTGCACCCTCTCCAATATGGGACCCCTCGAGGGATGTCCAACTGCCCTCTCATAATCCAGGACTGCTCCCAACTGCTCACTTGCCTGCCTTCCTGATCACCCCTTAACCACTCCCATGCCAGCCTGATTGATGTCTAACCTCTCCCCTGTCAGCCTGTTTGCCTCTAACTTCCCTCCTCTGCTGTCCTGGTTACCCTTAACTGCCCTCCCCTACAGAGTTAATCACCCCCAACTACCCTCCCTTGGAGGCCTGGTGTCTCCCAACTGCCCTCCCTTGCTTTCCTGATCACCCACCACAGCCATCTTGTGGTGGCCATTTTGTATCCACATGGGGGCAGGATCTTTGACCACAAGGGGGCAGCCATCTTGTATGTTGGAGTGATGATCAATTTGCATATTACTCTTTTATTAGATAGGATAGAGGTCTGGTGCATGTGTGGGGGCCAGCTGGTTTGCCCTGAAGGGTGTCCCAGATCAGGATGGCTGTTCCCTTGGAGTGTGGGGTGGAGGGCCTGGGTGAGGGGCCTGTGATGGTTTGCAGGCCAGCCACACACCCCCAGCAACCCAGGCAGAGGCCCTGGTATCTGGAATTTATTTACCTTCTACAATTAAAACTTTGTAGCCTGGAGCAAAGCCAAGCCTTCTGCTTGTTCCATGGCTGCTGCCATTTCTGTTTGGATTTGTTTACCTTCTATAATTGAAGCTTTGTCACCTTGAATGGAGGCTGAGGCTGGCCAGGGCAGGAGGAAAGCTTGGCTTCCTCCATTGTCAGAGAAACCCAAGCCTCCCTCCTGCTTTCTTCTGTGGCTGCAGCCATCTTGGTTGGGGTTACTTTGCATACTCACCCTGATTGACTGGTGGGTGTAGCTGGTGGGCATGGCTGTTGTGTGTGTAGCGTAGGTTTGGGCAATTTGCATATTACTCTTTTATTAGATATCACTTTTTGTATTGTAATACCTTTCATCCTAATAATGCATATTGCAGTGTTAGACATTTGAATGTCATCCCCTAAAAAATGTACATTAAAAAATGATTCATATCAGAGTGCTCAGTATTGTGGGAACGTGCAAGGAGGCAGCCTGCAGTTTAGGAATTGAGGTTTCCTCTCTCCCAAATTCTCTTCTAATCACTGGCCCCTCTCCCTTTTTCCTCATTTTCTTTCCATTATAGTTCCCTATTAACCAACCAAACAAACTCACCCCAATAGTTTTAATAGTGTTATCTTTTAAATGTACTATTGATGTGGATTCTAATTTCAGTGAATATATAATTTATAATTTGACACATTATAAAACTTTTCTCTGGCAGAGTAACACCATGAAAATGACAACCAGAGAAACACCTGCTAGTCTCAGGAGGGACCTACTGAATGCCATGGTCTTGCCCTATTTACCTTCCCAAGGAGCTACCTTTGCCAGCAGCACAGAGAGTCACTGCCATCAAAGAACCAATGACTGTGAGAGAAAGAAAACCTGAGAGAGGGGAAGACATTGTTGTCCTCCTTGAATACACAGGAGGGCTTCTTTAAGAACACAGTGTTGCAGAGAAGGCTGACCCTCAAACCGTGGCCTAGGTCAGCAGGACCTGGGGAAATCCCTGGGTAGGCCTGGGTGGTCAGGAAAGTTAAAGCTGCCTTCAGGGCACTTTCAATTTAGGCATCAGTTTTCCTAAGACTAAGATAAGAAAACAATGCTATTTAAGTTCAACTTTTCCCTTCACTTTATTTTTTTCTTGTTTCCTTTGTTTCTGTGAGTCTAATATATCCAAGAGTGATTCTAATGGTGGGGTATTTCTTTATAAGGATATTGCTTCCTGGTCTGACCATGCACTAACTTTTCACCATCTTACTACATTGTCTAAGTTTCAGGAATGACTGCAGAATTTTTTTTTGTTGTTGTTGTTGTTAATCCTCACCTGAGAATATTTTTTAGAGAGAGTAAAAAGGAGGGGGGAAAACAGACTGAGATAAACGTGTACCTGAGAGAGCTGCATCAATTGGTTGCCTCCCTCACAAGCCCTGACTAGGCTGGGATCAAGCCAGCAACCAAGGTATATGCCCTTAATGCTTTAACCACAGAGCCAAACTAGCGAGGGCACTGTGCAGAATCTTGAAACAACATTTTCATTTCCAACCCCTAATTTCTAGGTTCCTTTTCTCTATGAATGCTCCAAACCTTTTCTCAAGACCAGGTTATGTGTAGGAGGAGTTGCTATTTTTATTATTATTATTATTTTTTTTTTTACAATTCCACTTCTCAGTTCTCAGCTCACTCCATGTCTAGTTTATCCCTTATATCCCTGAAAATATCTTATATATCTTTGTGCTGATCTGACTCCTACTTGGAGAAATTCAGAATGTATTTCCCCCCAAGACAGAAATTATAATATTTTCATTAACTGTCAAAGTAGGGTATTTATGGAAATACTCGTTTTGGCACATATGTATTAGTCTCATGTTCCTGTCAATAAAGAAAAATTAAAAAACAACAAATCTGTAGTTTTACTTACACTATGATGAACAAGGTTAATCAGAACTTTGAGTTGAGTATAATTTGGTGATCTTAATATACTCACCAAACCTCCTTGTGAGAGGGGAAGGTGGGGCTATCCTCCATTTTGTGTAAGTGGACCCTTGCCCTCACCCAACCAATCAGGGTCAGCCAAAGCAGTGACATCACTACCCTTATAAAACCCCTTGATCTGTTGAAGTTCAGTCTCTCGTCCACCATGCTATCAGCGTGAGTGGGACAGAGCCCATGTTAACATGGAAGAGGCATCGGACTCATCTCCCTGCTGGTCCTTGGGCATCAAGGAATCTCGGTACAACACTTGCTATATTTGAAACCAATTAATATTTTTTTCTATAAATTTTCCAGCTTTTGGCTTTATGATACTGACCTTTGCTGATTCTTCTCATAATCCCATAGCTATTTTTCTTCAGTCTCTGGTGTCTTTTCTTTCTCAATGCATCCCACAGTTTTATCCTTGGAGCCCTGTGCTTCTCACTTCGGCAGCTCTCAGACAAAAACTGTTGCTTAGTCAAAATTTGCCATGAAAATCTCCTAAGAAATGATCATATGGGTGACCAACAAGGCACATTAAAATCATTCTTAATTGTCTTAATTCTTCAACAACAAAATTCCAATTCCTATGGAGGCCCAGATGAAATAGTAACTTGCTCTTCAGCCATGTTATATGAAAAGTAAAAGCTTTAAGAGAATCATTATTTATAAGGCAAAATATTTATCATAGGACAGAAATATGGGAAATAAGACTGAAGGAGAGTATATTTCCTTTGGAAGGGCAAGTAGAGTCATACCATTTATTAAGTTGTGATCTCTCTCTCCCTTGTCTGACATTCCCCTTCCTCCAGCAAAGCATGTAAAGTTGATTTTGAAGTAATAAAGTATGTGCATGATCAGGGTTTGTAACTCTCCTAGGGTAATACTTTCCATGTTCATTGTTTTACTTACACATGGATATGTGTATACATGTGTGAATGCTGCTATTAATATTGGTATTAATTTATTTTTATCTTCCTGATGGAATGTGATAGGTCCTAAGACCACAAAAGCATGGAAAGCAGTATGCTAATTACTTCTTGATCTCTGAAATTTTTCCATTCATTCAACAATTATCCACTCAATTTACTGTATGGCAAACTCTATGCCAAATATGACATACTAAGGCAAACAGAGCTGTTGTAACAGAGCTCATTACCTTATAAAGAGTGGTGAGTGCCTTCATTCATTTTTTTAGAACATGTATTAGGCATTTACTAGTTATTAGGCAGTGTGTAGCACCCTAACAATATAAAGAAAGTTCTGATTTCTAGGGGCTTCCGATTAAGGAATAGTACAGGAGAGGAAAAAATAAAATGGCCATTGTAATACTGTAGATGCATGCAGTAGAGCCATGCAGAGACATATGGCATTAGAGAAGAAGGACAATATTATTACAATAAACTAACCTGAATCAAAGAGAAGTAAAAATATATTGAGCTATAATTTCCCTTACTTGTCATTGAGTTATTGGTATTGATTTGTTCTGTTGGACTGGTAACATAAAAAACAAAAACAAAAAACAAAAAACACTGCACACAATTTAGTGGCTGGGTATGACTTTGTATAAGATTTAGCACTACTTTGGGGCTTGGGTACAGTTTTTATTTTAAATGTAGGGCCACAGTGAGGGACAGTGGCCATAGCATACAGTTAAATAACATGAGATGCATAGCATCAATTAATAAGAAAGTAAACTGTGCTTTCCTTGACTAAACAGAGATTGTGTGTGATAAGAAAAGGCAGAAAATAAGACATGGTGGTTAAGATGGGGTAAGTTATGCAGTGACTTCAAAGCTAGATAGAAGAATTTGTACTTTGTGTGCTATTCATCCATCCATTCCTCCACCTCAACAGCTTTCATTAAGTGCTTACAATACAGTTATAATTCTGTGTTTTGAGAATACATTAAAAAAGAAGAGAGAAAGAAAGAAGAAAGAAAGAAAGAAAGAAAGAACGGAAGGAAGGAGAAAGAAAAGGAAAGAAGGAAGGAGAAAGAAAAGGAAGAAAGAATACAGGACTTACTTTCAAGTTTTAATGAATTAAAAAACAGATAAGCAAAGCAAGAAATACATCAGTCTCATAAATGGCGTAACATGAAAATATACAAGGAAGAAAATCTGGAATTTGCCTGGAGGAGTCAAGGAAAGTTGTATGCCTTTGGTCACATTGACCTTTACAATGAAGGAGGGATAATATGGTAGGTGGAGGGCATTTCAGACAGGAGAAACAACAAACACAAAAAGGCACAACAGATAATGACTTTGTAGGAGAAACTAGTTCTAAAATATTACACTTTAGTTTTTGTTGTCCTTGGAAGGGGAAGAGGAATAGTAAGGGTAAAAGGTAAAAACGGACAAGGGCTTTCGAGGTTTATCCTCCACCTCTGGAAGGGCATAATATGGTGTATTATCGTATTTAAATTTGTATTTTACAGACTTAACTCTAGACAAAATGTGAAGGCTATCTTGTAGTGGTAATGCTAGGGATGAAGCCTGGCTGCAGGAGGACTAGAATGCAGGTCCTTGTACCCAGATAGGGTAGCAGAAATGGAGATTTAAGAGACAGAAAATTAGCAACAGGTGTAAAGACTAAACATACAGTATACCTAGCATGAAGAAGTAGAACACATGCAAAAAAAATGTCATTTCTTTTATAGGTGACTGGGGAGACCAATAGGCAGTCTAACGGGCGATTTAGCTGGACGACACCAGGACAACAAAGCTATGGAATTACAGGACACCTTTTCCCAATAAGCATATTTGGTGTGAGTTGACTGGCATAGGGCAATTTCCCTGGATGGAGAGACGGGATCTGAAGCAGTGTTTTCCAAATTGAGTAAGAAGCTAAGGACAATGGAGGAGATGGCATGAAACTGAGAACCTTGAAGAGATGGTAAGTATTAATGATTACATTCTCTGCCCTTGTTATAAATAGGATGAACTAGAAGAGTGATAGTGATCAGAGCTTCAGCCACAGACTATGAAAGCCTACTCTTCCCTGTAGAAAACGATGAGCAATAGGTCTTTATGAATTTTATAAGCATGAATGAAATTTTCAGAGTGCTTGTTGATATTTAGAATGCACAAATGTTTAATTATTCAATTTTATGTATAAAGAACAACTACCTTTTCCAAATGTGGCTCTGTACAAGAATTTTTACCCAAACTCTAAGTAAGAGAGACAGAACTATTCAATATGATTTGATTTCATAGGGAAACTTTAAAAACAGATAAAAATGTGAGATATGATACACAAAAATAATTCATTCCAGTGTATTTGGAGAAAAATAATCTCACGAATCACCATTATTTATCTTCTGCTAATGCAAAGTAAAGCATGGAAAAGTGTTTTGAATTTGCTATGTGTGTAAGTTGAAAAAAGGATTGGAGCTTGTTTTTATTTGAAAGGTAGAAATGTGCTTTTGTTTTTTTGATGTTTTTAAAGTTTTATTAAAACATGAAACCACAACAATCATCAATCCAATTAGAGAAAAGCCATTGCAGTGGGCATCTGTTGGTTTTGCCAGTCAGCATTATATATGCAACCTTTTTTGGTAAGCATTTTCTTGGTGAAACTATCCTCTTTCCTACTTTCATCAATAAGATTGGATGCAAATAAACCACATCTTGCTCTAAGGATGTAGCCTGATTGAAATAAGGCTATCAGTACTGTCCATCTTCCTGACTACTATGATCAGTTTAGGTTTGGGCATCCAATTCCAACTGCAAAGAAGTGTTAAATGAGGTTTCATGGGAAGAGAAGCCTCCTCTCTCTCCTAAGGGTGGTTATGTTGAGGCAGCTCTGCTGGTCAGTGCGCTTGGGTCATAGACAACAGTGGAATGTGTGACAATGGCAGCAGGGGAAGAAGAACAACATTTTAAGAAACAAATCTTTGACTATCTATTGTATGCCAGACACCAAAGATACAAGTCATTTCCAAAAGTATGTACAAATGAAAACTGCCTGGGTCCGTCCACTAAGAATAATGACTATCAAACCCAACCTATAGATAATATAACTTCATTATACATGTAATTTAAAAATATATAATCATCTAACTATAATAACTAAAAAAAAATGTTAAAGCCAAACAAAATCTAATCTTCCCTGGATTTGCATTCTTAGAAATTTCAGGATTCTAAATTTTAGTATATTAAAGTTGTAAAAATCCTATATAATAAGAGAGGATTATGCTAATTATCCATTCCAGTGTTTCCCAAACTTTTGACATATGTGTACCCCTTCTATAATATTCATAACGCTAGGTACCCCTGGTCAAAAAAAAGATGTATTTTAATAACAATCAAAATAACATTTATTTGGATCAATGAGAAGGATGAAATTGACTTGACTCATGAGAACGTTGAATTAGGCGCAGCTAAGCATGGTGCAGTGCATATCCCCACCAAATTCTTCCCGTTCCCCTGGGGGTACTCGTACCACACTTTGGGAAACACTGTGGGAGGCATAATGACCTAGTGTGTAATGACCGGATCACTGACCTGCAGGAGAGTGGGGCAGTGAACTACAAGCGGCAGTGGAGAGCTACAGGAGGAGGCAGGGCAGCAATCTATGGGGGGAAAGAGAGGGAAGGTAAGGGAGGATATACAGGAGGGCAGGGCAGTGGGCGGAGAGCTACAGGAGGGCGGCAGAGAGATTCTTGTGCAAGGCTACTGGTATTTTGTATTTATATGTGAAATGGAATTAGGTTCTAGATACAGACATTTATAAAGTGATTTTTAAACTGGTCCATTATTTGTTATTTGTAACATGTTGGACAAATTATCATTGTATGAACACATAGTACCTCCTCACTAACTGCCAATAGCACCCCTTAATCATTGTGACCTCCCCAAATCCTTACCCATTTCCAAAACTACCTATAGGTCACTGTAATGTACCCTTTGATAATCAATGTTCATAGTTACCTAAAACCACAAATTGTGGCAAAGTATAAAATGCCATGTAACTGTTGTATGCCTAAGGACAAATGGGAATTTGAATGAGGATTTTGCTTGGATAGTTTGCATACATATAATTTATATCCACCTACCTTTTCAATTATTTCCAAATAAATACAGGGCATCTCCCTAAAATGCATACAAATTTAACAGCTCAAGTTCAGTTTTAAAAATGAAATGTATTTTTATAAACACTGCCTTTATAAGTTATTCAAAGTGTGTGTATACATTTTTTGGGAGATACCCTATATATACATAACTGTTTTGTTTTTTTTCCTACTCCAAATTAAAAGAATCAAATGAGAAATAAATAGTACTCAGATTCATGCTTAGAACTTAAAAGAAAAATTCTATTTTAAAACTGCAGTGTCTCTTCACGTGATTTAATATTTGATGTAGAGCCTGGAGTGTGTGTGGACTCAGACATGCAACTCCAGGGGTGGCTTTTATTTTGGAATTGGGTTGCGCAAAGGCCGTTGCTGCCCATGTGGCATGCCAGCCTGATCAATAGCCTGATGAGGCATGTGTGGCCTCCACTGCCCGGCCCACCATTTTCAACCTAATTAGCAGCTGCTCAAAGATGGGAAACAGGTGCAGATCCAGGGCCGAACCAGGGAAGTCTGCCTGTAATTAACAAGCAAAAAAGGGTCAGATATTGGGAAGAATATCAAATCAGCCCACTGGGGTTAGCATGCTGGCCTCAAAGGCATAGTCACCTGAGATCTTAAGCATGCTAATGTAAATTATGCAAGCTTTCAAACAACGTGGCTGCATAATCAGTTGGCAGAGAGGAAAATTATTAATTTTTTTTTTTTGGTACAGAGTAGAGAAAAAGGGCATCTGCAAAACTTATTATTTTTTTTCTCATCATGTGTGGACATTGTGAGGGAACACATAGAGGAAATAGTAACCTCAGGTGCTTACAAAGATTTCTTTCTTTCTCACAGTGCATGTGTTCTGGGTTTGACTATGGCTTCATATGGACTTCATTACAAACCTTAGGTTGAAAGAACTCTCTCTGGGAACTCTCTCTTTGTCTTTTGACAAAGAGCATACGATGTGGCAGGACCTTGGGAGTGGTCTTCATCCCATCCACTTACCACAACTTAACGTCCATGACATCAGCGAGGTGGGATTCATGATCCTCCCTTGAGGAAGGGAGGTGGGGACTTTGAATAATTATACGATCAACAACAGTAACTTAGGCTCAATATATATACCATTTTAGAGAGTCAACCCTTACTGTGGTGTGAATACAAGTACCAGTTTGTAAAAAGAGTGTAAATGTCTTAAAATCAGAGTCAAATGAAATAGTAATAGAAGCCTTGATTTGTTTTCAAATATGAATTATGTATCGGGCACTTTATAATTTTATTAGAGGCCTGGCACATGAAATTCATGCATGGTGGGAGAGGTCCCCTCAGCCCAGCCTGCACCCTCTCCAATCTGGGATCCCTCTCACAATCCTGGACTGCTGGATCCTAATTGCTCACCTGCTTGTCTGCCTGGTTGCCCCTAACTGCCTCTGTGTGCAGGCCCTTAACTGTCCCCCGCCACCGGCCTGGTCACCCCCAACTACCTCCTCCTGCCATCCTGATTACCCCACACACCCTGCTTGTTCAGTGGTTTGGTTGACCAGCACTAACCCTCGCTGCCCACCTGATCATAGGCAGTCATCTTGTGAGGGCATGAGGGTGAATTTGCATATTACCTCTTTATTATATAGGATTATTTACCTTCATAGTAACTTTGAAACTTTGGGGTTATCATCCCCACCAAAACTGCTTCTTAGAAACTTTCGGTGATTGGCTCAAATCTCTTAGCTAAAACGTGGTAGCACTGGGATTCCAACCAGCTCTGTTTTATAGCACACTCTTCTGAAAGCATTGCATTGTTCCTGAGGATGTGGCAGGTCTGGCAGGCACCTTATCCCACAGGCTCTTCACACAATCTGTTGCACCTGTCACATTCTGATTCTGAGATGGTTGAGGGGGTGAGGGTACCTGTGCTGCCTGGAGAGGACCAGTCAGTGACTCTGGGCTCAGTGAAATCTCCTGAGTACAGAGCACAGGACACACAATTTCAGGATTGAAGTGAAACTGATTCAAGTCTTTATAGGGTCACTTTACTTCAATATTGTTTTGTTTTAAATATATTTTTATTGATTTCAGAGAGGAAGGGAGAGATAAAAACATCAATGATGAGAGAGAATCATTGATTGCTGCTTCCTGCACGCCCCCTACTGAGGATTAAGCTGCAACCAGGGCTTGTGCCCTTTACCAGACTCGAACCTGGGACCATTCAGTCTTCAGGCAGACACTCTATCCACTGAGTAAAACTGGCTAGACCTTCAATGTTGTTATATTAGGGTTCTTCAATATTGTCTCTCTTGATTTTTTGCTCTGAATAAATTCTTTGTGTGCACAAAACAATCCCAGTTAAGAACCACTGCTTTACATCCAATGGTTAAATTGCTAGAGAACTAAAAATAACATTATTTTTTTTCAATGTCCTGTAGTTGTCTAAGTATAAGTCTTTTATATCATTGCTTACATTTATTCCTAAGTATCCTAATTTTTTTTGTTGCAATGGTAAATGAGATATTTTTTTAGTTTTTCTTCCTGAGAATTCATTATTAGTGTATAAAAATGCCACCAGTTTCTGGTTTGTGTCCCGCTACATTCCAAATTCATTCATTAAATCTAGTAGTTTTCTGGTAGAGTCTTTAGGGTTTTCTATCTATATTATCCTACCATCTGTGAATAATTGAGAGTTTTACTTCCTCTTTTCCAATTTGGAAGTCTTTTATGTATAGAGAAAGACAAGTCTCATATGATCTCACTCATATGTGGAATCTAAAATAAACTGGTGTGAACAAAATAGGTCCTGAGACATAGAAGCATGGAATAGACGGTTGAATCTCAGAGGGAAGGCAGGGGTGGGTAGGTGGGTGAAAAAATGTCAACCAAAGAACTTGCATGCATATATGCATAAGCCATGGATGTAGACAACAAAGTGGTGAAGGTCTGGGGTCTGGTCTGGTGGTGGGGTGGGCTAGAAAAGGTCAATGGGGATAAAAAAGGGGACATATGTAATACCTTCAACAATAAAGATTTAAAACAACAACAAATAATATTACTGTATATATCAACTCTAATAATTTAATCCTGTTGTGTTGCTTAATGATCATCCATTCTTTAGACATTAACCAGTCACCTACTATATGTTTTGCACTTTGCTAACTTGGATGAGGGAGAAATACTAAGAAGATGAGTAAAACCAGTCACTAGATGATGTGATTTATAATTCTGCATCCATAATAGAGACAATTTAGAGTTGAAGTTCTTTACATGGACAAGAAAAAACTGAGTTTTACAATATGCCCAAACACAGCACAGGATGTTGGGCAGGATTTTATATTCAAAAGAAAATAACTACTTATCCTCTTCTTCCTAGGATCATCTCTGACCACCTTTATTCAGAGGCTAAAATACCTTCAAATAAACATACCTGGTCACACAGATTCAAGAATCCATGATGCTAAATCTAGAAAGAACCACAAACATATCTAAACCTTGGAACTGGGATCTGCCAGGACAGGTGGTAAGGCGGGGAGAAAAGTCTCTTCTCACTCTTAGGAAGATAATAAAGAAGATAAAAAGAAAGAAAAGGAGAACAAAGACGAATATCGGAGGAAGAGGAAAAATAGAACTTGGAACCACAGCTAGTGTGATGCAGCAGGAAGGTTAGCACATTTGAAAAAGCTGAGGTTCAAACCATGAGACCTCAGGCCAATTGTGGATCAGATGTTAGAATGGGAGGAGGAATTATTGCCTCCAACATGAGTTACCATAAGAATTAAATAATACACCATTTTATTAAAAAACACACATTTTATTAATTGTTTACAGAGAGAAAGGGAGAGTGATAGAGAGAGAGAAACATCTATGAGAGAGAAAGATCAATCAGCTGCTTGCTGCACACTCCCTACTGGGTATGTGCCCGCAACCAAGGTACATGCTCTTGACCAGAATCAAACTTTGGACCCTTGAGTTGGCAGGCCAATGCTCTATCCACTGAGCCAAACTGGTTAGGGCATCCATATTTTTCCTTAAGACACATTTTAACAGTTTTTTAAAAATAATATTTTAAAATTTATTTTAGAGGAGGGGGAAGGGAGAGGGATAGAGAAATAGATCAGCTGCCTCTTCATGACCCCTATTTGACATCGAACCTGAAACCTGGGTATGTGCCCTGACCCGGAATTGAGCTGGTGACTTCTTGGTTCATGGGTCAACACTCAACCCCTGAGCCACACTAGCTGGGCTGTAACAGTTTTAAATCAGCATATTTATTTAATGTTAGTTTTCTTCCAATTCTGCCACCTGTTATTAACATGGGAAACTAGATTTTTTTAACTCAAAAATTTCAACTTATCTAGATTTTACATATGTTTGTGGAGGTCAGGTCAGGGAAATTTGGGTCAATAAGAAGAAGGTGATGTGGGTTCTATTAGGCCTACGTTGGCTAAAAGATGGGATAAATGATCAGTAGAGGAGAGCTATTTTGAAGCAATCAATTAGCAGGGCTTAAATAAATAAACAGAAGAAAAGCCATTATCCATAATTAGAGCCATTTAGCTTTAGGGGAGGAATGTTAGATTCCTGATTGTGACAAAAAGACAGGGAGACGGGGAAGATTTTTGTTTGAGTGCCCTCCAATTTATTAATAGGCTCTGTATGGTGGATTTGAGAACTTTCCCTTTTACTGTACGTCTCTTTTTTTTGTTGAATTCCATTGGAAATTTTATGTCTACTGAAATTATAAATGACTCGGTATGACTCTGACCTCTAACCTAGTTTTTCATCATTTGCTTAAGAGATTAATTATGTTTTAAATAGAGATTCACTGTAACTTACTTGTTTAGTTGGAGACCAAGGCCCATGGCACATTAAGTACAATATTTGGTTACACTATCTTGCATGCAGGAACTCCTTAAATAATATCGGTTGATTAGGAGACTAATCCTACAAAACTTGAAGTCCCCTATATGGTAAAAACTGCTCTTTTGAGACTAAGTTTCCTTGTGATGCTCATTTTTGTTTTAAGTACAAGGCATTATTTTCAATTACAAGCTATTCAAATTTAATAGTCGGGTGAGCCAGGAAATAAGCTGTTTCGTTTCTATTTAACAGATGAAAAAAGTCAAATCTAGAAAACACAGACATACCTCAGATATTGTGGGTTCCATTCCAGGCCACCATAATAAAGCATTGCAATAAAGAGAGTTGAGATAAAAAAATAAATAAATAAATAAAGCTTATTGCAATAAAGCGAGTTGTTATCTTTTTGCTCAGGGAGGGTCTTACCTTCAGTCTGTAAAACAACTCAACACCTATGAAATGCAATAAAGCAAAGGGCAATAAAATGTGGTGTGCCTCTATTTTAGCGTTTTATTTAAGGTCACATGGTAAGTAAATTTAAACTGGGACTCTGTTTCTAGGAAATCATAAATTACACAACTACGCCCACTGTCTTGGCCTTATATCCAACACGTTACATGCTAAAACATATTCCCTATAGGATTAAAATGGTTCCATAGGTGCCCTACATCACAGTACATATCAACACCATGGGAAAATGGTGCTATCTTTTAAATTAGAAATAAATAGAATAGCATCATTCGATATTTCAGTCAAGTTCAACAGCTGCCCTCAATTCTTCTTTTAAAATGCAGCGACTCAAAATAGACAGGCTAATATTTATAAAAATAGATTTGTCTGTCACTTCTAATTTTACATTTTGCAAACAAGTTGTGCTTCAATGAAAATGTGCAGCTAGATGAGCATCTGGCAATAGGAAGATTGTCGTGAGTTCTGTGGTTTGGATTCAGACTACAAAAGATAATTGGTAAAGACAATCTTTTGTTTGAATGGCCTAAATGCTTTTACCTCACTAACCCTGATGACAGATGGTGAATATAATTAATAGCAACTCATTTTTATGAGAGGAAAGAGACTGAAGAACCAAAACTTTGAACCCCTCCTCAATGTCAAAGCAGCGTATCCTTGTGGAATGAGGTCCAGCCTAGGTTCGAAAGCTTGGCTTTGTTACTAACGGGCTGTGTGATCCTGGGCACATCTCTGGGTATTGGGAGCTTCATTTACTCAGCTGTGGAGCAGAGTAGATTAGATCCACTCTACTCCAAGTGTGGGCCCCAGACCAGCAGCCCTGACATCACTTGGAGGCTGTTAGAATGTTAGACCCTCATACCTCACCTTGACCTATGGAATCTGAATGTGCATTTGCAATAGGTCCCAGGAGATTCCTCTGAATGTCACAGTCCTATGAAGCTCTTACATGTTTCTTTCCAGGTTAGACACTATCATTTTGAGCACAGGGATGGTGATTTTGGTCCTACCAGTCCCATTACAGTATTTCACATAGAGTACTTTATGGGATGAGTAAACACATAGAGAGAAAGTTATTCTCACCCAGCCCAACTTCAAAGACAAGCCATCTTGACCAACAGAACCTTGAAATCTCAGAAAACTCTTTTTTGAGCCATGCTGGTTGTTTCCGCAGAGAAGCATGAGCTCACTGTATTCCCATATACATTTCTTCCTTTTTAAACAAACGATCTATTTGTTGCTTCTAGCCTCTCTCTGCATTTACTGATTCTAAGTGGCACAAACACCAAACCAGCTTGTTCCTTTCCTTGCAGCTGCTTTCTCTCCCCTTTCCTCAGCCACCTGCTCAGGCCTCACATTACTGCCAGGCCATCTGCACCATCTGCCCATTAAGTGTCCGTTGATGGGAGCACGGAGGACACCTGGTGACCGTGAAGTCGGCCCAGTACTCTGAAGGGAATCAGCAACATAGTCAAAAGGCATAAAGTAAAACAGACCTTGGGAATCCAGAGGCTTGAGTTTCAGAGAAAAGAAGGATGAAGCAGGTTAACTCTAAGGCCTTGGGCAGTCTTTTAATTTCCTGACCTTTTGTTCTGTGAACAGTGCCCGGCCCAGGGAGAGAGATTCCTAAGGAAGTACGGGTACTGCATTTTCTGCTGAACAGCTGCTTCCTGCAAAGCAAATGGTACATGGTGAGCCTGCTCTGGGTACCTGTTGGAGTGAGGATTGTTAACATTTCTGAAAGGGCACTCGTATGTCCAAGTTGCTAGCTAGGTCATTGCTTCTAATTCTGCAAAGAATCTGAGTCAACTGTTTTTCACTTCTGAGAGCAGATTCAGACAGAAATACCTGCTGTAACTGCAGCTATATGGCCAGAGGGCTGCTCTCTGGAAGCCTGGGCCTCAGAGAACCACATGAAGGGCCCCCAGCCAAAGAGAGGACGTACAATCCTAGACATACTCCAAGGAGCTTCAATGACCAGTCAAAGGTCTCCTCAGCTCAGAGTTATTTAAAATCAGCTGTCGCCGAAACCGGTTTGGCTCAATGGATAGAGCATCGGCCTGGGGACTGAAAGGTCCCGGGTTCGATTCCGGTCAAGGGCACGTACCTTGGTTGCGGGTACATCCCCAATAGGAGGTGTGCAAGAGGCAGCTGATCGATGGTTTTCTCTCATCGATGTTTCTAACTCTCTATCCCTCTCCCTTCCTCTCTGTAAGAAATCAATAAAATATATTTAAAAAATAAAATCAAATCAGCTGTCACATGTTTAGGTCATGGTTTCAATTCTTAACAGAAAGCAACTGTTTTTCTTTTAGCTCAGCTGGCAATACGCAAGTTCATTAAGAAGGTTGCTGTAGGATGCACAGAGAATGATCAGCCAGCACTCTGAGGGAGAAACGTTTAACCTTTATTTCTCAGATCTACTAGTCCAGGGGAATTCTGGATCCAAAGCCTGAACTGAACTTGTGGGGAGGCTCTGACCTATATATTTCCTCCTGTGGCGGTCCCCTGAGGGTCCCCGCTGCTCAGTCCAAGCCAGCTGTGGTGGGGCCATGAGGTTAGGCTCTGCAGCTCCACCAAAGTCAGTCTGAGTGGGGAAGTAAGACTACAGTTTCAACCAGACACTGAACGAGGTGGCAAGCCTCCTCCTCCCATCCCTCTCCCCCATTTTCCTTTTCAAGTAGACAATAGAATCATTTCAGAATTTACTGTATTTAGAGCCGTTTAAAAAAATCTTTATGGTTGAAAGTACTACATATGTCCCCCTTCTCCCCCATGGATCCCGTCTCAGTTCCCCCTGCCCCTACCCCAGCCAGCATCACCTTATTGTCTGTGTCCACGGATTATGCATATATGCATACAAATTCTTTGGTTGTTCTATTCCTACTCATCCACCCACTCCCACCCATTTGTATGGGAGGAGATGCCGGGGGATTAAGAGCACAGCTCTGGGATAGAATCCTGACTTCATGATTTACTTGTTGTGTGACTATGGCAAATCTGATTTTCTGCATCAGTTTCCTTACCCATACAATGGGATAATGATAGTCACCTAATGATTATATACACTTTAAAATGGGGTTGGAGCTTCCAGCCCAGAGGATCTGCCTAGCTTAGTCTCATGCCACAAACTACTGGAATGTTAAAACAGGGCAAGATGACCTTTGCACTGGCCTAAAGCAGCATTGTATTCCAAGCAACTGTGTGCAAAGATAATGAGAAACCAGATACTTCGACTATTGGACTGATGTTTACCAAACTGAAAATTGAAAACATCCTTTAGAATTAGCATCACTAAGTTCGCTTATCTGTGCCCACAGAAATGCCTTCCTTCTTCTCGGTGTAATTGTTCCCTTTCTCTTTCTCGTGAATGGCCCTTGCCTTCAGCCTCCTAATCAGAGCACTGTTTGGGCTTCTGCCAGAATCAATGCTTTCCAAATAGCTATTTTAAAAAAATCTCAAATAAATGTGTGTTGCCTTTTATTTTTAGGTTAACACAGAGCTGTTGTAAAGGCTACATGTACTGTTATAAAAAGATGGAGTCTGGCATATAGATAACAGCTAAATAAGGGTTTGCTAATATTATGGGGGAAGTAAGATCTTTCTGCAACTTGTTTTCTCTCTCTCCTCACGGAAGACAGAAGCTAATTGAAGCAACTGTTGCGATCAGCATTCTGCATGGATTTCGGGAAGTTGATAAACCTCTTCCATCGTTTCACTTCCTGCCAGGCCTTTTCTCTCATTACCTTATTATTTGACTCCTAGCTCCTGTCAGAGAAAATAAGAAAAGGGAAATCCATCTAATGATTCTTTCCTGTAGTGTCTTCCTTGTTAGCACGACTCCTTCGCCAGTTGATATTGATGTATTGAAGGTTCCCTCAAGCTTGTTCAAACAGGGAATTAACTGGCATTCTCAGCGAGGAGAGGGGGCTTAGTTGGAGCCAAAGTATGTTGCTGCCTTAAAACTAAGTCCAGGACCTCACCGTGGTTTCTGTCAAGAGTCTCAAACTCAAATGCCCATGGGGCTAGATAGGTAACCTGAGTGAGTGAAGCACCTAACAGCCTCTCTTTTATTCCT
This sequence comes from Vespertilio murinus, assembly GCA_963924515.1. Taxonomy (NCBI): domain Eukaryota; kingdom Metazoa; phylum Chordata; class Mammalia; order Chiroptera; family Vespertilionidae; genus Vespertilio; species Vespertilio murinus. The sequence goes on along the minus strand of OZ004705.1, from coordinate 127,106,309 downwards.
CCTGTCAGAGAAAGATGCGACTAGAGATGTATATTGTTCTACTTGTAGGCAAATACCTGTGCAAGGGCAGTGATTAGCTACCATTCACACCGGAGCACAGTTTGGGAGAAGGTGACAAGCCGTGGGGCCTGTGGAGAACGGACTCCCTATGATCTCAAGCAACAGCTGTTACTCCACTGTGGTGAGCTCCTGCCAGCTGAGCCCATGGTTGCTAGATTTTCTGACATTTAAAGAGAAGCCCCAAGTCTGGGTTCTTTAAAAAGTGAAATGTCCAGTTTTTTAAATATCACTTGAAACTTTCGGATGTCAGAACATGGAGGGAACGAATAAAATCTGTTTAGCAGTTGAATCTGGTTCAGAGGCTCCAAACTGGATTAAGTTACATGCACAGTGATCCCTCTCTGTGCCAGCCAGTAGGTCATTAAAAACCTTTCATGTATCCAATAGAGGGCCAGGTGCTGTGGGAGAGAGACAAGTTGTTTAATGTTGTTCAGTAGATGTGAGTCTCATGCAGGAAGACTTTTTCAATTTTTGCCTTTAACTTTTTATTTTGAAACAATTGCAAATCTACAGAAAGGTTTCAACGGTAGCACAAAGTTTTCCCAGATGCTCCCAGATTCTCCAATAGATGGTAACTCTTTTACCATATTTGTTTCCTCATTCTCTTTGTCTTTTTTCCTGTTTATTTTTCTTTTGGGGTTTATTTCTTTCTCTTTATGTAGATATCATGTGTGTGTATATTCGTCCTGAAATATTTGAGAATGAGTTGAAGAACTATTGTGCTTTTATTTTTTTAAATATATTTTATTGATTGTTTACAGAGAGGAAGGAAGAGGGATAGAGAGTTAGAAACATCCATGAGAGAGAATCATCGATCAGCTGCCTCCTGCACACCCCCTACTGGATATGTGCCTGCAACCAAGGTACTTGCCCTTGACTGGAATCAAACCTGGGACCCTTCAGTCTGCAGGCTGACTATCCACTGAGCCAAACCAGTTAGGGCTGCATTTACTTTTAAATGGTTTAGTGTACTTCCTAAAAACAAGATTGTACTCTTATTTACACAGTGTGATGGTCAAGTCAGAAAATTAAGATTAATATATTATCTATCTATAAAGATTATTCACATTTTACACCTTTATTTGTTTTGTAGAAAAAGAAAACTCCCTGGCCAGTTTGGCTCAGTGAATAGAGTGTCAGCCTGAGGACTGAAGGGTCATTGATTTGATTCCTGTCAAGGGCACGTACCTTGGTTTCAGGCTCAATTTCTCACCCTGGTTGGGACATGTGTGGGAGGTAACCAATCAATGTGTCTCTCTCACATCACTGTTTCTCTCTCTCTCTCTCTCTCCCTCCCTCCCTCTCTCTTTCTCTCTCTCTTTCCCTCCTCTTTCTCCCTAAAAATCAGTAGAAAATATCTTTAGTTGAGGATTAACAAAAAAACAAACAAAAAGTAAGAAAGAAAGAGAAAGAAAACATTTCAGGTCAGGTCCAAGATCCAAGGGCATTCCATGTTGCATTTAGCAGTCATGCCTCTTTAGTCTCTTTTTGACAGGTGTGAGGGGGGGGTGGGGGAATAGTGAAAGAAGTTAGCTTGAAACCCAGGCAGGTAGGGCAGGGGTCCTGAGGGAATCAAGGTCAGGTAGAACATAGACAGGGGCAGACATGGCAGTTTAAGCAAGCTTAATAACAGAAACCAGCCATGCTGAAAAAAATAAAATGTTTTTGGATACAGAGAGGGAGGCCTGGGAAGCCAAGGGAGGGCCTGCAGCAACCAGGTGTACAGCACACATAGAAACAGGGAGAGTTCAGGTCCTTTGGTGGGCAAAAACAATGAGGGAGTCAATCAGGTGGTGACATAGATATGGATCAGGCTTGTGGCACATATATACTCCTAGAGCAGCTTGCTTTGCTGGCAACCCATTCTCTGGGCCCCCTCCCCACTGGGGAGGCTGAGCCTGCTTGTAATAAACTTTCCACTCTTGTGCTGAAATCTTCTGGTCTGAGGAGCTCATTCTTAGGCCTCGAGAGACACGACCCCGGGAAAACCCCTCAGCTCACCGTTCCGGTCAGCAATAGTTTCTCTTTGTCTTTCATAATAAAAGACAAATCTCTTTAGTCTTTCATAGCATTGATATTTTAGAAATACAGGCCATTCCTCCATATTTTGGGAAGGAGCAGACTATCTTCCAAGTTGGGCTTGTTAGCATATCCTACTGCTTAGATTCAGTCACGCGTTATTGGCAGGGATACCAAGAAGTGATGTGCCCTTTTCAGTGCGAGAAAGATGCAATGAGAATATTTGAGGAAGACTCTCAGTTTGCTTTGGGAAGAGAAGCACTTCCTGTTCAAGTGCTTGCCCTCCAAACCACTGTTTTTGCTTTGTTTTGTTATTTTAACCTTATTTTTAAAAGATCCTACCCAGCCCTGGCCTGTGTGGCTCACTCATTTGGTTAGATGTTGTCCTGTGCACCAAGAGGTCTTGGTTCAATTCCTGGGTAAGGGCACATGCCTGGGTTTGGGCTCAATTCCCAGTAGGGGGCATGTAGGAGGCAGCTAATTGATGTTCTGCACTCACATTGATCTCTCTCTCTCTCTCTCTCTCTCTCTCTCTCTCTCCCTTCCTTTCTCTCTACAAAGCTATTTAAAAAATGATCCTGTCCCAACTTTTTAAGTCTGTATAAAAGTTTTCCCTTTGCTCCCCTTTCCCTATGTCATATTTTTGTAATGAAGTATCCAGTCTCCTTGGATCCATTTAGTAGTGAGATTGTATACAAGCCCATGAAGTTTGATGTATTGGTAAAGTAGACTGGACTTGCTCTTTTTTTAATTCCTTACCCGAGGATATTTTTTCCATTGATTTTTAGAGAGAGTGGAAGAGAGAAGGAAAGATAGAAATATCGATGTGAGAAAAAACACATCGATTGGTTGCCTGCTGCATAAGCCCCAACCAGGGCCTGGGCCATGGAGGAGCCTGCAACTGAGGTACGTGCCCTTGACTGGAATTGAACCCAGGACCCTTTGGTCTGCAGGCCAACACTCTATCCAGTGAGCCAAACCGGCTGGGGCTGTGATAATGGTGATCTTCTCTCTAAAATCAGTAAGTAACATATCCTCAGGTGAAGATAAAAAAGAAAAATTACTGTGACAAAGTGGATGACAACTCCTTTATCTGTTGAAAGGAGACTATCAGGGGCTGCAGGCACACGGTCCTGGTAGAGGAAATTGTTACTCCGAAGGTGTTCTGACTCCCTGGTGGAGTGACAGTGTGCATGTAAGCCCTGAATCCAAGTTCAGTGGCATACACATTCACTTTGTTCACTTTAGATTTTCACAGGCATATGACATCATAGTCTAGGTAAAGATGAAACAACCCTGAATTCCTATTTTCTAACCGCTGTAAGAAGTTACCTTGCATGTTCAGCTATTTCTGTTTTCCTCCTGTATTTGTAAGGAAATAAGTCATCAGAAATGGAGGAGTGAATAAGGAAGTTACAGTTTGGATTACTGGATATTTCTTTGAAAAGGAAAGATAGCCTCATCATCTACTTTTTTTTTTTACTCTGTTTATATATATATAAAAAAGTACTAACCATATCACATCATCCAAACCAGGTACCTTTGAGAGAGAAAAAAGGGTGCTATTGGCAATCTGAGACAAAGGGGTAAACTAAGACTGACTCAGACAAACAGGGTATAGGGTCATGTGTCCTTGAGGACTTGCGTCTGGAATTAAAATTACTAGGAAGGTTAGATTTGAGTAGAATGGTTAAGTAGATACAACTGTCAATGGTCAGTAATTCCCCTTCTTGCTACCAACCATGTCCTCTCAGTGCCCACCATTTCCAGGCTGTTGAAGGGCTCTTGATTGCAGACACCTCACCATGATTCAGACTTCAACTGACTTTTCCATGAAAATGTATGTAGCCTGTGTCCCTGTTCTCAGTTTATAACAGGTCTGTTTTTGGTGACCTCAGCATGGCAGCCTTTTTGGACGGAGGAACTGATGGCTATGAGCAATGTGGGGAATCTGGAACTAAGGTGCTTGAAGAGGGGGTCCTTTTGTTTTAGGGAGGATTTTAGTTTTTGCATCATGTGGGGAGAAACCTTCTTTTCCTGTGCTTCAATGCCTTTTCCTTTGGAGCATGGGCGTCTACAATCTTTCAGTGTAGGCCAGCATGCCCCTTTCCGCAGAAGGAGTGGACAGTCTATGCAGGTGACTTCATCACGTAGCACAGGTTTCCCCCGTGAGTACTGAGTCCATATGATATCTGGAAAAGCAAAGTGGGATGCTCAGTGTCACAGCAAAAATTGATGTTTATACATAGAAAAGAAGTTGAGATTCCTGAATCCTGGTCTAGTGCACTTCCCCTAGTATGGCTTTTATGACCTAAATAAACGTGGATCCAGTGGATGGAGTAGTCAGAGGCACTTCTGAATCAATAATAGGAATAATAGTAATTAAAAAACTAGTAATAGCTAAATCAGATAGTACCAATCACATACAAGGAATTGTTCTAAGGGCCTAACAGGTATTAACATACTTAATATTTTAATCAATATTTAAAACCGAATCAACATTTAAAAATTTTCCCTAATGGTAAATGCAAAATTAGATTTTTTTCTTTTATGGGAAGTAAAATTAATTGTTTGCAACACATTAGTTCTGCTTTCCCTTACTTTCCTAGGAAGCTCTGGGAAGATAATTTCATCATAGAAGTTAGTGCTTTTAGCTCCTTCAGTGTATGTTAGAGGGGTATGCTTCTTTGTGCATCTCGCTGGTTTGGTTCAAGGCTGAATGTGGCTTTTTCCTGCACTGTTTATATTTACATTGAAGTGATGTGGACTCATATGATTAGGTAAGGTTTGTTGCTAGAGGCAATGTTATGCAATTGCTTAAAATCTTACTCAGTTCAGATGGTTAATAGTCTTCAGTGGCATTTAACTCCTGTTTTGTGTTCATTTGTATTCACATCCTTTAAGACAGGAGTTTAGCTAGCTAAATATACAAAAATAGGGAAAAGAAGAAAGAACAAGAAACAAGAAAGTAAAGAAAGAAGCATACATATAGCATACATATAGGACACGTCATTCATTAACCATTAAAGGTTAAGGAAGTCTTTTGTCCTAAACACAAACCAGAGATACAATAAGCCTTAAAGGCGTCTCTTCTTCTTCTTCTTCTTCTTCTTCTTCTTCTTCTTCTTCTTCTTCTTCTTCTTCTTCTTCTTCTTCCTCTTCTTTTAAAAATATATTTTATTGATTTTTTTTACAGAGAGGAAGGGAGAGGGACAGAGAGCTAGAAACATCGATGAGAGAGAAACATTGATCAGCTGCCTCCTGCACACCCCTACTGGGGATGTGCCCGCAACCAAGGTACATGCCCTTGACCGGAATCAAACCTGGGACCCTTGAATCTGCAGGCCTATGCTCTATCCACTGAGCCAAACCAGTTTTGGCAAGGCGTTACTTCTATGTAATCCAACATGGAGGTCCCGAGAGTGTTGGGCATTGAGAATCCTTGCTTATAGCTTCTCACTGTTCAGTTAAGGATATGATGACTTTTTTTGTGTGTGTGTGTGTGGGGGGAGAGGCCGGGGGGTGGTGCCCTAGCTCTGTGCTAGGCACTAGGAGTTGTTTTGAGAATGAGGATGTTTTTTGTTGAGAGAGGATAGGATGGGTCCTGTTATAGATTTAAAAGGGAAAATTTGGTAATTATTTATGGGAAGTATTGAACAAGAAGATTCAGCTACCAACCCCAAGTGAGGGCTGCATCTGTGTGGAGGATGGCATGGATCAGAACATGGCCAATCCCTAGAGTTGGGTGCCCACCAAACTCTGCCCACTGCATCTCCTACAGGCTTGGAGTTTCCAAGAAGAACTCAGCATTGAAGATACTGGTCAGAACAACACTTTTTCCCAGAGAGAAGGGAAGCAGCAAGATATAGTATGTTAGACTGTAGCCTGGCCAGAAGGTCCCTCCTGATAGCCAGCTCAGCTTGGTGGATGGCAGGCAACTCCCTGATGCTCAGGAGAAGACTCAGTTCCTTTCCTGCTGAGAGAAGATGTACTGGTGAAGCCGGTCAGATGCATAGGCTTACACAATATAGTGTGTGTCCCCCCCAAAAATGTATACACACTTTAGCATCTGATAACTCAGTTTGCACTCCTTTCCAGGTTTAATTATAAATAACAGTGTCCTTTCCTTTTATAACAGCAGCTTTATCATCTGTATGAATTTATATGAGATCTTTTAGAGGGAATTCCATTATTGTTTATTAAGTATTACTGAAAGTACAGTGCCATGTAGGGCAAAGTAATGGGTGAAGCCAGGCTAAGCTTTGAACAAAGAAAATTTAGCCTAAAACTCCACTAGACTTTTTTATGGGGGTACATAAAAGATAAATTTTATGGCACAAAACTGGCAACAGTTGACAAATTGAGGCACCCAAATAAATACTGAACAAAATGATTCTTCATATTTGCAATTCCATTGCTTCTTGTTATTCGCAGTGCTTGGGCCAGAATGGTCATCAATTTGAAAACAGGCATTGACCTACACATACACAAAATTACTTATTTATGTAGATTCTTTTAAATTGTGAGAAATAAACTGTATGTTAATAAACACAGACTTTAAATCATTCAAAGTGTGTACACATTTTTTGGGACACCCTGTATGAGACAATTCACCGTGTTCCCAGGACAGGGGATAGTTTTCTCCTAATAAGAAAGAATCTGGGGCTAAGCAACAGCTCTCACCCTGCTTTCAAACAGAGGAAGTTGCAGGCCCTGGACACTGATTGGGCAATCCCAAGGCAGAAAAATCAATTGCCAGCTTCTCCCGGCAAAGATAGGGAAGGGACTGAAGATAGTGAAGGATCGTACTAGAAATGCCCACTCTGAAAATGAAAATTCAGTGTAGCTATTTCCATCCCTTCCCTCAGGGTTATGGATTGCAGACCTTACTAATCAATCACGGAAGGTTTTCCAAATGAATGGCGACAGTGTCAAAATCCTCCCCCACTTTCCCCTTCTCCCCGGACTTAGTATCCTCTTAACAAATCCTATCATGTGGCCACTGCCATCTAACATGTGGTTAGTGTATGAGTTGAGGTCTATTTATTATAGGACTAAAGATATTTTGAAATTAAAGAAATATCAATTCTGAGTTAGGAGAAGAGTGGGGGACAAGTGCCTGCATTGAAACAGGCCTTGTGAAACGCAGTCAGCTATCAGAGGAAGGGAGGGGATCCTCGCAGGAGAGAAATAGATCTCATAAACTCAACCGGGTTGGCATGGATGGATGAATGAATGCATAAGTAATGAGTGGTATGTTTGAATTAGTCAGAATGTCTGCATTTTCCTCATGGCATTTCCTTCATTTTTAAACAACCTTGAGCAAGCCCCATATGTCAGGTATTTCCTAGCAAAGCGAAGATCGGAAGTCTGGTTCTATCCTGATAATTCAGGCAAAACCTCCACTTCTGTTTAGGGCATAGAAAATACCACCGGGAAAAGAGACTTGTAAATAACAATGTTTTTCTTTTATAACAGCATGTAATTATCATCTTTATGAATTTATATGGCATCTTTTACTTAGGAAAGTAAAGGGAATTCCATTAATGTTTATAAAGAATTACTGAAAATGCTGTGCAGTGTAGGCTAGTGTTAAAATCTGGTACACAGGCGAGGACACTTGAGCTCTCATTCCTAAGCAAGTGGGCTAAACTTCATAAATCGTACTTTGACTAAAGTATTCCAATAAAAGTGCAAAATTGTCTAAATTGTAATTACAAACAAAACAAAATATGCAACCAACAGAGAATGCCTTCTTTTTGCATTTTTGTAAAGTTATTTGGAGTCAAGTTCACACAATTTTAACTAAATATCTTGGCAGCCTTCATGATGTGGGGCTCACAATTTTACTTCTCTGCTCCTTACTTTAGCTTTCCTTTTCTTTTGAACGATTCAATGTAAATGAAAAATAAATTATATTATATGCATTTTAATTATCAAACACTAAAAATACGTAAAATTCTGTAACCCAAAGTAACCTGTGTTAACATTTTAGTGATTCATGCCCTTTTCCAAAACAGTGAAGTGATTATTTTTATGCACTCTTGTAAAATGACCTTGTTTTTCCCTCAATATGTTGTGTGATACATATCTTCTTTCCATATCTATAAATTTAATTTTACATAAAACGTACAGCTACATCATTTTTTAAAAAAATCATTGCATAGCGTTCTATTACATGGGTGTAACAAGATTCTCAACTAGCTCTCATTTTTAGATATAATGCTTGTTTCTAAATTTTGCAATAATGTAAAGAAAAGACATAATGTCCTTGAAGCTAAATCTTTGCATTCATCCTTTATATTCTATCGAATAAATCCTTTGTGGGGTCTCAGTTTCCCTGCCAGAAACTGGACCGTCATGGACACCAGGTATTAGACGGAGAAGGTATGAGCAGTTGTGGTGATATAAGAGAGTCTTTATTGTAGCCCAAGTAGCCATTGCTACTAAGGAGCCATCAGACAAAGTAGTTCTTCAAAGTAACCTTACAAAGTATTTGTACAAAGCAGCCCTTGCTAATACAGTAGCAAACACGGGAGCCATACCTAGCAGTGGCACCCTACATAAAAGCAGACCAGCCTCAGCTGGTCAACAACACATTTCATACCAACTTAGACAAAAAAAGCTTCTTGCCAAATAGTGACATCAGTATTTGGGTTATGGAAAGGTACCCCTGCACAGTACAATTGCTGTGTCCTTGAACATCTGGCATCCTTTGATTAGGGTTCCAAGTGCTATTGCAGCAACAATGTGCAGAGACAGAGAACTTCGGCTGTAATTTGCTGAATGGCCTCCCAGAGAGATCGCAGGTATCTTCACTCTAAATGGCTGTGCTGTGTGTAGAAGTCCACAAAGCCTGGGTATTATTCTTTTTTTACTTTTTATTTTTTATTTTCCATCATTGCCAATTTGATAAATGTACTACTATATCTCATTTTAATTTGATATTTAAAATTTTACTACTGAGTTTAAACATATGTTTTTTGGCCATTTGTATTACTCGATATTTACATTGCCTATTCAGACTTTTACTTTTTTTTTCTATTAGTATTATTTATTTCTTATGGATTCAAAAATAACTGTATCCCTGGCCAGTGTGGCTCAATTGGTTGGTGCATTGTCCCAGACATGGAAAGGTAGCAGATTTGATTCTCAGTCAGGGCATTAACCTAGATTGTGGGTTCAGTCCCCAGTCGGGTGTATAATGAGAAGCAACTAATCTGTTTCTGTTTTTCTCTCACATCGATGTTTTTCTTTCTCTCCCTTCCTCTCTAAAATCCTTCGAGTGAGGATTTTTTAAAAAGAGGAAATACCTGTATATATTAAACATACAAACACTGAAACTATATGAGTAGTTTAATATAGTTTAAAATCCTCTGTATACAGGAAATAACTGTATATATTAAACATACAAACATTGAAACTATATGAGTAGTTTAATATAGTTTAAAACCTATAGTAGGTTTTAAAATCCTCTATAGAAGGGTTTCAAGCTAATTGCTAATTTCTTAAATTGTTTTCACTATAATGACCATTAGCAAACATATGGTATTGAACATGGTGGGAATTGGTCTGAATCAGCCTTTTATTAAGAGGTCTTCCTTTGATGGTGATGAACTAAACAGAACATAAGAAGAGAACAAAACGTAGCCCATCCCAAAGTACAATAGGAAGTTGAATCAATTATCTATACTCTTCAGCTACTAATAGGTCACTTTTTCTTCATTATCCAAATATTTTAGATTAAATTAGGTTTATCTCATGGACTCCCCCCCCCCCCAATACCACAACTTGCCAGGTAATGTCTTCCAGAGTATTGCAGATCTGAGGACCCCAACTTCAGATGAAAGTAATATTGCAGAGCAAAGTAATTTGCCTTATATGGACTCATATCCATCCAGGGTCGAATGTAAGGTCTTGGGAGGGCACTTCATGAAGGATGGAAGGTGCAGGAGGAAGGGTGGCTCTGCAGAAAAGCGCAGTCTGAGTCCAACCCCCAGGGTCATGAATCATCCCACTACATCGTGATTCTCCACCAAGCTCCATCTTCAGCATTTTGCCTTTGATTCAGCTGGTGTAGGGGGATGGATACTCATATCTTTATAGACATGTCGCCTTCCCTTGCTAATTTTTTTCCCTCATGGTGTTTGGTATTAGGGTGAAGGGGGAAGGCCACATTTGAACATAAGTCAGGTTTCTTTATTTTATGTGGGGGAAAGCCAGGGGCACTTGCAGGACTTAAAACAGAAATCAAACCTTTAAAGGTCGACTGCCTGTGTCCTGCCACTCATATTTCCTTCTCGCTTCTAACTTTCCTTAGGCTTGAAATATATCTGGAGCCTCTGGTTTCTTTGTTCTTTGGAGAGTTCATTTCTTATTCTTAAAAACAACAACACTCTTGTGCTTTTTTTTTTTTTAAAGGGCAACAAACAAAGTTTTGTTGATCATAGTTTCATAGTTTCAGGGGCTTGTTGCTTACAAGTCTGCAGAACAGAACGGGGCCTGTTGTTGTTTCAGGGACTGTCGCACTACATTCTCACTCTGTGGGATTCTCAGCGGACAGGAGTTCCTGGGCCCAGTGTTGTGCTGACTGTACAATTAGGGAAGAAACGGGACAGCAGAGACATCCACTTGATGTTGAAATGAAGACAGATGATAAAGTCATCTGTAAAGAATGCTAATTTAATATTTCCCAATATCTTCTTTAATAAACCCAGCTACCAATTTGGCATCAAATCTGCTTCTAATCTTATAACTCTTAGTGGTTATATCAATACTAGAGGCCTGGTGCATGACATTCCTGAACTGGATGGTAGGGGGTTCCCTCAGCGTGGCCTCCACCTTCTTGCAGTCCGGGAGCCCTTAGGGGATGTCTGACTGATGGCTTAGGCCCGCTCCACACGGCGAGCAGGCCTAAGCCAGTAGTCAGACATCCTTAGCGCTGCCACGAAGGTGGAGAGGCTCCCACCACTGCCGCTGTGCTCGCCAGCCAACCATGAGCCCGGCTTCTGGCTGAGCAGTGCTCCCCCTGTGGAAGCACACTGACTACCAGGGGGCAGCTCCTGCTTTGAGCATCTGCCTCTTGGTGGTCAGTGCATATCTTAGCATTCGGTAGTTTCGCTGTTCAGTTGATTTGCATATTAGTCTGTTATTATATAGGATAATTATTGTAGACTAGAAGATTATTGTTCATTAAAGCAATGGGCTAAGTGCCAGGAATGCTGTTTAGGAATTTCTGTCATATTCAGAATCTATCATAAAATATAGACTTATTTTATAGCAAGCATCAAGACTTGTTCTTAATCACCACTGTTTTACTTGAATAAGCAAGTAATAGAGATGTCCCAGGCTACTATGAGGAAAAAGTAGTATAACAAGGTAACTACACTTTCTGCATTGAATAGATGCTTTTATTTTAGATAGCAAATTTGGATTAAGTGAACATTTTTCTCTATTCAGGTTCATAGGAGAAATATGTGTTTCTTATCTCTGCACATTTATCAGTTTTCCTCCTCTCTCTTTCTCTCTATCCCCCATTTTATTCCTGCTAACTGAAATCTCTCTTTTCCATTAATTCATGCTCTATGACTATATGCTATGAAAAGAATATGAGCCCAAACAGTCAATATCCCTGTCATCCTTGAGTTCACAATCTAAAGAAATCTTTCTTGAATTTCTCTTGCTGCAAATGCTGTGCCCCAATTAGAAATACTTGCTCTTCTTTCTATATTTCTGATAAATGCTTTGAACCCTAAACCTTTATCAGTTATTTATCCACTTTATGAAAGTTTGGATGTTGGTCAATTAACTAGTAAGCTTCTTCCAACTTTTCCAACTTAGGTCTGAACCATCAGAGATAAATCAGTAAGGGGAATGGGATATGAAATGTCATATTTATTTGGGTAATACTAAAAAATGGACAGTAGGTCCATTGGGGTTCCTAATATGAACTCCAAAATTAAGCAGCTACTTACATAGTAAAAGGCAAGCAACATGAGAATGAACTTCTAGCAAGCCCTAAAACTTTAAAGGGAGAGCACCGGTGTCCTAAGCTATACTAGTAGGGTCAACAAAGGTGGTGATTATGCATGCCCAGTTTATCCTTTCAATCTGAACATGAGAAAAATGAGAAGTCAGATATGTGCTTCCTTCACATCTGGAGGGGAAACAAGTGTTCCCAATTCAACATACTTTATTTCCCTACCAGTGGGTCCACTTGGAAATTAATTTTTAATCCTGCAGAGTTGCTAGAACATAGTAGGTAACACTAAATACTAGTATTTATTAGCTCAATTTGTTGGGAGAAAAACTCATTTCAGGGGTTCATTAAAAAACAAAGAAGAAACAAACATTCTTGGGCTAAGTAAATGCCAGGATTTACTACCTTGTGAAAAGTATATTCAATGTTGGGCATATTTTCATGATATTTACACTGTCCAGGTAAAACGTTTGGGCATTAGTTTCAACCATATCCAGTCTCTTGCACTTACTGAGGTTAAAATATGAGTATGACAAACTCTCAATGAATAAGGTGGCAATAAAAATGTCAAAGCACTTATGAAGTGAAGGTTTGAGAAGACCTCCCCATGACTCAAAGAGATTTTCAGAAGTCTTGAAACTTTTTATAGCTTTATGAACTGAAATCTGGGATGAGGTAGAAGGGAAGAACTGTGTGAAGATAAATTCAGGCAACTTTGGCAACTTAGTGTAAAAGTCTGATGCTGTTTCAGCCACACATTTTAAATACTCTTAATTAATCTACATTCCTATCCACCAAGCATGTGATGTCAGTCTTTGCTGATAACAGAACATCTGCTGACTTGGTCAGGGAAGCAGCCCTTCATTTAATGAGGGAAATGGCCTGATTTCCTAACAGCAAAGTTTGCCTTAGGGTTTACTGTTAATTAATTGTGTCTAAATATTAACTGACATCCATTCTAGGGTGTGAGCAAAACTCCCCTCCAGAGCACATCCTCTGTGGAAAATCTAACATTTCCATTACGAAAGCCAAAAAAAAAAAAAATAGAAATGCTTTTGGAAATGTAGCTACTGACTGCAAGGGAGGCAGCAAATATCTCCTACCAATTGAGGAAGGAAAAGAGAAAGACTAAGAAATGGCTCCAGGGAAGGGGATGGTTGGAGAATTGATTCATGCCAGCTGTCAAAGAAATTGAATCAAAAGAAGGGAGGAAGAATGGCAGGTTTGCTGAGGAGTCTTCTTATATGAATGCTGGAGAGTGTGAGTAGCCAGAGAGTTGTGATGGACAGGAAGAACTCTTAGGAGAGCCTAACCTTGGAAATGCTTTTCTCCCACAGGGGAGAGGTTGATTGCAGAATATCTGAAAGCTGAGTCTTGGGCCATGAAGAAAAATTATATCAAGTCTGTTTTCCTTCTATATCTAAAGAACTGCTTTGGTTGTGAGCTCAAATGACAAAGTAATGGAAACCGTTTGCCTTATGCTTGAGAACAAAATAACAGGTTCGATTTGATGCTGCAATTTCTTATTCCTCACGAGGACTGCTTTTGTCCTGAGAAATTTATACAAGCAGAATATTTTTTCCCCTGGTCAACTCTGAAAACTGAGACCATCTGTGTAAACATACTTTAACTCAGACTGCAAACCAATACGTAACTTCACTCTTTGCTTCAGGATATTCTTGTGCACCAATTTACCCCGGTCAAGATTATGCTTGCCTGGGAAAAGAGCTCTCTGAGAATCAGGACACAAGGCTTCTTACCTCAACTAAGAGCTTATTCATCAGGACAAAAATCATTTCATCAAAACTTGCCCTGTTGTGTGTCCACCATCACAAAATTAATATGTCACAAAAATATGCAGTCCTAACTACTGACCTCTTGAAAGACCACTTAAATCACCTGAATCCAAACCCCAAATTTTACAAAAAACCTTTCAATTTCTTTTCTCATTTGGGATACTCTTAGGACTTGCCTAAGGTAGTGTTTTCCTATGTTATGATATAGATTAATGTAGTGTTTTCCCATGCTTCAATGTATTTAATGAGCTCAGCTTTGTTTAACCAACAAGATTTGGTGGTCCTTTGAAGAGAATAGAAGGCAAATAAATGAGGTTCTAATATGCAAGTAGAAGCACCCACATGGATACTGAACACTCTCATAATGTTCAGATTTTAGATTTTAATGTAGAGGAAATTTGACATCGGAGTTGTCAATGACATTGGGGAGAAAAGGGACTAGAGTGAGGAAGCAAAGAGGGTGCTATCTAGCAGATCTTCAAATAACATTGTTTCATTTAACATCATTTTGTTATAAAATTGAGGAAAAATAGCAATTCCCAGCTGGGGTCACTGTCCTTGTGGATTTTTTCTGGGCACTCCCCCCATGTCCCAAAGATGTGCATGTAAGGTGAATTGGTATGTCTAAATTATACTAGTGTGAGTGAGTATTGGTGTGTGTGTGTGTGTGTGTGTGTGACTGCATCCTGAAATGGAAAGGTAGGTCTGTCCAGGTCTGTCCACCCTGCTGTCCTGCGCTGCCAGGCTGTGCTCTGGACACCAGTTATTTTGGAATACTGGAATAAGCAGGTTGGAAAGGAATGACCTTACTTCTTATTCACCTTTCTTAAATGTATGAGAAAGTTTATTTCATTGTTTAATATTAGAAGGTTTTGGGTCTTTATTTAGAAGTTTGGTGATGTTTCTGAGACCAGAATATGCCATAGGAAAGGAAACCAACTCTTCTTTATATTAATTAGCCCATGGTAAAATTGGCTTTTTAAAAAACAACAACATATTGTTTCACTTAAAGTGGTGGTTGCTAAGACCTTATCAATGGCATTAAGTGGGGACTTACTTAGTGAAATAATAGGAGCCTTGGGAGGATAGATTTTGAAACATTAGAGGGGAAATAATGGTAGATGCAATGCTGGAAACCAATAACCAATCTCTTCTCTTGACTATGAAGTCCATGCTTTGTCAGAGAATAAAGTTCCCTCTTAGATTTTCAAGGAGGCATCCAGGGTTTGGTTAAGATCCAAAAAGTAGACCCAATGTAGTGAACGTTTATCTGATTCTATGAGGGTTTCAGGGAGCAAAGAACAAACAAATATTGAGTTCTTATGGAAAAATAGAGAATAGAATTTAACAATGATAAATCTGTGAGAGGACCTTTCTAGGACTTTAATTTCTAAAAATGTAATATATACTTCTAGTCTCTGACTACATCCCATACATTTCTAGCCATCTTAATTCTTCAGTCTTAGCATACCTACTGTTTTATGCAGCTGATATGTCAACATTTTGGTTTGTTTGTTTGTTTGTTTGATAAACTCTCCGTAGTTTTTTTATTTATTCTTATTCTTATTGTTATTATTATTATTGGCTGGCCTAGGATCCATTGTTTCTAGTTCCCTTACCAAATTGCTCAACTTCTTTTGTCCTTTATCACTCCAAAAATTCAATTCTAGGTGGATACTACTGAGTAACCCTACAGCTTCTAAATCTGAAGCTAACTTTTCTGAATACTAGTCTCCAACACCAATTGAGCCCTTGAAACTACCTGAGAAGTTTATTCTAAAGGTTCTTGTAAACACTGCCTGACTCATTTGCAATTGCTAAATTTTAAAATCTCCCTACACTTTGATTACCTTTTACTCCCAACATTACTAAACAAACTAGCAAAACCATCACCACTAACAACAATAATAAAAAGACACCCAGAAGCAGCCAGGTGAGGGAATTACTTAACTTTTTCTAGCTCCAGTATATTATTTATTTATTTATTTATTTTAATTGAGCTGTATTTTACAAACAACACTGTAAGTTTAAGGTATGCAACATATTTGGTACATTTAGACAGCAATATGATTGCCATTGTAGCATTAACTAACACCTCTATCACATCACATAATTATGATTTCTTTTGATGATGGAAGCAATGAAGATTTTGTCTGATGTATGTAACAGAGTTTTGTTGTCTATAATCATTGTACTGTGCCTTAAGTCTCCCGAACTTATTTATATACTAGTTGCAAGTATGTACCTTTACACAACATCTTTCCCATCTTCTCCACCTCAGTCCCTGCTAATTTATATTGATCTGCAGCTATCTTTTCATCTTCTTCAGAAATCATGGAAAAAGGCATATCATGCCGAGACTGACCCCCTCACCAGTTTTCCAGCTCTAACCCATTCCCACTTTTTCAGGCATTTGGTTCATTCATAATCTCAGTCCTGTACCTTTAATTTATTTCCTATTGGCACTTCGGAATCAGTTTTTCAACTGTTTTATTTTTGAAAAAGAAATAAATACTTTCTTAACTTATGCTCTATTCTAGCTCCCACCCCAACCCCCGACTTTTCCTCTCTTCTGTTCCTATATTAATATCATAAAATTCATGTATGTATATCAGGAGACACCATTGTGTTCATAGTTATTTCCATTAAACAAAGGACATATGATGTAATATTCCTTGATGTCATTTTACTCTATTGGATCATTGTATTTGAAATTGTTAAAGAGTTGAATAAAATTTTATTCTGTATGCTTTTTACCATCCCATAGATACATTTTGAAATAAAATGTGAGGACTGTTGTTTGGATTTGAACTTGTGAAATTTGGGATATATAAATAGACAATTGTATAGTTCAAAGTATTAATGACAAAATATTAAGTTTATGATTATCTAGATATGCAAATAGAGAAAAACTTCTAGAATGTTTGAAACAGTATGTATTGTCTGGAATAGTTTCTAATATATTTTTGTTGCCTTTCACTCAGAGATACTGGTCCTCTATTGATCTAAGCTCATGCATTATTGAGCTGATAAATCATAGTGGTTTTGAAAAGGCCAATATGCTCTAGCTGTCTCTCATGCAAATTAACTACATGTGCTAAAACTCCTTATGGAAATTTTAATGGCTAAAAATATTATGCACAATCAAAACTCAATGTTATTTTTGCTTTCCCTCTACAATAATTTCTAAGTTAGTAGACATTTTAAAGATTTTCAATTTTGATAACTTCTGAATTTTATTTTATTTTAAAAGAAGGACCCCCCCAACCACCACACACAAAGAAACACACACACACACACACACACACACACACACACACACACAGTCAATAGAATTCTCACTATTTGCAGTATTTATGTTCTATGAAGTCACCATAAGCACCGAACTAGCAAATACTGATCCATTGCTCCTAGGAGAAATACAGAGTCAGGTTCCTGTGAGCCTCTGATTACATTTTTATTAACTGAGCAATAAACTTTTTGTTTGTTTGTTTAAAGACAGTACATTTAAGCATATATTATTGATTCATTAACGTGGGATATGGCTACCAGCACTGTAGCTCATGTTGAATGAAGCTGACCTAGTGCACACATTTTCTTCATAAGGCACATGCAGAGCAGCTTTCTTGTTTTTAGGAACACTAACTGAAAAGCTATTCAGTCCTATGGCTGAGGACCATTCTGAACAGTAAAATCTCTAGCAAAAAAAAAGCACAAAAGTGCAAAAAACATGGCAGTAAATACACAATAAACAGGATACTTCTTTACAGTATGAGGGCTAAAAGAAGAAAACAGGCTGGGATTAAGAAAACTTAAAATTTTAAGAATTTTAAGAAAACTTAAAATTTTCAAAGTACCCCTTTGAGAATTCAGTCAATTAAATATAATTTATCTGTATGCATTCACTTTCTTATATATTTAGGTTTTAATAAACCGGGACTACTGTAATACTGTTATATTTTATTGAATTTTAATTTGTTTTAGATTTTTAGTATCTGTTACGTGACATAAGTAACATTTGGTCAGATAATTATAATTGCATCATTAATTATATACTTTCTCCAGATTTTTGGATATGCCAAAGCATCTAGTCCATGACTGTATTAGCAAAACATTCTAAAAAGAAGAAGAAGAAGAAGAAGAAGAAGAAGAAGAAGAAGAAGAAGAAGAAGAAGAAAACTGCATGCAGAGTTATTGATATAATATTTTACTCTTCAATCCAAAGTATTTTGGATTTTACTCCTCAATCTATAGCCTTTTTAAAAAATTCCTTTTTGTTAAAATACATCTCCTCCCCCCTTCCCCTGCATTGATCTCTCCCCAGTTGTTCCCACTTTCCAGCACATGCCCTCACCCCTCTACTGTCTGTGTCCATTGGTTATACATATATGCAAGCTCTCTATTGTCAAACTCCTACCCTTTGGTATGGTCTTGTTAGACAATTGAACTCTCTGTAATTTATTAAACCTTATCCTAAACCAGTTTTTAGTCACTTTGATACAAATTATGATTTTGACTTGCAGGAGTAGATTTTATTATAAGACTTGAGAATATCATAAATCAATGATTCAGTTGCATTACACTGAATATTTTAAAAAATTATGACAAAATTATATACATTATTATAAGGGGAATTACTTTGATAAAAAAGTAGCCTTATAGATAATTTGATGCATAAAATATGGTGAATATTTGGAAACCAAAACCCAAAATAACACAATAAATCTATAAGTATGTTCTTAAAAGTTTCCATGTACCCCATTCTGAGAATTCCTGCTCAATGAAATTGAATTTGCCTTCAAATATAGTTTCTTCTCATATATCCTGACCATATTTTGTTCCTATTTTTCTTCTTTATATACCCCTTATTATTTTGATTATCAACTCTGGCTATGTTTTCTTTCTTTATGGTTATGTTCTTGAGAGATAATACCGACATTCCAAAGACATTGAATAATCTCATTGAGATACAGTTTATAAGATGCCCATCATTTTTACATGAGTTGGGTATCTTTATTTTATAAGTAGATTTACTTTTTATTCCTCTTTAATTCATTAACCAATGCAATGTCCTATTAAAAACAAAGTCACTTCTTGTTTGCTTTGAGCTTCCTTTTATTTATTTATTTAAAAATATATATTTATTTTTGAAAATATATTTATTTATTTATTTATTTATTTGTTTGTTTGTTTATTTATTTTTATGGAGAGGAAGAGAAAGAGGGATAGAGAGTTAGAAACATCGATCTGCTGCCTCCTGCACACCTCCTACTGGGGATGTGCTCGCAACCAAGGTACATGCCTTTGACTGGGACTGAACCTGGGACCCCTGAGTCCACAGGCTGACACTCTATCCACTGAGCCAAACCGGTTAGGACATGCTTCCTTTTTTTTTTTTTTAAATTCTAAATGTATCCTTTCAAAGAATAAAAACTGGAGTTAGAATATTTTTAATTCATAAGTGGGGTTCCTTTAAGTGCTTATTATTTATGATAATGGCTTTTCTTAATCAAAATTGTTATCTCTTATTTTGAAGTTGTCCAGATTTCTATAGAAGACAAACCCTTTGTTCTCTATATGCTATTACTCTAATTTATTGTGGTGAAAGTATACAAACATGATACTTTTAATGTTATTTTTATATCTTCAAATAAGAATACAAACAAATCTAACCATAAGTTAACCATTTAGGTACTGAATATCATATTTACTAGATACATTTTTCTACTCACTTGAAATTTGCCAGGTAGACAAAATGTTCAGATATATTAAGAAGTTACCAATATTCCACACCAGGATAGATCTCAAGCTTGAAACTAGATCTGTTGTCGAAGACTGATTTTGCTTCTTCAGAAAAGGCTGGATTTTGATACAGATATACATTTTTTATTGGCATATGCCTTACATAGACTGTAACTTATTTAAGATGGTTCTCTGTGAATTTGAGGAGAGTGTTTTCTGTGTCCCACAGACCAGGCTATTAACAATGCATCACTGGTGGTATCATGTTTATTAATAACTCAATGGGAGGGACAGTGTAGATGAAACCAGTGGAGATGTAATTCCCTATTCATACTATCCTGCTACTGCCACAAATCAATAGGATGAAAATATTTGCACAAAGGATAGACCTTCTCCAGATTAAAAAATAATAATAATAATCCATTTTGTTATATTTTAGGTAAGACAACACTTTTCTGTGTTTATGTGATCACCGTTCCCTATGTCTGCACAAGTAATGGTGTTTACGAATTAAATGAGTTCCTTGGGGAAAAAAGAACCCCATGAATTTATATTAATTAGGTTACAACCAGGACATTTTATCTAAGCCACTTATTTCTGAAAAGAGGAAGCAGAGGTAAATTTTAGCCAGAAATGAGAAAGAATGCGTATATCAATACACAGAAATATCGGTCTATTCCCTTTCTGGCTGTCCTTTTGACTGAAACCGAATCTTTTACACCCATACAGAGGAGCATCCTAAGGAAATGTGGGGAATCTCAGTGGTGGCACATTGATTCCTTCTGAGAGCTCACAGTTCTCCAGAGGTGGGAGGGAAAGAATAGTATGTCTGAAGAGAACAGCCAGGAAGTGATTCTCCTGGGGGGCATCTGACTCCGCCAGCAGCAGGTTAGCATTCTCTGCTGTGTGGGTCCCACAGCAACGGTGCTCAGTGTTACACTTGGCAGGGAGAGGAACAGAGAGAAACACACACAGAGAGGAATAATGATCCAGCTTTATAAAAACGTTAATTTAGTTTAGTTTCAGCAAGATGACATAGTTTTATATTTTTTAACCTATTTTTTTTTTTTTTTTAGTCCTGACTATTATGACACATTAACCATAAAACCCTGGGTACAATCCCATTTTCCCTCTGATTGACGATATTCATTTTAAGGGTTTGAATTCAGGAAGACACAAAGAAACTTGCCCCCAGTCCTGTGAAATAAGATCATTTACCAGCTCCGCTTTATTTGCAAAAGAAGGTTCAGTTGCCCTTTATATTATTGTTAGAGCTCAAGACAATGTTTCTTTACTTATGAGCAGATGTTTGAAATCCTCCAGGAGGTTTCTATAAGACTATGGAAATGAACTTGGCATGGGCACTGGGCTCCCAGGTGGAGTGGTGCACATGAGCCTCCTTAGAAGTGTTAGATCAAGGCTAGTCAGGGAGAGCAACAGAGCCTCGCCACCAAAAGCCGAGCGCTTTGGTGAGTGACAGGTACAGGCTCCTTCTGAAGCATGAAAAGGAATGCTAAATGATCTCCCTGACAGAATAAATCTTCTGTTTGTTTGGTCTGGACCAGATGTGCTACAGGCTGATGTGGAAATGTCTGCTCACGCCAATTTCACTTTAAATCACAATTTGGCAGGCCAGTTGGTTTTGAAAGTTGCAGCCCATTTAGCACTTTAAACAAAATGTTTTCCTAATGGTCTTTTCAGTTAATTTGCAGATCCACACCAGGGCCCAAATAGGGCGGTAAGGAGTCATTCTCTGGAGATGCGGGTCACTTGATCAAAGAAATCTGCCTTCGATGGAATAGAAAATATGGCTTTATTTCCTATGCTCAGCTATGTGAGCTTTATGTATAGATAGAGTATCACTCCGTGTGCCTAGCACTGTGCTGAGAACAGGACCACAGATATATTTCTTATTGCTATTTCACATGCAAGCTGATTTAATATTTTTTATAAAACAGGAGTGAAATGTCAGTTACCAAACTTCAATTGTTTTGAACAGTTCTCAAAATCTTGAGTTAGGAAAGATCTAAAAATATTCACCTGTCTCAACATCTGTTATATACTTTTAATATATGATGCTATCTAAGATTCATCAGAGATATGGCCTCCAAAGAAATCTATGCAGAATTTAGAATTTTAGGAATATGAGTTTCCTTCAAAAGGAGAAATTCTTTTTTAATTACTTGAAAATACAATTGTCTTCTCTTCATTTTTCTTCATAGAAGTGATCTTAGCTTTGTAGAAATTTTCATCAGTACCTCTGAGGTTAGGAATCTTGGCATTTTATTAATTTCTGTATCCCCAGTGCCTAAAAGGAGCCTAGTCCATAGTAGCTGCTCAATAAAATGTTGTTGACTAAGTTAATTCAGATACCTGAATGTACTTTTATCATTAAATTGCTGATTAGAGGAAGAATCAGTTAATAAAAATCCAGGAAGATTTATTTTTGTGTGTGTGGATTTAGATGTAAAAGTTAAACTTTTACTTGTAGTTATTAAAACCTCTCCAAAAATTTCCCATCAATAATGGGAAATAAATGCAAGGGTTGTCAGTGGGGCCTAGGGCAATGATTCTATTGTTCTATTATAAAATTTAAAATTGAGCTCACTTAGTCTTATGAAGAAATATGTTTAAAAAAAAGTTATCATTTGTGTTTATCAAGCTCTACCACCTCTATGAAGAGAATTCACTGAATACCAATGATTGCAGTAAACAAAATACTTTGTTATAATACCACTATTTACCTAGATATAAAGACATCTTCACCTTCCAGAAGAACACACAGGAGAAGATTTTTATTTTTGGTTTTGGCTTTAATATCCATTCCATTTAAATACCTTTCTAAGCAAGACCAAAAACCCAGAGACCATATAAGAAAATAATTTATATTGAAATCAGAAATAGGAACATCTTCTGGGTTAAAAAAGAAAAAAAAAACATAAATTAAGTCAAAATACAAATTGTAAAGTAGGAAAAAGTTACATCATATTTGAGAGGCAAGGGCCAGTTTCTTTAATATGTAAAAGCCCCTAAATCAATAAAAAAATGTATATATGCAGCTAAAGTGCTCTAGCTTATATTTAACTAGTAGCCTGGTGCACAAAATTCATGCAGGGGTGGAGGGAAGAGTCCCTTCAGTCCAGTCTGTACCCTCTCCAATCAGACATCCCCCTTGCAATCTGGGACTGCTGGCTCCTAATTGCTCACCTGCCTGCCTGCCTGGTTGTCCCTAACTTCCCTCCCTTGCTGGGCTGATCTCACCCCCAACTTCCCTCCCCTGACAGCCTGATTGCCCCTAACTGCCCCTGCCTTGGCCCCCACCACCATGGCTTTGTCCAGAATGATGTCAGATACCCAGAAGATGGCCAGTAAACCTGGTTTTATTAGCATATTACCCTTTTATTAGTATAAATAGATAATATAAGATAGGGTTGCTTAAATGGGGAGAGGGGGCAGGGAAGATTTTTTTCAGCAGGAGGACATGCTCTTGGCAGGCAAAAATATATAATCCCTATATCCGGAGATGCACTATATGCGTTATACTGCCAAACTAGTAATTAAAAAATTGAACCATTTTCTTACACCTTATACCAAACAGCTGTTGCCCTTAAAACCCCTCCTTAGCCCCTACCTTAGGTTCTGCCTTCAAAGTTCACCCAGATTAGGTTCTGATTGGTTGGTTTCTACACCAGTCAGCATCAAAAGCAGTGCCTCCTAGGCAGCCATTGGCTCCTCACAGTTTACCCATATTTGGTTCTGATTAGTTCATTTCTATGCCAGTCAGCATCTGTGGGCCTATCTCCAGGCCTGATCAGAGAGGTGGGGCTGATCAGCAGCTGCTGAGGCTGCTGGTGAGGCCCAGAGAGAAAGAGATGCAAGGGCTAATCAACAGCTGCCACAGAGGCTACGGATCAGACCCTGATTCTCTCTCCAGGCCTGATCCACAGCCCCCTCAGCAGTCAGTGTTGGGTCACCACACCTGCAGTGGTGGCAGTTAGTGTTGAGTTACCACAGTGACCCAGCACTGACTGTAGGCCTGACTTTTGGTTTTCGGTAGTCCATTCAGTCATTTTGGACAGCACGGACTCTGGCTCTTTGTGTGTGTGTGTATACACATCTATCTATCTATCTATCTATCTATATCTATATCTATAAATTAAAGTTTTGTCGAAAATTTATTTATCCACCTGACATATTAACACCCACCAAAATCAGTTTGATAATACACTGAGTATAAAAGTGAAGAAATGGAGACTCTCCAACATTATTGCTGTATCCTATCTCAAGGACAATTTTGAAATAAATCTTAAAATGTCAAAATTAAAATCACATGCTCTTTGAGCTAACAATTTCATATCTAGGAATTTATCTAATGGATATGCCTGCCCCATATGTGTGAAAATACATGTTTAAGAGTAATCAAGAAAAGTTTATGTAATATTGTTTGTGCTAGCTAAACACTGAAACTAACCTAATGGTCCATCAGTTGGAGAAAACTAGTTGAATATATTCTGAAACACCCATATATGGGATGCTATGAAGCCATTAAGAAATGAAGCTCTCTGTAAAATATCAATAAAAAATACATATTAAAAAAAAAGAAATGAAGCTCTTGTGTAAGTCCTAAAATGCACTAGTTCATTTTGAAATAAAATGAATCAATAAATATCATTTAAAATCAAATGCCTCTTCCTATTCCTTATTAGCTGTGTATTTAAAATATACTTTTAAATACAGTATTCAGAAATATTTGAGAATCTGTGTGTGTGTTTGTGTGCGGTTAATGTATATCATGGTGAAGTTAGTGATGGCTAATTAAACTTTGCTTAACTGTCTCATAAAGCCATCTGTCATCTAGCCCTAACTCTTAGTCACCTTTACAGCAGTGGAACTCATCTAGAGGTTTTCACTGACATGGGGTTTCATTTTAGATCACAAAAAGAAAATGGGTAAAAGTTTCCCATGTGTGAACCTTTTGGGACCATTAAAGTGCTATTTTATAAAACGGCTATTTTTGTACAATAAATGTTGCCCTGGGAACTTGAGAAAGTTTATTATCCTTCAAAAAAACAACAAAAAAAGAATATTTCATATTTTAGTCGCTGCAGGAATGAACCTCATAAATTGAATGAGTTTAATGGGCTCACACTGAGATTAAATGGTGGTAGTTGCTGCCTCAGTGCCTGCTATCTGTCACATTGGAGGTGCAGTTCTCACGTGATTCCTGAAAACAGTTCACCCCACTCACTGTGTGGGCCCAAAGATCACTGGCTGAAAGAGAAGAGGAAATGTGGAAAAGCTGAGGCACCACTGAACGCCTTAATGATTATGTTGCTAATGTAAAATGTTTTCAATCACATAAACACAAATATTGAAAATGAACTGCAGATGGAAGAAAATTTAAACCTGAAGGACCTTTTCCCCTCTCAATTATGCAACAAACAACCTAGAGCTTTCTACAAATGCTGAGCAAATGTGCACGTTGCTGGCTATAATTCATCTCTAAGAGTGGTCGCTGTGATGAATTAACACTGTGATTGAGACTTTGACAATCATGTTGGAAACATTAGTATGAAATGCATGTGGACTTGGCAACTTGGTGAATCAGATGCCAAGCCCCCTCTTGGTTTAGGTCATGTGGGAAGGAAGAAGTTAGAAGAAACGGATGGGGCCACAATTTGAAGTTCTAATCATGGAAATTCATCAAGCATTTTGTGATGGGTAAGTAGAGAAGATGATTTAGAATTAATGGTGGCAGCGAGCTGTCTACATCTATTTAAAATACCCGTGTTTTGTGTAGCATTTGGTTTAGATAGGCTGCAAATTTTATTCAGTTATACTTCTTCATGATTTCTCAACTGAGGTTTTAAGGATCCTTAGAAGATATGTGGATGGACTTTAGGATGACTGTGAACCTTCTGGAATTGAATGGCAGGTTCTGCTTGTAAGTTCACTTGTCCCCCATCACAGAGCTCACAGCATTCACTAGATTCTCAAAATTATAAATGTAGCAGGTGTATATAGTGTAATCTGTTCACCGCCACACAGATATTGAAGTTACCATATATCCTGGCAAACTCTTTGGAAGAGTTTAAGAAGCCTTCAGAGGACACAGTTATGGGAGGTGTCAGAAGGAATGGGCCGAAGCCTTAAGGAAGATCCAAAGCCAGACGTATAGCATTTTCAGATTAGATAGAGCACAGCTGATGCCCATTGCCGTCCAAGATGCAGGTGAATCCACCCACTTTTAAAAGCTACAAATGCTCCACATTAACAGAGTATACTTGAATATATTTAACATATTTATCCTTGTGACAGTTTAATCAATGGCTTCCTGTTCTGGAAACATCTTCTATAGAAATTCTTCATTAAGCTACCCCCAAATTTGTGTGATCATAAAAGGCTAAGACATTGTTGTTTGCATGGTAAGTCTTCCATGTCTGTTGCCTTTCTGGCTTTTGTCAATAAAAGCTAGGATTGAATATTTGGTACCTCAAATTCACATTTCAATTGTTTCCTTGAAAATACTAAGAAGAATATATGGGAATTCAATGTGTTTGGGAATCATTCATTTTTTCAAAAAATATTTTTATTGATTTCAGAGAGGAAGGGGAGAGAGATAGAAACATCAATGATGAGAGAATCATTGATTGGCTGCCCCCTGCATGACCCCACTGGGATCAAGCCTACAGCCTGGGCATGTGCCCTGACCAGGAATCAAACCATGACCTCCTGATTCATAGGTTGATGCTCAACCATTGAGCCACACTAGCCAGGCCAGGAATAATAATTATTTTTTTTAAAAAAGCATTGGCAGAATGCTTAGCATGCACTAGCAACTGACTTTGTTGTTGGACATACAAAAATGAAAGGACATGATCTTTGTCTTTGTGGAGCTCGTGGATTCATGGGGTCAGGGGTTAAAAGAGACAGAGAAATAAGCAAATAAATTTAAAAACCTCATGAGTGTCTACCGTTTTATTTCATACCAGCCCCATGTTTGAGATAGGGATGTAAACACTTCTGACATCTCTGTTCAACCAGTGGGTATTTCAGTGATTTGCAAACATTGGTGCCCACCAGACCATCCTGCAGCATTTTCAATACACGATTGCCTGGGGCTGCATTCAGACCTAGTCAATCAATACAGTCCCGGGCTTGGGGTCCTGGTGAGTGTATTGCGGAGAGCTCCATTGTGCTTCTGATGTGCTATAGATTGAGACCCTGTGAAGTTTTATTAAGTGTTTATTATTTGATCAGAAATATGAGTCTGTCACATTAGTATTTAGAACACCAGCCTAGTTACCGGGCACTAAGCACCTTTGTCCTTACTCGATGTCCTGCATGTCATAACGTGTTAGCCTCCGATCTGGAGCAGTCTCGCGTTTATGGCAGTTTTATAACCAGGCTTTGTTTTTCAGAGCTCATTATACTGCACTTGGTTACGAAAATCCCATTTCCTCCAAAGGGAAGATAAACTGTGTCAACTGTTAGAAAGTCATTTAAATATACCTCAAGGAATAGTTAAGCCCTCCTGGAAAAACCCTGACACCTGTTGTCTTTTACAGCAATCCCGAGTCTACCTCATACATTTTCTTTATTTCTCTTTCTCTCTCTCTCATGTTCCTGGGAGATGATTTCCATGAAAATGAGATCTTTATTTCTTGAGAGTTCATCTGTTCTTGCGGCTCAGGGGCGTGGGGGGGGGATGCTTAAAATTTAAGCTCCCTGAGTCGAATTAGAATGCTTCTCGGCATTTTCCACAAGGATCAGAGCTTTTTGCGGCCTACCAGGAATAAAGCCCTGCTGCCTGCCACCTGCCGTTGGGACGGAGGTTTGCTAGGGCTGTTTCCTCGTGGACATGTTGCTCTCCAGAGCAGCCATTCCCGCTCCGGGGACTGCAGTTAGGGAAAGGGCTGCCTTCCCTTTCGTCTCTGGCCTTACACTTTGCCTCATTCTGTAACCTGAGTCTGACAACAGCTTTACCGCAGAGCATTGAGTTCCAGATGACGGTGTAACGCTTTATAAGCTACAGCTTCTTTTTGTGATTCTTGTTTTATGTGTCACTGCCTTTCCCCTTTATTTTACACCTCTTTCTACTACAAAATAGATACGAATGCTAGTGAATGTAACAGAACTTTTAGGCACTGCTCTAAGCTGGCATTTGCAGGTGGATTGACTAGTATGTTTTCTCTGTTAACTACTGTTTTCTTCTTGGATTAGTATATTAATGGCTGAAAAAGTATGTGCTACTTGCTTCATCTTAGTGTGAGAGAGAAGGAAGGGAAAAAAAGAGCATGCTTATGTAATATGTGATTTATTTCCTTTGCATTTGAATGGAATTGGTGATATGTAGATTACATTTAACAAGGTTCATGAAATTCTAAAAACTCTGTAGAGAAAATTTGTAATTTGGTAGGATTTTGAGTACCAGAGGAGTTGTGGCATATAGCAAAAAATGAAAAACAAAACCCAAATAATCATTTTCTTAACCTATGTGAGGTTATAACAAAGTATTGTCAAAAAATTAAATCATGCATTCAGGTTTCTTTAGGAATTTTCTCTAACTAGTTACATAAAACAACATAGTACAATAGTTACAGAAAACTGTACAATGAAACTGTATGTTCTGCTTTGCATTATTATTAGTGAGGGGGAAAATCCATTCCTTCACTTCCTGTAGTGAAGGTCCTGAGACCAGTTGGAAAAAGACTTGTAAAAAAGCACCTGTTATTGGCAACCCTCCTGAATCGCCTTGCAACCTATAATCCTTTTCTCTAGCTGGCACTGACACATCCCCCAAAGTCATCCTTCCCTGACTCCTTCTTTTGGCAAAATACAACAACTAGGAGAGAGGATGAAAATACCAGATATGTACTTTCCTGGTTTCTTTCCAAACAAGGGAGACCATGTGAACTAGAACTGGCCATTGACACATGAAGGGAATCATGCTGGGGCTTCTGGAAGAATATTCCTTCTGGGTAAACGGCAAAAGGTAAGGTGGACAAATGGAAGCTCCTGCCTCCCTTACTGATTTTGCACCTGCTTCGTGGGAAGATGGAACACTTGGAGCTGCTGCATCCATTCTGTAACAATGAAGAGATGGCACTAAATTCTTGAGCATGGCAGAGCAGAAGGATAGGGAGATCCTGGGTGTTGGATGGCATAATGGATCTACAGATTCCACCCTGGAACTGTCTACCTCAATATTTTTGTTTTGTGAGATAGTTATGAATGCCAAATAGTTGAGTGATTTTCAGTTAAGTATTCTATGGCTTTCAATCGAAAACTGAACTGATAACTTGGCAAATGCTACAAGGATTATAACAGAGGTATATTTGAGAAGACTCATGATTTGAAAATCTTCTAGTTTAATTTATTAGTATTAAAACTAGAGAATTTTAGAAGGAAATCTCAGTTGATAAGTGGCAATTCTGTAACCAAGGGCAAAAATTGAAAAAAATAAGGAAGAAAACTGTAACTATCAAATCAAAATAAGTGTTACATCAAATGGCTGTTTGCTACTGTGTAAATAAATACTTATAGTCACAAAAGCCAGAATCGCACAATATTAAAGATCAAGTGGGTGGCAAGTGAGTCCCTTAATGGAAAATCTGAATTGAGGCCTGTGTACCCAACTAGGAAACTATTTCAGTCTCCAATATTTTTTTTCTAAGATTTTCTAGTGAAAGAAGAAAACCAGGTAAAGATAAGGGAAACTTCATATAGTACACTGGTGTGCAATGCAATTCAGTTTGGAAATGTTTTAAAATGTTAAAGTTTTTTTCTTTATCAGAACGAGTTTATAGTACATTCAATTTCCAATTAAAAATGTGTTTTATCATAGGCGTGATGCTTTTGACATGAATAAAGCAACCAGGAAAAGCAATTGACCAAAACTGAACTAAGAACCTACATAACACTACTTGTATGAAACTACAAATAAATCCATGGATACTTATATGTGGATCTGTCAGTAGACAAGCAGAACTTGATACAAGATAGAGTAATTAATTCAGTTAATCCAGAAGAAAAATAAAACACCTACACAAATTGAATGAAATATGACTGGCACTGGCAGGGAAGACAAGGGACATTAATTAGGATGTAGTCTAAGCTGCTATAAGGAAAATACAAATATACAGTGGATTAAACAATTCAGGGGTGAATTTCTCTCACACATAACACAGTAGAGTTAGATAGTCTAAGCCCAGTAGAGTCTTTGTCATCCTCAAACTATGGCTTCCATCCATGGAACTAATTCTTGCAAAGGGAAGATAAAAAGGACAATGAAAGTTTATTCCTTTTAAGGACACAGCCTGGAAATGACAAACATCAGTTTTATTCATCTCTCTCTCCAACAGAACTAAAATTGCACAGCCACACCTATTTGCAAGGGATCCTGCGAAATGCACAATAGTCAGCTCTGATTCAGGAGGAGCCACAGTGTTGGAAGTTGGAGTGGGGCTGTAAAGCCTTAGCTTTCAATCCTGATGTTTACCTCTTCTTTAGGGAAATCTTCCTGATTACATCTGTGGTTTTGGAACTGGCATTAGTCAATTATGCTTCAATGATCTGGCACCAATGTGGACCCTGATGATACCAGAACCCTTTCTTTCTGTTAATCACCATTCTGTTATCTGTGTCTATGAGGTGGTCCCCCCCCCGCCTTAATCCCTTCACCTAGTTCACCTAGCCCCCCAGCCCTCTCCCCTCTGATAGCTGTCAGTTTCTGTATCTATGAGTTTGTTTCTGTTTTGTTTATTTTGTTCATTACATTCCACATGTAAGTAAAATATGGTATTTGTCTTTCTCTGACTGGCTTATTTCACTTAGCATAATACCCTCTAAGTCCATGCATGCTATTGTGAAAGGTAAGATTTCCTTCCTTCTTTTTTTAAATGATTGAATTGTATTCTATTGTGTAAATGTACCACAGCATTTTTTTTATCTACTCATGTACTGATGGGCACTTAGGCTGCTTGTAAATCTTTTCTATTGTAAATAATGCTGCAGTGAACATGGGGGCACATATATTCTTTTAAACCAGTTTCAGGTTTATTTAGTATATTCCCAGAAGTGGAATCACTGGGTTATAGGCAGTTCCATTTTTAATTTTTTAAGGAAACTCCATACTGTTTCTCACAGTGGCTATACCAGTCCCCATTCCCAACAGTGCACAAAGGTTCCTTTTTCTTCACATCCTCAGCAACACCTATCATTTGTGGATTTATTGATGACAGCCATTCTGATAGGTGTGAGGTGATATCTCATTGTTGTTTTAATTTGCATTTCTCTGGTGATTAGTGATGCTGAGTATTTTGTCATATATCTATTGGCCATCTGTGTGTCCACTTTGGAAAAGTTTCTATTCAGGTTCTCTGCCCTTTTTTATTTTTTTAAATATAATTTTTTGAACTTTTGGTGTTGAGTTATTTGAGTTCTTTATAAATTTTGGACATCAACACCTTATCAGATGTATCATGGGCAAATATATTCTCTCATTCAGTGGGTGTGTAAGGTTTGAGGAGCAGGAAACTGAAGTCAGAGATCACCAAGACATATTAAAGGAAAGTTTATTCCCCAGTAATGAGCGTGACTCATTACAGAGGTAAAGAAATCAGAATTAAAGGAGTGGGGAGAGGAGAAAGGACCCAGCCGGGCTGCCTCCACAGACAGAGATGGAGAGAGCAGCATGTGGAGGGTTGGGGCAGCCTTTTGAGGGGAGGAACCGGAAAGGGTTGGACCTAGGGTGGAACAGGAAGGGGTGGGCCCCAGGGCACATCGGCACTCACTGATTGGTGGTTCAATGTCTTAGGGATGTCTCTGTGGCAGATACCAGTAATGTCATAACTCCGCCCACGAGTTGGGGGGAGGGAAAATCTCTTAGGTTGTCTCTTCATTTTGTTGATTGTTTTCCTTGCTGTGAAAAAACTTTTTAGTTTGGTGTAGTCACATTTGTTTACTTTTTT
The DNA here is from genome assembly GCA_963924515.1 of Vespertilio murinus. Classification (NCBI taxonomy): domain Eukaryota; kingdom Metazoa; phylum Chordata; class Mammalia; order Chiroptera; family Vespertilionidae; genus Vespertilio; species Vespertilio murinus. Next base: position 127,074,741 of record OZ004705.1, on the reverse strand, counting down.
CTCTTTGGGCTAGGGTGTGTTCTAATGTTGTAGGGAAGGAACTGGATGGAGAGCTTTTTGGGTGGTCCCAGACTTTTATGTATACATCTGTATCTCACAGTTACTGATATTCTTTCAGTTAATATGAAAGTTTGATAATAGCATGATTTCTGTTTCTTAAGAGTTTGATTTGACAATCTAATGATGCTTATTCTCATCTATTTTTTGTTGATCATTGCTAATGCAAAACGCGTGCTGTGAATAAATTTTCTTTTTTATTGAGCCTTTCCCCCTTAAAGTTTCCATTTGCCTGCTTTTAAAATATATTATTATATTTTAAAATATCATATTTTCATCTTACCTCATTTTGAAAGGAGTTTTTAGGGAGAAAATAGGCAGGTTTAGGGAGTTTTAGGGATTAGAGGGTTTATGGGGGAGATCTGCAAAGCTGGGGCAGGAAGCCACCAAAGGGCATACATTCACAGAGTAAGGCGAGAGGGAGACAGTCAGATTCTCCCCTGAGTGGGGGGAGAAAAAGAGGAGAACCCACATGGGGTTTGAGTTTTGAAGCTGCTATAGTGACCAATCCGAGGGGATATCAGGACACAAAGAACCGAAACCCTTATAAACCTTAGAAAAAGGTTAATAAACTTTAGAAGGAGGTTTATAGTGGGTCTCTTCCCTTCCCCACATGGGAGTCTGAGCTTATTTTCCAAGAAATGTTCATCTTTTCCTATAACCACCTTCTGTTCGTGGCTTCATTCTTCGAATCCACCTAGATAAGGACCTGAGAAGGAAGCTACCTTTGCATCCTACTCAGAGAAAAACCACGTGTTTCAGTTTAATTTCCACATTTCAGTTTTTTTCAAAGTATGCTTTCTTAAGAACAGTTGATTGAAAAGTACATTGGATCTGTATTGTTTTCTCACATTGATCAGTTGGCTTCTATAGAATTCAAACAATTAAAACTTTTTAGAATTATGAAAACATTATCACATAGTTTTTAAATTTGATATTGGGTCTAAGGCCAATTTCTGGTTTGCTTTCCTAATAGTATGTAGCACATCCCCTTAGTACATTTCACAAATGGTTTTATTGAAAAAAAATGTAAAACTTGATTTCCATGAGCTCTTTCTGAAGTTGGCCTACATTTTCCTGGGAGTCATCAGAAATTAAGCAAGCCACTTCCCCTCTTAGTTCTTCGATGTTCTTATCTAAAATTGGGGACTGGAAAAAGCTCTAAGTTTCCTTCTAGTTTTATAAATGATGGTAATACATACTATTTTCCCCCAAAAAGCTTTTATATCTATTTTTTATGGTTCTAATTTACCTTCACAGATATCAAAATAGCAGGTAGGACTATTTATGCTATTCCCATTTATTGCTGAAGAAATTGAAACACAAATGAATTAATTAACCAGCTAAAAGTAAAAACAGCTTTGTCTTATTTAAAATATTATTTAAAAATTTATTTAAAATGCAATTTTGTTTAAAATTATCTCCTGTGTTAATATTTTGTCAAAAGTATTCTCTTGAAAACAAAGTCCTCTAAGAACTTTTCTCTCATCCCATAAAATAATAATCATGCCCTCTATCCACTAAGGAGGTTTTAAAAATTGTAAGCCACTAGTGGATTTATGAGGATAAAATATGTGACCAAAATGCTTCTCCCCAGCACACATGCATGTGCTGCCAACAAAGATCGTGGTTTAATGTAAATTAAAGGTTTTAGTAGGGTTTTACTCAACAATGCAGAAAAACGAAAGATCAATAATTTATATTTTTGGTACATGATATAAAATGATACTAATTCATATTTCTGTTGTGGTGATTTCATGTCATAGACCATTTGAAGGGATATTTGAATTTATCTATCTTAGCTATGTTTGTACATAACTATAGAAGACTAGTTTCTTGGTGCAGAGCAAAGAAAAGAGGGCATGAAAGAACAAAGTTTTTTGTTTTTCAAATGAGTTAACATTTAATTAGATTCCAAGGTGTACTAGGCGTTGAAAAAAAGCTCAGTTAGATTGAATTATTGCGTGTGGGCTTAAAGGACGAAGTAAACAAGCCTGTAGAGCGGCACAATGAGAACTATCTTCTCTTTCCTTTAATAACGTATTTCCCCTGATTTTATGGTAATTCATGTGTGTAAATTTGAGAATACAAAAAAAAATAGAAAAAAGAAAAAATAACATATTACCCAGTGATCAATATAGTTAATATATGACATGTTTACTTCTTTTTCTTTTCTCCTCTTCTTCCTCCTCCTCCTCCTCATCTTCCTCCTCCTCCTCCTCCTCCTCCTCCTCCTCCTCCTCCTTCTTCTTCTTCTTCTTCTTCTTCTTCTTCTTCTTCTTCTTCTTCTTCTCCTTCTTCTTGGTTAAAGTTCACTTTTATTAATAGAAAATAAAACACTTATTCCAGTTTTAAAGTTGTTTTACTGAAAGTTGCAAATAAAAATGAATTTAAATTAACTACTTAATAACCTTATTTTGACTGGAAAAAATGACAATAAAATTGCTGTGTTACAGAATTTACCAGGGAACCGAAAAATACACAGAAGTACCTGGAGATACAGGAAAACCCCATTTATTTCCAGAAGTGTCACCTGTACTAGTACAGTGACTCAGGGGGAAGGTTCTCCCAATCCTTAGTAAGCCAACATGGAGGAAGCTTTCTCTTTATACCCTTTGGTTTCTTTGTCCCCCATGTATGGATCAGACTTCCGGATCTTTCTCAGACTGCAAAAATCCCTGTGTGTTGGGATGGGGGACATGAGACCATACCTAAAGGCCTGGCCTGGTGCCAGTCCTGATAACCCCCTCCAGGGGTTGTGTATTATTCATGGTTTATAGCCTCTGTAAAATGTGAGTATTTAGGTAAATAGGTCTTGTAAGATCAGTATAATTAAGGAAGGGGTAATAGGATAATAGGAATGTACTGATTAACTGGGTACAGAGTAAAGCTGCTGGTCTCCCCTTCAAGAAATGTCTTATTTTCCTCTTCATTGGATTAAAAAAAGTATTGACACTGACCCATGAGAAGTTAAACAGTCATCGTAAAAAGAATCAATGTCACCTTGGCCCATATGGCTTAATTGGTTGAATATCATTCCCTGCACAAAAAGGTTGCCCATTCCATTCCTGGTCAGAGCACATACCTGGGTTGTGGGCCCAATCCTTGTCTGTACATTCATCATGGTAACTTGGACTATATACATTCTACCTCAGGAGGAACCTTCTTCTAAGCACTGAGGTATGAAGAGTTGAACTGCTTTTTGTTTTTACTGTTAGAATTGAACTTTTCAGCTAATAGTAAATCTCTGTCTCAGTTACTGTTAGTCCTTAATGTCTTGTTATTTTAGGAAATTTGTAAGTAATTTGGATTTAGTTCAATTTATTCAGTAATTAAACATGCGAAAGAAAGGTCACTACCCTATCAGGGTAAATATCTGATGATTGAGTGTCCTTATAAAATAGATATAAGAATGTATATATAAGTCACAGTCTTATAGCATACTTAGAATACTGCATTATTTAAAGCCAAATCTATTTTAACAAAAAGTCTATAATTAGAAGTAGCTGATGAAACTAAATCCAAAGTTATGACAAGTGAGAATCACTTTTACTTAAAGCTGTGTTACCTGCAGAACTTAAAGGAACATGTGCCCTAAAAGCCATTCAAGGAGAACTTAAGGAGGCACTGGCTTTTCATTTCTGACTATATGATTCCAATTGGGATCAGAAATTAACATTTCTAAATATTTTAGAAAAGTCCATAGAAGTGTTAAAATTATTTTATGCAAAAAATGTCTCTCTCATCAGTGAGTATGAGTGGTCTTCAGAATTTCCTCTGACACGAAGACAAAGTAAGTCTATATACTTAAGCATATGTCAAAAGAATGGGAGGTGGGCCATTAGGTAAACCCTTATTCAGAGCTTCTGCTATCTTTTTACTATATGCTGTTCACTGATCTGAATAAAGTGGACTTTTGTGAGAGAAAAGGATTTGGTGGAGGGTCCTAAGTGGAATATACAACAGAGAAGAGAAGCTACTCTTTCTAGCTTCCATAATGAGTTTCCATAAAACTCATTATGCATTCAAAATGCAGATGGGGTCCATTTGGAGAAGGTCACTGACAGGATGTGTCTGTGGTTGACCCAGGAGCTGGACCTGAGCAATCTAAGGCTCCTCCCTACTCCTTTGTTCTTGGAAAGAACATTTTGCCCACCAGAAGGGCAGTGCTATGTAAACTCCAAGCAGATCATTTGTCATCCATGGAGAAATGGAAATCTATTACTATTGGGCTGTAGAGAATGAGAGGAAGGATTTTATGTCTTAAATTTATAGCAGTGAGAATCCATTCAAGGTTTTTATTTTATTTTATATTTATTTATTTATTTATTTAAAATATATTTTATTGATTTTTTTTACAGAGTGGAAGGGAGAGGGATAGAGAGTTAGAAATATCGATAAGAGAGAATCATCAATCAGCTGCCTCCTGTACACCCCCTACTGGGGATGTGCCCATAACCAAGGTACAAGCTCTTGACCGGAATAGAACCTAGGACCCTTTAGTTTGCAGGCCAATGCTCTATCCACTGAGCCAAACTGGTTAGGGCCATTCAAGGTTTTTAAACATGCTTACTATTGCATTTTAAGATCAAGAATGTATCATGTTTACCAACGGTGCCTGATTTTATATGCTGTTTACATTCTCTATAGACTAGCAGTCCTGCTTCTAGGGATAAAGATTATCTATATATATAAAAGCCTAAGTAACTGGCCAACCATTCAACAGTCAGATTGTCTGATTGTCTCACTGTCTGACCATCTGACTGTCTGACCATCCAACTGGTAGCTATGATGCACACTAACCATCAGGGGGCAGATGCTCAATGCAGGAGTGGAAACCACAGGCATAGCAACATGAAACAGACTGATGAATCTCAGAGAGAAGGACGTATGGGGGAAGGAAAGAAGAGATTAACCAAAGATCTTATATGCATACTAGAGGCCCGGTGCATGGATTCGTGCACCAATGGTGTCTCTCAACCTGGCCTGCACCCTCTCGCAATCTGGGACCCCTTGGGGGATGTCGGGAGATCTAGTTTCAGCCTGATCCCTGCAGGTCAGGCTGAGGGAGCCCATCAGTGCAGACACTCAATGCAGGAGCAGAAATTATAAAGGCAATGTAAATAAAACACAATGAAAAAGATCAACAGGTGTATAATTTCCTATGCATAGTATAAAAGTTTAAAAGCAATGGAAGAAATCACTATGAAAAAGATCAATGGGTTTATAATTACCCATGATTTTAAAATTTCTATGTGTCAAAAGATATCATGAACAAATGAAAGGCAAATGACAGTCTAGAAAACTTTCTCACACATATCAATAGGTGATAATTTCTTAAATGTGTAAAGAGGACTTATAAATTATTTTCAACCAGCAAATATATGTTAAAAAAAGAAAAAAGGAAGCTTAAGCAATAACCAAAGAAACAAACACAGATACCTTTTGATGTCAAGTTGACAAATTCTTGTTGAAGTCACTGTATTTGATGCTGGTGGTAGTGCAGCAACGTGGTGCTGGCCACATATTGTTGGAACCTCTCAGAAAAGTGGAACTGCTAATCCCTTTATTGAAAAACTATCTGGCAGCATCAAAAACCTTAAATGTCAATACCTTTAACCCAATAATTCAACTTTTAGATAAATTTACCTAAGAAAATGACCCAAGCCGAAACCGGTTTGGCTCAATGGATGGAGCGTTGGTCTGTGGACTGAAAGGTCCCAGGTTCGATTCCGGTCAAGGGCATGTACATTGGCTGCGGGTACATCCCCGGTGGGGGTTGTGCAGGAGGCAGCTGGTCGATGTTTCTCTCTCATCAATGTTTCTGGCCCTCTGTCCCTCTCTCTTCCTCTCTGTAAAAAATCAATAAAATATATTAGAAAGAAAAAAAGAAAGAAAGAAAGAAAGCAAGAAAGAAAGAAAGTAAGAAAGAAAATGACCCAAGACAAGCATCAAGATTCATTTTATGTGAAGACATTTGTTATAGTGTTAGGTCTACTAACAAAAATTTAGAACCACACTAAATATTTAACATGGAAAGGCTTTTAAATTATAGTTTATTTAATATGTTAAAATACTATGCAATCCATAAAATCAATATATATATAAAACTCACATGAGTATTCAACAATTTCCTGTAATCATGTGTTTACTAGAAAGCTGCATTTATCATTTGTTGAAAATACTATTTCATCTCTTCTCTTTTCTTCTTTTAAATATATTTTATTGATTTCTCTCTTTTTAAAAAAATATTGATTTTTTTTTACAGAGTGGAAGGGAGAGGGACAGAGAGCTAGAAATATCGATGAGAGAGAAACATCAACCAGCTGCCTCCTGCACACCCCCTACTGGGGATGTGCCCACAACCAATGTACATGCCCTTGACCGGAATTGAACCTGTGACCATTGAGTCCTCACGCCGATGCTCTAGCCACTGAGCCAAACCGGTTTCAGCTATTTTATTGATTTCTTATAGAGAGGAAGGGAGCAGGATAGAGAGTTAGAAACATTGATGAGAAACATCGATCAGCTGCCTCCTGCACACCCACTACTGGGGATGTGCCCGCAACCAAGGTACATGCCCTTGATCAGAATCGAACCTGGGACCTTTCAGTCCGCAGGCCAACACTCTATCCACTGAGTCAAACTGGTTAGGGCTCATCTCTTCTCTAGTCTCCTTCACACACATCCCTTCTGCTCATTCTCATTGGAGACTACCTACGTGCCACACTTCAGGAAAGGAAAAGAACCCATTAGTTAAGAACTCCTTTATTTTCTACCACAGAATCCACCAACCTCACTGCTTCCACAGGTGCATTTCCTCATTCTTCTCTCCTGTTATATTAAGAAAGTGTTACTCTTCCTTTCAAAAGCAGGTCTCTCCTCTTGTGTTCTGCTTTGTCCTTCTCAGGAATTTTGTATGCTCAGGTTTTCTTCTCTCCTGGGAAATTACTATCTTCCACTTCCTTGGATCATTCCCATCATAAGAAAAAGCTACTTTAGTAATTTCCATTTTATAAAAACAAAAATGCTACCTTTTTAATTTCTACTTCATTTTTTAAATCTCTTGGAATTTTATTTAATTCTTTTAAATATCAGTCTTTTTACTTAATCACTTGTTCCCAGGGTTTTAGTTCTTCCTTTAGCTCTTTGAAATACTTAAAAACCCTTATTTTAAAGCCCCTGTTAAATCGCTTTGGTTATGCAGGGTCACTTAGGTGGTTATCAAGTTCCCTTTTGCCTGCCCACGCCCTGTTATATTATCCAATATTGAATTGGTTTTATGTCTGCGTCTTGGCTCAGGGTTTCAAGTTCGACAATGTATGCGTACACATTTGGATCCTATGCCCAAATTGTGGACAAACTTTGGATTCTCATCTCTTATATCTCTACTAATGATTTGGAATAAGCAGTAAGATACTCTTATGTCAAGATGTCAAGGTATGATTTCCTGGTGTCTATCTTTAGATTGTGTTTTCTCAGTAGATAATTACCTCTAAAAAAAGCAAAGCCAAACAAGACAGGCTGCATCTGATTCCCTGCACGTGGGTCCATATTCATGGTAGAATTGAAGCAATTGTCAAGGATCAGGCTCAGTTTTGTTGACCCACAATCTTCCTGTTATGCAAAGAAAACCATTTAGTTAAGGTTTTGGTTTTCAAAGAGCTATTCCTGGAGCAGTATAGGAAGACCCCACTCCATACCAAATGGATAAGAATCTGCATTTTAACAAGATCCCTTGCTAACCTGTATGTACTTTGAAGGCTAAAATTCTAAGAGACCCATGAAAAACAAAAATTTTAAATTTATTCTATTATAAATAAAAACTGGCTCTTCAACAGTCCTGTTATGGTTAAGGCAAGGATAACAATACCCTTTCTTCTGATCTAAAATGTAAGAATAAATATGGAGAGGATGAACTCTAACCTAGTTCTGACTCCAAGAATAAAATAACCTTTTGGTATTGCCATGTTTCATTTAATAATACCTCATTTACTGTGGACTTCTATGTTGTCTTTGAAGGTTTCTTACCTCCAGAGGAGTGGCTCATGGGAGAAAATCCATTTTTTTTTTCCCTCAGTGGCTTCATATCTTATTCTTGTTCTTTATATATTTAGAGATGATTATCTCTACTATGAGATATATATCTTTAAAGGAGTAAAATACCATCAATATATAACTAGTCATCTGGGTAAGCAGTGTATCCTTTTAGAAAGGGATGCAATTCTTAAGGTAAATTAAAGCTAAAAATGTTAAAAGTGTCACACCAAAACAAAAATATGTTTGAGTCTTCTCATTTGGTCCTTCCAATGACTTCCTTTATAAGAAAAAAGAGGCAAAATGTTTCAAAATCTTAAATAGGAGTAAAAGTACTTTCTTTAAATTCAAATCTTTTTCAAGCATACAATATTAAAACCTGTGAAAAATTCATGCATTAAGATTTTTAACTTTAGGATCCCACTGGCCTGTAATGCAATAATATGAATAAGAATGAATGACTACATTTACTGAGGTTACGTTAAGTACTTGATATGGGTATCATGCTTGATTCTCACCTGTGAGGTAGGCACTATTTTTTTTTTTTTTATCATTATGCAGAACAGAACGCAGAGGTCAGGAGACTAACTCGTCTCTCTGTTTGAAAGCAGTATGGACGAAATCTGAACCTAGGCAGTGTGGCTTCAGAAGTCTGGATTGGAACTCCTGTGTCCCACCAGAGAGCTTTTTTGTTGTTGTTTTTAGGGGCTACACACTAGGACAGTATTCCCCAGACTTGCCTATAGGCATGACCCTAGGGGCTTATTCAAAATATCCGTTCTCAGGTCCCTCCCTCGGGGTGGATTCCAGTCTTCTGTAAAATCAGGAAGCTTCTTGGGTAATTCTTACCAGAAATAATAGGGGAAAAAATGCTTTAAAACAGGGGTGAGGAACATCCAGCCCACGGCCTTATAGGGCCCGTGGAATCATTTGGTGTGGCTCTGGCAAGGCACAAGGGGTGAGTTAATTAAATATTTGACTAAATATAGTAGGCTAATTGTTAAGATGATAATTTTATATGGCCCACGAAAGATGTTATAAATGTCCAAATGGCCCTTGGCAGAGAAAAGTTCCCCACCCCTGCTTTAAGAGGTATTGGGGAAAAAAATGCAAGGATATGGTTGGTCTTCCTGTGTAGGTTAGAATAAACTAAAATGAAGACCTTTATTTTTTTTCACAATAGGAGGAGGTAAAGAACCTCAGGAGCCCTAAGAGGAAGAGTTTTTTGAGATTTTAGAAGGAAGAAAAGCATATATAACTAAATCGTTATGTAAATAAAATATTAAAGATAGTTTGGAAATAAAGGGAAGCCTAGTTACTGGCATTGTAACGTCTTCTGTAACTATGATTTAATATCTACCAAGAACTTTGGCACTGATCATAATTAAGGCAGTGGTGTTTTATATATGGATATTCACGGGGTTAAACTGTTGTCTAAATTGTCAAGTAGAATATTCTTTATTCCCCATGAAATTCTGTAAAATAAGTCATTTTATAAAAATCAGGGTTTATGGATTTTAAAATATTCTGCACATCATAAAAAAACAAATAATCTTATTTAAATAACTTAAAATATTCCTGTAATTCAAATGTACTTTTTACATAGAAAAAAAAAAAAAAAAAAACACGTCAGTATTGCTTCAGGTTTTAGATATATGGCTAACCACAATAGCTCAAGGTGAGAATTTTTTTTTTTTGAGGCGTCAAATTTGAAACAGAATATCATAATTAAGCAATCCAAAGTCCCAAAAGGTGGAACACTGGGCTCTTGAGAGAGTTAATAACATAAAAATAAGCAAAAAAAAAAAAAAAAAAGAGCGAAACTGTTATAGATTATGAGAGACTAAACAGATAGAATGACTTGCATTATTCTAATGTAGGTTGGATCCTGGTTTTGGTCAAAAGAAAACAGTTATAAAAAATTTGGAGAATTGGAGAAATTTAAATATGGACTCAATAGTGTTATTATATAACAATTACTGATTCTTAGGTGATAGTACTTTTTATGATTTTTCTTGTTTTTAGAAGATGTGTACTAAAATATTTAATGATAAAGTGCGATGATGTTTCTCCTTATGGAAGTATATTACCTAATAAATGAGGAATAAATGATAAAATTTAAATATCAACATTTTGTAACCCCTAATGAATTAATGTGTCTAAATATTGCAGATTAGTAGTTGCTAACATCATAAAAAAAGAGACAACTAGATATTACAAGCCTCCTAATGGAGGTACTATTCTTACTAAAGATAACATTCTTAAATATCATGAAACTTTTATGTCTAACTAAAGATTATAAGAAATGTAGAAATCAGGGGAACACCTTTAAAAAATAAAATAAAAGTTTTACTGGATGCAATCAGAAAAATCCAGACTTAGAAAATCTATAGAATAAGTACCCAATTTTGGTAATAAATATAATCCTATATAATAAAAACCTAATATGCTAAGTGTTCAGTTGTCCAGTCATCCATTCAACCAATAAAAGTGTAATATGCTAATGATATGCTAAGGCCACTCAACCGATGTGCACTGACCACCAGGGGGCAGATGCTCTAAATGGTAGATTAGCTTGCTGCTGGGATATGGCAGATCAGAACTGAGAGAGATGGGTTGGACACTCCCTGGAGCTCTCCCATACCCATCCCTCCCTGGCTGGCCAGCCTCCCGTTCTCTTCCCCCACTCTGATTGTACACCAGTGGGGTCCTTTGGCCTAGTCTACACCCTCTCACAATCTGGGACCCTTCGGGGGATGTCTGAGAGCCGGTTTTGGCCTGATCTCACTCAACACAGGAACTGCCCATTGGTGGTCAGTGCATTTCCACAGGGGGAGTGATGCTCAACCAGAAGCTGGGTTCATGGCTGGCTGGCAAGTGCAATGGTGGTGGTGGGAGTCTCTCCTGCCTCCCCAGCAGCGCTAAGGATGTCCAACTGCCATGTGGAGCAGGCCTAAGCCATCAGTTGGACATCCTCCAAGAGTTCCCCGACTGCAAGAGGGCACAGGCCAGGCTGAGGGGACCCTCCCTCCAGAGATCATGAATTTTGTGCATCAGGCCTCTTATGAAATGTAAATGAGATGAAGAAGTGAAAGCTATACCTTAAAGGAGATTTATGTTACTTAATTGTTATTTGTGGGCCATATTTGAATCCTGATTCAAACAAATATAACATGATGGGACATTGAGCATTAATTGGATATTTGAAAGTATTAAGATATTATTATTTTTAGGTATTATAATATTTTGTGGTTATTTTATTTTATTTTTAAAGACTTTTTCTTGTTTTTTCTTTCTTTTTTTAAATATATATTTTATTGATTTTTTACAGAGAGGAAGAGAGAGGGATAGAGAGTTAGAAGCATCGATAAGAGAGAATCATCGATCAGCTGCCTCCTGCACACCCCCCACTGGGGATGTGCCCGCAACCAATGTACATGCCCTTGACCGGAATAGAACCTGGGACCTTTCAGTCCACAGGCCGATGCTCTATCCTCTGAGCCAAGCCGGTTTTGGCATATTTTGTGGTTATTTTAAAATTGAGCAGAGTTTTTATCTTTTAGAAGGACATATTGAAGTAACTACAGATTAAGTAATGCAGTGGCCATGCTAATAGGGAGAGGGAGTAGAAGTAGATGGAATAAGACTCACCATAAGTAGATAATATTTGAATCTAGGGGATGCACAAATTTTCTTTTTAAAATAGAATTTTTATTGACATCCTGTCTATTTTTTATATTGAACAATTAAGATTTACCTTGGAATGAGAAAGTAAAAATCTTCCTGCCATTGGCTTGGCCAAAAAAACAGGCACAGATTAAGCTAGCTGCAATGTTAACTAGAGGCAAATTTTTCCCCCAAGAATATGCTGTAGGAATTGCTCTGTAGGGGGAATAAAAAAGAGGAAGTTGAAACTATCATTATCTGCATTTTACAGATAAGGAAATTCAGACTGTGGGGGTAAAGTGAGTAGCCTAAGGTTATACATCATGGCTTGGGGTCATGATAAAGCTCCACATCCAGGTACTCTGGATTCAAGGCCCTGTGCTTAGCCACCATGACACATATCCCTGGGCTGAGTTTTCCACCCGAGTGTTGTGATCTAGCATGATTGGCAAAGTTTTATTCATACGGGAATTTACAAGGAACTTCATGGCTTATTTGATGTGTGCAGATTCAGATTTGCTCTCTGCAAAGAAAAAAAGAACAAATGACAGTAATACCAATGGCTTATGCCTCTAGATTCCCACTCCGTGTGTGAGTTGAAACTGCTTGGGCAAATGGAAACACTGAGGAATGATCACGGTTCTTCCAAGTGGACATAAGACTAAAGTTTGGAGATGAAAGGGACGGGTAATCATGTTATTGTGCACTTCATCCATATGCAAAATGGGGAGTGAAAATACTTCCTTTAGTGGTTGAGAAATGCTCTCTGTTTCCAGTGAGGAAATATCTTCCCACTGCATTGGCTGTAGTAAAGTTGTTTGATTTCTTCAAGCCACATAACTCTAAGAATGAATATGAAAAGCACCCCAGCATGTTAAAAATCTTCCCTATGCTAATGCGCTTGGAAATGAGAAACACATTGATTACATCTGTAAAATAGAAAAGAAAGGAAACTGCACCTTCCAGATGCAGCAGGGAGAATTTAATAAGCTGCCTTAAATCACTCAACCTACAACACAGCTAAAATGTTAATTAAGCATTTTTTTTTTTTTAAATCCTCACCTCTGCTCTGCTGGCTTTAGTAAAAGCCCGTCTGCCAGCTTAACTCTCTACAGGTACCTCTAATTCTGTTTGAAGTTGGTGATCTGGGCTTGGCTCATCACATTCACAGTAGATTTACCTGAAAGATCAATAAAAGCATGTTCAAAGCTAGATTGGCTTCATAGAGCTCAGGATTTTTATTAATTCATATGAACTTCCTAAAACTTTCACCGCCAAGAAAAAAAAAGGAAGGAAACTTGAGAATATTCACATCGCAAGAAATTGAGTTGGTGCCATGGAGTTTCAGAATTCCCTCTGAATACCCCTCACGTGTCAGAATTTGCGGAAGCAACAAATGCTGGCTCTTTCTTCAATCTTCTAGGAGGTGTTAGCATCCTCAGTCACATCCAAAAGTGTCTAATAAGTGCCAGCCTCTTTGTCCTGAATGCTGTACAAGGTTAAAGATACGGATTTGCCCTTAGAGAACAGATGCCACTGACCTCGGCAAACTGTATGTATTTAAGCGTTAGCTACATAATGCACTTGCTCTATGGGAGAGTTGGAGAGAGTCTAGCTAAGAAGTCGAACCAGTTAAAGGAGGTCTGTGGGTTCCCTGTGGACAATTAGAAGAAGCGGGGTCCTTGGACCTGGGAAAAGAAGATGAGAAAAATCAAGCATGCATTTTGGAGCCAAATACAACCCTGACCCTCAGTTTCTGTATCTTTGTCCAGAATAAGATAAACTGTTTTACATGAAGAATCTGGTTTCTCATTTGTAGAATTAAGGGTTTGGAAGGACTATTTTGAAATAATCCTTCCTGGATGATTATTATATATTTTTAGACAGCGGGTGATAGAAGGGGAGATATCTGCTACATGTCCTGAGTTTGGAGAAATAACGGCACATTTACAGGCTAGTGTCCAATGAAACCGCTCCTGGCAAGTTAATAAAAACAGGGAGTTCCCACCACAGGGCATGGGGTGGGATAATTAATTTGCAATTTGACTAGCATGTATCACTTCCTGGAAAAGTGATTTTATGTACAGACAATTGTTATTTTCTCTCTGTTGGGAGAGGTAATTCTCCTGCTTTTTTCAAATTGAGATTTTTTTTTTAAGACTGTATGGTTTGACTAAGATTGTAAAATTAGGGCCTAGAAACTCATCAACTAGCAGAGAGGCTTTGATCTTTAAAATGCTGGAATTATCTTTAATCAGAGGAGATTTAAATGGGCTAAATAGTGGGATTAAGGCAAAATTATCATCATTTTGTGCACTAAAATGTTAATTCTTTCTCTACTAATGCAAATAATTCTCTAAGAACTCACTTTTCCTTTTTAATTACCGGTAAATGTTCTCTTGCTTTGTGACTGAATTATTTTGTAAGTTATTTTATCCTCTCAGCACAGCTTTAGTATCAGTGTCAACAACTGTGACATATAAATACTCACCTGTGTTTTAACTCTTCTCTCCCATAAAGTACTGCCTGTCATTTATGTGAGGAAGTATTATCAACTGTTTTTTGTTTTGTTTTTGTTTTCCTGCAGAGAAACATCTTCATATCTGATGGATTTCACCTTTTATTCTTGGAACCCCTTCTGGGGACTCTATGAAAGATTGATTTAAAACTTATTTTATATATATATATATATATATATATATATATATATATTTATATTATTAAAAAAACAGTATGTACATTCAACATTGCCATATAAAACATTTGACTACCAATATGTTAGTATGAGTCACCAAATTAACTAATTTTGTGCTGATTGTGGAAGAGTCTCAGATGTATGTATATATCTAGACATCTTATAAATGTATCAGTAATAATTTATTCACTAACCAAGTATTCATTGACTGGGTTTCATTAGGTTTTAGAGAAGCTGTGTGTGTGTTGGTATTTGCAGGGTAGTGCTGGTTTGAAAACTGGAGCTGTCCAGAAGACCAGGAGAGAAACAAGGGAGAGTCAGATTGCTCCAGAATGGAGGGAGGCAGGAAGCTTATCTTTGACAGTTTCATGAGGTGTAGATCTCCACACCCAGCCTCCAAATCTTAAAGCTTAGAGAGTCAGATATATCAACCGTCCAGATGGTCTCAGCAACATATTATGATCTCAAATCTGTGTCCTTGGGGTAGCTTCTAGGGCAGGGAAGCAAGTGAAATTCACATTCCAAGAAAAGAAGGGGGTGGGAGCCCCAGATTGCTGGGGTCCACTGGTGATCATGTCTTCTTGATGACCTTCAACAGGTAAGATACTTTCATTGTCTGTTTATTTATTTAATTTATTCTTTTAATCTAATGCTGCTACTTATCTAGTGACAGACAAATCATTAATTCATTATTAATTCATTTACTCATTAGTTACTTCCTGAGAAACTTATTTTTGGTATCAGATTCTGGAATTGCAATAATGTACAAAATAGTGTCCCTACTCTTATACTCTTATAGAATTTACAGCTAGTTTGACTTAAATAAGCAGACAAATAAGCAAGTAATTACATGTTGAAGAATTCTATATAATAAAATGCTGAGTCCAACCATTTGTTTGACCTTGTTTGATCAATGAGAATGTTCAACTGTTTGACTGGTCTCTATGACATGCACTGACCACCAGGGGTCAGACACTCCGACAAGATTAGCTTGCTGCTGGGGTCTAGCCAATTGGGACTGGACAAGAGACAGGCTGGACACATCCTAGAGTCCTCCCATGATCCCTCCCTGGCCGGTCAACCTCCTGCAGTCTCTCCCCAGCTGGCCCCAATCAGCCCTTATTGGGATTGGGCGAGATGGGCTGGACACCCCCTGGACACATCCATGCACCAGGCCGGTTTTGGCCAATCCCCACAGGCCAGGCTGAGGGACCCCATCAGTGCACAAATCTGTGCACTGGGTCTCTAGTGCTTGCTATAAAAGAAATATAGTAGAGTGTTAGGAGCAACTTAACTTAGAATGGAGGGCCAGGGAAAGCCCTCTTTATAAAGGGGAGTTACGATTAAAACATGGAGGTTGATAAAGACTTCTGTAGGTATAGAGCAGCCCTCACACAGAGGCTCTCAGAGGGACAGCTTTTGGACTACTGGAGGACGTCAAGAAGGCCAGCATAGCTGAGCAAATTAGATGAGGGCAAGAGTGGAACAAGACAAGGTAAAGAGGCAGGTGTGGCTTGAACAGTAAACGTCTTAAAGACAATGACAAGGAGCTAGATGTGAGCGAAGATCAATGAGAATGTATTTAGGAGTTAGAGTAGGAGGGGGATAGTATACTAGTATTTCAAAGATGACTGTAGTAGTTATGGGGAATAGATTGAAAGAGGATAAAAACAATCTTATGTAGACCTGTTATGAGGCTGGTAAGAATCCAGATTAATGGTGAAGTAGACCAGGATGGTAGTAGTGGAAGTGTAGAGAACTGGGCGAGTTAAGATTAGTGTGAGTATGAAATTGACATAACTTGCTCTGGAGCTTCATGTACCTTATGGGAGATGAAGGTATTTTTACAAATAAAAATTACTTGATTTTTCTTTTTTATAGTTAAAACAGTGTCTTCCTTCTAAATATTTAGTGTCACTTGGATAAAGTTAAAATTCACACATATTGAGGGTTGTTTCTTTCTAAAGGAAATTTCTTCTTCTGGCTTCTTGATCTTTGACCTTCTCCAGGACTCCCATTGTCCTACGCCTTCCTGGCCCATTCAAGGTTATTACTTCTGTATCACTGTGGAGTTTAAGGTTCTGCCAGTTTTACCCACCTAAGCAGCTCCCTTGTTTATTTGTGTGTTGTTGTTTTTAATTTAAATTTAATGTTGAAAGTATTAGACATGGTTTCTTACCCCTCCTTCCCCCCTTGGCTCCCGCCACCCTGTGTCCATCGGTTATGCATATAAGTTCCTTGGTTAATCATGAAGTCCCTCTCCCCCGCATCCTCCTTCCCTCTGAGATTCATCAGTCTGTTCTATACTTCTCTGTCTCTGGACCTATTTTGTTCATCAGTTTATTTTACTCATTAGATTCCACACATGAGTGAGATCATGTGATACTTGTCTTTATCTGACTGGCTTATTTTGCTTAGCATAATACCTCATTTCATTGTAACTCACCACCTGCTGCCACGTTGACTATAGCATCATGCCCAATGCTGCCTTCTCAAAGATGGCCATCTTTCCTAAGAAATGCCCAGGGAAGTAGGGCACTGTCACTCATGGTCTCTGGTTTTCCCCAGATGTACTTGGATGCTTTCACATCCCTAAGGTCCACTCCCCTTGTGGGTGCCCATGACTGATCTCTTATCTAAGCTTGCTTCTGTCTCCTTTTCATATCTCCACTGAAATAGAATGGCTCTTATGCTCTGATTCTACTCCTTAACATTGATCCTACCAGTTCTATGATAGTTTCATGTGTATTTTTTTTTTAAAGAAACTGCCAAACTAGTTTCCAGAAACTTTCACAATTGAAATGTATCATTTTACATTCCCACTAGGAAACTATTCTACTGTGATTCTCCTCAGATGGTAGCAACTCTGGATAATTTTATAAAAATGGGGTTCTGCCGAAACCGGTTTGGCTCAGTGGATAGAGCGTCGGCCTGTGGACTGAAGGGTCCCAGGTTTGATTCTGGTTGAGGGCATGTACCTTGGTTGCAGGCACATCCCCAGTGAGGGGGGTGGTTCAGGAGGCAACTGATCGATGTTTCTCTCTCATCAATGTTTCTAGCTCTCTATCTCTCTCCCTTCCTCTCTGTAAAAAAAAAACATCAATAAAATATACTTTAAAAAATGGGGTTCTGCTCTAAGTTGCTCAGTAACTAACTATAAGGTATTTCTTCAATAAAGCCACCTTCCCCAACTCCATTTGTCCTTATTTATCTAATGGGTGTGAAGAGAACTAGCAATTTGAGTTTTTGAGTGTGTAATAAGGTGTATATCTAACATATGAGCCACTTGGGAAAAACTCTCATGTTTAAATGGAATTTTACGGCTCAAAAAGCTTTTGAGAGTTAATTTCAATTAAAGTAAAAGAATAATCCATAATTTAAAAGTGTATACGTATTTTTATCTTTATGAGTTCTGCGGCATGAATATTCTCAGAAATGGCCAAAATCTAACATAAAAATTAAAATTATGCCAAAATATATCATAATTTGCTTCATGTATCTTGCTACATATATTTTAAGTAAACTTTTTTTATTTCGAGGTAACTGTAGGCTGACATGTAGTTGTAAAAAATAATACAGAGACATTTCATATGCTTTTGCCCAATTTACCCCTATGGTCACATCTTGTAAAATGATAGTAGAATTTCATAACTAATGTATTGACATTAACACAGTCATGATGCAGGACATTTCCATCGCCACAATAACCCACCATATTGTTCTTTTATGGTTAGAACTGGTGTTCCCCAACCAACCCACTCCTCATCCTTAGTCCCTGGGAAACACTAATCTCTCAATTTGTCTATAATTTTGTAATTTTATAAATCTTATATAAATGGAATCATACAATATGCAACCCTTAAAGACTGTTTCGTTTTCCTCAGCATAATTCTCTAGATAGTCATCTAAGTTGTTTCACATTTCACTAATTTGTTTTTCTTTTTTTTTCTTTAAAAAAATATATTTTATTGATTTTTTACAGAGAGGAAGAGAGAGGGATAGAGAGTTAGAAACATCGACAGAGTCATCGATCAGCTGCCTCTTACACACCCTCCCCACCGGGGATATGCCCGCAACCAATGTACATGCCCTTGACCGGAATCGAACCCAGGACCTTTCAGTCCGCAGGCCGACACTCTATCCACTGAGCCAAACCGGTTTCAGCACTAATTTGTTTTTCATTGCAGGATAATATTTAATGATATGGATATATCACAGCTTTTTAGCTACCAAACCATAGTAAATGCCCAGAGTAAATGCCTAGGTTGTATGGTAGCTACACATTTAATTCTGTTTTTCCAAATAACTGTCAAACTGCTTTTCCGAGAAGCTGTATCATTTGAATTCTCACCAGCAATTTATGGTAGATCTGGTTTATTTGTAGTCTCACCAGCATTTGATGTCACTATTTTTTTATTTTAGCCAATCTGATAGGTGTGTAGTGATGTTTCATATGTTTTAAATTTGTATTTCCCTAATAGCTAATAAAAATGAATGTCTGTATAAGGTATAAAGAAAACACAGAGATCTCTCTGCCTTGTCTTTTTTTTTTTTTTTTTGAAGGGGTGGGATGCTGAAATTGTTAGCTTGTTTGGCTTTTTTTCTTTTCACCTTTCAGAGTCTTATACTTGTTTTAAATTGAATATTCAGGGTTTTAGTTGTTATTGAATAGGAGGTATGGGAAACAGTATACTAGTATCTATGCCACATTCCCAGAAAGAGTAGTTCGATTTTTTTTTTTTAAAGAAAGTAAACTGACATTTGGAATCTTTCTGTGAATCCTCCCTGGTCCCATTCCCCTCTCTCTTTCACTGGTCTTCACTTTTTATTTATCTATGTATTTTTGTACGTGTACTTATACTGTGGCAATTTTTTAACTTGGTTTATTTACTCAAAAATATTTCTTGAAATCTATCTGTTAACACACAGAGTCTAAGATCATTCAGATTGGTGGCTGCTTGGTGTTAGGGTGGCGGAATAGGAAACTGTTCCATGCGGAGTTGACGCAGGCACACCAGTGAAGTGGGTTATGAATGTGCCTTCTTGTGTGGCCAGGAAATGGCTTTGATGTTAATGAGCAGGCAGTGCTGAGAGAAGGAGAAGCTTTGCCTGGTAGATCCTGGAGTGAGGCCTGTGTCCTGTCCTAGGACTGCATTATCAAGCAGCCCCACAGCAGCGCCGCCACTGGACTATGGCTTGGGCAGGTAGAACAATCAGCACATCTTTCCTGGCCTCATGAAGTCTTCTATGTCTGGGTTAAAACCCTGCAAGTCCAGCCAGTGTTGCTCAGTGTTTGAGGGTCAGCCTATAAGTCAAAAGGTTATACTTTGATTCCTATCAGGGCACATGACCAGGTTGAGGACTTGGTCCCCATTAGTGGCATGCATGAGGCAGCCGATCAATGATTCTCTCTCATCATTGATGTTTCTCTTTCTCCCTCTCCTTTCCTCTCTGAAATAAAAATATACTTTAAAAATATATAAAAAATTAAAGTCCCTGCAAATGTATGTACTGAGGGTTGGAGGAAGGCCCAGGATTCCCCCTTTAGGTGATCTCACCAACTGACTGTTGCAGGGAAGGCAGAGCTTAGCCCCCAGTCCAAATGTCCCGAACTGTGATGCTTCCTTTATGAAATATTGACATGTGCTTCCTTAAGGGTATTTGGGAAGTAGAAGTTACAAATATATCTAACTAACCTAAATGCCAATTATTGTGAATTCTTTTATTTTATTGGGCTCTTTCTTGATTGCCTGGAGGCCATTTTGGACTGAACTATAAGATGCTGAGATATTCTTGGTCTTCTAGGAAATACAGTGACATTTAAAGACTACTGAGGCCTGGCTTGAATATATATCTCATCAAATTAAAATCAAACAATAATTATAGGGCATTGGTCTATAGAATTCTAGTCAGACTTAAAGCTAATGAACTATTTGTAAAAATTGTGTTGAAGTTCTCTTCACAAATGAGAGTTGAATTTTTTTTTATGTTTAAGGCTTATGCCCAGACCTCTTTTATATCTTAAGCATACTGAGTTTGCATGAGAAAATTTTATTGGGCAGAGATGGAGATATATCATAATAAAAATCTCATAATCTTATTTATATTTTTCTACCTTTTCCTTATTACTATAATATAATGGCTAAGAATTCTCCAGTATTTTCCTTCTTATCTTTCATTTATATTTTTATTTTGCTCAGATTACATGTATGCACCTTTGAGCAAAAGTATTATTTGAGGCACATGACTTAGCTAACATTATATTTAGAAGTTATTTTATTAGGCTGCATTTTAATTTTATTCCATTTGTCCTCATTAAATAACTGTTTGCTCCCTCAGGCATCTTAGAGCTAACTTTCTGACTATATTGGTTCTCAGGCTGTAAAAGTTAAAGCTTATTTGAATTTTTTGCCTATGTTGCTTTTAAAAATACACACAAAAATCAGTGTAAGAAATTCTAAATGTTTGGTATGTACACCTGCTTTGGTAACATGACATTTGGTTCACACGAAGGAATAATACTCATAAATGATAATAGTAATCTTTGAATAGTTATTTTCTTTAAAAGAAATAATGTTTGTTTAAATACAAATATATATATATATATATATATATATATATATATATATATATATATAATTCCTAAAGGGCACATATGTGTTATGCATATGCATGCATTTTAATATATATATTAAAATGTGTATATATACACACACACACACACACACACACACACATATATATATATATATATATATATATATACTAATAAAAGAGGAAAATGCTAATTGCTGTACCTTTACTACACCCACAATCAGGAGTGATATGCAAATTAAACCAACAAAGATGGATGGTAAATTTGCATATGCAGGAGGAGGGGGCTGTGTCTGACACCGCTACAGGGTCCAGTCCACCATGGAGGACTGAGCAGGCCAGGCGGGCAGTGTCTAGGCCACCCACCATTGGGACCGGCAGGCCATGTGGGAACTGCCTCACGCACATGTGGGGTCCAGGCCGCCCTCCGGGTAGGGTAGGCATGGCGGACTGCACCTGACGCCACCTGTGGGGTCCAGGTCACCATCCAGGACCGGGCAGGCTTGGAAGACAGTGCCTGACGCAGCCCATGGGTCTAGCCTGCCCTCCATAACAGGATAGGCATGGTGGGCTGCACCTGATGCCACCGCGGGGTTCAGGTCGCCATCGGGGACCAAGCAGACCTGGTGGACGCTGCCCGTGGGGTCCAGACTGCCGTCGCAGCCAGGGCAGTCCTGGAGGGCAGCACCTCACGCCGCCTGCAGGGTCCAGCCTGCCATCGGTTATGGCGCAGGCCAGGCAGACAGCGCCTGTATCCACCTGCGGGGTCCAGGCCACCATCAGGGACAAGGCAGGCCATGTGGGAAGCGTCTGACGCTGCCCGTGGGGTCCAGACAGCCATTGGTAAACGGGCATGCCAGGGGGCGCTGAGCCTGACACTGCCCGCTGAGTCCAGGCCGCTTTAGGGGACCCAGGTAGGCGGGGGTGGCCAGGGTCTCTGGGATCACTATCTGCCCCGGGCCGCCTGTGGACACAGGTGGAGCAGGCCAGGGTTGAACATTTTAATGAAAATGGGATGCCTGTGCCCCAGCACCTAGAAACCAGCCCCTGGGGAGGAGAGGGCAGTGAGCAGTTAGCAGGGATGCTACAAGGAAGAGGTGCTGAACCATCATGACACAGAGGGCTGGCTTATAAAGGTGCAAAAAAATGCAGATAAGGCGGCTCTTCCTGGAGCTGAGTTTGAAAAGCACATCAACAGCCTGATGGACGAAATCGCCTTTCTGAAGAAGGTGCATGAAGAGGAGATTGCGGAGCTGCAGGTGCAGATGCAGTAGCTCAGATCTCCGTGGAGGTGGTCATGTTCTCCAAGTCCGACCTCTCTGCAACGCTCAAGGACATGGGCGCCTAGTAGGAGAAGATGGCTGCCAAGGACATGCAGAATGCAGAAGAATGGTACCAGAACTGCATCATAGGCGGTACAATAATAGTGATGTGATAATGTTGTGAATTTCATGGACAAGCAGAGTAATCGAATGGAAAGAAGACTCTTTCTGCCCCTCTCCCCATTATAATAATACCAGAAGCCTGATGCACAAATTCGTGCAAGGGTAGGCCTTCCTTCCCCTGGCTGCTGGCATTGGCTTCCCACTGGCACCCAGAACCTGGGCTTCCCTCAAAGTCCTGCCTTTATTTGGAAAACTGGCTGGAAGGATGTCCAGTTTAATTAGCCTATTATGCTTTTTTAAAATTATAGATGACTTTGGGATCATTTTGAATAAATTTAAAGTTTGTATTACTCATCTGTAAAATTGGAAAGCAATCCCAGGCATATGTCCTGACTGGGAATTGAACTGGTGACCTCTTGTTTCACAGGATGATACTCAACCAACTGAGCCACACCGGCCAGGGTGTGTTGGGATATTCTTAAAAATTTACTTTTATTGTCACCAAATAATCTGGGTTATGCCTATTTTCTTTTCCCTCCCTCCCTCCCTCCCTCCCTCCCTCCCCCCTCTCTCCTTTCCTCCCTCCCCCCTTCCTTTCTTCCTTCCTTCCTTCCTTCCTTCCTTCCTTCCTTCCTTCCTTCCTTCCTTTCTTCCTCCTCTCTTTCTTTCCTTCTTAAATTTAAGTATAGTTGGTATGAAATATTAGTTATATTAGTTTCAGGTATATAATATAGAGATACAACATTTTAATACTTTATAATACAATAATCCTACTAATTCTAATAATCATTTCTCATAGTACAAAATTATCACAATATTATTGACTATATTCCCCTTCAACACTTTTCACCCATTACTCCATTCCCCTCTGCTCTGCCAATGAGTGATACTTTTAGTCATTGTTTCTACAAGTCTGTTTTTATTGGCTCTCTGGTAGTTTACTGGAAATGTCCTGATATGATGCATGAACTGCATAAAGAAAAAAATGAAATATGAAAGAACTTTACTTTCACGTGTGGGGACCACACCTTAATTATGTTCTAGGAAAAGGAGCAAAGTATGTTACTCACACAGGGTTCAAGTCCTGGATCTGCAACATATAGATGTCATTTAAACTTTCCTTTTCCTGGCCTCCTAGAAAAAGTGTTAATACCTGCCCTGCCTAATTCATGGTGACACAATTAAGATTAAATTACATTTGGTATCTTTTCCGTGTTTTTTAAAAATTTTTTTTATTGATTTCAGAGAGGAAGGGAGAGGAAGAGATAGCAACACCAATGATGAGAATCATTGATTGGCTGCATCCTGCATGCCCCCTACTGAGGATCAAGCAGCAACCTGAGCATGTGCCCTGACCAAGAATCAAACCTTGATCTCCTGGTTCATAGGTCTACACTCAACCACTGAGCCATGGTGGCCATGCAGCCGGCAGTATCTTTTCTTTTAACTAACACTGGACAAAATCACTTTGAGGTATAAGAGTCTATGTGTTGCTCTACCATATAGAAGCAATGCTTCTGATTGCTTGTAGTATTTTTTTTAAAGATTGGCATTTATCAATGACAAGTTTCTGAAAATGTAATCTATCTTATTTTTATTTTATTATTATTATTTTTAAAACTATATTTTATTGATATTTTACAGAGAGGAAGGGAGAGAGATAGAGAGCTAGAAACGTTGATGAGAGAGAAACATCGACCAGCTGCCTCTTGCACACCCCCCACCGGGGATGTGCCCACAACCAGTGCACATGCCCCTGACCAGAATTGAACCCGGGACCCTTCAGTGTGCAGACCGATGCTCTACCACTGAGCCAAACCGGTTTTGGCTGTACTCTATCTTTTAGACCACTGTAGTTAAATATTACTTCCAACTTTAGACCCCAATTCTTTAAAAAAGAAAAAGGCAAATATGTATTAAAATGTGATGATATTTAATGTTTATTCCAGAATGATATTTTGAGGCACAGTACTAGAAAAATAAGACTGACTTGTTTGAGACTAACACACTTTGTGATTTTTTTTCCTATTGAAGAAAATGTTATTGAAACTTGCAAAAAAAATGTCACATTTTCAAGAT
Source organism: Vespertilio murinus (assembly GCA_963924515.1). Taxonomy (NCBI): domain Eukaryota; kingdom Metazoa; phylum Chordata; class Mammalia; order Chiroptera; family Vespertilionidae; genus Vespertilio; species Vespertilio murinus. The sequence goes on along the minus strand of OZ004705.1, from coordinate 127,050,228 downwards.
AAAAATGGATAATTTAAAGCCATCTTATTCCAATCCTTGTTTTTGAACATTTGAGTATTTGTTAAACTGAAGTGTCTGTCGGTAAATACTGGTAATATTCACTCAGGCTTCTTGCTCTTTCTTTTTAATGTTTTGAAAAATTTGACTCTAATGGAAAAAAATACTAATTAACTATTCCAAAACTATTTTGATCGTATTCCAAGACCCAAGTGGTGTATGAATAAGTTCTTTAAGTTTCATATTTTAAAAATAATTGGATCTTTCTAATCCTCAGTGTCCACATCCCATGTGTTAGCTGGCACAGAACTAAGTAAATAACCCTTTTTTGTATTTGCATTTTAATTTCCCTTTAACGGTTTTGCAATTTATGTTTTCATACAGAGAATATGCCTGCATTATAAATAGATGTCACTTGAGCTGTCATTTCAAAGATCTATGATAGGAATCTGAAAATCTAGAGACAATGTTTAAAGTGGCAAATTTAGAGTTTCTGAACCATTTTTAGCTATGTTCTTTAAGATGGAACTGTTTATAGCCCCTCTAATTGATCACCACAACTTGTGGCATGTTGCTCATTAACATGAATTGCATATATGCATCAATTTTATTTAAAGTTTACGAGATAGTTTTTAAACAAAATTATACTTGCAGCATAAAAATGGATTGTTAGCATACTCCTTCTTGATTGTGTGCATACATAATATACACATACATACATATTATCTCATAAACATATTCTTTCATTACAGATAGAGTTCTCCCAAATACATGTCATTCTCCTAATAAAAGTTAAAGACATATTATGAAATTCAAATGACATGATTTGGTAAATAAAATAAGACTCTAGGATGTTCATTTATAATACATTCTTTTTAAAAAAATATTTTTTTTCTTTATTTTAGAAAGGAAGAGAGAGGGAGAGAGAGAGATCAAGCCCACAACCCTGGCATGTGCCCTTGACTAGAATCAGACCCGGGGCCCTTGAGTCTGCAGGTCGATGCTCTATCCACTGAGCCAAACCAGTTAGGGCTATAATACATTCTTACATTCATTTTGACAATGGTGATTTTTTTCTGTGAATTATATTTTTAAATGCATTATATCTAAAAAAATGATATTACACTGTTCCTGTTCCTTGTGGAAATACACTTTACAGTGGGAAGCATTTTAAACGGAATACTTCCCATCTGGCCCTGCCAAGGTAAATGCTTTCCTCACAGCCTTGACTTGCAGCTGCAGCAGATGTGAGAGTATGTCATGGTTGTTTTGACAGTCCGGTCATCCTAATCCAGGGATCGGATCCCTGTGGTCTGTCAATTATCCTGCTAACCCTACAGCGAGAGCAACATTCAAGGCACTGAACTGTCAACCAGTAACCAAAAAATAATGTCAGGAGCCAGAGAGGCAGGAGCGAGATGGGGGATGCGTCTGACAACAGAGGTCGGTGTATTATTCAGCACTTATTTTATTTGTGGGGCTTGTAACAAATTAATTACTAGGAATCACATGATGGCATGTCATCCATTGCTTTGGACATTCTTTTGTGTCTGCATTTAAAAAGCAAGGATTTGACTACTCATGGAAGTTTTGCTAACATAGGGTTCTGGAACATAGCTGTATGCTGAAAATAGCTAGATCACCCGAATTTAATTTGATTGTTAGTTAACTCCCCCCCTTCACCTGCTTGATGTTTATAGTAATCTCTTTAGGGGAAAAAATGCACCTAGGAACTCTGCGTGTGCTCACGGAAATTATTTGGGATGTTACTAGGAGCCCCACTGACTGGGAAATGGACCTAAATATGGGGAGTGAAATTGTTCCTTGTGTATGACAAAACATGCACTCAGAACTGAGACTTTCAAAGGGGAATCTGTTTTGAACCATTCATGAGCATTAGTAGTCTAAGAGAAGAAATAAAGGGGATGTTTAATGGCAATGATTTCTGTCTTAAAATGAGAACATGATAATGAGGCTTTAACTCTCTAACTGCTTGCAAATAGGGCCCAATAGAACTCTCCAGTGACATCAGCTAAAATCTACGCAGGCTTTATTCTGCTCTGCTTCACAGTCTCTCTGTGCTTTATGTATCAAGTCACATATCTACTATGTACATAAACTAAAGGGCAGCCCATAATTAACAATATGCAAGCCCGGGATCTTCAAATAAGTGCTTGCTGGCTCTATCCAGACGAGGCTTTTTACGTGCATGTGTTCACTCAGGAAAATGTTGAATGATCCCAAGTTTCTGCTGTGTGAAGTGCAAAATGTTTGAAATTTAAATGTATTTTGTAAAATTTTAAGAAATAGTCAAACTGGCTCTTGGCACTTAATGAATAGAGACGTCATTTCCCTGGTTTGAAAAAATATAAAGTTAGTTATAGAATAATGCCTATGTATTTGGGGCAATACACAAAACCATAAAGAATAAAGAACAATATAAACTTAACATCAACATTTATAGGTAATTACTATATATATATATATATATATATATATATATATAACGTTATATGTAGATAGTACCCAACCTTTTTTTAATTTAATGAACTAAATTTCCATATGATAGCAAATTATTTGCAAATATAACTTTATATTTTAGTATATGAATACACCATGATTCACTTATGTAATACTCTAATGTTGGAGTTCATATTAGTTAAATTTGAAAAGACATAAATGACTGTGAGAAATAACTCTTATTCCTGATTTATTTCTGCTTTTTATTCTAGAATGGATTTGCTTCAGATGAAATTACTAATTCAAAGGGTATCAATAATTTTTATCGTCTTCGAAGCCTTCAAATCTTAAAGTTAATGATGAGCATTACAAATCTTATTAACTGCTTAATATTGTTTTAAAAATATTTTTAAATTGATTTTAGAGAGAAGGGAGAAGGAAATAGAAACATCAGTGATAAGAGAGAATCATTGATCAGCTGTCTCCTACATGCCCCACAGGAGGGATGGAGCCTGCAACCTGGGCTCATGTCCCGACAGAGGAATCGAACTGTGCCCTCCTGGTTCATATGTTGATACTCAACTACTGAGCCATTTTGGCTAGGCACTAATCACTTTAAAGAAAAAAAAAGAAAGAAGCTGTTACAGGTATAGCAGACATGTAATTATTAATCATTAGGGTTTCTAAAAAATAAAAACATGTCAAATATGTTTTGGTCTAGGCATTGTTTTCCAGTTCTAGTGATTTAACAAAAAACTAGTATGATGTATGGCAGATCCCACTTTTGTGGGTTTATATTTCACTTTTACTTGCTGGGTTCTTAGATTACTCAACCTATGCGTTTTTTTAAAAAAAATATTTTATTGATATTTTACAGAGAGGAAGGGAGAGAGATAGAGAGCTAGAAACGTCGATGAGAGAGAAATGTCGATGAGAGAGAAACACCTCCTGCACACCCCCCACTGGGGATGTGCCCGCAACCAGTGTACATGCCCTTGACCGGAATCGAACCTGGGACCTTTCAGTCCACAGGCCAATGCTCTATCCACTGAGCCAAACCGGTTTCGGCTCAACCTATGCGTTTTAAAATCTCCTCCTATAAAATGAAGATGATATTCTTGCCCACATCTTCGGGTTGTGAAGATGAATTGGGGTAATGTACGTAATCTATGTTGTGCGGTGCCTGGCACATAAAGAGCCCCCAGTGAATGTTAGCAGCTGCTATTAATTGAACATAGCCATTAGCAAAGAAAGTTGCATTGGTATTTTGCAAGCACTGCATTTCTTGTGAGGAAGTCAAAAGTTGCAAATATTTTTGTTGTATACACAATACTGGTTAAACAAGCTTTAAATGTAGCAATAGAAACTTCTTTTAAAAAATAGAATGCAATAGAGTAGTAATTATTCTTGCCTGCTGGGAACAACTGAGAGGTAAGATACTAGTAAGTGTCACTTTTTGGGTTATATGTTATGTATGTTATTAGCTTTACATGTAAGGATGCTCCATTGGTATTATGTAGCCCAGAGCTTCTCAAACTTTAATGTGCATATGAATCATCTGGGGATCTTATTAAAAGGCAGATTCTGATTTTGTTAAGTCTGGGGTGGGCCCTGCGATGCTGTATTTCTAGCAGATCCCAGGTGATGCTGACGGTCCAATGGCTTACTGAGTAGCAAATATGTAGAATAAAAAAAATGAAGCTATTGGAGTTTAATACCAATTTCTTAAATATTTTGAAATTTTTTTTCTTCTCTAGCATTTTGCTTTGGGCATTCAGTACATTTGCATATTATGAATTTGAGTCTCCTCAGTGTTTTGCAGAAGTGGGAAGTCAACAAATTTATGTAAAACTAATACCCTCAAACAATTCACAGGTTGCGGGGGGCGGGGGACGAAGCGGGGGGGGGGGGACGGATGGGGGAGGAAAGATAGGATTAAAAACAAAAGCAAAACCTCTCCATCCTCATTTTTGGCTGTCTCTGCAAATATGATTGTTTGGAGCCAGGTGGTGGGTTTTTTCACATCTAGCTGTTTCCCAGTGCCACCCTCACCACAGGATGGTGTGTGATTGTCCCTTCCGGCTGGCCTCCACTGGGGCACAGAGGCAGGAATCCAGTCCCTTCAATGTTGTTTAATGGTGACCAAAATAAGGACACACCTGGTGAGCACCTGGAGAATATTATGCTAAGCAAAATAAGCTATTCAGAGAAAGACAAGTATCACTTGATCTCACTCATATGTGGACTCTAATGAACAACATAAACTGACAAACAAAATAGATCCAGAGACATGGAAGCATGCAACAGACTGATGAATCTTAGAGATTGACCAAATAATTTATACGCATATATGCATAACCCACGGACACAGACAATAGTGCGGTGAAGGCCTGGGGAGGGGGAAGAGGGTCAATGAGGGGAAGAAAGGGTTCATCTGTAATATTCTCAACAATAAAGAAATTTTTTTAAAAAATCTGTGCGCTGACTGCTTTTTGTCTATTATCCTCACCTGGTTATCATAGACTGGCTATGCAGCCAAGAGAAATATAAAGTATTAGATTAGTTATCCAAATCTTCATGAAGCATCCATTTTACTCAAAGACTTGGGGGATTCTCAAACTTAGTTCTTTATAGCATCACATTAGTATGCACTTAAAAAAAAACAATATGAGAGCTAATGATAAGCCACCCCTGGCTATATCCCTAGAATCCAGGGAATTGTTTCACATTATTTAGCCATTAAGGCTCATTTCAAGGAGAAAACATGAAGCCTATTGGAAGCGAAAAGAACAAGAGAAGAAGCCCTTTGGTAAAAAAAAATAGATGTAAATCAAAATGCTTAGTTTCTAATCCTTTCTCTGCCTATCACATCTTCTACAAGTTTTAATAGCTCAGGGCCTCCTCATTTTTCTCATATGAATAATGTACCCAACTGGTTCATTAGACTAATTTTGAGATCCCTCCAAGCTCTGGCATTCTTTGATTTTATGATTGAATTATTCTTTTATACACTGAGAATTTTGCCCTAACACATAGGCAGCCAGTTGACTATTTTGTATGGTAGAGACATCCCCAGCCCTGGCTCCTATGGTAGTCCCCATCTGTGACCACAGCTGTCAATCATTTTGTGATTATTTCCACTGTTTTGCGGAGTCAAAGGCCTACCCTAGAGATGGAGCTTCATTTGAAATACAATTGAGTGCACAATGGTGCTGAAAAATGTTACCCCCACATGCAATGGGGTAAATCTCTAAAAGAATTTACCCCCTAAATTTAGGGTATCAATGAGGCAATGTAAACCACCAGAACAGCTACTTGACAATTTGTCACTCAACTTCAGCAAAACTATAGAGGAACTGCACAATGAATTAATGAATAGCAACAAATCCCCATGACAACATGTTAGTTCATTAAAATTTTATCAGCATTCTTCCTAAGGAAAGTGTGCCTTCTGTTCTATGTTGAGTTTCTTCAACATTGTTTTACAGCCAATTCACAGCATTCTGGTGCTTTAAAATTAATTCCTGTGGAGAGTGAGATACACATAGACTCTATATTGTGTCACACACAGGTCTCCTGGGTGTCACAATGAAATATTGCCTGCATTTTTATATATCTTATGGCATAAGCATTAACAAGTATTTCCCTACTGCCTTTTTGTTTGAGAGTAGGTTAATTAGCTGAAAACCCACCTCCGTGTTAATTTTTAGCAAATGTACTAAATTTTTTAAATAAATTTCTTTTTTTATAGCAAATGGAAGAGGGGAATAGCAAAACATTTTTCTTGCCACCACAGTGGCATTTTCCCCTCTGGCTTTGGAAAACAACAGTAATGCATAAGCCTTGACATTTTCTTTAAATTTATTCTTTCCCGTTGAATATTTTTTTATGAGTAACCCAAATGTCAGTGGTCTGGCGTGTCCAAATCTTTCAGCACAACAGGGACATGCTTCCCTTTTATAAATTTTTTAAAATGTTCTCACAACCCATTCTACCAACAATAGAAAAATCATCACAATTCCCAATATTTGGGAGGGATGTTTGAGGTGTAATATTCAATTTCTGCCATGAATTCTGCTTTGTGATGAATCCTGATCTCAGTTATGTCTCTCCTTTTATAAAAGTACCCAAATGGACATAAACATTGAATTCAGCCATTTAAAAAACTTTATTGACTTGGAATAACACAAACTGGGGATTAGAGTAATTTAAAAAACTCTTATTTGGCTCCACAAGTTGAGGATTATGATCTTGCTGAAGATCATAGACTCAGACCATTCACCCACATATGCATACATGCATCATGAGAGTTTTTCTATTTGTATGTTAGCATAGAAGTTGAAGGAAATGATTCTCAACATGCCATTAAGTGTATTTACAATGAACACTAATTATGAATTTGTTAGTTAATGTAATTTTTATATGGTGAAATTTAGCAAACTGTACCAAATAAATCTACACATCTTCCTTGACCTGAAAATAATGTTTTTGGGAAATACTAAAAACAATCAGACAAGTATACCAAAATTTATGCATAAGAATATTCATGACAATATTGCCTATAACAGAAATAATGAAGTTAATCTAAATAGCTAATAAAAAGAGATAATATAATTGATTACATCCATACATTGAATACTAGTCAGTCTTTAAAAAGAATTAGGTAATGTGAGTCAGCATGGCACAATGGTTGAGCATCAACCTATGAACCAGGAGGTCACAGTTCGATTCTAGATCAGGGTACATGCCTAAGCTTTGGGCTTGATCCCCAGTAGGAGGCATGCAGGAGACAGCCAATCAATGTCTCTATCCCTCTATTCTTTTCCCTTTCTCTCTCTCTAACATCCATAAAAACATATTTAAAAAATTAGATAAATCTTGATTTATTAGACATAGTGGATTATTGACAATATATTGATAAATTATGGGAAAATATAATATGATTGATTTTTTTTTGTCCCAGAGTGTCAGTATATATGTTAATATTTGTATAAGGTAGAGTCTATAAGAAAAGACCCTAGAAAGTATTTGTTACTAGACTAATGGTCCAGTGCATGAATTTGTGCACATTGGAAGAAAATTAATTAGAAGGTGGTGGAAGGGGTGGACTGGGCAAGACGGGCCAGACATGCCCTGGAGCCAACCTCCCATGGTCCCTCCCAGGCCAGCCACACCTGGGGTGGCACCATGGCTTGAAAAGCATCTGTGGAGTGAGCAGGGTTCCTCCGGCAGGTGGGGTCCCTCAGCCGGGTCTGCGAGGTTCAGGCCAAAACCAAGTCTCTGACATCCCCTGAGGGGTCCTGGAGTGAGAGAGGGCTGTCGTACATACAGGGTGTAGAATGCAAATGTAAGTGTGCAGTAAACCAGATTAGGGCTCGACAGTGCCCCAGCGACAAGGAAACCCAAAGCTACAGGTGGAATCTCCAGGCCCTGGGAGGAACCTGGTTCCCTCCTCTCTGGTTTCAGGGTGCATCACCCGAGAACTGCCAAATCACTGAAACTTGGCAGCTCCTGTGTTGAGCATCTTCCTCCTGGTGGTCAGTGTGCATCATAGCAACCGGTCAGACAATGGAAAGGACACTTAGAATATTAGCCTTTTATAAATATAGTGAGATTTAAGATGACTTGATTTTTTTCTCTTTATTCCACTTTGTATTTTCAAATTTTTCTATGATGGACATGGAATGTTTAATAATTTCTTTAAAAATGTTTTTAATTGTAAACTCTAAACAAGCCAATTGCAAGAACTACATTTATAAGATAGTCAAATGCATAAAAATTAAATTATTTGTATTGCTTTTAGCAGGATTTCTCAACAGTTTTTAAAATATATATATTTTATTTTTTACAGAGATGAAGGGAGAGGAAGAGAGTTAGAAACATCGATGAGAGAGAAACATCAGAAACAATGATCAGCTTCCTCCTGCACACCCCCTACTGGGGATATGTCTATAATCAAGATACGTGCCCTTGACTGGAATCAAACCTGGGACCCCTCAGTCCACAGGCCGATGCTCTATTCACTGAGCCAAACCAGTTTCGGCTCAACAGTTTAATTATTGACATTTTGGACAAAATAATTCTATGTTGTGGGGCTATGCTGTGCATTGTGAGATATTTAGCAGCATCCCTGGTCTCAGATCACCTGAAGCAAATAACAGCCCTTGGTTGTGACAACCAAATCTATCTCCAGACATTGACCAATGCCCCCTGAATGGCAAAACAAACCTGCCATTGAGAACCACTGATTTATAGTTATTGCTTCTTTCACTGATGCCACTCTTTTTTTTAATTGTTATTGTTGAAAGTATTACAGATGTCCTATTTTTTCCCCTATTGACTCCCTCCATCCTGCTCTTCCCCTCCCAGAAACATTACATGATCTCATATGTAGATTCTAATGATGCCATTCTTAATTCATGGGTAGACCAATTATTTTCTCTCACATGTTCATCCTTCTTATAAAATTTTGTTTTTTCATGTCTCCATCTTGGAAGAGATGCTGTATTTTCATTTTCTCAGAGAAAGCCTCAATTCAGAGATTTCCGTGACTGGTTTAGATCACAGACTCTGAAAGGATTATCTATTAATGAAGTCACCACAGATAATTGCTCAAATCACAGCTATCAAAGAAGGACATGAAGCCCCATACCTACAGATTTTAGACCTCAACTTTACCTTAACAAAACAAAGAACAAGAGAATGTTCAGCCAGATCATTTTATAACTCCCAAAGTTTAAAAATATTTAGTCCAACTAGAGACATATTCTTATTTTTAGTAATTAGGCTGACTCTAGTAAATGCATGATTCTTAGGTTCAGAAGACATGACTTTCAGTTTTGAATCTGCCACTTACCTGTTAACACAACCCTGGACAAGTCTTTTAACCTCTTTAAGTTGAAGTTTGTCATTTGAGAACAAGGATCATTTAACAGCCTTACTTAATTACATGATTATAATAAATAATGAGTGCACTTATGGCTTGAAAGTGCTGTGTAAACTGCCAAGGACTCCATACCCATTGGGAATTCATTTCTCATGGAGATAGCTGAAGTTGCTATGGCAACATTTTGGTTTGTAATGTTCCAAAAACAATGCTTACTATATACATGTCATCTATTTACACCTAGAAAGCAAATAGGGATAGTTAAGTTAATAATTCATCTTGAATTGTTTTCTTTTAAACTTGTGCTTTTTGAATGTCTCTGTATCTCTTTGTCAAGATTTCAAAGTAAAAATTAAGTAATTTAATTTGATAGTAAAAATTAAGTAAATCTTAGAAGCTGATAGATATGAAATATAAAGCTAAAGAGAATAAAAGTATGAGAGAGTAAAATAGAAGTAAATTCTTGAAAAAATGAGTACAGAAATTAGAAAACACATGTTTGAGCTCATTTCAAGAATTATCAGTGTGAGATTTCCTCTGATGGTTGTTTTCTCTGCTTTATTCAACCCTGTTAAAATGAATCAACCAATGGGGCTTCTGCCATATCCCCCAGGAGCCTCTGCTACACTGTCATATAACTAAACATTAGCATATCTTTTTCTGATTACTGTCTCACAGCTTCTCTCCAAAACATCCCCTGTGGATTTCAGAAAATTATTGCAAACTAGCATCTGAATAAGACTGGGAGATATGCCAACTCCTTTGCCTGATAACTACTATGCCTGCTAAGTTCAAGATTGTACATCGACAATGTTAAGAAAGCAATAATAAAATTACTAAAAAACACATACCGACCACTTGATTTTAGTTCCCTTTATTCTTACTTTTCAGTTCTTCAATATTAAGAAATAAGGTCAAAATTCTCAGATATTATGCCTGAATAGAAGATGATAATAAATAGTTGAGTAAAATGTGGGGTGAGCAAGTGTGTGTGTATGTGCATTAAACAATCACTCAAAAAAGACAAAGTGGTCCCAACATGGAATACATGTGTAAACTAATATTAATTTGTTATCCGTCATATGAAAGGTGATACCACAAATCCTCTGATTAGCAAGAAAAATATTTTCAAATTATTTTCTAGGGATGGGGAGTGAATTTGGGATTAACTACCTTTGTTTAGTTTCTTTAGTCTTCATGGGGAATAACACATTTGAGAAATGACTGCTCAGTGGAGTCTTAGAGCAAGAAACAACTTAGAGTCAATAGCTATTAACTTACTTGTTAACATGACCCTATACAGACTTAGAAGGGAGTTAACATGGCACAGCAAACCTCAATTTGTCTAGGGAAATGTCTGGATCAGTGTTGGATAGCTGAGATATCAGCTGAAGAGGCACGTACCTATATAGGCATTCAGCAATCAGTTGAAATTGACAATGCCATGTCCAGGAAAGAAATACATGGTAAAAATAGATATGAACTTGATTACTCATTTTAGTTGGAAATGAGGGGGTGAGATGACTAAGGTCAAGGAGCAAGCATATGAAATCGTCAAATTTGTTATAGTGGTTATTTATTTATTTACTTGAGGCCCGGTGCACATAATTCATGCACTGGGAGGGTGTCCCTGAGCCCAGCCTACATCCTCTCCAACCTGGGACCTCTCAGGGGATGTCTGACTTCAAGTTTAAGTTGGACATCCCTCTCACAATCTGGGACCACTGGCTTCAAACTGCTCACCTGCCTGCCTGATTGCCCCCCAACTGCTCCTCTACTGGCTTAATTGCCCCCAACTACTTTCCCCTGCTGACCTGATCACCCCCAAGGCTTTTATTAGTATACTAATTTATTAGTATAGATATGACCCTTCACAGAAAATTTTACTAACCCTGCTTTACAATAAGGGCTTGACAATTGAATCATTGGAATCAGACACCAAGTTTTCCTTTATTTGAATAGTGGAGGGAATAATTATTTCATCTTTAAGTTGCCCTGAAATTAAAATTAGATAATGACTTAGAAAAGTATAAAAGCACCAAAAGACAACTATCTTTTTCATGTACTGAAAAGACAATAAAGTGGTAAAATGGAAAGCACTATTTTTTATTCTCCCCCTTCCTTCCTTTACAGCCTTTATTTAAACTTTGAAATATAAAATTTCACTCCAATTTTCATTTCTTTACTTTCAATATTACTTTGTATTGGTTTCAGGTTTTAGGGAATAATGGTTAGATAATTATATACTTTACAAAGTGTTTCCTTATATTTCCAGTACCCACCTGGCATCATACCATCATTACAACACTATTGACTAGATTCCCTATTTAAGTGACAATGAGTTTACAGGTTCCTTCCAGTCTTTCTTTTGTGTTGTTTGCCTTTACTTTTCTTCTAACTTCCTCATCTCTTTCCTTATATAGTATCTCAATTGGCCATCAAAGCTGAGTGAAGGCACTGGAACACGCTTAATCCATTACAGACCAGGAAACTGTGGCCAATTCCAGTTGGCTGTGGAACTTAACTCAGTGCACAGGAACCCTCAGAGCCATGCTCTCTGCCCTTCCTAAGGGGCAGGCAGCCGCTGGGCAAACAGAACAAACTTTCCTGTCAGGCTTCTGAGCCTCTTTCTCAAGGACCTTTTCATTGCAGACGCTCTGCATTCTTTCCTCTCCAGGGTGCCCTGTCCCCATTCTTTACTGTCACTCTGCCTCCCGCCCCTCCACCCCCCCCCCCCATCTCCGGAGCAGGTGGAAGGCTTCCCACTCACCACCAAGGCATGCTCTGCTGTGGGGCAGGGCGGCGTGAGCGTGCTTTTGGGTCAAGGTGGGAGCAGGAGTTGCCGCATCTGCAGTGTGAAGGCCGCTTGGGCGAGGCCGAGGCAGGCTAGCACTGGGAGCTTCTCTGAATCAAGTCAGTCAGTCCAGTACTCTGGAGTGCGGCACCCCTCCACTGAGGTAACACCACCCCTCAACCCCCACCTCAGAGCTGTGGGTCCTTGCCACCCCCCCTTCCTTCCATGCCCCTTGATCCCTGGCCTAGCCCACCCACATCTTGGGGCCACTGCAGAGAGAGAACCTCTCTTTGCAGTGAGGCAGATCCCTGCCCTTGGTCTCCTTAAAGCTGTAAATCTGTGGCCTGAGGCCTGGTCTGGGTCTCTCATGGCCCAGCCGCACCTCCCTGGACAGCAATGTTCCTGGGGCATCACGTGAGTGGCTAGGTAGGCAGGCCATACCTCACTAGGGCCCCAAGGGAGTGGCTAGGCTAGCTGGCCATGCCTGCCCTAGGATGTGATGTTCCTGGGGCCCCATGGGAGTGGCTAAGCAGGCCCAGCCGCTCCTCCCCGGGTCTGTGATGTTCCCAGAGCCCCCCAGGTGTGGCTAGGCAGGCCACTGCCCCTCCTGCAGCCTGCGATGGACCTGGTCCCTTCAGGTGGAGTCTGGTGCTGCCCACTTCCTCCCTCCCTGGCCAGATGGAGTGGTACCTTGTGGACAGTTTCTGGCTCTGGCCTTCCTTGCCCAGATGGACCCAACACCCCCAGGAGCTGGCCATGGTGATGCCTGCCCTGCCACGTATGCAAATTAATTTCCATCTTTGTTGGGTTAATGTGCATAATCACTCTAATTGGCTGTGGGGGTAGCAAAGGTCCGGTCAATTTACATGTTTCTCTATTATTAGGTAAGATTTATTTATTTATTTATTTATTTAGTTAGTTAGTTAGTTAGTTATCTGTCATTTACTTTAGGTCTTAAACTCTGTGAAAGTCAAGTCTTCCATAATCTAGTTCACCTTTGTACTCTAGTGCCTTGAACATGGTGTCCTTGAATGACACACAGCAGTAGAGCTTATTCATAAATTAACATAGAAATGAACTTTTGTTGTCATCATTTTTTCTTTTACCTACTCTATCCCAAGCACTCAACTTTGCATAAAAACAACACCTTCTTTTTTTACTCATATTTCATTAGCATGGTTAATATTTAATATAATGTTATAATTACAATAAATTGGAGAACAAAGATTGATGACCCTTGATAATAGAATTGTTAAACCAGACAGACCACATTTAGTGTGTACGATTGCCAGTCACTATGTTTTACTGAAGGCATAAAGAGTATTAGTTAAAGCATAAAATTGGTTAAATACATATTGGTTAAGAGGATTCACATAGCCCCATTGGCCTGGATTGGCTTACATGCCCATCCTTGACAATCCTGGTGGCCAAAGGAATATATTGCAGATGACATTACATGATCCTCAACAGTGATTTTCAGCGACCTCTATTTCCTTTGACTTCTTCCCATGCTTCTCATGATATAAGCACAATAAACCAGATAATTGATTTTTCTATTCCTTATAACTAAGGATAGCCACGTGATATAGTTGTGACTATTGAGATACAAATAAAATCTACTGAAGGATTTCTGGGAACTGTTTTTCTCCAGGATAAAAGGTGAGGTGAGTATGCAAAGAGTGTGTTTTTTCATTCCACCCTATTATGTTCTCTTCCTTCTTGCTGTAGATGCAGTCATGTAACTATGATGGAAAAGCCAAGAGAGTCTTATAGACATCTATACAACAGCTTGAAATTATGAAGCTTCTAAAATAACTTGGAATTCATTATTTAATTGGCTTGTCACTTTTAGTTGGTTACCTCTTACTTGTAGATAAATACTTCCTTACTGATGGAGAATGGAATAAACTGATAGACTAGATGAAGGCTAGTTCTATCTTTCAGACATAGAATATTTATTGGTTGAAGAGTCATAGACTGAGGATGGGGGAGGGTTGTTTACCCAAAGAAAACAAAGAAGCTGTTATTCTTTTTTAAATAGGAAATTTATTTTAGACCAAAATAACAGAAGTCAATCTCATATGGCTATCAATACACTCTTTTTTTTTGTTTGTTTCTTTTTTTTTTTAAATAAATCTTTATTGTTCATATTATTACAAATGTTCCTCATTCCCCCCCCCCCCATTGCTCCCCTACACCAAGTTTCCATTCAATTCCCTTTCCCCATCCCCCATTGTCCTCATCCATAGGTGCAGTTTATGTTCAGTCTCTTCCCGCCCCGCTCCACTCCCCCTTTTCCCCAAGAATCATCAGTCCACTCCCCTTCCATACCTCTGATTCTATTATATTCACCAGTTAATATTGTTCATCAGGATTTTTACTTCCCTTGGTTTTTAGACTCACTTGTTGATAGTTACGTGTTTGTTCATAATTTTTATATTTATTTTCTTCCTCTTCCTAAAGAACCTCTTTTAGCAATTCATATAATTCTGGCTTGGCAGTGATGAATTCCTTTAGTTTAAATTTATTTGTGAAGCTCTTTATCTGGCCTTCGATTCTGAGTGATAGCTTTGCTGGGTAGAGTATTTTTGGCTGTAGGTTCTTGTTATTCATCACCTTGAATATTTCTTGCCATTCCCGTCTGGCCTGCATGGTTTCTGTTGAGAAATCAGCTGACAGTCGTATGGGTGCCCCTTTATAGGTAACTACCTGCTTTTGTCTTGCTGCTTTTAATATTCTCTCTTTGTCTTTAGCTCTTGGAATTTTAATTATGATGTGTCTTGGTGTGGTTCTTTTTGGATTCCTTTTGTTTGGGGTTCTGTGTGCTTCCTGGACGTGTAAGTCTATTTCTTTCACCAGGTGGGGGAAGTTTTCTGTCACTATTTCTTTCAATATGTTTTCGGTATCTTGCTCTCTGTCATCTTCTGGGATGCCCATAATTCTGATGTTGGTTCGCTTGAAGTTGTCCCAGAGGTTTCTTACATTATCTTCAACTTTCTGGATTCTCTTGTCTTCTTGCTTCTGTGGAGGAGTGTCCTCTGGCTCTTTGTGTTCCAAATCTTGGACTTGATTCTTGCAATCTTCCAATCTGTTTTTAGGACTCTGTATAATATTATTTATTTCAGAGATTGTATTCTTTATTTCTAGTTGACCCTTCATTATTTCTTGTTGATCCCTTATCATATCCTCATAGGTCTCATTTATTTTATCGGCCTTTTCTAAGAGATTATTGAACAACCTTATAAGCGTGGCTTTGAACTCTATGTCCAGTCGCTTTTTGTCCTCCATTTCTTTCGTTTGTGATCTGTTTCCTAGTTTCGGCATTTTCGCTGCTTCCCTGAGTTGTTAGGTTGGGAGGATCAGCTGTGTTTATGCCAGGAAACAACCTTATTCCACTAGTCTTGGAAACCTGCAAAAGCCTCTCTGAGTTCAGCTTGGATGGGGCAGAGTTTCAGGGTGGAGCCTACAGCATTGGCTTCCGGTTAGCCCCGCCCTCGGAGGTTCCTGAGTCTCAGTGTTCCTCAGTGTCCTTTGGTACTCGCTGCAAGCACCTCTGAGAGAAAGGCACTCTAGAGTTTTGCCCGCTACCAGACAGTGTAGTCTTTCCCCCAACAAGCCCACAACTGGGGTTCAGAGCAGTTGGAAGTGGGGTTAAGAACAGTCCGGAGCTTATGTCTCCTTCCTGCTAGGGCGATCTCGCGGCCCAATCAACCGTCTGTCCTCTGTGCACGCAAATGTGCGCGACTCTGGAGCTCTGCCTTTCGCCAGCTTCTGGCTCCCCTTAGCTTCTGCCTTACAGCCCAGATTCTCCCTGTATGAGGCTGGGACCCCAGGGTCTTGCCCAGGACTGGGGTTCAGTGCAGTCAGAACTGGGGCTCAGCACAGTCCTGAGCTTTTGAGTCCTTCCCGCTGGGGCAATTCAGCAGCTCAGTGAACAGTCCGTCCTCTGCGCGCAATGTGCGCGACTCTGGTGCTCTGCCTTTTCGCCGCTCCGCTGACTTCCGCCTTACAGCCCAGATTCCCTCTGTATGAGCCTGGGACCCCCGGGGTCTCACCCAGGACTGGGGTTCAGTGCAGTCAGAGTTGGGGTTCAGCACAGTCCGGAGCTTTTATCTCCTTCCCGCTGGGGAACGCCAGCCAGGCACTCAGCCGCCCCTCCTCTCAGGCTCAGTCCTCTCCCAGCGCGCGCATGGTGCCTCAGTACCTTAGGCTTTTAGAGCTCCTCTGGTTTTCCTTCTGGTTTTCTCTTTCCTTCTAGTTGTAGAATTTCCAGTCAGTCAACTTTCCTGTAGTTCTGGATAGTGTCCGCTCTATATTTTAGTTGTATTTTTTGAAATTGTTGAGTGCGGCTGCAGTTAGGCTTTTACCTCTGCCGCCATCTTGTTGTCTCTCAATACACTCTTCTTTTGTAAAGTTATTTTTTATTTTTTAAATATGAATAGGGATTTATTATTTCCTTTTATTTATTTTTTATTGAATTTATTGGGATGATATTGGTTCACAAAACTATACAGGCTTCCAGTGTACAGCTCAATAAAACCTAATGGTCACACTGTATCATGTGCCCAATGCCCCAAGCAGGCCTCATTTTACCCTTCATTGCCCCCCTCTACCTTTTTTCCACCCCCCCCCCCTTTACCTCTAGCTGTCACACACTACTGATGTCTGTGTCTATGTCTGTGTCACCACACCAGCATTGTCTATATATATATGTGTGTTTTTTGGTTAATCCCTTCACCTTCTTTCATCCAGCCCCCCTCACTCCCTCTGACAGCTGTCAGTTTGTTCCATGTATCTGTGCCTCTGCTTCTATTTTTTAATTTTCTTAAATGGACTTTAAGGAAAATTACAAATGTTAAGTGTTGTTTCTAGGGAACACTGGGCCATTTAAACTCCACCACTCTGTGTTCCTAAGTCCTACTTATGTTTCCGTTTCTTTCCCCTCTTTTTCTAAGATGCTAGTCACCTGTAAATTAGAAATCTATGAGGAGTAGAAAGATAAGGGGATTTGAGCTATAGTGAAAATTAAACTGTCAAAAGAAGAATGCCAGTCACTTTAAGTCACTGTCTGAAGTCAGCCTGCCTATCTCTTTCCTGGTGTCTTTGTAAGACAGCTCTTGTTAAAGGTGTATGTCATGTCAGTCAAACACCATAGGTGGTGTTTGGAGTTTGAGGTATTGACAATAGTTATTTGCTTTTATATCACATAATCCCATATCAAAGGAATGTGGTAGATACAGATTTCTCTTGAAAGAAAAGGGACACAAATGATGGATGAAAAATTTAGAATGATAATCAGTACTACCTATCATTTCCCAACTTAGCAAATGGACAATAGGTTTAAAAAAATTATTTTTCCTTTATTGAGCACAAGATCATTTTCATGACTAACTTTATTTAAAAAAATGTAGCTTTGCAGCTCAGTAAAAAAAAAGTGCATATCTTTCAAAGTTTCAAGTCAGTAAAAGTTACTGAGAATCTACTAATTTAAGGGCATAATTTAAGACACTGTGAAGGGCCATGTGAAAAGAATCCCTGCCCTTATGTGGCTCACAATAAGGGTGAAGGTGGGGAAGAAGTCAGCAAGGTAATTTAATAATTGTAATTCAAGGAAATAAAACAGAGTAGAGGAAGAAAATATTATAGGAGGCCTTAACTAACATTTGGTTACAGGGTAAGGGAATAGTCAGGATAGGGATGATAATTAATATAACATTTTTTTTCAGGACTGTGAAATGAACTCCTTGTTAAGACAAAAACACCTGTGTGTTAGGCCCAAACAATTAGGAAAAAAATCACATTTACTAATTCTTGAAAAATTAATACCTGGAAAATTTTACTTTTATTAACTCAGATTCATCTGTAAGATGAACAGTGTTTTATTGATGATCCTATTAACCTGAAGTATTTTGTTTCTTTTTTATTTAGTGTTAAAATAATTACATAATGTGTATTTAAGTCTAAGAAATTAAGTTAAATACAAAAGGAAAATGGAGTGGCAGATACTTTTATAAGTAATTATGATATGTAATTACTTATAAATTTTTAGTGTAAGAAAGCTCTGAGAATAGGAATCATTAATGCACTCTCAAGATTGTATTCATTACTTTTTGCTTCTGCCTCATTTAAAAAGTGATTTTAGAGTGTAACAAATCTAAAGTATATCAATGTTTTTAAGAATAACTTTAATTTGTTGATTTATATGAATTAAAAGACATTAAAATATTCTACAAAATCCAAACTATTAAGCCATAAAATATTCCAAGACAAGTAGAAAAAAAATATGTTGGTTTTATTGGACTTATTTTTTAGAGTTCTGTTTACAGTATTAAATCATGACTATATTGAGTATTTGTTCAAATGACCTCCATTTGTACTTGGTGATATCAAGAATGGAGTGAGACTAAGAAAAGCACAGGTGGGCAGTACTGGTTCCTGGAAGACCAAAAAGCCTACTGATAATAAACAATAAATATTGACTGTAGGGATTAATTAAGCACTGAACACATTTTTGAAGTTATACTAGGGATGATCATGGAATAAATTTAAGTTAATTCATAATTATTTTGAGAATTGGGCAATGTGTAGGAAAAAGAGAGCTAATTTTTTTCAAAGAACAGTTTTAAGATTTTTCTCAATATCCTATTGAAAGAAAAACAAAACAAAGCTAACAGGTAAAGCAGATTATCAGACTAAGGAAAGAAGGTAAAGCACATAGCAATATTTAAGAATATTTCAAAACGTATATTTCAAAAATTAGAAAAGTAAAAAGAAGAAAGATATACATACATACATATATATATATATATATATATATATATATATATATCTGCTTTGCAAACATCTTTATTCATCATTATCTCTTCTTCAGCCTAGGACATTTATTCAATCAGTGAATGCTTACTTTGCTCTACACCCCATGTTTGATGTACACACACACACACACACACACACACACACACACACTTAAACTTTATGATAATCCTAGGGCATATACTATGATTCCTTTTTGACAAATGCAAAAGTTGATGTATATAGATATTTAATAAAGAAATAAAATGTTAAAGTAGAAGCTTTGGTTTAGACAATAAAGTGATGTGTTATAGGTGGTCTCAAATCCTTGATGAATCTTAAATCTGTCATAAATATACTATATAATAAAAGAGTAATATGCAAATTGATCATCACCCCAACACACAAGATGGCTGCCTCCATGTGGTAAAAAATCCTGCCCCCATGTGGACACAAGATGGCCACCACAAGATGACCAGCAGGGGAGGGCAATTGGGAGGGACCAGGCCTGTAAGGGAGGGCAGTTGGAGGCAATCAACCCTGCAGGGGAGGGCAGTTAGGGGTGACCAGGCTGGCAGAGGAGGGAAGTTGGGGGCAAACAGGCTGGCAGGGGAGCAGTTAGACATCAATCAGGCTGGCATGGGAGTGGTTAGGATGTGATCAGGCTGGCAGGCAGAACGGTTAGGGGCAGGCAGATAGGCAAGCAGTTGGGAGCCAGCAGTCCTGGATTGTGAGAGGGATGTCCGACTGCCCATTTAGGCCTAATCCTGGACATGTCTTGAGGGGTCCAAGATTGGAGAGGGTGCAGGCTGGGCTGAGGGACACTATCATCACCTTCCCCCTGGGCACGAATTTCGTGCACCAGACCTCTAGTGGAAGTTATAAAAGGGGTTGGGTCATTGGAGATGGGAAAGGATGGTTTTGATGATGATGTTCTTGGAAAGAGCTGTAAGTCTCAAAGGGTCAGAGAAAAATGATTAGGGAATGAGGAGAAGAGGTGGCTGGAGAGAAGGCTTGGGACCAGTTCACACTGATATTCCATTACTTTTCACAACAAGATGACATATTTACAAGTTCCCTTTTGCTACTCTGTGGAGAATGCAACCAAAAGAGGGAGAAGGGTGAGTGGTTAGGAAGTGGTGGCTGTGGTCCTGCTGAGAGCTGATGGTCTGCACTGGAGAGTGACAGCTGTAATGATGGGCTCAATATATATTTTATGCAAAGAATCACCAGAATGAGTTTATAGAGTAGATGTGGAGGTAAGAAAAAAGTACATTTTAAAAATATATTTTTCATTGATTTCTTACAGAGAGGAAGAGAGAGAGATAGAAAGTTAGAAACATTGATCAGTTGCCTCCTGCACACCCCCTATCAGGGATGTGCCCACAACCAAGTACTTGCCCTTGACCGAAATCGAACCTGGGACCTACTGAGCCAAACCGGTTTCGGCCATTTAAAAAAAAAATTTAATTTAGAGGAGTAGACAATCATTCTGAATCTTTTGGGTGGTTTGAACAAATAGCATATTTAGGTTCAATCAATTACCAACATCAATTCAGATAAATGTATTTAATGTTCATTTATTAGATAATTAAAAGAGAAATTTTAAAGGAAATTTTCCTTGAAATTCTAAAAATGCATATACAAGTCAGGCCCTGCCATTCACCCCTGGTGGTATATAAATAAATGTCATTAGGGGAAATGAATCTTTTGATTGCTGGAATTGCCCACCAAATATGACATTCTTAGCTTTGGAGAAATTATAAATATAATTTTCTAAAATATAGTTTAGAAAGAATGTTTTTGTGTGCATCTTTTGCAAATAAGGAAAATCGGTACCAAGACCAATGGCACTCACACAGCTTATTGGTTGTCAAATGGAAACTAGAGCTCATCAATCCAGACTCCATCAAATCTTTTCCCATCATCATCAACATTCAAAATGACAGTGACAAAACTTGTCAGATGTCAAAGTAAAGAGGACTACAGTATTGTTCGGCCAGGATCCAGAATCCTAGAGGTCAAAATTATGGAGACAAGAAAAAAATATTTAGGCTTATAGGATGGAATGAAGTATGATTAGAAAGATAGGGATGCCTGTTAATACCACTGGGCAATACATTCTCGTGCTGGAATTCACCAATTGCATCCAAATTGTTTACTCTGTGAAAGAAACTCTAAGAATTTGTTACCCTGCTAATTTACCCCTGCATGACTTTCCTCTTTTATCTTTCTTGCTAAATTTAACAACATAACTTACACTAACTTACCCTTGGCATTAGGTCAGTGCTCTGAGTCCTTCCTGAATGGTTTCTTCCCAATGAGACACTGCCAGAGGGCATTTTACTAGTCAGAGCTGAATGATTTCTTTCTTCCCTGAATAATCAGACTTCCTACTCATGTTTCCCTTCATGGTATACTTAGAAGGTGCATTTTTACATACATTAAAAATTATATATATATTAGAGGCCTGGTGTATGAAATTTGTACATGGGGGATTGTGTGTCCCTCAGCCCAGCCTGCACCCTCTCCAATATTCGTATACAACATATTTATACAACTTACAGTAGAAGCAAGAAATAGCAAACAATCAGGGAAAAGTTTTTCCTTACTGTTTGACTTCTTTTCCTTCCTCCCTTCTCCCCTCCCACCTTCTACTCTTCTCCCCTTCCTCCTCTTCCTCTCCCTTATCCTCCTTGTTTAATTCCAGGACAAGATTTTCCAGATGTCCTCCTGGAGACTTCGTCTTATGTTTCTTGGCCAGAACTGGCCACCTCTATACACTGTAGACAAGTGATATCTACTTTAATCTAGTACCTCCCAGACTTTCCATTATTTTTAGAACGGAGATAAGCAGATAAGCCTGTTAAATTATTACGGCCTTAGAAAGGAGTCTGGAGCAATCAGAGCCTCTAAGGGTTATTCATTCCTAAGGGAAGTAACATAATTTTATGTGTGTTTTAATGAGATGCCTCTGAGTACTAGATGATGAATATTTGGAAGGCACAAAAGTGGTAGATAAGATAGGAGGCATTTTCAGATGTTCAGGTGAGAATATAAGGTGACCTACACTAAAGTAATAGAAGAAATTAGAAAAGAGGTAGCAGAACCCTAGGAAGACAGAGCAAGAATAGAGCTCTGTTCATTTTGCATCCGTCTGTGAACTAGAGATGGACAGAGACTGCCAAACTCTATTATTAGGGAAGAGCAGAGAGGGATGGCCTATTGTCCTCACTCTCTTTATTTTCCTTTTATTTTATGCAATGAGATGCTGTAAAAGCAAACCAAATAAAATCAAAACAAGACAGTTGCTTTTCCTTTGCATCAGAGACAGTTTTGAAGTTTTTTTAGAAAATTAAAAAAAAATATTTGATTTAACTGAAGTCCAGGACTTATCACCAAGTGTTAGGACTTGTTTGCTCCTGTGTCTTTCCTCGGTGCTTTTTCTTGCCCATTGCTCTCCCTTGCATGTGGCACCTTCACAAAGCCTTTCTGAGACTCGTCACTCGGTGGTGTCCGGAGTGAAGCAGTTGGAACAGCAGCTGCATCTGCTATGACAGAACGTGTGAAAACCAGTTCGGCAGGGAGCACACTCTTACTACTTCCCCAGTGACTTTATAGGAATAGGAGAACTGCCTGTGCAAAAATGGCAGCGTGTTGTAAATCTCTGCTCCCTGCGTGTCTTAAATATCTGTGTCAACTGTGCTGAATTTATTGACAAAACCCTCACTGTTCTCCCTGACGGCGGTACGGAAACTTGAGAGCTACAGATGGGCAAGCTGTGTTGGGTTCTGTCTTGCACATCAGCAACAGAATTGCCCCTTAGTTCACCTTCGTAATCTTTATAGTTGATGGGGGAAAAAAATCGTGGCTTTAGCTACCAAGGGGAAGCCTGAAGCATTAGCAATGTAAGCATTTTACTTAATGGCATTTACTCAGAAGAGTGAAATAGCTGTGTGGTTATGGAATTCTTTTAGGGTTACTTCTTTACTCTTTGTAAGAATAGAAAGTTTTGTGTTGTATTTCAGAAGGCATAGAAATAATTCAGAACTTCAAAGCTGGATAAAGCTTCAAGAAAGCGTTCAGACTGTTCCTCTGGCCAACCTGAACTCCAGGAAACCCATAGCGGGATAATGAATTATTGTTCATCCTTATCAATAAGATTATTGAGTATCTGTCCTGAATATTTATTACCCATGAATTTGATGTTGTTTTTTTTAACCTTAGCTAAAATTTACACACAGTAGCTTAAGTGAACAATTTAATGTGTTTTGTAAAATGAATGTACTTAATCTCAACTTTCCAGTCAAGGGATAAAATATTTTCCTCACTCCAAATGCTCCCTTCCAGCCCTTAGCCCATCTCCACCTGCAGAGACAACTATTTTTGTGTTTTCTATCACTATAAATTAGTTTCAGTTTTTGAACTTCATATGATTCATATATATTCTTTCATGTTTGTTTCCTTTTATTCAACATAATATTTTTATGTCATGCAGTTATTGCGTGTGAGCAGTTGACTCATTTTTATGAGCTGAGTGGTGATTTCTTGTATAAGTAGAATCCAATTTGTTTACCCTTACCTTTGTTTACATATTTTTACTATTAGAAATCAAGCTGTAATATTTTTGGAGGGTATGTTTTTATTTCTCTTGGGTAAATACTTAAGAGTGGAATTATTGGGTCATGATGTAGCTATACAATCAATTTATAAAAAACTAACAAACAATTTCCAAGTGGTTGTAACATTGATACCATCTCTCAAATGTTTGGAGAGTTTCTATTGCCCTGAATGGGCACCAACATTTGGTGGTGGTGGCAGTTTTTTTTAAATTTCACTAATCTATTAAGTATGAAGTGGTATCTATTTGTGAATTTAATTTCTCTGAGGAATAATTATGTTGATTCATTTTGATGTGCTTAATAACCATTCCTATATCTTTTGTAAAGTATCTATTTTTATCTTTTGGTAATTTTTATTATAAAAGCTAATATTTTGTAAGAGATTTTTATATACACTGAATTCAAGTTCTTTGTATTGCTTAAAGTTTGCTTTTAATTTTCTTAGTGTCTCTTAGTGGATGAAAGTTTTAAATTGTAAGTCCAATTTATCTATTTTTTTTTCTCCTGTGAGTAATTAACCCATATAATTCAATATTTCAAGTTACTGTTCCTGGTGCTATTTATTTTTATATAAGAATAAAATTCCTGCCCAGCCAGCATGGATCTGTGGTTGAACGTAAACCTATGAACCAGGAGGTCACTGTTTGATTCCTGGTCAGGGCACAGACCTGGGTTGTGGGCTCCATCTCCAGAGTGGGGTGTGCAGGAGGCAGCCAATCAATGATTCTCTCATTACTGATGTTTCTCTCTCTCCTTCCCTCTCTCCCTTCCTATCGGAAATCAATAAAAATATATTAAAAAAAGAATACGATTCCAAATTATGTTTAATTGACCTAGCCAGAAACCTTTCTTTATTAGCAAAAACATTTTATGATACTTCTCTAATTAGAAAAAGAAGACAATAAACTTATTTTTTAGCATCATAAATTCATAGAAAGTCACATACAGCTACAAATAGCAACGCTGTATAAAGCACAATCCAAATATTAATCTCCATTCAAATTCAAAAGAACAGAAGGAAAATTCCTACCTACAGAGGGGGAAAGATAACAACCAAAAATCTCAGAGCAGAGCAGAAAGAATGCAAATTGATGCTGTAACAGCCGAGCAAAAGGTTAGGGCTGCGTATGTAATAGACAGAGGTTTTGGCTTTAACAGCTAATGGGCCATTGAAGCCATTTAAGGAGTAGGTGACATGGCCCAGGGACCATGCAAGATTATGAGATGAGCCCAAACTGTACAAATTTGAAAATGTGAAGTGGGGACTAGAAAATTCTGCTTTGCTGAAGCTTATTCCTGTTGGGGAGTCTGATGTGGGGCAGGGATGGCGGCAGGGAGTGGGAAGGGGATACGGAGGGGGGGGGGGATCTCCCACAAACTAAAAGAAAATAGTGAAAAAAACTTAAACAATGACATTGAAATATAAGATGAGAAATTAACATAAAAATTGGCTGTTTGTGATGCTCCTGGCTATTTGGTGAAAGTAAATGCAGAATGTCTCCTTAGGGGATACTTCCCCAACTCAGAGGGAACAGTACTTCCACCCAACAAAACCACAACAACAGAAATGAAAGAAAACAAAAAGTCTCATTGTTTACAAAGTTTATAAAGTACATTCAGAAATGTTCCACAGGAGAAAGAGTAAGCAGGCATACTAAACAGGAGTTAAAATTTTCTCAAGACTAAGAACTTGAAACAAAAGAAAAATGTAAAAACATAAGTATAAATTGTGTGTTTAAATAATATGTAAACATATAGCCCACACACATAAATCATTATGAGATCATATATCACTATCACCAAAGAAATGAAAGAATTGAAAAAAAATCTAGAAATAAAATATGCCGTTTCAGTAGATTACTAGATTACTCTATTTGTGAGCTGAAAGATAGTACATTCTTAGGGTCATAGCAAAAATGTGATGAAGGGATGGAAAATATGAGAAAGAGATTAATCCATAGTGGGTAGAATAAAACATTTCAACATATATCTGACAGGTTTTCCAGAAAAATATAGAAAATGAAAAGAACTGATACTCTGAGATAATACCTGAAAATTTTCATGAATTATTAAAAAGCTAGAGTCCCAATGATAAAGGAGCATCAAATCTAAAGCAATGTATTTAAAGGCCATTGCATACATCACTGAAAATTTGAAAAACACCAAAGACAACAGAAAATTATAAAGTCCAATAGAAAGAACAGATGACTTACCTATAAAAAGAACCTCAGATTGAATATGCAAATTTCCACAAGAACACAAATTACCATGAAAACACAAAGTGATAGTTTATTTAAAGTGATGTTACCATGAAAGTGTTTACCCTGCAAAACTGTCATGTAAGAGGGAAATGAAATAAAGACGCACCAAAAAACACGAAGATAACCCACTGCATATTGAATTTCAGTGAAATAAGTAATTAAAAATATTGTACTCCCACATGAAAAAACAAAAGAGAAGACAGGACCTTGGCAGTGATACTGGTTAACTTCAAGTCAGTAATGTCTGTTAAATTTTCAGTGCAACCCACATAAGAATAGAAATACTAAATATATTTTCCAAATCAATAGAGGGGAATAAAAAAATAGATTAATCCAAGGCAGGAAGGAGAAAAAATAAGCAAAGAAAAATCATAGAAAAGAGAAGCTAGCTGGAGATATATATCCAAATGAGTAAAACAATCATAAGAAACAGATGAAACTCTCATTTAAAAACAGAGTACAGTGATTGAGGTACCCAAGCTTATTCCATCTTGTGGTTTTGCCATTTCTGGTTCTGGCTTTCAAGACCACTCTGCCGATCTGCCTCATGCCAGGGGTGAAGAATGAGGACCGTGCATGAGGAGACTTATAACCAGGCCGGAAGTGGCAAACATTACTTCCATCCTGGCCATACCTAACTGCAAAGGAGGCTGGGATATCTGTGGTCTTACTGTGAGTTTTGCAGGAAGAAAAAAAGTGTCTTGGTGGAATAATCTCCCAAATGCAAGGAAAACTTTCAAGTAAGTATTCCTGTGTCCTCACTGATGTCTGATATCCTGCTATTAAATCTCTTTAGAATGGTTCTTATCCTTGATGCCATATAAATTCCAGAAGTAGAAATTTGGGACATTCTTAGATATTTATTTCTTGCTATAAATTATTGCTTTTTAATTTGTGAACCATAACCTATTAGCAGGTTTGAAATCAATTTGATAAGTCAAAGATAAAAAAGGACAGAATAGAGTAAAAAATGTCACAGTAGATTACATAATGTACAAATAAGAATTCTTTTGTATAACTTTTGGTTCAATCATATAATATGTTAAATATATCATATTTATGTTATGCTACAAATGTATAAATAATTATATATCTTGTATATATTTTATATACAAAAGTTACATGCAATCTACCTATTTATACATACCTTATATGTGGGTTAAGTCTGCTATAATATGTATTTCTTCCTATGGTTGCATAAAAATGTACAACAGTAGTGTAACTAGTTCACTATATACCTTTTATACAAAGGTGGGACTTAAGGTGGATTTAGAGAATAAACCTATCTTATCTCACAATTTCTCTTGGGATTGTATGGGATGAGTGTGAGTATGCCCATTTAATTTCCAATATAACCTGACTTCTTTCCCCCTCTCTAGATAATGAGAGTAGGATAGGAAATTTGTGAAAAATCCTAAGAAATGATCACTTTTCTGCACAAGGCAAAGGATGAGTTGGCAGCAGAACTACACACTAAACTCTCAAGCTGTTTGCCTTCTGTCAGTATTGGGTAAATACTTAATTTTTTTTTTTTTTTTTAGAAAATTGTTGTTTCAAGAAGTATCAATATACATGCACAATATCAGTCCTGCCATCTAAAGTTCTTTATATAAGCAGGTGGTTTTGGACCTTGCCTGCAGCAATAGCCTTTGATCACTTAGGGGCTACTGATGTACCCTAGGCAGCTCCAGTTAAACAGCTCTCTGTAGTCATTTAAATATACACCTTTATACCACACCTTTAATCTTTTTCACTTATAATAGGCTCACAGTAGGAGAATATTTGAAAAGATTTTTCCCCCACAGTTATACTTCACCTTTTTCTTTCTGGGGACATTTGTAGTAGTTCTCCCCCCCCCCTCGCTGTATGAATATGAGATTATACATAGGGTTGAATATTTGATAAATACAATTATAGACTAACTTAGTAAAATTATTTGAGATTATTTTTTACTAGAAGTTAAATGCAACTAGCTGTTTGTATTCAGATATAACCTTTGAACCTAAAATCCAGAGTTCTTTAGGAATCTCAGAATAATAAAGAATCTATTTCACTCCATATATGGTTCAGGGAAAATTGAATATAATATATGAAGTGGTTAAGGAGGAGGAGGATACAAAACCAAAGAAACAGTCAGATTGGTCTCCACTCTGTTTTCACTTTAAGGCTTATACTATATTCCCAACTCATAAGGTTGAAACAGCTACAAAATTGATGATGCGACAATAAATTCCCCTGTAGTATCTGAATGTATGGCAGATCTCAAAGACACAGCTGACCCTGATGGGGGAGGTAGACTGAAATCAACAAGAAACTTCTAATTGAATGGCTGTATGAATTAGGGGAAGAAAAAAAAGTATCACTTTTGGGCACAAAGTGAACTGCTCCCGACTCCTGGTTCTGTTATTCATTCTAATTGTAACTATAGGCAACTCATTTAATTTTTTTCTCACTTGTAAAAGAGTAATGATTGATACTTTATGAGTCAGGAATATTTATTGTCAGTGACTGTGATCTCAGCTCAGATTAGATTAAACAGAAATAGTAATTTTTGTTGACCCACTTAATAGAAAACCCAGAGGCATACCAGCATCAGAGGATTGTCAGGGTAGTGTGCCTTCGAGGCTCCAGCTTTCTTTCTCTGCATTTCTCAGAGTTTTGCTGCTATTTACTTTTGAGCTTGGACATAATACAAGTTATATTAATGGCAACAAAAAGTGACTGGCAAACACCTAGTCACATGATTGCACACTAAATACAACAGAGAGGAAACATTAGAAAATTAGAATCTTACCTAGAAATCTCCTAAAAGGCTCTTCTCTGATCACATGGTCATTTCTGAAATAACCACTGTTGCCATACAAATGGGATAAGTTGTTAGAATCCAACCCAGAAACAGAGGCTCGGTCTACACCACAAATTATTACTGTCTGAGATGTGGTTCTTCCAAAGAAATCCAGGCATTGTTTTTGGGCAAAAAGGTTAGGGAGGCAAGCATTTGTTAGTTTCCAATTGAATACACCTTCTTCTCATAAAGGGAAACTGAGGCTTATTTCAAATGTACTTATGCCAACTCCCTTGCATGGAGACCACTCAAACCTGCATCCCTAAGTAGGAAAAAAAAGTAATACATTAGGCCTGATTGTTCAACTCTAACATGTCTTTAGGAGGGCTTGCTCTGTGACTGACCAGTGGCCAACTCCTGGGAATGTACCCTTAGAATGTTCCCTCTGTTACTAATTAATAAAGATGTGTGTACACTTGGATACCAACTACACTATACCAATGTGTTAAGATAGCTTGTGCAGACAGTGTGATTTCTGGTAGACACTGGTTTCCTTCTGGGGATCTGGAGTTTTGGAAATCATGGCTGGCCATGCAGGTGCCTGTGACTATATAACCAGCTTCCAATTAAAGTCCTCCACTCTGAGACTCAGGTGGGCTACAGATAATTTTCGGAGGAACAGTAGCCTTGTGTGACTTCCAGGTAGGAGGACTGAGAAAACCTGTGCCTAGTTCCTGGCAAACTTCACTCATTGCATAATTTTTATTTGATGATCCTATTCTGTATCCTTTTTCTGAATAAACAGTAGCCTGTGTATAACTGTATCCGGGCCTTTCTAGGGAATCATCAAAATGTGGTTGTGCTACTCCCAGAAACAATCATGCTGCTGCATCCAGATCCAAAACTAGGATTCTTTAGTTTAGGGGTAGACCAAAATTTTTAAGTGCCAGATGGTAAATACTTCATGTTTTGTGAGTTCTACTGTCTCTGTGGCAGTTACCTATCTGCTAGCTGCTGCGGTGCAGTGTGAAAACAGCCCACTGGCAGTTCCTAGACAAATGGGCATGGCTGTGCTTCCATACAATGTTATTTACAAATACACAAGTGGGGAGGGTGGAGGTTTGGTTCACACATTGTAGTTTGTTGACCTTTGCTTTGGGTAGTGAGGCCTATTTGAGCTCTGTCTAGATCTAGCTTCCTATTAGGTGATAATTTGACAAATAACATAAAATAATAAAAGGGAAATATGCAAATTGACCGTAGGTTCACAATGCCCACCAGCCAATCAGGAGCAAGTATGCAAATTAACCAAACCAAGATGACAGTTAATTTGCATACACAGGTACTGAGTGCCTGGGGGTGGGACGCTTGCATCATCACCATGGTGACAACACAGGCATTCTGCATCACCTTAGCTGCTCCAGGCCTCTGGGCAGTGGTGGGAAGGCAGAAAGGTGGCTCCAGGCTACAGTGAAGACAGAAAGGCAGCTCCGGCTGAGCAAAGGCAATGCTGACAGCCAGGGTAAAGAAGGCCCATTCTTGCATGAATCTTTGTGCATCAGGCCTCTAGTAACAAAGAAAAATATATGCAGCAGTCTTTTGCTTATCTGTGTTTTTACTTTTGGAGGATTCAGGTACCTGTGGTCAATCTTGGCCCAAATATATCAAATGCAAAATTCCAGAACTAAACAATTCAGGTTTTAAACCTCACACTGTCCTGCCCCATCCCACCAAGGACCTGCATCATCCTTTGTCCAGTGTATCCACACTACCTGCCCATCAGCCACTTAGTAGCATCTTGGTTATCAGATAGATTGTCACAGTGCCACAGTGCTTCTGCTCAAGGAATCCTATTTTACTTAATAATAGCTCCAGATCATAAGAGTTACTGATGCTGACAATATGGATATGCAAAAAAAAAAAAAAAAAAAAGCCAAAACATGCTTCTTTTAAGTGGAAGGTCTCTCATTTTATCATCTCACATCATCAGAAGGTGAGTACAGTACATTAAGATATTTTGATAGAAAGCACATTCACATAACTTTTATTAGTTTATATTTTTCTCTACCACAAAATATTGTTATTTCTGTGCCATTTTAATATTAGTTGTTAATCTCTTAGTGCACCTAATTTATATAGATATGTATGTATAGGAAAAGACCAATATATATAGGGTTCTTTACTATTCACAGTTTCAGTAATCCACTTGGGGGTGTTGGAACATACCCACTACAGAGAAGGGGGTACTCCTGTTTCAATCAGTGGTCTGTAACACATTTGTTTCCTGTTGGATCACAATAACACATACTTTTTAACCTGGGAGTACAATACATTTTTAATCAGCCTTATGGTGCTTCTACCCCCATCTCCCTAGGTATTTCTTTTATCCATTATCAATGTAATCACATCTTGGGTAGGAATTTGTATGGAATTTACCTTTGGGCTCTACACATACTCTTTTTCTTGGTGTGGGGCCTGAGAAATGCCTTGGGGTCAAGCTGTCAGTATTCTTAATTCCTCACTAATTATTTGAAGGGTTTTGCCCTGGAACTATTTCCTTAATACGGTAATTGAATTTTAAGCAGACCTTAAACTCTTTTTGTTAAACTTCAAGGAATAGTAAACAAAACCAGAGATGTTACTAGAAATTGGTCTTTGAGTTAATAATCTGGCCTTAGAGATTTGTTTCCCAGAAATAGGTGTTGGTTTCATGACCCACTTGCTCTCTCTTGGGAGCAATTTAGAGTTCTGGGATGATAGGAAGCGGGTGGGGGAGTCACTCATCTACATCTTTGCAATTAGAAGAGAATGATCCTCTTTTCATGTAGTGAATGCCTAAGAGTTTACTTGGGAGGCATCTTGGTGATAAGACTTGTCTCAGGCCCCATTTTTATTACTTGCTAATATAGTCAGCTTTCTGTACCCAAACGATTTTCACTTGGACTCAAACAATCTCCTTGGTGAAAAAGGGCTGTCTAACCATATACAGTAATTCCCTATGGACATGAACATCCACTGGTTTTGATGTCTGAGGGGCATTCTAGAATCAATCCCTTTTAGATATCAAGAGAGGACTATATCTCTTCCCCATGTTTTTGCTTGCAAATAATTTTAACATGAGTAATTCAGTTTTGTTTTTTTCCTCCCAACTGTACAAAGTCAACTTCCAGTAAATTCTGGTTGTTTGGAGCAAACTAAAAGGATTACTTTGAGAAAAGTGAATATTTTCTCACTCTGAAAAAAGTTAATATTCTTCCTTCTTTGGCCCAGATTATTCTCTTTTTCCATAGGTCCTCATAGAAGAGTGTTTCAGTTTCCTCATTGGTAAAATGAGATAATTATGCCTGTGTCAGTTATTTTGAGAATTAAGCTAATATAAGTAAACTATTATAATAATGCCTGGTGTATGGTAAATAGTTAATGTATTAGTGAACAAAAGTTAGTATCTTGAACATTTTCTACTAAATTCTTTAACACTTCAACTTCAATAAATACAAACTCTGAGCTTAACTTTACAACTGCTACCAATTGATCAAGGAGTTTTCATTCCATATAACCAAGTTTCTCAGCTCCAGATAACTAAATCCTTTCTCCCTACTTCAATTTAGCCAATTCTGTATGTTATCTTAAATCTCTCTCAATATCCCTTTCTGGTTCTAAACTCTATATGAATAAGAATCATTTAGTTGAAAAGATGAAAAATCCAAATCAAAGTGGCTTATCTCCAAAGAAGATATTTTGGCTGAACTAACAGAGAAATTCAACTGCTTAGTCTAAAGGTTCATGATATATGCAGAGCTCTAACTGCATATTCTCTCTGAATTCCTGGGCTCTACTTTTTCCCATTGACTAGTCTCTCCTTTAGACTCTCTTCCTTCATTATAATTAAACTAGAGGCCTGATGCATGAAGATTCATGAAAGAATTGGCCTTCCTTCCCCTTGTTGCTGGCACTGCCTTTGCTCCAGCCAGAGCCACCTTTCTGTCACCCAGAGGCTTGGAGAGGCCAGGGTGGTGTGTAATGCCTGTGTCATCGCCATGGCAGGTGCTGAGTGGCCGAGGATGGTCAATTGACATCTTTCACTTTTATTAGTGTAGATGACTAAGAGAAGTTAGGGCCTCATCTATACTCAACAATCTATCCAGATTGTAGACTCATTTGTTTGCTTCTGTTTACTAGTAAATTATAAACTGAGGCATATTAAAAATTTTATGACTTTATTTAAGCACAAATTGATTTGAATTGGCAGGCATCCCACCCCACCCCTGGGCTCTCAGCGCCTGCATATGCAAATTAACCTGTCATCTTTGTTAGGTTAATTTGCATACTCACTCCTGATTGGCTGGTGGGCATCACAAAGGTATGATCAATTGGCATCTTTCTCTCTTATTAGTGTAGATGGCTAAGAGATGTTAGGGCCTCACCTATATGCAACAATCTATCCAGATTGTAGAGTCATTTTTTTGCTCCTGTTTACTAGTAAATTATAAATTGAGGCATATTAAAAAGTTTATGGTGGGGGATTAAAATGGCGGATAAGGACAAATATGTGATATTTTAATCAATAAATAATTTTTTTAAAAAAGTTTATGACTTTATTTAAGCACAAATTAATTTGAATTGGGCAGTGCCAAACCAGAAATTGTTAGGGACACTCCACTGATAGAAGCTCAGGGAGTGATTTTCATAGAGAAAAGGCTAACCAAGGTAAGGAAATTATTGATTGGCAATAGCTTAAAGCACTCTTGGCTGTTAATGATAGGCTGTCATTAGAGTTTTGATTGAGTAACTTAGAGGTATTTTCAGGATTATATTTTAATTGCTTTCTTACAAAGACCACCAGAGCATTAGATCACCTTCCATTTATTTAGTCATGCACTTAATGATGGGGCTGTTTTCTGAGAAATGTGCTATTAGGCGATTTGTAATTGTTTGAACATTGTAGAGTGCACTTACACAAACCTAGGTGCATAGCTTACTATATACCTGGGCCATATGGTACAATCTGTTGCTCTGAGGCTATAAACCTGCACAACATGTCACTGTACAAAACAACACCAGATTAAATCAAGCACAAGAGAAAATGATGCAATCAAGGAATGTGGTAAATACAAGATATATGAGGCTGCTGCCAGTACATCACAGCATAACGCACCCTAGCAAACTTTTTTTATTTTTATGAAAAGGAGTATACTCTAAAATAAAAGTATCATTTTTTAAAAGGACAGTTATTTTTAAAAATATATATATTTTATTGATTTTTCACAGAGAGGAAGAGAGAGGGATAGAGAGTCAGAAACATTGATGAGAGAGAATCATCAATCAGCTGCCTCCTGCACACCCACTACTGAGGATGTGCCTACAACCAAGGTACATGCCCTTGACCAGAATCGAACCTGGGACCTATCAGTCCACAGGACAATGCTCTATCCACTGAGCCAAACCAGTTTCAGCTAAAAGTATCATTAAAAAAAATTAAATGATGAAAGTAATAAACACATAAACCAGTAAATCATTTATTATTATTATTACCAGTCCTATACATACATAATTGTATGTACTCTACTTTTATCAACTCTTAATACAGTATGTTTGTTCACACCAGAATTACCGCAAACACATGAGTAATGCCTTGTGCTGTCTTTACGACAGTTATAACCTTTACGACAGTTATGACCTTTACAGCAGCTATGATGCTATCACAGCTGCGAAATCCTCACTAGACGATAGCGAGTTTTCATCTCCGTTATAATCTTAGGGAACCACTGTCATGTCCGCGGACTGTCGTGGATGAAAGCATCGTTTTGCAACGTATAGACTGTAGTTTAACATTCCCAAGGAAGGAAGAAAGCTCTTTGTGAAGACTAACACTCTTCACTTAATTATCACTGAAGAGAGAGAGTCCATCTATCTTGCTGACTTCTTGCACAGGTATTGCAGACGGGATGCAAAAGCTTCATTTCCTTTCCTGTGCACTGTACTTTACTTCGCGTTTGAGATCAGGAGGCTTAAGACAGTGTCTAGACTCCCTTTCAGAAGAGAAAGTTCTGCCACAAAGCCACCAACTTGGCAAAGCGGAAAGAAGTCAGTCTCCACTTTGTCACTTCAGCTAGTTCTGCAGGTAAGCACAGTTTTGGAGATTTTACTTGCTCATTTTTCTGCATCAATGTTATTATAGTTCTGTGTCCAGTCTTTATCTCACAAGTGTCAAAAGGCAGGGCATAGGGCTTCAACTGAGGTCATGTTATTTGGGGGCCAACAGCTGGCTCCCTGATGCCTGGATTTTGGAGGAAACGGTGTGATAGAGGAGCCAGAAGTTGGTCCAGCAGCTTCCTGATCACCCAGATTTTGGGTAACAGCAAGAAAGCAGCTGCCGGAGTAGGTCGGATGTTTTATGCTGTTCTTTGAATCATATTTAAAGGCTGAGAACTTGGTTTGGGTCCTTTAGCTGCTCCAATAATTTTGTAAGTCCCCTGTACTAGATGCTTTTCTGCTTGAATGATCTAGAAGACTTTCTGTTGTCTGCACTTGAATCAATGCCCTGGTATATTCTAAGTAATTAGAACAATGTTAATTGCCTGATTTCTCGCCCCTTCCCCAGAAACCTCTACCCCCCAAATTTTCAATATTTTATTGAATGCAATTAGTCTCAATAGGATACCAGTTACTGTCTCAAACATTAGAACCAGGTAATGGTCCCCAAAATTAAAGGCAAGAGCATAGGAAACCATATGGCTGAGACTAAAGGAGGAAAGATTCCCTGAAACAGATGTTGCATTTGGAGAGCAGGAAACAGTACCTGGGGAAGCAAACAATGAACCAAGAGTAGAGAGGCTTACTTTTAAAGAACTGTGTGCATTCCAGAAGATGATGCTCAGTTATTCAGTCAATTCTGCTTGTGAAACAGAAAAGCCACTTATGGAACACTGAGAGAACAGTAAAAAGGAATTGAGACAGTGCCTTTTACACGCCCTCTTTTCCTAGTAGCCACTCACCCCTATCTTCATTATCATCAGACTCAATTTTTAGCCTGGGCATGTTGCTGCCCAAGTTATAGATGTATTTCCTAACTCTTTAGCAGCTGGGTACAAACAGGCGACTAAGTTAAGGCCAATGAGATGTGAGCAGACATTTTTGTGTGTGACTTCCCAGAGAGTTCCTTGCACAGGAAGAGGTAAGCCTCATTTTGGGTCTTCCACTTTTTCACTTGCTGGCCTGCAACACAGATGTGATTGTTGGAATCTTGGCAGCCGTTCTGGACCATGATGTGCTGTGGGTGGTATAATGAAAGAGGAAAGTCTTGATTGTATAATTATGGAACCACCATACCAACTCTGGAAGTCGATTTCCAAAATTCTTTTGTGAGGAATAGGAAAACTTTATTGTTTAAACCCGTTCTGTTTTGGAGGTTTTCTGTTTAATACAAAGGAACTCAATCATATCTAATGCAGATACATTCAAATCCTAAGGGATAGAGATGCGACTTTATTTTTTAATTTAATTTCATTTTTTAAATCCTCACCAAAGGATATGTTTTTCATTGATTCTAGAGGGAGAGAGAGAGAGGAACATCTATGTGAGAGAAACATTGATTTATTGCCTCCCATACGTGCCTTAACTGGGATTGAATTTGTAACCTGGGTGTGTGCCCTGACTGGGAATTGAACTCGTTACTCTTCCGTGCATGGATGATGTTCTAACAAATTGAGCTACACTGGCCAGGGTGAGAGATGTGACTTTACATTCTGTGAGAGGATGCCCTTTATAGACGTTTTAAATAAAATAGAAAGGGACGAATTGGGCAAAACCAGAAAATAAGTTGCAAAGAATGTTCGGCAATTCTATCAGTGTCATACATTAATATCATCTTGTTATTAATACTTACCTTTAAAACTTCCTATACAGTGTATATTGCCATATATTGTGATGTAGGCTCAGCCAATCAGATCACTCACCCTGGATCTTAAAAGCAAATGATGTCAAGTAGAGAACACAGTAGAACCTCACTGGATGGGCAAGTGGAAAGTGGTGTCATCCAGTGTCCAGTGCCAATTAGTTGGGAAGCTGAGATTCGAGATTGGGAAATTAGTGGTGGCCGCAATAGGGTTTCTCTTTACAGAAGGTCTATGATTGGATTTTACCTCTACTTCTGGCTATGTTGCTGCTACTTGATTCTTTGTCCTCTCCAGTTTTCCTAATTATTCAAATCTGGGAGCTGCCAATGCCTTTTAAAAACTCTTTTTATTTGCTCACATAAGCCAGAGTCAGTCTGTGTCGATTGCTAAAATGAACTCCATCTGATGCACATCCTCTAATCATCATGCACTGTGTAATACTGCAAAGACAAGCTTTGATTTAAATAAGAAATTTCAACCTGTCTTTTTTTCTGAATTGATTTTAAATAACATCCATATGCTTCTCCAGGGGCGAGAAGTCTTAGGAGCCTCTTTGATTAGTCTTTTTTGCCTTTCTAAATTCATGTTTCAAAACCAATTCATTTAGACTTGAAAAGATGAATTTGGATTTAAATAATGAACCCATATGTTTCAAATAGGTTTAGAATTTATCAAGAATGAGACTCCTGAAATCCACACTTAATAAATATCCATCTAAATCTGTTACAAATGTGACTTTACTTAATGTGTAGGAAAGTAATGCAGAATGAATAGGACCTAGTTTCTGTATTCAGTGAGGCTAGTCTTTCCAAAAAGTTGTCCCATTTGTCAAGGAAACTCCCATTAAGGGCCTGGCTCATACTAGGTCCTAAACTGTCTATTGATAACTAAATTCCATGAGAATAATAGGATGGCTTTTATTTGATACTGTAAAATTTATCTACTTTAGAAAGATGGAAATAATTTAGTAGCAGGAGGGTCAACAGCAATGGAATATGACATTTGAACTGTATAATTTTATTACAGTAGTTAAATGATGGCTAATAAATGTTTTAGACAGAGCAAGATTCTGCTTCCTGAAGATTTCAGTATTCATTTCCAAGAGCACAACACTTCCCTCTCACTGCCATAATTAAGGAGCACTTACTGAACATGCATACATGCACATTACTTTATCAGGTGTGCATTCAAAATTCGTACCAAACCCAGTATATTTCACCCCTTGAAGGACAATGTTTCCTGACTGTGCTACAAGTGAGATATTATTGTTTAATTTCATGATTATCCTCCCAATTCCACTAATGGTTTGCTGTATGGTTTAGAATTTGTCCTTAGTTTCTTTGAGAGATATAAGTTATCTATGCTTATAATAACACTAGAGGCCCTGTGCACAAAATTTGTGCAAGAGTAGGCCTTCCCCTGGCTGCCAGCACTGGCTTCCCTCTGACACCTGGGATCTGGGCTTCCCTTGTAGCCCTGGCTTTGTCTGGAAGGTCACCTGGAAGGACTTCTGGAAGGACGTCCTGTCTAATGAACACATTATGCTTTTATTATTATAGATGTCCTAAGGTATAGGAAAATATTTGTGAGTCACTGGTCTGAGAGTTTTGTTACTGGGCAATCACCAACATTTACATTTCTTGTGATTCTTTTTAACAGAATGTATAGAGTTAGTAAACTTTTTCAAAAACCTTGCACCTTATTCATTTTATTACCCCATCTGAAATACATGACACAATAGCCGCTCAATAAAAGGTCTATTGTGCAAATGTTAACAGATGGAGGTGGACTTGAAGGCTTATATTGTGTGAGATAGTGCATTTAGGTGGAAAGAGCTCAGACTTTGGTTTAAGAAATAAAGTTTCAAATTATTCCTCTATTACTTATGAAATGAATAATTACTTATGAAATGAGTAAAAATACTTTATTACTTCTATAATGACTAATATTACTGGCTCTTATACTCTATGTGTCCTAGTCCTTCAAAAAAACTGATAGGTTTTTGAGAAGATTAAGAGAAATTATTGTCTAAACATTTATTTAGCTCAGTGACAAACTGTACTGCTGGCCCCTGTCCTTCCTGGCATTAAGACCCGGTAGTGGTAAGCATATCATTTTACTAGAACAGAGAAAGCATTGGACAAATAGTTGAGAAAACTGCTCTGTTATTTATTTTGATCTTAAGTGAGTTTGTATAAGGCCCGTAACCTCTCTGGGTCTCAGTTTCTTCCATCTTAAAATAAGCATAGCATCTATCAAAGAGAGAAGGTAATAAAATGAATAAGATGAAAGGCTTTTGAAAAAGTTTACTAACTATACATAAAAGATGTTACTATTTTTTGCATCTGTTTTAATTGTGCATAGCAGAATAAATTATCAGTTGTTACAATAAAAATATATATATTTGTTATTAGTCTCATGGTAGACTAAGAAAATGTTACCAGAATGTCCCTGGGAGCTCAGAGAACATGTTGATTTAAGACTTAATGATTAAATTGAAAAGTAACCTAACTATGATTAAAAAATATTTAGCTATAAGATTTTGGACAGATTGAAGAGAAGGCTAAGACAGGTGGTGAGGAATGGCTTTTGGAGTACCAGATGTGAAATGACAAGGACAGGAATAGAGATTTAACTGAGTAAAAATAGTAAGTACTAGCAACATATAACTGATTTTCCAAAGGAAAACTTCAACCTGTCTTTATGCATAGAATTTTGCAATATGGTCTTTTATAGAAAATGAACCCCTGACTAATAAAGCAGGGAGCAACTGGTTTATTATTTTTCGTCATCTGGTAATAAACCTGTTGTTATAATTTGTTCCAGTGGAAGTTCTCCTTCTAATTCTTCACTGCTACTCTTTAAAATCTTCTTTTTAGTGTTTCCCAACAACAACAACAAAAAAATGTAGAAGTGCTTATAAAGGAGACGTATTTGTAAGAAGAGTATTTTTTTAAATTTTTTATTTTTTCAGGTGTACAATCTATACTGTGTCATCTGTATATTGTATTGTGTGTTCACCAACCCAAATCAAATCTTAAAAACTTCATCAGAATTTATGCTTAGAAATAAAAATTTAGGCAGAGAAACATTCAATTGGTGGAGCTTACACATTTAAATATCTTCAATCCTCATTGCCGGATTTTTAAAAAAGAAAAATGCAGGCCATTAGGATTATCAGTAAGCACACTCTTTAAATCTAGTGGATGATTTTGAAAAATGGACCTTAGCTTCTCAGTTTCTGTCCTTGAACTTCTGCCCACTTCCTGAAGGATGGAAGTTGCCAGGGATTTTTCTTGAGCCCCTCATTTCCTGATCATATTCTGTCTGAGAGAACCTGACCATTCTCATGTTATCTCTAACCTTTCACTAAAGAATTCCAATCAATGTCTCTAATCTCCAGTTTAGTCTCATGTTCATCTGCCAACCAGAAAGTCTACCTGACTGCCTATAAGAACGTCAATCTCAATATTCCTGAATGTGAGCACATTTGTTTCCTCTTATAATTTTTTCTTCCTCTTATATTTTCTTGAATTGGATGGTATTTCTTTCCACCCAGCAGCTCTATAATAAATTGTTATAGACCTTAACTTTCTTATACACTATATATATATATATATATATATATATATATATATATATATAGTAATAAGCATAGCATCTATCAAAGAGAGAAGGTAATAAAATGAATAAGATGAAAGGCTTTTGAAAAAGTTTACTAACTATACATAAAAGATGTTACTATACATACATATATATATATATATATATATATATATATATATAAAATTTCTGAGAGGAAGCAGGCATGGGGTGGGATGGGAGGGGAGAAACATCAATGATGAGAGAGAATCATAGATTGGCTGCCTCCTGCAGGCCACACTGCAGATGGAGCCCACAACCCAGGTATATGCTCTGACCGGAAATCGAACAGTGACCTTCTGGTTCATAGGTCGATACTCAACCATCAAGTCATGCCAGCAGGGCCACACTGCATTATATGTTGATGATCTCTGTGACAGCCTTCTAGTCAATATATGGGTAACTTAAGGACAAAGATTATGGCTTGTTCTTTATAGCCAGCATGCTGAGAACAGAGACCTTGTACAGAATGGCAACAAAAAGTATTTTTTCCAATGAATGAATATTTAGAAGTTCAATGATATTATAAAAAAGGAACATCTTCAAAACATTTTATCTATGTTTTCCTATCTATTCTTCCACAATTTTACTATTGCTGTGATCAGTAAGTCACAGTGAACAAAACCGTAGGTTTTCAGCTGAAAAGAAAAGATTATGGGCCTCCTAGGTTAAGAGATCGTTTCCTTGCATTTCTTCCCATTTAATTAGATCTCTAAAATTTAAGCTCAAATTATAGTCATTTAAAAGATAATGTATATTTTATTATCTTCCCATTTTAACAGTCTTACTGTTATTTAAACAGTTCAAATTCCTGAAAAATCTTTATAAAAATCTTTACCTCATAATCCCTGGAAGTTAGTCCTGATCTACTCTGTGAATGTGAAGATGTATGGCCTTATTGCCTTGCCATATTTCTTGCTTCAGATAATTTTTATTCTCCACAGGGTTCATTTGCTGTAGCTAGTCTTATACTTTATAATAAAAAGTTTAAATCCTCAATATAAGCACAATATGATTTAATGACATAAACTCAAATATTAAAATTAGTAGTCAGTTTTCCACCTTCCGGCTCTTGAAGAAAAGAGGAAAGTCAACAGTTGTCACAAATTGATATGTTGAAGGTGACTGTCAGTTCCTCCAGGTTGATTTTGTTCTCCACCCTTAAACACATATGGTATATCATGTTGTAACATCAGGCTGTGTCAGCTACACACGGTATAGCACTGGTAAGGAAGAAGCACAAAATGCAACACTTTGATCTTCAAAGTTACCTAATTCGCCTTTGCTCAAAAGCAGTTTTAGAGCTACAGTGTTAAAAAAAAAAAGTCTTCTAAAGAAATGTAAATGTCTGTCTGCACAACGTTAGTATCAGGCATAAATCTAGAGACCCAGGAAATATTTTCTCCATAAATCTGAGTGGCAGGTCCACAGAGAGAGGAGAGAATCATGTTTCTCTGTAACTAGAGATTAAGCCAGTGAAATTTTCTCCCCTTCATGGAGGAAAGACTCTCTATTCTCCTGCTTTTTTTCTCTCTAACTCTAGGTTCCACAAGCCCCTACCATCAAAGTTGAGCAAAAGTGATTTATATACTAATTTTCAACCTTTTTTTCTTTTTTTAAAAATTTCATGGCACACATAAACTAATTACTACAATTCTGGAGCACAATTCTCTACCAGACAGCCTCCAACAAAAAAATAGCTATAATTTTGATCTGACAAAAAAAATAGGCATAGTTTTGATTCTCTCACACCAGATGGCTCTTGTTGTGTGGCTAATGTCAATTTTTTATTTGAAAATCTAAGAGAAAAGAGGTCAGTCAGTGTGGCACACACCCGTGCCTCTTGCAGCACACCAGTTCAAAATCTCTGATACAAGGTAATAGAAGAGTAACACTTTATTTTATTTTTTAAAATATATATTTTGTTGATTTTTTACAGAGAGGAAGGGAGAGGGATAGAGAGCTAGAAACATCAATGAGAGAGAAACATCGACCAGCTGCCTTCTGCACATCCCCCACTGGGGATGTGCCCACAACCAATGTACATGCCCTGGACCAGAATCGAACCCAGGACCCTTCAGAACACAGTCCACTGAGCCAAACTAGTTTCAGCAAGAGTAACAAATATCCAAATATCTATAGAATTTGTCATCCAAATATCTATAGAATTTGTTTTTATGGCACCCTGAGCTGATTAATACACATATTTTGATGAATAGAATTCCTTGATCTTATTTTTTTTAATCCTTTGATTACATTTAGTAGTCTTGGTTGTTCTTGGCTCATAATGTTCTTCAGTGATTAAGCCTCTGAAAAGACCAAAGTTGCTGCTATTTATATGGTAGTCTTACCCTCAGACTTATTCTGAAGAGATGAGGACATAGAGTTTTAGAAGGACCCAAGTCAGA
Source organism: Vespertilio murinus (assembly GCA_963924515.1). Lineage (NCBI taxonomy): Eukaryota > Metazoa > Chordata > Mammalia > Chiroptera > Vespertilionidae > Vespertilio > Vespertilio murinus. The sequence continues at coordinate 127,007,686 of OZ004705.1, read as the reverse complement.
CAAAATAACTTGATCTAAGTGTGCAGGTCTAATATAGCCTTGTAAATACATTTATGTTATTTATAGTTAACAAAAATGTAGTCTAAGCCATGAAATGGAATATTTATACATCTTAATGAGTCATAATCAAAAAGGTATTGGAGTCTAGAAATTGAGGATGGAGTTGCACATGGAAAAAACATGGGGGTTTTCATGGATACTAGATTGATGCAATGGTTTGAATCTGAGACCTTCATATTAAGAATTTGAATTTTTTTTACTTGTCATACACACTTGGACTATAACTAATCTTCTGTAACAGCCAGTGCCAGTGAACAAAATTAACTGAAGAACAGTCTGCAATTAATTGTAATTCATTCCTTTAACTTGAATAACTTGCTAATGGCACTCCTTGAAGTTTTGTAAATTCCCTTTTTAGTAACTTAATAAGGGAGTTTGATAGAAACATGAACAAATTAACAATAAAATGTTTCCATAGGTTAGGACAAATTCTGCCTAACAGTAAGGCCTGGAGGGGGAAGAGGTGGTCCAATGTAAACTTTTAGTTGCTGTTGGGTGTTTTTATTCTCCTAAATGTGGGCAGGTGAAGAAGAGATGAGAACCAGTGGAGAGCCTCAGTCTCTAAGGAAATCCTTTTCTCCCCACTATCTTGGAGCTGCAATATGGTAACTGCTAGAAGTGATATACAACATATGGAAGAGGAATGGATATGATAAGACAAATATAATTTATCTCGTTCTCATTTCTCTGCTACTTCCCATTCCTCCCTATTTATAAATATTATCAAATTTCATCACTTTCCCCTCTCTTTCCTTCTGTATTTGGTAACATTGACCTGTCCTAACTCTTATTAATTCTGATTTTTTCAGACTTTGTTTTTGAGGAAAGATAAAAGGAAACAAACTGGTGCACTAAAAACTATGCAAATGATATCAAAGTAATATAGTGGAATATGGGGTTTAGATGCATTCAAATAGGCTTAAGAGAGCAAGAGATAAATGGAAACAAAAGCAAAAGTATCAAGATAGTGTACTTTCTCAGCAAACTTCATCTCTAGCTGGTTTTGCATTTCCTGTTTTTGATAGTGGACATTTTAGGGTGTATGGAGACACACATAAAAGGCTTCTTTTGACACCTCTGAAACCTCTATTGCACCATAGGGAATTTGACTCAGAGCAACAAACCCATAGGACATGTAATCTGTAGGGTTTCTGCAAGGACTCAAAGTGTTAATTTTCCCAGAGCTTCAGAAAACCTCTTGTCTCTGGCAATAAAAAACCAGTAGTTTAGATAATATTGTATCCTCTTACCCTAAATTCAAAATAATTCCTGTGCCTGATTCATTGATACTTACAAGACATGTACCACACATTCTTTTAAAAAAGGTAAAATATGAAACATCTAGTTTAATACAATAGGTATATAGGGGGTCATTTTAAAACATATTTTTATATTTGCAAAAAATATCAAAGAATTTCTATATATGTTATACTGAGAATCCCTAAGTGTAAACATTTTATGACATTTGCTTTATAAATTTTTTCTCCTTATATAATTTTTTTCTCCTTACACACACACACACACACACACACACACACACACACTTTCTTCTTCCTAAAATGTTTAAGAATAATATGCAGACACATGCCTTAGGTGTAACTTTTTCTCAGTTTATTAGATAGCAAGGTTACATACATGACAGACTGAGATATAATGCTTATAAACACATATCCTATATAACAAAAGGCTAATATGCAAATCAACTGAACAGCAGAATGACCGGTTGCTATGACCCACACTGACCACTAGGGGGCAGATTCTCAATGCAGGAGCTGTCTTCTGGTGATCAGTGTACTCCCACAGGAGTGATTACCTGAGACCCCATCCCACCCAATTTGTGCACAGAGGCTTTTGCATATGAATGGTCCAGCCCTTTGCAGTCTGCAACCTAACATACTGCAGCTGGGTCACTGAGCCCCAGAGCCTCCAAAAGAAGACCCAAAACTCGACATCAGCTTGCATTGCGTCACAGCTGGGCCTCATCTGGGCACCTCCAAACCCCAAACAAAGAGAAGGAATCTGCAGATCTCTTTGTAGCTCCTGCTGGGTGGCCTCTCTCCTTGGAGATCCAAGGGCCATTTTACCCAATGGTCAAAGAAACCATCCAGACTACAACTCTTCAGATCCATAAGAGACACACTCAGGGGGCAAACTCAGTGCCAAAGCCCCACTGAAGCAAGTCTTGCCCCGTTAGGGTGTCTCCAACACAGAAGTTCTCCCATCATAGACACAATTGATCCTCACAGCCAATTGGCCTGGAGGTCAATTCCTCACAGTGATACCAACAACAATAAAGGCTTAACTACAACAAGACTGTGCACACAGCCTACAAAGGGGTGCACCAAGAATATCCACCTCAGGTAACTGGGGAGGCTGAGCCACTGGGCCCTATAAGACACTTAGCATACAAAGCCACTCTATCAATACACGGATGCAGCCAAAGTGCGGAGACAAAGAAACAGGTCACAAATGAAAGAAATGGAGGAAAGCAAACTACTAGATATAGAGTTCAAAATCATGGTTATAAGGTTACTCAAGAATCTTCTAGAAACTGCTGATAAATTTAATGAGACCCTAGAGTATGAAAAAGGACCAACTAGAAATTAAGCATACACTGACTGAAATAAAGAATAATATACTGAGATCTAACAGCAGACTAGAAGATCCCAATAATCAAGTCAAAGATTTGAAATACAAAGATGCAAAAAACACCCAACTGGAAAAGCAAAAAGCAAAAAGAATTTAAAAAAAATATGAAGATAGTGTAAAGAGCCTCTGGGACAACTTCAGGAGTACCAACATCTGAATTATGGGAGTGCCAGAAGAAGAGAGAGAGCAAGATATTGAAAACCTATTTGAAGAAATAATGATAGAAGACTTCTCGCACTTAGAAGTCCAGGAAGTTCAGAGAACCCCAAAGAAAAGGAATCCAAAGAGAACCACACCAAGACACATAATAATTAAAATGCCAAGGGCCAAAGACAAAGAGAGAATATTAAAAGCAGCAAGATAAAAACAGTTATCTACAAAGGAGTACCCATATGACTATCAGCTGATTTCTCAACAGAAAAAATGCAGGCCAGAAGGGAGTGGAAAGAAATATTCAAAGTGATGAATAGCAAGAACCTACAACCAAGATTACTCTACCCAGCAAAGCTATTATTTAGAATTGAAGGTCAGATAGAGAGCTTCATAGATAAGAAGAAGCTAAATGAATCATTGCCATCAACCCAGTATTATATGAAATGCTGAAGGGTATTCTTTAAGAAGAGGAAGAAGAAGAAGGTAAAGATAAAAATTATGAACAACAAATCCATATCTATCAACAAGTGAATCTAAACATCAAGTGAATAAAAAAGTCTGATGAACAGAATAAACTGGTGAATATAATATAATCAGGGGCATAGAAAGGGAGTGGACTGACAGTTCTTGGGGAAAAGGGGTGTAGGGGTTGTGGGAAGAGACTGGACAAAAATGATACACCTATGGATGAGGACAGTGAGGGGTGGTAAGGTCAGAGGGTGGGGTGGGAATCGGTTGGAGGGGAGCTATGGGGGAAAAAAGAGGATCAACTATAATAATCTGAACAATAAAGATTTATTAGAAAAAAATAATGGCAATTTCTATTTATTCAGGGCCAACATTATGACAGGACTTTGTGCGTATTTTTGATTTTTAAAGACTCTTTATGAGGAATTAGGATCCTTTAAAAATGTGACCTTCTACTATTGAGATGATATAATAAAGGATGAGCTATTAGGGATATTTTCTCAGATTTAAAAAAAATATGTATATTTATCCAACCCAAATATTGGATATAAGGACAGTTATAAATAATATATGTTGCTACGGTAACAGAGTGTGGACAGGATATTTAAAACAACAAGCCAAGGCACAAACCTCCAACTTAGGCTGGTATGGGTGTATGATTAAAAAGAGGTGGTCATTGAATGGAGTTTTACTAGTAAATGATGAGTAGGCTTGTTGAAGTTGGGGGCAGGAAGTTCAAGAAATGGAGGTCAGGCTCTTAAGCAAAGGCATAGATGTGAGAAATAGCCTTGTGTGATGGGTAGTTACTGGCAGAAATGATCTATTGACACATGAAGTATCAGGTAGAGATTGGTGCACAATGAAGCTAGAGAATTCAGAGATTTAGGCATGAACAATCTTGTTTGTCATGCTAACAAATCCAGACTCTACGCTGTGATAGTGTGACACAAAAGGGCTTTAAATAGGGGGATGAAATGTTCAGTTTTGTGTTCTTTGCCATCCATTTGGCAACTGTGTGAGGAGTACTTCTGATAAAGACAAGATTGTTGAAAGGGAGACTAGTTAGGAATTATTTCAGTAATGAGATAGTGAATGCTTAAGTTATAGCTGTAATAATGCTGATAAAGAAAAATGAATGACTATAATAAATATTTTACAGATATAACATTGGATACGTTTACAGTAGTAGATGTTTAATATGGGAGGGAGAGTGATTAAATGAGTCAAGAATAATTCTCATATATCTGACTTTGGTAATTGTATATATTAGTGGTGACATCAAATGAGCATATTTTGGGTACCACTCATGAATCACTGAATACTTTGTAGAGAATCTTTTAATGAGTATAATATTTATCTCCCTACTCCACTGGATCAAAGTACTGGACAACAGAATCCAACTTCTAAATATTTTTCAGAAATAAAAATGACAATGGCTTTATTATTGTTATCCTTTAAAAAATAGTGCCTGCTCATTTTAAAAGTTAAGAAAGCGGAGAAAAAGGAAACAATATGCGTGAGCGCAAACACACACACACACACACACACACACACACACACACACAAACATACACACACATCACTGTAAATGGGTGATGGGAATAGAACTGGGATTCAATACATAGTGTGTTGAAACTTGTCTCCTTTAACATATGTTATCATGTATATCTATCTGTGCTTAATTTATAGAAAGAATGTAAAATTTCCTGTAACATGTCATTACACAGATGAACTGTAAACTTTAACCAGTGACATCTTGAGAAAAAGGCTGGATGTGTCCATTGTTCAATAGAACAATCAATGCTGAAAAGTACAGCCTCATATATATTTGTAAACTTCTTGGTTAGTTTCATTCTCCATGCTCTGAGAATAAAGTCCCTAAGTACTATACAACATAAGGATTCTTTATGAAGTGGACTCTGACTTTCTCACCAGTCTTGTCTCTAGCTAGTTCTCGGTGTGTATCCCTTTGTGGTAATATCAATCTCTTTATAACTCAAAATAAACTATGCTATATCTTCATGACATTATGCCATTGACAACATACTTTTCTTTCTGCCAGGAATATCCTCATACTAGTGAACTCAGTCTAAAGATCAACTCAAAGCTATGTGTTCCTATTTCCCCTAAAGAGAGTTGATTATCTTCTGATTTCTGTTGTGCATATTCATGATACAATTACTATCACTTGATTATAAATTCTGCTTTGCATTTCTGCATTTCCAGCTTGAGGACTAGATTCTTGCATTTTGGAACTGCATTTTAATTAGTTTCTTAATGCTAAGTTCTAGCACTGTTTCAGTACATAATTAAGGCTTAATTTATGATTATTTAACTCAGTTGACACTGAGACATGTCCAATGGTTTAGTAGCTTACATGGCTAAACATGATTTAAAGAGTGAGGAATTTAGAAAAAACCCTGGAGGCAATAGAATTACCTGCTCCTCCAGAAACCTTATTCTTTTCTACATTGTTTGACTGAGCTGTTTTGATATAGAACACAGTTTAATTTTATAGATGTTATTAAAATATAAAGCAAGATGAGATGCAAACTGAGAGATTTTAAAAACCTCTTGATGCTTTTCATATGTAGTTTCTTTTAAAAAACATATGTAATTTTTTTAAAATATATTTTAATGATATTTTACAGAGAGGAAGGGAAAGGGATAGAGAATAGAGAGCTAGAAACGTCGATGAGAGAGAAACATCGACCAGCTGCCTCTTGCACACCCCCTACTGGGGGATGTGCCCGCAACCAAGGTACATGCCCTTGACTGGAATCGAACCCGGGACCCTTCAGTCTGCAGGCCGACGCTCTATCCACTGAGCCAAACCGGTTCTGGCCATATGTAATTTTTCAATACCAATTTCCAAGTCAGGAATTGCTATAAAAGTAAAAACATCTCTTAAGTTATTAATCATAGCCAGTGTCTTTTAAGGGAGTTCTGTAACTCACTAGTAATAAGTTTTATTCCATAATTTCCAATTAGAGACTCACAAATACTTGAGATGGTGTCTTACTCAAAGTCTTGATTTGTAACTCTTTGGTCCTTAGCAAAGTCCTTAGAAAAGAATTTTTAACTGTACTTCAACTAGTTCTATCTGTTTCGTCAGAACATTTTTTGATTGCAAGTTACAATAGGCAAATTTCTAGCTGTCATAACTGGAAAATTGAGGGGTGTGGCTGTATTCAGCTTTGTCTGGATCAACCTATTCAGATGATGTCTTCAAAGCTCACTCTCTGTGTCTTTTTCTTCACAAGTGAGCTAAATGGCCTCTCTCTTTGGCCAAAATATGAAGGAGATTTTGTATGGCTTGGTTTGGCGGACCGTGCGCGGGTTATTCTGATTGGTCAAACTGCGTAACCCTCTCTGTAGTAGTAGAAGAGTTAGGCTCACTTGAGCCACATTGTACGGGCTTTCCACATGAGAAAAGTTCTCTGATGCCAGACAACATAGGGAAGTGGTTCTGGAGAAGCAAAACCAACAGGTGTTCATTATAATCATTTTTGCCATTGTAGGAAATTGAAATGTGTGAAATACTGGGAATTATAATGTCACATATCCTAAATGGCTTTACTTTTTTTGTTTGTTTGTTTGTTTGTTAATCCTCACCTGAGGATATTTTTTTCCATTGATTTTTAGAAAGAGTGAAAAGGAAGGAGGAGAGACAGAAACATTGATTGGTTGCTTCCTACACATACCCTGACCAGAGATTACAATATGAAACCTGCAACCCTGCCCTCGACAAGGACTGGAACCCATGACCTTTGATATGTGGGCCAGTACTCACTCTAACCACTTAGCAACACTGGCCAGGGAGAGTCTTTTTAATACGTAGGAATGTGGAGTTTGGGGGTATGGAATTGAACTTAAACTTTAATATTTGCGCTTATATATACCACATTCAGACCTTTAATTGCATAGCTGCAAATTACACATCGAGGAACACTTTAAGACCTGATCTGGACACATGCTCTCAGAAAATCTACATTAAACATGCTTTTGAGATATAGGGTTTTCTGAAAGTGAACAAGGTATCTTATACTAGCCCACCTTTAAACATTTTCTGAATGACTGAACAAAAAATCAAGTGAAACATAAAGATTTTCTATGGACTTTACTAGAATTTCTAACAAAATTATATTATTAGAAAATATAATTTATAACCTGACCAGCCTTCTGGTAACATAAACATGATAATAAACATACGCATTATTTTTTTTGGCTTAGCTCTATAAAATAACTTTTATAATATCAACCTACAACAATTTAAAATGATATGTCCTCTGTTGAACCCTTTCTCCTATACTGCTTTATTGATAACTCTTGTTATTGTCTCCCTGAATCTAAACAACTGGTGAAAAAAAATATAATCAGTATTTATTGCTATTTGTCTTCTATTAAAAATAAAGCTATCCCCTAGGTTTTGAGTGATAATTTAAATAACAGTGGAATATGTTAACAATCATTAGGAATTGAAGATGCTATTATATTTCTAATACATAAACTATACATTTTATTTTCTGATAAAGTTTCACAATAACACTGTTCATAAAAGTATACCTTATATACTTATATACCTTATATATCAGTGTATTACCATTACCATTCATATGAATCAAACTTATCTAGCATACTGAGTATAAAAATTCTAGACATTATACTAGTTTTTATACTTTAGAAGAAACTGCATAAAGTTGTGAATAAAACTAAAATTTGGAGTTTAATCTGAGATTTTGCTTACTCATTTCATTTGTTTGCTGCCTCAATATTAAATGGATAATCTACATGAAAGTGACTAGTTCAGTGACAGAAAACTTAGATGCTCAAAGTAATTTTTCTCTTTTCCAATTTCTGTTTTCTTTTCCTTTTTTCTTCTCCTTTTTATCTCCCCTCTTCTCCTCTCCTTTCTCTTCTTTATCCCCTTTCCTTATCATTTCTTGCTTCTCTCAAATTAGTCTTTTTCTATCTTAAGTTCTATGTAGTTCATTTGAGAGCTTCAAGTTAATATTTTTCAAGATTTAAGGCCAGTAGACAAGAGTATCTCTGTGGAAATTCCTCCCACAAGTTCAAGGATTCACGCTGTTTGTACTCAATTGGTGTCTTCTCCTCAATCAATCAATTGTTTTGATTGTGTTTCCAAGAAATTTGGTGAGTGCTGACTAACATGAGCTGGGTCATCTAGTGCAGGAGTGGAAATGGATGAAAAGAAAATAGAATTTGGTGAAATTTGGGTACTTCTACAAGAAAAAAAATTGCAAGTTGTCCAATCAAAACACAAGGAACATCTAGTATATTTTCTTCCTTTACACAGCTCACAAAACTCAATGAACATCTAGTACATCATCTTCCTTTATGTAGTTGAAGAAACAAAATACATAATACATCCTATATAATAAAAGCCTAATATGCTAAATTTCCAGTCATCTGGTAGGCTATTCAACCAATCAAAGCATAATATGCTAATGATATGCTAACACTTCCCAACCTCCTGCTATGATGTGCACTGACTACAAGGGGGCAGATGCTCCTACTGGTAGGTTAGATTGCTGCTGGGGTTTGGCCAATTGGGACTGAGTGAGATGGACTAGACATGGCCTGGAGCCCTCCTACAGTCCCTCCATGGCTGGCCAACCTTCTGTGTCCCTCCCCAGCCCCAATCATGCACTGGTAGGTCCCTTGGCCTGGCCTGGACCTTCTCGCAATCTGGAACCTCTTGGGAGATGTTGGAGAGCTGGTTTCAGCTTGATCCCACAGGCCAAGCAGAGGGACCCCACTGGTGCACGAATTTGTGCACTAGGCCTCTATTATGTATATAGCTAAATAAAAATAATCTCAGGTAGAATTTGTAACCAATAAAAAAATTTGTTTTAATGATGGTTTCATAGAGAGGCAATGTCTATAGTGGTTAAGAACACAAACAAGAGGCAGAGACCAGATCCACCACTCAACAAGCTTAACTACTAAAATTCTCTATTACCACCATGTCTATATTCTTTCTATAATACTACTATCTATCTTACAAAGCTTTTTAAGAATTTACATAAGTTAATGCATGTAAAGTGTTGACATATAATAAGCAAATATGTGTTAGCTATTATTATTGAAAAAATTTGATAAGACCTCTCCTTTAATTTGAGGAAGACTAAGACTCACATAAGCTAAGAAAAGTGGGAAGATGTTTCAAAGTGAAATGAACAATGTGGCTAAGGTATGATGAAAGGAACTTCAATTTTAAAAGAATAAATATCCATAGAGATTACACTATAAAAACATAAAAATTCACCTCCTGAGACTTTTGTAAAAGTGACTAGTTGGCTTGCTCATACTATTCCCTTTCGGTGGTATATTTTCATTTTATACTTCTCATTCTTTAGACCACATCAGGGCAGCTATCTAGTATGTAGGAGTAATGGTCAATCTGCATATTACTCTTTTACTAGGTAGGATAGAGGCCTGGCGCATGGGTGGGGGCCAAATGGTTTGCCCTGAAGGTTGTCCCAAATCAGGGTGGGGGTTCCTTTAGGGCGACCCAAGGGGAGGCCCTGGTATCTGGGATATATTTATCTTCTACAATTGAAACTTTATAGCCTGGAGCAAAGCCAAGCCTTCTGCTTGCTCTGTGGTGGCAGCTATTTCTGTTGGGGTTTATTCACCTTCTATAATTGAAATTTTGTAGCCTGGAGTGGAGGCCTAGGCCAGGGCAGGTGGAAAGCTTGGCTTCCTTCATCACCAGAGGAAACCCTAGACTAGCCTGTTCTCTCCCGCTCCGTGGCTGCCGCCATTTATCTTGGGATTTATCTTCTATAATTGAAACTTTGTATCCTTGAGTGGAGGCCTGTGCCAGCCAGGGTGTGTGGAAAGCTTGGCTTCCTCCATTGCTAGGGAAACCCAAGCCTCCCTTCCTCCTGCTCTCTGTGGTGGCAGCCATCTTGGTTGGTGTTAATTTGCATACTCACTCTAATTGGCTGATGAGTGTGGCTGATGGCATGGCTGTGGGTGTAATGGAGTGATGGTTAATTTGCATATTATTCTTTTATTAGGTAGGATACTCTTTTCAGTGTTTTACATGCATTATTTTGGTAATTCTCACGGAAAATTTCTTTGAAATAGGACCTATCATTGTTGTCTTTATATAGATGAGAAATTGGAGGGTCAGAGATCTTTGACATCATACCTAAACTCCCACAGCTACTACAGGGTTCATATATACTAGTATACATATTTAAGGGCTCTAAAATCCAACTACTTTAGAATCTTTGACCTTATAACCCTTAAAATGGTTACTCTTAAAAAAAGGTATTTGTTTTTAAATTCTTCCTTGAAATTTCATTGCAATATGTCACATGGCCTGCCTAAAATGCCGTGTTCTGTATTGAAATCATTAAAAACGTATTTTTGTGACTCTTTCCTGCTGACATTGATGCTGCCTTTCAAAATGAATTTGGTTTAGAAAAGTAATAATCAGAAACAACTACTGGAGGCATAACACTTTCCTCTCTCTTCCCTTTCTGCACTGGCATAAGCTTCCTTAGAGCTGATAATCCCCAAACTCTAGAAGGGCTTCAGCAGGCTTAGCATTTTGTTTTCCAGCCTACCTAAAGGAAAACTCAAACAGTGCTTCCACTACATGGCCATGCTCTAATTTTTCACCTTATCCTCACCAGCTCATTAGATGCCCACTACTTTCCTCTCAAGCAGCTTTCCTAATTACACCGGCGGTGCACAGCTTACCTTCTCAAAGACTGAGTTCTTCTCCCTAGTTGTGCCATTTCACTGGAGAGGAAGCCTGCATCCGCCCCAGTGGCAGCCATAAGGTCACTGTGTGAAAACTCGGAGGGCAAAAAATGTTGTCAGTAATGAGATCTCAGACATTTGGAGAGTTCGCAGGGTCCTTTGTGCAACACTGAAGAATCCCTCTGTTTCCTCTGGTGCTGCTTCATGCTAATTTCAAAACATCAGCCAGTGTAAGGCATCTCAGCTGAAACTTCAGTTCACAGTGGAGCCCCTTTCATCTTTTTTTTTTTTTTTTTTTTTTGCAGCTAGGCAGTTAGATTTATCTTGTTGATCTGTGGGGGAAAAAAGGAAAATAAGAAAAACAGTCACTTGAATACAACAGATGGTACAGATTGAGGGGTTTGCTCCTACTACTTTTCTCCTTATTAAAATAAAATGGGGAAATTATTTTTCAGTGCGGTACAAATTACGACTAGTTAATATTTGAAAATTATGTGACATTCTAAAGCTAAGTGTTGCTGATATAGGCTGAAGAGTAACAAATAGATGATTCCACAGTTATAGGATTTGCCATTGGCTTTACCTTGTAAGGTAGCAGAGAGCCAAATTCACCTCTTCTCCTGTTTGTGACCTATTTGATTCTACCACATGGAGAAAGACAGGGAAATGAAGTATAGGAGATAATTGACCCTCTGGCCTTGTTCTTGTGTACTGTGTTGCCACTGGGTTATTTTTAAAGCATGCAACTTGATTTGAATACAGGTATGCCTTGGACATTTTGGAATTGCTCTCCTATAAAGTCACCTCATTATATTCCCCACTGTCCTGGTTTCAACACTGTATAAGTTATTCCTCTATGAATGTGCCTTCACAGTGCAGGAAAGGAAGAATACAGCTAAACATCATTTTAGAATGGATCCTCACTCCCCAGGCCTAAGAGTTTGACTTACAGATTCAAAGAAGTTCTAGCAAAATTATATAACCTTAACTCCTATTTTTTTAGACTGAAGAGTAACTAAGATTCTTGGTTGGGCTCTATCTTCATTAATCTTTTTTTTTTTTAAAGTATTTTTCTGTTGATGAGTCATAGCCTTACAAGTGGGAAATGAACCTGAATACTATTATGTCTCCCAGGCTCTTACATAAGGCAGTTAGTGAAAGGTCCTTTGAATTTTGAGAAATTGTATTATAGAGCACAATCCCCTGAGTCTGTGTTGTGATTTAGCAGTTCCATTGATTTAAACTCAAGATCATCCATTTTCAGCCTAGTTGGCATTATCATATAGAAAAGGCCTCAGTATACCTCATTGATGGAATTTTAGCATATAAAGCATATTATATATATTTAGAGGCCCGATGCACAAAATTCTTGCAAGGGTAGGCCTTCCTTCCCCTGGCTGCCTACTTCACAGCCCCAGTTTTTGCAGCCCCAGCCCTGCCTTTGCCCACACAAATTTGGTCACAAATTTTCTCTCCTGAGACAAAAATCACAAACACTCTCTTAGAGAAGAAAAAGGTAATCTACAAAGGAAAAAAAACAAGGGTGAGATTAACAATAGATTTATTAATAGACACCCAAAATACTAGAATTAAATGCTACAATATTAGAAAAAATATATATTTTACTGATTTCCCAGAGAGGAAGGGAGAGGAATAGAGCTAGAAACATCAATGAGAGAGAAACTTCAGCCAGCTGCTTCCTGCACACCCCTACATAGGATGTGCCTGCAAGCCAATGTACATGCCCTTGACCGAACCTGGGACCTTTCAATCCGCAGACCGACTCTATCCACCGAGCCAAACCAGTTTCGACTAAATGCTACAATATTTTTAAAGTTCTGCAGGAATATTTTAAAACTAGAATCATATTCCCAGATAAAATTGCATTCATTTTGAGGGTAAAAAAATACACTTTGGATATTGACAAAAATCAGAAAGCTTATCATTTGCACACTTTTCAACAAAGATTATTGGAGGATATAATTTAATAATCTAAGTAACTATGTACACACCCACACATACACACATAGTATGCTTTTCCCTATCCAAAAATCAAAAGTATAAATGGAGAATAAAAGCTAAGATCTGGCAAATAAAGTCCAACACCTGGAAGTTGTTTGAGACAGACATGGACAGTTATCAGCGCGGGGGGATGAGGGAAGAGGAAGGTTACAGATGTTACCTAGATGTTGATAATATTTTAATGAGTTTTCTCAAAATTTAGTGGTAATCATCTTGAATTGTATAGGAGGGAAATTTCTATACAACTTTAAAAAAGAAAAATCTGTCCATTTAGAGAATTGGGGAGCACATGAGACTGCGTTGGAAAGTTCGTAAGGAGGACATTCTGAGTAAAGGGAAGTGTGTGGAAGGCTGCCTGCCCTGTTTATCAGAATTCCAACTTAGGGGAGACTTAGGGAAGTTTCAAAGGTGGTGCCCCTAATTATTTCTTGACCTTTGCCAACAAGTCTGTGCATGTGCAGACCCCTGGGTGTTTACTGGCATCCTTATACTTAATCTTTTGGGTGTCCTTGCTTAAAGGACACTACAAACACATATGTCCTCCCAAGATCACTTACTCTTCTGATTGTATCTAAAAGATAAACTTTATCTCAGACTGCCTCTATAATCAGAGCTTAATGAGGCAGGCAATCAAAGCTTCCTGGTTCCTTTAGCCAGGCTGTCCCTTAGCCCTCACTTTCACAGCAAACATTGTGTTGGAGTAATGCATTCATCTGTCGCTCAGGGTCTTCTGGTCAGCCCCGGCATAGAGAAGACTAGACAGGGGGAAGCAATAAGAAAGTAAGGATAAAAGGTGGCAAGATAAGTCAAGTATAGTGGTAATTACCAATTTAAAGGAGAAGACAGAATGTGTTAAAGAAGACCCAGCTGTACAATGTTAACAAGAGACACACCACAGGTGCCCATCAGTGGATGTGTGGATAAAATAGATGTGATGCATTTACACAATGGAGTACTATGCAGCTGAACAAAAGAAGGATCTTTTACCCTTTGAGGCAGTAAGGAGGGACCTGGAGAGTATAATGCTATGTGAAATAAAAGACAAATATCATATTATCTCACTTATATATGGAATCTAATGAACAAAATAAATTGACAAGCAAAATAGATCCAGAGACACAGAAGCATGCATCAGACTGACGAATCTCAGAGGGTGGGATGCGAGAAGAAGAGATTAACCAAAAAACTTATATGTATACAAGAAGCCCGGTGCACGAAATTCGTGCATGGGTTGGGTCCCTTGGCCGGGCTGGCAATCAGGGCCCTTAGGGGTTTTCTAACTCCTGGCTGGGGCTTTCTTTTGTTCTTCGCCACCCCCTGGTGGTCAGTGGATTTCATAGTTAGTGATCTAGCTCCTAGTCAAACTCTCATGGGGGACAATTTGCATATTAGGCTTTTATATATATAGATGTGCATAACTTATGGACACAGATAATAATGTGTGAAGGCCTAGGGAGAGGCAGGTAGTGGGGTGAGGAAGGTTAATGGGGGGAGGCGAACATCTGGAGTATTTTCAACAATAAAGATAATTTTTTAAAAATGGAAATAAACTTTAGAAATAAAGGGACATAAGGGAATGTATCAGACAATGGTAAGAAAAGAAAGCACATGTATTACCTTTAATATGGAACATAGCAACTAATTAAAAAAACTGAAACCTTGTCAGGTGAAGGGTATGTCATAAGTGATATAATTCACCATGATGTGAATCTTGATTCTTTATGTTAATAATTAAATTTTATATTAACATAATAATCTTTATATTAATAATTTAATCAACAATCTTTATAATAGTATAAACTTCAAAGTGTGCTTTATTTGCTTATTTACACGTTATTCATATATAAAAGTAAACTTGGTAAAAGTGTGCATGGATGGTGGAAATGTGCCTGGAGGGCCCCAGAGTGGGGCTCCATGGAACAGTCTGAGCTCAAACTTCCTCTCTACTCAATGGACTACAGGAGAGGGTGGTCACCATGTCTTTCAGTATTGATGTCATCCTATATAATAAAAGGGTAATATGCAAATTGACCCTAATAGCAGAATGACCAGAATGACTGTTCGACCAGTCACTATAAGTCGCACTGACCACCTCTTGGTCCCTTCCCCCAGATGGGAGGTCCCATTGCCAGATGGTGAACAGAAAACTGGGGGTAGGAGGCAGGGGACTCGGGTAGTGCCAGGCCAAGGCCCCACCCTGCTGGTCACCCTCCACACAGAGGGCTACCCATGGGGGGGGGGGGGCTGGCGAGTGGGCAAGAATGGCTGACCCCTTGATCCTTCCCCCTGACCGGCAGGCTCCATTTGCCCAATGGCAAACAGGGAACCAGGGGTGGATGGCGGCAGCGGGTGGGCTGGCTGTGGGCAGCCAGGGAAGATGGCCCTGATCACAGGCCAGGCCTAGAGACTATACCTGTGCATGGATTTTGTGTGCCTCTAGCCCTTTAGTAATGGGGGAGCAAGTGATGAACTGACTTAAGCACACCTGGATCTCTGGCTTCACCACTTGTTCTCCTTTCCCACATTAGTTGCCCATTATTCTAAGCAAAGAAATGTTGATGCCATCAAAACAGGCTTTTGAATAATAAGCCAACCTCCCTGATTAGGATTTAGGCCTTCCTTTAGAAAGGCCCAGCAGGTTTTATGGTGCTTTTTCTCTGGATCTTTACTTATAACCATTGATGACTGCAATACACTGACTTCTTTATTGGTCATTTTGTTTGAAAGAGCCTGTAGGTGGATAGGACTAAACCCAATTAAAGATAAGGTTGACCATAACTTATATTTTAATTATTACCTATATGTCAATTTACTATAATTTCAAAAAAGTGAGCCACAGAAGTCCAAAACTCTAACTATACCAATAAATGACAGATTTCAGAAGGGGAAAGAATTATGATCAGAGTGATGGGAGAAACAAATGATCCTGAGAACAGTGTTTTGGAAGATTTTAAAGTTAAAAGATATAAGAAAATGGGTAGGAAACTGGACTAAGAGAATATTTAACACTTTCAGTGTTAATAAAATAATTTTTGAGCCTGAGCCCCAAGATAATTTTAAAATTTAATTTTTTGAGTTTATGAGAAGTAAAGATATATTTCTTTCAGTCACATTTCTTTATTTGCCTTTCTGACCCATACAGGACACACACAAACAATATAAATACAGGACACACACAAAGAATATAAAGCACACCTTATTTTTAAAAAGTTATGAGATATCTCTACCACCTTAAAATATAAATTAGGAAATTCTTCTCTCTAATTTCTTTTGTCTTTGCATTACTATGTGAAGTTTTTAGATTTTTCCCAATTAGTCAGTGGAAATACGAATGCTGATTTATATGCATGTTGGTGGACAGGTACCAACATTATTTTTTAAAAGCTGATGCTACATGACAGTTAAAACAGTAAGAAACTCCTGAAGGTCTTTATATCTACAAATTCAAGAACAGATTATTTGGATATTCAGTTTTCACACTCGTTGTTCCCTGCATGTTTTCTCTGCACAAGGTATA
This sequence comes from Vespertilio murinus, assembly GCA_963924515.1. Classification (NCBI taxonomy): domain Eukaryota; kingdom Metazoa; phylum Chordata; class Mammalia; order Chiroptera; family Vespertilionidae; genus Vespertilio; species Vespertilio murinus. Next base: position 126,991,077 of record OZ004705.1, on the reverse strand, counting down.
TCTGATACCTTTCTGTAAAAAGAAAGAAGAAGAAAGGGAGGTTCAATGTTGCTCTTGGTGTATTTGAACTGGTTTCCTCTCTCAAATAAACCCAGCAGTTAGAAGTTGATACTAAGGGAGAAGCACATTATAATTACCTCCAATAGCATTGCCCAACGAGGCATGTTTCCGGCAGGCCACTCAGAGACTCTCTTCCTGGAGGCCTGCTTCTGCCTCAATCAGTGTGCATCCCCTTTGATATCCCCACAAGTGTGCACAATATACCCTCGCGCACACACACACTGCTCAGGGTAATATGCCTCTCATGCGATGAAATCAATGGGAACACAGCCTTTTTTGCCTGACAGTGTTGTCAGGGTGTATTATCTGGTTGAGGCTGTGGCTTCAGTTCATAGCAGTCGTCAGTTAAATTTCCCTTTCTGAAGCTGAGCAAAGTGTGGTAATGTCACAGCCACAGGCGACTGCCGCTCACAGGACGGTTACCCGAGAAGCATAGCCTCCTGGCTTGTCACACTGTATATATCTCAGGGTCTCCTCTTCCTTCCTCGTCAGAGGTTTCCAAGAATGTTGCCTGGAGCAGTCATGGGATGCAAAAGAGAGAGATTTTTGTTCTGCACTTAGCAACATTACCACACTTCACACTCAGTTTCAGATGAGGGGAAATTTAACTGACTTGCTCTGAACTCAATCTATCAGATAATACACTCTGACAGGGCTGTGGGTAAAGGCTAGAAAGCCTACTAATTTATATTTCATTATCTGTGCACTTATCTGTTATCTTTTGCTAAGTGTTACAAAGATAACAAGGAGAGCCGAATGGAAAGGGGCGATGGGAACCTTGACCCCACAGGGGACTCGGGAAGGCACACTGGATAATTCAGCCTCCTCCTGTCTTCAAAGCTGTACTCCAGGTGAAAGCTTTGGAGCCTATGCCTAAGATGAGAAGAGTCAGGGCAGCCTTACGCAGGTGAGGAGTACAGGGGCCATTTCTAGCATCCGCTGCTTCTCCCCATAATCGGTGGAATTGTGGAATAGCACAGACTGATGTCCCACTACTTCTTAACCCAGACTACAGATGGTACACACAAGAGCCAGCATAAAATGACCTTCCCAGGACTTAGCCATTGTTCTTGAAAAGGGCACTTCTAAGTACTGAGGTATGTTCATGGTAACTCAAGAACTTAGAGGGATATGGAAGGCCTTGAGGTGGCTTTGTTCTCCTCCAGGGTAGAAAGTGGCTCATTATCATAAACTCTCTTGGAGGTGGAGGGGTGGAGCTCAATCTGATTCCTAAATGAGATTGTAGGAGCACAATTTGAAAGTTCTTCACAGTGTGGGTGACTGTCCACGCTTTGAAAAGGAATTATAAAATACAGATAACAAATTCAAGGTTGTCTCTAGGATTATGCTGAAGGTATTCTATGCATTCCCTATTTATTTGTCAGGTACTAGGTTGGACATTGGGAACCCAAACATTTATAAAACTTTCTCTCTTTGAGTCCTTTCTTTTTTCTTTTTCTTTTTTAATTTAAAGAGGACCATGCACACACTTCTCAGAGAAGGCCACTTGATTTTCTTTTTCTTTTAAAAAAATATTTTATTGATTGTTTACAGAGAGGAAGAGAGAGGGATAGAGAATTAGAAACATCGATGAGAGAGAATCTTTGATCAGCTGCCTCTTGCACACCCCCTACTGGGGATGTGCCTGCAACCAAGGTACATGTCCTTGCCCGGAATTGAACCTGGGACCTTCCAGTCTGCAGGCCGATGCTCTATCCACTGAGCCAAACCAGTTTCGGCCCTGATTTTCTTTTTGTGGCCTATGTTGACAAGAATCATACAGATAAGATTGTAGGTACATGAGTATAAATTCTAGTTTAAGTTTATCTGTCTCTGTAAATTACTCTAAGAGGAATATGGGGGCGCATGCAAAACAGAGTTATGAACTATACATCTGTGTTCTCAGAATGACCAAGTTGTACTTTTTGTAGATAGTAAATGATTCCTACACTCAGAGCTTCTGCTTCCACATCTATAAAGTGGAGTGCTGGGAGGAATGAGAAGATATGCTCTAACCATATTGTAGACACGAAAAGTGCTAAAAGGGAAGTAATTATATTCACAGAATTTTAGAACTAAAAGGAACCACAGAGATTATTTAGAGAAAAAGAGCCAAACTAGGAGTGAGATCATCTGGATTGTAATCCTCGCTCTGCCATTGTCTCACTGTGCATCTTGGGGAAAACGCTTTCCCTTCAGTTCCAGGGGCAGCTTCTGTAAAATGAGAATATGTGAATGGTTTATCTCCAAGAGTCCTTTCTACTTAATTCCTTACACTGGTATGTAAATAAGTGGACATCTGCAGCATTACACAGGTGGTAACCACTTCTAGAATCTCTGTTGGCTCACAACCAACATCTTGGTGTTGTTATTTTTTTCTTTTCATAACATGCTGTCTCTTTGTTTTATAAATTCACCCAGGTCCTTGGGAAATTAACTTTAAAAAATTCAGCATTAAGTTAACAGTTATAATAAATAAATACTAGTTGTTATTATAGAGAAGTTCTGATGGAGACTTTATTAATCTTTACAGCTGGGAAACAGCTACTGAAATAAATATCCTATATAAATTTCAAAGTGCTCATTTAAAACCCGAGTAATTGCATGTTAGCTTTAAAATAGGTCTTTTCCTAGTGAGGCACTCCAAATATCTGTGCAAAAGAAATGTCAGAGGGCTGTGTCCTGATTTTAAGTTTGTCTGGGAAGCTCCTCGATTAGCTCTCACAATTCTGCCAAACTAATTTTGACATAAGTTTCTGAGACTCACCCAGTTTTGGCAATTTCTCCAGGGAACTCCTACAGTCACCCCAAGGGACATGGTAAGAAGGGCTTCATCATTTAGATTTCCCCCCACTTCCCACACACAACTAATTTTGGTTCCAGGGCTGTGTGTGTGTGTGTGTGTGTGTGTGTGTGTGTGTGTGCGCGCGCGCGCGTGCACACTTAAAAGCAAACTGGGACATGACCTTCCTGATCTTTATGGTTTATTAACTATTGCTACTTAGCTGTGCTCAACTTTCTTTTTGGGGCTCTCCTATTGACGTTAGTAATCAATGTAGATCCTGCAGTTCTTCATTTAACTTACAAGTTAACATTCAACTGTGAGTTACTAATGAAAGCCATCTAATGTTTTTTGGGAACACTTCTTCATTCCTGATGTATTTCCTTTCTGTGAAGGGAGCTTCACTAGTGTCACTTTAAATATGTCTCCAATTCTGTTTATTTCATGGTGGGGAGATGAAGAAAATTACTTGCCTAGTAAGACTGGGAGTAATAATTGGGCATGTGTGGCTTTGCCTCACCCTTCTTTTTTCTGTAGTTTCTCTATCTCTTACATGAGAAACTCTGGGATTTTCTTTCTGGAGGGTATCTTGCTATATATTCCAGTCATAGCACAATTCTTCAGGTCAGGGATCCCTTCTATATTAGACATGTTAACTTTTGTAGATTGGCCATATTTCCTGAATTTTTAACTTAATTATCGCCTCCTTGGACTCCGTACATTTTATTGCCCACAGCAATATTGCAGAAAGTTTCTGAATGTCTGGTCTTCACTCATTATTCACCATTTTAGCAAGATCATATTGTGATTGACTGCTATCGATTTGCCTTTAGATCATGACGTGCTAAGGAGACAGGCTGATTAGGTGTCAGATGATTCATTGATTGTCAGCTCTCAGGGTTGGTTCTCAGCTTTGGATGTTGTTTGATTCATCTTCCCAGCATATCAATCCACTGTCCTTCCTGAGAGATTAGCCTCTTTGGTTTTTAATATAGCCATATAATTTTATTGGTTTTTATTTTCTTATCTAAAACCATTTCCCTTTATAAAGAAATATCTTATCAGGAAGATTGAATTAATTGGTGGTGCCCTGTAGCTTCATTTTTATGTGTGCTTAGTGCTTTCTTCATATGTTCCCATTAAGAAATCATGCAGATTTAAAAATTTATTCTTCAGTCAAATATACTTTCAAGTAACATGAATAAAGAGATTACGTTTTCACTATTTACCTTCATTTAAAAATGTTTTCAAATATTTCCCCTGCCTTCTTGAGGAAATACACACTGGATTTGTATTTCACTGAGATTATGTTGATAAGTAGTGACACTTTGAATCTCAACTTCTATGTAGCCTATTTAGCACTGCCCCATCACTTTCCCCTCTGGTAAAAAGTGGTTATAGAGCCCTGCAATGTAACATGTGTGGGGAGAAGACAGATCCCTGCCTCACTGACTTGTGCTTGGCCACATGATATATAGTTATATGTTTCATTCAATGGCCATGGATGCAAAGAAGATTTAAGAGCCATCTGCAGTTTTTCTCCCAACTCTTTTGGTCCTTTCCCACTAGCACAAAAATGCACAAGACACATTGCTACTTTATCCTAGAAGGCCAGAATAAAGGAGACCTTGGAACAGTGGTCAACTGAATTGTCATCCCGGAGCAGAACCACAGATGTGATTTCCCATCTATTGACTTGTAAGATGATTAGAAATATTTCTTTTTAGAAGCCACTTGGTGTTATCTGTTGTAGGCATCACCTAATAAGAGATGAATCATTTGTACTCATGGAAGATTAAGGAAAAAAAAATGAGAGGTCTTATAAAAGAAATTGGAAATCTTGTAGTCTGCCTGAGCAAGATACTACATCATAAGCTTACATGAAAAAAAACAAAACAAAACACCCAAAAACTATAGTCAAATGGGTAGATTTGCCAGTAATTAAGATTGCTAATCTTAATTATTTTTAAAAACATTTATAAATAAAGCATTTAGTTTTCTAGAAGATATCCAACTCTCATTATATGTTGATTATGTACTGTTTGGTAATTGCCACAGAAAATAAACCTGTGTTGTATTATTTAAGACCTTTAAAAAACCCAAAACTCTCTTTGGATGTGAAAACTTCAGATTGACACAAATGACCTAGAAAACACAGAGTAGACTTTTTGTTGTTGTTGTTGTTGTTGTTGAGTAATGCTATTTGGTTCATTTTTTGTTTATTTATTGTATTGGATGGTCATTCATTGAGCACCTAATGTTAGTGAGGTACATTACTAAAGTCATATGCTTTATTCTGTTGGATCTTCATGATCACTGTGTAAGGTAGCATCTATTATTTTATATATATATTTAAGGATAAGCTTCCTTTTTAAGGTCAAGCACTTTGCCTTATATTATTAAACTGGTAAATAATTAAGCAAGAAATGACTCAGATTTTCTCAGATTTTTGAGTTTGAACTGTTAACCACTGTTATACTGTCTTCATTATGAGAGGTAGTAGCCAAGTCAAAATCCAGGAAGAGGATTCACATTGCATATTGAAAGAATTAAACTCAACATGTCTATTATCTCCTCTCTTTTCATAAATAACCAAATATATTGAGCACCTAATATGAGGTACACCTTTTTTCCAGATACATCAGGGGACAAGACAGCCAGAGAAATTGCCCTCAAGGGAAGAATTCTAGTGGACATTCAATAAATGTCAGAGAAAAGTTCACACTCCTTTGCAATCTGCTGAAATTATTAAAATAGAAACAACCTTTTTTTTTGTACTTGAAATTATTCTGTCCTCATGTAAATATCTTCTATAATATATAGCAAGACATTTCATTCTGTAATTTCAGGCTGAAATACTTTATTTTGTTTAGCAAAGGAAGAAACTAGAAAGCCATGTTTCTCTCCAGTGGCTGAAATGAGGTGCTTAGTCATGGCCTGTGTTAGGGGGTTAGATGGCTGGTTTTTGTATATACCTCTTCTCTTCCTGATCTATTCCCAAATACATTTACAAACAATGGGGCAATGTTATGTCAAATCTTAAGATCTTAACCTTTATAAGATCTCTTGCCTCTTCCCAACCCACCTCTCCCCCTTCTTGAAGGTTACATTTTATTTCATTCTTCATTAAAAAAGAAACCTAAGCCTTCTTCATTTGAACCTTTTATTTTCTTTAGAAGTCTCTTTCTATTCTTCTCTTGAAGAATATTCATTCTTTAAAAAAAAAGGTATGTGAGCATTCTCCATACCCAATGAAAGGTCCATATCACTTTAGTAATGCTAATCCTTTGCCTACAACTTCCTAAAAACAAGCCACATCACACCCCCCCCCCTTAAGCCATATATAGTCTGGTAAATTGAGTGATTAGAGTTTTATAGATTTTATTTCCTTAGGATGATTACACTGGTTTCAAAATATGTTAAATTTAATCTAAAATCTAAACAAAAACTGAATATTTAAGGCAAAAGAATGATGATTAGGTCATTCTTTTTAAAATATTAAAGAAACCAATAAAGTATCATCTTCAGGCACTTGTTTCACATTTTAACACTGAAACTACTTGAAGACTTTTTTTCAAAATAATTAGAGTGACTTGGAGGAGCAGAATCTCATTTTGAGATTATAACAACAAATATAATATTAGATAGTTCCTGCATGGCTGAAAGCTAACTTTAACTTTATAAATTGAGCTGGATTTAATAGAATTTAGTTTGGGAAATATAATTTCTTTGGAGTTTTGAGAGACTGTTATCTTTTGATTTCTTGCCTTTAATATAATCTGTGTAAATAAACCAAGAGGATATTTTTTTCTGGGTACAACAACTTCTAAGTTCTTTGGTACTGAAGTCTATAGGCAATTGTACCCAGTAAATCTTTAGTCAGTCTAATCTCTCTTAATGTACATATGCACAGAGAATCAGCCAACCAACCAACCAAACAAACAAACTTGGAACCTAGAGATAGAAAACAAATCAGTAAGAATGTACTTATTCAGTACCTATCTGGGAACTCAGATAAAACTATACATGTTCTAATTATAAATGCTTCAATTGTATCTCAAAGATACAGAGGTCCAATAAAATATTTTAAAAAAGCAAAAACTTCCTTTTAAAAAGTTATTTTAGATGAGAAGATGTTATAGTAGCAAGTTTTTGGTTTGAGTTAATCCAGAAATCATTTACATTTCATATTGGTTTAGGGATACTTAGTATTTTAATAGGAGCTATGCCTTCTGAATTGTTTGCCTCAGGCAAATATTAAAATTAATCTTTATTCCCCGACCTTCAGCTAACTGATTGCAAGTATAGTAAGCTAGAAAAGCATATAACTACTAAAGGATGGGTTACAGATAATCTAGAAGGTGGTTAACTCACAAACATGAATCCAATGAATTGAATTCCATTTAGAATGCTATCTGACATCCTATAAACGAGGATTCTTCTTCCAGAATAGCAACAAGGGTTCACAAATATAACTCAGTGTATTTTTGTCTGTCTATTTTCCAATGAAGACCTCAAGCGAAAAACATATCCTTATTTTTACTAGTTGAGAATCTTCTTTGCTTTAAGTTCAGGCCCAAGTGTTGCACCAAAATTTTGTATTAAACCATCTTCCAGTTGTCTCACAAACTTTCTGTGACAGCGTTTAGCTTATAGGCATATTTTAATTGTTTATGTCCCAACAAATGCTGACTCCTGTAGTTTACTCCAGCTTTTTGTTGGTTTTAATAGTCTTACAGGAAAAATGTTCAAATATGATAGCTGGTTTTTAGAGGAAACACCATCTTCCACTTGTGGACTCCATTTTATTTTTTTATTTTTAAAACTTATTTTTATTTTTATTGATTTCAGAGAGGAAGGGAAAGGAAGAGCGAGAGATAGAAACATCAGTGATGAGAGCAAGTCATTGGTCGGCTGTCTCCTGTGGACCCTCTACTGGGGATTGAGCCCATAACCCAGGCATGTGCCCTTGACTGGAATCAAACCCTGGACCCTTCAGTCTGCAGGCTGATTCTCTATCCACTGATCCAAGCCAGCTAACACATGGACTCCATTTTAAAGATAATTGCATGAAGAATAAAAAATGTCCAGAAGCCCGGTGTAGTATATTGTGATACATTGTTATTGGTGTTGGAAGCACCATTATTTTAATTTTATCTTTAAGTCTCTATTATGTTCCAGCCAAATATTAATAATTTTGATTGAAAAACCAATAGTTTTAATTATACTCATTTATAATTGAATTGCCAGTTAACATAAACCAGTATTACTTTTTTTCTTCTTAATAAAAAGCTTCACAGCATTCACTAATCCTCCTCACATCTGTGTCAAAATGAGGGCAGTTTTCAGGAGACTGATGACAGAGGCCTGGCTGCCATTTAAATATTTAGTACACATCTTATTTTTTGTTAAGTATAATTCACTTGGCTTGGCGTTATTCATTTTGTCCTTTAAAACTTCAGCTATTGTTCTCTATCTGAAAAGCTAAAATGAGAACCCGGCAGATAAACTCAGTGATTATATAATTTATGTTATCACAGCTTTGTATAATCTGGTCTCTGCCTAATGTTTCAATATCTTACACTGCCTTATTTTTGGAGCCTTACTCCCTGCTACCCTAGGCTAATTTCTATTCCTAGGACCAATGAACTCTTCACTGATTTAGGTACTTTTCACTAGCAGTTTCCCCTATATGGAATAATCTTCTCATTAGCTTTTTTACTAGTAAATGTCAGGTTTATTATCATCCTTGGTGGTTTAAATGTCACCTTTTCTGAAAGAACATTCAGCTTATTCTACCTCAATTAATTCTCTATCTTTTCTCTCCCTATCATTACCTATTTGTCTTTTACTTTTAACACTTTCAAGGGTCAGTGATAATTTTCTCATTTTATTTTCTCCTTGTTTTCTATACATCCGTCTCCTAGCTTAGAAAATATCGGCAGTCAAGTGCTCCAAGACAAAGCGATTCAGTAGGATTGTGAGGTTTGGAAGGACAGGCAGAACAGTCATGTGTGTTTAGTAATCACGGGTAATGGATTCAATATATCAATACAGGGCAAAGGATAATGGCAGAGGAGGCAAGGCTACTCAGTGCTGGGTTTATCCTTCCTGCATCCAGCTTCCCCAGGTCAGATTGGGACTGAGTCTCTTCATTCTAGCCTTTATTCTCTAACAACCCAGGTGGCCACATCATCAACAACTGAATCTAAAATTTGCACCCGAATTCTCCCACCAGCTGGGCCAAATGCCTGGATTCCCAAGGTTGAATGTACATTTACAGGAGCTAAGATACTCTGACCTAAGGTTTACATGAAACATGATTTTTCAAGGCCAGGCTTTCCACAAATATAAAATTCAGGAGCATAAGAACTTATCTTTTTATCTCTCTTCACCACTTAATCATCAAAGATCAGTGCTTGCCTGGAGTTTAATAGGCGAACGGAAAAATTAATTGCATGCATGTATAAATGAATGAATGGATGGAGTCAGTGAAAAAGTGAAATAACTATGTAGCATCCATCTTTGGGTGTCATATAGAGGTAGGTTTTAAACTTTTAGTATTGAAAAGCCTGAATTTTGTCATTCAACATTAAATATTTCATTTTTTTCTCAAGTGTGGAGGCTTTTTCACCTCTTCCCACATTCTCTCCAAGAATCAGGCATATGCTTAGTCAAGAAAAGAACACTTTGCCTCAGTGGGTGGGCTGTGTGCTTCCAAAGCTACAACGGATGCTTTATAAGGATTTCAAAAAAAGCAAATTATCAAGGTAACAGAAACAGACTCTAGCAATGCCTTCTGCTAGATTTTTCTCCATATCTGGCCCCAGTAGGAGTCTGTGCCTGGGGGTGTGGAAGTGAGATGTCTTGCATGCAATAGATCTAAAGCAGCCTTTCACACAAGCTCAGCGAGGAAAAACATTTTCAGACTTTTTATATTCTCTTCTCAATATCCTTCACATAAACCTAAGGAGGACTTCCCTCCATGGGTTTAATTAAGTAGAAACACTCTCTGACCTGTCAGTCGGGAACTGGGTTCATCCTAGGTCACTGACCTCCTCTTCTGAACCATCCCAGATGAAGCTCCCAAGTTTCACTCTGCTTTAATTAAAATTTGTGAAGAGGTGGTATTTTTTACGTTTCTTTCTTTTCCTCTTGAATATATTTTGAATTATATTTACTTAGGCAGATTTTTGAATTGCCTTTAGAAGTACTATTTATTAAGACAGTCACTATTCATTATGTAGTAAGCTTATTGTTAATATTGGAATATTAACACCACACTTCCACCAACAATTTAGAACTATAATTCCATATATTTTATTTATCTTTCTCCCACCATATGAAGAAAAGAGTTTACTTTCACTGAATGTAGGGGATATTTTTTTTGCTTCAGTGTATTCTGCTTGGATTATGGTTCCCTTTTGCTCAGTACACCATTATTAACATAGGATACTGTAATCAATAAAGAAATTGAAATAAAAATAAAATTCAATTAGCTCAATGGAAAAAAAGCACATTGGAATTTTCTTAGTTTAAGAATAATATTTGTTCATACTAAATTACACTCACTTAGCATCTCTCTTTAACTGCTATTCCATTCCATTATGAAATAAAACTAGAGAGGGAGTATTTTCCCTTGGACCTGAGAAATAAATCCCAAAATATAGTACAATATTAAAGAACACGATATATAAAAAGAAAATTTCCATGTTGGTTAGAGTTCACCATTTTGGTATCTTTTGTTTAACATCTCAAAAGATAGAAAAATAAATCATTGACCTTCAAGATTACAGTTTCAGACCAGTCACAGCATTGGTCAGGGGAAGTTGGGTGGAAGTTTACTGAGTTGCTACTTCACATATAAGACTTTTGAGAAGAGTATGATTTTGAAGACCTAATATGTTGAAGTTACAGTGAATCATAAGATAAAATTTATCAACAGTGCAAAAAATATGAAAAGTTACCTCAACTACTTCTAACATCCTGGCAGTGTCTGTGTAATCTGCTGGCATAACTGACACCTATGTCAGTCCTTACCCGGGGATAAGTCCCATCTGAGATATTTCCAAAATATTAACTGAACCAACATTGTTTTATGCTATTTGGATTGAGCCCCATAATCCCTTAACCAGTGGCTTGTGTATATCACTTTTCCTTAATCTTTGATGGTTTTATAGTTACTATTTGGTAAAACTTAAAACTTCACCTATTCATGGAGTAAATTTTGCCCACTTACTTCATATGAAAATCTTTAGATAAGTCTCTCTCTTCAGCTTCTGGGCAAGGAGCTCAGTGACCCAGATTATTTTCATCTTCTGATGCACTTAGAGTACATTTTCAGACTTTCAATATTTTCCTATGTTTCGAGATTATTTCATTGGCCAAATTCTAGCATATTCAACTTTTTGTCATCAAGATTTTGTGTTTTGTCAGCTGAAATAATAAATAAGATATTGTCAGTTCCCAAATACACTCTTACTACTATAAAACATTACTAAGTTATTAATTTTTATTTTCTCAGTAGTCATGCTTTGTATATGATAATTGCAATGAATAGAGATGACTATCATAATTATAGAATTTTAGAATTGTATGGTAAGTAAGCATTCTGATAAACATTTGGAGGCCTAGAATTTTTGAAAACAAACAAATAAGTTTGCCCAGCCTTATAAATAAGTAGAGAATGGGGGGGGGAAGAGAATATTTTTTGAAATAATTAGTTAACTATTTCATAATAAAAAATCAATTTGGAACATCTCTTCATACAATGCATCAAAAATAAATTCAGAATTAAAACATTACATGTAATATTAAATAGGTAAGAAAAATTTAAAAACCTAGTAATAAAGATGGTGCTATGATTTATTGGATAAAGATGAGACAATTTTAAGAAATTTTAGAAACTAACAATTTAACCTGGCCATCATGGCTCAGTGGTTGAGCATTGACCTATGAACCAGGAGGTCATGATTCTATTCCAAATCAGAGCACATGCCCGGGTTGTGGGCTCAAACCTCAGTGTGGAGAGTGCAGGAGGCAGCTGATCAATAATTCTCTCTCATCATTGATCTTTCTATCTCTCCCTTCCTCTCTGAAATCAATACAAATATTAAAAAAAAAAACCTAACAATTTAAAAGAACACATTTAATTACTCAAAGAGTCTGGTAACTAAAAATTATCCCAGCAATGACATATACATATTTTGGTCTAGCATATTGATAAAATACACCTGTTGGTGATAATGTGGAGGAAAAGACTATCAAATTAATATTCTTAGCTACATACAAGAAAAACTTATTCTGCATGATTTAAATAAAAAAATAAATTTATTGGAAGATTATCATGTAGCTTCTAAAGTAGCCAAGGAGGCTGGAAAACCAAGCTCAGATAATGGGTGAAAACAAGAGGAACTAAGTAGCATACATAATCACAAGTAAATCAGAGCAGAAGACCTCTCTGATAAAGCTACTATCCACCCCAAAGACTCAGCAACCACCCTTGCTCCCTAGATATAGTTGTTGTGACCTCAAGTGTAATTCTCCAATGCTTCTCCTCCTGAGTCACTAGGCTCCAGATCAAAGTCCAGGGTGGATCCCGCTTATTGATTGTCTAGTCATATATCCCAATGCTAGTTTCAGGGAATACTTGAAAAGAGTTCTGATTTGTTGGCCTATAACAGTGGGGATGATCTCTGTCTTTCTTCTGGATCCATCTGGGAAGAAATCTTTAAACAAATGAAAGGGTTTAGATTCTGCAAATTTAAAAAAAAAATACTACATTGGCCTTTCATACATTGCACTTGGGAACTGTGAATTGCTACAACTTCCTTTTTTTTTTTTTTTTTTTTTTTTGTTAATCCTCAACTGAAGGTATTTCCCATTGATTTTTAGAGATTGGAAAGGAGTTGAGAAAAAGAAACATTGATGTGATTGGTTGCCTTCCATACGTACAACCTGACTAGGGCCAGGGACCAAGCCTGCAGCTTAGGTACATGTCCTTGACCAGAATCGACCTGGGACCCTTCAGTTCACAGGCTAATACTCTATCCACCAAGTCAAATCAACTAGGGCACTGCAACTCCCTTTTTATTCCGTTGTAAACATAAAGCTAAAAGATAATTGAGATGTATAAGACTAATGTTCTAAGGTCAAATGACATGAGGTATTTCTGAAGCTATATAGTTTATTTTTATCAAAATTAAAAATATGAATCGTCTACAAAGGACCTCATAGTGGTAGTATGTAGATATAGTCCTGACTCTGAAGGAGCTTAAAATCTTTTTCTAATTCAGTTTCCTGAAGGGATGCTTTATATCTAAATTGTTGTCTTAGAGGAGGCACATTTTCTTATTTTTTCTAGTTTGTACAAAGCTGGGATATATAGGTTGAGTGACAGCCATATACAAGTACAAAGCAATGAGAGAGGAAAAAATGTATATAGATGATTAGTAAATAACTGTTTAGCAAATAACAGACAAAATTCAGCCACCATTTGTTTTTATAAATTTTTGTTGGAACACTGTAATGCATATTTGTTCATGTATTGTCTGTGGCTACTTTCATCCTACAACAGAGACTACATGGCATGCAAAACCTAAAATACTTATTTGACCTCTTAAGAAAGTGATTGCCAGGCTCTACTTTATATAGAGAAAAATGACCTAAAATACAAGTTGGAGCAGATAGTCCCTGTAACTCATTGAATCCTAATCTTTTTTTTTTAATTTCTTAATTCTCACTGGAGAATGTTTTTATTGATTTTTAGAGAGGGAGGGAGAGAGATAGAAACATTGATGTGAGATAGAAACATCTATCATTTGCCTTCTATATGTCCCCAGACTGGGGACCGAACCCATAACCTGAGTCTGGGAATCAAACCCATGACCTTTCTGTGCATGGGATGATGCTGCAACCAACTGAGCCACACCAGCCAGGGCTTGAATTCTAGTAATTTTTAATTAGATATTAGTTTATATGAAACATCTTGGAAATACTAAGGTAGTTTACAAATGTGAGTTGCAATGTTGATATTCTGGCTTCCTGCTTAGGGTCAGGAACAAAAGTCCTTTTAGGATGCTATGAAGAAACCAGGACAATACAACCAAGTGGGTGATAAATAATTATGTATTGATTGGGAAACTTCAGATAAGAATAAAGGCATTAACATATTTACCTTTGTTCATTCTAATTTGTACAATTACCTATTTTTGATTCTGTAGATATGGTTAGAAGAGGGGGTATTTGAAAGATTTGGCTATTTATTTATTTTATTTTTTAATTATTTTATTTTTAAATATATTTTTATTGATTTTTTACAGAGAGGAAGCGAGAGGGAGAGAGAGCTAGAAACATCGATGAGAGAGAAACATCGACCAGCTGGCTCTTGCACACCCCCTACTGGGGATGTGCCCGCAACCAATGTACATGCCCCTGACCAGAATCGAACCTGGGACCTTTCAGTCCGCAGACCGACGCTCCATCCACTGAGCCAAACCAGTTTCGGCTGGAAGATTTGGCTATTTAATTTGGTTTTCTGACCCACATCAAAGGAAGTTAGGGAATTGTCTATACAAAAGGGGTTTCCACAAACGATTTTCAGATGCGAAAACTAAAAAGCAAAGATTGGGTCTCAGCAGCTGGATGGCGAACATTCCAAAGAACAGCTGTTTTCTGCTCTATTATTTAACTCTTTTTAACCAGCAACCAGGTGCTTTATAGAAAGAGAGGAGTAGAGAATTGAACTGGGAGATACTCAGCAGGAGTCTGTCTGGTACAGAAGGTCTGGGTCATAGTGAGAAAAACTGCTTTGGTGCAGAAGTGACGAGGCAAGAAATGGCAGAGCCGGAAAAAGAATCCATGTCAGGAACAAGCAAAGGCAATGGAATAATGGGGAAAAGGTCAGGCATTGGAACCTAGCTTGAGGCTATGAAAGTTGAAGACCTTTTCCGTTTTATTCATAGATATAGACAACCCAGAAAAATCCTCCTAGTCCTTCAGGGTTTGAACAGAACTTTCACTCATACCCACCTGCTTTCAATCACCCATGAGACTCCTTCGCTGTTACCTCGAAGGTGCTCATTGTTCCTTTTCCTCAACCTCCATTTCTCACTCAAGGTCTTATGGACCTCTGGGTGCTACTTGAGCCTTACCTTTGCCTTTGTGGCTCTACTTTTATTGCTTTCCAGTTAATTCTAATTTAGTCATCATATTGCATTTGAAAATTTATTTTACAAACTAAGAGAACCCCTCGTCTCTCTAAATAGAAACATTGCTCTATGTCTTGATATAACTGCAAAATCTTTTTCTTTAATAGTTTTATCTCTTTCCACATCCTGACTTCTAGAAACAGTTTTGGAAAGGAATTTTTTTCCACACTGATGCTGCATCTTTCCACTGAGTTGGTCCACAGCAGGGCTTCTGGATGGTGTCCCTGAGAGAGGGCTTCTCTCAGTGCCTAGACTGCTTTTCCCTATTCTGTTAGCAATCTCATTCTGACCTAGGGGAAAGCAATTATAATCTGAGAAAATAATGCTGACGTATAAATGTGCTGCAAGTTTGTTTTTTCTAATAAACTCCATGAGAGAGCACACCAACAAAACACATCTACATTATCAGCACTCTAACCAGCCAGGTCGATTAAAGGTTATGACTTCTTGCTCCATAGTTCAGGTGGTGTGTGTGTGTGTGTGTGTGTGTGTGTGTGTGTGTGTGTGTTTATAATGAGCTTAAGAAAGTCATCTTTTAGGATTGCAGAAGAGCGGTTCATTCAAACTTAAAAACACTGATTGGTTTAAAAATTATACAATAGTTTACGAAACAAATAGTTTTTAATTATACTTTTCTGATATACTTGGAGTTAGTCTCCAAAATAAGGAAAGGTCATAATCAATCCAAATACGTTTGGAGGAGGAAGTCAAGTATAGTGATGAAAATGTTGAACCTCATTATAGGAATCTTGGAAATCAAATCAAATTATAATGCCAGGAAGCAAAACAAGCAGTGATTCAATCATGTAATTGAAATTAGTATTTTTCACACATTTTTTACTGATTCCATATTTAGGGTGATATAAAAAAGAATAAGAGGTGAATCCTGCTATCTACAAACTCTCCCATTTATTTATACATTGATCAATTTATTCAGTCAAGAATGGCTTAACACTTTATGGCAACCTCTCTGCTAGAGAAAGGAAGACAAATCATACTCAGTCATGACTGATTATAATACATTTTAAAACATATCAGAGTAAAGTAAATAAGACCTGGAATATAGAATCCCGTGATGCTGATCAAGAAAAGTGGAATTTCTGCCAGGAAGTGACTCAGAGCATAGGTTTTTAATTTATTTCTCAATAATTTTTTCTTCATGTGCCAGATGTAGCTATAAGAGTCCAGCAAATACAATGAGAGTTACATTGAAATGAGGCAGTGTTTGTGGGCTGATAGATTTTGGTACTTTTTTTTTTTTTATCATGAGTTTATGATGGGGGGAGGGAGGGAAAGCAGGAGGAGGGGGGTGGCCCCCAGTGTGGGCCATTAGTGGGGAGGTGCCCACAGGTCTGGGACTGAGTGGTGGACAGTCCAAGGCCTTCTGGGCAGAGGTGCTCCTGCTTTGCTGCAGCAACAGCAGTGCCCGGGCTGCATGGGCCTCAGCCACCCTCGCTGTGCCAGGCATCTTGGGCAGAGAATGAGAGCAGGATGGCGTTGAGGAGGCCAGGGAAGGGGGTGTGGTGAACATCTGGCTGGGGCTGAGCCCTGGGCAGGGGGTTAACACTCCCCCCCCCCGCCCCTTCTGAATGGAAGCTTTAAGAAGGGAATGAGGGAAGAACTTCATAAAGGAGTCAGTAGACAACAGGGTTAAAGAATGAAAGAGGATGTATGAGTGAACTGCAGGAGCTATAATGAATATCAAGTATAGTTGCTTACTGGGGACAGATTTTCAAAATAGGAGTCAGAAAAGAAAAAAAAGAGAAATGATAGTGAATAATTAGGCAAATAGATATATATTAAAACAGTGGAAGTAAGTAGAGAAGAATGTATTGGAAAGGTAGGATGAGAGAGAAAGGGAGGGAAGAAAGTTTTAAAGAGGAGCTGGTAGAGATTAAAAGGAGAATGGGAAGAAGGAAGAAATGGGGGAGGGAGCAAAGCAGGTCCGAAGGAGGAAGTGAAAAGAAAACATTAAGGTGAGAAGGAAGGAATGTGGGGAGGGAGGGGTAAAGATAAAGGAAAGAAGGAATGTGGGGAGGGAGGGAGAGAGGGAGGGTAGGAGAAAGATGGGAAGAAGGATGATGGAACAGAAGTAAGAAATAAGAAGGAAAGAAAAGTTTATAAATGATAAGTCAGTAGGAAAAAGTGTTACATAAAGAAGAGAGAAAAATTGTGTGAGAGAAGTCAATAAGGAAGTGAAATACAATTGTGTGTGAAGGGGATAAGATTAAAAAAAAAAGTTAATAGGGGTGACCAGGCTAGCAGGGGAAGGCAGTTAGGGGTGACCAGGCCAGCAGAGGAGGGCAGTGAGGGGGATCAGGCAGGCTGGTAGAGTGTTTAGGGCAGGAGGTTAGGAGCCAGAGATCCCAGATTGTGAGATTATCCAACTGCCAGTTTAGGCCTGATCCCAGCAGTTGGACATCCCCGAGGGCTCCAGGGTTGGAGAAGGTGTAGGCTGGGCTGAGATACCCTTCCCCACCCCATAATCCCCCACTCTCATACATTAATTTTGTGCACCAGGCCTCTAGTTCTATATAATAAAACCTAATATGCAAATTGACCAAGCAGTGGAGTTACCAGTCCCTATGATGTGCACTGTCCACCAGGGGGCAGAGGCTCAACCCAGGAGCTGCCCCCAGCCCACAGGCCTCATGCCAGCCAAGTCAGATGCCAGCAGGGACCCCCAATTACCCCACTGGTTACCCCACAGAGGGAGGTGACTGGCAGTGGTATTAGGGAGAGGCTGGTGAGTGGGTGGTGCCAGGTCAGCCAAGGCAGGGGCCAGCAGGGTCCCCAATCACCCCACCTCTCGCCCCACAGATCTTCTCTGATCGCCGTCTAGACCTTGGGACCCTATGTGCACCAGGCCTCTAGTCATTACATATTTTCACAACTTATGAGAGGAAAGAAAACAGAAGTAAATGAAATTCTAAGCTATGCTGCTTTGACTTGACTATGGACTTTAAAAAATTATCTTTATTGTTGATAATAATACATACGTTCCCTGTTTTCCCCCATTACACTCTTCCATCTGGCTAGCACTCCACCCTAGGACTTTACCGAACTGTTGTCTGTAACCATGGATTATGCATATATGCATATTAGTTTTTTGGTTAATTCCTGCTCTCCTCCATCCCTCTGTGATTCATCAGTCTGTTCCATGATTCCATGTCTCTGGACCTATTTTGTTTATCAATTTATTTTTCTATTAGATTCCACATATAAGTGAGATCATGTGATATTTGTCTTTCTCTAACTGGCTTATTTCACTTAGCATAATATTCTCCAAGTCCTTCCATGCTATCTCAAAGGGTAAGAGAGCCTCTTAAAAAAATTAAATTCTTTATTGTATAAAGTATTATATGTCTCCTTTTTCCTCAATTGACCTCTCCCCAGCTGCTCCCAGCCCCTTGCACATGCCCTCACCCCCAACCCCCACTGTCTGTGTCTATTGATTATGCTCATATGCATGCATACAAGTCCTTTGGTTGATCTCTTATGGTATTCCCTCACCCCCTGCCTTCTTCCCTCATAAGTTGGACAGTCTGTTTGATGGTTCTGTGACTCTGGTTATATTTTTGTTCATCAGTTTACGTTGTTCATTAATTTCCACAAGTGAGTGAGATCATGTGATATTTATTTTTCTCTGACTGACTCATTTTGCTTAACATAATGCTTTTCAGTTCCATCTATGTTGTTGCAAATGGTAAGAATTCCTTCTTTTTCACAGCAGTATAGTATTCCATTGTGCAGATGTACCACTGTTTTCTAATCCACTCATCTGCTGATGGGCACTAAGGCTGTTTCCAAATCTTAGCTATGGTAAATTGCGCTGCTATGAACATAGGGGTGCATATATCCTTTCTGATGGGTGTTTCTGTTTTCTTGGTATACATTCCTAGAAGTAAGATAGCCTTCTTTTTTACAGTTTAATTGTATTCCATTGTGTAAATGTACCACAGCTTTTTTATCCATTTATCTACCAATGGGTACTTGGGCTCTTTCCAGATCTTAGCTGTTATAAATAACACTGCTATGAATAAAAGGATGCATATATTCTTTCTGATTAGTGTTTCAGGATTTGTAGGATATAGACTATGGATTTCTCTAAATTAGGAATTATGTTCCTAGCAAAGAGCTGGGTTCCAGGTAGAGAGCTACAATTAAAGGATGAGTGCATGTGCATGTGCTCCACAACTCACTCTGACTCAGATGGTTGCATTGTAGGTTGTGACATTAGAATCTGGAGAGAGATATAGATTTTTTAAAGGAGGAAAAACACACAAATATAAACACTATTATTTATCTGATAAACTCTGTATGCAATAGAAATTTTTTACCTTGTACTACTTGTGTCATATAAAAGAAACCTTATTTAACCTAGATATAACCAGTGTTTAAATTTTTTTGTGTGTTTCTATGATCTTGTATTAATTTCAGTGTCCTCAGTTTGACTTTTTCAGAGTGAAAGCACTGATTATATTTAACTAGAGGCCTGGCACAGGAATTTGAGCACAGGTGTGGTCTGGATAGTCCATCCTGATTGAAGCCAATTGGGCTGAGCTGGCCAATGGGAGGGGCTGAGGGTGGTTGGCCAGTGGGCCCCACCCCCTGGTCAAACTACCAGTTGAACTCCTGGTCT
This sequence comes from Vespertilio murinus, assembly GCA_963924515.1. NCBI lineage: Eukaryota > Metazoa > Chordata > Mammalia > Chiroptera > Vespertilionidae > Vespertilio > Vespertilio murinus. The sequence goes on along the minus strand of OZ004705.1, from coordinate 126,971,384 downwards.
AAGTCCTGGTGGGGGGGGGGGGGCAATTTTTGTAATTAGCCTTTTATTATATAGGATGCGTTGAGTTGACTGATGCAGTGCTTTGTATAAGAGCTTGATGCATTATTTTGCCACCATCTGGAGATTCTGCTTTGCAAAGAAATCTTCTTCCTCCTCCTCCTCCTCCTCCTCCTCCTCCTCTTCCTCCTCTTCCTCCTCCTCCTTCTGATCCTCCTCCGCCTCCCCCCCTCCTTCTCTCTCTCTCTCTCTCTCTCTCTCTCTCTCTCTCTCTCTCTCTCTCTCTCTTTTTGTGCCTGAGTGATGAACTTTAAAATGTTGGCTGTGAAAAATAACTGCAGGATTCTAAGTAGTATTGTGGGACACAGCCTAATTAATTTACTTGGATGACTTCCTGTTATTTCCGTTGAGAAGAGCGCCCCCTCTGTCAGCCTCCATCTCGGTTGTAACCGTATCTTTATTCCAATCTAGTGACTGCTGGGAAACTGCCTTCTCTAAAATGCCTTTCCCTTTGGCTTAAAGTAAAGATTTTTTTAAAAATAAATAAATACAGTTTAGGTTGGGCATCCACCACTTGAAGGGCTAATGATTATTGACTAGCCTCCAGCAGGCATCAGGGAGTCTTGCCTCAGGCCCTTCCAACCAGCCCCCAAACAGTCCGAGTGTTAACACATGTTTCTGGATTCTGGCTGGTATTGGACACAAACAAGGCAGTCAGAATGGACCATTTAGTGTACAAGTCAAGATGACAGATCTCTGCTTAATACAAGGAAGGGAAAAATCCGTATCTTATTGAAAACGGCAGCAGAGCCCCGGGTGCTTTCACTTTGTGATTCTGCAGCAAAAAAGTGGGTTGTGTCAATATAAGTCTATGTCACCAGCTCGCAGCTGCCACACTGAATTGACCTTGTTCACGGCAGACATAAAGGCCTCTATTTCCAAAATCTCTCTAATGCTCATCTGTGAATGGGAGCAGAATGTGGAAAGGAGCCAACACGTCATCCTAACTGTAGCAGGGGGAGAGAGGCAGAGCTGCCTCAGTGCAGCACAGCAATCTGTGGGGGTGATTTCCACCCTAGAGCAGCCAAGCCAGAAGGATTTGACCATTTGGAGTCCTCGAAGGAGAATGCTTTGACACCACAAGCTTGTGCTTTGCAAATCATGAGCCAGAAATGCTTTATATATCTCTCCAGACTGCTAAACTGTGTAAGGCTAGATTAAATAGCCTCCACAGTGTTTCAGAAATGGATGGTTAGTTAAGATAGCCTCTTCCAAACTGGTGCTACAGAATGTATGTGAAATGCTAATAAGAATTTTTTTGTAAAAAGTGTTTCCATCATCAAAAATTTTTTTGAACGGCTTGTATTAAAAAATAGGAGAGTTCTTCATTTTTGGACAGTTTAGTGATATTTTGAGGTCAATACTATAGATGGCTAAGAGACACTCAAATTCCATAGTTTATTTGAATTCAGAGCTCTTTTTTTTTCTTTTTTTAAGGAGTTAGTATAAAGTATTCTATGAAACACTCTTTAGGGATGCTGGACTATGAGGAGAAGCAGCACTGAATTTCTATCATCTATTATTTTAGTGTTGCCAAATTAAAATATACCTTGCATTCCAATATTTTGAAGTTAAAATGTTCATTTCAGCAAGTAGAATTAGATATCAACTCCTAAGAAACTGTGTCAAAAATTGTGCCATAGGTTGAAAGAAAACAATAAGGCATACATTCTGCTATGTGGAGCTCATGAGCTCCTTTCTATCCCTCTCCCCTCCCTCCTTTCCTCCTACATTCCCTTCTCTTCTCTTTCTCTCTCCCTTTCTTCTTTCTTTCCATAGGTTTTGGGGTAGGGAATAAGGGAGTATGAGAATGTCATAATCCAGCTGTCCTTTAGGAAGGATTTAGGAAGATATTCTTGTAATATTATGTAGGATGGTGGTGGGGACCTAAAGCAGGAGACAATTCAGCACAACATTAACAAATTTGAAAGAAGATGATGAATGAATACATATGACAGGAGTTGGAGAGGAAGACTCAAAGACATTTGTCCACTGATGGTATATAGGATTAAAGGAGGAGTGAATCAAAGATAACTGTTATTTCAACCCTGGAGCCAAAGAAGAGATGAGAACACCAGCAAAGAGCATCCAGAGAAAAGTCAAAGGGTCCAAGGAAAGATAATGAGAAAAAAAGAGGTATTTTGTCCCAACATTGTTAGAAGCCTTAAAAAAGAAAGCCAATAAAATATTTTAGAATGGAAATGGTGTTTTCAAAAGACCTGAATTCTGTTGGAATCTTTCCAGTAATGTTGCTTATTATCTGTATTTTAAACTTAGTTATCTGGAACATCACATAAAAATAATTAAAGTAATGTTTTGGGGATCAAAGCCTTAGTATCTCAATGTCAGAGAAATTATGCCAGCAAACACAGTTTTAATATGAATCCATAGATTTTTAATATAGTATGTCCTGAAAAGCCAGTAGTCAGCTAGGCAGGAATGATTACAGTGGCTATCTATGAATACAGAGGGGGCTAATGTTATACCAAAAACTTACGGAGTCAAATATCAAAGAACAGTTTAGACTACACATTAATTGTTCCATTTAATAACCAACATAGATGTGTTAAATAATTTGCCCAAAGTTATAGGATGATAGGATCAGAGTTGGGAATGAAACTCTACTATTACTGTACCAGGTTATTGAACTTTTCTGAATGTTGTTTAATTTGATACTTCTTCCCTGATAAAAGCAAGCTCCTCATGTTATTAAATAATTGCTTCAATTTACTGATCATTTACTATGCATTGGGCACTATTCTAAGGTTATCACCTTGTTGGTACTTCCAATGACCTTATGAGATAAGCATTATTATAACCTCAATTTCAACTAAAGCTTAGAGAATTTAAGGAACTCACCCAATTGGTAAGTAATGAAAGATTAGGCTATTTTTCCTTTAAGTTGACATTGGATTATTTTTATATATGTAACTCAGTACATACTGAGTGTTTTTGTATAAACCAGAGACAACAATAGTAAGATGGAAAGAGTGAATCATGAGAACTAAATTCTTAGCTCTATAACTGGTTAACTCCGGCCGAGCTTCTCTTCAGGGGATCTGGTTCCTCCCTTGTGTGGGTGGTAAGCTCAAATAAGCAAATTATTTAAAATGACTTTGAACACAATAAAGTGCTATAAAAGTGTAAGGCATTATTAATATAAACTAGGTCAGAATAAGTAAATCCATAAAGTTTTACAATACCCTCCTTGCTCATTAAGGTAACAGTGCAGTTTCAAATCAATAATTTACAATGTAGTGAGGCAATGTGGGCTGGTGTGGGAGAATAGAATGTCAGGGTCTGAATACTTAAATCTATGAGCCGCTAACACTGTGCAGTATAATCTTAGACAGGTCCCTTGTCATTTACATCTGCAAAATTACAAATGTATCAGTGACCTATTTTTATTAAGAACTTTTATTAAGAGACACTGATAAAAAGTGATTATGAAGCACCTTGTAAGTGGTATTGTACATAAAACCATTCTTGCATAGCTCTTGAATTTTGCTCATTCATTACAATAGATAGAACTATTTAAATTATAAAGTTTAAACTCAAAAAGTTTGAGAATTGATTATTGCAATTAAGAGGAGCTTTGACTGACTTTTAGACCCACATTTTCACCTTTTCAATTATCTTGGTTGGTGTCTCTAAAATTAATTCAGTAATAAAGATCTTACATAGACTATATAATTAGATATTTTATATCATTTATAATAAAATAATGGGGCTATACTTTATAGTAACTAATATTTATGTAGCAGGGTGAAATAAATTGTTATGGCTTATAGAAACAACATAATTCTGGAAAAGAATATATTTTCTTAATGAAACTTTTAGTGAGAGTGGTTAATAAGTAAGTTATGTCTTGAAATAAGGTTTTATGCTCACTCTCTGCAATTCAAATGAGCTACACTGCTAATAGTTTTGTATAAACAGTTGTGATGATAATGAAAGCCATAATTTAGTGAGAACTCTGTCTGCCCAGGTGCCAGGCACCTTACTCATATTTGATCCTCAGGCTTAAGAGGAAGATATTATCATCCCAATTTGAATGATGAGGTATCCAAGGCATATAGAAAAATACTCAGGTGATATTTGAATATGGGTCTCCTTTGTTAGAGTGTAGATTTTGGTTTCTAAGATAAGACAATGTTATAATTCTTTGTTAATTTCCATGTTTTATCTATTTACAGACTCCTCTGGCCCTGGCCAGTGAGGTTCAGTTGGTTGAGCATCATCACATGCACCAAAGGTTGCTGGTTCAATTTCCTGTCAAGGCACATGCCCAGATTACGGGTTTGTTACCAGGTCAGAGTGAATATTAGAGGCAACCAACTGTTTTTTTCTCTCTCACACATCAATGTTTCTCTACCTCTCTCTCCCTATCCCTTTCCCTTCTTCCTCTCTCTAAAATAAATAAATAAATAAACAAATAAACAAACAAACAAACAAACAAACAAATACACACACACAGTCACACAGTGTATGTACAAGATGTATCAGATCCTTTAGTATGCTTGCTAAAATGCATATGTGTAGGTCTCACTCTTACTGTGGTAAGATAAATTTTTTTTAATTTTGCAATAATGGTTCTCAAAGTGTGGTCTCTAGACAAGCAACATCAGCATCAATTAGTAACTCGTTAGAAATAAAAAATTGCAGGCCCTGACCTGGGCCTACTGAATCAGAAACTGTATTTTAATATGCCCTCCCAGTGACTGTACTGCAAGCTAATGACTAAGAACCACTGTCATAGAATAACTAAGATTCCCACCTTTCATTCATTCAGCAAGTATGTAAAGCATCTACTAGATGCCAACTATGTAGTAGTTTGGGAAGAGTGATTCTGATGTTCATCTGATCAGTTGATTGCTGCTAGCTATAAGGGGAAATTCAAGCAAGAGCTTTGGTGTGATAAATTTAAACTGAATGCTTTAAGAAACATTGGTTCATGAAGAGATATCAAGAAACAGTCCTCCATAAATGTTAAGGGCAAAGTTCTAATTGGCAATTATACAGCTTCCTGGTAACTCTGATAGTTACTGGGATAAAAGGAGAATGCAGTCTTTTTCATTTCTATGTCATGTTTAAGAAAGGACACTTATTTTGTCCAGAGACATAGAAGCAGGGAACACACTGACAAATGTCAGAGGGAAGGTGGGAGTGGGGAGGGATTAACTGGGGAATTTGTATGCCTATATGCATAACCCATGGACACAGACAAAAGTGTGGTAAAGGCCTGTGAGGGACAGTTGGGAGGTGGAAGGGTCCATGGTGAAAAAATCCAAAGGGAACATCTGTAATACTTTCAACAATAACGATAAATTTAAAAAATAAAAAAAAAATAAAAAATACATTTATAAGCTAAGAAGATGATATCCAGATATCTTCTTTCATCCTAGAGATATGAGGTATCATAATATTAGTAAAATCTTTTCAGCTATATAACCCAGATGAATTTGATTTCCTCTTATGTCACTCCAGAATCATATAAGGCCAGGATGATTAAAAGATTTGTCTTGGTTCTCTTTGTCTTGGTTCACATACTTAATATATGTGAAAAGTGACACCATCTCCTTCATAGTGTTGTCAAGGCCAGGTAGCAAATGGCCTGGCTTATAAAAGTGTGGCAGAAACTGCTGCCTACCTACCGATATTAATTTTTCCTTCTTAAAAAAAAAAGGAAAATGACTCCTGAGGGTAGGGTCACCTCACTTAACAAACAACAGTGTGTGTTCTCTCTTGTGGGAGATGCAACCATGTTAGCAAGTTCTGGACACAACTTCTGGTGGCACTAAAGGAAAGAAAAAACACATGGCCCTGCATTTCTCTTGTCCTTTACCCTCCCCTGAGTAAAGGTTTACAAAAACAGAGATGGAAGCTAGGTTTTATGTGTTACAGAACCTCCTAACCTGCTCCCTTCCTTGGACTGTTGAGTGAGACAAGCATGCATTCCTGTATTGGTTAGGCCACTGTAATGTAAATCTTGGCACAACAATCTACCTGTATCCTGATTCTGCGTCATCTGGGGACCTCATTAATATGTTGGTTGCAGTTTAGCATGCCTGGTATGACACCCAAACATTTATGCATTACTGATAAATCCATAAGTGCTGCTGCTGCTGCTGGCCCACATACTACACTTCAAGTAGCACGATCCTAAATAATGCAGTTGGCATTTAATAAAAGTTAGTTAACTTCTTTTTTCCTCTCCATCTTAATTCAGACTTCTATAATAAAGGGTCTTAGAGAGGAGAGGGTGGCTTTTAAATACCAGAAATGTATTTCTCAGAGTTGTGAAGGCTAGAAGTCTCAGATCAAGCTTTCAACAAGGTTGCATTCTGGTAAGAATCTTTTCTTGATTGAAGACTGCTGACTTTTTCACATGGCCTTTTCTTTATTTTTTAATATATTTTTATTGTTGATAGTACTATGGATGCCTCCCATTTACCACCCTTTACCCCCCACCCCCCAGTCTGGCTTTTTCTTATAAGGGTACTAATCTTAATCATGAGGGTTCCACACTTGACCTAATTACCTTCTAAAAGCTTCATCTCCAAATATTGTTATATTAGGGATTATATTTCAGCATAAGAATTTTGGGGGCACAATAATTTAGTTTATAACACTCTCTGTTCTAAGGCCTTATCAAGTGACTATTTTACATTTCAATTAAATGTCACCAACTGGTCTCATGTTACAAAAGAATATTATCCTACACCAAGAATGGGATGTATTGCTATGTCCTGAATTCATATAACAAGTTAGCCTATTTGCTAGTGAAGCCAAATAGGCATATATACATACATGCATGCATATATACATATACATATACATATACACATATTCATATATATATATATATATATATATATATATATATATATATATATAAATTTGTATAGTAATCCCTCTGCTTCAAGATAACAGTGTACACAAACCCTGCTCAGCCAGAGCTCATTTGTGTGCTTGAGTTCAAAAGAAGGACTGGCAGATCTTCACTGCTCCCCCAAACCCTGAAAATAGCGCACACTGTGCTCTTGGCTAGTTTTGGGTCCCTGGCATTATGATCATAAGTGAGAAAGTACAGCAGGAGATCTTGCTGGGCGGGGGGGAGGGGGTGGCCCTTTCAAAGAAGAAGCATTTCTTTGCTCTTCCTCATGCCTCCTTCCTACCCCTGCCGTTGGCTCAGCTGGGATTCTGTCTTGAGTGGAGTAAAGAGTAAATTTATTTTTTATTTCTATGTGTGAATTCTTTTTGTTTATGATAACTGCAAATGACTTCTTAAAAATTTGCCAGTGTGCTTTCACTGTGGACAAAGAAGGATGGAAGCAGGGAGCTCATATTTTCTGTTACCCAGTTACAGCTGTGTTCTGTGGAATTTCTCACAAGCAAAAGCGATGTTGGTATCTAAGATTTTAGGGGTACATAAAACTTCTCTGAAAAAAGGGTCCCGTTTTCTCAGGATGTTTAAATGCCAAAGGAATGACTTTCTTTTTCTGGATAAGGGTACTTGACCTTCAAATCATAGTATTCCTAAGGATTCATGTATAGGATTCATTATCTGTGTAAATTCAGCAAAATTATTTGAAATATTTTACATTTCAGTGTGAACATTTATTTCTCTAAAGAGAAAACCCTTAGCTTTCACTAAGTTTAAAGGTATCTGCAGTTCAAAACTTTTTAAGAATTAGCACTGCTTCTACTTAAAGTATTTTAATATATTATCCACCTATTAGTAGTAATTTATTTAAGATAAGTTCTTGATAATTTTTTATGAGAAGACAGTATTAGAACTCTACTTCATGAAGAAAATGACAAAAGAAAATGCATTAAGGAAGAAAAGACTGAAGCTTCAGTTTTATACTTATGCCAAAGAGTGGAGGAGGAGAAAATAGAATGACATTTTCTATTTCAGACATGTAATGGTTAGCCCTTAATAATTTTTCTAATATGTCTTCCTGTGAAGGTTTGCTTTATTTTCAGTTCATGCTGTATATATAAAACAATGTCACATTGGGATTCTTCATAAAACACTACTCTCATTATTTCAGTCTGCTCAAAAATTCTGTGCCACCCTTTTAGCTGTTAAATAAAATCTAGTCACCTTACCTGAAATTCAAGATCCTCCATGAATTAGCCAAACTACAAGAATTGTTTTAGCTATCACTCTTACTGCCTCCAAAATAGCTAAAGTTTTAACTAATCTTGAACCCTTGCCATTTACTAAACATGTTTTTCAGTTTCTGTGTGTTTGCCAATATAAAGACTCTTTTATAAAATGATATATTTTCACCCTCACTTGGTAATTTCTAATATCCTTCTAAATTAATATTGTCCACAGAACCTTTGCTAAAATGAAAGATTGCTTTATTGTTGAGTTTGTCAAACTGGGCCTGTTTTCCAGCCTCCCCTTTCCTATGGAGCTCTAGGCTAGCGCTGGGCAAAGGAATTGGCGAGTTTTGAGAGGTGGAAGTGAGGCAGCAGCCATTACCCTTTGAAGGTCCTTGTGTCAGAAAAACATAATGGACAGATGCAGAACTTCCTGGGTGAAGGGAAGAGCCAGCTATTTCACAGCATGTTGACTACTTGGACTGCTTGTATCAGGAAGGGGGCAACACTGTGATCTTACTTAAACAAATCTTACACTGGATTTGGGTTTGTCATCCTTGACCACAGTGCTTCTGCCAAAAGCACCATCCATGGACAGACAGAATGATTTATTCATTAGCGTAGAATTCCATACAACATTGCCTCTGGTCAAGAACTGATGTTACAATCAATTACTTATGGCATTGGGTTCATGCTCATGAAATTCACTGGCCATAGTGACATGTTCCCCAATACTGTGAAGAAGCTGGCTTTATAAAACAGTGGGATAACTTTTATTAAGGCTTGGCTATGGCATCAGCTGGATGACTGGGGAAATGTTCTTCAAAATGTATATACACTCTGAGTCAGCAACCAATATATTGTAGTGTGTCTTTCATGTCCAGGAATAATTATGTTTTCAAGACATGGGAGTGGAAATGGGAATGACCCCTCTCATTGTTATGTTTAATTCTGCACTAGCAAAACTTTTGCTTCCTATCCCTATATAACGTTGCACTTTTGTTTAGTGATTTTAAATTCCAAAAGAGAACATGGCAATAGTTCCATTAAATTGGAAACTGAAACCACTACCTAAACTCATGGGATGATTGGATGATGATTGGTCAACAAGAAATTAGGTTGCTAATACACAAGCACACATGAAGGCATATAGGAGTATGTATCAATGCAGATGTTCCCCTACAGCACTTTTTATTTTATTTATTTATTTATTTATTTATTTATTTATTATTTATTTATTTATTTATTTTTTAAAAAATATATTTTATTGATATTTTACAGAGAGGAAGGGAGAGAGAGAGAGAGCTAGAAACGTCAATGAGAGAGAAACATCGACCAGCCGCCTCTTGCACACCCCCTACTGGAGATGTGCCCGCAACCAATGTACATGCCCTTGACTGGAATCGAACCCGGGACCTTTCAGTCCACAGACCGACGCTCTACCACTGAGCCAAACCGGTTTCGGCCCCTACAGCACTTTTTTAAAAAAAATCTTTATTGCTGAAAGTATTACAGATGTACCCCTCCCCTTTGACCTCCTCTACTCCAGTCTTCCCACACAACACCCCAGGGCACTTCTTAATACCCCCATGTTCTGTGACAAAAGGTAATGCATAAATATAATACCACAATACAGACTGGAATGTTAATGGCACAGGAATGAAGTTTGGGGTCACCTAACCTGTCAAGGAACTATGCATGACCAGCTGACATGGTGTACGGAGGGACCAGCAGCTGGTGTATTAAATTAAGAACATGCAGATTATAATCTGCTAAATGAGGAGGCACAAGCCACCAATATAATGTTGGCAGGTAGTTTCCTCAGCTTCCTAGCTCCCACTTTGGGAAAATGAAGACCCAAAGGACATTTTGATTGAAGGCGCAGCTTCTTTACACTCATAAAGGAAGTAAAGTCACAAGAGTTATTTCTCACAGATCCCATAAAGGTGGGGCTGAGGGGGCACAATGAGCCAGCAGAATGTTAGTTCTCCATCCCAGGTCATGAGGAGCAGGAGATAGAAAGCAGGGCAGCAGGCATCTATTACTTATAAGGTGGTTGGTGTGGAGGTCACTAACTTTCCATATGCTCAACCTTAAGCGATTATTTTAAAAGCTGCCCTGAGAAAAGCAATGCGAGAATTTGGGGTGAGAATCCTAAACTGGGGTCCTTATCTAAATGTCTAGATTCTGGGTGTGAGCAGGATTGTCATATCACTAGTCTAGGCAGCAACTCAAAATACCTGTTCTGATCACACATGGTCAGAAACAGGTTGAAATAAGTGAGACATCTACCCAAGGCACAAAATTTAAAGGTACACCAAAAAAGAAATTCAGGCCCAGACAGCATGACTCAGTTGGTTGGGCATTGACATATGAACTAGGAGGTCATGGTTCAATTCCTGATCAGGGCATATGCCCGGGTTATGGGCTCAAACCCCAGTGGGGGTGTGTGTGTATCAATGATTCTCTCTCACCATTGATGTTTCTATCTCCCTCTCCTCCCCTCCCTAAAATAAATTACAAATATTAAAAATAAAAAAGGAATTAATAAATTCCCATAAACCATATCTAAGTGCAATATTTAAAAAATCAAAATTAATGCAAAATGTCTATGATGAAAAAATATTAAAGTTTTAAATGAAGACAGGATCTGGCCCTGCACTTGCATAACTCATCCCACTTGCATCATTCCAATCCCAATACTGCCAGTTCCTTCTCATGTCAAGTCGTGCTGGGTTGTTTTATTGCCAACTTAGTTAAACTGGGAAGTATGTTTCCTAAATCCACTTCTCTGGAGGATTTCAGGTTAGAGTTGACCAGCGAAGGACCTGCTCAAGATATGGGAGGCAGAAGGGAAGCATGGGGCATTATTCTAAGAAGGCTTCACTCTCAGATGGGCAAATGAAGAAGTCCCTGGTGGTTTGTAGCGTGTCTCTACACACAACATGTTGACTACTTTGGACTGCTTCCATCTGGAAGGGGCAGCACTTTGATCTTACTTAAGCAGATCTTACACTGGATTTGTAAGATCTGTAAGCAGCTCTTTCCATCCGCAGCCTCAGGCTTGACACCAGGCACTTGCCTGCACACCCACAGAAGCAGAGCCACCCAGAGGCAAACACATCCTAAAGACCTTTCAGTGTTCTCCCCTTTCTCAAAATGAACAGAGTTTTAGGAGGGATGGTTAGTGCCTCATTTTCTGAAACTCTAAATCCTCCTTCCAGATTTTATTTCCCAGAAATACCCATGATTGTGGGCAGTCTGGTTAATTTTATAGTTATTTCTATGGTTCCCTTATTCCTTTGCATTGATAGTGACTCAGCTTCCCTGTCTGATCAATCAGTATTAATAGACTGAGACATGCTATTTAATCAGTCAAAGCTCTACAGGGCCAAGTTTCATAATCTGAAAACTGGGAGTCATATGTGTTTGGGAATTCAGATTAGTTTGCCTTTTAGAAGAACAGCATGGCACATATATTGTATAATATTTAACAGTTCTACAGTGGGATCTAGGCCAGCACAAGAAATGCAAACACCATGGTATTTCTGCAGTGGAATAGAAGTGGGATTAATTAAGACTTTTAAATAGTTTTACATAATTTCCAGTCAGACTTCACTGCTAAATTAATTATGTAAAATTAATTCTCGGAGCTTTTTGGATCTCCAAATTGCAGAAAAGGTGTCATGCATATGTATCTGGTATAGAATAGACCCAATAGGGACCCAGTAAATGTTATTATTAGGCTCATCCTTTTATTTCTCATTAGATTTTGTAGTATTTATAATTCTTATTATATATTATTACTTGTTTATGTCTTATACCTTTTGCTGAACACCAGGTCTCTTAAATAATGATGATGAGCACTTTAATTTAGAGGAATCTTCTATGATAGTTGTTTTAAGAGCTCATGTAGTAGGCAAAGCAGCAAAATGTACCACTTTAATATGTGGTCATGATACAAAACCCATATGATTTCACTCCTATGTGGAATATAACACAGAAAGCAACAAAGGAACAAACAAGACGGACAAACAAACTTATAGACACAGACAGCAGCATTGTGGTTATCAAGGGGAAAAGGGTTGATGGGAGGATGAAGAAGTAAAGGGAGTCAAATATGGTGATGGAAGGAAACTGGATCTTGGGTGGTGAGTGCACAGTTCAATATATAGAGGATGTACCATGGAATTGTACACTTGAAACTTACATAATTTCATTAACCAATGTCACCCTAATAAACTTAATTTTAAAAAATGCCAGTGATAAAATTGTTGGTCTGTTATTTAGTAGTTATGTAACACTGTGCAGATGAATTAACCTCTCATGTCTCCATGTCATTATCTGCACAATAAGGATTTAGAGGATGCAATGCCTTCCTCTAAAGTGTTACTAGAAATAATCTTGCCTATCAAATACTTAAAACGTTTAGCTTAGTGCCTGCATATGGTAAGTACTTAGTAAGTCGTAGCTATGATTATTATTTTGCTGCATCATAGCAATGGTTATGATGACCCCACTTGCTCTACTCAACTAATGGAGTACTTACTTTTATGGTAGAATAGAGGCCCAGTGCATGAAATTCGTGCATGGGTAGGATCCCTAGTGGCTGCTGGCTGCCAGTTTGGGCTTCCCTTACCCCGCTGCCAGCTGCTGGCTGGAGTCTTCCTTCATTCCACCCCTGGTATTCAGTGCACGTCATAGCAAGCAATTGAGCTCCCAGTCGGTCAAACTCCTGAAGGGACGCTTTGCAGATTGGATATGTATATATATTGAAAACATTCATGTTGTAAGAATGAATTTAAGAATGAATAATTAAATAAATGAGATGTTATCAGAAAGATACCTGTTTATATAACTTGGTATTTTGTTTTAAAAGGAATTGTGATTGGGTTATGAATATCTAAGGAAAGAAAATTTATAAATGTTACATAAAAATATCTCTATTCTGCTCCTCCTCTGGGTGGGTCCAGTCTCTTGGACATTCTTAATGATTATGAAAATAATCTAAGAAAAAGAATTCCCAGAAGACACCAACCCAAAGATACTCAACTAGACAACCAGGAGACTGAGACTCTGCCTTCCCTGTACACTGTTTCCTCAGGCAGCAGTGTTAACTAATTAAGAGGAGGGAGGCTCTCTGAACTAAGCAGATCTGGTTGCACAGAAACTCATAGGCAAACATGGGTGAATTTAGTTACACAAAACCCACATGCCCTTTTGCTTTGTTCCCTCTCCTGCTGAGCAGTCTACAGTAGAGGCTATTTATTCCTTGTTTTGAATGCAGCCATGAAGTCTCTCACCTTTTATTACCATAGTAGTTAGGTTATACAGTGAGTGGTTTGGTGTCTTTGACTATCTTGTTGAGCACCTACTGATGCTTTCTTGATGCTAACATTATACTACAAAAGTGCAAACCATATTAGCTCCTGAGATCACAATTATTGTAACTGATTTATTTTTCATTATATCTTATAGGCACCAGTGGGATTTCAATTGATCTATGGTTTGTTTTTTCCTGTCTTTTTATTTTTAGTTTTTGGTGCAAATCTATTTTTTCTATGAGTTTTAGGTGTACTTATTTATAAAATATAATTTGAAGTAGTATAGTTTACACTATTATATTTTACTAGAGGCTCAGTGCACAAAATTTGTGCATGGGGTGGGGGGATTCCCTCAGCCCAGCCTGCACCCTCTCAATCTAGGACATTCCTCTCAAAATCCAGGACTGCTGTCTCCCACCTGCTCACCTGCCTGCCTTCCTGCTTGTCCCTAACATCTTCTGCCTGCCAGCCTGATTAATGCCTAACTGCTCCCCTGCCAGCCTGTTTGCCCTTAACTGCCCTCCCCTGAAGGCCTGCCCCCCCAATTGCTCTCCCCTACAGGGTTAGTCCCCCCTGACTGCCATTGCCTGCAGTCCTGGTGGCCCCCAACTTCCCTCTTCTACCTGCCTGTTTGTCCTTAACTGCCTTCCCCTGCAGGCCTGGTCACCCTAACTGCCCTTCCCTGCAGGCCTGGTCTCTCCCAACTGCTCTCCCCTGCAGGCCTGGTTTCCCCCAAATTCCCTCCTCTGCTGGTTTGGTCACCCCTAACTGCCCTCCCCTGCAGGCTTTACTGCCCCCAACTGCCCTCTCTTTCAGGCCAGTTCCTCCCAACTGCCCTCCCCTGCTGGCCATCTTGTGGGAGTATCCTTGGGTAGTCACTTATATTTCTAGACTTCCTGTTTATGTAGCACTGGTTTGATACATTTAGAGAGTTGAATTAGACATGAAGTTCAGCCACTCATTTTTATTTATTTTTAAATAAAAATTGTTCAACAGTAGGTTCCATTTTAATTGGTTATTTCATGCATAACTAGACATTTATATAAAATACTATTTGTCTAAATGTCTCAGGTGGGCCATATATTAAATATCAGGCATTTGCTAATAAGTTGTTTGGTCATGAATACTGGAAAGTTTAAGGGCTATGTACTGTGTATTTACCCTCATGGAAATATAAAAAGCTAAATAAAATTGAATATATCAATAATGTCTGATGTAGAAAATAAAAACACAGACAATAGTCAATTTTCAAATAGTTCTAAATTTTTACTAGTAAATGAAGAAATGTTCTCATCAATTTTGCAAAATTTACAATGAAATTTTTTTTGAGAAAGGAAGTGTCCTAGAAAGAAGAACTGTTGCAAATTGAGTAGGAGAACGAACTCCTAATACCTCTAACTTGGGGAAATTACTTAATATATGAAGGTTTCCCGAATTGTAATATATATCTATATCTACCTTTATTTTCTCTTTTATTTTCCCATTCCTTTTGTCTCTCTTATCTATCTATCTATCTATCTATCTATCTATCTATCTATTATCTAGCTATCACTCTATCATCTATCTATCCTCTATCATCTAGGTTAGGCAAATGCTTCTTTAGATCTGTTGTATCTCATTTGCTTAACAGGTGTTGCTGAGCACCTTCGATGAGATGAGTGGTTTGTGGATAAACTAATGAGTGAGGCAAGGAAGCCATAGTCCCGGTATTCAGGAAATATATGCTCTAACGCAGACATGGCAAATATGTCACATGGAGCACAAGTTTCTAGTCCAAATATTATATTATGAAGTCTTCTATAATAGAGTCCAGAGTCAGGAAAAAGACTTTATGCGATGAATTAGCAATGCCAGCCAAAAATGAGCATGGAAAAGGGTGTGGCAACAGGCATGCCTCTTACTTACTGTTACTCATCTATTCCCTAAGAGTCTATGACCTCCCTACCCATTTCTAAAGATTAGCCACCCAATTTTCTATGATACTCTATTGAGAGAAATAATAGAACAAACATGAAGGTAAAGCAAGGCTTTTCTTCTGTAATAATAGCTAAGTACATCAGTTATTGGTAAACATATGTTAGCATTTACCTGTTCATTCTGTTGGAGAAAACTGGATGATTCTTAAGTGTTTTGCCCTCCAGGCTTACATTAAAAGTTAATTATCACCACGTGGGACAGGCCTCTGGAGAGTAGGACAGCCTTGAACCAGGATCAGTAAAATGTGCATCTCACATTAGCCCCTGAGTTGCTTACTTCTCACAATAAAATGCTTTTTTCTTAAGTGAATTCTTAAAAATTAAAAACCACACCATTTTTGTTTAAGTAGCAAGTTACAGGAGGACAGCTTCTAGCTGAGGAAGAATAAAATTAAAGCCCTGAGTTACACAGTTAGGAAGGGCATCACAAGAGAGATCTGGCATCAGATGCACATGTAAATCTGTAATTTTTAATTCACTAAGTTTATTATCAAGTGCATGGAGAGTCTCAATAAATGCTTTTGAGGAAGAAGATGCTACATGACCCAGTACACCTGATACGCCAAAATTCTCTCTCTCTCTCTCTCTCTCTCTCTCTCTCTCTCTCTCTCTGTGTGTGTGTGTGTGTGTGTGTGTGTGTGTGTGTGTGTGTGTGCCTTTTTGCAAACATGTTTTTTTCATCTTGGATCTCTGTATATACTTGCCACGGGTATTTGTGATTAATGTGATCTAATAGTAGAAAGCAGGAACACAGTTTAAGCAAAAATGCAATAAAGTATGTTTTAACAGGCTCTAATCCCTCGTATACCCAAACTTCTCTTTGACTGATTACCAATAGATATTTGCTATTTTTCCATTCTATATTAATTTCTCAATCATTTAATCAAGACAAACTGTGCATGGACCAAAGATGTATATATTTCAAGACCAATCCTAGTCTGTGCATCTAAGGTTAAACATTAAATAATTTAAAACAGAAAAAGTAATCAAGGTTTGGATTTCTTTGAAGGCCACCAAAACCACAATTTCTCATATACTGTTGCTATATTTACACATTGGTCTCATTGATTTATTATTTATTTATATATCAGGTTATTTTAAAATGAGTTTAGTTTAGTTTCTTTCCCAACTTAAGTATAATTCCTTTGAGTGCAGGAACTCTTTTTTTTTTTTAGAGTTTTGTAGTATGCCCAATGCATTGCCTTATGTTTGAAGTATTACAGAGAATTTGAGTATCCTGTAATCCCTGGAAACCCTCAATTATTAGTTTCTAACTTTATGGATTGCTTTTCCTAGAGTCAATGTTTTCCTGCTCTGCCTGCTGAAAAAACTTGTCTTAACATGTCCTCTTTTTATAGTCCAGTGGTTGTAATTTCTTTAAAAGTAAAACTATTTAAATGCATTTGTATAAAATTATTTTTATTATTAAACTAAAAGAGATGTCAACCTGGCTGGAAATTATTAGTTACAATTTTCGGCTAGTAAAGAAAGTGTTCTGACTGGAGTTCACACTCTAATACAAAGAATCCTAAGTTATATGTTCATCTCCCCAGGAAGTCAAATACTATGGTGTGTCCTAAAAATTAAGGAGAAGAGAACCTAATGATTGTCACTTCCACCCTTTCAAAATACGTACTTTCCACACCTTTCTTTTCACTCACAACTCCATTGACTGCACTTAAATCTTCATTAGCATATGCTAGTTAATGAACAATTTGTTCAATGATAGTTGTTAAGGCTATACAAATATTCTGTGAATGGCTCAGTATTTTTTTTTATTATATTTTAAATTTTATGGCAGTTGGGGGCCAGGGATCATACCTGTTTAATTCACTAAGTTTATTATCAAGTGCATGGAGAGTCTCAATAAATGCTTTTGAGGAAGAAGATGCTACATGACCCAGAATAGGGAAGAGAGGGCATTAAGGCATTTTGAAGAGAGAGAGATTAAATAATCATGGTAGAGAAAGATGGTAATGATGGTATATATGCAGGAGGATAAAATGAGTTTTGAGGAAACAGAGGATAAGAAAATAACTCACACGAGGAATTGAATTGGACTAGTAAAACATCTAAAAATCTACTACTCCCATCAATGTCAAAAAATCCAAAGTGAACAGATGATCTAAGCATGCTGCTGACATCCGTCTTCATACCCTCTTGGTCTATAAAATACTTCTTTAGCTTCTTTGAACAAAGACACCACGGTGGGCTCCACAAGGTGTAGCAAAGGAACGGAAAGCTGTTCTGTCTCCTCTACATGCATTAGTCATTTTCTTCCTCTGAGTCTGTCTTAATTGCCTTGCCTGTCTTATTAGATTGAAAACCCACTGGGTTGGGGCCATTGCTACTAAGGTGTGCAGCACTGAGCTTGGCAGGTGATCAGCACTCAATAAATGTCTATTGCTACCATAAACCAATGTATAAATCTCAGAAATAGGCATAATAATGGACCTGACAGATTAATGCCCAGGGCTATTTTTGTACAGCAGCATGGGCAAGCCAAATCAAAATCAGACATCTCAGATTCAATTCTTCTCAGTTTTGCATGTAATTCTCAGCCTTTCACATTTTTGTCCTGTGACAGACAGGAAAAATGAGTCAACCTTTCAACATAATTGAATTAAAAAGCATTCTCACCCAACATTGCTCTCACTTTTTTTGGACTTGCTTCTCAAATGCTATTGACCCATTATGTAGATGGCCTTGCTTTTTATTTTTATTAATGATAGAGTGGTTTCAAATGCTACAGCAGATGTCTTATATGATATTTATATTTAACATTTCAATTGTGGGTGATTTTCTGTCGAAGCAGGAAACTACTTCAAGAAATCATGTAATTCATATTTTAACACATCCTCTGAGCAGACTAAGAAAGAGTTATCAGCTTTTCTTTTTGGATAACAAAAGTAAAGTGGAGAATTTGAGTGGTTTAAACCAGATCCACCAGAGAAGCAATAGTGAAGTCCCAGGCAGAATTCCCTAGAAATGAGAGTTCATCACAGACAGACAGGGTTTTTCTAGGGGTCATTGAAGCATTTTGATGTCATAATTAAATACAATTACCTTCAAATTCCATTTAAAATATTTTTTGTATTTATTTCAGAGAGTGGAAGGATCAAGGAGAGATAGAAACCTCAATGATGAGACAGAGTCATCAATCCAAAGCCTTCTGCTTTCTCCCTACTGGGTATTGAGCCCACAATCCTGGCATGTGCCCTGACTGGGAATCAAACCATGACCTCTTGGTTCATAGTCAACACTCAACCACTGAGCCACAGGAGCCAGGCTCAAATTCCAATTTTTCCTGCAAGAAATATCAGTTTTGTCTACTTATAAGGAAAGACCACCCCCCATCATTACAAAACTCCACTAAAGCTACAATCTGCTAATATCACTTGTTTAATTAGATATTTTTATATTTCTTTTCTTGGTCACTGTATAAAAAGTCACCAAATTAGGTTACCCAAATATAATAAAAGCATGAAATTATTTGAAAATTTCAACAAATTGTTTAATCACCTAAATTCTTTTTGTTAGAAGAGAATTATAAGTAAAAACAAATGATTAATTAAATAAATAGTTTTTAGACCTAGTCTTTTAGAAGATGAGTACATGGGCAAAGACAGAGCTGGCCATATGACCAATTAATATTAATAAGAGAATGTTGGGTATTAAGGATACGGACTGAATGCATAATTTGATCCTATATGGACATAAAAGGAAGAGTCTTGGATCCAAAATTACACTATGTACATAAACAGGGATAAAAGAGGCAATTGTTTATATAATTTAAAGTTTGAAATGGTTTTGTTTCTATCAGTGAGATATTTCAGGTATGTGCGGAATATTGCCAGCAAAAATAAAACTGTCCACTAGTTACTTGAAACTCTTAGGTAGACTAACAAAGGCAAGAAACATATGATAGTAAATGTAAATAAAATATAATCAATCTTAATATTTTTCAGTGCTACAGTGTATCAGGCATTATGCCTTTTTTTCTTATTTCTTTTATTCTCCCTTCTTCCAAAATAGATTTATGGATGCTCCAGATCTCTTGTTTGAAGTAGAGATGGGTAATAAACAAGGTCTATAGAGGAAATGAGATAAGCCAGATAAAAGGAAAAAATTGTACAAAAAGGTTCTAAAGTTTATGAGCTTGTGTGACTGGAAGAATGATGATATCATTAACAAGTATAACCAAGTTCCAAGTCAGGAGAAGAAATAACTTGTAGAGGGGCATTTAGCGACTTCTGTTTTTACTATGAGACCCTCATAGAATGTTCAGATAGATGTTACCTATTACTGATTGTGCATAGAGTAGAAACAGAATTTGAAAAATTAGTTCTGAATGCCCAAAATATGTTAAACTTAATTCACCATTTATCTATTTTGTTTATTTTTATAACTTAACAGTAGTAAATAAAAAAGAAATCAGGTGCTCAAAACTTCCAAAGGAAGGAAAGAGAAATTCTTCCTTCTATGTGAAAATGAATGTGCTTATCTATAAGGTATTGGGGTTAACTGACATTTTACTTTGTTTTCAAATATGGAGTATAATTTCCCCAAAACAGGTTAAAAGAGGAAAAAAAATAAGAAAAGGATTAGAAAAAAATGTGTTTTCTCTGAAATTGTATTTATTTTGTAGTATTTCTAAAGTTGATTAGATCAATGCCAGTTCTTATTTTAAGGTAATGGAAGTCTTGAATTTATAAAAAAATAAGTAAATTTTTATTTAGCTTGCTAAAATAGTTATTGAGAATAAGAAAGAAATCAATCAGACCAAACAATGCTGTGAAACATTTAGACCATGGTGCCACCATAATTTCAGCATCTTCTTCCACTGGCTCTAATTTCTCATCATGAATATCCTTTTTTTATTCTTTTCAATTCTTATCTAGGCTTCTCTGAACCTAAGGAATCCTGGGTCAGTTAGCAAAAATTAAAGGCTATGAGACACATATATACCAAGTGAGAGTTTGCCCATATATTCTCTTTGTCCTTTGTTCAATCAGATTTTTCATGTTGACAATTTGATTAGGGAGACATTAACCTACCAATAGGAAGGACTCTTTCTCTACAGAGGCTACATGAATTTTCCAAGGTGAAAAGTCTTAACCTAATGAAAGTGTATAGCATGGAGTTCACTAACTGTGCCATGCCATCAGAAAGACTTGAGTTCTCATCTAAATTATGCCGCTCATTAACCACCTGGCTTGGATAAATCACTTGGCCCTTTATAAGCTTCAGTGTATAAAATCAAGACAACAAAGATACCATGAGGTTTGTTGTAGGTATTAAATGAGACATGCAAAAAATTAATTAGATTAGTGGTCACTCATAATAAATAGCCAATAAATAAGATACTTTTTTATACTCTTTTTAAAATTCATTTCTGACAAGATTATCTGTTGCTCAATAATCTGAGCAGAATCTCTGGTCTACAGTGAGTTTAAAAGATCTTCTAACTTTTTCTCTGTTTTTATTTGCCTCCTCTCCCTCAACTACTTCTATATATTCTATAGTCCAGGCATACTATTACACATGTTGCGTTTAGGTCTTTGCACAGTAAGAAGAGAGTTAAATGGAAAATGTTCACAATTAATTTATATCTGTATGCCATTCAGTAAATATTTGATGAATTAGTTATATATTCTCAAATGCTTTAAAAGTTCTTTGGTATTACCAATAGCACAGATTTTCTATTATAATGTCAGATTAGTTGCTTAATAACCACTTGTTATATGTTTGGAGTGTCTTTTGACTTTTCTGAAAGGATTTTCTATTTTAAACTTAATTTTGCCAAAAGTATAAACTGATTTTTATAGAGCCAAGAATGTCTAATGGGATGCTTTTCAGTCATCCATAATAGGTAACATAGATTGAATATTTTTCATGTTTCAAGCACTTTGTCAAGGTTTTATATTATTTAATTCTCACAGCAAACCTAAAATGTAGCTATGATTTTCATTCTTGTCGAATAGCAGAGGCACATAAATTATAAGTTGCTCAAAGTCACTGGGTTAGTGAAGCTAAGACCTATACATAGAAATCTGTCTATGAAGGCTGCACTCTAACCACTATGTTATCCTGCCACTGAGACCAACCAGCCTAGAGTAACTCGAATAAAAAGGGCTCTTAACACCTCTCTAGCCAGTCTTTTAACACCAGACTTTTTCTTCCCCAACACAACCAAGAAATCCTTCCCCATATTTTACAATGATCATCTCCCCCATTCTTAAATATGATTATCCTAGGAAGGAGATGCCAAGAATCTAAGTTATATGTTTTGCATATGCAGATTATCAAATATTCTATCCGGCATTCTTTAAATTATTTGCTTCAATGTTTGTTGCAGTGTTTAAAAATTAGCACAGAAATGATGATTATATTCATTGCTACCAGCTAAAAGCAGTGGACTCCTACAGAGCAGCTGGAGGGATTTTCTAGGCTTTCCTTTTTTCCATTAATATTTAAGCTTAAGCTAAGGCAGACAAAACTGAATACATAACAAATAACAATCAAGGTTACTCTTTATGGGTCAAACATAATGACAGTCTCAATTATTAAAATTCACTGCAACTGAAGTCAGTGATTTTTACGGTGAACACTTTGCAAGTTATTCTTCAAGCTTGCTGTTCTTCCAGTTTTAATAAACTAAACGGGATAGTATCCAGGTTTTATTTTATTCTTGAAAGGCCTTGAATCACCTATGTTACTGGAAAATAACCACTAAGCAGACATATGCATATTTGTGTATTAAAATGAATTAGAACAAATCTGGGGATTCAAGGACTATAATCAGGGTCTCTGACTTTCTGGGGGAAGACCAAAGACCCTTGGGACCATTCGAGCTAGATCTAGGTTAAACTTAAATGATAGTTGTTCCTAGGGCATCCCAAAGATGACAACATCCTTTTAGTAGAGGAGTGGATGTTCCTGTCTCTGAAACCTGTGGGAATTCCCTGAAATGTGACATAGACTCTACCTCCTCTTCACCTGCCCCCAACCACATTCCTTTTTCCTTTTCACATTCTTGTTATTTCTTGTTTCTAAGAGCTACATAGGTTCTCTGTCATCCTCTAATTTATTTGAGACAGATATGTCCTCTTTCCTGAAGGCAAAGGCAGGTTAACATAGTCTCCATGAGACCATTCTCCCACACAAACCTGTCTGCTTCTCTTATTGAACTTTATTCCTGTTGATTCCATGGGTCTTAATTCTGGAAACTGAAGCCCTTTCTCAAATTCTCTCCACCTCAGAGGCTTTATTTCTTACTAGAGGCCCAATGCACAAAATTCATGCGTGTGTGTGTGTGTGTGTGGGGGGGAGTTGATGTCCCTCAGTCCAGCCTGCACCTCTCCAATATGGGACCCCTTGGGGGATGTCTAACTGCCAGTTTAGGCCCAATCCCTTAAACTGGTAACTGGACATCTCTCTTATAATCTAGGACTGCTGGCTCATAACTACTCGCCTGCCTGCCTGCCTGATCACCCCCTAACAGCTCCCCTGCTGTCTCGGTTAATGCCTAACTACTCCCCTTCAGGCCTAGTCCCCCCCAATTGTTCTCCTCTCCTGGCCTGATTGCCCCCAACTGCACTCCCCTGCTGTCTGTTCACCTCCAACTGCCCTTCCCTGCTGGCCATCTTGTGGCAGCCATCTTGTCATGACGTCACATGAGGATGTTGTGTCACCTAGGCTTTTATTATATAAGATGTGGAATTTTATTTCCTGATGCCCTACCCCAGTGTTTCCCAAACTTTTGACATATGTGTACCCCCTCTATAATTTTTATAACACTGAGTACCCCTTGTAAAAAAAAAGGATGTATTTTAATAACAATCAAAATATATTTATTTTTTCTTTTTTTGGTACATACACAAAATAATAAATGATAAATAAAATTATTCATAATAAAATATAAATAAAAGTTATATTATAAATAACATTTATTTGCACACCGGATCATCTCACGCCTCATAAGACTGTCTTGACTTAACTCATGAGAATGTAGAATTAGGTACAGCTAAGCACGGTGCAGTGCATATCCCCACCAAACTCTTCCTGTACCTCTGGGGGTATGCGTACCACACTTTGGGAAACACTGTGCCTACCTCATAGTTAGTACTCCTGTATACCACTTAAGTATGCCAAAATAATGGCTGGGAAAAGGCATATAAAGGTATATATACTGAGTGGCCAGATTATTTTGATCTCTGAACTCAGTGTGTGTGTGTGTGTGTGTGTGTGTGTGTGTGTGTGTGTGTGTGTGTTTGAGGCCAGGTGCATGAATTCATGCATGGGTGGGGTCTGGCCAGCCTGGCCAGGGGGAGGGAACATAGATGGTTGACCGGCCTGCCTGCTGGTCGAACTCCTGGCCGAAGGGATAATTTGCATATTAGCCTTTTATTGTATAGGATATACACTGAGTGGCCAGATTATTATGTGCTCAGAGATCATAATAATCTAGCCACTAAGTGCTTAGATCAATGGCTAAGATGCAGGGTTACTTGAACATGGGATTTTTCCCTAGGCTAACCACATGTCACTTTTTGAGATTCCCAAGAGAACTATATGCAGAAGAAAAGGCTAGAAAAACCAAATACTTGGCCTGGGATCTTGAAGTTTCACCTGGTGAGCCAGCCTGTTCATGTGGATCATTCCCTGTATCTGCATTAGAAACAGATCTAAGATTTGGAGCATAGCAGGGAAGGGCTGACTATTTTCTATTTTTATGTAAACTCATGTTTAAATTTTAGAAATTACCTTTGTGATAGTATGTCAAGAGTGCATAAAAGAAGCAAAGGCAAGAGCAGGAGAAGCAGTGGAAGGAGCATGACTCTTGTTGCCTGTGCTGGGGTTTCTTGGCATTTTCAAAAGGAAGAATATTCCTTTTCTCAGGAAAAATAGTCTGAGAGAGGATGAGAGCTCTCTCTCATCATTTAGTTTTCACAACAAACCTACAATGTAACTACCATTATCATTCCCATTGAAAAGTTGAGGCACATGTATTTTTTTAATGAACCCTTGTTAAAAATATATTTTTATTGATTTTAGAGAGGAAGGGTGAAGGAAAGAGAGATAGAAAACATCAAAGATGAGAGAATCATTGATGGGCTGTCTGCTTCCTGCACAACCCATACTTGGGATGGACTCTGCAACCCAGGCATGAGTCCTGACCAGCAATCAGACTGTGACTTTCTGGTTCATAGGTTGATGCTTAACTTCTGAGACACACTGTTTGGATGAGGCACATCGATTTTTAACTTGTCTTATAACTATGATGAGAGAGAGAAAGAGCAAGGTAGAGACATTAATTAATTCTTCTTACTGGGGTATGAATGTTGTAGTTAAGGAGTCAGGAGTTCCACTGAAATCTAACTCCTGAACCTTACACATTTATCTCAAGCTGTTTTTGCAGATGTATAGTATCCATGGTGTTACCAGTGAGAAGTACAGGGGTGTTCTTAGGGTGTCAAGGAAAAGTTTGTGGAGGAGTTCCCTAGCATAGACAAGTTACTCTTGGAGGGCATGGAAGGAGGAAGCAGAGTGCGTTTCCTTCTCACCTACATTCAGGGATGTAGCAAAAGCATATTCTTAGGATGTTATTACAGACAGCTACTAACACAACTTGATGGTTTCTTGGGCTTTTTATTTCAGTGTGAAATGACTCCCCCTGGGGCTGTGTAGTATTTTGATTCACTTACATTTCTCTTAGCTTCTGGGTAGAAATGCTAGAAGCATGTCTGGTGGATGAAATTCACCTAATGTCAGAACAAGAGACAGATGGAAGATTAGATTCGAGGGGGGGGGGGGGGGAGAAGGAAAACAAAACAAAACAAAAAAACACACCAACGCAGCAGGTTCTCAGTTCTCTGCAGACTGAGCAAGGGCTGATGCTTGTGCTCCCAGACCCACCTTGAGCTTTGGCAAGAATGTCTTTTGTTCAGTGGACTTTCTAAATGAGAGAAGAAACATGACGGCTTTTGTATTTGTGTGACTCTTAAGAACTTCCGGTTTCCTCTTCTTTTCAAACTCTGTTTTTCACAAGCCTGAAATCAACATAAAATGTTGATGATGAAGCTCTGTGTGTTTATCGGTCTGTCTACCTACTTATTTACTTAGATAAAGCAAATGCTAAATAACCTCCTGTGTGCAGGGTATTTACTGCTTTAGGGCACAATCTGTTGCAGAACAGTTAAAACTGTTGCTCAGGCATCTATTGTTGTAATATATGCCTCAGCAGCCCTGCGTTCTGTCTTGCTCTGCATCTGTGGGTACAATGATTTATTGGTAATACTAATCTTCTTTGAAAGTCATACTGCTGCTAAGTCAAAAACGTTTGAAGAGGGGGAAAAATAGTTTTATTTCCATGGATTTTCCTATGACTGCTCGACAGAACATTTTATTTGGAAAGAATACATAACTATATAATTGAGTAAACAATAGGGAGCAGCATGTTCTTTAGGGTTCTATTATTCATATGAGATTTGTCTTGTTACTTTCATCTTTTAAAAAATATATATATATTATTGATTTTCCACAGGGAGGAAGGGAGAGGGACAGAGAGCTAGAAACGTCCATGAGAGAGAAACATCGACAGTTGCCTCCTGCATACCCCCACTGGGGATGTGCCCGCAACCAATGTACATGCCCTTGACCGGAATCGAACCTGGGACCCCTCAGTCTGCAGGCAGACACTCTATCCACTGAGCCAAACCAGTTTCGGCACTACTTTCATCTTTTTAGGACAATAGTATTCTAGGAAATTGCATCATCATCATCATTGTTGTCATCATCATCATCAGTAAGCCTCATTGAACAGTCATTGTGTACAGAGAATTTAAGGATAAAAGGGAAATTTGTAAACAGAGGTAATGAATACAAACAAAACCTGACTCTTCCCTTCAAAGAGGGAATTTCTAGGAAGAGAGTTCCTTCCCTCTTTCTACCTTGTATTTATGTCCTTCCACAGAAGGACATTGGTTGGCCAGCAATTGGCAGGAAATTGCATTGAAATTCAGATATTGCAAGGGTCAGTTGGGAAGAAGGCTAAGGTCTTCCAGACAGCTACTTGTCAAAGGGTGCCTAGGGTTTCACACTCAACAGTCACCTAGATGGGTCCCAAGGTCAAGACTGGGACATGAGCAAAGGCAAACAGGAAACTGGACTCTAGTTTGAGGCTTGTTTCATATCTTCCATCCCAGAATGCCCCCTTTTTTCTTTTTCTTTGTGTTCCACTCCTTCACCAAATACTGCTATCACCTTCCCATTCACACTAAGGTAAAAGTGAATGATAACAACTCCAAATAGAATTGCTCTCTAGATAAATAAATACAGGTCTAAATTGAGACCATTAGTCATCCAGTAGGGAAAGGTTTGGTTTGTATGAAGAAAGTCAGCAAAAATAAGGCAGGGCTTTGAATCTAGTTTGGAAAGGGCAGTATAATTATTAACATTATGACTTCTCAAGACAAGTTGACCTGAATTTAAAGTCAACCTCATCACTTAATGTGCTAACATAGGGTAAATTTCTCAATCTTTCTAAGAGCCAGTTTCCATTAAAATAGGGATAAAAATGTTTTATGCCTTCTGAGGGCGGTAGGTAGTGAAGATTAGATAACATAATGCCTGTGAAATGTTAACCACAATTTCTGACACACAGCTAACACTTGTTATTTGTATGAGATGATAGAATGGCTGTGTGCAAAGGTAATGAGTAATTCCACTAATTGAAGTAATAAGTGATTTCACTAACTGAATCTGCAGACTCCATTCTAGTTTAGTCTTGGATATTGAAAAATGAACACAAAAAGAAGCATTAAAAAGAAATGTATACACAGCCCAAGTTCCCATCAGTAGATGAGAGGATTAAAAAAAGCTGTGGCACATTTACATGATAGAATAATATGCAGCTATAAAAATGAAGCATCTCTTACCTTTTGAGACAGCATGGAAGGACCTAGAAAGTATCATGCTAAGTGAAATAAGCCAGTCGGAGAAAGACAAGTATATGCTCTCATTTATATGTGGACTCTAATGAACAAACTAAACTAGCAAATAAAATAGGACCATAGACAAAGAAGCATGGAACAGACTGACCAATCTCAAAGAGAAGAGAGAGAGAGAGTGCAAAAAGAGATTAACCAAAGAAATTATATACATACTAGAGGCCCAGCGCATGAAATTTGTACACTGGGGGAAGGGGTTGGTGTGTGCCTCAGCTAGCCTGCACCCTCTCCAATCTGGGACCCCTTGATGCATGTCTGACTGTGGGATCGGACTGACATCCTTCTAACAATCTACACTGCTGGTTCCCAACTGCTTGCCTGCCTGCCAAACTGATCACCTCCTAACCACTTCCATGCCAGCCTGATCAATGCTTAACTGTGCCCCAGATGGCCTGATTGCTCCCAACTGCCCTCTACTGCTGGCCTGGTAACCCCCAACTGATCTCCCCTGCCAGCCTGGTTGCCCCTAACTTCCTTCCCCTGCCAGCCCAGTCACCCCCAAATGCCCTCCCCTGCAGGCCTGGTCCCCCCCAATTTCTCTCCCCTGCAAGCTTAGTCACCCCAACTTCCTTCCCTTGCTGACCTGGTCACCCCTAACTTCCTTCCCTTGCTGGCCTGGTTGCCCCAAACTGCCCTCCCCTGCTGGTCTGATTGACCACAACCACCCTCTCCTGCCGGCCATCTTGTGGCAACTATTTTTGACCACATGGAGACGGCCATCTTGTGTGAGGGTGTGAGGTTCAATTTGCATATTACTTCTTTATTATAAAGGGCTAGAGGCCCATTGCATGAAATTTGTGCACTCAGGGCCAGGGGTTCCTCAGCCTGGCCTGCACACTCTCACAGGCTGGGAGCCCTTGGAGGATGTCTGACTGACAGCTTAGGCCCGCTCCTCCCTAAGCTGTCAGTCAGATATCCTTGGCACTGCCATGGAGGCAGGAGAGACTCCCACCACTGTCACTGTGCTCACTAAACATGAGCCCAGCTTCTGGCTGAGTGGTGCTCCCCCTGTGGGATCGCACTGACCAACACAGGGGGCAGCTCCTGTGTTGAGTGGGATTGGACCAAAACTGGCTCTCTGACATACCCCTAGGAGTCCCAGATTGCAAGAGGGTGAAAGCCAGGCCTAGGGACTCCACAGGTGCACAACTGGGGCTGAGAAGGGATGTGGGAGGTTGGCCAACCAGGGAGGAACTGCAGGAGGGCTCCAGGGCATGTCCAGCCCATTTGCTTAGTCTAGATCCATTGGACCACAGCAGCAAACTAACCTACAAGTTGGAGTGCCTGGCCCCTGGTGGTCAGTGCATGTCATAGTGACTGTTGACAGCTTGACTGTCTGGCCTGTGGTGGTCAGTGCACATCAAAGAGAGCAGTTGGGTAGCCTTAACACAGTGGTTGGTAAATTGTGGCTTGTGAGCCATGGTTTGCCGCTCTGTTTACTAATGAGTTTGCTGACCACTGACCTAGACTCTTGATTCCAATAATTACAGGCTGTTGTTGTTCCTTGATTAAGCCCTATCCCAGTGGTTAGCAAAATCATTAGTCAACAGAGTGGTAAACTGTGGCTCTCGAACTGCATGTGGCTCGTGAGCTGCAGTTTGCCAACCACTGCCTTAGCATATCATTAGCATGTTCAGCTTTGATTGTTGAATGGACAACCAGACGACCAGATATTTAGCATATTAGGCTTTTATTATATAGGATATGCATAGCCCATGGACACAGACAATAGTGAGGTGAAGGCATGGGATGGGGTGGGAGCCTGGTAAGGGGGATCAAGAGGGAAAAATGGGGGACATCTATAATATAACAAGTAAAAAAATGTACATAGAAGTTAATATGAGAGATCATCTACAAAAAAAATCAAGTTGAATGTGCACCTAAAATAGCAATTCTCACAAATGTTCAACTATTTTATTTTTATTAGATAGCATATTACATCAAACCTTGTCAGGTCAATATTCAAAAACAAAGGAAATTAACTTCTTGGATTTTAATGATTTGATTTTTAAAATCCACAACTATGTAGCATATAGCTGTGTAATACATGAGAAATAGCAGTTTTAATTAAACACAACTTTTTTTTCAAAATACTGAAGTGATGGAATATTCTGCAAACTGTAGACTTTATAACTCTGAAATCAAGGTTATACTAAATTTTTTTAGCTGCATGAACATGCCTGACTGCTTAGACCCCAAGTTTTCCCATCTATCACTTTCATATGTATGATTTTAGAATTAAAAAGTATATTCAGCTGAAAGTGGTTTGGCTCAGTGGATAAAGTGTCAGCCTGTGGATTGAAAGGTCCCAGGTTCCATTCCAGTCAAGGATACGTACCTTGGTTGAGGGCACATCCCCACCAGGGGATGTGCAGGAGGCAGTTGATTGATGTTTCTCTCACATCAATGTTTCTAACTCTTTATCTCTCTCTCTTCCTCTCTGTAAGAAATCAATAAAAAATTTTTTCAAAAAGCATATTCATCATGTTCTATATGCAGGGAAATGCTCAGTACCTGGTGGGTATTGTGATTATAACTGAGCGCTCAAATGTGCAATGTGCAGTTTCTAGACTTGGCAGCAATCTGCTTAGCAACACTCTCATCCTTTACAACACATCTTTAGTTTTCTTTTCTGTTAAAATAGAATAAATAAAAGTTCAAATGTGTTTTTAGTTGCCTGGAAAATAACCGACAAACCAAAGTAGACACATTCTGCCTTGCTCTGCAATAAGGGTCAGCTCTGTCGAAACCGGTTTGGCTCAGTGGATAGAGCGTCGGCCTGCGGACTAAAAGGTCCCAACTGGCCAAGGGCATGTACATTGGTTGCGGGCACATCCCCAGTAGGGGGTGTGCAGGAGGCAGCTGGTCGATGTTTCTCTCTTATGGATGTTTCTAGCTCTCTATCCCTCTCCCTTCCTTTCTGTAAAAAATCAATAAAATATATTTAAAAAGGGGGGGGGGGCAGCTCTTACCTGCCTATTTTGCCACTGTTAACTTTCGAAGGACAAGGAGTTAATTCTCTACAAAATGTAAGTGCTTCATTTGAGGTCTTTGCACCTCTGGATGAATAATGAATGTTAATTAATGATGACAATGACAATGGTATTTCATATTTTTACCTTATTGCACTTGCCCTTTCTTTTTAAGCCTTTTCCTCCTGAAGTGGGTGTCCTATTATTTTATCTACTGTTTTATTCCTGGAAACTCGTGTTTTGTTAAAATATAGCAGATATCTTCTTGTGTGTTACCATAGCAAATTGCATAAGAATTTATACCATAAATTATTCATCACAGCCAATTTAATATAATTATTAATTCCAGCATACATTGGTGCCTGATTGCATCTCGGTGCTCATTGTTGGATCTTGACCATGTTCTGCTGAAAATAATGATCTGTCATGGATGATCAGCATCTAAAAGTCCTACTAAAAGGTAAAAATGTTTAATTATTATTGGTTTAATGAAACAGTGATTGAACCAGATGTTATAATCCATCAGCGATTCTTCCAAAGGTAATCCAAAAATCTAACTGGTAATGAATTTAAGAGCTAGCAGTGGTGTACAAGCAATCAACCTGCTTTCCAATTCAAGGGCAAATTGGAGTGTACTCTTCCCTTGGTATCTTTCTGCAAAAGTGAATCAGCTCTACTTTCACTGGGAAACTTTGCTCCCAACATCAGTTCTGGTATTTCAAGCTTTCGTGCCTTATGCTCCCAGTGAGCCCTTCTCTTGCATTAAAGATGCATCCTGAATTGTATGTGAAGGTTCCAAGCTGCACTGCCTCCCACGCAGATCTCATTTTAACTTAAGTTGAGCTGAGCAAAGTTCGTAGTTGCGTTTTCCACTGGGATTCACTGTGTAGAGTATGGCTGGGAATTCAGTTCATAAGCCCTTTGGCTGCAAAACCACATAGTCTCAATATCCACGGAGCATCAGTGAATGGATATGACCCTAATTTTTATTTGAATTTTGAGAGTCTCTTAACATGTGTAACAGAAATCTGTCTTATAGCAATAAAACAAATTATTTTACGTACTTTAAACAATATATATTTTTTGTTTTTACATTGAGTGCCCCCGTGTTTAAGAGTGAGATAGTATTATTTAATTCTTTTTAAATTCACAGAATACATTTAGTGGCTTATTTTTCAACCCTATAGGAGAAAATAAATTTAAAAAAGATAAGATATCTCTTACTGAGAGCCAATGATGAGCTAGGCACTATGCATATTTATTTTTATACTAAAAAAATGGTGTTTAAAAGTAGATAAAATATGCCCCATTTTTAAGATGAGAAAGCTGAAACTTGAGGTCCTGATCTAGTAAATTGATGAGTAGGAATATAAACTTAGGTCTGCCCGGGACTGTCTACTTCAGTATAGTTTATTGCAGCATCTCTCTAAACCAGGGACACAAAGCAGAGACTGTCTGAAAAGACAAACTGATGAGCTTTATGATATTTTGCTTCTTAGACAATGGGTGAATTCTAGGGCATCATTTTTGAAACATGTATGATGTGGAAGAGATGACTGAAGGGAAAGAGGCAGAACTTATATATTCGCTACCGATTCAATATCAGGTTTTGATTAAATTGACTGTGTGCTGTAGAACTATAGAACCTGTACTGTATAGTGCAGACGCACGCGCTATAGGAATGAGTTTTATTAGAAACTATACATCATCACATTTCAACTCTCACACCTTCCTTACCGATGCCCTGCGTGTTTTTCCAAGAAAACATTCACACATCACCTCCAAGGCTGCCTTTAAGTTTAAAGTCTCTTCCCAGAGCTTGTTAGGACTGAGACTTTCAGAACCTGTCAGTTGTCTGCCTTGAAGGCTCAGGGGCAGTGGATACCTCAGTAGCACTTTGAGGGGCCACCTTAGAAAACCACTGATGGACAAATGCTATCATCTTTGCCCTGCAGTTCAGTGCACACAAGCTGAAGGTGTTCTGTGCCACTGAGAATTCATTAATGTCTTCAAGGCTAACCCCATGTGTTCCACATTCAGTTTGCCCCAGAGTTCTTTAACACCACAAATGTAACTTACATCTAAGAGGAGAGGTTATGGCTATGTTTATATATAACCATTCTGTCTGCTTCTGGGACTTCATTATATGGAGTGTCATATCAGGCAATTTCAGAAGTCTTTGCTGGAACTACTCAGTATAATCCTTTAGCATTGCTAAAGCTTGTTATAGTTTCCTCTTATTTTCACAATTTTATTGGGCCTCTAAAAAACTGAGAGAAAAACTCCCAGGAGAAAGGTGAAATATAGCTAGTATAAGAACAAAGAGTAGAAGAACCAGGCAGAATAAGGAAGGAAGCCATAAGAGTAGACAGTCAAAATTATAAAAAGAAAATTAGCTTCACAAACCTGTCTCTTTATAAATATACTAGAGGTCCAGTGCACAAAATTTGTGCATAGGTGGGGTCCCTAGGCCTGGCTGGTGATCAGGGCTAATTTGGGTCTTCTCACTGCTGGCTGGGGTCTTCCTTCATTCCGCACCACCCCCTGGTGGTCAGCACACATCATAGCGAGTGATAGAACTCCCAGTCTCTTGGTTGAATGCCTGTGGGGACACTTTGCTTATTAGTCTTTTATATATATAGATATTTACACTAGTATTTTCACCAAAGAGCCAAGTAAGCTTCTTGATTATTTAGTTATTAATAAATCAATATCATGATTCTTATCCTTACCCTCTAGGACCAGATAGTCTTTTGATTTATTTAAATTTTATTTCTTGAAATAATTTAGGAAATGTTCATTTGGGGCTTTTAAACCTATAGATTAATAAGGGAGGACAATTTTTATACCTAATGTAGGCACATTTCAATTCTGATGGGAACCTATTAAACAATGTAGAAGCAGAAACATAATTTAAGCTTTCTTAATATAACATGCGCGTGTCATATTTCTACAGCTTGAAAATGCTATTTATTTTTGGAAGGTGACTTTGGAGATTCAAGAAATGGTTTTTACCTCCTCTTTCAAATAGGAACTTTCTCTAATTATACTATCTGGTCATCAGACAAGGAGATATAAGTGTTGGACTGTGTATAGTATTTTTACAAAATATTATTGTTTTTTTCTCTTTTGCTTTTTTTCATACAGCACATTTATAGTCAGGATAAGATAGCCCTCTGCCTCAGGAATAATATTCAGAATTTTATGGCAGGAATGGAAAGGGAAAGACTTAGTCTTCATTTTTGACACTCTGTGGGATTTGGTATAAAATCTCTTTTAGTACATCAAGAGTTAGCTTGGATTCTAGACAACAGATTTTCTCTTGTGGTACATGAGGCAGAATTTAAGGGGAAAAAGCAAAGAGGAAGTAATTGAAAGAAGTTCAGTCCTTGAACCCAGTGGATTTAAGGATAAAGTGAAGGGGCAGAAACAGACCTGAGGTGGTCAAAAATGTCACTGATTCCACCTGGAAAGAGATGTATTATGAAACATAGATATGAAGGGCTCTAACCTTCTTCAACTTTCAAACTCTGAAGGAAGATATCTGTGCAGAGTATTTCAGTACTGACAGTGGACAGTCCGAGTTAATTAAGATCATGAAATTGAGTTGCCAATAATAGAGAGTTCAAGGTCTCTCCCAAGGTCTCTGCTAATTCTTGTGTTGGTAACAAGTGGGATTGCTATGTGAAAAGCTGCAGTGAAGGTGTGAGATAATACCAAAGCAGAGACAATGCCCTGTTGAAGGGCATAATAGGCTTACCCTGGAAGAGCTGGAAGAAGTTTCCACTGTTAGAGTGGAGACCTGTTGCTGGGGCATTGCTGGCAGTAACAGCAGCCCAAAAAAGATGAGTCTTGCCCTAGCTAGTTTGGCTCAATGGATAGAGCATCAGCCTGTGGACTGAAGAGTCCCAGGTTCAATTCTGGTTAAGGGCACATAACCTGGTTGTGGGCTCAATCCCCAGTAAGGGGCATGCAGGAGCAATCAATCAATTATTCTCTCTCATAATTGATGTTTTTATCTCTCTCTCCCTCTCATCTCCTCTCTGAAATAAAAAACCTCAGAGGGAAGGTAGGGTAAGGTGGGCGTAAAGGGGCGAAATCAACCAAAGTACTTGTATGCATACATATAAGCATAACCAAAGAACACAGACACTAGGGGGGTGAGGGCATGAGCAAGGGGGGGGGGATGGGGTGATAAGGACACATATGTAATACCTTAATTGATAAAGAAAAAAGAGGTACAAATTGGTAGTTACAGAAGAGTCATGGAGATATAAAGTATAACATAGGGAATATATATATATATATATATATATATATATATATATATATATCTCCATGACTATTCTGTAACTACCAATTTGTACCTCTTTTTTTCTTTATCAATTTCTTTTATCAATAATATATATATATATATATATATATATATATATATATATATATCCTTAAACTAGTTGCTATGACATGTACTAACCACCAGGGCACAGATGCAGGAGCTGCCCTCTGGTGGTCAGTGAGCTCTCACAGCCAACCTCCCATGGTCCCTCCCCACAAGGGACCCCACCTATGCACAAATTCGTGCACCTTGCATCTAGTATAGTCAATAATCCTATATAATAAAAGGTTAATATGCAAATTGTCCCCTCAGGAGTTCAACCAACCAGGAGTGCGACTGCTCACTATGTGTGCTGACCACCAGGGGGTTGCACATAATGAAAGGAAGGCCTCCGCTGGCAGCCAGCAGCTTGGGGAAGGAAGGCCCCAGCCAACAGCTGGAAGGCCCCAATCAGCCCTGATTGCCACCCAGGTCTAGGGACCCTACCCATGCATGAATTTTATGCACCAGGCCTCTAGTATTGTAATAACTATGTGTGGTGTCAGATGGGTACTAGAGTCATTAGGGTGATCACATAGTAAGTTATATAAATGCTATAACTGTATTGGACACCTGAAGCTAATATAATGTTGTATGTCAACTATAATTACTACATAAAATTCTGGAAAGTCTAAACTGCAAGTGAATTGATTAAACTTTCTGTTCTTATTAATCTTATTCTCTTTTCTTATGAAAGTGGTATACTCGTAGTCCAGTAAATTGAGAATTCTGGAGCTATTGGCTATTTTTCTTTGTAGGAAAGTTTTTGGGCAAAGCATACAGTATAAATATTTAGCTCTTCTAATAGAAAAAACTTACCAAAGTACCTTTGCTATTAAAAAGGGGGCATTATATGATGAAATATAGGGCACATCGAGGAGGATCCGAGATGTCCAATTAGGTGTAACACCCTAATAATGAGGTAGCATGAATATACTATGAAATGTAATATAGTTTTATGAACAAGTTACATGCACCCTTTTCCATTTTCCCTTACTAACTGTATAACTTTGTTTTCATTAGGTAACTTTGAAGTTTGGAGTTTTGCAAATTTTGTAAATTCAAGTTTATATTGTGTATCAGCTTTGATAACTTTTGGTCTTTTGCTAGTCCTCTTGAGAAGGAGTGGAGATCATTATACTGGCTCCTGAGGAAGAATTTTCTGGGCTCCTACTAAACAAAGTTCTG
The DNA here is from genome assembly GCA_963924515.1 of Vespertilio murinus. Taxonomy (NCBI): domain Eukaryota; kingdom Metazoa; phylum Chordata; class Mammalia; order Chiroptera; family Vespertilionidae; genus Vespertilio; species Vespertilio murinus. The sequence continues at coordinate 126,935,366 of OZ004705.1, read as the reverse complement.
TATATAGAGATGTTCAAATGTTTCTACAATAAATTCAATTTTGCCCATAGTGACTACACACATCCAACCATGAATGTTCAACTTGTAACACAGATATAGTTCCACCCTTTGAACAATTATATCCTATTATGGGTAGTAAATGAGATGATAAAATTTGACATTATTTATTTAAGACCACAAGTGACCAAAGTAATGGAAAAGGCACAACTTGTTTAGCCTAACCATTATTTTCTTACCCATGTCTGATATTTATGTACATGTTCATGTATTTGGTTATTCTTCATATTGGATGATTATAAAAATTATCAGTGAAATGACTTGTGGCCATGCTGAAACAATCCTGATTTAAGAGTAAGGAAATATTATTTTCAACATTCACCTTTACCTAACTGAACTTTAGCAAGTCAATTAGCATATATTGTCCTTGGTGGTGAAATGAGGAGACTGGAAGAGATATTTTAATTAATGGTCACCCAACATTCATTTTGAATGCCTACTCTATGACATGCATTTTGGTAGGTTCTAATTTTATTGGTTTTTCCCAGCTCTAAAATTTGAAGGAACTTCAAATTGAATTGGATTCACAGGAAAAGCAATATTTCCGGGCTTATATCTAGCAGCTAAGGCATGCTTCTTAGAGCAAGAGGAAAAGAGAAATTGAAGTTGGACCTTGAATAGTGGGTGTAACATATAACAGGAGAAGAAGAGGCTCTGAGTCTCAAAGTTATCTCCCATGCACAATCTAGGAAATGAATCTCTTAAAGGAGTATAGCTTTAATGGCTCACACAGCTTGAGCTACATGGAGAGGGTTCTGGTTTTGTGTGACATCTTATGTCCCTGTTCCCTAGAAGTCAAATATAGAGCAAAGTGACACTATGCACCTTACTATTATTTTTAAAGAGCATACATTCTAATATATATATTACCAACAAGTTATTTTTAATGTTTTAAGCTCCAAACTATATAAGGATATAGGCAGGGATATAGTTTTGACAACTTTGTTCCATTTGTGGAATTTGGCATCAGCACTTGTGAGCAGAATCAAATTTTTATGTAGAGATATTTGTGCAAATTTGGGTAAAGCCTAAACATATCAAAGAAAACAAGCATTTGGCTACAATATTGATTAAAAAATACATTGGAAAATTTTTTCTAAAGAAATATAAATTAACCATTCTTTGATGGGTATACCCAGAGTTGTGGACTGTGCCCATATATTTGGTAAATAGAGAGTATCTACCTATTTGTCATCTATCTATCTATCTATCTATCTATCTATCTATCTATCATCTATCCATCATCTATCTATCATCTATCTATCACATAACTATCATCATCTATATCTAGCACCCTCAGTATGTCTATATAATTTATTAACTACCTAATCATTATCTTTTTACCCATGTCTAATATTTATGTACGTGTTTATGTATTTGGTTATTCTTTATAGTGGATGATTATACAAATTATCAGTGAATCTTAGGAGGATAGTATACTGAAGAGAGAGAAAGTTTTAAAAAAGTATACTTTCTATTAGAGAAGACATTTTAAATTGTTATGTGTTGCTCTTTAACTAAAAACAAATATGCTGGAATGAAACTTATTGTTAGAAAGCGAAGGGGAATAGCCATAATTCCACAGCATTTACAATCAAGTTTCAAATAACTGTCAAAGTTTCCTTCAAATGCTAATAAATAAATTATTCTCTTCTCATATCCAGGGACTGTGCTCCATGACACACAGTAAATGCTTTGTAAAAGAAAGTTCACATACCTCTAGGATATGCCCGACTGTAAGCAAAATGGGAAAAGAAGGAATAAGAGATGAAGCATTTACTGAACTTACCATTCACTTGAAGCTTCTTTGTGTCCTGGGCTCTGAGAATTTCATCAACAGAGTGAGTGAAAACAGAGCCCACCAGAGCCTGGAGAACGTGCCTCAGGGAGCTGCCCACCGGTGGCCCTGCAGAACGACTTCGTGCTACACAAAGGTGGCCTTAGTGCAATATCTGCAGCTTATTTTCTGGAATCTACAGATTCTGAGTGGGAAAAGACAAAACAAAACACCACTACCACCACTATCAGCACTGCCATATTAATCTAAACACTTTCCGGTCTTTGAATTACCTGTTTATTCCTCTTCCACTCCTAACTGCTTCTAATTAGGCCCAACTTGTAGTCAGCCTCCTTGGTGAAAAACTTAAAACAGGTTACTGGAAAATAATAAGCACAGAGGAATCAGATTGTAAAGGTGTAAGTCAGAGAATTTTCATAAACTGAACTTCCTTCATGTAACCATAATTTCGATCAAGCAACACGTTACCTGGGCACTAGAAGTCCCAATTGAGCCCCTTCATGTTTCTACCACCCAAAGCACCCCGTTTTCAGTGTTAGCCCCAAAGACTAATTCTGCCTGTTTTTGTTCAATATGAAATTATATAGTTTGTGAGTTTTTGTACCTGGCTTTTTTTGCTGGGCATTATGTTGGTATATTCATCTATCTTATAGCATGTAATTATAGGTTTTCACTTCTAGTGCTTTATTCCCATATGTGAATATATAACAATATACTTTGTGCAACTTTTGATGGGCATTTTGGAATTTTGAAATGGTGATTTTTGAGGGGCCACAAAGGAGCCCTGCTATCCAAACACACCTTTCCTCCTAATCCTTTACACTGACTGAAATCCCTCATGGAAATATTTCCTTTAACTAAACATATCAACTGCACGCTCATTCACAGGGCTTCTTCATTCCTGTCCAAACTGCTTCTACGCTGCCCCCAGCTCTCTGCTATGCTACTTCCCCTTGCTGCTTCTGCTAATCATGCTGAACTACTTTTTTTTAAAAAAAACATATATCAGTAATTTGTTTTTTCCTTTTTGTTTTGTTTTGTTACACTGAACTACTTTTGTCTATTTTCTCTCTGTGTTTTATTTTGGATACTTTCTATTACTGGGTCTTCAAGTTCACTATTATCTTTTTACTGTAGTGGTTAATCTGCTATTATTCTCATCCACTGTATTTCTTATTTTAGTATTGTTTCTTTTATCTCCAGGAGTTCATTTTTTTAAAAAATATATACTTAATTCTTGTCTTATCATACTTATATTTTCCTTTACCTTCTAGAACCATGGTTGGCAAACTGCGGCTCACAAGACACATACGGCTCTTTGGCCCCTTGAGTGTGGCTCTTCCACAAAATACCATGGCCTGGGCAAGTTTATTTTGAAGAAGTGGCATTAGAAGTTTAAGTTTAAAATATTTGGCTCTCAAAAGAAATTTCAGTCATCTACTATTGATATATGGCTCTGTTGACCAAAGAGTTTGCCGACCACTGTCCTAGAACATATGGCATACATTTATAACAGCTCTTTTATAATGTGTTATTTTATATATTAGTGTCCCTGCACACAAATCCATGCACCAGTAGCTCACCAGTAGCTCGCTGCCACCCTCCAGTAGCTCTCTGCCCGCTGCCCCGCCCTCCTGTAGATCCCTCCACTCCCGTCCTTCCCAATAGCTTGCTGCCCTGACCCCTCCTGTACCTCTCCGCTGCCCGCTTTTAGCTGGCTGCTCCACCCTCCAGCTGATCCATGGTCTAGTTGTTACGCAGTCGTTCAGTAGTTATGCTTCATGGCATATCACATCTTTATTACATAGGATATTTCTATTAACTGTGTGCCTCCTATTTATATGGGTCACATTTTACTGCTTATTTGCATGCTTCTTAACTTCTGATTGGTTGTAAAACATGGCACATTTAACATTTTTCGGTGCTGGATTTTTCTTTTAATTTCTTTAATATTTAGGACTTTGTTTAGGAATGTAGCTAAATTTTGTCTCTTTTCAGCTTGTTTATAAGCTTAGCTAGGAAGGACAAGACAGCCTGTCATTTACAGCTTCTTTAGGCCACTAATGAGGTAATACCTTTCTGAGGGCTCTGCATGATGCCCTGTGTATGAGGAGGTCTCTCCTCATCTGAGGAGGCTGGCAGATACATATACTATTCATCCCTCTATGTGAACTCCAGTGACAGTTTCACCCCTCTGTCTGGTGATGGTTTCTCCAGGCTCAGTAACGCCCTCATACATGTGTGTAGTTAAGGACTCAGGGGACCCAATAGAGGTCTCCAGTGTTCTGTTTGTCCACGCAGCTTCCTGCTCTACTGTCCTCTGCTCAGCATATTCTAGCCACGTTGGCCTCCCAAACCACATACTTTGCCTCCTCAACTTACGGAGACTGCCATGGTCAGTTTGGCTTGTCCCACCACGTGCTGTAAACTGGAAAGTCTCTCTGGGCAGTGAGTTGGGTCACCTCATGTGTTTCTCTTCTCTTACGATCACTGTCCAGTGCTGCCTATTTTTAGTCTAATGACTAAAAAGTGCTGTTTCATATATTTTTTTCAGTATTTAATTATCTAAGATGATACGTTTTCATTACTCCATCATGGCTAGAAGCAGAAGCCATCACCCTGACCTACTTTAATTTGTCAGCAAATTCTGTTCCTTGTTTCTGAGGTTGAGGAATATTCTTCCCTTTGTCTCTCTCACCTCATTTTGCTTGGTCCACCTAACTCCTATTCATTTTCATGGTCTTAATTTAATAATAATCACTGACATTCATTGTGCAGGTATTCTTCTAAGCAGTTTTGTGTGTTACTTTATTTAATCTTCACACAATAATCACATGAATTTAGTGCTGCTGTTCTCATTTTCATTTTTCAGAGAGGAAACAAGCCTCAAAGGTAAAAATTCACTTTTAGGTCACATGACTAATAGGTTGCAGGCTTGGGTTTGAAATCAGAGGGTCTGGCTTCATAATTTGAACTCCAAACCATTATATTATACGTTCTCTCTTAGATACCAGTTATTCTGGAATGATTTTGCTGTCACAGAAATTCTGTGTTACTTTGTTTTTAAGATATGTTTCATTTTTAACACCTAAGCTTTCCCCAAATTAAATCTCTCATTATATATTAAAAATACCAGTCTACTATCTGCATTTTCTGTTGTATGTACTTGAAGGGCAAAGACTTGTCTTGGTAAATCATCACATACATGGCATCTATAACTTGAAAGGCATCAATATATATATTTGTGGAATGGATGAATAAAGAAACAAATCTGAGATGACAATAATTTTTATGAAGGTCATTACTAGAAAATGGCTTCAGATTTTGAGTTTAGCTAGATAAATACTATTCTCTGTATTCCCAAGAGAAGGAGTTGCAGAAAAATAAATATGTTTTAGGCCTGTGTGGAAAGTTTATGAAAGGTCTGTATTAGCCTTAGCCCTTGAATACGAGCATCTATGTACTCTATAGTAAGGGCTCCAAAACTCAAGAGGAATGGAAATAGGAAGGGGCTTGAAAAGTGGAGAGATTTTATAAAAAGGGAATAGGAAGTTGTTGAATTGAACAATACTTTATCACTTTGCCTAGGGCTGGCTGCTAACTAAAAAAAGAATCCTTTATCATATCCTATTCAAAATCCATAATCTCTTAAGGTTGGGAGTCATTTTGCTTATTTGTCACAGGGAGATAGCTATTCTATCAGTCTAAATAAATTACTTGCTCAATAAAGTGGACATTCAGAGAGAATTGGTTGAGAATGCCTGATCTTTCCTAAGATGTAAGAGAGCACAAAATTTGTGAAGATAGCCAAATCTGAAAGTGACTATATTTCATATTTTACATTAGGCTTTTTAGATAATGGTTGTTGATTATTATTGTCTCTTCCCTTCTTATCCAGACTGTACCAGAATGAGGGATTTATTATGAATACGATTCTTATTTTTTTCTGATCTAAACATTCTTTGTTTATGTTGTACTCCCTTTTAATTTACAAAACCCCACAAAAATTTCTCATGTGCTATTCTATCTGCTCAAAACAGCAACAGAGAGGAAATTAGGCAGTGGTTAGTGCCTTAATCTATATACCTGGGCCTCAAATATCTTTCTATATAAAGTATCTTTATCCTTCATAAATATTGCAACTCTATATTGGTTTTCATATTGTGCTCTGTGAAAACAACATTATAGAGAGGCACCATAGAGAAAAATGTGGAAGGAAGGGCAGGGGAGACCAAGCAGAGCTACTAGTACAGGACCCTCACCTTTACACCAGCTAGCAATGCTTTGCTTCTTCTCTTTTATCTGTGAAGGAGGATTTGCATTAAACCGTCCTCACTCCCTCCCCTGGCACCGTTATAATGAACTGACCTGAAAATAAGTGCGTTAAGTGGCCATAGAACATAAAGACACTAATTAGTTCACTTGGGGATCAAATCCATGATAACAGATTTATTCATGCTTTTTCTCTATCCCCAAACCTACTCAGATAAAAGCGAAGGGGGAAAATAAATCTGTCATATATATGACAATCCTCAAGAACAAACACTTTAAGTTTCAAATATGATCTGGTTGATTCTGTCACCGGAAAAGAATCCTTTCACTAGTTAAGAATAAGTAATAATTGAGTCTGGAGCAAATAATGTTTCACAGCTAAAGAAATGCAAATAGCCAATAAACATTAAAAAGGTTTAGTCTCTCTGATGATCAAAGGCATTTACAGTAATATTATGAGACACTATTATAGACTCAAATCTACAAATGTTTTTTAAAGTTATTATATAACAGCGATGATGGAAGGAGGCTGAAATCCATCTCTTCATACACTGTTGGTGGTAGTACACATTAATAATTATTTTTTAGAGAGCAATTTGACAATGTGTGAGAACATTAAGCCTGTTCTTATATTTTGACCAATATATTCTATTTCCAGAACCATCCTAAAAATATAATGACAGATTTGGCAAGGGTATTTATTCAGGTTTTATTTTGGTGGTTATATAACTTAGGCTCTTTTACTTTATAAGTAAGCATTATAAGTGTACCCTCAGATGATAGGAGTTTATTGTAAAACTACAAGGGTAAGCAAGGAAAACAGAAGGACTTGCCCAGACAGGTTTAAGTGAAAAGTGGCATGCTACTGAGAATCAAGGATTGGGGAGGGAGTCATTCAGGATATGACCAAGTTCCTTCAAGAGCATCACCTTGTCCTCCTTAGCAACATGTGCCTTTTGCTCTTTCTTTTCACAAGCTAGTACTTTGGTTAAAGTTCCCTGTCTTTGCTTATTGATGCTTCTGACTCTTGTCTGAATCTTCATTCTCATGCTAACTTACTAGCTTATTGCTGCTCCTAGCTTATTGCTTTCTGTCTATATTTTGGTTTCTACCTTCACAAGGAAACTTGGACCCCTTTTTTACAGCTTCAACGAGAAAGAAGAAGAAGAAGAAGAAGAAGAAGAAGAAGAAGGAGAAGGAGAAGGAGAAGGAGAAGGAGAAGGAGAAGGAGAAGGAGAAGGAGAAGGAGAAGGAGAAGGAGAAGGAGAAGGAGAAGGAGAAGGAGAAGGAGAGGAAGAAGAAGAAGAGGAAGAAGAAGAAGAGCTTCTGCTATAAACCTTATTGACTATTGCCCAATTCATAGATTTGTTGCTCTCTTGTTTGGTACCCAATACTGATTCAAGCTGGGAGGGTTTGGTTTCTATAGAATGAGTTGTGAATGTGCCTGGTACTTGGAGGAAAGCATATCCCTACCCAAAACATAGTATTATTGGTAAAAGCCCAAATGGAAAACGACTTAGTTATAATATAGCTAGAGGCCCAGTGCATGAAAATTCATGCCCTTGGGTGTGGGGGGGGTTCCCTCAGCCTACTCTGCACCCTCTTGCAATCCGGGACCCCTTGGGTAGGGTCCCAAGGCCTGGCCTGAGATCAGGGCCTATCAGGGTTTCCCTTCCCTGGGCTGAAGGCATCTGGCCCCACCCCTACCACTGCCACTGCTTGCCATCTGTGCAGCATTACCTCTCCCCACCCCTCCTGTGCCACTGGTAGCCTCCCTCTGCAGGACACAGGCTGGGGTGCAATGGCTTGGCTGGCCTGGGCTTCCTAGTTTCTTTGCTTGGGGGTGGGGCCAGCCTGGCGAGTGGTCGTCTGCCTACCTGATCACTCCTAACCACTATGCCTTCCTGCCTGATTGCCCCTACCCCCTTGGTTGGGGGCGAGGCCAGCACAGCAAGGGGTCATCTGCCTACCTGATCTCCCTTAACTGCTTGTCTGACTACTAACCCTTCTGCTTGCCTGTCTGATTGCCCCTTACCACTTGCTTGGGGAGTGGGGCCAACACTGATTTCTGGTTGGTCAGCCTCTGGTTGTTATGACTCAGGGTTTTTATAGAAATGTTTATGGCATTGCCCATGAGACAAAATTTCCTGTTATACTTATATTCATGCAGAAAGAACCTGAGAGCCATTAACTTTTCTAGCAGAGAATAGCCTTCTGGAAAATGACTGTCATTCAGTTTGTCTATGTTACTGTATGGATCTTTTCTCTAAATTGTTCCAAATAATTTTTTTTTAATTTCTCAGGCATTCTAAGACAACCCTCATCATTTCCCAACCAAATACCAATGAATCACCATAATGATAGCAAATGTTTACATATTTATCCTTAAGAGAAGTAGTACATTTGTTACTGTCCACAAACCTTCTTAATGCTTCGTAAGGTAAAAAAAAATAAGCAACAATAACAAAAACAACATAGATCCAGTAACATGTCTGGTGACTCAGATTTATTGTTTATTTATTAAATATATTTTTATTGTTTTTTGTTTTTGTTTTTTTACAGAAAGAGAAGAAGGGAGAGATAGAAACATTGATGAGAGAGAACATTGATTAGCTGCTTCTTGTATGCCCCTCACCAGGGATCAAGGTGAGAACAGTATGGAGCTTCCTCAAAAAACTGAAAATGGAACTCCCATTTGACCCAGTAATCCCACTACTAGGAATATACCCCAAGAAACCAGAAACACCAATCAGAAAGGATATATGCACCCCTATGTTCATAGCAGCACAATTTATAATAGCTAGAATTTGGAAACAGCCTAGGTGCCCGTCAGCAGATGAATGGATCAGAAAACTATGGTACATCTACACCATGGAATACTATGCTGCCATAAAAAGGAAGGAATTCTCATCATTTGCAGTAACCTGGATGGAATTGGAGAGCATCATGCTGAGTGAAATAAGCCAGTCAATGAAAGAGAAACACCACATGACTTCACTCATTTATGGATATTAAAGATCATTATAAACTAATGAATAGAAAGATAGATATAGAGACAGTAAAACAACAAGCAGACTGTCAATTGACAGCGGGGGAGGGGGGTAGGGAGATCTGGGGGAGATAAGAGATCAACCGAAGGACTGGTATACATGCATATAAGTACAACCAATGGACACAAAACTCTGGGGATGGAGGGCATGAATGGGAGGGGGGGCAATGGTAAGCTATGTACACATATAATACCTTAATAAATTTATTTAAAAAAAAAGGTCACAACCCAGGCATGTGGCCTGACCAGCAACCTCTTGGTGCATGGGATGATGCTCAACCACGGAGCCACACTGGCTAGTCTGGGTTACTCATATTTAGAGATAACACACACAAAAAAAGCCCCCCAAAGTCTTCTTATTAATGTATATCTGACACATCTCCCTTGGGAGATGATGAGCTTCTTGGACATAAGAGCAGCACTTTGCCTTATTTCTGAAATTAAGGAAATTTTCTTTAGCTCTTCCCAAATAGGTCTGATGTTAGCTGTGTATTATTTGTTTATACCCTTTATTATTTTGAAGTATGTTTCCTTTAATACTACATTACTGAGTATTTGTTTTTTTACTCATAAATGGGTGCTGAATTTTTTCATATGCTTTTTCTGAATCTATTAATATAATCACATGATTTTATCCTTTATTTTGTTTATGTGATGTATTATGTTAATTGATTTACAGATGTTGAAGTAACCTTACATCCCAGACATAAATTGCATTTGATCATGGTGTATGATCTTTGTTATGGATTGCTGAATTCAGGTTGCTAATATTTTGTTGAGAATTTTTGTATCTATGTTAATCTAAACTATTGGCCTGTCATTTTTTAAAAAAAATGTCTTTGTCAGGTTTAGGAATCAGGATAATGCTGGCTTCATAAAAGGAGCATGGGCACCTTCCCTCCTCTTGAATTTTTGGAACAGTTTTAGAAGGGTAGTTGTTAGTTATTTATTTTTTAAATGTTTGGTAAAACTTACCTGTGATGCCATCAGGTACAGGACATTTATTTGTTGGGAGTTTTTTTGGTTACTGAATCAATTTTGGCTGGTCAACATTTTTGTTTTGTTTTGTGTAAAAAAGAAAACTTAGCTAGCAGATTAAAATTTCTTTGTCTTTTCCACTATCAAATATTGTTTGCAAAAGACAGCCCATGTAAGTTAAATTGGGCTACAAGTGACTTTATTAACCTACTGATGTAAACAGATTTCCTGTTCCTTTTGCCACTAAGGAGAGGTAAACTTGTTTGTGAAATGAGGAGAAATGGAATTATTAGCAGCACAATCTTTCCACCTTTGTCTCTATTAATGGTTCATATTATCACTTTTTTATAAAGTTCTAAGTTGGAAAATTTGACTCATCACCCCCCAAGCTTAAGTCTTAAAGAGGTTCTCATAATCATAGTTAGTTGGTTGCAAGCTCATATGGAATTATACAGTGGGATAAAAAGCATATGGAATATTATTTCTATAAAATGGTACAGTATACCAAAATTTTTGTCAATTTTAGAATGCTATGATTATTTTCTTTATTCCTAGTTTTGTGGCATATAGCTATCATTCAAACATACATTAACACAAAACTTTTTTATAAAGATTAGTACCGATATTAGTACATTTGAGAACCCATGCTCAGAAATTACCAGTTTTGATTAAAAAGACCATTATAATGGAAGTTCCTTTTAAATATAAGTCCTAATTTAAATAGGTGAGTCATGTGCATCTGTATGTTAATGTTATGATGTCAAGGTTGGATGTTTTTATGGCCTTTCAGTGTTAAAAACTGATTTTAAAACATTTTTCTGTGATAAGTTAAATCCAAATAAATTATTAGAGAGAATAACTCTCTATATGATTAATATGAGAGTATAATAGGGTCCCTGCCTTCTGATACTTTTAAAGAGATAACCGTAATCACTTGAGGACCTCGTGCAATATTGATAGTATATTTGCAATGTGGATTCAGCATTTGATCACTTACTTTGAAGAGAAGGCTATTTCTATTTTATGCAGAAATCTGACAGAGTTTTACTAATGACTTGATTAACTATCCCAAGAACCTATAACAATAGGGCACATATTCCCAATGATGAAAACTGTACTTAAATTAAATACAAAATGAATATTAATAAGATGCTTCTCTTTCAAATATCTTCTCTGTTTTACTCTCCTTCTTGAGTCAGTGGTCTTTAAACTGAGTTGTGAATAGTTTTTACAGCCTTATCTTTTATAATCTCTACATATAAAAGCCTAAATGACTGGTTGACTGTCCAACTGTTCGACTGAGTGGTAGCTATGATGCACGCTCACCACCAGAGAGAAGACGTACAACACAGGAGTGGAAACCACTGGAATGGAAATATGGAACAGACTGATGAATCTCAGAGGGAAGAGGATAAGGGGTAGGGTGGGAAAAGATTAACCAAAGGTCTTATATGCATACTAGAGTCCTGGTGCACAGATTTGTGCACTAGTGGGGTCCCTTGGCCTGGCCTGCACTCTCTCACAATCCAGGACCCCTTGGAGGATGTTGGGGAGCTGGTTTTGGCCTGATCCCCATGGCCAGGCTGAGAGACCACACCGGTACACTAATTGTGCACTGAGCCTCGAGTATTATGCATAAAAATCTATATATCCTATGAGAATCTTTATACTATATTATACTAATTATTAAGTCTTTCATTTGCTGAAATGTGCTTGTTCTTGCTATGCCACATAAATTCAATTGTGGAAAATAAGAATGCTTTAAAATACCACATTCTGGTGTGAAGTGTTTTGAGATATCTTTGGGGAACATTAGTTTGCCTTTAATAACAAGTCCAAAACTGTGCCTACTGGGTTTCTCCAGTGGAAGCAAAGATTGCACGTTGCTATGAAAAAAACAGTATTGTTACATGGCTGATGTATGTCAAATGGAGAATAGTTCTGTAGCACAGGAGAGAGGAGCTAGAGGAGGAGGACAGAACAGTCATTCAAAGGTGATAACTGCTTTTTTCCCTGGAAGGTATTTTTTTTCCAAGACTACAAAAAGAAAGTGCTTTATTTTTCAGTCCCTCTCTCCCTAGACTTTACAAAACGTAGCTGCTCTGTTGTCAAGTTGGAAAATTAGAGCTATGATTACCTTTAAAAAGTTTTACTTGTCAGAATTTCTTCCCAGCATGTAAAACACCCCTTTGTAGTGTGCCTCACCCTGCATTTTTGTTCTTAAGACATACCACAGAGAGCACCTTGTCCATGAGAGTCAGCATCAATGCTTTTCATGCTATGCCATTGATTCTAAAAACTTTCTACTTTATTTTCCACTGGGCAAATCTTTGCTACTCTTTGGAGTATGACAGATGTAATTTAATTCTGAATTAGCCGAATAGAAACAGAGAGCTATATAGAGTTGGGATTGGTTCTACAAAGTAAGTTGAAATTCAGTGGGTGCATGTACCTGTTGATATTTTTAAGGGCATGCCAATAAAATACAGTTTATAAAAGGTATGGCTACAAAGAAATATAAAAACATTTCAAGCTTAATATTTGATAATAAATCAAAACTATCAACATGGTACTGTTTTAATAGAAAAAAAAGACCAAAGTATTAATAGGCAAGGTTTTTATCCAGTGACTCAAAGTACCTCTGTCCTTCCAAGTTTTTCCTTTTAGCAGTACCTCAGTAAATCTGGCTTCCCACAAATTCTTTGCCTCTGTTCTTTACTCACTACTGAAGTCTGATTTCAGAAATATGGTATATTAGAAAGGCTCTGGAAACTAGGATATGAACTAAGACATTAGTTAAAGACATGATTGGCTTTTTACTATGTATCCTTAAACCAGTGGTATCTGCTCATTGTGTAAGAGCTAACTCTTTAGAAAAATAAAAGTTTGAACTGTATGATTTTCTTGCTGTATATATTGCTACTGTGGCCAATTTCTAGCTTAGCAACATGATGTCATTGAATGTAGAGTTGTTAAGAAATATGGATAATATGGTAGAAGCTGGATTTCCTCACGTTACTGCCTTGGACAGTTATAGATCACTGTTCTAGTTCTCCCCCCCCCCCTGAAAAAATGGAGTAATAATGTGTGTGTCTCACAGATAGTTGAAAGGATTAAATAAACAAAATATTAGAACCTATAGATCATCCAAGAAATGGATTAAAATTAAAGATCAATACTGAAAGCCATTTGAATTCTTAGCCAAGATTTCTGCAATGCCCAGACACAAAAAGTGATGTATATCACATTTATGAGTACAAAACAACAAGGAAGAAAAGTTGGTAGACTGGAAGATTATGAATTAAATTTTTTGTTTCTGTTTTTTGAGTAATGACAATAGAAAACAATAGAAAATTTTCTGGTAACACATGCATCTAAAAATGAAACATGTAAGTCTTAAGCAGGTGATGAAGAATTCCCGTGAAGGCAGGCTTTGAGATTTGTAAGACAATTATCTTTATATATATAATTGATAAACTAAGATTTGTTTTTTGTTTTTGTTTTTGTTTTTTTCAATTAAGGAAATACGAGTTCCTCTATTTAATGGTGGGTAGTCCATACCTGAAAATTTTGCTTTGGGTACTAACTGCTAAACACCTATATAATCAAAGCACAATATGATAATGATATGTGTGCAAAGGCCACTCAACTGCTTACTATGACGTGCACTGACCACTAGGGGCAGATAGTAGACCGGTCGATCAGTGGCTATTACAGGTACTGAACACCAGGGGGCAGACACTCAAACCTGTAGGTTAGATTGCTGCTGGGGTTGGGCCAATCGGGACTGAGCAAGATGGGCCTGACATGCCCTGGAGCCCTCTAGCAGTCCCTCCCCGCTGGCCAACCTCCCATGGCCCTCCCCAGCCCAGATTGTGCACCAGTGGGGTCCTTCAGCCTGGCCTGCTCCCTCTAACAATCTGGGATCCCTCAGAGGATGTCAGCGAGCTGGTTTTGGCCCAATTCTGCAGGCCAGGCCAAGGCCCCCCCAACTGGCCCACGAAGTTGTGCACTGGGCCTCTAGTTAAGAATAAAACAGAAATAAGCAACACATGAGGCATAGATTGACTAGATTCACATAAGAATTAAAATATATATTATTTGAAGGAATTGCAAAAAGTCTAGATTAAAGATACAATGAAAATGTTATTACTAATATTATCTATGTGAAAGTTCCAAAAATAAAAGCCCATGTTGAAAAGTTTCAGGAAAACAAATTTTGCCACTGAACAAAACATTCTAAAGATGAAGTTATCTTCTTTGGAGAATTGGACTCTCCAACATTATTGCTGGTGAGACAGCAAATGGATGAATAGATGAGAAGGATAGGATTCTAGGATTAGAAGCATAGTTAAACCTTATTACATCAAAACTTTCAGTTTTAAGTTTTTATATTTTTGAATTTCTAGTTTTAGAAAAAAATGGAATAACAGTTTAGTGGTTGGGAGCAACCTTGAAGGATTTTAAACTTAATTTGTCACCATTACTTTAAAAATGTTAAGAAATCAGCATGAAAAATAAAGGGGTTAGAATGTGAACAAAAGGCAACTACTTTAGGATACCAAATACAAGAGCTCCTTGGATGGTGAGGGAGATAAGAGCAAGGAAACCATTGCCATGAGCGGAATTTTACACATGGTGTGTTAAGTATAATTTTCATTTAGCCAGAGATAGTTATAACATTAGATGTTATTTTATCCACATATACTGTGGCCAAGATTAAGAGCCATTTTAAAACACACATTAGATCTCTGAAGAACAATGCATGCCTATTGACCATTTCCTGGCTCCTCATTACTGGAATTATTTTAAATTTTCCCAATGTGTTCTTGTAGTTTGAACAGAACATGGTTTAGGGAATATGTGTTAGCCTCTGATTTCAGTCATCCATTTTACATTTCAAACTAACTAATATTTTCTGTTAACATTGTTCTAATTCACATTCATACCAGTTTTTGTGTTCTTTCTTTCCTTAAATGGACACTGACAACAGCTGGGGTTCTCAGAAAGAAATCTTAGTAGTCATGGAGCAAAATTAGCTTTTTTCTATTTCCTTCCTTTCTTTCTTTCTTTCTTTCTTTCTTTCTTTCTTTCTTTCTTTCTTTCTTTCTTTCTTTCTTTCTTTTTTTTTGTTTTTGTTTTGTTAACCCTTACCTAAAATATTTTTTCCATTGAGGAAGGAAACAAGGGGAGAGAGAAACATAGATGTGAGAGAGACACAATCAATGAGTTGCAGTCCATACACTCAACAACCAGGTCAGGGATCCAAACTGCAAAACCAGATTCGTGACCTTGACCAGGAGGAATCAAATCCCCAACCCTTCCGTGTGGGAATTGAAACTCTGACCACTTCCCTATACCAGCCAGGGACTATTATCTCTTAATAGCATGTTAACTAGCCTTGGCTTAAATTCAATCTTAAATTCAGTTAGTTGTTTCCTAAGGAAGAGGCTTTACTCTGGTCTTTTACAACTAGATGTGCCAAAATTTTTAATCTGCTAATTAACCTCGGTATCTGCCCATTGTGCTTTGCCCAAGTTATCAAGAATAAAACCACTGTAGTCATTGTCTTCTGGGGAATACAACACATTTCTGATGTTATTAAGGCCTTGCGTCTCAAACACTGGAAGTTTGAAATATCTCTGAATGCTTAGTGAGGACTTCTTTCAGGCCCTGTGTTTGAGGGTGTTGAGTAAGATCATCAGCGTTCATGGTGCTTGCTTATCTGAATGTGTAATACTAGTAAACCTGAAAATAACAATAAAAAATAAACAAATATTATACAAATATTAACCATTGGCTACTTGCTGTCTATAATCTGGTGCTGATGAGAATGTTGTTGAGAGGCTTTTAGCCAGTCCCAGTGTCTACTACTTGGGATTTCTTTCTGGCCTATTAACATTGAAAAGAGTAAACTGAGCAGACAACTTTGGCAAAATCTAAAGACTCGTTTCCTGCATATATTTGTTAGACTAGAGCAGTGTTTTTCAAACTTTTGACATATGTGTACTCCTTCTATAATTTTCATAACGCTGAGTACCCCTCATCAAAAAAAGGATGTATTTTAGTAACAATCAAAATATATTTAGTTTTTCTTTTTTGTTACATACACAAAATAATAATAAATGAAAAATAAAATTATTCATAATAAAATATAAATAAAAGTTATATTATAAATAACATTTATTTGCATACCGGACCATCTCACGCCTCACAAGACTGTCTTGACTTAACTCATGAGAATGTGGAATTAGGTGCAGCTAAGCACAGTGCAGTGCATATCCCCACCAAACTCTGGTGCAACACGTACCCCCACCAAACTCTTCCCGTACCCCTGGGGGTACGTGTACCACACTTTGGGAAACACTGGACTAGAGCTTCTAATTCCTGTTATCATTGATGTTTAATGTGAAAGATTTGAGGGATCATCAAATGTGAGCACACAGACCTGAGCCAAGTGAACTTAAATTCTACTAATATTCTTTTTTTTTTTTCAGGCTGGCTTTGTTTTTTTTTTGTTTTTTTTTAATTGATTTTTATTGATTATGGTATCACATCATTGTCCATATCCCCCCATTCCCATCTTTGTGGGAGGCCTTAAGTTTTCTTATCTGTCATGCCAGCTTTTATCTGATGGGTTAGTTTTCCAACTCTACCAGTTTCCAAAGTCCTAGGATGTGTTTTTCCAATAGTTTCTTTCTTTTTTTTAACCAACTTTGGAAGCTCTTTCCTTGTTCTTTCTAGTGTAGGTTTTATTAATTGGATTAGTTTGAGAAGTTATGCATTATCTGACAATCATGACTTCAACAAAATTCTTCAGAGTGTCTCTCTCTCTCTCTCTCTCTCTCTCTCTCTCTCTCTCTCTCTCTCTCTCTCCCTCTCCCTCTTTCTCTCTCTTCTCTCTCAACTCATAACTCATTACTTTTCTATAAAGCCTTCTGTATCAGTGACTGTACTTTCTGATGACCAGCAGTATTGTCATTGGCAGTACTCATAAATACTTGCTTGAAAATATTCAGTACTTCAGGCGGTTACCAAATCATTGCATACCTTGATAAGGATGCTTCAAAATTACCAGATGGGAATTTGTACCAGCTTCAGTGTTTCCCCATTCTATTCAGGCCTTTGTCAGAATTTCAGGGAGGTACTCAGCTCAGCCATATTTCAAAGACTTTTTATTCCAGTGACAAAAACATTTCCTAAATCTCAGAAAATTATGTATATTTGCTGACTGACTGAATGAATGGATAAATAAAATATTCACTTTTTTAAAACTGGCATGCTCTATAGACTATTCTTTTCTCAAACTGGTTTACAGAATCTTCATAGGTGCATACAAAAGTATTCTGTAGCACCCTATAGGATAGCCAGCCTCAAGGCTAACCCCAATAATCCCTGTATCCTTATGCTCACATCTGTACAGTTATCTCCCACATGCTGTTAGAATTGGTTTCTATGACCAACAGAATATGGCAGAAAATGATAGGTCACTTATGAGAATTGGATGTGAAGGACACTGTGGCTCTCACTTTGGTAACTTAGCTTCTCTCTTGGATGACTCGCTTTGGCAATGCCAGCTGCATTGTAGGAAAAGCCCATGTGGTAAGGACTGATGGCTTCAGAATATAACTAATGAGAACTGAGGCCGCCTGCCAATGGCCATATGTGCATGATCTCTTAGAAACAGCTCCTCCAACTCCACTCAGTTCTTCAGTGACAGAGCCCCAGTGGATGGCTTCACTGGAGCCTTGTGAGAAACCCTAAACTAGGAACACCTGCCAAGCCACTGCTAGATTTCTGACCTCAGAAACTGTGTAAGATAATAAACATTTCTTGACTTATATTGCTCATTTTGGGAGTAGTTTGTTTTGTGGCAGTAGCTAACTAATACAAGTTGTCCCATCCTACATCTGCTGAGTCAGAATATCCAAACGGTAGACCCCGGAAATTTCACTGTTAGCAAGGCACCACAAGGTGATGATACTTTTGCAGATTGGAATTGAATAACAATATTCCTATTAGTGTTCTAAAGCTCTAAATAACTGGAGACTTCTAGTCACTAATTTACTACTAAATATTCCTGATTCTTTCACATGTCAATAGTTCCAGTTTTTATTCAATGTTCTCCAGTACAGTGTCTAAGAACTACTTAAATTTTATTTGTTACAATGGTTCTGCATTTCTTAATCTAAATTTTGAGAATGGAACCATTTTGTGTTGATTAGATTTAGACATCTGCAGCTTAATGTGGTTTTCAGAATAACCCCTGAAAATATGATTTCAACTACTAGTTCTGTATTTTTAAATCTAAATACCAAAATCAAAGAAAACTCACTTTACCATGATTATTTGCATGAATAGGAATGCCCAGACTTCTTTTTATCCAGTCTACTTTTCCTTACCAAAGTGTAGGACCCAGCTCTCTGAGATCAAAGAAAATATTTTTTTCTAAGTTAGCAAGCCATTAATGTCCATCTCTATAAAGTAATCCAAATTAATATTTCAAAACTGACTTGTATAATTAGCAGAATTTCACAACAGTGTCAGCATTCATCTGAGGACTGACTATAGAAAAGTCAGGAGTCCAGTATGGGAGCCTTAGGCAGCAATGACTTAGTAGAGTTGCCTTCATTTCTCTAAATTGAGGCTGCTTTATTTCTGAATTGAACATGCCGTTTTTTCTTTATAAAACAGAAATTAATTAGAAACTACAAAGAGTCACTTTGTAAATTTTGAGCATTTCGAGAATAAATTTTATTATCATCACCTTGGATTTATAACTGCACCATATAAGTCAAAAGTCCTACTTTATTATCCCCTTCTCTCATATCAGTCAGGGTTTATTCATAAAATTAGAATCAATAAGAGAATAAGGAATATTATGGGACTAGAGGCCCAGGGCACAAAATTCATGCCCTGGGGTGAGAGGGCATCCCTCAGCCCAGTCTGCACCCTCTCCACTCTGGGAACCCTTGAGGGATATCCTACTGCCCCTTTAGGCCCAATCCCAGTGGGCCTAAAGGGGCTGTCAGACATTCCTCTCACAATTCAGAACTGTTGGCTCCCAAC
Source organism: Vespertilio murinus (assembly GCA_963924515.1). Taxonomy (NCBI): domain Eukaryota; kingdom Metazoa; phylum Chordata; class Mammalia; order Chiroptera; family Vespertilionidae; genus Vespertilio; species Vespertilio murinus. The sequence goes on along the minus strand of OZ004705.1, from coordinate 126,916,143 downwards.
TGCTTGCCTGTCTGCCTTTATGATTGCCCTTAACTGCTTCTGCCTACCAGTCTGATTGATGCCTAACTACTCCCCTGCCAGCCTGTTTGCCCCTAACTGCCCTCCTCTGTAGGCCTGGTCACCCCTAACTGCCCTCCCCTGCAGACTTGGGTTCCCCCAACTGCCCTTCCCTGCAGGCTTGATTGCCTCCAACTGTCCTCCTTTGCAGGCCTGGTCCCTCCCAACTGCCCTCCCCTGCTGGCCATCTTGTGGTGGCCATCTTGTGTTCACATGGGGGCAGCCATTTTGACAAAATGGGGACAGCCATCTTCTGTGTTGGAGTGACAGTCAATTTGCATATTACTCTTATTAGATAGGATAATGTTTATTTTGGAATTTATGCATTAAAATGTGAAGTAGGCATAAGAACACTGGTTTAAATGTCAAGAGATGTGGACTATAATATTATGGTTTTCTTAAATTCACAAGTTTAATTTTCTTACTTTCCTTCACTGAGCCCTCATTTTTCTCATTTTTATAAGAGGTGATGTAAGTAGGGCTGTAGTGAACCAAAGAACTTTTAAATACCTTCTATCCAAGATGCTTTCTCTATTATTTCTAACTAGATACTTCTTTTCATTTCTCTTAGCTCTTAAATTCTATGGTTCAAGGAAGCAATTCCTATTTAACAGAGCTTTCCTTATTCCTAAAGCATTTGTCTTCCATTAAAATTTGCTCTTTTAATCCCTGTAAAAATAACCTACCTTCAGTAATATACCTAGAAGCAAAGAAGCACTGAAGCTGCTTTTTTAATTTTGTGTCTTAAACATATTGTGGTCCAGAACTGTATTCCTCAAAAAATTGTGTGTGACAGAAGTCCAGAAGGGTATTCACCTGGACTATATATTATAATCATCTAGGGACATTTTTAGAAAATATAGATTCCTGAATTCTACCACAGGAAAGTTTCATTTAATTGATCTGGAGTGAAACTGTGGCATCATTACTTTGCATTTGTAAGCTCCCCAGGCAATTCTAGTGTCCAGTCAGCATTGACAAACACTAAATTAGATCCTGTGTTAGAAATAAAATGAGAGTCGTTTTACCTGTCAATAGCTATTTATAAAAACAACCTCTCATACTCACGTTATATGATTTCCATCTGTGTAACTGGAGGTTTGAGGTTCTTAAAAGAGACTATTCTTGCCAGCCAACTGAGTTAGTGGGTCTGTGCCTGCTTCCCATATTGTAACACACCTGAGTAGAATTCTTTAATGAGATTTCATACACAATGAAATTGAGAGGGCCCAAATGGACACTATGAGTAAATCATGTATTAATTTTTTAGACAGTAGAAATACAACTGTTGGATCCTTACCCTGTCTTCTGTTAGTTCTGCTGTTGCTATTCTTTTTTTCTCCAGTTTTTGCACATTCTTGCCTTGAATGACACTATTGAGTGGGAAGTTTTTTACTTCTTTTGTACCCTGTCCTAAGTACACAATGGGTTCAGTTTAAAGTGCTATCCTAACCTGAGAATAGTTTTTTTCACTCCTTTTTTAACCTCCAGTATCCATAAAGACAGATCTCATGCCTTGCAATACTGTATTTTATCTTAGTCGGTGGTAGCCACATGAATCTTGACCTTAATGATAAGATCTTACTTTTGGACTTTTTGGTTCAAGTGATACTAGTTTTTGGTTCAGTAGCTAGTTTAGCCTTAGCTCAGGTTTTAATAATTATCCTAGTCTTCACTCTTGCATGCCTAAGGAAGATTTTATCTTAAGAACATAAGCTTGAGGAGGAGGTAGTTTCTTGGTATATGGTTAGCTCTTTTATATTCTCTTTTATTTTCTAGACTTTATTTTAAAATTTTGTCTTTTATAAAGGTGGTACATAAATAAATTTGAAAAAGCTTATGCTATCCAAATTGCTGCTTTTCATATGTAGAACACTTTTTCAGTTCTTTCAAATATATATATCTATTTAGCTAACCACAGGAGATAATAATCTAATTACTGATAAAAATCCTCAAATTTAGAGCTTGAATTACAAGAAGAGGAGCAAATATTTTATCTTCCAATGTGAGACAACTTTGCCACCAATAGTGAAGATGAATATCATAATGGCAATACCTTTTATGTCTACCCTTTTTGGGACTCACCTGGTCAGTACCTGAAATTCTGTTTCATTTCTATCATTCTATCATCTATCTATCTATCTATCTATCTATCTATCTATCTATCTATTTAAATCCTCACCAGAGGATATTTTTTCATTGATTTTTAGAGAGTGAAAGGGGGATAAAAGGAGGAAGATATGAGAGAGAGAGAGAGAGAGAGAGAGAGAGAGAGAGAGAGAGATGTGAGAGAAACACATTGATTGGTTGCCTCCTGAATGTGTCCAGATATGGGCAGGGATCACACCTGCAACTGAGGTAGATGCCATTAACTGGGACTCAAACCTGAGATCCTTAAAGTGAGGGCTGATGCTCTAACTACTGAGTGAAACAGGCCAGGGCTGCAATTCTGTTTTAAATCTGAATCTATGCAGGACCAATAGTCCAGCCCACCAGAAGCATTTGGCAAAGTAAAACAGAATAAGTAATTATAATAACCAATAAAAAACAGATACTTATAATCTGTTAAGCATTGGTCTAAGAACATTCCACATATTATATAATTTAATCTTTAAAATAGTCCTATGATGTAGGTGCTCTCACTGTTCTCTTTTTACAGATTGAGAAATCAATTCAATACATAAAATGGGGTAGCCACAATGTAAATCTGGAAGGACTGCATGCTATGCCCAAGTTCTGAATCAGTTCATGCCCCTATTCCTTCCTTTCTTCCTTCCTTCCTTCCTTCCTTCCTTCCTTCCTTCCTTCCTTCCTTCCTTCCTTTGTCTAGTGGTTTCCTCCTCCATAGTCCCAATTCTCAACTGATGACTGATGACTCATGCTCTTGTATAGGTTAGTCTGAACTGTGTTATTTTGTGATGGGAAAATTGAATATTCACATGTAAAAGAATTAAATTAGACTCCTATCTTACACCACTCACAAAAATTAACTCAAAATGAATTAAAGACTTAAATGTAAGACCTGAAACCATGAAACTCATAAGAAAAATCTCCACTTAGGATAAAAGCTCATTCACATGGATCTTACCAATTATATTTCTAGATGTGTCAATTAAAGAACAAGCAATAAAATAAAAACTAAACAATTGGGACTACATTAAACTAAAAATATTCTGCATAGCAAAAAAAATCAACAAAGTAAAAAGTATGGGATGAGAAAATGTTGCAAATAATACATTTGATAAAAGTTTAATATTGGAAAAATATAAAGAACTCATAAAACTCAATAACAAACAATAGAGAATTCAATTATAAACGGAAAAAAGAGCTGAATAGATATTTTCCAAATAAAAGATATGGATGGCCAATAAATACATGAAAAGTTGCTTAGCATCACTAGTTGCTGGAGAAACACAAATCAAAATCACAATGAGATCTCATCTCACACCTGTTAGAATAATCATAAAAAAGACAAGAGGTAACAAATGCTATGAGGATGTGGAGAAAAGAATTCTAGTGTAGTGTTGGTGGGATTGGAAACTGTGACAACTACTGTGAAAAACAGTATAGAAAACCCTTTTTAATTTTTTAAAATATATCTTTAATTGAATTTTTTACAGAGAGGAAGGGAGAGGAATAGAGAGTTAGAAACATCGGTGAGAGAGAAACATCAATTAGCTGCCTCCTGCATACCCCCCACTGGGGATATGCCCACAACCAAGGTACGTGCCCTTGACCAGAATAGAACCTGGAACCCTTCGATCCGCAGGCCGACACTCTATCCACTGAGCCAAACTGGTTTCGGCTAGAAGACCCTTTAAAAAAAAAAATAGAACTACCATATGACCCAACAATTCCACTATGGGGATATATTTAAATGAAACAAAATACCATCTCGTTCACAGCAACATTATTTATAACTAGAGGCCCAGTGCATGAAATTCATGCATGGGGGCGTGCCTCTCAGCCTGGCCTGTGCCCTCTCGCAATCCGGGACCCCTTGGGTAGGGTTCCTAGGCCTGGCTGGCAATCAGGGCCTATGGGGGCTTTCTTTTCCCCAACTGCTGGCAGCTGCTCCTGCCCCCATCACTGCCACTGCTTGCCCTCTGTGCTGCTTCCCCTCCCTGGCCACCAGTTGCTTCCCTCTGCAGGACAATCAATCGCGGGACTCCAGGATGAATGGCTCTGCAGAGGGTGGCCCTGCCCACCCATCAGGGCACTGCTGGCTGGGTAGCCTGTGTCTCCCTCTGTGGGGCAATTGATGGGGGGCGGGGGGAGTTCCACGATCCATTATTCAGCAGAGGGAGGCCCCGCCCACCGGGCCAGGGCTCCATAGTTGATAGCCATGCAGAGGGTGGCCTGGGCCTCCCTCTTTGAGGCAATCAATTGTAGAGGACCTCCCTCCCCGATTGATTGCCCTGTCAGCTGGTGGCCTGGTCCTCCCTCTTTAGGGCAGTCGATAGCGGAGCTTCCCTTCGATTGCCCCGCAGAGGATGGTCTGGACCTCCCTCTGTGGGGCGCTCATGGGGTGATGGCAGGCCCCCGACCAATCGCATCGCACCTGTCTTGGCTGGCTTGGCCAGTGAGTGTTATAGAGTAGTCGTCTGAAAATTCATTTGGATGGTGGTTCTGCTGTTCGGTCATTCGGTCGATTTGTGTATTACACTTTTATTATTATAGATTATTATTATAGATAACCAAGACATGAAAACAATTCATGGATGAATGGACAGAGAAGTACTATATATGATGGAGTATTATTCAGCCATAAAAAATGAGGAAATCTTGTCATCTGTGGTAATATAAAGGATGTTATATCAAATGAAATAAGTCAGACAAATACAAGTACTATATAATATTACTTACACGTGGAATCTAAAACAACAACAACAAACAAACTCATAGAAAAAGAGAACATTTGTGGTGGGAGGGAGAAATGGAGGAAGGTGATCAAAAGGCAGGAGGTAGGAGTGGGCAAAGGGGTGAAGGTGGTTAATAGAAATAAACGTTCAGTTATAAGGTGAGTACTTGGGATAGAATATGTAACATGATGACTATAGCTAACACTAATGTATGGTATAAATGAATGTTATTAACAAGAGTAAATCCCAAGAGTTCTAATCACAAGGAAAAATTTTTTCTTTCTCTTTTAAAAAAATGTATATGTATGAGATAATGAATGCTAACTAAATTACTACAGTAATTCTTTCAAAATGTGGGTAAGTCATACCATCATGCTGTATACCTTGAACTTGTACAGAGTTGCATATCAATTATATCTCAAAAAAACTGAAAAAAATTCCAACATTTAAAATTGGATGATTTTACACAAAAATTAGATTTCTGGATTCTCTTGAAGAATAGAAGTTCTAGCCATACGGGCTGATTTGAAGCCATGTTCTCTCCCTTTGCCCTACATACATTGTCACCTGCTTGACATCAGTAGTCCTTCTAGATTGGAGGTAGCCACCCCTGCTCCTGTCAGTTGAATTGGCTACTTGGATTGCTCAGCTAGAGCCACCATTGTTCTTTTCTGATATTAGGAAGCAGAAAGAGGGGTTGGTCAAATTGGCCCAGAGGAGCATGGGCTCAAGGCTATAAACTTCCACAGAGAAGGAGAAAAAATCAAAACCAAACTTCCTTTCAGGGTTTTTAGTTCCCAGTTCCAACTCATCCAGGTGCAAAATTGGATACTTGAGTAAGCCAATGGAAAACAAGGCTTCAGAACCATAAGGGACTCAGTATTGGTAGTGGCCAAGAAACTCACTAGTCAACAGAGCCAAATATCAACAGTACAACGATTGAAATTTCTTTTGAGAGCCAAATTTTTTAAACTTAAACTTATTCTAATGCCACTTCTTCAAAATAGACTCACCCAGACAGTGGTATTTTGTGGAAGAGCCACACTCAATGGGTCAAAGAGCCGCATGTGGCTAGCGAGCCACAGTTTGCCAACCACTGGCTTTAGAAGAAAGTTTGTTTCTAATTAGTGGAGTAAAGTGTAGAGTTCGGGGAATGTAAATGTGGGATAAAGACATGAATGCAAATTATGATATTTTTGAATTTTACAAACAAAAACCTAAAAATTAAGCATTAAAAACATTCCTGGAGACTGAAACAAGATGGAGGCCTAGGTAGTCTCCTAAGCTGCTACCTCATCAATAATTTGGAAAAAAACAAAAGCTAAAATTGAAAGGGATCACATCAGACCCACAGGAAAGCTGGCGGAATGGGATGGCTACAAATAGAGACAAAGAAAAGTGCCGCTGCCGCCATGTGGAGTTTAAAACTACGGTGGAACCGGAGCCACCAGAGCCGCCAGAGCAGCCGCCGCCTCCACCGCGAGTGAGGGAAGTCCACCGAGAGCAGAGCTCACTCCGCCCCAAGCCCAGGGAGTGGGCTGCTTCAGAGCATGGCCTCTGCGTACACAGCCTTCCCTGCCGGCCTGCCTTGGGAGCAAGGGAAACGATGCTGGACCTTGGCTGCACCTTCTGCTCCTGCCCTGAACAAGACACCTTGGAGCAGTCTCCCCGCCTCCAGCCTTCTCAGCCAGGCCTCTGCGCCCTCAGCTGCCCTAGCCCGCCCATCATGCTAGGGAGGAGCAACCCCAGCGCCCCAGGGGGGCCCTGTGCCCTGGGAGAGCCGTGTGCCCCAAGGGGCCGTGTGCCCCAGGGGGGCCGTGTGCCCAGGGAGAGCCGTGTGCCCCGGGAAGTGGTGGGACCTGGGGGGGGGGGGGGTTGTGAACCGGAGGAGGAGCAGATTCTATTCATTTGGTCTTGAGATAGTCACTGTAAAACAAGCAGACTGTCAAATGACAGCGGGGAGGGGAGGGAGATCTGGGGGAGATAAGAGATCAACCTAAGGACTGGTATGCATGCATATAAGTACAACCAACGAACTCAAAACTCTGGGGAGGAAGGGCATGTATGGGAGGTGGGGGGGGGGGCAATGGTAAGCTATGTACACATATAATACCTTAATAAATTTTTAAAAAATGAAAAAACAAACAAACAAAAAAACCCCAAAAACATTCCTTTGGCCGAAACCGGTTTGGCTCAGTGGATAGAGCGTCAGTCTGTGGACTGAAAGGTCCCAGGTTCAATTCTGGTTAAGAGCATGTACACTGGTTGCAGGCACATCCCTGGTGGGGGTGTGTAGGAGGCAGCTGGTCGATGTATCTTTCTCAACAATGTTTCTAGCTCTCTATCGCTCTCCCTTCCTATCTGTGAAAAATAAATTATATATATATATATATATATATATATATATATATCCTTCAATGATAACTTTTCCCCCTGGGAATTGGAAATTTGCTAGATTGGGTATTATGGGTAACACTTCAAAGTCTAACTTTTAATTGATTCTTGCTGCACTTTGTTTAGCTAGTTCTCATGCTATGGGCTTCCTGTTCGTTTTTCATCAACTTGTACTTTCTATTCTTTCTCACTTAGTAAATGGCAGGAATATTTTCTTTTTTTATAAAATTATGGCATGGATTTCAATAGTGTAAAAATAAAAGAAAAGCAAAACAAAATCTGGAAAATGTTATTTTGCAATCAGAGATGAAATACTAATTACTATAAGACCAGCTTATTCATATTTTTGCATGTAATAATTTCCTAAAATAATGTATTTCAAGATTCTTACCAATATGTTCATTTTCAGTATATTTTTTTATGAAGGGAAAAATAGGGAGAAGGGAGAGAGTATAAAAGAGTATGCTTCACTTTTATTTGCTTTCTCTCACAGATTATACAGTTTGGAGATATTCTAAATTTCCATAATCCTTTATAAATGCAAATTTATTTTACATTTTTTTGGGGGGGAGATCTCTCCTAATCTAGTGGCTTTTAATGACATGGGCATCAAACAGCAGACTTGGGTGCTGATTTGTTTTGATTAACATATCTTCCCCACTACAACTTTTTATTGCTTTTCATTTCATGGTAAACATTTGCTAATGACACAAATGACTCCTGTTTAACATTTGAAAATCTCAGAGCTGATAGGCAAGGGGAGAGAAGTGAATGACATACTGAAGAAGCCAGAATAAGCTAAATAATTTGCCATAGGATATGATAAAGGGGGGAAAAACAAGTGCTTTATTCTCAGCCACCTCTCCATTCTTCAGAGTAAGGCAAATATTATCTGAAGACCACCATGAGATGGAATGAGGTGTGATGACGGGAGCTCCAGCAGAACTGTGTGAAATAAACTATATGACCAGGGACATTAAAAATAAGAGTAGAAGTGACATAACTGTTTAGTAGCTCATCACTGGTGATTGCATCTCTTCATTACATTTGCCTTTTACATTATTATTGTTAGTAATAGTATTTATTATAATCATCATCATCTTCATTTATCTATTAGTGCAATTTCTCAGTTCAAATCAATTAATTTCAGAAAGCAGAATGCCTTTGCCTAATTTGCACCCAAGCCAGTGCCAGGCAGCGCTCACAGAATTCCCAGTGCCCTGTCAGTGCACTTCACCCCTTCCTTGTTGAGTCTTTCTTAATTGACTCCACTGAAGCAAATCCACTTTCTGCTCTCAGCTCTTGTACACATATGCGAAGACTGCTAAATTTAAACTATTTCTGCTCAATTTTGTGCTGTCAACTTTTGACACACTAGACAGAATGAGATCACCTGAATTTGCTTTATATCTTATTTTAAGATCATTTAATTGGAATGATTTTGTGCCATTGTTTCAGGATAGTATTAAAGTGATATCCTAGAGGTGAAAAACAAATACATTATTCGACTTCATCATCCAATCTTTTTCTGAAACCACCTTCTTTGCTTTGTCTGCCTGATTTGATTTATATATGAGATATAAGTGTCAATAACTTGTTTTTGATGGGTGCAATACTGCCAGGAAAATGGATATAGTCGAACATTAGGCTATAAAGAGGGGCATGAAATATAATTCAGATGGGCTTCATGATACTTGTCCCTCATATGACACACATTCTTTTCATTTCCAATTTCACTGGAACAAGCAGAAAGAACGGTTTCCAATCTGTCCCACCTCATAAAAATGGACCTGTGTTTAATTCTTCAGGACCTAAAATTATCCTTTGGATATTGTCAACCAATCATCCAAGGAAAACGTTCCTAGCCGAAGTAATAAAAATCTTCTAGGTATTGAGATGACTAAAATATTACTGTTATTTTGCTTTTAATGATTGCACAAAATATTACAGAAAACCAGATGTGATAATAATAGTGAGATAGCCTGCTACCTCTATCTCTTTTTTATTAGGTTGTGTCATTTTCGCAGAAGTATATTACAGTTTGCAAATGTGACGCTTTTTAATAGGAGACCTAATCACAGTCTTTGATTTTTTTTTTAATAAGGAAAGGAACAGTGTTTGTTAAAGCCCAAAGCCTCATTTAGTTGTAGTCAAAGATATCACATGAAAGATGTTAGTTTTATTTTTGATTATAGTTGATCATATAGCATCAAAGTTGCAATTAAAATCTTATTCTGGCTTTCTTGATCACTAAATTGGATTATAAATGCCGTGTCTCTAAAGCACAGCAGCTTGATAGATAGTGAGCTGCCTAAATTTTAGAGATTTGGACATTTTCTGGGAGAACTTATTGATCATGTCACATCTAGCTTGTTATGAACAAACTAATGTCCTTGCAGAAATTAGAGTATGCTCCTCAAAAACTTGGGCATTGAGTCAAGAATGATTTTTAGTTCAAGTTTCCTTGGGAAAAAATTACATGTCATCTATTTCTTCAAAAGGCCTGGTGGAGAGATTATAATTTTGCTGTCGTAGGCTTTGGAAAAGCTGAGCCCACATCACCTCATGCATGTTCTACTTATACTCATTAATAAATGCATAATTTCAAATTTGACAAAAATGAAAAAAATCTAATAAGCTTATTCTTTTTGTTTTATTTAGAGAGAAAAGTTACTTTATGCTATGTTAAGATTTCTATACAATTTTTCTTTCATTTACTGAGTGATTTCTGGGAAACAGCACATTCTGAATAAGGGTCAGTTGGCCACATGGATGGTTATTTAAGAACAAAAAGCCCCATTTGGTGGTGAGATCATTGGACTGAAAATCAACCACCACAAATATTGAGAGGATTGTCAACTAATGACTGATGCCCACTGTTGATGAATTCTTTAAAAATATATCATATCATATTTTAATTAGAAGATATTATTTGACTCACGCTTCTCTCCCTTTTAAAGTATTCAGCCACCAACATGGGGAGCATTGGACAGGGATTAATATTTGCATAAATGTTGTTATTACATAAATATAGTAGCTGCTGAGAGAAGGAGGATTCTGGAATAGAATATTTTCTAAAAGTTGATTGCCTCTTTAAATTGGGCTAAAGATTGACTCTGACCATTGAACATGAGCAATTGCAATGGCTAGGTGATTTGTGTTTACTTAAGGGATATTCTTCATAGTTAATTTCTTCTTCTCCCCTTTTCCCCTAATGGCAGCTTGACTGATACAAAACATAGTTTCTTTATATTCTCAAAGACTCCTTGAGCAAATAGATAATACCACAGTGAGAAATTCTACTTCTGCCAGGCTGAAAGCCCAATACAGACAGAGAATTTATTTCTACGAAGTCTTACAAATCTTAGTAGACAATAAAGAATTAATATAGGGAGAAGATGAGGAAATGAGAGGCTACACACATTTCTCAAGCATCTACAATGTGATACACTATTTAAGAACATTTATTTATACAGCTTTATTTAATTTTTAATTTAATCATATGAGTTAAGTTTCATTAGCTCATTTTTCTAATGAATAAAATGAAGGAGAGGCTAAATAAGTTTCTCAAGGCAACACAGAGAATATCCAAAATTTATCTGGTTCAGTCACAAAGGTAATGCCCATGATTTTTCCATTATAACACATAATCACAAAATTTGTGAAGAAACGTGTTTTTCAAACTGTAGTGGAGGAAAATGCAAATTCTGATAAAATTTCACAAATTCTGATAAAATATATTATCTTCTCTAAATAGAGAAGATAATATATTTTATCAGAATAGTATGCATACTTTCTCTACTGGACACCTCTTCAATGTAGCTATTTCCTTTAATTGTCTTAGAGTTCAATGTCCTTGTCATTTGAATACATTGCTATGCTTGCATTTGTGTTACTATTCACTTTCTGTCTTTTTTGTACCTAATTTTTGGTTCTTCTTTACAACCCCTATAGGACATTAAAAATTGGAAATACAGAAAATGTTATTTAATGCTAGAAAAAAAGGTTGGAGATTAAAAGGAATGCTTTTATTAATGAATTAATTTTATCTATAGATTCCTATATTTCTGTCGAATTTAAATTTAGAGTTGCATTTCGTTAGGGTTCATCACCATATATGCCATCTATATGTTGTAAAATTTAGCCTGTGTACTTCTGTTTATAAGCCTCAAACATTTTGCAAATATAATAGTAGATTGTCTTGTTCCCCATGGCATGTTAAAATTGAAATGAAACTTTTTTCAAAATTTTTTTATAGACAGAGAAAATCAACAATAGCCAAAACCGGTTTGGCTCAGTGGATAGTGTTGGCCTGCGGACTGAAAGGTCCCTGGTTTGATTCTGGTCAAGGGCATATACCTTGGTTGCGGGTACATCCCTATTGGGGGTGTGTAGGAGGAAGCTGATGGATGTATCTCTCTCATCGATGTTTCTAACTCTCTATGTCTCTTCCTTCCTCTCTGTAAAAAATCAATAAAATATATTTTTTTAAAGAAAATCAATAATAATTGCATAAGGATTCCTTAAATTCCACCTTAAGTTTGCTGTCACACTCACAAAAATACCTTAGATGATTGACCCCTGCCCTACCTGTGCTATGAACAGTCAGTTAGATGAAGCATCATTGTGTGTGTGTGTGTGTGTGTGTGTGTGTGTGTATGGGAATGCTTCACTGTCTGATTTCTCTTGTTGAAAGGGTAGCTAGATAACCATTTTTTGTGTGACTTAAGAATTTCAATTATCACTATTAGATTGTAATAGTACCTTGCGTTGTATAAAACAATGTAACTTTGGTATATAAGTAGCTATACAACTTATAATATCAGTAATTATGGTAATGTTGGAAGGGTACACTGTCAATACCATTTCTATGCTTAAATGCATTAATAGCAGATACATTTACTGGAACCTTGACATGAGTTTCATGTGAAAGCTGAGATTCTCAAAGGCCAAATTAGGCTGTGCCTAATTAAAAATTTAAAACTCTTTCTCTACTATTGCCTCATTAACTTCATGATGAACAGTGACATTTATTATATGAAAATATATTTTTTTTAGCCAGAGAGAGTTCAATTTCCCCTCTTTTCCCTTTATCTATTTTTTTTCAGCAATCACTTTTCAAAAATAAGAAAGAAAGGAGGAGGAGGAAGAGGAGGAGAATATATTTAGTCTCCATAATTTATAGTTTCACAACTCATCTAGGAATTGCAGAATTGCGTTAAGACTAGAAATCAATCATTTTGAAAGTCTTTGTTACAGAAGCTTTTACTCTTAAGTGACTAAAAGGGGCTTCACCCTTTTCTTTTGAGGATGTTTTAGAATCCACCCTATCCCTGCAAAAAAAAATGAACACATGTCTTTCATTAGTTTTAAAATCATCTTCTAGATATGAAATGATCTACTGTACTTGTTGAGAGGTACTGGCTTTAATTCACAATTGGGAAGGGAGAAGAGAAGGAATGAACAATGAGGTAGTGGCCATTATCTATCATACTATCAAGTCCCGTAATCCAGAGACATGGAGGCTGAAGATAAAGAAGTAGTGCATTTTTAATAAATAAGAACAGTACTTTGACATGGCACCGGAAGTGAGGACAAACTATGGTGATTTTTTTTAAACCTAGAATAGATATGCAAAATGTTTAGTTTTACATTCTGTATGTTATAATAATTCAAGAATAGAAAGAAAACTCAATTTATTTCGTACAAATTCAATAGAAGGCATTTATGTACCACTGCACATAAATCTAACCAAATTAGACAACTTTTCATTTTTAGTTGGCTTTGTTGTTATAATGTTCTTTTTATAGTGAGCCAAACTTTTGCCTTTTTGTAATTTTTGTACATTGTCTATTGTCTAAAGATATGTAAAACAAATTTAGCCCCTTTTTATTTTGCACCGCCAAGAATGCATATGCTCCTGGCATCTTTTGGAAAATATTAGACTGCTGTTAAACTAGAAATACATTTATATCTACTACTAATATATAGGCTATGTCACATTACCACCCTGAGTTGATTCTTAGTTTGATAATATTGTGCCCGGGTGATTTGCATGCTTCTCTAAAACTAGGGATATGGTTTAACTGATTTTGTGATACAGGCAATTAAACATTTATATTTGAGGGAAACTTTAAAATGTTTTGTATTTTAGGGACCTGGAATAACCTTTGTTTAGAGTTTCAGTTGTCATATTCATAATATCATATGCAAATAAAATCAGAGTTTCAATAGCCTCTATCTTTCTAAAGGTTATATTTTTTTAATTAGAATCAAGCAGTTAATTCTAAATGTTTCCCTAAATTCTTATGGAAGCATTTCCTTCTTTCCCAAAATCCTTACATTTTTTCCCATTCTATTTTTTAGCATATGAAATAATGATAACTTACTCCTTGTTTCATCCTGTGATTAATTGTTTCTCCTTTTAGCATGAATCAATGATTCAATGTGGCTCCTTGGGATTTTATGGGTTCCTAATGCATATATACTTGTGATATTTAATGTTAGAACAAACTGAGTGTTCCTTATTTTGACACCTTAAATCTCATGCTGCTGAGTTATCTAACTAAGAAATTAGCAATAACCAACTGTTATTCTAACAAATTTATATTTTTAAGTAGTTAAATATAAAGGTAATAAAATCTTACAATAGTTCTCAAAATTCTAGCACTAAAAAGAGAATTAAACTAAAATTAAAATGGACTCTGCATTGGAATGCCTTCTGCCTGCATGTTGTTTTTTTTCTTTAATTGAATTGATAGTACTCAACGTATTTAAATGCTTTATTTGACATACTATATTATGTTCCTTTTGTTACTTCACTCTCTTCTCTTTAATACTCAAAAGTGTTTTAAAATATTATGCATTAATACTTTTATTTACCCCTTTAATTATTCATTCATGCATCCAATCAACAAACATTTATATTGAGTACCTACTGCATGCTAGGCATTAGATGAATGAGTGTGTTCCCTATCCCCAAGGAGCTATCAACTCACTCTCCTGTGGCATCTGTAGAGAGGAGCTAGTCCTGAGCACTTGTAGGAGCCACTGCTTCCTCAACCCAAGATTTGGCTTAGACAAGTGCTTTTTGAATTGTAATGTGTTCAGAAGTCACTGGGAGTTCTAAGTAACATTCTGATTCCAATTCAGTAGGTATGGTGGGACCTGTGAGTTTGCATTTCTAATAAACTCCCAGAGTTCAAGATATTTTTGGCCTGGGGGACACTTTGAGGAGTAGGGTTTTAGACTAAAGAATAGGTTTGATTTTTCTCAGTTTGCCTATCACTCCAGCATCAAAGCATTTGGTTCTGTAAATGAAGATAATTTTCACAGGAACTATAGACATTATTTTTTGCAATTATGGATATATTGTTTTTGCTTTTATGGCACTTATAACACTGTAAAATCATTAATTGCCTTATCTTTCTTCACTATATTTAATTTTCTTGAGAATTGACACTAAATTATATTTAGCTTTATTATTCTACTATCTATCATAGTGTTTACTGTTCAATTATTTCGGATGAATAAGTGTAGTAATGATTAACTTGTCAGAGTAACACTTATCCTATCCTTACCTTTTATTTATTTTCCCTTTTTCCCTAAGCGTCAGTAAAAGCCATTCCTAACACATTGCTATCAGGTTCATTTAGCCACACTAGTCTAAATTCAGCTAGCCTTCCCAAAGAATGAAATGTTCAAAATTGAGCTAGCCAGTGTTGATTTTGATGTGAAGTAAAGGGATGCTCAGGATTTTGAGAAAGGGACAAAAGAAAACAGGAAGTCTTGTGTCTCAGATAAAATAATCTTAGAAATGAAGAACTAATAGAATTGCTAAGTGTCTGGAATGGGGTAGCTGAAAGCAAAGATCAGAGGCAATGAAACATGGGTCAGGTAAGAAGGTGTATCAGAAATAGTGTCTACTCCTCCGGGAAAACAGTTCAGTGGGGAGGCTATCAGCTATGCTGGAGGGATCTGACAGTTGCCTTGTTTTATAATCCTGAATGGGAGCTGTAGAAAGTATGTAGGTGAGGTATAGGTTTTCACATGACCCCTGAATGTTCAGAGCCCCAGACAGATCCCCTAACCAACCAGACAATGGCCAAATAATTTTTATGGGGTTTACAAGCGTAGTCTAGCAGTCATTTCATCATCATCATCATCATCATCATTGTAAACATTTGTATACTGCTTCAGTGAATGGATAGAAGTATTGGACTGTGGAAATCTACATAAGTCTTAGGAGACAATAATAAATGCATCTTTTGTAAGGCACAGAACTAAATAATTTAAGGAAAACAAAACCACGTCAAAATTTTACTTTATAGATAATATAAAACTGTGATATTTTTCATTTGAAAATATTTATAATTCTAGTTATTTAGAGCTTGCCAGGTGTTTTTCTTAGTACTTTATATACCGTATTTGCCGGCGTATAAGACGACCCCTTGGCCCTGAAAAATATGCCTCCAAGTGGGGGGTAGTCTTATACGGCGAGTATATAACAAACTCTGTATTTTTAGTGGAAATGTTAGGGGGTCGTCTTATACGCCCAGTCGTCTTATACGCCGGCAAACAGGTATTTTTCAGGGCCAAAAATCGTCTTATACGCTGGCAAATACGGTATATTAACTTATTTAATACCTTGAAAGAAACAATTGAGCCTTAAACACTTGTGTCAAACTGGGAAGGTCCACTTAAATGTGAATTTTTTCAGTATATAGTTCACCCTGTGTATTTCTTAGTTTCGTGTCTGTGGATTCAACCAATCATTCATTAAAACAGTTTTTTTCCAGGCATGATTGGGGATCTGCAGATGTGGAGGGCCAGAGGTATGTATTTTTCTATATCATTTTATAAAAATGGACCAGAGCACCCCTGGATTTTGGTATTCAGGGGGGTCCTGAAACCAATCCACGTGTCAGTTTCCCTAACCTCAAGGGTCTTCTGCACTATTATCACCACTTCATAGATGAGGCAGTAGAGGCACAGCATGTTTGAGAAATTTGTTCAAGGTTACATAATACTAAATGGTGGAGCTGACTTTTGAACCCAAGCTACTTTGTTTCTAAGGTCTGTGCTTTTAACTACTACATGCCACTATCCATCATATAAATGATGGTTTCTCATAAAATTAAATGTGAGAGACATATAATTAAAATTGTTTCCTTCAGATAGAATTGAGAATATAATATAGATGTCTTTGTAATGATGTAGACAATTAGAATCGAGAAGGTCTACAGAGTACAAGTTCGGGTCTACAGAGTCAACAATTTATATCTCTAGAACTTAAGTGACATATTCTACTAAAGGCCTGGTGTACAAATTCAACCACAAGTGGGGTGCCTCAGCCTGTCCGGCAATTGGGGCTGATCAGGGCTGTCTCGCCCAATCCCTGTCAGGGCCCATGGGAGCCAGCCAGCTGCGGGGGGAGAAGGGACTACAGGAGGTTGGCTGGCAGGGGAGGTTAACTGTGGGTGTACACTGACCACTAGGGGGCAGCTCCTGCATTGAGTGTCTGCCCCTGGTAGTCAGTGCACATCATAGCTACTGGCCGGTCTTCTGGTTGAAACAGTAGCTTAGGCTTTTATATATATAGATTCCTCTATGCCTAACAATAAATCACGCATGAAAATTATAAAATGGTTGCTGAGAAAAGACACAGAGAGTTTGTATAACACATTCTATAATGGTTGTCTTAATATTCTCAAGGACAAGAAAATATAAGTAATATGCAAATTCATAACAAATGGAAAAACATCTAGTAATGGATTGATACCAAACTCTAGGGACATCTCTGGAATTGGGATTCTCCACTTGGCTGTATTCTGACTGGCAGTTTGATCAACAGTTAAAATGATGAAAGAAAAAGTACTTAGCACTTTTGCAAGGGTAGCTACTGGTTTAGATGGTAGTTGTGTGCCTGGAAAAAAGATTTTTACAGGTTGGGACTGTGGACTGAAACTAATAAAAAACTTTTATTGGGTTGTAAACTCTAGTTTATTGCACATTTATAGAATAGGGAAATGTAGGGCAAAATTCCGATGGTTTTATTTGACTGCCTGCTCAATATGAGCAAATATGGTGTTAATAGATGCTTTAAAAAGTTAATTCATTTTAAAACTTCATTAATAGAGACAGTGAGTTAAGTTCAAAGGTGGTAATAGTTTTACTATAATCTGAACTCTCAGACCGTGTCTTGAATGTTATACTTATTTCTGTAGGCTCTGTTTTAAGCATTATTGGAAAGGTAGATTACACCTGGAGAATTACTAGAATGTTGAAGAGGTTGGAACCCACAGTGTTTAAGAAATTGGGCACATCTAAACAGGAGAAGGAAATGATAAGCCTTGCTAAAGTTCATATTTTAAACCACAGTCTTTAAAAAAATTGGGACAATAATTTGGTATAATTCTACAGAGAAATAGTTCCAATGGGTTAGAAGTTAAAGGATTAGGTATATTTTTAGTAATTGCTGAGAAAAAGTGGAATAAGACATCTTGACAATACTGTGGGTAAAGCAGAGCAAGTGATGATTTCTCCTTTTTATTATAATAAAACTGTGGTTTTTTATTTAAATAAAGAGTTTTTATTACAAATGTAGTAGTGCTCAACTCAAACTGCCAAAAAATTTGGATGGTATTAACTAAAAATGTTGAGTTATTTTCCCCACCTCAGAATTCCTTTTCATATCAGTGAAATGAGACCTAGCTTACTATTTTAAATTGCTTAGGCTTTCTTCATTATTCATAATTATGTTGATAAACATGTTGGTGTTTTTATTTTACATCTCTGTGATTATAAGCATGTCTATAATAATCAATCTTGTACAAATATTAATTTCTTTAGTCCTAATTGCTATAAGTAGAACTGCTAGGTCTGAATGGTTTATGACTTTTGAGGTATTTTATGAAATTTAATTCAAACAAGTTTATAAAATTAGACTTCTACCAACAATGTATAAATAATTCTATATATCTCTGCCTGACCAGCACTAAGTTTTATCATTATTTTTGTAGTTTCCATTCTCATCAATGAAATAAGGGCATTTTGTTTTGATCTCTTTTAACAGTGAAGTTAAGAAAACATCATTTAGCTAAAACCGGTTTGGCTCAGTGGATAGAGCATCAGCCTGCGGACTGAAAGGTCCCAGGTTCGATTCCAGTCAGAGGCATGTACCTTGGTTGTAGGCACATCCCCAGTAGGGAGTGTGCAAGAGGCAGCTGATCAATGATTCTCATCAATGTTTCTAACTCTCTCTCTTCCTCTCTGTAAAAAAATCAATTAATTGATTTTTTATAATTGATTTTTATATATATAAGAAAAGAAAACATCATTTAGTGTGTTCATTATTTATATTTATTCTTTTGTGAATTCCTATTCATATCCTTTGTCTATTTTTTTAACGGACTGATCTATTTTCAAAACACTGAATAGTATTTCTTTAAATATTAAGAATTCTAACACACTTTTATAAAGTTCTTGAACATTGTCTAGATATTAAGAAGATCTTTACAAAAAGAAATTCTGTAAATTTTTCCTCAAATAAAAAACAGCTATAATTTCTTCGTTCACTATAAGTCATCTTGAGATTAATTTTAAAATCATAAGTTTATGATTTTAAATCTTAGTTTAAAATTTATGCCAGTAATATTACGTTAATGCTATGTATGCATATGTATGCGTGTTTTGGATTTTAATTTATTTTCACTGTCTTATGTGCCTCTGGGTTGTTACCTGTTGGGTGTTAGAACATCAAGGCACAACCATAAATGTCAGTCTTTGTGTGCTGCCTCATTTATGTGTGATGCTTAATTTATGTACCTGAGGTTTCTGGTGGATTGTGTCCAAGAAATGATGTGTAAACTGAAAGATTTTTATTAAATTGCTAAGGAATAGGACAGTGCCAATGGGAGCACTCTGTTCTATGTTTTTCATACTAATGCTCTAATGAAGAAAGAAACCAAGCTTCTCACTGAATAATGTTTCTTTATGAATTTCTTTTATAAGTAAGATTTCACTGAATTTTCACTATTTGACTATCTCATTGTCAGCTTATATTTTAGGAATTGAATTATTAGTGTGAAAATAATATAACTATCATTAAAAAGTACATAATATGTAAAAATATAGAGGACAGTGACAATTAAATTTTTTTTTTGCATGGGTTTAGAACAAAAGAAAATGCCTGTAAAGTCATCAAACTATAAACACTACAGAGACAAGGCTGACAAACACTGAAACTGTATCCTGGGTTTGGGATTGGAGTTTGGATAGAGGATGTTAAATCTCTTTTCATAGAGAAGTATAAAGAATAAAAAATAAATTTTAATCTCTTGAACTGTTTATTCAGAACCTAAAATTCGGACACGAACAAACACTCATTTTCTCAAAAAAAAAAAAGTGTCCCCAAGTCATCTTGGCTTACTTTTCAGACAATGAGAAATTATTTTCTACCTTCACTTATAATATTTAAATAAAATTTGAAAGAGCAAAAAAGCAACATTCTTAGTTATCAGCTTTGAGAGTAATAAAATATCAATTAACCTTCAGTGCTAACAAAGCTATAGGAAGGCTACATTCTTTACAATTTTAGTAAAACTGTAAATGGATACTATCTACCAAATTATTAAAATTTAAAATGTAACTACATTCTTGGACTACCACCACCAATAAATAATAATAATAATTTCATAGAAACACTTTTAACTGTATGAAGATGTGTAAGAATCTGAATTGCAGTATAACTTATAATAGTGGTTAATTATCTCAAATATTAATTACTATGAGCTTTAATAACAGTGACTATTGTATGGAGGCTTTTCAATTTCTTCTTTATAGTTTTTGTAATGTCTGAAGGTGCTATTATAGAAGTATATGCAACTTTATCCTGTAATCACTATATTCCATTTAAAAATTTAAAAATATCCCTGAATAGAAATTGTTATTTAAAAATAAAAACTAAAAACAAGAGTACAAAAAACAATAAATTAGAAATTTAAGTGATATTGTATGTAGGAATTGAGTCTCTATAAGCTGAAGATATGTAACCTTGGCTAATATTATTTTATAAAATTGACTTATGATTATTGATTAGGTGAGATTCTTGGATTGTCACCACTGGAAATGAAAGAGTATGCCACAAAGTAGGGAATGTGATATAAGTAATGGCTGTAATATTGTTCTGTGATTTATACAGCAAGAAATGCCCCAGATAAATTTGGAGACAATAAGTAACTCAAAACAAACTTATGCACACAATACAATTAATAGAAGAAACATCTGTGATGCCCTTGTAATCACTGGAGACTGCAAAACACAGATAAACAAAGATAAATGAATTCTGGCAAACAATTTACGTTGAAAATCTCTAAATACAAAAAATAGTTTAATAAAACAACTATTTACACATTTCAGAAAAGCTTTTCATAAAAGTGAATTTTTCGAAAGTATATTAGTTTCTTATACAATGAATTTTCATTACAAATTTTAAAATGACTATAAACTTTAATTTAGCATAATAATTTAAATATCTTCTCATGACAAGAGCTTTTTATCATATTAGAAGAAGGCATATTTATTGATGATATGATTAGTAAGTGCATCAATTATTTAAATTCCCCTTTTAATTTATATAATTTAATGATTTTGTAGGAGAATTTTCTTTTATAAATTAAAAAAAGAGAGAAAAGTTCCATTTAAAATATCTAGGGTAATTACAAATTCTTTCTGTTAAATTTCCACAAAGTATCAGCAGAATCACCAAGCGTTCAAAAAATGCAATCTTCAAACCAAATGCTTTCTCTGGGTCTTACAGGTCACACAGAGCCCAGAGGAACCTGTGTGCCCATCTCCCTGTGCCTCTCTTGTCCCACAGAGTTGAATTTCCGGCCTTGGCTGAGTGAGGGGACATGCATGCCTCTACACCACACTTCCTGCCAGCTCTGCTTTCTGGTTCCACTTCTCGTAGTGTAAACAAGGGTCCCGTGCCACACTTCACATTTTTTGTACTTTTTTAAAGTGATTTTTCTGTTTATATGGCACCCAAGTGTACGGTTGAAGTGCTCACTAATGTTCCTAAGTGCAAGAAGATTGGGTTGTGCCTTTCTGAGAAAACTTATGCCCTAGATAAGCATTGCTTCATTTCTTTTGTATAGTTTCTGTAATGTCTGAAGGTGTTATTATATAAGTATATGTAATTTTATAGAAGGCATAAGTTATAGTGCTGTTGGCTGATGAAGACTCTCTGTCTTTAACAAACCTATATTCAGGGTTTTCATATCTCTTTTTAGTAAGGCCACAAACTTGCATTGTCTGGTCTTTAGTTTGCCCAGTCCAGGCTTAGCAAAGAATCTTGTTAGGTCAGTTCGGGGATAAATCCCTCCACTATGATACCTAATTACTCTTGATATCTGGTTAAGTTTCTCATCCCCACTTTTGATGTATAAGACGTTGGTCAGTGTCTCATGTGCCTCTGATACAAACATGACAAATGGAAAGTAAATACTTCAACAGCAAAGGGAGTAGACAGGGAATTGGCGTTCTAAAACAACTAAAATCTGTCTTCCAGTGTTACTTAAAATAGCTAAACTATTCTTCCGTTTCATTTTTTTCCTTGTCAATCTGCTCTCAAAAGTCTTCCCCTGGAGAGAGAAGGGACAGGGAGTGGGGAGTGGGGGAGGAGAGAGAGAGAGAGAGAGAGAGAGAGAGAGAGAGAGAGAGAGAGATTTCTTCATGCAGAAGTCAAAATGATGAACAGTTCTAATGGGGAGATTCTTGATGGGTAATAAAAGTGAACCACATTTCTGTAATCAGTTGTCATTTTAGCTTACTTTTCTTTTTTATGTGAATTGAGTGATTTCTTTTGATGGAGAAGGTAGTTTCAGAAGACATTCTCTAAACTCACAGTAAATAACAGTGACTTTGAATTTTCAATTCTAAACCATACAGACTGTAGCTCCATAAAGTCCACATAGCATTATACCAATCTGTAAAGATGCAGCTTATAAAAATGCAATATAGGGAGGGATGGGCCGCAAGTTAGCAGTCACTAATTAAACATGTTGCCCCTTCCTGGTTCCGGGGTTACAACAGACTGAATGTGATAAACAAACTTTGTTCCACGGCTTTGAAGTCTTCTTGCTAGTTTCCCCCAACTTAGAAAAATTATACTATTTATAAAGTGCATAAATTGTAATTTAAGTTAAAAAAATGCCTTGAAATTTTTTATCAAAAGCATTCAAATTACTCTCTCCCCAGGTCAGCTAATGAGTTGTCAGGAGCTGGCCCCTTAGTGTAGTGCACCTCCTGCAGACTAAGACAGTTAACTATGTTTTCATCAAAGGAAATGCTCATTAGTAGAGCTTTCAGAAACTGATTTGATTATAGTTTCACTTGTTAAAGTGAAATATTTTGAGCTCATTAGGATGATTATGATTCAAGGTCATCGTTTGAAGCTAATCCTGTCAATATAAGATAAATGGGCCCTCATCTTTTTCCCTTCTTTACGTCTGTGCTTTTTAAACTCTTCTGTGTAAAAGTTCCATAGCCATAATTAATTTTTAGTTCTTCTGTTACAAAGCTGCTTTAAAAAAAAAGAACAAAGATTTTGGCTACCAAAAGGGCCTTGAAGAACTATTAAGAGGAGGAGGAGGCTATCTTGTTTTAGAAAAATCAGAGAAAAACCTTGAAAAGTTCAGCTTTTGAAATCCAGCTATTTTCTCCTTGACCTTTCCAAAGTTTCTAAAAGGTTCTTTGTACATAATTTTGAATGTACCTTTTCATCTCAAAAGTATAAAACTAAACTGAAAACCACCCAAGAACTACCAGTGGCTTAATTAAACATCCTTTCTTTTATGGCACAAGATGAAGTTAACACCTTTTAAAGTTCTTTTTCTCCCCCCCTAAACCCAGCGCTTAAATCTTCCAATGTTAAAGAGCCATTAGACATGAAAAGGAGTGAAGTTAACTTCTATCATCCAGTCATTTTAACATGAGTTTGCCCCTTGAACTTCGTTGGTCAAATATTACCTTTTCCTTTAACATGGAGGAAAGTACTTACTGTTTTTAACATCTGTATGTTATATTTTTGGGGAAAAATGTTTTGATCTTTAAGAGGATTGAAACTCCAAACCTTTCACTTTAATCTTATGCTGAAGTTGAGCCGTGGGTAATAGAAAGTTACAATAAACTATTGAACTTTCTAGTTAATAATTCACCGTTTTTTCTCACTCTGTAGATAATGGATGGTTAAAGAATTTTTCAAAGAAAAAAAACAACTAATAAATCTTTATATCACTTATTCTAAGCCCATGATTTTAGCTTTTAAGCCTTAAATTTTCAGGTATTGTTTATTAAACAAAAAAAAGCTAATGCCCAAATATACACCTCTCTGAAACTGGATCAAAGGTTTGTCAATAAATAATTCTTTCAGAACAGATATGAACACTGTCCCTTGAAGCAATTAATTTTTATTCTCAAATGTACCTAAAGGCTTCTTTGACCATAGCATTTATAAGTATGAAATTAAGTTTGAGTCTTTGGGATGCTTGCATTAATTTTACTTAAGAACTAAATTAATCTTGGTTTATTTTTAAACAAAACTAAACCAAAACTAAAGCACAAAGCACGGAGACTGGGATGAAGGAGGGGCATGTACTTCAGCGGTGCTGTGGTGCCAGGGATTTTGGTCCAGTCTATGGAAGACAGCATGCCGCCCCTATGGTAAAGTCAGAAAGTGCTTACTTCAAATCACTTTCCAAAATTGCTTGTGAGACTACTCAGTTGATCTACCTTGCCCCCCTTATCCTCACTTTTGATTGTCACATCAGACTGTTTCCTAATTAGACCTATTACAATCTGTAATTATTTTATTTGTTTGTTTATTTATCAATTTCTTTAAATTAGGATTTCAACTCTCTGTGGAGAGAAAAAAAATTGATCTTGGTCACTGATAAATCTCCTTTGCTTATATTCAAAGTGGGCACTCAGAGGCAATTGTTAAATGAATAAATAAATAAAAGCCACAAATGAATTATAGTTCATTCATTCTTTGTACCTTGGGTATTCTTTGCATCTTGCATTAAAATTAATCTCCTTGAGCTGATGGACTCAATTGGTGTCTGATTTAAGTACTACAGGCAAGGCATGATGAAAGCTTGTACAAAGACAGGCATAATGGGACTGCATAAGAGAGGGATATGCAAAAGATAACTAAGAAGGAACATCAACAAATCTTTAGAAAGTTGGCTGGAAGCTAAGGGAAGAGGAAAGAGAAAAAATTGAACCCCTGTTTTTTACCTTAGGATGCTGGAAGGATAATTATCCACTGACCAGAATCTTGAAGGACAAGCTAAAAGTACATTGATGGAGGTTGATGGTCACATAAGAGAATTTGTCCTATTTTAGACATACAGGATTGAGTTTGAGATGTTTCTGGAATTCTAAGCAGAGGTTTCACTTTGTAATACAGTGCTAGAACTCTCAAACCTGCCCTAAAATATAAAGTATCCAAAGAAAAAGACAGAACGTTGAATTCTGGGAAGATAAAACCCTGTGGTAAAAGAGGGAAGAAATACAAGAGGAAAGAGAGAATGGCAAATATGGGGGGAAAACCTCATGTTTATTACAAGAACTATCTCTGGCACCATTTTGAAGAAATTGATGTGTCTTTGAAATTGTTCCATCCAATTTCAACATTTCTATTTTATGTATTATAACTTCTGGTGTAAGACAATTTCTTTGTGCGGCAATAAGTCTCTCTCTCTGGCCTTTTAGGAGACCTTCCTGAATCCCAGACAATCTCTGCTTCATCTCTTACACCAGTATAACCAAAGTCATATTACCTTAGTGTATTTAAATTCTCTCCATTAGTTGATTGTGCAACAGTCATATTCCCATTCAGCAACCCATTCTAATATATATGATAGGGGCAGAAATAGAATATTTGGGTTCAGTTGTAACAGTAAGAACTATTAATCAGGCTCTGTTACCTGTGATGGTTTTGTTCTGATTAAAAAAGGCACATTCTAACCTGGCTGGGAATTGCATGTCGGCCCTAGGAGCTCACCTGGAAATGCAGCCCATCTTCCCCATCCGGGAGCTATAATCATGGAAAGATTAACAATTGTTGCAGAAACCAGAGCAGCTAGCCCTTTGAGGACCATTTACATACCCGCAGGCCTTTGCAAATCTCCAGCCTGCATTACCTGTAAACTGCCCATTTGCCATATCTTTTTGCCTGCTTCCCATGTAATCTTTGTCCTTCTGCCTAATGTAAGCAGCTGGCTTATGGTGGACTGCGGAGCATGTTTTGTGGATGACTTGCTGCTCTCCCATCCTGCCAGCAGTATTGGAATAAACACTCATACTGGTATATGATTCAACCCTGTCTCTGCTTAATTGGCTCAAGTAGTAACAGGCAGCATGGACCCACTGATTGTCCACTTATACATATACTAATGGTCTGGTGTATGAAATTCATGCATATTGAAAGGGGATTAATTAGAGGAAATATTTTAATACTGCTATTTGCCCTTTCTCTATAATAGAAGTGTCAAAGATTAAAGAAAATTAGTAAAATGTATATGAAAATAATATATACATTTATTAATGAATAAATAATAACAACATAATATAACAGCAACAAAGACATGATATAAAAACAGCATTAATACAAACAATGGCTGATAAATTGATTAAACTTATTCTAACATCTCCCTGTATTAAGAGTGAAAACACTTTCAGAGTGCTTGACTAATTTCCCTTGTGATGAAGTATTTACAACTATAACTTTAATGTGATATCATCTTCAAACTCGACAGAAAGCAAAGTATAACTAACCATATCCAAAAACGAGTTCAGGTAGGAATATTCCTACTCAGTCTAGAGTTTGTCCTTGTGATTTATTAATAGTCATCGCAAATGCTGGCATCACGAGAAACTGTCTTCGAATTAATTTAAATGGGAGGCCAGTGTCAGATGGGGACAAATCAATTCTTGAAAACAGAACAACCTCTCCTTCTGCAGATCCTATTAATACTTCAGCTTTGATAATGTTAGGTTGCAATCTTTTGGGATAATAAATCTAGTACCATTACAAAAAACCACTTACTATTAAGATTTCTCAGTAGCATGATGATTGCACCTACTTTTAATTTTAATTTATGACACGGCATTCCTGAAGGAGTAATACTATTAAGAAATTCAATGGGAACATTTTCCTTTTCACCATCATCTATTGAATCAATGGAATCATCACTCAAATATGTATGAAAATTTCCATTGAGTATACCCAAAATTTCTTCACTTAATTTTTGAACGTACCTCAGCTCTCAATTCCTCTGTGAGAAGGTAGGGATAACCATTGGTCACTGTGGCTAAGAGCACATGTCCTTTTTTTAAATTATTATTATTCTCTTCTCAGAGGTTTGCCAATCTTCTGATCTCATATAATTTAACCCACATAATTTTGTATTATGCTATCAATAATTTTGTAGTATTTGTGGTGATCAGTCTTTTCACACAAACTTGTTAAAAAATCATTTACTTGATAACCACTCAACTTTTTAATTTTTTTCAAATTGTCCTATGAATTATCCATGTTATTTACTCAAATGGCCATAAATGAAATAACAGCAACTGTAGACAATTTCTACAATAGTTTTAAATTGCTCTTAAAATATTCAGTTATTTAATAAATTGAAGCTAATCAAGCTAATGTTAAAATTGGTTTCCTTGGTTCCAAACTTTCAGGAAGTTTATTGGAAAAATAATATTTAATACATGTTAGACATCCTGGAGACAAACATTTCATTTGCCAACTGGAAATCTAGCATTATGTAAAATAAAAGCTTTATTTCTTTAATACTAAATTAGTCAGTTGGCTCAGGCCTTAATTTAATGGTTCACAAATTCAAAATGCTAAATGCCTCATGGATTAAACTCAAGTGAACTTGTAATGCAACTCCTCAAAATATGAAAGTTATGAGCATTTGAATGCTTGCCACCTAGTGTTATGTAAAAGCATGTATAACTCGCAGAGAAACTACTGAAATGAAGCCTTGGCAAATGCAAACATTATGATTTACTGCCTTTTTTTCCTCTTGCCATATAAAATGAACATCCACCTCTCTCGCCTTCTACTTTTCAGCAAGATGTCAGCACTGGAATGCATTATAAATTCAGTATCCGGGAGAGGTGTCTAATTCTTTACTTCTTTTTGTTAAGATTTTGGGAACAGAGTATCTTCTTGCTCTAATTCTTCACTGTCAACAGGAGCAGTGTAAGAAACTCAAGATTCTGTAAATGTATATTGTCCCTCATTAGCCTCAACTTGAAGACAGTATCTCATTCTTTTGAGAAGGGTTCTCAGAGTCCCATTCAGGGAATTTGGGCTAATGAGGCCACACTCTGGAATGAGAGCGGGCCAGGACTGCCTTGTTCTCCTGCAGTGAGAGCCATGGCAGATGCCCTCTGAAGCCTAAGAGTAATTATTTTAATGACTAACTCCTGGATTCCATTTTACATGCCCCTTTTGAAAAAAAAAATTTGCAAGTTATTTTTTATATATTTTTTCTTTTTGCAAAATTTTATGCATTCCCAAATTTGTGAGATGCTTTCTTTTAGTAGTTATTTTACTTCCTTAGAATAAATAAAGAATTGCTAAATAAAAACTATTAACAGTAATGAGGATGAGAGTAATTTTCTCAGGATTTTTTTTTTTAGATCTGATGCACCTATAGATGGTAGGTAGCAGGGGAAAAAAGATTTAGAAATGCGCCAATGAAAGCAGACATGATCCTCCTCCCTTACTTTAATAATTTAGTAAGGAAAGTCCTTTTCTATATTGTCAGATCTAGAATCTAGCAACTCAGAGACAAAAGCAAATCTTTAAGGTTGAAACATCATATAATCAAGAAAAATTTAATTTGTTTTAAACTTTTTCCAGTTTTGTTGAGATATAATTAACATATAACATCATATTTGTTTTAAGTATGCAACAACAGTGGGTTTTTAAATATATATATATATATATATATATATATATATATATATATATATTGGTTTCAGAGAGGAAGGGAGAGGGAGAGATAGAAACATCAATGATGAGAGAGAATCATTAATCAGCTGCTTTTTGCATACCTCCTACTGGGGATTGAGCTCACAACCGGGTCATGTGTCCTCACCTGGAATCGAACAGTGACATCCTGGTTCATATGCTGATGCTTAACCACTGAGCAACATACAACATGGTGTTTTAACATGTGCACATACTGCAAAATGATTACCACAATAAGTTTATTTGACCTCCATTATCTCACATAGTTACAATGTGTTCTGTGTGATGAGAACTTTTAAGATCTATTCTCTTAGCAACTTTCAAATGTACTATAGTATACAGTATGATTAACTATAATCATGATGCTGTAAATTACAACCAATAACTTACTTAGCTTATAACTGGAAGTTTGTACCTTTGACCCTCTTCATCCATTTAACCCACCCCTATCAACTGTTTTTTGTATCTATGAGTTTGATTTTTTTAGATTTCACATTTAAGTAAGATCATACAGTATTTGTTATTCTCTGTCTCACATTTCACATAGTATAATGCCCTCAAGGTCCACCCATGATGCCACAATGGCAGGATTTCTTTATTTTTATAGCTAAATAATATTTCATTGTATTTATCTACCACATATTACTTATCCATTCATCAATGGAAATTTAGGTTGTTCTCATGTTTTGGCTACTGTAAATAATCCTATATAATGTAAAGCTACCGTAATATGCAAACTGTCCCCTCTACCAGGAGTTCAACCAGCAGGCAGGCCAGCCAATCGCCCATGTCCGCTCCCCCTGGCCAGGCTGGTCGGACCCCACTCATGCACGAATTCATGCACTGGGCCTCATATATATATACTGAGTAGACAGATTATTATGCATTCAGAGGACCCTCTTCCTGGCTTTCAGATAGCTACCTTCTTGCCTTGTGCTCACATGACCTTTCCTCAGTGAATGCATAGGGAATCAACAGAGCAAAAAAGGAAAGGGGAAAAGGGAAGGTGGGAGGAAGGGAGGGAGGGAGGGAGGGAGGGAGAGAGAGAGAGAGAGAGAGAGAGAGAGAGAGAGAGAGAGAGAGAGAGAGAGAGGGAGAGGGAGAGGGAGAGGGAGAGGGAGAGAGAGAATTTTCTCACTTCCTTTTTTTATCAGGTCACTGGTCCTATCAGATTAGGTCCCTACCATTATGGCATAATCTAACTTTAATTCCTATCTCCAAACACAGTAATTTGGGTCTTCAAGACAAGGTTGGGTCTTCAACTATAAAGTTGGTGGTGGGGAGAATGCTTTAGTCCACAGAAGAAATTTTATTGAGTTATAGAATGAATGAATAAATGGACTAATTTTTTTATGGACATCTTGCTTTATATGTAAATGAGAGAATGTGGTTGGACACCTCTATAATTCATGCAAGCATTCTGGACACTTAGGAACTCTTTGAACTTTCTATAATATCTAAGAATCTTTCAGTTTTTCTATGCACTTTCTATAACATTTAAGCGTATATGGCTCATTTATGTGAGAACTTACACATACACACATACGCATGACTCTGTGGGTGGAGTGTTGCCTGCTCCATATGCCAGCATTTTTAAGTCTTAGTTACAGATAAGGCTTTCTTCCATTCACACTATGTAAAACTTTATAGTTTCTTTCAAAGTTCTATGCCATTCTAAGCAGCTCTAGGGAAGGGAAAGACATTATTTTAATTGGAACTTAACCAAGTACTTTTCCAGAGCCAGAGACTTTATTTTCACAAATAGTATTAATCAGGAATGTGAGAAACAGTACAGACAGCCTATATTTAAGGTAGCGTGTATGTTTTTTAATTATGTGGGGCCCATTCAGCTTCCAAAGTTGCTTCTACCTTACTACTCATCTGTTCAATTCTCTTATCACAGAGTTCTTCCGGAAATGCCTCTTTCTTAAAAGCAGTCTTGAGTGGTTACAATTCATTTATATGAGCAGGTCATTATCTGTGTCCCTAAATTGGCGTCCCAAATCAGGACTAGAAGAGCTGGTCCTCAGCCACTCTTAAGGAAAGAATTTGGTCTTCACTAGGGCCTTAAGCCAAGGACAGTAATTATTACATTACTTTTTGATGGTGGAATGGGAGGTTTTAAAATTGATGTAAACTGCTCCTCCCACTGCCCTGTGCTGTCATCTTGGATTCTGCCTTCACATCCACCACCTGGAAGAGTATACCTGGACCTTCCAGAATCCCACCTGCTCTGAAAATAAGAATTTACTTATGGGGAGAGTTGATCATTCCAAGTGATTTCCAATCAAGTTTTCAGGCGAATTTTAGTTTTCAAACCAAAAATGTGAATTCAACAATAACAAAATGATGGGGATCACTGATTTTCAAAGGATTTCAAAAGACACACCCTCTTTCCAAAGTTGGGTGCTACTCTCTCTAGTTGACGTTCTGAGACTCAGAGGCATTTGTTCACCAATTGCTAAAGTCCTTTAGCTATTATTTTGTTCCCCCCTCTTGTTCTCAAAAGTGGCTTGCCCCCTGCCTCCTCTCACTTTAGATTCTCTCACTGGAACACTATCTACCATACTTACTTTTTTTGCTGTCTAAAAATAAATGGAAGTACTTAATTAAGGGTGAGCCTAGCCTGACTTCTTTTCAGATGTGACACTTTTCTCTAAGGCTTTCTGGGCAGGATATTTTATTTTCTCTGACAGGTTTTAGGAAATTTAGCATCTGTGGTTCTCAATTCATCCATTTTATTTAAACTCCTATTTAAATATTTCCATAAATCTGCCACATTTACGGAGGGCCTGCCTCCCCAGGCTCGTGGATGATCTCTGGAACAGTCACACAGGCTTTTCATTAACCATTTCATTTATTCCCCCACATATCTTTTTTAGCATCTCACTGGCATGTTTTAGCTAGAATGCCAGGTCTCCTCCTAAGGGATTGACACGCCATTCTACAAAACATCTCTCCATTTTTAGGGCTGCATGGTTGCCATCAGAAATTGAATAGCCTTTCCAGCGTAGAAGTTCATATATGAACTGCCTGGCCCAACGTACCGGCTCCTAAAGAGCCCTCGGCACCCTCACACTTAAGATTGGAGCGATTCTTTATTTCTTTTATTCTTTTCCGTTTGGCTTACAACACAAATTTAGTCTCTTAGATCCTCAAGGTCAGAAATCTGAAATGGGTCTCGCTGGGCTAAAATCAAGGTGTCAGCAGGACTACATTCTTTTGGGAGGCTCTAGGAGAAAACCCATTTCCTGTCTTTTTTCAGCTTCTGAAGGCTGCTTATTTCTTGGCATGTGGACCCCGTCCACCTTCAGGACCAGTAGAATCTTGGACCTGCCATTTTACTCTTTTTCTGCCCCCTTTTCCATTGTTAAGGTTTCTGTGATTATACTGAGTAATCAAAGATAATCTCCCTATTTAAAAAAAAATTATTTTATTGATATTTTACAGAGAGGAAGGGAGAGAGACAGAGAGCCAGAAACGTTGATGAGAGAGAAACATCAACCAGCTGCCTCTTACACACTCCCTACCGGGGATGTGCCCGCAACCAATGTACATGCCCTTGGCCGGAATCAAACCCAGGACCTTTCAGTCCGCAGACCGACACTCTACCACTGAGCCAAACCGACCTCGGCAATCTCCCTATTTTTAATTTAAGTATAATTGATATAACATTACATTAGTTTCAGGTATACAATATAATGATTTGGTACTTATGCACAATAAGAAATTACCACCACAATATGTTTAGTTAACTTCCATCACCAAACATATTACAACTTTTTTTTCTGGTGTTGAGAACTTTTAAGATCTACTCTCTTTGCAACTTTCAAATATGCAGTACAGTATTACTAACTATAGTTACCATGTTGAACACTGTATCCTCAGGACTACTTCCTGTGATAGCTAGAAGTTTGTACCTTTTGACCACCTTCACCCATTTTACCACATGAATCCTTGTATCTGGCAACCACCAATTTGTTCTTTGTATCTATGAGCTTGTTTGTTTTTGTTTGTTTGTTTAGATTCCACATTGGAGAGACACTTGCATACTAAATCTTTTGTTACAATCTCTTTTTTTTTCAGAAGCCTTTAGAAATTCTATGTTCAGAGTAGAGAAATTAAATATAATTTTTCAGATGAGCCATTTCCCATATGATAATGTTAGTAAATAGATAATGTTAGTAAACAAATAATGGTTACTGCATTCAGCTAGGGTTGCATTTCTTTGCTCTTTTTGTCTCCATCAGGCTTTGAAAGAGCCTATCAGAGAACATCCATTTCAGTATATGTTCACTGCTTGAGTCTAAGATGAGCAGTGCCTTCTCTGAATTTACAGCTCTGGGTGGTACAAGCATTATTTTCCCCAGCTTTATTGAAATATAATTTACATTTACCGTATTTGCCGGTGTATAAGACGATTTTTTGGCCCTGAAAAATATGCCTCCAAGTGGGGGGTAGTCTTATACGGTGAGTATATAACAAACTCTGTATTTTGAGTGGAAATGTTAGGGGGTCGTCTTATACGCCCAGTCTCTTATACGCCGGCAAATACGGTATTTTTCAGGGCCAAAATATCGTCTTATACGCCGGCAAATACAGTAATACTGTGTAAGTGTAAGTGTGATGATTTGACATACATATATATTTACCACAATAAGGTTAGTTAATATATTGTTTACCTCAATTAATTACCAGTTATTATTGTTATGGTGAGAACATTAAAGCTTAGAATGGAGTAAGTTTCAAGTACACTGTGTAGTATTGTTAACTATAGTCACCGTGCTGTACATCAGTTCACCAGAACTTATTCATTGTCTAATGGAAAGTTTTTACCCTTTAACCTTCCCCCACCCCTTTTTGTTACCCCTTCCCAGTTCCTAACAACCACCATTCTACTCTCAGTTTCTGAGTTCAGCTTTTTTAGATTCCACATATAAGTGAGATAAGTGAGAGCACACAGTATGTGTCTTTCCCTGTCTTTTAATCACTTAGCAGAATGTTTTCACGGTTTATCCATGTTGTCACAGATGGAAGGATTTTATTTTATTAATGGACTAGAGGCCCGGTGCATGAAATTCATGCGTGGGTAAGGTCCCTACGTCTGGCCAGCAATCAGGGCTGATATGTGGGGCAACTGGTGGGGTGATCAGGGGCCACCACTGGAATCTGCCTTGGCAGGCTTGGTGCCAGCCCCACCCCCCACCCCCCAATAGCCCCTCTGCCACTGCCAGTTGCCCCTCTCAGTGGGAAGCAACTGGCAAGGCTATTAGGGGGTGGTGCCGGCCCACTCGCCAGCTGGTCCATCCTCCTGCTGCTTGCCAGCTGACCCACCTACCCCCACCACCGCCAGTTGCTTCCCTCTGCGGGGCCACCAGCGGCGTGATCAGGGGGCCCTGTGGCACCCGTCTTGGCTGGCCTGAGGCCTGCGGGATGTGAGCAGCACCTGTGTTGAGTGTCTCTGCTCCTGGTGGTCAGTGCACATCATAGCAGCCAGACATTCCACCCATTGTTCTGCCATTTGGTCGATTTACATATTAGGCTTTTATTATACAAGATGAATAATATTTTCTGTATCCACTCATGTGTCAGTGGACAGTTAGGTTGTTCCCATGTTTTGGCTATGATGAGTAATGCTGCAATGAACATGGGAGTGCAGCTATTTCCTTGAGACCATGATTTCACCTCTTTCAGATATACATCCAGAATCATAATTTCTTTTAGGAACTCCACCAATGTTTTCCATAGTGGCTGCAACAATTTTTATTCCTATTAATAATGCACTAGAGTTGCCTTTTCCCCATATCCTTAATAGCATTTACTAGTATTATTTCTTCTCTTTTTGATGATGGCCATTCTAACAGGTATAAGACAATATCTCAATGTGGTTTTGAATTGCATTTCTCTAATGATTAATGATGTTGAACACCTTTTCATGTACTTGTCAGCTGCAAAGGCTTTTTTTCACTGTCATGGCTATTATTCCAAAATCAATTTGTTCAAGCTCTAGAGTTACTAATAAGTTAACGACACAAATGTGTAGTGTAAAAGGACTCAAATCATAAATCTAGATGCCTCTCTGCCCTCATAAATATAAACCTTATATTCTAAGCCTCAGTAGTTTATGAGACTTTCTGTGGTATGTTAACATGAATGTCAAAATGATCACTCCTGCCTATTTGTGCATCTGATACCAGGGTAAGGTCATTTTGCCTTTTGTCCCAAAATTTGTTAGACTAATAATAGTTTCTTTTGCCAAGAGCCAAAGTCATACTTTTCAGTTCTCTGTCATTTCTCTAAATATTCATGGCCATGAGTGGATTGGGTGTGTCACATGTAAGTACAGTCACTATATAAGACTCTGTATATTGCTTTGTCTGTTACTCTCAACATTTTTGTGATATGTCTGATGTGTGCTGTTGCTTTCACTGTAGCTCGAATCTGTTGCCACCACATTCTCTGATCATCCTGGGTCCCTGTACCACTTGCAGGTCTCCTTTGGAGGTTGGTCTTTGCGTGGCCCATCGACACAAGCTTGTATCACTACTGATCATGTCTCACAGATCTGAGACTCCTAGTAATTTTTTCATGTATCAAAATCTCAGGTCTACATACAACAACATCCCCATTATGAATATATCAACTTTTTCTGTCTCCTACATGGTATGTTTTTCTTTCTTTTTTTAAAAAAATATATGTTTTCATTGATTTCAGAGAGAGGAAGAGAAAGATAGAAACATTGATGAGAGAGAATCTCTGATCAGCTGCCTCCTACAAGCCCTATACTAGGGATTGAGCACACTATCTAGGCATGTGTCTTGATGGGGAATTGAATCATAACTTCTTGGTTCATAGGTTGATGCTCAACCACTGAGCCACACTGGCTGGGCAGACCTACACTGTATTTCATTCCAATTGTGAATTCAATGAGGAACCAGAATCAGTGATCAATATCATCCTCACGTGCTCAATTCTCTTTTATTCTGACCCTGCTTCTGTATTTTCCAAATAGTCTGGTCTCCTGAATTGCACATGCTTGAGTGTTTTCTTCCTTGTTTATGATGGCTCACTTTGAAAAAGTAGGCCTTGACTGCCTTATGGTTATCATGAGCAGCATAAGAACATACTCAGGGGCATATAGATGTGTTATTTTTTCAGAAAAAAACTGCTTAAAGGAGGCGCTTAGTACATACTTATTGATATATTGCAGGGTGTGTAGCTGTGGGAATGACTAGGGCTTCCATCAAACAGAAGAACTTGATAAGGGGAGACCTTTCTCATCTCCATTGTATGGGAGCCTTATACCACAGCTCAGAACAAAAGATAAAATAAAGGCAAATCCAAGAACCTAAAACAACTCATTATAGAACCATTTAGTGTGGGGGCAAATAATTCTTTAAACTTTAATAACCCTTTGGTAAGAAAATTAAATATTCATAATAATCATCCTGAGCTACTTTTATTGCATACATTGTTTTGATATTAAAATATTAATGTGGAAAAATGAAAGTAAATCCCTAAGAGATTTCCATGTATAATGATTAGAATTTTAAAATGATGAATGTGGAATTTAAAAATGATGAATGTGTAAGATTCAGTTATCTAGAAGCTGCATTTTTGTAGAATACTTGACTTCCTAATGCTACTGACTGGGTGAGATATTATTAGCTAACTTTTATTAGGTGCCACTCATAACATAGAATATAATTGATGATTGCTTGCTCATGAAAATTATTATAGCATCTCTGATGAAAGGTAAAGGTAACACATTGAGTGAAGCAGAGTGGAGACACCAAATGAGGAAACAATAAAATGCTGGTTTATATTGTCCCTGAGACCCAACTTTATCTCTGAACTTCCTATCTATACTAATAAAAGGGTAATATGCTAATTAGACCAGATAGACCTGATGTCTTCCGGAATTCCTTCCTGACAAAGCCCGAAGTGTGGCTGGCCTGCAGATCTCCGGCAGACCCTAGCCCAGGCCAGCCCTGCCTCAGTGGGGACCTCCATCCTCATTGGGGGCATTGTTGGCCTGCCCCTCACCCAGGCTGGCCCCACCCCCAAGAGGGGACCTCCACCCCAATCTGGGGCCCCCTTCAGGGCAGGCCAGCCACCCTTACCCATGCACCAGGCCTCTATTCTATATAATAAAAGGGTAATATACAAATTGACCCTAACGGCAGAATGACCAGAACGACTGCTGGACCACTCACTATGAGGCGCACTATCTTTTGGTCCCTTTTCCCAGCTGTCAGGCACTGATCACCAGATGGCGAATGTGGAACTGGGGGTGGGTGGGGGCGGGGGCGGGGGGCGGGGTGGGAGGGGGGGCTGGCTGCAGGCAGCTGGGGAAAATGGCCCTGATCGCAGGCCAGGCCTAGGGAGCATACCTGCGTGTGAATTTCGTGTGCCAGGCCTCTAGTCATTTATAATAAGAAAAATATTCTACATAATGGCCCATGTAGCACTTATCATATATGATGCTTTTTATTCCTTCTTATAGATCCACATTTTCAACAGGTACCATTTTTTTTCTGCCTAAAATACTTTCTTTAAATTTTCTTTTTGTGGTGAATGTTTTCTAGTGATATATTCTTTCAGCTTTAGTATACCTTTATTTTTAAATGTTATTTTTTTTCTTTATTTAAGAAATATACTGAGGAGAAATTAATATGAAAATAATCAATTACAAGTAAATAATTCAGTGGCATGTAGTATATTCATATGGTGCAATCACCACCTCTATCTAGTTCAGAAATATGTCTATCACTCCAAAGTAAAATCCCTTATTCATTAAGCAGTAACTCCCCATCCCTCTCCTCACTCTCCCCAGCCTCTGGGAATCTCTACCCTACACTCTGTCTCTATGAACTTGCCTAACCTAATATTTTATAGGACTGGAATCATATATTTGTCCTTTTGCATCTTGCTTCTTCCACTTAGCATAGTAATATTTTAGAGGTTTATCCAGGCAGCCTATTTTATTCTCTTTTTGTTGGTAAATAATATTCACTCATGTACATACCAAATTTGTTTGGCTCTTCATTCATTGATGGACATTTGGGGCATTTTCACCTTTGGCTATGGAAAACAGTGCTGCTATGAATATGTGTATAGAAAAAAATAGTTATTCACACAAGTACGTGTGTGTGCATGATCACAGCAGCAATGTCTTCAGTAGTCAAATGGTGGAAATTATTTCTTCATATTTTTTGTGCATAGGATTTTTTGAACACCTTAAATTCCTGCATTTATAATTAGTATCAAATTTGAAAAATTTCAAAGCTTTTTTTTTTCCCTCTCCTCCCTCTCCTTCAAAGAATCCTATTATATTTGGTTGTCTGGTATTGCCCTACAGTTCCTTGATAAACTTTTCTTTTTTGTTTGTGGTTTTTTTGTTGTTGTTGTTTTGTTTTGTTTTTAGAGAGAGAGAGAAACATCAATGATGAGAGAGGATCAATGATCAGCTGCTTCCTGCATGCCCCACACAGGGAATCAAGCCAGAAACCCGGTGCCTGCCCTGACCGGGAATCAAACCATGACCTTCTGGTTCATAGATCGATGCTCAACTACTAAGCCATGCTGATGGGGCTCATTTCATTTTTTAATTTCTTTTTTTCCTCTGTGTTTGAGTTTGCTGTCTGCAATTTCACTAATCTTTTCTCCTCCAATGTCTAACTTACCATCAATCCTCACCAGTGTATTCTTCATCACAACAGTATAGTGATTTACATCCTTTATATAACTATTTAACATTTGAACAAATGGAATACAGTTATAATAAATATTCTAATAGCCTTATCTGCTCATTTTAATATCTGTGTCAGTTCTAATTCAGTTCTGATTAATTTTTGCCTTCATAATGGATCATATTTTCCTAGTTCTTGGCAAGTCTAAAAATCTTTGATAGGATGCCAGTCATTGTGACTGTTACCTTATTTCAGGTGGATAGTTTTGTATCTTTTTATGTATTTTTGGACTTTTGTTTGGAACTTTTTTAAGGTACTTACACATAGTTGATCCTTTGGTGTCTTGCTTTTAAGATCTGTTTGGTGGGATCAGAGCAGCACTTGGGTCTTGGCCCAAATAGTCCTCACTCCTGTGACACATCTCTGAGTGCTCTACCCAGTGCCCATGACTCATGAGAAGTTTCATTTTAGCTGATGGGAACAGGCACTATTCCTGGCCCTTTGTGAGGGAAAGGTGCTGTTTAATCTAATTACCTAAGATATTTCTTCCCCAACCTTGGATGATTTTCTCACATTCTTATACCAATCAGTACTTTGCTAAATAGAATGACAGATGCTCCACCGTCTCTATAGTCCTCTCTATTTGCAGCTTTTTTTCTCTGCAGTATTCTGTTCTGCACACCCTAGATAGTCAGAAACTATCAATTCTTCAATGTAGAGAGTAGGTTGGCTCTGCCTTAGATCCCCCTGACTGCAATGAAACTAGAAATCTTGTTGAGACAATGACCTGGAGCAATCATAAGACTTACCTCATTAGTTTTTGATATCAGAAATAATTATCTTCAGTTGTCTGATACCCACTGCCTTGAAAACTGTTATTTTCTATATATACACTCAGTATAATTTCATTGTTTGTTTGTTATATGCAGGGTACTAAGTCTAATCCAAAATTACTTAATTTTGGCCAGTAATGGATGTTATTTCTCACCAGTTAGTTACTGAAATCATTGCTTAATTCTATGAAACATTCTAGTTTCCATTAAAGGAATTTCTTTCTTGTCTAAGCTAATGTAACTTAGGGTTCTCTAAAACCATGTTTAAAAAACAGGCAGTGATCAAGTAACATACATTAATTTATAAGCCATAAGGACATATACAGAATATAATTAATTGGGTTAACAAGTAGTTGCTTAAAATCTTTAGTGTTAAAAGCCTGATGAAAAAGAAAAAAAAATTCTTGAATTTACGTAGCTCTGGAGGGAAACCTGGTATTATAAAATCCTCAGACACAAAGAAAGTGTTCCCCTTGATTTCTATTTTATAATTGATAAAATTTTTTGCTTCTTCTAATACATATAACTGTGACCTAAATGCTTCATAAAGAGTAAAGGGTAAAAGTAACATATAATGTAGGTTATTTAAGACTTCAGACACTATTAATATGATTATTACCTGCCTTCTTGTACCTTAGACTTTTCAGAATTGAAAATAAAGTTTTATAGATTGTAGACAGTGGTTCAAAAATGTCTCAATATTTAGTCATTGCAGGTCCCATTTATTCCCTCTTGTCTGTACATGAATTGTCATCTCCTTTGGGAAGTGTTTTGTGGGGCAAATGCTACAGGCTTTTCTGGGCTATTTGGCACAACCATGTGAGAAATTATAACTCTAACCTCATAGCGTGAAGCATCAGTAACTTAATAGATTGACAAGACTGGGACCAAGTGCACAGAAATCTGTGAGATGTAAGGGCTGGTTAGGTAGCTTTCAAGCTGTCTGACTTTTTTTTTACCCATGTCACTATTTATTTTTCTTTAATGATTTGGTCATAGAACTGTGTGTTAGCAGGAAATTCCCCTGGGTAGTTAAAACATAGGGGTGGGGGAGGGGAACCTGTTAATTTTACTACCAGGTCTTTCACATGATGTTTTCACCACCTAGTATTTAAAAGGTAAACTGAAAGCTAAGGTTGGGTGGAAAAATGACAAACAGCGGTCTGTCTCCTGGATGAGGAATATCTTCATAGTACACAGAAATGTTCCTCTGTCTGAAATTAGAACTTGGGCTATGAGAATAGAAAATTCTCTGAACTTTTGGGAAGAAGAAAAGTAAAAAGCAGTAAGAGAAATAACGTGAGTTCAGCATGTATTTATGGACTCAAAACTCTGATTTCTTATAATAGTAACTTTTTAGTAATAAATTTGAACAGTTAATATTTAGAATATATAATAGATGGGGAAAATGATCAGATACCTCCTTACTA
This sequence comes from Vespertilio murinus, assembly GCA_963924515.1. Classification (NCBI taxonomy): domain Eukaryota; kingdom Metazoa; phylum Chordata; class Mammalia; order Chiroptera; family Vespertilionidae; genus Vespertilio; species Vespertilio murinus. The sequence continues at coordinate 126,875,814 of OZ004705.1, read as the reverse complement.
AATAATAAATTATTATCTTAAGGATTAAGATGACACATTTACCAAGTTTGCACTTGATATGAAGTTGGAAGAAATTGTGGGCTTGTTAGATGGCATATATGGAGTAAAAAAGATCTTGACAGGCTGAAATACCAGATCTAATTTTATAATTTTACTAGATAAAACTTATGTTGCCAAATGCAAATATTTTACTGGGGTTTCTGTAAAGGGAAATGCATGTGTGTCTATGCATCTATGTGTACACATGTATATGCAATGAAACTAACAGTTATATGTATATCCTCTCTAATAAAAGAGAAACTTGCAAATTGACCACACTTTCACTTACAGCCACAAGCCACGCCCACCAGCCAATCAGGGCAAGTATTCAAAATAACCCAACCAAGATGGTAGATAATTTGCATATTGAGGCCTGAGCAAAGACTCAAAACAGTGCTGAAGACAGTAGGAAGACTGAAGACTGAAGACAGTAGAAAGAAGCCAAGAGCTGCAAAAGGGAGCAGAGCTGTGGAGAAGTAAGCAAGTGGGGCTACAGAGAAGGAAGGGAAGCAGGCAGGGCGGAGGAGAAGAGAGGAAAGCAGGTGGGGCAGCAGAGACTGAAGCAGGAAGCCCTATTGCAGGAATCTTCCTGCAAGGGGCATCTAGTATAATGATAATATGGTTATTAACTGTCAAGTATGTTGGTAAGCTATGTATATAAACTGCCTCATTTCATTCTTATGGCCACTCGAGAATGTAATTACTTGTATTTAACTCAATTCTACAAATGAAGAAATTGAGTTTCAAAGTGGTAAGTGAGACATGAACCTGGTCCTGGGCCCATCTGATTGCAAAGACCATACTCTTATTCTTATTCTATTGCTTCCCTATAGCTAAATACCAGTCAGACATTTTACATGACTGCCCCAAAATACAAGTTATGGGAATGACAATGAAGTATCTAATAGGAGGGAGGTGATGTACAGGATCCTCCATATGGACATGGGTGTGACTGTCAAACTGTGGTGAGAACACATGGGTATGGACTGTGTTCCTGCATCTTACTTAGGTAAGGTGCTCTCCGTTCTTGCAATATTAGGACTACCATAACAAAATACCACACACTTAGTGGCTAAAACAATAGAAGTTTATTTCTTCATAGGTAAAGAGGCTAGATGTCCAAGATGAAGGTGTCATCAGGAATAATTTTTCTGAGGGCCTATCTCCTTGGTTTGGCTTGTAGATGGCCATCTGCGTCTGGGTGTTTTCAAATGGTCTTCCCTCTGTATGTGTCTGGGTCCTAATCTTCTTTGCTTATAAGCACACTAGTCCTATTGGATTAGGGCCCACACATAAAGCTTATTTAACTTAATTACCTCTTTAAAGGCCATATATCCAAATATAGTCACATTCCGAGGCACTGGGAATTATGACTTTAATGTGAATTGTACAGGAACATAGTTCATAACACATGCTAATGCTTGAACTAACTAGGTAATTTCATTTAATTGTTAGTACCTCTGCCTAGTTTTATGATTTGAAATGCTGAGAGAAATAGCACAAGATCAGGTATTTTAGAGAGATGTTCAGGTGGTCTCTCATAGGTAGATGTTCCATTTCTATCAGAGCCCAGTAACATGCTCCATGCTGTTTTTCAAAATATGTCTTAATCACCACTGTGGATGGCAAATCCTATTTTCAGAATTTCGGGGGCTTGCATGACTTCTATCATCAATACCAAAGGATCTTCTGGATCTTAGTATACCATGATCTATTGGATAATATGTTCCATGTGGTAGCACTGCTAGTCCTAAAACCTGAATTTGGTGGGGTGCCCATTCTTGCTCTAGATCCCACTCAAAGATGTCAGTCTAAGTTGGGTTGTGTTGTGTTTTCTTCATCATGGTAAAAAGAAAAAAATACAATTATTCATATTTTATTTTGAAAGGACTGTGATTAATGGATTCCTAAGACCTTTACAGACATGATAAGCTCCTGAATGTTTATAGGGTTTAACTCCACTCTCTTAAGCACATCTGCCTCTCTAAATGCTAACAACGTTTTGTTCATCCAACTCAATAAGCATATAATCAATGTGATACATCAGTGTTTTTATGGGAATTATGAAGACACACCTGATCTCTTTAGACTATATTATGACAGAGAACTATAGTTAATGTAGCTTTTGAAGAAAATGATAAATGTATATTATTTCCCTTTCCATGTAAATGAAAATATATTGAATTGTCCTTTGCAAATGGAAGTTTTCATTTACTAAATCAACAGCCTGATAGCATGCAAGAAACCTGAGTCTGTATTGATTACTCTTTAGGAAATGCATCTGGCACAGAGGTTGCAACTGAGGGTACAAGTTGGTAGTTTGTGATGCTCTGACATTTCGACTTTAAATAACATGAGCCATTGCTTTGTCCGTGCTTGTAGGAGCCATCCTAGTAGTCAATTAGCATTTTTTGGAGCTTTGTCAGGGTGTCAAGTATTTTATTTTTGCCATATGCTTCTAATTTATACACACACATAACAAATTTTATGCAATAAACTTTTAAAAATATATTTTATTATTTTTTTTTACAGAGAGGAAGGGAGAAAGATAGTTAGAAACATCAATGAAAGAGAATCATTGGTCAGCCACCTCCTGCACACCCCCTACTGGGGATGTGCCTGCAACCAAAATACATGTCCTTGACCAGAATCGAACTGGGACCTTTCAATCTGCAGGCTGGTGCTCTATCCACTGAGCCAAACTAGTCTTGACAGCAATAAACTTGATTGAGCACTTTTGAAATCTACTCCTCTCTGGCTCTTCTGGCTCCTGCTGGCCCATGTCCATTTGGTTTCCTTGCTCAGATTGAATCTCTTTCCTATGTTATCAGTCTCAGATGGCTTTACTAGGCCATATTATAGGCCTAGTGACTAGATGAGATTAATTTTAGGTTGTGTGTATGTGTGTGTGTGTGTGTGACATGTTATTTTGTGGCAGAGAAGCCTCTAGTTTTTAAAATAAGGGGGGATTTTAACTCTGAATATCGAGGGGGTGGATAACTTCTGAAGGCTGAAATATTTTAAAGGATTCTAAATATGCAACATTTTCAAGGTCATGTACAGAGATATGTCTATCCAAAGTATCAAAATTCTACTTATATTCAGTCCACGGCCAGGACCTTGGCATAAAAGCTAATCCAAGTCCATTAAGTCTTGGTCCTTGTCATCAGTTTCCCATGGCCTCCTGCTATAGGAGATGAGGGATTTTTTGTCAGCTACCAGAACAGCCCAATGGCTGCAAATATTTGTTTTTCAATTAACTGCTGATCGTTCCTAACTTTATACTATCTTTTTCTAGGGTGTCAGTGGTCCTTAGCAATAGTTTCTATCCACCATACTTTTAAAACATGTGATAGGATTGTTGTAGTTAGAGCATACCCCTCCTCTGGTGTATCCTTCCAACTTAACCATCAATGATTGATTTAATGATCACTTTGAGTCAGGGGCTTTCTGTGTTTTACCTACCACCAGTCATATCTCCACTGACATATGGATAGTGAGTTATTTAGCTGCAAAACTATATCAGATAACTTTCTTTTTTATAGAATGTTCCTGGTACTAAAAATTATAAAAACAGATTCTAGGATGGAGTGTTTGTGTAAGATAATTACTACATAATAGTATCTGTGGGAAGAAAATAGCATTTGTAAAGGGGGATAAAGGAAATAAGATTAGGAGGGGGGGAAAGAAGAAGAAGCTGAATTGCCATCTAAGCCCAACAAAGGCTGTGCCAACCCCATGAGAAGGTTTGGAACATTTCTTGGGAGGGTCTGATAAATGTTGGCCAAAGTGTAGCTAGGGCAACATATCCTTCTCAAATTAGGGTATGGACAATGCATCTCCATGTGTAACATAAAAGCCAAATTATATACTCATCATATGTGTATACACACACAGACACACACAGAGACACACACGCGTGCGCACACACACACACAGACACACACAGACACACACAGACACAGACACACACACACACACACACACACACACACACATATATATATATATATATATATATATATATACACACATATATATATCACAATATAACAAATTATATTCTCATCATATACATCTCAATGTAACAAATTTGGGATGAATCAAATAACCAAGTCACTATCAATTTTTTAGTTGGCCATTAAAAATTTCCTTATAGTCTTTCCTAATCTTAGCCTGTTCCCTCCTTGTTTTAGCCTGATTTTATTTTACAAAATCAATATTCTCTTGTGTGTTATTCAGAATGTGTTCCATTCCAGTAGATTTTTTCTGTTTATTTACTTTCTGACAGAAAATCTATATAGTAATAAAGTGTATCCTCCATATTTGAGTGCTGCTCTGATTTCTCTGGGAAATAGAATTATTTTAATATGTATTTATAGAGAGTGGGAACATGTCAGTTTACCCCTGGTTTAATTGTATTTATTTAAGTACGTAATTGTATACAATTATTAAGTCTATAACAAAAATAATACTAATGCATAATTTGAAAATTAAACAATAAATATTTAAGTTGTTTTGAGTCACTGAATTCCGGAATGATTTATTATACAGCATTAATGATACAGATTTATTTATCTATCAATGTGCTTTAAAAGGCTGAAAGTTACAAATGCAGCAACCATGTCTCACTTGTTCAGTACCTTATTCCTAGCACCCACATAATATTCTATAAAAGTATGTCAATTTGCCCTGACTGGTGTGGCTCAGTTGGTTGGGTATTGTCCTATGCACCTAAAGGTCGCCATTGGGTTCCTAGTTGGGCACATGCCCTTGTTACAGGCTTGATACCCAGTGGGGGAGAAGGAGTGTTCAGGAGGCAGTCTACTGATGATTTTCTTTCATCAATGTTTCTCTCTGCCTCTCTGCACTCTCAAATCAACAAAAACATATTAAAAAGCACACATTTCCCATTAAAAATAAAAAAGTGTGTCAATAAAATGAAGCAATAAATTAATGAATGAGAAAACTTTGGGAAGTAAGAACTTCTCAAGGATGATGTGGGAAGAATGTTTCCCCCATTACTGGAAAATGTTCAGGAATAATCTTATTGACAAAAATTTAAGGCGAGAAGTTGACAAATCAAACTTGTACTAAGTGAATCTGAAGATTCAACTTAGTGTTTTAGTAACTCTCTTATATGGATGTCTTTATATCTCAATACATACTTCTATCTAAAATGGAACAATACGTCTAAGTTCTCTCAGGTAAACCTTTGTGTAATATATCTTTTGCAGTATTGAGCAAGGAATCTATTTGAAAGCAGACAACTAGAAAAATATATTTATACACATAACCTATACATTCACACATGTCTATTTAAAATCAGGTTTCTGATTACTTTAAATTTCTATTTAGAATGGGATAACAGATAATAATAGATGATAATATTATATAACTTCTCTGGAAAGATCCTGGACTTCCAAACCAGATATGATTTAGATTTAATGTTGTCTCTCTCCAGGTATATGTCCAAAGGAAGATAATTTCACTTAATTTGATTTCCTATGTTCTATCTCCAACTCAGACTTACTCTTTAAAAATTTTTTATAAATCCTCACCTGAGGATATTTTTCCATTTATTTTTAGAGAGAGTGGAAGAGAGAGGGAAAGACAGAGAGAAATATCAAATGGGACAGAAACACAATTGGTTGCCTTCTGCATGAGCCTTGAGGAGCCTGCAACCGAGAATCAGACCTTCAGTCTGCAGGCTGATGCTCTATTCACTGAGCCAAACTGGCAGGCCAATGCTCTACCCACTAAGCCAAACTGGCTAGGGCTATCAGACTTATTCTTTAAAATCAGACTCTCTTATCCAACTGTCTTCTCCATATATTCAATTCATTGCTTAATAAGCACCTTAATCAAACAAATCCACAAATTATCTAATCATTATCTCAAACCATACCACCACCCATCCTACTTCACCTTTACCAAATATCTACTCCTTCCTGTGTCCTATGTACTACTTAATAGTACAATAATTTAATCATTCTAGCTATGTCTCCATATTAACCACCCTGAATTCAGATTGTTTTTCAAGAATTAACTCATGAATTATTCTCTTCTTGAAGACTTCACTGAGCCTCTAGGCTAAACTGAGTTTCCACCTTCATATGTTGTATATATGCATTGTTGTCCATGGGCCATATCACATATTTCAGTATTATTATTTTTATCTATCTCTCCTATGACATCTTTGCTCTTCGTTGGAAGAGGTTATATTGATTTTTTTATCCCTGATACCAAGCACAGAATCTGAAATTCAGAGAGAACTGTTAAGTTTAGTTCAACAAATAATATTACAATTTGATCCATAAGTGAGAAATAATTTATCTATGTTACTATATTTTACTAGAGGTCCGGTGCACGAATTTGTGCACTGGTAGGGTCCAGCCAACCACCTTGATGGGGGTCATTGGGGGAAGGCTAGCTGGGGCAAGGCCAGCTGGAACAAGGGGCTGCAGGAGGTTTGCTGGCCAGCCTCCCCCCAATCAGGTGGGGGTGCCCGCTCAGGGGGCGGGCTGGCTGGGGTGAGGGGCCGAAGGCTTTCTGGTCATTCCGCCCTTTGGTCGATTTGCATATTACCCTTTTATTATGTAGGATATAGGTTTTAAATGTGAAATCAATTAGCATAGCAGTGCTAGGAAAATAATGTATCATCAAAATTTTTTTTTGGAAATTAACCTAGAGAAATTCTGATACAGACATTTAGAAATCTAAAAAGAAAAAGGTGTCAGTATGGGAGATTGCCCTATTCTACTAAAGTGAGACGAGGACTATAGATTAGATCATTCAGGATCTTTACTTTTGCAAGTACAAGACTCTCCAGTTACCTCCCATCTCTGGTCAGTGTGTGTGTGTGTGTGTGTGTGTGTGCGCGCGCGTGCGCGCGCTCACACATGCGTGCACATAAATTCCAATTCCCCTTGTCTCATCTAATTTTTAATAAAATATACTATGAATTTAACATCTGTTAATATTGCTAGTATCTAGCATGATACATACAACACAATAGTGGGTTAGTAAATGTGTATTAGGTAAATACAAGAGTTATATATATTTTACATAGTCAGCTTGACTGTTTATTAATGGGTATTCACTGGTACTATTTTGCTCTATGTTCACTCAGTAAATTGAGTTCTGGTAAATTGAGTCTTGTAACTGAACTTCAAATTGCATGAAAGAATCAGTTTCAAAAGCTATATGTCAATCTTAATGATCTTTGTTTCAATGTATTCAGTGTCACCTTTAGCTTCTTAATGTTTTTATGCTCATTCTTGATGGAAAATAAATGATACACAAATTACACTTCACAGATCTTGGGAGGGATTTATATAGCAATTAGATTGAGTAGTTAAATGGTACATAGAACTTCAAATAAACCAATCCTTTCTTTTATGGTTTAGTTTGTTACCTTAATATAATACAGGTATAGTAAAGCATAGACTTTATCAGTTGATGAGTTTATTTCCTGTTGCCCTCATTCCCAGGTAAAGAGGTCTACATGGCAAAGAGTCCCGGTTTGGGGGGTGGGGGGGGGGCACAATATAGAATATTCTGTGGATTAACTGGTATTTTTACATATTAAAGTTCCAATTGATTGGGAACAACTACTTTAATGGATATCCTCAGGAGATTTCTGAGCTTCAAAGGGAAAAGGGCCATCCATGATTAAAACCTGATGCATTGTGAAAACAGGAAGTGGCTACAAGTGCCTCTTTGCCTTTCCCGGACACTTGCTCCTACCAGGTAATCAAGAGGCAGAGGCAGATAGGAATGGTATGAATTCAGAGTGTTGATATTAATGATCAGTATTAGTAATCCAATTAGTAATTACACAGCTAGGAGCAGAGCTTCAGAGTATAAAAAGTAGTCAAACGGAGAACTCGCAGAAGAGAACCCTGACACTGAAGGACTTAAAAGTGGAGACTGCGTAGAGACTGGTTTATTGCATGTAACATTATTATATTTAAAGTCATTTTTTCTTGAAATGTTAATGTTTAGTGCAGGTAACATTATTATACTTAAAATAGTTTTTCTTGAATTATTAATTTTATTGCATGTAACATTATATTTAAAATTGTTTTTCTTGAAATATTAAAAAAGAAAATCTTGGTTCCTGGAAAAAAAAAGTAATATGTCTTGGGATATAAGGAACAGGATAATAGATAAGAAAGCTTCTATTTTCTGTTACTAAGAAATATGTCTTATAAAGAAAATCATATTTCACTAGGTAGTATGAGTGAAGGGAAAAGCCTTCTCATAAATATTAGAAAAACTTGCATAATTATAAAAAATGAAATTTCATATTTTCTCTTGTGAGCCTAGGATATAAGTGTCTAAATGTTAACTGATTGAGTACTTTTCACCACTGTTATGGAAGTGCTACATCTAAATCGCTTAGGGCCTCAATACATAGAGTCACAGAAAGGCTAATGGAATGACTTGATTTCATCCTTAACAAGCTGGGAAGTGTGTCCCTGAGATTGTTCAAAAATGGAAAGTAAATTTAATACTTAATGATTTCCAAAGATAGTATCTTTTTCTCATTTAATATTTTGTTTCATTATTTAATTCATCTTACTTTTAGAAGGTATATTCATATGAAACTCCAAATTTCCTCATTTTATTTCTTTGTAGATAGAATCCAGAGAAATTTTATTTTTTATTTTTTATTAATATATTTTATTTATTTTTCACAGAGAGGAAGGGAGAGGGATAGAAAGCTAGAAACATCGATGAGAGAGAAACATTGACCAGCCACCTCCTGCACACTCCCCACTAGGGACGTGCCCACAACCAAGGTACATGCCCTTGACCGGAATCGAACCCGGGACCCTTGAATCCGCAGACCGACACTCCATCCACTGAGCCAAACCGGTTTCGGCAGAAATTTTATTTTTATAATTTCCTTTCTGAATAAAGGTAAAGACCAAACTCCAAAGACAGGGTATTCCAAGGCTAGATATATTTCAGGCCCCCAGGAAGTGAGCTGTGATAGACGCTGAGACACTGTAAGGCTGAGAGCATACAGACTACTAGAGGGAGGTGGGAACATGGGGATGCGGTGGAACTCTGAATCCATGGAAACTCACTGCATGTGCACTTCTAGGTTATAGAACCCATGATAGGAAGACTATAGAAACGAATTAGTGTTGTGAAAAACATTTGAAGAGTATACCTTGGATGGACTCAGGAACTGGCTGAATTTGAGCCAACAGTAAAAGTAGTTCAGTGCCTCAGTTTATGTAGGGTTGGAAAAGACAGAAGCTAGCAATATTAATCCCTGAAGATGTTTACTGAGTACTTACTATGTGTCAAATACTGATATTACAACCATGAACAGAAAAAAATCTTTCCTCAGGGAGTTTGCATTCCTGTGAGGATGACAATTAATAAATAAGAAATAAATGGGCATCAAATTATACATTATGATAAGGACTTCGAAGGTAATAGACCAGGTGGTGAGATAAAGAATTTGGGGTCAATCTAAGTGGTCTGGGAAGGTGACAACAAAAATTGGGTCCTCAACATCATAGTCACAGAAGGACAAATGTGCAACACCAGCAATATGCTAATGACACTACAACACCTGTGGACCCAATTTCAGCTAGGAAATAAGAGAGAATTTAGCAGAGAAATTAGTTTCATAAAAACATTAGTGCAATTAAAATACAAAGACTGTTTTTTTTAACCAGACTATTAAATATTTCAATACAATAATAAAAATAGTTTTGTTAATGTTGACATATGTTGGAATTGAACTAATGTTTTGTTTGTTTTCTTTATTTTTGCTTTTTCAATTATACACAATCACACATAGGTATTTACCCCACAGGGGAAGCATGCACTAGAGTTATTTGTTTTCATTGAAATCCAGAAAATAAATACCTTGTATTTTGTGTCTTATTTTTCAAGCAAAACTCAAATTATCACATTTCAAAGTCCCAATGTAAACAATGTGTTTTGGACTGAGTAAAATACTACAAGTAATTGGGGAAAAAATAGATTACAGCCTGAAATTTTCATTAATTTTATAATTTCTACTAGTAGCCCTGCAGATAAATCAACATGCCAGTAGCTCTCTGTGGGGCCTGGCCACTTAGCACCCATGGCCCAGAGGCCCATTGTGGCTGGGCGCAGAATGCTCACCTTGTCACCACAGCAATGAAGCAAGCATTCTGCTAGGCCACTCATGCTGCCCGTTCTTAGTGGCTACCCCCCTGGGACTGGGAGTCTCTGGTAGGGCTGAGAGGACTAGATGCCACCATTTTGTGGCTATGGGTGCTGCCATCTTTGTGACAGAGTGATGGTTAATTTCCATATTACCCTTATATTAGATAGGATTGGAAACTATCTTCTCTTTCTAGTGCAGGTGCATGTCCTTGGATTTCTGAGGCAAATATAAAACATAAAGAAGCTGATATAGCTGAAACCAGTTTGGCCAAGTGGATAGAGCATCAGCCTGCAGATTGAAAGTTCCCAGGCTCGATTCTGGTCAAGGGCATGTACCCTGGCTGTGGGCACACCCCCAATGAGGGTGTTCAGGAGGCAGCTGATCGATGTTTCTCCCTCATTGATGTTTCTAACTCTCTATCCCTCTCTCTTCCTCTCTGTAAATAATCAATAGATATATCTTGAACAATATCATCTAGTTATCTTACTCTCTGTGTGTGTTTGTATTTTTCATACTTCAATGCACACAAGACCCATGCTAAATGCTAATAATTTTCTAAATGCAATCATACACCTTGGCAAATTGATAACAAGATACTATTTGTTTCATTCCCTATGTTTATCATTCATGGATAAAGGAAATAAAATTAATTATGAATGCTGCTATCATCTTAGGGTAAGATAAAGATGACATATTTCTATATAAATATTGTATTGATTTAAGAGAAAGGAAGGGAGGAGAGATAGAAGCATCAATGACGAGAGAGCATGCCCTCTCCTGGGGATCAAGCCTACAACCCAGGCATGTGTTTTATTGGACTTGAACTGTGACCTCCTGGTTCATGGGTCCATGCTCAACCATTGAGCCACATCGGTCGGGCGACATACTTTATTATAAAGAAGAAATTTAAGTTTGTTTGCTTTTTCCCATGCGGGCCTACTTAATAGATAAGTCCATCAGAATGTCACAGTGATCTCTAATTATTCCCTCAACAATATAAAGATTATATTAACCACCAAGCTCCAAAGCTTAGGAAAGTAGCCAAAAAGATCTCCTGTAGAAAGCAATCTTATAAAAATACTCCTCAAAAAATTGGCCTATGTGTGGAAGTATAGAAATATTAACCTTATTTTATTTTGATTTAATCATCACCATATATGTGTTTATTGACTTTTGAGGTGGGGGGGAGAGGAAGAGAGAGGGAGAGGCACTGACGTGAGAGAGAAACATCCATGGGTTGCCTCCCACATAAGCCTTAACCATTGACTGAAGCTGCAACCCAGACATGTACCCAGAGCGGGAATTGAATCAATACCTTTTTAGTGTGGGGGACAACGTTCCAATAAACTGAGCCAACAGGCCAGGGCAACCTTATTACACCTAGAACAAGGCATTATTTCCAAGGTATTGTACTCAGTGCCTTGCATTCCTCTTTAAAATGACGGTTCTTAACTGCTTTCTCACACCACTTGATACTCAGTCCTCCCTCTACTGACTTTTCTCAGCATCTAGCAAAACTTAGATACATCTACACCTTCTTCTAGCCTCCCATGAAAATGCATTGACTTATGAAAAATACCATGAATTGCTGAACATTCTCATTATCCAAAGCTTCTTTCATTTTTTGCTTAAGTTTTTTATATGGATTTTTCAGATTCTTTTTTTCTAGATAACTAAATCAGAACAACTTGAATTTTTAGTACTTGTTCAGATGTAACTATTTCTATGAATATTTGATTTTATGGGGGTCCTTTAAAAAGCATGGTAACGTGATTTGTAGAATTGAATGTGAAATGTTGCCATTGAAGGCAGGTCTGGGCACCACTAAAATCATACCAGTAGGCAGTAGATAAATTGCTACACCAAAGACTGGTTTTCAGCTTTTATGAGGTAAGATAGGACATCTTACTGGAGTTACCCTCAAAATGCATTGCTTGCTCTGAGTATGCAATTTAGAAAGAAAACTAGATAATCAAAATCACAAGAGGGAGAACTACTATTAGACTCCTGAAAATTTTTCCTAGAAAGTAAGCACTGATTAGTAAATTATTCCTGAAAGATTGTTAAACAAAACCATAGGGGAAAAGTATAAAAAATATGTGTATGTTTCTAGTTGCAAATAAGTATCATGTCTGCCTAACTTAAGCAGAAATGGAATTTATTGAATCAATGCTAAATAGCTCTGAGAACTGACTGAGCCATTAGAGAACATGCCACAAAACTAATGGAAAGGATAGCAAGGCCAAGATTGTGCTAACCTGCACTCACTGCCACCCTACTGGACTGGCTCTGCTGACATCTCTACCAATAATTTCTGACAAACCCAATGTATGTGCATTGCTATACTGAGATCTAGTGACTTGGTAGAACCATTCCTTTGGCTGGTTCCACTCAAACCCCTGTATAAAGTTGTCTGGGCACTGGGGAAAGGGATATCTGCTCCCTGACCGCCTTGAGCTTTTTATGATGGGAAGTGTGATATATACCTTACCTATTTGGGTCTTCCATAATAAAGTAAAGTTGTATTCTGTGTACCCTAGCAGTGCCATCGTCCAGTTCATTATACTCATTGGATTTTTCATCCAATTTACATAGTAACACACAGTACAGTGTACCTACATATCATAATGTCAATATCTCTGAGTCAATTTTGTTCATTAGTTTATTTTTTAAATTAAATCTTTATTGCTAAAAGTATTACATATTTCTTTTTCCTCCCCATTGACCCCTCTAGCCCATCACTACCCCTCACCCCAGACCTTTACCACCCAATTATTTGTGTCCAGGGGCTATGCATGTATGCATAAATTTTTTTTGGTTGATCTCTTCTCCCCTACCCCCCACCACCACTCCCCTCTGAAAATGTGTCAATCTGTTGCTTACTTCAATGTCTAAGGTCCTATTTTGTTTGTAAGTTTATTTTGTTCATTAGATTTAACATATAAGTGAGATCATATGATACTTGTCTTTTTCTGAGTGGCCTATTCCACTTAGCATAATATTCTCCAGGTCCCTCCATGCTCTCTCAAAGGGTAAGAGATCCTTCTATTTTACTGCTGCATAGTATTCCATTAGGTAAATGTGAATCACCTTTGTTTTATCTACTCATCTGCTGATGGGCACTTGGGCTGTTTCCAGATCTTAGTAATTGTAAATAATGCTGCTATGAACATAAGGGTGCATGTTTTCTGATTGGTGTTTCAGGCTTAGGAAGTATTCCTAAAAGTGGGATCACTGGGTCAAATGGCAATTTCATTTTTAATTTTTTGAGAAAACTTCACAGTTTTCCATCGTGGTTGTACAAGTCTGCATTCCTACCAAGAGTATACAAGGGTTCCCTTTCCTCTACATCCTCACCAGAACTTGGTGTTTATTGATTTATTCTGACAGGTGTAAGAATAAATTGTTGTTTAATTTGCATCTCCAAGATGATTAGTGATATTTAATATTTGTATGTCCCCTTTGTAAAAGTGTCTATTCAGACATTCTGTCTATTAAAAAAAATTAGATTGTCTCCCTTTTGTTGAGTTGAATGTATACTTTATGTATTTTGTAAATTAACCCATAGAAATAGGTTTTGATACATAATAAGTAGCTTTCTTATACTCTTCAATAGGGATTCTTGGATTTATAGCAACAAAAGCTAAAAGGATACAGCACCACTCATCATAGTACCTGTATCCCCTCATTTGCTCCCTTCTCAATCTAGTGTTATGGAGGGTTAAAGTTTTTCTTATCTAATTTCTCTAGTTTTAAGTTGATATAGGTAGTTGAACATGGACAATGCTAAAAAAACAGAGTTGGAATATCTCTCTTATGCACATTTCATGACACATTTTAGAAGCATTAGGCGGAAATTGAAAGCAATGCCCTTCTCACATTTGTTTTCTATTATTAATGTCAGAAGTCATCCACCCATTCCATCTATATTCAACTATCTACCCACCTATCTATCATCATCTATGACTATTTTCACTCTTTTTTATTTTTATCTTTTTCCTATCTGAATATGTCAAAGATGGTAAGTGTTTTGCTAGAGAGTGATTTATAAAAATACAACCAAACCACAGTACTGTCTCAAATGGTGAGGCTGGCCAGCATATGCAACTAATTCTCACAGAGGCATTCTGGAAAACCAGTGACAAGATTGGGACTCTGGGCTAGCCCCAGGGCAGTCAGCAGTGGTAGACTGCTACACACAGCCTCATGTGTAAAGTTTCTGAACTGACACAAAGCTTAATGGAAATGAACCTTGATGATGTGGCCAATCGAGTGTCAGTGACATCCTGCTTGGCATGCCAGGATGATTTTTTTCTTTCCTCTCTTGAAGGCATAATGCTTCCTGTGGGAAACCCTGGCTTAAAATGCCCTCATGTGCTTACCTAGGAGATTGACCAACCCTGATATAAGTGAAATAAGTTTCCCCAAAACAGATTCGTCCTTATCCTCACTGTCCATTAAGCTCATCAACCCAGTGGAAAGTGAGAGTTTCAATGGACACAATGTTGGGATAACAGCATGTCTTATAAACATGAAAATTTAAGAAGTCTGTGAAAAATGAAAATAGCCACCAGTCAGTCCATATTTATGGATTATCTACTATAGTGCATTGCTTATTTTATTAGGTTTGCAGGAAATCAAAGAAAAATAGGACACACTGTACCTGCTCTTCAAGATCTTCCATTTAGATAAGAAGATAACATGTAAGAAAATAATAACAATAGTTAGGATAACTATTAATATCTAAGAGTCATATAGATAGAACATTTTCTAGAAAGAAAGTTTTCAGAGATACACAATTAAATGAACTAAATTTAAAATAATTTTAAAAACTGCTTTTATATTTTTAAATATTTTATTGTTTTTTTTTTTACAGAGAGGAAGGGAAAGGGATAGAACTAGAAACATCGATGATAGAGAATCATTGATCATTTGCCTCATGCACACCATCTACTGGGGATATGCCCCGAACCAAGGTACATGCTCTTGACTGGAATTGAACCTGGGACCTTTCAGTTTGCAGGCTGATGCTCTAGCCACTGAGCCAAACCAGCTTCAGCTAAAAACTGCTTGTAATAAAAATGTTTTTATTCAAAGTAAAGTAATAGGAAGTGTATTTCTTATATTTGGGTTATTTTTTTTAAAATATTAGATTTACTAAACCTCTGCTACTGCATATTTTTAAATAAAATCTCAACTATGAGAGTCTCAAGCTCAAATGAGAAGGATAATCTAATAAATTAGTAAGTCAAAGCTGAATAGATCCTATGCAGGACATTGGCATAGAAAAGAAGCAATGAAGTTGCAGTGAGGGCTACTAGAATTTAATTTAAATTTAAAAAAATACTTTTTGAAGGAATGCTATACCAGTGAATCAGAGTAATATACTCTTTTGTTTGGAAAAACATGTAATTAAGCTAGTCATTAAAATATAGTGTAAAAATATTTTGATAGGCAAAATATATGGCATTAAAAGAGTTTACAGAACATATTTGGAATCAGGCTAATATGTCATTAATGGCTTTATAATGTAACACCTAACTCCTAAAGGATGAGGAGAAAAATCCCTGAGGTGTAGTTGCCTTGATAGTGTTCAGCTAACAACTAGGTATGAGTCCAGATCCATGACAAGCACAATCCAAAAAGCTATTCTTTGGAATGGGTACTATAACTATCCACATTAATGCAGATATATGGAGGGTAAGAAAATGCTCTGGTACATGGAATTAGTGACAAGGAAGACTTGAGTCCAGATCAGTCTCATTTAGAGCTCAATGTTATACTGCTCAGCCATGTAACTCTCCTGCTAGATAACATTTAGAAACACAAGTGGGGGAGAAGCAGAGCTAGGAAGGGTTTCCCAGGCAGAATAATAATAAGTGTAAAGTTTTAGACATTAAAGAAGAGGTAGAGTGGGAGATGGACTAAAGAGGTAGATAGGTTCTGTTTATCTAGTGCTGTGCAAGGTATATTAATTTTTTAAAAAAATATTGTTACTAATTTCAGAGAGGAAAGGAAGGGGAAAGAGAGATAGAAACATCAGTGATGAGAGAGAATCATTGATTTGCTGCCTTTTGCATGCCCCTCACTGGGTATTGAGCCCACAACCAGAGCATGTGCCCTGACCAGGAATTGACCAATGACCTCCTTGTTCATAGGGTGATGCTTGACCACTGAGCAACACCAGCTAGGTGCAAGGTATATTAATTTTTTAACCTATAACCAATGAGTTAATTAAAGGTCTTGGAGTAGGAACATGATGAATTTAGGAATTTTTTTCTTCTTGTTGCAATTTAAAAAATAGATTGTTTGTAGAGTAGGATAAATTGGTCTTGAGATACCATTAAGGATTTATTTTTAGGAAACCAGGTGAACCTGGATTGTGGGACTTGGGTGTTAAGAAAAGTTTGTGACCCCCAAAGTTATTAAAATAGAACTCTCAGAAAAATGATAAGTGGTGTGTGGTAGGTAGGAGAAAAAATAAAGAGAAGAAATGATGGCTTACTGGCTTGAGAAACTGCATTTAAAATAGTGCTATTCACTAAGACAAGGAATGCAGGAAGACAAACTAGTCTCAGCATCATTATTTTCCCTGTAGCTGTTGTCTTACTGTGATTTATCTAAGGCAAGGGTGGGGAACACTTTTTCTGCCAAGAGCCATTTGGATTCTTATAAAATCATTCACAGGCCATCCAAATTTTTAACTTAAAATGTAGCCTGCTGTATTTGGTCAAACATTAATTAACTCACCCCTAATGCCTTTGCAGGGCCAGACCAAATGATTTCTTAGGCCTTATAAGGCCCGCAGGCCAGACTTTCCCCACCTCGAACTAAGGGGATGCATCCAAAGTTAACTAACCAGTGTTCAATTCATTGGAGTCCCAGTAATGAATAAGGTGGAACTTAATCTCTATATCATACCTTTTTATTTTTAAAAAAAATTATTGATTTGACAGAGAGAGAGAGAGAGAAAGAGAGAGCACAATTTGTTGTATTTGTTGTTCCATTATGTATCTTTTGTCTTTTTTTTTATTAAGGTGTTATATGTGTACATAGCTTACCATCCCCCCCCCCCACCTCTCATTCATGCCCTCCCTCCCCAGAGTTCTGTGTTCGTTGTTTGTACTTATATTCACACATAACAGTCCTTCAGTTTTTCTCTTATCTCCCCCCAGGTCTCCTTTCCCTCCCCACTGTTATTTGACATTCTGCTTGTTTTATGGTGACTATCTCAGAATCACATGAATAGAATCCGCTCCTTATTTTGCAGTTTGCTTGTTTTATGGTGACTATCTCAGGACCACATGAATAGAATCCGCTCCTCCTCTGGTTCCCACTGCCCCTACCCCCGGGTCCCACTGCTTCTCCTGGGACACATGGCTCACCCGGGGCACACGGCCCCTCTGGGGTGCTGGGGTCGCGAATTGGAGGCGCTGTATAGCTCCTCGCTAGCATGGCAGGCAGGCTGGGACGGCTGCAGGCAGGCTGAGATGGCTGCAGGCAGGGAGACTGCCCTCAAAGGTGTCTCGTTCAGTGCGGAAGCAGAGCAGCTGGGGACAAGGAGGCTAAATTCTGAGGCCGCCCACTCCCTGAGCCCAGGGCGTAGTGAGCTCTGTTTTCGGTGGATTTCCTTTATTCGCGGCTGTGGTGGCAGGTGTGGCATTGACGGTCACTCCTGTGGTTCAATTTCCACTGTAGTTTTAAAGTTCACCTGGCGGCAGTGATGGAAGCTTCGGCTCGGCCATGCGGTGGCAGAGGAAGGACTCCCTGGGGCCGAGAATGGAAGGCACCGTGTCATCTCCTCACCAGCACAGAGGGTGTGCTGGGAAGGTTGTGGATGGGCTGAGATGGCTGCGGGCAGAGAGACCGCCCTCAATGGTGTCTCCTTTGGTGCGGAAGCGGAGCTCCTGTGGACACGAGGCTAAGTTCGAGGCTGCACTCTCCCTGAGGCCGGGGCAGAGTGAGCTCTGTTTTCAGTGGATTCCTATTATTCGCGGCAGTGGCGGGTGCGGCGGCGGGTGCAGCAGTGATGGTAGCTCCTGTGGCTCAATTTCCCCTGTAGTTTTAAAATTCACATAGTGGCGGAAGCTTCGGCCCGGCCATGTGGCAGAGGAGGAAGGACTCACAGGGGCCACCAACGGAAGGCACCGCGTCAGCCCCTCACCAGCAAGGCGTCCGCGGAGGCTGGGCTGAGCTGGTTGCAGACGGTGGAGGAAGGACTGGCTGGGGCGTCCTGATGGAGAATCAAACCTGCAACTTGGTATATAGGGATGACACTCTAACCTCTAACCTCTAACCAACTGAGCTACCCAGCCAGGTTAGCCACATTATACTTTACTGCCTAATATAGATCCCTTTCAAAATAAATAAATGATAATACTTTTTTGTTTGTAAAACCAACATATTTTCTTTCTTTTCTTTTGTGAGCAAAGTCTGTTTTTAATTTTCCCTAAACACTGAAATAGCTGGAGATGTTCACTGAGAATATGGCCTTTCAGGGAGTACTCCCTGCCCTGTATGAATGGAAATAAAGGGGTGGCCAATCTGGAGGGCAATTTTTGGAGCTCCGTTTGTAGAGGTTATAACTTAACCCTTGAACTGTGAAATTTTTGAGAATTTTACATACTGGCATGCCAGTGACAGCTTTGATTGACCTCAAATTATGATTATGCATGTAATCAGTAGCCAAACTATCTAGAAATAAGACCAGGCATGTATTTAGCAACTTTTTATTTGTTTTATAACTTTAGTTACTTTATACTAGTATTTTGTGTAAATTCAATTTACCTGTGATTCCAAAGAAGTAAATGCAGCAATGATATTTAAATTCCATGTTTTTAATATTTAATGAACAAAATTAACTAAGAACAAAATAGAGACACACTCATAGAGAACAGGCTGGCAGCTATGAGGGTAGGGCTGGGTTAGGGGGAGGGGATGGAATGAAGTATTGAGCAAAAAGAAAAAACTTATGGACACTCATTCCACCCCCTCCCCCTAACCCAACCCTATAACACTATAACCCTATAACACTATTAGTATAGTGATGTGAGATGGTAGGAATAAATAAGTGGTCTATGCCATAGTAGAAGGAAGCATATTCTATTTATGTAGTACTTTTGATAATACTTAATTTCTATATTTAGAATTTTTCTCTTTGGGTGCTATTCTCATAAGAAGTGTATACCTACTTTTATATTTGCAGCAATTTGATAAATAGTATAATATAAATAATTTAAGTAACACTGGTGGTTCTTAAAACATACTTTTTAAATTAAGAGTTCTTTGTGTTACTCAAGTTTAAAGGTGCTACTTAATATAACTTAGCTATTCCCATAGTGTAAAGACTTTTAGAGAAATTTGTGGGGTTTTTTAAGTACAAATTTCAGATTTTTTATTTTTCTTACATTTGGGAGAAATCAACTTTCTGAAGGGAAAATGTCATTATTACAGGGGATCATTTACAGAGGGGCATTTAAAAATTTTTTTTTAAAAAAAAGACATTAACAGTTGTATTTTCCCCTCCATCAGTGATCATGTTATAGTAAAACAATATAGCCACAGGGTGCAATTTTCTAGTTTTGGGCCAGGCATAAGCAAACATGATATATGGCAATCAAAGTCAATTCTGAAGGTACATTGCAGGGTAAAAAAAAAAATTGAAAAAGAAATACAAGGACAACAAATATGTTGATGCATTTTAAGTTATGTTCTAAGTCATATGCATAGGTCTATATCTGTAGTAGTTTTTTTGTTGTTGTTTGTTTGTTTGTTTGTTTTTACTTTAAGTCTAAATCTAATTGAGAAAGTAGATATTCCTATTTATGTATTAGTTGAGTAATAAAATTGCAGTGATGCACAATACCATTTTCCTTGTAGCCTCACAGTCTTTCCTAAATGCTGGCTTCCCTAGTCTTAGGTTGGCTCTTGATCTTTTAAGCATTCTTATATTATCCAAGACTCTGTAACAAGAAATATGAAATTGTTCCCAAGGAAAACCCAAGAATGAATTGCTCATGCATGTTACTCTTTCCCATTTTAGAGTAACAATATTGTATTTTATAGCTATAGCAATAGATATTCGAGAAAAAAATAATTCTTAAAAGTAGAATGTCATAGGAAAACATCTCATCAAATTGTTGTTGGAGAAAGCTATATATAGTGTTTAAGTGTAAAATCTTTGATATTGAGGCTTAGGTTTGCCTTCTTGCCCTGTTAGTTAATAGCTAACTAACCTTGGAGTATTAGATAATTTGAGTTATACACTCTGCTAAAAGAGCAATTAGCAGAGAAAGGCTGGTTTGTAGGGGATTTTTATATCTGACAATTGATTTTCTCAGTCAAGAGGTGGTCCTAGGTAGCCATCTTTGTACTATAAGGTTCTATGCCTGCCCTGGTCACAATTGATTAGAGCAGAATTATGTACATGGCTCAGCTGGGTTAATTGTATTCTTCCTTCTAAGACTCCGGACTGGGGCTGAGACAATAAATTATGATAATTTCTTTGCTTAAATTGAGATAATTTATACTCTGGACTGCGGAATACCCATTTTACAAAATAGATGTGTTACAAAAAGAAGAAAGCTGGTCTTTAGGTAGGAAAAAGTAAACCAAATGTGCAAAAACATGAAATAAGTAAAAAACACTATGTTGTAGAAAGAGAATGTTCTCTCTGCTGATTATATGTTTATTTTTCTAATTTAACTCACCCAAACAACACAGATTAAGTTTCTTTCAAGTACCAAACACAGTGCTAAACTCTATACAATTCCCTGCATTTAAGTAATAATGTTTCTTTGGATCTATATAAAGCACCTACTATGAATATGATCAATGTGAATTTCTTCTACTTTTTTCTTGGTGGTGTATGTCATTGCTTCTAAGCATGTTTTCTCTTTTAATATGTAGCACATTTTGCTTTTTGAAACATTTAGAAAATTTTCCATGTGATCTTTATTTTTATTTGCCATTATTTGCATGTGATATGATTTATTACGCTTTAGGTAGAAATGGTGACTTGTCCTTTTTATTTTGTAAGCTCATACCATAGTGCCTTCTATGTAACGGTCTTTCCATCCATATTTATTGATAAATTATATTGGGGACAAAATGGGAATGGCTTGCAAAGTTTTCCAGGTTGAATAACAGTTCATAACAAGCTTTGCCTAGCTTTCCAAAAACCTTTCCTCTTTGTTTAATTCCCCACTCAGTCTTTGAAGGTCTTTCTTACTGAGTTTATCATCCAGAAACATTTACATATTTAACCAAAGATTGTAACCACAGCTACCAGATACAGAGAGATGTGAGTATATATAGCTAATCATTTTCTTCCTGACTTCAACCTTCCTGGCCATATATATAGGAGCTAAAATATATGCTCTGGGCAATTATTTTATACTTAATCCTATCTAATAAAATAGTAATATACAAATTGACCATTACTTCAACACACAAGATGGCTGCCCCATGTGATCAAAGATGGCTGCTCCCATGTGGACACAAGATGGCCACCACAAGATGGCCAGCAGGGGAGGGATGACCAGGTTGGCAGGGGTGCAGTTAAGCATCAATCAGGTTTTCAGGAGAGTGGTTAAATGGTGATCAGTATGGAAGGCAGAAGCAATTAGGGACAATCAGGAAGTCAGGCAGGTGAGCAGTTGGGAGCCAGCAGTCCTGGATTATGAGAGGGATATCCGACTGCCCGTTTAGGCCCGATCCTACTGGGATTGGACTTAAACAGGCAGTCAGACATCCCTGGAGGGGTCCCAGATTGGAGAAGGTGCAGGCTGGGCTGAATGACATCCCCCCATGCAGGAATTTCATGCACCAGGCCTCTAGTATATGATTACACACTTCAAATAAATGATGGACAAATTTACTATAAATAAATTGCAAAAGTGAATATATATCCTTGTAGGACTTAATAAAAATTATATACAATTTCAAAGAAAAAAACATTTGTTTGGAAGACAGAAAGTTTGAACCACGAGCTTTGCTGCTAAGGAGCTTTGCAATGTCATACAAGTCATTTAGTTTATCTGAGCCTCAGTTTAGTTACATTAATACATGGACTAGACTAGGTGACCTTCAGTTTTCCTCTAGGTTTTAATATCTGCTAACTTTACTTTAAGCTCTGGCAATCTGCAAGGTAATATATTTCTATCTGAGTGATGATGTTATAGGAATCATTTCTTTATTCATTGCTAAGTTCAATTATAATACAAGTCAACACTGAGATATGTAAAAGCTCATCCATAACCCATATTCAAAATTAATTTAGTTTAATTGCTTACTGAATGCCAAATATAGTTTAAGCCAACAGTAGATATTTCAATGTTCTTCAATGTCAAATACCAACCCCAGGAAACAAAATCTGTTTATTTTTATAATTACTTTTTGCATGTTAAATGATTCCATTAAATGAAGTGCCACAAATTAAGTATTGAAATGAACTGACCTGAACACTAAACTGAACATGCCTGAGGCATCACAGGTTTCTACTTTATTTTTATTCCCTTTTATTTAGGAGAATGATGTGACAGAAGAATCTTTGCTGATTTTTGAATACTAAATAAATTAATCTTGGCTGGAATGGCACTTCAATCACTTTCCAGCAAACAGGCTTTGCCCTCTAAGTTCATTCTGCATGACTTTACTCAGAACTGGAGCAAGCTGGAAATAAGTGGTTCCGATTGCCTAGGAATTTAGAACCACCTGGTAGTCAGAGTACAGATGATGGGGTGGTGCCATGACAGAAATGGGGTGTACTCAAAGATCTATGTCCTGAGATGATCCCACATTTCATTCATCTGTATGAAGCAAATGGGAAGAATGGGAGGATGAGACTAGGAAGGAAAGAAACCCATTAACATATACGGCCATTACTATAGGTTAGTACTATACTATACTAATTGCCCTCACATTTATTATTCTTTTGACAGCATTACAAAAACCTTGAGGAATGGTCTTTTTTCCCATGGAAGAAATGATTTAGGAACCTGGACTAAATTATACAAGGACCATGGTACATATAGATTACAGAATTATAGGAAATATTACTGAGTCCATGGTCCTAAACTGCACAAATTATAAACAGAATAAAATTGTCTCCTGTCTTGTTTCTGAGTACACATTTTACATAAGGCTTAGATATGAAAGAATAAAATACCTTCTTCCAAATTGTCACCAGAAGCCTCATGTTTAACTCAAATATGTTTGAAAAGGGACATGTTCTCCTTTTCTGAACTATGGACATCTTTTAATATTAAACTCAACATCTATATTTGATACCCTGTCCCACATCAACATCCTTAGAAAGATTAGATAAGTAAGTATTGAACTTGCATATATCAACCAGGAAAAGTCAAAAGCAAAATATTCTAAAACAAATGGGCACAGAATATCAATAAGTGGTTTACTTTTTTACATAAGGAAATGCCATATGTCAGAGAGAGGACTACAAACTAGCTTAATCCTGGAGTACAAAAAATATTAATTGAAGTTTTGGAGTCATAAGCAAGGATTACAAAATAGACCAATGATACCAACTGAACTTCCTTCAATAAATTGTAATTCTAATTTTTCAGACGAAGGAAGAGGAGGTTATATACATTTCTGAGAGGTACATAGCTAGCAAATAAGTGAATATATTCAAATCAAAGTTAGTCCAATGCCAAAGCTTAGCCTCCTTCTATAGCCCAAACACTCCTCCAACTGTTCCTTCAGTATGCAGGATTTTGAGGCCATCTAAATGGAATCATGCTCTCACTCCTCCACCCTATAAACTATGGCAAATAGCCCCTTGCATTGTCACCACACTGCCCACCTTCAGTGATTTAAGTTCTTTGCAAGGTGCTTAGGATGATGTCTCATCATTCTGTCACCACCTCAAATTACTGGCTTAAATTAGTTGATTACCCCTTTTCAGTTCTGAGGTTGTGGGGAAGCCACAGCACTTCTATGAATTTCAATTTCCTCACCTGAGGTGCCTGGTTAGTAACACCAGCTTTTTCAGTTTGTTGCAGAGATCAAATAATCCATACCACGTGATACACCTAGCAAAGGGACTAGCACACAACTAGTGTAAGAGTGCCTTGGGGTTGTGCAGACCAGTTTCCCAGATGCACATAGTAAGGCATGGGGTGGTGACAGGAGGGTGGCAGGCTCTCTGGGAACATGTGATCACCATTGGTGAGGAGAGGGCAATGGAAGCTGAGAACATTGCTCTGGGGACCCACCATCTTCACAATTTTATCCAGACTTATTGAGCAAAACTTAGAGTTTCAACTCTGTTGTCCAAATTGGGATAGTAAATGATTTCAAGACACTGGAGATACTGACCTCAGATTAAAAGGGTTGAGGTAGCATGGAGAGGCCACAGGGGGAAAGAATGCTATCTTGGAGTCAGCTCTATGTCATGGTCCATAAGCAGGACATGCTCTGTAAGTGAAATGTCATGATTGCAACAGTATTTGTTCATAACACATTTTGTTCCAAAAAAACTAGGAAGCTGCAAAAAATGTAAACTATCAATTAAATGTTTACCTTTGCATCTGCCCAAATATGTGTGGCTGCATCACAGCTCCCATTTGGGATCTTTTGTCAAGAAAGTGCAGCACTCTCATGCTTAACCAAACATTGGATAGTTGTAAATGAGTCAACAATGTGTCCCTTTCATGAAAACAAAAAACTGTGTTTAAGGAAAAAATATATTTAACTTGCTGTTTTCTGAAGCCATGAGATAATATGAAGACAAAGGCTATCATGTAATATTACCAAACCTAAGTTCATGAACCTAACTCTTCAAAAGGCAAGGCCAAAACTCACCCTAGCTAGTATGGATAGAGCATCTGCCTGTGGACTAAAGGGCCCTTGGTTTGATTCTGGTCAAGGACACATGCCTGGGTTGCGGGCTCCATCCCCAGGGCGGGGGGATGGGGGCATGCATGAGACAGCCAATCAATAATTCTCTCTCATCCTTGATGTTTCTCTCTCTCTCTCTCCCTCTCTGAAATTAATTATATATATGCAAAATTATATGTATATGCAAAATTATATATATATGCAAAATTATATATATATGCAAAATTATATATATATATATGCAAAATTATATATATATATATATATATATATATATATATATATATATGCCAAAAGTCAAAATGTCAGAATTTGAAATAAAAAAATGCATTGATTGAGAAGGCACCAGCTGAGAAGATGGGGTACCAAATGAGGCCTTAACTTCATTTTGCTTGCTGGATTACGTTAGGGGTAAGGTATGTACAAGTGCTTGGGGGCAAGTTTTAATTGGACACATGGAAACTTGGCCATTTTCAGGAAAGGGTCATCAACATCTAATCTTCCCAGGGATTCTGAAAAGGTGTCAGTGTTCAAATTCCGGATCTCTCCTGGTCCTCTCATTCCCTGGGATGGGGGTAGGGAGACTTTGGATCTAAGTACAGCTGGAGATCAAAGTTCTCTCCTCTATGCATGCTTTAGCTGCATGGCCTGCAATTCTAGTCTGTTGTCTCAGAAAAGCAACTCAGTATCTCATTAAATTGGATAGAATCATTTTGAGTGTTGTTAAATGAGGAAAATCAGGAGAGCCTTTAGCACCTCTCATTTGAAAATGAAGGGGTATAAGAAGAGAAGCAACTTTAACAATCAGCAGTGGCAACCACCTCCTCTCTGAGTTCTTCCTCAGCTCCTTTTCTTTTTGTTCTCTGTGATTTACAAGCTTGGAGCAGTTATAAAAATCCTTCAGAACTAGTATAGCTATCTGAAAGAGAATGCAAATTAGAGCTTGCTACATACAGGGTGAGCAAAAGTAGGTTTACTTCTGTGAGTACCTAAAACAGTTTATTCTTGCATTAAAGTTTATTAATCATTATAATATTTTGCATACAAACAATTGTAAACCTACTTTTCCCTAATACCTGTATATTTCCATCATGTTTAATTCCCCAAACTAAAGTCACTGAAATCCTATATAATAAAAGGCCAATATGCAAATCAATGGAACTGCAAAAAGACCAATCACTATGATGCATACTGACCACCAGGGTGCAAACACTCAATGCAGGAGCTGCCCTCTGGTGGTCAGTGTGTTCCCACAGGGGGAGTGACATTTAGCCAGAAATAGCTGGTGAGTGCAGCTGTGGTGGAGGCGGGAGCTTCTCCTGCCTTTATGGCAGCGCTAAGGATGTCTGACTTTTGGCTTAGGCCCTCTCCCTATGGGGAGTGGACCTAAGCCATCAGTCGGACATTCCCCAATGGCTCCCAGAGTATGAGAGGATGCAGCCTAGGCTGAGGGACCCCCATGAATGCACGAGTGTTGTGCACTGGGCCTCTAGTAGTTAATAAGTCAGTTTAAAGACATTATTTTACTTTTTCATTTTGATTCAATGAAATGTTTATTTCTTTAACCAAACATACTTATTATAAAAATATCTCAAAAAAAGTAATTTGATGGAATTAATTCATTTGGCTCAACTTTTCTTATTTTTCCCAATAAGGAAAAGCTGAAATTCTAAACTTAAGTGATTTGGCTAGCTCTGCTTTAAATGCATGTTTCCTAAAGACAAACTCATGTGACACAGTCTAAGGGTCCTTAGCTAAATAATGTGTTCTATAAACCTCAGTTTGTCTAAAGACAACCTAGTTATTTCACTAACTTCTCCCAGTGAAAGATACGACTAAGAGAGTTGAGAAAAATACAAAATAGGTTGGACCAGTTCTTGCCATACCTCTGCAGGGTGTTCTATGAGTCCATATTGAATGGTTTATAGGAGAATCATTCATCCATAAGATTGAAAATGAAGCAGCTTGGTTCATTCAAGTTGCTAATATATACATAGGCACATTTTTATAAAAAACCAAGTTGGTAAGCATTTGAAGTGCATATTTGTTAATATAATTTGACTGGAAATAAAAAGAAATTAAAATGGAGTCTAGGTGTTTGTGATATAGATAGATAGATAGATAGATAGATAGATAGATAGATAGATAGATAGAGATAGATAGATTCATAAAGGAAGGGGGAGGGGGGAGAGAGAGAAAGAGAGAGAGAGAGAGAGACATCAATTATGAGAGAGAATCATACATCAGCTGTCGACTGCATACTACCACTGGGGATTGAGCCCACAACCCAACTGGGGCATGTCCCTGATGTGGAATGAAACTGTGACCTCCTGCTTCATGGGTCGATGCTCAACAACTGAGCCATACTGGCCAGCTAGAATCCAGGTTTTCAAGGGCTAAAAGACTGGCTGAGAATACTCAAGATTAATACTCTGCTTTCTGTCCTGAATTGTGTGGTAAATTTTTACTTTGTTTGAGAATGCAAAAAAATTATTCTGATTATTATAAAATATTTAAAAAAAATAATTTTGGCAAATGCAGGCACACACTTATATAGCTAACTGATTTTTCTGGTATTTCATATGTGAAAACATAAAAGAGACATCATAGCTTAAAAACTATGGGTACACACACATAGAAAAATTACATATCTGTACTCTTTATTTTTATTCATATATACATATATAAATTATAATTTACATATTTGAATGAATTATCCATAAAATATCAAGTAACTCATTTGACCAAACTTATCAACTAATTAACTACATATTCTAAATTCTGGCAGATGCATTTTTATTATTCAGTTGAATTTTCCTTAATTTGGATATCAGACTTGAAGTAAACAATGTTGAATTTAGAATGGCCAAATTATAAAGAATATAGGAAAGTATCTACACATTACCCAGCGTCTACCCCATTGTTCCTCACTCCTGTGAGGCTCTGAGGCCATTTCCTTCATCTGCAAAGTCAAAATACAGCTCTGAGGACGGGCAGTGGGCTGTGCTCCTGACAGCTGCCCCAAGGCTCCAGGGAGTAAAGGCTCTAATCGCTCAACTCCACAAAGAGAATGCACCAGGCAAAGGTGCTCACCAAGAACATAAAGGACCAGGGAACCATCCCCCACACCCTTTGCTTCCCCAGGCTGGGTCAAATCTCTCCCACAAAGATGGGCAAAGCTCTTAATAGAGAAACTGGAAAATCTGACAGTCTTTGGGGAAAAGAGGGCCCCTTGGAACCTGAGTCTGCCCGTGGGCAAAGCTACTTTACATCGTCATGGTAATTATTTTATGTGATTATTTCTCTTTAATCATCATTAGTGTCAGCACATTATAATATAAGTTTAATTCTATAACCAGCCCAGAAAACTGACATGTTAGAATGGAGAGCCAGATAATTCGTGAAGAAACGAGGGTTTGTTTGCCTGTTTTCCTTTAAGAAAAGTAAAGCACACTACACATAGCAAAAATTAACGCTGAGAGTTTTAATTACAAGCTTCACATTTAGTATCATGCGTTGAATGGTTATTAAAAATACTTTATGGTGCTATGTCTGAAAAAAAAAGGTTTTTCATTACTAAAATGTGCTGAAACTAGTGAAGGAACTCAGGCTTTCTTTACTCAAGAATATCTATTAGATCGTTGCTTTAAACATCTACCTCTTATAAAAATAAAAATAAAAAGCCAGAAAATCTTGCAAAGTCAGCACCTCTGGCAACATTTCCTGGTTCTGCTGCTTCCAGAAGTCTCTATTCAGGCCACAGGCTTTCCAACAATAAGCATCTGAATCATGCTTGGAATAGGGAAGTCTGAGTCATATTTCTCCACATCAAAGAAGCTCACATTTAAAACCCTGTGTGAGAGATTTCTGCATCCAGTAGAGTCACGACTTTTCATTTTTAAACTTCCAAAAGGTTTTCTCAGAAAGACGCCTTTTCTCTGGAACTTTTCAACAGACCCTACACTGGCAGATTGACAATAGCAAGTGCACTTAGGTTTGAAGGCAGCGGGACAGTGAAAGCATCAAGTCCAGCACGTGATGCCAACAGGAAGAGCAGGGGCCCACCTGTCACCGGGAGCTGGCTCCTGACCCTGGATCTTTCATTTCTTCTATTGCACTGTTCCCTTAGGGCTCACTTGGGCTCTGGGCTGCTGGGTACAGAATCCCTTCCTCTCGCTGGGGGAAGGCCCTGTGGGTAGTGAGAGGACTCCCATTTCTTTCTTCGCTTCACACCTGCTCCCCCTGTCTGGAGTCCATCTGTCCACAGCACCGTTCAGATCAGCCTCCCTGGTGTACATCTTGTGGGAGCACAGTGCTTCATAAGTGAAGCGTGGCAATTAAAGAGAGCCAAGAATTCCTACCTGCTGCAGCCCGTAGTACAGATTCTCAGAGAAGCCTCCAATTTTGCTTTAAGGTACTGGAACAAAGAGCTTCTTTTCTCTGGTGTTCTGGAAAGCAGTAAGCTCTGACTGTTTAGAGGATAACAGATGCTTACCCTTCAATTTACTGTAATCTCAGCATCCTAAGAAGAGTGCTAGGTGGGACCAGAAGACAATACTCTTCTTGGTCAGGATTTCTTTGTCATTCTGACCACTGTCAAGGAAAATAAACAGTGGTAAATAAACAGCACAAAGACAGCCACCTGGACTACCAGTGTCAAGGTCAGGATTACAAAAGTCCATCACTTCTCATTCTCCTTGGGGCTACATCCTAGACAGCATGAATCATACTCCTACAAACTGGAGTGACACACACTTTTGGGAGGAATGATTTATACAGTAAGCAGCTTACACTGGCAATTTTGCAAAAGCAGAAATTGTTATTTTATTTTTTATTGTAACTTGTCAGCATTACTAGTTAAATTGGTTTTGCCCTTCACAAGAAACCAATAGTTAAATAGGACTAGCTTGATCTTAATTAAGAAAACTCTTTAACTACCAAGTTTACCAGCTACTAGTTGTGTTACACTGAACTGGTTATTCACCTCTTTAAACATCATTTTCTGCATCTATAAAAAATTATTACTTCTTACCAGTAATTGTGATAATTAAAGAAGAAACTAACAAATACATTGACTAAAAGTGGAGAATTGTCAAACAATGTTAACATTCCTTGTTTTTATTGCTTCTGCTAAAACATTTCAAAGATTCCATTAACCATTTTTTTTCTAAATTTCTGTCCTTTTCATTATGTGTTCCTCACATTTAACTTTTCTGGTTATTTGTATTGCCCTCGAAGATGCAGTGCTATCTCAACTATTGCATCAGGCAGTTAGGAGGCAGGGCAATTCCAAGAGGCACATTATTAAACCAGGTCGTGTGTGAGAGCACCGAACAAATCACAACATAAAACTTTATATGCAGCATTAGGAAAATAGTGTTTTATATCAGGATCTTTCGGGGGAAAAAACAACTTCATCATTTCCCCCTTGGAGATATCTGACCTCCTTAACAGGGTTAGTGTGATGAATATCTAATAAAAAAAATTGTAAAAACACTTTGCAAAAATAGAGTGTTATATACTTGCTAAAGATAATAATTAAATTTGAATCCATTATTGCACATAGCAATTGCCACCAACAAGATGGCAAATAGCTTAATTGTTCTGGCATTCCTTTCTTAAGGGCATTTTATATTTTATCTTGGGACATTTTCCTTACCTGTTTCTACCATGCTGTCTCTCACCACACTGATACCACAAAGTCCCTGGAGGAGTAGGAACTGCTGATGATCCTTCTCCAGACAGCAGTTTCTTAGGTGCCCCAGCTTGGACCTGGAACCGCAATAGACCCAGCTGCCTAAGCTCTCTGGGTTGAGCTGTAAAGTGGCCAAAATAGCTTTTCTTGATGGCTTAGTCATTTGCTGTATTTTCAGTTAGATGATGGTTTTCAGCAAAGAATCTCTTGTGACTCTACCCACGTACTGATATAATTTGTCACTTTTCCTTCTACATATCCGTGGAGGTCCTTTTTTTTTGTTTTTATGGAGCTTTTCACAGTGGGTTTAGGAAGAGGAAAAATTAGATTTAAAACTGCTTAGCAATACCATCCACCACTGATGGTAGCATCTGGTATTTATTGAGTGGCCCCAGTTTCTGTGATAAGTGATTTATAAACATTATTTAATTTTTACAGAAATCTGTCTGGCAGGTACAATGACAGGTTCAGTTAAATATGTACCCAGAATCGCAAAAGAATAAATACCTTTCTAATTAGTCTGAGACCTGTATTATCATTGTAAAAATGGTCTTTCTACAAATAAAGTCTTTGTGTCTTTTGTGAACATACAAACCTTAAAGGTTAAATATTTAGATTAATCAGAGAACTTATATGGATATATGCACAACACATGGACACAGACAATAGTCTGGTGAAGACCTGGGGAGGGGGGGGAGGAGGGAAAGGGGGGTATCAATTGGGGGAAAAGGGGGCCATCTGTAATACTATTCTTAAAAATTATTTTTATATATATTTTTCTATTTCTTTATTGATTAAGGTATTACATACCAGGTATGTGTTTCTTCCGTAATACTTTCAATAATAAAGATAAATTATAAAGAAGGGAGTGGTGAGAAATATTCAAAGTGATGAATAGTAAGAACCTACAACCAAGATTACTGTATCCAGCAAAGATATCATTCAGAATTGAAGGGCAGATAAAGAGCTTCACAGATAAGAAAAAGTTAAAGGAGTTCATTACCACCAAACCAGTATTATATGAAATGCTGAAAGGTATTACTTAAGAAGAGGAAGAAGATCAACTGAATTAAAATCTGAGGAATAGAATAAACTGGTGAATATAATAGAATCAGGGGCAAAGAAAGGGTGTGGATTGATAATTATAAGGGTGAAAGGGGTGTGGGGATGCAGAAAGAGACTGGATTAAAATAGTATAACCTATAGATGAGGACAATAGTGGGGGGAGGGGGTAAGGGCAGAAGGTGGGGTGGGAATCGGGTGGAAGGGAGCTATGGGGGAGAAAAAGGAGAAATAATTGTAATAATTTGAGCAATAAAGATTTATTTAAAAAAGAAATAAAGAAAGAGATGGGAGATGGGGGGTAGAAGGGGAGATACTTACTTTGAGTTGCCATTCTCTTTTAATTACCCATTCAACCATGTTTCAGCTAGATGCACCAACAAAGAACTTGCCACAGACCAAGAGGGCTATCTGTTCTTTTCAATATAGTGGAAACTTATAAACTGGTGTCCACTTTCAATGATTCCCTGAAAATTCTCGGATAGGTTACATCTTCTCCTAGTGTTCATAGACACAGTTTTTTGTTTTGTTTTTTTGTTTTTGTTTTTTAATATCTGTGAATTTCAGAATTACCGTATTTGCTGGCGTATAAGACGATTTTTTGGCCCTGAAAAATATGCCTCCAAGTGGGGGGTAGTCTTATACGGCGAGTATATAACAAACTCTGTATTTTGAGTGGAAATGTTAGGGGGTCGTCTTATACGCCCAGTCTCTTATACACCGGCAAATACGGTATTTTTCAGGGCCAAAAAATCGTCTTATACACCGGCAAATACGGTAACTAAATCATGGACCCCAGAGAATGTTACAGTGAAAAGTCTAAGTTTTTAAAATTATTATCTATCCTCATGTGATATTACTAAGAGGCTGGGCAAGTTTGTGATTAAGCACAAAGTTCACTCTATCAGATAAGCCAGTATTCACATATCTTGTGTCCTTGGGAAAGTTGATTATCTTTAGGTTCATCCTCTGTAAAATAATAGTAAAAATAACAATAATAATTAACACTTAACAAACGCTCCCATGCCAGGCACTGCTCTAAGAGATTTATATCTACTAAATCATTTCTTTGTCACAACAGTTCCAAGATGCAGGCACTATTATTCTCTCCACTTTAACAGAAAGGAAGGCATGGCACCTAATTAATGGTTAGTTAACTTGCCCAGTGTCCATACTGGAAGAATGGGGAAGCTGGCATTCAAGCCCCCTATTCTGATTCAAGACCTCAGAATCTTAATTGTTCTATGGAAGCACACAGTTGAGTACCTGACATGCAGCAGGCCCTAAGTGACAAGTCCTCTGCTGGCTCTGGATAATAACAGCAATACCATGAATGACTGGTCATTGAAGAACAAGGTAGGGTTGTTTCAGGCACTGCAAAATTTCAGGTGCAGTCATAGTCCTAAAAAGCATGGATAGGAAATATCTTTGCTCCCAAGAAGAGTTGTTCTGAGTGTAGCTTTAATGTATGTTAGATGTGTCCTATGTTCTCGTGCTAAAATATGTCATCCTCCATCTTGCAGAAATTTGTCTGTGGAGGGTGACTTATAAATCATTCAGCAACAGATGATGTTATAACTAAAGCAGTGGGAGTTTGGAAATACCTACATCAGATTAGGCTTGTGTTTATTTCAGTAAAGGCTCTGATCTAGCTCGGATTTTTGGCAGACTCAAAATAAGCCCAACATGAACTATTGTAAATCAAAGCTTTCTTTTGAAAGTCAAACTTGGAGTGTTTCCAGTCCCCATTAAATAGCATTTGATGTGTTTTGGCTTTCAATTTATTAAGCAAAAAATGTCCCTTTTTCTTCTCATATTTATGGTCATGAACTCTTCTTGGACCTATGCTTTTAAGAAATTGCTCCAGGAAATTCTAAGATCCTTGCGGCTTTTATAAATTTTGTGCTAAGAAATACAGACAGACCAAGAGACAACTGCAACTCATGGACAAAGTCAAACATAAATATAGACATTAAATGTACAAATACCATTGTCTTCTCTTCATCAAATTGTTTCAAACATTTGAAAATTCTGAGTCCCAGTATTGCTTTGCATCTCCTCTGTCAATTGCTTTAGGAATTTTCAGATTAGACTTATAAAGTAATAAACAGCTCATTCCTGATTTAACCAACAGGGAGGAAAAATCAGACAGCAGTTACACCAAGGGTAGTTACTCAAGGGAAAGCTCTTTAAAAAGTCTCTCAAGAGATTTTGTTAACAAAATAATTTATGATTATCTCATACTGTGCATGAATAACCCTCATAAATATGGCACAGTACAAGCCAATTAATTATGCATTCTAAATGACTTGATGATTTATAAAACTGGAATTCTGTTTAGTTTGACTTTTAAAAATGAATACAGATTGTTGAGAAAGAAAAACTTTGTAATTGAAAATAAAAAAAATTATAGAGATCATGAAAGAACATTCATCATCTGGATTATTGGGTTTATTGGTTTACAAAGATTTTTAGCTCAGCTTTTATTCTTGTGGAGTGTTTGAGGCTCAAATTACTTTTGCCTAATTTTTTTGAGCCTATGTGCCTCCTAAATAATTTATTTTATAAAATTTAAAATATTAAATAAGAAAGGCTAAATTGTTGTAACCAAATTGCTACTAAAAAAGAACACTAGATAAAATTTATACACAAAATTGTTTTAAGTCAAACTGTATATATGAAAGGTGACTAGAGAGATATGAGGATTATGGAAAGTTGTGATATATTTTCCTTAATTAAAGATTATGAACATATTTTCTATTGAGCTTGTAAGTAATTTGCTATCACTTCTATCTAAAGACAAAAATGCAGCTGGCTTAATTAATTTCCATGACATAGTTATCTTTCTGGACAGTCCTTCTGCTGTTCGGTCTAAGTAGCATATTAGCTCTATTATATAGGATATCAATGTCTGAAAATTGACATTGGTATAATTCATGGGGCTTATTCAGATTTTTTTTTAGTCAGTTATTCATGCTTTCATGAGAGAGAGAGAGTAGATTTACGCAGTTTTTCCACAAGTGTAATTTGTATGACTATTACTACAATCAAGATACAGAAATGTATCATTACCACAAAATTTTCTCTACTAAATTAGATTATCTTGATTGATAATGTTGTTCAGTTCTGTATCACTGCTTATTTTCTCTCTAGTAGGTCTCTCAGTTGCTAAGAGTGGGGTATTCATATTCTTAACTACAATTGTAGATGTGCCTACTGCTTGTAGCTTGTGAGGTTTAGCTCTGTGCATTTTGAAACTCTGTTGTTGGTGTATACACATTCAGGATGGCTGTATCTTCTTTATGGCTTGGTATTTTCATCATGGGATTTGTTTCTAGTCATTTTATTTTCTCTGTAGTCTACTTTGTACAATATTAACATAGTCACTCTTGTGTCTCTTAACTTAATATTTGAATAATATATTTTTATCCTTTTAAATTCAACCTACAGATGTTTATATTTAAAGTGACTTTTTTAATACAGCATATAGTTTAATTACCGTATTTGCCGGCGTATAAGATGATTTTTTGGCCCTGAAAAATACGTATTTGCCGGCGTATAAGACGACTGGGCTTATACGACGACCCACTAAAATTTCCACTAAAAATACAGAGTTTGTTATATACTCGCTGTATAAGACTACCCCCCACTTGGAGGCATATTTTTCAGGGCCAAAAAGTCGTCTTATATGCTGGCAAATACGGTATGAGGTTTGTTTTTAAAGAAACTCTGCCAACCTCTTATTTTAATTTTTGTATTTAGAGTATTTACATTTAAAGTAATATTGATCTATTAGAGCTTAAGTATTTAATTTTACATTTTGTTTTCTCCGTTCCCGTTATTTCTCATTTTTAAGTTTCTCTTTTCTTGACTACCTGTGAGTTACTTGAACATTTTTAAGAGTTCCATGCAGATTTATTTATAATGTTTTTGAGTATGCTCTTTTCTACAGTTTTCTTAGCAGTTGCTCTAGTTATTACAGCATACATAAGTAACTTATCACAGCCTACTGCTATTAACATTTTAAAACATCAAGTGAAATATTGAAAAGTTATGTCCATTTAGATCTGTTTACTTTCCCCATCTCAAAAAATATGATTTTCTAATATATGTCTTCTTCAGATTTTGAGCACCACATCAAATTATGTTATAATTTTGCTTTAACCATCAAATATGATTAAATAACGTATGGGATAAAGGTTTGTCTACTACGTTTGCCACTGTTTTCATCCATTTTTTCTTTCCTTTCTGAAATTGCAAGCATGTTTTGTTATAATTGTCTTTCTGTTTCTGAAAGTTTTGTTTAGCCATTCTTTAAGTACAGCCTGATAAAGATAAATTCTCTTCATTTTACTTTATCTGATAATGTCCTTATTTCTTCTTTATGCTTAAAGGATATTTTCATCAGGTAGAGAATTCATGATTGGCCCTTCTTTTCTTTCAATCACTTGAAAAAATGCTGTTTTCCTTTCCTCTGTTTTCTGTAGTTTCAGATAAGAAATTCACTATCATGCACATTGGGATTTCTCTATAGGTACTGCATCATTTCTCTCTGGTTCTTTTTGACTTTGTCTTTAATTTTCAGAAAGTGTCTAGAAGTGGGTTTCTTTGGTTTATTATATTTGGATTTGTTCATCTTCTAAATCTGTAAGTTTGTTGTTGTTACCACACTTGAAATGTGTTTAGATGTTATTTCTTCAAACTTTTTTCACTCCTACATTCTTTCTCTTCTTCTTCTATGACTCTGTAAATATGAATGCTGAATCTTTTGTTTATTTATCTCATAACCCTCTGAATTGGTGTTTATTTGTTTGCAGTCTATTTTCTCTATTATTCAGAATGAATAAACTCTGTTGCCCTGTCCTAAGTTTACTGATTCAATCCTGTCATTTTCACTCTACTATAGGGTCCTTTCAATGAAGTTTTGTTTTATTTTGGCAATTGTATTTTTCACTTCTATAGTTTTCTTTTGGTTCTTTAAAAAAAATAAATTCTGTCTTTGCTGAGATTTTAAAATTTTTCAACTGTTTTTAAGAGAATTTGCTGTTTATTGAAGCATTTTTATAATGGCTGCTTTACAGTCCTCATCAGATATTTCCAACCTCTTAATTTTGGTGATTGTCAGTTGATTGTTGTTTTTTTATTCAAGTTGTATATTTTCTGGATCTGAATATGAGAAGTTATTTTTCATTGTATTCTTGCAATGCTATTTTGTTTTTCTATTGCCTCTGAGACTTACACTTAATTTCTTTAGGCATCACTTGAACTGCCTGGATGGAAAGTTTAGTAAAGACTGGGTCTGAGTACTTTCTGCCACTGAGTGGAGGACTGAGCTACCAAGTGCTCTGAAGGTATCTCTCAGGTGTTTCTGGTATTGAGCCTTAGTTGGAGAATCCGCTCAAGGACTCTGCTTGATTGCTCCTTTTCTAGTCTGGGCTAGAAAAAGCAGGCTTCTCTTGCATTTCCTTTTCTTTTTTTTTAATGCCTATGCTTGTTGATAGTTCTGGGTTACAGACATCTTTGACAGATACTTAAAGATAAAAAGAAAGCATAGGGGCCTTACTAATTCCTTAAATCTTGAGGTATTTATTCCACTGTTTTTCCCTTTCCACATTTTTTTTTTATGATTTCGGTTAAATTTTTTCCAAGATATGTATTTGTATTGAAAAAGAAGTAGTAGAAAATATTTGTGCCATTTTGCCCTGGAACCCTTCTTAATTTCTTTGTGCCTCTATTTTCTCATGTGTAAAATGGATATAATATAACCTCCTACTCAAGATTGTTGCAAAACTTAAAATAACATGTGTAAGACATTTACCAAATAGCTAACAGGTTGAGACCCAACACATGTTAATTTTCTTTTCCATTTTCTTCTCTTCTTTAAATCATAATATAATGATGGGTAGAAATTCCTGTAATATTTTCAAAGTTCTTGGAATAAAGACATAGGAACAAAACTATACCTTTTCTCCTTGTTGAAGGGGAAATCTTATAGTCCACAATTACTTTTCACTGATTTTTTCCCCTGAAGTTCTAATTCATAGAGTAAGAATTTGGATCCTCAGTTTAAGAAGGGAAACCTTTTTCACCATTTACTCAGTCACAAAAATGGCCACTTGTAAGGTATGAAAGAGATATATACATTTGAAAAGAATTTGAAGTGTTTCTCTTTCCTTCCATGCTTATAAATGAGAAGACTGACCTCATTATCTCATTATCTCATTATCACTAGGAAGTTGCTCTGAACTAAGTCTGAGACATGTGTTATCTCACATTTAACAAATGTGTATTCCTTCATTCTCAATTAATTACACAAGAATAGACAAATTAACAGTGGAATAAATTCAGCAGTACAGTAGCAGAACCATTTAAACTTGGTCACTTAATTTATGACAAATATTACATTGCAGTGCAATCAGGAAAAATGATTGTTTTCCAGTAAATGGTTCTGGGTCAAATGAATATCTACGTAGAACAAAAAACCAGAGGTTAAAAATAAAACTATGTATAAAGAAACTTATATCTAGGATGGATAGATGGAGAAATAGAAGACAGCAGGTGCTTCAAAAACAACTGAGTTCATAATAGCATATAGCAAATGCCAAGTAATTTGAGATAGTGATTTAGGTAATATCTCAACTCCAGGGCAAAGGTAATCACATAGAGGAAAGTGGGGATCAAAGCAAGCTTTGAATAAGGAATGGAGCTCACGTTAATGTAAAGTCTATGTTGTGGGGCATGGGAGTGAGGTGGTGGAGAAGAACAAAATGGGGAAGAGACAGAAAACCACTAGGCCACAAGGCACCTCATTGTTAGTCAAATGAATTCAAACTTCTGCCAAGATGGACTCTGCCTCCAAAAGGACCCACAGTTTGGCATAATATGGATATGAAAATATGCTGAAAGATAGAATACAGAGAGGAAGAAAACTGGCCATTGGACTTAATAATTCAAGCTATTGGTTATTTTCAAGTCATAGGTTTGTGGGCAGAGAAGTCCAATTGGAGGAGATAAGAAAAGGATGTGTGGAGGTAGAGAAAAAGATAGATGTTTGGATTAATTTTGTCATAAAAAGAAAACACAAAGAAATGGGCAATAGCTACCAGCAGATAGAATTAACATCAAGTATGAGAAACAAAAAGGAAATTAAAAACAATGAGTAATAAGCCATGCTTTTTATACTGATGGAAATTATTTAGTAGAGATGAGGTACTGATGAAGCAAGGGAAAAGAAATTATATGAGCCACGCCCCTAGGAAGATCAAGGTGAGGAAGAACCCAAAAGAAGGAGAGAATTATGAGGAAGAAAGGAATATCATAGTTCGAACACTCTTTTGGTAAAGGCCACTTTTTTAAAAAAAAGAAGTGATTTTTTTTTAAACATATTTCAACTACTTTTTGTCCCCATTTGGACATACTAGCAACTCATATATTTGCAGGGATCTAGATCTCCTGGGTACTCTGGTCATTTCCTAGTGGAAAGATGTTTAAAGCTATTATAGGAATTTTTTTTCAGGGTCTTCATTGAAGGAAACTATTCTATATAATAAAAGGCTAATATACAAGTTGTCCCTTTGGGAGTTCAACCATTTGCTATGATGTGCCAGTGCATGGGAGTGGCATGGGATGAAGGAAGGTCCCGGCCAGCAGCTGGCAGCAGCCAGACCAAGGACCCTACCCATGCATGAATTTTGGCCTCAAGTAAATAGATAAAATTATTTTTTAGTTTATTTTTGTGATGTTTTTCCACTAATAGCATATACAATAACACTATACTACCAAGAGCAAATGAAGGCAAATCAGTCAGCCTAGATTCCCAGATTAACCCTTAGTAAATATTAAAATACTTATTCTTAACTTTGAGAAAATCAAGTTTTGAAGTGTTTAAATAACATACGTTAATGTTTGCAAATAAAATTTAGTTCTAAACCCAGTTAAGTTATAGCCCAATATTTTAAAATTAGACTAAGTTACTTTAGAAACTTATTTTGCTTTTCCATATCTGCATTTACCAAAATCTGTACATCTTTAGTGCTCACAGTTTGGAATTATGATTGCATTAAATAATTTTATGCGAGAATGCTGAGAAAGCTTTTAGTACACTCTCTAGCACAAAGTATGTGTGCAAAAATGATAACCACCATACTTATTTCTATTATATGATTTTCCTTTCTGCAATATATTCAAACATTCCTCATTGACCATGACTAATCTAATAAACATATTTCTGCTTAGGGTTTAAAGTAAAGTTGAGAGCAAAATTAGAGGAATGATCTTGATGGTAGCATTTAGGATTCTTAAGGTATATTTTGAATGAGCATAATTTCATCCATTAGTTGTTTTGGTTTTGCATTTGCATCTCTTTCTACTTACTCTGAAAACTTTAATTCTCAAATTTTCTTAACATAGAACCAAGATCACTACATTAACCCAGTGACTGCCATTTTAGGATTACTATATATGGGTGGGTGTGTACTTGTATAATACTTGGATAGACAAATTACTGCCTTTCAAATAATCTTGAAATTATTTTCTAGATTTACTTCCAAGTTGAAATATAATTAGGTTTATTTCAATTTGTTTTTAATTATTGCATAACTTTTTCCTCTTTGATTAAATATATATTTAAAATATATGTGGGTAATTTGTATAGTTCCAAATTGAAAACTAAATCAAGATCCATTCAAAGAACTCTAGCTTCCACTTTATAAGCCTACAGTTTACTTCCATCATTTCATTTTGAAAATATAACCAAATATGTGTGTATATGTGATATTTGGGTGTCCCAAATATATACAGACTTTGAATAATTATAAAGGCAGTGCTTATTAAAATATACTTCATTTTCAAAGTTAAGCCAACAAAAATGATAGCATACCACACATTGTCTTGCACCTTGCTTCTTTGACTTAATAATATGTCTTGGAGAGTGTGCTGTAGCAATATGTAGTGCTCTTCATCAGATACTTTTGCTTCATTTTGTAGACTAAATATAGTTTACTTAACCAGTCTAGGACATGTCTTCACAATCTTTGAATGTCACAGTGAATGTGGACATCTAACTATGTAAATTGGAGATTTCTTCTTTCAGCCCCTGTCCTTGTTCTTAGGGCGTTAAGTGTGCTAAAAAATAAAAATAAATAATCAGCCCAGTCATGTTAATAGAAAGAACTAGTATGGATGAAGACATAATTCTAAAGCATTCCTATTTTAGAAAGCTGTCCGATTATGGCCTGGTCAGTGTGGCTAAATTGGTTGGAGTGTCATTCCAAATGCCCAAAGGTGGAAAGTTTGATTCCTGATCAGGGACATATCTAGGTTGTGGGTTTGATCCCCTGAGAGAGGCAACCTATCAGTGTTTCTTATCTCAAATTGCTGTTTCTTCCCCTCTTTCTCCCTCAATAAACATAACCTGGGGCGAGGATTAAAAAAAGAAAAGAAAATTATCAGATTATAGAATTTAGGAAGGTTGGTCTTGAAGGGTCCTCTGATCAAATTTTACAGTTTTGTGCGTTTGTGTTTGTTTGTTTGTTGTTGTGTGTTTTTTCACTGATCAATTCATAGAGACTCAGGGGGAATAAAGTTATTCCAAGAGATATTTCGTTACTAGTAAAATCAGTATTAAGATCCAGAATAACTAACTTCTAGTCCAGGGTTTCTCTACTATGCCTAGGTTTTATTTATTTACTTTTGTTTTGGTTTATCAAGTTTTTGGTGTGTGTGTTTTTTGCTACCACCTATATTATTGCTCTAGCAAAGTTCCCCAAATATTCAAATATGTAGAAGAGTTTATTTAACTTTTAAAAAAATATAGAAAATAAGAGCAATACTCTTCCAGCTTAGGCCTTCTACTCCTCATTTCCTGCTCCCCACCCCCTGCTCACCCAGATGTGCCCATCCTTTTACTCTGGCACTGCTTTACTCAACTGATTGCTGAATATTCTAGCAAAATAGAAGCTTCAGAAGGAATAATGGCTCTTTCTAGAGAGAACTTCATATCTTATGCATTTAAAAGTAGAAATGTTTTACTAAAAATAGTTCCTAGGAAGTTTAAATGTTACAGTTCTAATTTTTAG
This sequence comes from Vespertilio murinus, assembly GCA_963924515.1. NCBI lineage: Eukaryota > Metazoa > Chordata > Mammalia > Chiroptera > Vespertilionidae > Vespertilio > Vespertilio murinus. Next base: position 126,833,900 of record OZ004705.1, on the reverse strand, counting down.
TTCCTAATGTGATCATTCATTTGTGCATATATGTAAAGTCACATGTTCCCATGCAAAGGTCTTGGGTTTTAAGGACTGCACATTTTCTAATCTTATTCAGCATCTCTTCCCACTCTCCTTTCCAGACATGTTCTTTAAAAAACACATGCTAGAAAATTCTTCCATTGTTTCTTCTTCAGCAGGATAATGATTACATCATATAGGGAAGGATACACTTGTCTGGAATCATAAAGAGAAACTTTGCATACTTTAGAGATTACCTAGGATGGGTCTTGGACTATGCCTGAGGGTAGAATAGAAATGACACACTCATAGTTCATAGTTTTATTTTTTTCCTATGTTGAGTAGGTATAAGTAAGGATTGTTTGTCATTGGGGACTCCAGTGAATATTTACATTTTGGTCTGGGCACAAGGGGCTGTGTTAGGTATACTATGATCTCCTAAGGAAAATTGTATCCAACAAGTGAAGTTTTATTTCGTTCTTCACAACTTAAGATCATGGAATGTGATTTATTCCTTCTGGATTAATACACACCTCTCATATGATGAGGCTGCAGTAAGGAACTCATGAGATTACCTATAATACGTTCTCGGTAAATCTGATTCAAGCATTTTATGAGCACTTACTCTGTAAGTACTATAGAGACATAAATTCTGTTTCTAAGGAACTGCTGGGGTTTTCTTTTTCCCAAGAACCACCAGCATATATAAAACCAGTGGTAACCATAACACCTTTCTAGGCACAGAACCTGCTCTTTTAATTAATGGTTTTATATGCATGATAAAGTTTACTACTCCTATCATTTGTTGATGTTGATGATCTACATTAGAGAGATAAAATGTAAATAGAGGGAAAGAGTGGTTGGTCAACACAGAAAAAGAATCTGTAAGACTTTGAAATTAATTGAATATGGAGACAAGAGAGGGGAAGTAGCAAAGATGATTTCATCATTGTAAGCTGCAGGGACAACCAAGAATGGTGACAATCCCTGTGGTAAAAAGCCATAGACAGTTGTGATATAGGCCCAATATTGAAGTAAAAAATGAAATTACGCCAAAACCAGTTTGGCTCAGTGGTAGAGCATCGGTCTGCATACTGAAAGGTCCTGGGTTCGATTCCAGTCAAGGGCATGTACATTGGTTGTGGGCACATCCCTGGTAAGGGGTGTGCAGGAGGTAGCTGGTCGGTATTTCTCTCTCATCAATGTTTTTAGCTCTCTATCTCTCTCCCTTCCTCTCTGTAAAATATCAATAAAATATATTTGAAAAAATTGAAAAAAAATGAAATTACAAGTGTTATTATAGAAAAGCTAAATCTTAGATTACCAGGATGAAGGCATATAAACTTTGACCCTGTGTTTCTCTAACTTGGTGAAATTGTTCAGGATGCTCAGGATTTAATCATGCTTCCATAACAAAAGAGGGAGAGGCAGTGGAGTCTGTGCCAGCTTACTCGTATTGTTGATTTTTGCTTTAGTCCTTGATTTTATCCATGCCCTTGAGTTTTTAAAAATATATTTTTAATTGATTTTTTACAGAGAGGAAGGTAGAGGGATAGAGAGTTAGAAACATCGATGAGAGAGAGAGACATCAATCAGCCGCCTCCTGCACACTCCCCACCAGGGATGTGCCCTCAACCAAGGTACATGCCCCTTGACTGGAATGGAACTTGGGACCTTTCAGTCCGCAGGCCGATTCTCTATTCACTGGGCCAAACCGGTTTTGGCTATGCCCTTGAGTTTTTTATGGCTGATTTGGTGGCAAACTTAAGTGAAGGACATTTTATACTGAGTCTGAGTCAATATCCCCGGCTGCCTTTGACTCAGGAGGTGCTTTTTGTGTACTGGCAAGCTCAAGACCTTTGAAATAACTAACAAATTAGAATTGGAGCTTATTGAGAAGAGATGATATATTTGTTAGTTTATGGACATGGTGAGTTTAAGGGCCAAACAATGCATCAGGAAAAAAAATCCAAGAAGATATGTCCAAACAGCTACTATTGACACTTCTCTGGAACTTGGGAAAGCTATTTGGGCTAGAAATAAATTACTAATTTAAGATTTATTTCTGTATTTACATAACACTATAAAAAAGTTATAGCCGGGACCGGTGTGGCTCAGTGGATAGAGCGTCGGCCTGCGGACTGAAAGATCCTGGGTTCGATTCTGGTCAAGGGCATGTACCTTGGTTGCAGGCACATCCCCAGTGGGAGGTGTGCAAGAGGCAGCTGATGGATGATTCTCTCTCATCGATGTTTCTAACTCTCTATCCCTCTCTCATCCTCTCTGTAAAAAAATCAATAAAAAAGTTATATTTATGGGGAAATTGAGAAGAGAGACAAGTTTCAAAGCTAAAATCTTGAGAACATATTTTTTCAAAAAGTAGGACAGGAGGAGTGGAAAGATGTTCATTCCTATTGGGGTTTAGCAGTTCAGGTTCATGGGCATAACTGAATAGAATAAAAAGGGAGAGATGCTGCCAGTAAAGAGAGTACTGCTTACACTAGCCTATGGACCTGCCCGTAGCTGCTATGTCATCTCTATCACACCATGGCCTACCCTCAGTTCTTCTCTACAGTGAAATTGTTCTATAAGGTCCATGCTTCTCTGGCTGAGACTTTACTATGATTTCCTCTTAATGTCATTAATATCTCTTCCAAATCCTGATGACTATTTCCAAGGCTCAGTTGAAAACAGTATTAAAAAGCTAAAAATAAAATTTCCATTTGTAGATTCAACTTAAGTAGATACAACAACTTAAAACATCATTATATGTTTTGATGATTTTATAGCTCTGGGCAATATGATTATCACTTACAATGTATAAGATTTAATAAGGCAATTATAAATGTAACATGTTGCAAAAAACTATAACAACAGCAAATGAATGAAGCTTTTTTAATCTTAGCCTCAGAAAGGAGTTAATGTGCCATTTCCCTAATGTATAATCAAAATACTAAATAAAATTTAACTTAACAATTGTAACATATCTAAGGTGTTTTATGTCAATTTCATAAAATTGAAGCAGGCCTGTCTTTTTAATTGAAAGGCATTAGAGATTAAATGAATTTTAATATGTGTATACACAGCTATAAAAATATAGCCAGCTAGGACTTTAAGTAGTGCTGAAGCTTGGTTGACATCACTTCCTTCTCTTCTAGGACTATGCACAATATTACAGATAAAACTACTAATCCTCTCTAATAAAATGGTATTATGCAAATTAACCATAACTCCATCACAAAGCTGGCAGCACCCATAGCCATAAGATGGTGTTGCCCACAGTCCTGTCAGCCCAATTGGAGTGCCCCAGTCCTAGAGGGGCGGCTGCTGAGAGCAGGTAGCATGAGTGGCCTGGTAGAATGGTGGCAATGAGGCAAGTGTCCCGCCCTGGCTGAGGAGGGCCTCTGAGCAACATGCACGTGAGTGGAGCAGTCGGGATGGAGAGCCTCTGGGCTGCAGAGAGCTTCTGGGCAGCAGGTGTGGAGTGACCAGGCTCCACAGAGAGCAGAGAACCATGGGGAGTGGGCCTAAGCCATCAAGGCTTCCAAACTGGAGAGGGCTCCCCTGAGGGCTCCCAGATTGGAGAGGGTGCAGGTCGGGCTGAGGGATCCACCTCCCACTGGCATGCACAGATTCTGTGCACTAGGCCTCTAGTAAATGTAAATAAAAAGAGAGAGAGGTAGAACCAGATGAAAAATCATACACATTTTTAAAATGTTTTTATTTATTTTAGCAAGAAAGGGAGAGATAGAGAGAGAGAGAAACATCAATGATGAAAGAGAATAATTGATTGGCTGCCTCCTGCACACCCACTATGGGGGATCGAGCTCAAAACCCACATGTGCCCTGACCAGGAATTGAACCTCAATCTCTTGGTTCATGGGTCAATACTCAACCACTGAGCAACACCAGCTGTTCATAATACCCAATTTTTAAAGAAATAAAAGAAGAGGCATTTTGTATATGTGTTTCTGGAAAAGGACAAGATCATTTACTATCTCACCTTTAATAACTAAAAATAGCATATCATAAGTTATAGAGAGGATAATCAACTTTTAAAAAATGTAATGAATACCTAAAGCCATTAAGTTGAACTCACTGATCCTCACTCTGTTACTACTGTTTCTCAGTTTAATTGCATTGTCTCTTGGGGTTGGGGAAAGGAAATAGCATAGTCTCACTTATAGTCATAGAACCAGGGGCTCTTTCAAAAAGTGACAGAGGGAGAGAAGACTAAAGGCATCTAAGGTTCTTTTCCACTCTCAATGTTCTATGACCCTGCATACATTTGCTTATTGCTACATGAAGATATATCCTAATGGGTTCAAGAAGTTTGGTAGGAAATATGTTACTTTCATTTCCCACAATCAGCCTTAGTTTCTTAGAATAAAAAAACAACAACAAAACAATAGCAATAGCTAGAAATGACAAAAGCACAGAGCAAGCTATGTGCATTGAAAAACATATGATTCCATTTGCACAGTCCCAACTAAAAATTTGCTAGTTTTTCATGATATTAGAAATTTAAAGACATGAAACCAATGAGTGATAGTTTCTGAGGAGCTCCACATCTCCATATCCAAGTAATGTGTGTGATCCCAGGCCTTTTACTGTGCTGTGCTTGTGGATTTAGAAATAGGAGAGAAACCTCTTAAAAGAACCTACATCTCAGTTTTCTTGTGGGTAGGAGGACGCAGTGTTGTAGCAAGAACAGTCAGCATGCATCTGAGGAAACAGGTGACCACTATGATTTTACTCAGATTCTCCAAAGGTGCAGTAATGCTTCCTTTTCTAGAAAGAGTAAAGTCAACAACTTTGCAACCCACAGAAAATTTCTTTATATTTATGTAATATAAATGAAAATTGGGTATTTCCTTAGGCAAAATACGTTGGTCATTTCAATATAACTAACTATTTGACCTTCTTAGTAAGAAACACAGCTACTTGCTCTTTTCAATTTTCTAGTTAAGAATGAACATCACTAAAGGTGCTCAAAGTCACTAACTATCAGGAAAATGCAAATCATTTTCATTTAATAACTTTTGATTCACAAAAAAACTTAATTACTCATAATATAAACAGTTGATTAACACATATTTTGCCTATGTATTGTATAGTATATTTTTACAGTAAAGTAAATGTTATTAAGAAAAGCATAAAGAAGAGAAAGTTTATTCATAATACTGTATGCATTTATTGATAAGTGAAGCCACACAGTCCACAGCCATGTTTTTTAAAGGGTCAACTGTATTTTAATTTGCACTATTATCTGAGATATAGATTCTCTCAGAGTTTCTTTCCTCCCCACCCCCCCACCCCCGTTATTTCTCTCTTTCACATCTGTCATGGAAGATTTACCAAGGTAAAATTTTTGTAATTTACTTCATTTACTCCTTGCATAGCAACTATGATCAGTAACAGGGACATGGTAAAACAAACAAAGAAACAAATAAATAGCAAACCACCACCACAACAAGGAAACATAATATAAAGCAGTTTGACCTTAGGACTGCTTTACCAATGGCCACTCCTATACAGGTTTAAGCTCTTCACTATAATGATAATATTGCTTTATTAACTTATGTATTCATTAACTTATCCAAAGTCATAAAGTTAGGTATTAGGAGCAAGATGCAGCTACAGATATTTTAAATCTCCTGTGAACGTCCATGTGGACTAATTTGTTCTCTTTCTTTCAAAATAATTTAAAATACGTTCACAGTAGAATTGAACTGATAATTTTCAGAGGGCCCAATTATTCCTAGACTCCACACTCTCTCTGAGTGTCAGGGGCCGAGAAGGATCTTAACTCTTTCAGTTAACTGAAGTACATTTTAATGAGTTACTATTATTATAAGTTTTTCACTCCAAGCCTAAGGCAGAAATGTTCCATGGCAGTCCATGGGACCTTAGTGGCCAACAGATAGCCATGTCTCCATGAACAGTCAACTCTTAACCAAGGAATTACAGGTGCTTAGGGATTCTAATAAATTTATTCCACACATGTACACATACAAGGAAAGAAAAAGAAAAAAAAATGAAATGCATTAAAGCCTATACCTAAATGTAACCATGTTCTTTCCTTTTTAATCTTTTGTTCTTATCACATGGGCTTCTCATTCTTTCACCCTATCTCAGAATATCTCTGCCCATTGTGCCAGACACTCTTATCTAATTGTACCCCAGTTCCACATCTGAAATGACCCTGGGAATGTGTGGAAGAAATGCACAATTACTCCATGATAGAACAGGTTAAAATAAATTTTCTCAGAATTAAAACCCAAAATTGACAACTTTAAAGAGTCTCCATTACTTCCAATTGTGAATTAATGTAGTGCTTGTTAAAAAACTTACAAAATTCTATCTGTTCTTAAGCTTCAACATAGTAATGATTTTTTAAAAATGTAACATATAAATTATTGAAAAGTCAAGAAGTTATTCTACTCTACATTTATTCGTCTTTATATACATGATGCTTCTTTCTTTGACAAGCAATTAAGAATATAAGATAAAGTGATAAGAAAATAAATAACTAATACAGTGGGGCACTATGATTACTACCTTATAATTACAGAGTTTTCCCATACATATGGAGGCAAATTGGGATTGATTCTGATTTGTACTGGGCTAGGTTCATTGCTCCCTCTACTCACTAATTTCTTTTCAAACAAAATAACTATTACTGGAAATATTTGAATATACTATAGAGGGTAGCCTTACCTCCAAGGATAGAAACTATCCTTGTTGAATTCTCCCTCAAAACCAAATATGTCCACATTTCAAAGGATGAGGGAGGAACATAAATAAGGACTAGAAATAGAGGCTAAGGTGAGACAGTCTTTCCTTGCAACTTTGTCTTTAATATTAGACCATCAGAATTATAATTTGGGGGTTATAATAGACCCCCCAAAAATCCATCTCACATGTAGTATGACTCCCAGTACTGTCTAAATACTTTTCTATGTATCTTAGTGACCTGAAAGCATGCATACTAAAAGATATACAAATACCCACACATTTTTTATAAGCTCTTGGAAAATGAGATATGAATCTTTATAATTTTAATCACAAAACTAGTACAGTTCTGACATTTATCATAGTAAATTCTTGACAGAATGAATGAAAGAATGAATGGATAAAATGTCTGTAGTCACCATTGTCATATATGAGAGTCAGTATTATTTCCTGTGTGTATGTGTCTGCCTGTGTGTGTATGCATGCCCACATTAATTGTATTTTTGTGTGACTATCTAAAAGAACCAATTTGCCTACAAATTGGTTCATAAATAATTTAGTTACAGATTATTTTCCTCTCCTGAACTTGGGCATTTTTCATCTGTGACCATTAAATCTCCAGTACCTAGCCCATAATACCTATATTTGACAGATTACAAATTAATATTCTAATTATAGGGATAAAGTTAGAGCAGCTTCTTTCTTTGTAAGTGAGTAGAGCTTTCAAGGGGCACGAATCAAAGAATGGAGAAAGCTCAACCAAGTTTGTTTTATTTAGCCTTTCAATCTTTCTCACCTAGAAAAGACAGAGAGACAAGATCCTAAAGGTAAGGTAAGGGTTGAAAATCAGGAAAATGAGTGCCCCCAGCATTGATTAAAGATTATATGAATATTTTCCTAAAAGCTATACATTCTCAGTCCAGAGGAAGATGGCCTTTTTATCCATAGATCGTAGAGTTATTATAGCAACATCATGGCTTTGTTTAGTTGCTTTAAATTATTCTTTAGAGATGGTCATTTATGCCTACTGGTGATCAGAAAAGTAATGTCAATCAAATAATTATGTTGTGTAGCAAGATGTTTCCCTGTTTGTGTATCCAAGATAATTAAGAATACTTATGCAAAAAATATTCACCAAACCTCTGAAAATGTATGCCTAAAACTCAATCACACACTTTCCTTACCAACGTAACCTGGACATGTAAATTCAAATAATAATGTCATAATTAGGATGCATCAGTTGCCTTTATATATGATATACATAAAATTTAACTCTTTTTTTGGTAACCAATGAATAACTTGTAATAAAACTGTGTTTACTTGTTAATTTTTAACTCTGATAATTAGCCCAGGAAATTCTTACCTAAATAACAACATAGTGCTTAGGACACATTTGGTACGCAATAAATATTTGTTGAAATATATTCTGTGAACCTAGATCCTGGGTTGGGATATACAATATTGAACACATAAGCATTATTTCTGTCTTCATTGAGATTAGAATCTGCCAACAAGATATATTTAAAATATACCAGGTATAAATTGGGATGATGGTGAGCTAACCAAAAATAGTTATTCCTTAGGTGAGGCTTTTGGGTCCACTCCAGCTTGCCTTCCATGGCTCCCAGTGATCACTAAGCGATGGGTCCAGTATTGCCCAGTTCAGTGAATGATTGTTAGGGATGTTTCACAGAGAAGTCACTTTGTTTGAAAAACTTTACTTCTTGGCATTACTCATTCCTGAGGATTTTTCAGTTTCCTTTGAGATGTAATTTCTTATAGCCACCCAATAAAACTGGCATTCCTAGTTCTTCCTTTACTCTTTTTAATCAATGTTACCAATTTCCCTTAGCATCAGCTACCACCAATGCATAGATAATCCACACATATAACCAGGCCTCCTCTGACACTAGACTATATCACCAGTTATTTAGTGTCTTCATACTTGATGCTTTGCAACTTAAACTTTAAATGACACATCAGCTTTCTCCAAAACTGGCCTTCCAGTGTTCCGTTATCAGAGCAAATGGGGCCATCATTTTGCTAGCCAGAAATCTAGAGATTACCCTTGACATCTCAGTCTCTTACTCTCACTGTTCATAACACCTGCCAATTTACCTACCACATGTCTCTTAGAGTAGCCCACCCCTTTCCCACTTTTTGTCATCACCCAATTTTAACCTATCATTATCTCTCCCTGAATCTCTGCAAAAGTCCCTTAGATATATTTGTACTTTCACTCTTGCATTCTTTCAGTTTATTCTCCTTACTGAGCAAGTGACTTCTAATTAATGAGAACTGGGTCATACTACACACACGTATGCACACACCACACACCCACACACACACACACACCTTCAGTTTAAAAAATCTTTCAATGGTATAAGACTTCTCAGTGCTTTAGGGATAAAGGTCTCCTAGACTCTTTGAGCTCTGAACCTGATCTCTCCAGGAGCACTTTGAATTACCCACCAAGTTGACTTTTGTGTCTTTACATGATATTATTTATTTAAATTAAAAGCATCATCCCTCTTCTGCCAGAGGGACCCGGTATATGTACATCCTCACATTCACCCCCACATACACATATAGCCCCATCTAGTTAACCCCTGTTAACCCTTCAGATCTCAGATCCACCACCACTTTCTCAGGGAAGCCTCATCGGCTTCTCCAAACTGCCTCACGTTTGCCTGAAAAAGACTATCTGCTAGTACCACTTCCAGCTGGTAATGTGCTTTGTGTTTGTTTGTTTTTAATATATTTTATTGATTTTTTTACAGAGGAAGAGAGAGGGATAGAGAGTTAGAAACATCGATGAGAGAGAATCATCGACCAGCTGCCTCTTGCACACCCCTCACTGGGGATGTGCTCGCAACCTTGACCGGAATCTCACCTGGGACCTTTCAGTCCGCAGGCCGACGCTCTATCCACTGAGCCAAACCGGTTTTGGCCCAGCTGGTAACGTTTTGATAGCTTTCCCAATGCCTGTTTCCTCCCATAAGTTGAGAGTTCTTCAAGAGAACATAATGGCAATGCTTGCTTCCCATTTTTCACCGTCAGCCCAATACATGGGATTGTACGTAGAAGGTGCACAGTGCAGGACTCAGTAAATATTTGTTAAGTGAGTGGATGACTTCTAACTGTAAGCAGTTCTGTTATATGTGGTTATTGGGCAAGTCAATCAGAAGAAGCGGATTGCAGTGTTTTCTCAGCATGTATATTAACCTCCAGTCAGTTGTTTCTTCCTATTATGTCATGAGGTCTCACCCATAAAATGGGGGCATGGCAAGTTTTCCCACATTATAAATTATTTTCAAAATATCCTAAGCCCTTAATAGATCTGTTCTACATAAACATAATTGTTTTACTACTAATTAGACATCACCATTGTCATTACAGCCTGACCACTACTGCTGCTGCTGAGTGGAATAAATGAAATTTAATTTATTTTTGTTGTAAACATGGAAGGTAATTAAGAATAAATTATTTTTTCTAAACACTCTCCCCATCTTGCAAACATTCCTCAAACACACACACTTCCCCCATGCACATGAACACACACACACACACACACACACACACACACACACTGTTGTTATATCACCACTATCTATGTAGTTTCCATTTTTGTAGTCAACTCCTCTCCAGAAGATACATTATATATACTGGTAGAGAATACTCATTAAATATATTATTTCATTATAATTTCGTGCTGATTTTTTCTTGTAACAAATTTATAGTTCAGCAATTTTCAATTGATGTGCTGAAAGAATTTTTAAAACATGCAATACCTGACTTTTTAGTCAGGGACACTGACCTCTTTTCCCTTAGATTGTCAAATAAAAAAATGACAACAGCCAACACAACAATAGCCACCCACTGTTGAATGAATCAAAATAAGGCCTACTTTTTTTGTCAGATAGGCAAAAAATATTTTTTTGGTGTGCTGCAGAAGTTTAGTAATTATTTGTGTCGTTAGATGAAAAAGGTTGAAAATCGCTGATGTATTTAATTGAATGGCATAATTTCCAAAATGGCTTGCAAAGTGTATACAATACACATTATATACCGTAGGTAATTATACAAAGCTTTGTATAGATTTGCCAAAATGAAGGTTTCATGTAAATGAGTAATGTAAATTAACTTCCAAAATGGGCGTGTTGATACTGAATATGATTCTCCCTCATAGAATGGAAGTGTGCCCCAGTGGCACTGATTTAGTCCTTTCTTTTCGCCTCTGCACCCCCTTTAGGCCCCCAGTTAAGTAGCACAGTGGCTTTTCACCTCTCTGCCTGGTTCATCTGGCCCACTAGGGCCCCTTCTCCCAATTTGCCATGAGCACTAAATGAAGCGAATAATTTGGTGCATTGTTGGGGGGGTGGCAGTGGGGGTGGGGAGGGGAGGGGACAGCTGACAGTGAATGGTGTCAGCTGCAGAGGCAGCAGAAAAAGCCGACATCTTAATAAAACAGCCTCGGGCAAAATCCCATTAAAGCCTTCAGAAGCTTGTTTCCCTGCAGTTGAGCAGGTAGGCGCTGAGCAGTGCGAGGCAGCCCTGAGTGCTCTCAGGGAGCCCAGTTCAAAAAAATAAAAAAATAAAAAAAATGGAGTGCTTTTTTTAAAAATATAAATCATCCACGAGTCTAGCTCCTCAGAGTCATTTGCAAGGCAGAGAAAGAGAGAGCGAGCACGGGAGACAGAAGGAGGAAGGAGAGGAGGGAGCTCCGGAAGGAGAGGGATGCGAGGGGCCCATTTGCTCTGCCCCAGCAGGAGCATGGAGCAGGCTGCTCGCGCCCATTAGCAGTGGCTGCAGACCTCAGGCTGACCTTTGGGGAGGCGAGGGGGCAGGCAGAGCTCGGGCAGAATTACAATGAGGACGGGCATGCGAGAGGTGCATTGTCTGGCTGGCTTCTAGGCCAAAGGGGTGGTGTGGCACATCCCTGGCAAGTCAAGCTGTCCTGGGAGTAGGACAGCGGTCAGCATGTTGAGGAATAACATAAGGATCGCACTTTAAGAAACACGACATTGACTATACAGTGAAAGAAAAAACGTGTGTATGCACAAATATCCCTTTCTTGCTCACACATCTGGGGCATGCAAAACAGGTGTTAGAATAATCGTCCAGAAAGTATTTTGGGGGTTCATGTGGTACGTTCTCAATGAGCCACGCTTACAGCGTGTTTGTTGATGAGAGTGAATTTAACTTTTTTTTAAAGCTTCCAGAAAGAAACTGCATTGTCCCAATAACCCAGAGTTTAAAGGCCCTCTCTGCCAAGAAGCTCAATGTTACATCTAGCAAAGACTTCTCACATTGCAGTTACAGACGGTTCCGATTAAGAATGAACACTCAAAGTCAGCCTGAACAGGAAGGACATTGTAATGTCATAGGATTGGATACCCTTTAGTTGACAAAAATGAATGCTCCTTGTGAATAACGACCACGACAGCATAAGGTTCATAACATTTCTTATTCTTCAGGTTTCTGGTTACGTGCAGGTTTGTTTGGTGCAATCTATGTGGTGCTAAAAGTTGTGTGAACTTGAAGTTGTTATACACTGAGTCACATTTGAAGCATGTGGAGTCTTGACATTTAAATGGCGCATACTGTGAGATGAGTCCTTGGTATGGCCAAGCATCTGTGCTGTTTTTGATGCAAGTTTTGCTTGCCAGGTATTCTGGAGATTCTTTGCAAAGTTAAGCATTTGTCCTTCAGTTTCACTCATCCAGCTCTTCATGTTGGAGCACCATGCTCAACAAGTCTCAGTTTGCTAGGGGAAAAGTCGTAATAGTCACAGAGGTTTTAAGAAAGAAAGCTGAGCTTAAACTCAAGCATTTTCTAACTAGTCAATTCCATATTCCATCTTTGGGCAAGTCGCAAACAGGCATACATAAAGGAGCAGATACTTAGCTGAGTCCACCTGCATGAGATGGTTGGTTTCCAGGTGAAATCCCAGCTACTCGCCGCCCAGCCCTGCTGAGGCCCCACTTCCATCACCCTCCCAGCCTGCCGTCAGCTCTGAGGAGGAATATCTGATGGGATGAATCAAGACCAAGGAGACTTAAAAGGCACAAAGTTTATACTAACTCTGCCTGGGATCTATTTGACTATATAACTCTGTATCTATCTATCTATCTATCTATCTATCTATCTATCTATCTATCATCTATCATCATCTATCTATCATCTATCTATCTATTATCTATTTATCTATCTATCTATCTATCTATCTATCTATCTATCTATCTATCTATCTATCATCTACCTACCTACCTATCTCTCTATCTATCATCTATCTCTCTATCTATATGTCATCTATCTCTGCCTCTCTATCTCTTTATCTCTCATAAATCCTGGCATTTTTCTTTTAATTGGTACATGTCCCTCTCTATAGAACCACATAAATGTAATGCCACTATCACATAGGCTTGCCCAATGCTCTAGTCTAGGCCTTAGGTAGAATGTATATTTTCCCCATCATTCTCTTTGGGTTTGACTTGTGCTCTATCAGAATGTTAGATCCAGAAGGCTAAGACCTGGGATGGCCCAGGCTTACACATCCAGCTCTGAGGATGCCTCACAGCACACCTCAAGGGAATGCTGTTAACTTCTAAGTATGAGTCATAAGACCCTACGGTAGTGCCTCACATGCTGTTGTTACTCCAGCAGCTACGGGGCTCCAGGTGAAAGGAGCTTCTGAGACTCCCTGGGTCCAGCCAGCCTCATTGGCTCTTTTTTGGTTGAAGGTGAGGGAAAGAGAGGGAAGCACTATATTAATATAGTTTTAAATATTATTTTATTAAAATAGTGGGTGTTTTTGTGAAGTGTTACTTTTTGTATGTCTATCATAGAATGTGGTACGGCTTTAGGAAGATCCAGGGTTTGGTATTTCAAGATTCTATAACTTAGACACTTTCTAATCTTAGCACAGTTCCCATTTGGTATAGATATTGCAGACTGGGGTGAAGTAATAAGTACAGCAAGCTTATGGGGTGTGAGACAGAGTGTGCGCAGGGAGGAAGGCTCATGAGTACGGAGAGACCTCTAGTGTTAAGACCTCAAACTGCAAACAGCAGGATCCTTCAAAGAGCAAGACAATGGTCCAGGGCTTTATGGATGTGTATGTCAGATTGGAGAAGGCTCATGTCCCAGGCGACTTGCCAGTGTGGTTTCTGGTCCTGAGAGCAAAATCCTTTGTGGAAGACTCTGACTCACAAACAAAGCCTTCACAAGAATGAACGAAGGCTAGTTCAGCTCAAATCACCCAGAGCTTCCCAGGCTGTAGAATGGTGGCTCCAGGAATTGGTAGATGGCATAGACTTTAGCATTCGGGGGTGAATACATAAGAGTGAAATTATTCGATTTTATGTCGTATATGTTTAACTTATTAAGAAACTACAATTTTTCAAAATGTCTTGCACCATTTCATATTTTTATGAGAGCTCCTGTTGCTTCACATCTTCCTAACATGTTGATAATGACTCTCTCTTTAATTTTAACCATTCTGTGGATTGTGTAATGGAATCTCATTGTGGTTGAGTTAGCTTATACCTGGTTAGTAGTGGTGATTAGCATCACATCCTGTGCTTATTTGCCAGGCTCAACTTGTGTATTTTTTCCCATCCTGAAAATCTACCTTTTCTTTAAAAAGCCATTTTAGTTAGTTCATGTTGATACTTTGATCAAAATTAAGGACTATGTATTTTTTTCTCTCAATCTCTTCTCTACTACATCTTTATCTTCTTTCTTCACACTAAAAATATTGGTTCTCTAAGATACGGAATTATAAGATTATAATATTTGGTAATTTCTCAATTGCTCTCCCTCATATTATCCAAGCAAATATCTTAGAATAACAAGTATAATGCTACCATCAATATGGTAACATAAAACATTATTTTTTAAATGTATATTCTTTGCATTCCCTTCCCATATTTTTTGCTAGTATCATATCTGCATTGTCAGATGACATAGTCATTGCACAGTATACTCTCATCTTTTTTAGCCCTTATGTAACTTACTTCTATAAGTAACTATATATTTATTCTCATAACCTATGTTGATATCTCTCTAATCATCTTAGGTGTCTGAGGTTCTTTCTGCATTCTATTTACATATCACCAATAATGTGAACCATATTGGTTTTCTTTATATATATGACTTATTTCTGTGTATTAAATTTGTCAGTTAAAAATTCTGTTTATCATTTATTCTTTTTTTCACTTGTCTTTGAATATATTTGTCATTTTCTATTTCCCTTAGTGTGTTTTACTATATTATCTGTTATATTAACAGCTCATGTGTATTTTTTGTAGTTGTACTTTATTTTTGAAATGAATTTCTTTTGTTTTTCATCCTTACTTTAGTTCTATCTTCTTATTTTAAATTTTTTTTCCAATTTTAATTTGTTGTTTATTAATATTCACTATCATTTTCTTAAGCTCTTTTAACTAATTTTGAATTGTATTTTTTTTCTGTTTTGTGAACAAGTCTTTCTGGTATACTTTCATTGTCTATGGATATGTTGTTCTGCTTCTTCCTCTTATTTTATTTTAAAATAAATTTGCATGAAATTTTGTCTTAATAAGTTTCTGTTGCTTAATTTTATATGAAATTACTTTTTCTAGGTTTTTAAAATGAGATAGGGTTTAGGAAAAGTTTTGCAATATCACAAAACTACCTTCTATTGTTTATTTCCTGACTCTGTTCCCACCCACCATTTTAACCCTGAACTTTCATTTCCTTCTCTTATTCAGTTTTGATTCCACTTCTAGAAGTGCCTCCTCACTGTGGGGCTCTGTTATAGAAGAGAGCCCTGGTTAGTGAGTTTTGAGAGTTCATAAGGGCTAGACCTCACTAATACCTTTCTTCCTTCTTAGGAAGGGCACTTGCACTCATCTCCTATGGAGAGGTCAAAACCCTATCTATGTCCAGTTGCTGTTCTCTAATTGGCCAGTTAATACCTAATGACTGCTTTGTGGTTCTCTCTTATTCCCAAGTCCATCAATTGTTGCCCTCATTACTTCCCTCTTCAAAACATAGAGGTGCCATATTATGTAGCTGACTAGTGGCCCGGTACATGAAATTCATGCATTGGGAAAGGGGTAAGGGCATGTCCCTCAACCCAGCCTGCATCCTCTCCAATCTGGGACATTCCTCTTACAATCCAGGACTGATGGCTCCCAATTGCTCGCCTTCCTGCTTTCCTGATTGCCCCTAACCACTTCTGCCTGCCAAGGAGATCACCCCCTAACCACTCCCCTGTCAACCTAATTGATGCCTAACTGCTCCCTTGCCAGCCTGTTGACCCCTAACTGCCCTCCCCTGCAGGCTTGATTGCCCCCAACTGCCCTCCCTTGCAGGCCTGGTCCCTCTCAACTTCCCTTCCCTTCTGGCCATCTTGTGGTCGCCATCTTGTGCCCACATGGGAGCAGGATCTTTGACCACATAGGGACAGCCATCATGTGTGTTAGAGTGATGGCCAATCTGCATATTACTTTTTTATTAGATAGGATAGAGGCCTGGTGCATGGGTGGTGGCCAGCTGGTTTGCCCTAAAGGGTGTCCCAGATCAGGGTGGGGGTTCCCTTGGGGTGTGGGGCAGCCTAGGTGAAGGGTCTATGGTGGGTTGCAGGCTGGCCATGCACCCTGGTGACCTAAGTGGAGACCCTGGTATCTGGAGTTTATTTATCTTCTATAATCGAAACTTTGTAGCCTGGAGTGGAGCCAAGCCTCCTGCTTGCTCTGTGGCTACAGCCATTTCTGTTGGAATTTATTTATCTTCTATAATTGAAACTTTGTAGCCTTAAGCAGAGGCCTGGGCCAGCCAGGTGTATGGAAAGATTGGTTTCCTCCATCACCATGGAAATCCAAGCCTCCCTTCTGCTCTCTCCATGGCCACAGCCATCTTGGTTGGGGTTAATTTGCATACTCACTCTGATTAGGTGGTGGGCATGCTTGTAGGTGTAGCAGAATGATGGTTAGTTTGTATATTACTCTTTTATTAGATAGGATGGTGGTTTTCCCCTTACCCTTCAAGTTTTATTTTAGCCTTTGCTATATAATTGTTTGTTAGGTTCACATAGATAAGTATTTGGAGAATCTGAGAGACTATATTTTCACACTACCATGTCTATATATTTCCCTTTAAAAAATAATGTAAACAAATACTGCCCCCTTTTATTTTATCCTTTTCTACTTTCAACTTCTTTAAAAATTTCCCTCTAATATACTCTAGGATAAAGCTAGACTGTGTTTCATCAACCCTAATTATTATTATTGTTGTTATTATTTTTTGCACATCACAAAGTCATTAATATAAAGAACTCTATATAATAAAAGGGTAATATACAAATTAACCCTAAGGACAGAAAGGCAGGGAATGACTGGTTGCTATGACATGCGCTAACCACCAGGGGGCAGATGCAATGCAGGAGCTGCCCCCTGTTGGTCAATGTGCTCCCACAGGGGGAGCTTTGCTCAGCCACAAGCTGAACTGATAGCTTCGTGTGCAGTGGTGATGGTAGGATCCTCTCCCACCTCCTCTGCAGCACTAAGGATGTTCAATTGATGGCTTAGGCCTGCTTCCCCCAGCCATCAGTCAGACATCCCCAGAATGCTCACATGCTGCCAGAGAGATGTCTGACTGCCAGCTTAGGCATGACCCCCCAGGGAGTGGGCCTAAATCGGCAGGTGGACATCCCCTGAGGGGTCCTGGACTGGGAGAGGGCACAGGCCCAGCTGAGGGAGCTCCTTTTCGAGTGCACTGATTTTCGTGCACTGGGCCTCTAGTATTTGCATAATAGGGTGACCAAGAAGGTATTGGTATAATGAGATTCAGATAGATTTTCTAAAACTCCAACTAAACTGGTCACATCCTTCTTTTAGTCATGATGTAAACAATCTAATGTCTCTTCTGAATTCATTGACCTAACACATTTTATATCAGACAAATTGACATAATTGTTTGTTTCTTTCAATTCAATATTCTCTTCCTTCTCAATTTTATGAGGTGTTTGGAAGGTAAAGAGAATAAACATGAGTGCAAACCTCACCATTTTGCCATCTTGCATTGAAAATAGCTCATTTGTTTTTTGCATTACATAAAAGTATTTGTAGCCCTATATGTAAGATATATTGATATTTAACTTACTTAACAACTCAGTTTTTGTTCAGTGTAGTAAATAATTTTAGCATGACATTTTCAACAGAAGGACTAGCAACTCAACTAAACTGAAAATTTGGTGAATTTGCAATTTGCTGACATAACAAAAAATGTTCTCCATTTTCATATTCTTTTTCTTTCTGTTCTTGGCCTTATATTTATGTTGTGTTTTTGGTTTCCATTAATGTTTATAGTAGACTCTGATATAAACTGAAGTGAGATCTATATAGAATTATAAATTATTAGAAAGTCAGAGTTGGTCAGAGTATGAGAACTTAATCCAGTGTGAAGTGTATGTATGTATATATATACACAAAACTTCTAGATCAAGAGAAAAATAAAAGAATTTTCTCAGGTTCATTTACCTTATTGATAGTCAAGCAGAGAGTAGAAGCAATCTCTTATTCTTTCTTTTAAGCCATGGAACATTACAATCTCTGTTTCTCTATGTGAACATGTGTAATATGGTCTGTGACGTTTTGGAGATTTGTACCTTCTACAGAATAAATATTCCATGTACCAATACATATTAATATTATTCCCACATATTTAGTTTTATCTTACTGCATAAATATACTACAATTGGTATTTTTCAAATGGATCATTTGGATTTTTTATCCTATGTTTAACAGGGCAATTAATTTTTCATTGATCTATCTTTAAATATTTAAACATTAAGTATTTCATAGTGCTTCATTTTGCTATTTTATAGAAAAATAAGTGCATTTTTAACTAGTGTTCTATTTGTATAAAGTATTGTGTTAAATACATTTTTAAAAATTTTTTAAAAATCACAGATATTTTTATTAGCAAAATGGCAGATTAGATCATTTGGGGATTATCATGTAGGCAAAAATTAGAGATGTGTGGTAAAATCTCTTTTCCACTTTCTTTCTTCCCTTATTGTCTTTTCTCTTATTCATACTCTGATTTTCTGTTTCTCCATGACTTTGCCTCAACATTCCCATTGCCTTTGCATCCTAAACTGCAAATATGTCAGGGAGCACTGGTGTCCCTCCTGTTGTGATTGACATAATTTTAAATCTCTGTCTACATACCTGGTGGCTGGGCAGTGTGAGGGTCATTGGTGGGAGGTCTGTGTCTGAGTGGGACAACCACATTTCAACTTGCATGGTGTGTGGGCTCCAATTAAATGTATATATCAGACAGTTGTGCATTACACCACAGAAACAAGTATGGTATTTCATAAGCATCTGTTTGCCTTATTGTTTCCATGCTACAAAATACATTTGTTTCTCCAAAGTGGATTAGCCAGTCCAGACATCCTATAAAATGTCAGTGCCAGTATGGATCTTCCGTGTCCAGGTCTCCAGAGATTAGAGGTTGTCTGCAGTGCTGCTCTTTCACAGGCAGAGGCAGATCAATAGTCACACTTTTTTGTTTTGTTTTGTTGTTGTTTTTTTCCACTTTGCCAATAGAAAATAATATCAGAACAGAGAATTTCTTTGTGTTTCCTAAGCAGAAAGTAACATATGACCAGAACTCAAGAGGGAAAAAAGTTAGCTGATAAATACCCAAGAACTTGGGAAGAAAGTTATTTTTTTATTACCCACTAAGCCACGATAAGGGTTATTATCATGAGATAATCATTCCTCTGGAGCAATACAAGACAGGGGACACAGCTGAGTGCCATCATGCCCATGGGATGTGATTAGCTCATGATAACAGCATCCCCTGGACTCATTGCTATTATGAAATGTCTATTCCCCCCTCCCCCTATTTTCTATATATAAATAAATGATTTTGGCGGACAGATTCAATTCCCACAAACTGCAAGTTTGCATTAAAATGCTTCAGCTGTGAGATTCACAGATATTAATCTACCCTTTTGGAATGTTGAACAGTCAATCAGAATCTTTCTTCGTCTCAAGCTGTTTTATGATATTATTACAATGTATTTCGTGACGGAATGGCGGGTAAAGCAAGTTTCAGAGAAATAGGCTTGTTTGGGCTCGATTTAGTTGCTTGAGGGAAACCTCAACATAAAATGACTCTGTCTGCTCGCTAAGGCATCCTAACTTTCTCATTATTTTTTTTCCTGCCTGACTCAATTTCTTTGCTGCATTTTAGAAGTCTGAAGTTCATTCCTCTAACTAGATTAATAAAAGCAGACTTCTCATTTCATATTTCAGAACTGACAGGGAAATATACTATCCTGGTAGTCAGAGTAAAGTCAGAAAATGCTACCGGTAATTCAAAATCTGGACTTTAAAAATTAACATGAAATAAGATTGATTTTATATTTCAAAATAAATGAGAAGCTTTGGCTATGATAATAGACAGGTGGTATGCTTTATTATGAATTTAAGCAAGGTTTGGAAAAACGACACAGTAAATTTATAAAAATTAAAAAGTCAACATCTTTCATTAGGCTAAAGAATTTTGAATGATAATATTACTGGGGTGAAGCTGTCACCATAGCTGTACTTAGGACAATTAGAAACAAAAAACAAAATATAGAAACTTAAAACAAAATATTCTCTCTAAATTAATTAATATTAGACTGTCATTAATATTAGATTAGAATATTTGGTTTAAATGAACTAGTTATATATCCTAATTTATAAATTATTACACCTGATTTTATATCTATATCTATCTACATATATGCTAGTATATATAGTTATGGAGAAAGTGTCATCTTTTTTTTATCCTCACCCAAAAATATGATTTTATTGATTTTTAGAGAGAGAGGGAGGGAGAATGAGAGAGAGAAACATCAATTTGAGAGAAACATTTATTTGGTGCCCCCACTTGCCCCCCAACTCACAACCTAGGTGTATGTGCCCTGATTAGGAATAGAGCCTGCTACCTTTGGTATACAGGATGATGCTCCAACCAACTGAGCCACCTGGCCAGAGCAAAAGTGGCATCTTTCTTGACCCCAAATATACTTTATTATTTTGGGCAGTCAGTCTCATTCTAAATTTTCACTGCTCTGAATTGTTGAGAGTATATAGCTGTCATCATTTAATTAGGTAATAGCTTTCATTAAGAAATTCAAGCTTGCTACTTATCCTTCTTCCTCTCTACCAGTGTTGACTTCGTGGTGTTAGTGGTGAAAAAAGCTAGAAACTTACCTCAGACCTCATCAGGCCAGAAGAGGAAAGACATCGTGAGCTAATTTTTACAAAGTATCTAATGATAAATAAAACTAATAACATATTTCTAAGACCATATTTAAGAAGAAAGATATATATGTGATGAAAATAAACACTCAGTTGTCAGTTTTGGAATTATAAATGGAATATAAATGAATAGTTTTATGTAATTTAAAAAATATAAGTATTGATGTTTAATGAGTTATTATACTTGCATTTCTTTTTTTGTTAAAAAGACTTTAAATAAAATTCTGGCATTTTAATGTGTAAACTTGAGTAGGCTATGATATCCAATTATTTAGTCAAACACAAATCTAGGTATTGCGGTAAAAGTGTAAATGTGATGGACATTTATAATCAGTTGGTTTTATGTAAAGCAGATTTCTTTATAGTCTAGGTGGGCCTGATGAAGTCAGTTGAAAAGCTTTCAGAACAGAAAGAAGGCAAGGCAACGGACTGAATAGGAGAAGACATTTGCAAACAATATATCTGACAAGGGGTTAATATCTAAAATACCTAAAGAACATAGACAACTCAACACCGAAAAGCTCAGACAATCCCATCAAAAACTGGGAAGAAAAACTGAATAGATATTTATCTAAAGAAGACGTACTGATGGGCAACATTGTTAAAAAGATCCTCAACATTGTTAATCACCGTGGAAGTACAAATCAAAACCAAAATAAGATAGTACCTCACACCTGTGGGCATGACTATAATAAAAAAGACAAGTAGCAAGTGTTGGCAGGGATATGGAGTAAAAGGAACCCTGATGCACTATTTATGGGAGTGTAAATTGTCACATCCTCCATGGAAAGCAGTATATAGCTTCCTCAAAAAATTAGAAGTAGGACTATGATACGATGCACCAATTTCACTTCTGGGTATTTATCTGGGGGAAAAATCACACCAAAATAATCCACCAAGATATATGTGGCCCTTGACCTAACTGGTTTGGCTCAGTAGATAGAGCATTGACCTGCGGATTCAAGGGTCCCAGGTTCGATTCAGTTCAAGGGCATGTACCTTGTTGCGGGCACATCCCCAGTGGGGAGTGTGCAGGAGAAAACCGAATAGGTGTCTCTCTCATTGATGTTTCTAACTCTCTATCCTTCTTTCTCTACCTTCCTCTCTGTTAAAAAAAAAACAACAAAAAAAAAAAACATTTTTTAGTGTTTTTTAGACTTATTTGACTACAAAATGCCATACTTATCCAATTCCCCTCCCCATCAACACTGTCATTATCATGATTAATACCAGTCACCTGATGTTTCTAAGAATCACTTTGGTAAATCCAGCATTAGCCTAGTCTGCTGTGGTATTAGAGCAGGGGTCAAGGCTCTTATGTAAAGGGTCAGATAGTAATTATTTTAGGATTTGTAGGCCACATATGGTCTATTCATTTTTTCATATTCTTTATTTCTTTTAATAACACTTAAAAATGTTAAAAACCAAAACAAAACAAAACAACAACAACAACAACAAAAAACATTTTTAGCTTGAGGCCCACAAAAGCAGGACACATGTTTGGATTTGGCCTGTGAACAGTATTTTGTTGACCCATTCAGTGTTTCCCAAACTTTTGACATATGTGTACCCCTTCTATAATTTTCATAACACTGAGTATCCCTCATCAAAAAAAATGGATGTATTTTAATAACAATAAAAATATTTTTATTTTTTTATTTTTTGGTATATACACAAAATAATAATAAACAAAAAATAAAATTATTCATAATAAAATATAAATAAAAGTTATATTATAAGTAACATTTATTTGCACACCAGACCATCTCATGCCTCACAAGACTGTCTTTACTTGACTCATGAGAACGTAGAATTAGGTGCAGCTAAGCACGGTGCAGTGCATACCCCCACCAAACTCTTCCCGCACCCCTGGGAGTACATGTACCACACTTTGGGAAACACTGGGAGGATACAAATTTTTTAAAAAGATGACATCAATTAATAAAGAATCAAACACATTTAGGTATGTAACAAGTGGAATTTTTACCAAATGGTCATAAATACTAATACATGGAACAGTAAGCATAAACAACAAATGCTTTCATTTTATAATAATGGGATTAAGAACTAAATCTAAGCATGCATTGAAATAATAATTGTGAAAAGATGTGTTGATTAAAGATATCTGAGTATCAAATATCAAGTTTTAATAAGGCTTTCTTAGGATGTCCTGTAGTCCTTTGCTTTTTTAATAGCATTTCCTTAGCTTTTTGAGTGAAGACAAATGTATGCACAAGTTCTTCCCATTTTTAAAATTCTTCTCAAAAAAATTATGAGTTAGTATACAATTTGGTAAAAACTCCTTAATGCAAATTAGTAACAGAGAAAAATGTATTTTTAAGTGCAAATTAATAATCCCCAATTGTTAATGGAACATTATCTAGAAAAAATATTATTTACAGGGTGGGGCAAAATAGATTTACAGTTGTGAGCATGAGAAACAGAGTTTATTCTTGTATTATTAATCATTGCATTTTCCATACAAACAACTGTAAATCTGTTTCCCAACCTGTATGTTTAAAGGAAAAATTAGACATTGAAAAAAAATGAGTATCTAATTAAAGTATGCTAATTTTCCTGCATTCATATATTCAAAAAACAAATATTTAAATCTGTGGTAGGCTGTTAGGCAGACAGCAGAGCAAGGATGACGGGCCAGTTACCCTAGGTCACTGGGGTAGAAGCACTGGGTGCCTAGCAACAGGCAAACTGAGAAAACAAGGACCTCACCCCAAGGTAACCTTTCCAGCCCTAGTATACCTCTGGTAATGACCTTTCATATCCCTGGTCAGGCAGTTTAGACTCCCTGACCTTTCCTCCCTAGAGATAACATCTGGGCCTCGGTGTATTTCAGCTTCTGGCCCAGAAGAGCAACAAAACCGGGTGGCTGATGCCAGGACCAGTTGCGTTGACTAATGACCCCGTGCCCTGGGGCTGAGCAATCAGAAGAGACCAGGACCTTTAAAGGGAACACCTGAAAAAACTGGTGAATGTTCTATTGAGACCCACCTCTTAACATTTCCACCCTTAAAAGCTTTTATGATGGAGGACCCAGTGTGCTCTTCCTCCTAGAAGCATGCCCATGCCTTCCCCTTCCCTCTGCTCACCATCCCCTGGCACACTACCTCCTGAACTCATTTCTACTCACTTCTACCTCTGTAACTTACTAAATGTATTTTCTCTTTTCTTTTGAGTCTTGGCTCTGAAATTGTTTCTAGCTAGAACTAAGTATTGAGGCTGCTGAATCAAGGTCTGGTCTTGTTACCAGAAAGGGGACCAGCCCTTGGTAGGTCTGCCTAGGAGCTGCTAAATGTGTGCAGTTTTTTGACTTCATTCAGGAAAAATTTCGTAACACAAGTCCAGGTGAAGTTATAGAGGATGTTAGTGTAAGCTGGGGACATGAAACAAGAAAGGGCTGGGGAAATGAGCCTAAGCTGGGCTGCTATGGTTCACTGAGAAGCCAGAGAAAAGGATAGGATGCTGTCTAATTCAGTATTACTTATGAAGGCCAATTAGATTTTCAAATTCACTTAATTGAAATCATTGTCTTTTTGTAAACTTGCGGGGGCCTGATGTGGCGGGATCTCCCTTTTCGGCGTCCCGCATGGAAAGAAAGATGAACGAACCAGTTATAAGGGGAGGCCGCCAGGGATTGAGAAATATTAGAAATAAAGAGAGAAGACACAGATAGATTTTAAGCTGGGAGCTGGGAGGGCCGCCGACCTCCTCTGCTGGAGAGGCAGACTGACGACCTCCTGAGCCATGCAGCACATCTATTTATACTCCGATCCAACAAGGGGGTTTCACAGAAAAACAAGGAGCCTGGGAGGGCCCAGGGCCCACCCACTCCTTCCTCCTGGACAAACACAAGACAGGAACTAAGAACATCTCCGCACTCCCAGGGCAGGAGTGCAACTGATATGATTCTGCCAATATCCCGGGCCCAGTCAGCAACAATCTAAAGAATGTCCAAGTATCTTCCCATTTGGCCCTCTACATAAACTTTCTGTTTTTTACATAATATATGTATTTATTCCTTTTACAGAAGCAATACCATTATAATTTCACCAAGTTATGAGTAACTGGAAAGGAGCAAAGGGAAGGAAACATATTATAGGCATGCCCAGTAAAGTCTGGGTGAAAGAGGGAAGGAACTTCCCTGTCAGTCAAACCTAGAAATAAGACTTTGGCCAGAGTAGGTGTGGCCACTGCAAGCAGGGGATGATTTGGGATATTTAATCTTCTACACAAAGGAGTTCCTGCATTTGTTCACATGGCTCATGGCCTCACAAAATGCACTGAAGTACTGCAACTAGCCTAATGCTAAACCGGATCCAGCTCCACTGTGGAATGGAAACTTTGGACACTGGCTTTGCTTCTGACTCTCCTGAATCCCCAGCTGTGCATCTTCTGGTACCAATGAATGGAAATGGAACTTTGCAAACCCAGGGATGTAATTCCATGCAAATAAAGCTTTCTACCACACCTCATCCTCCCGTGGGCACCTCCAGAAATGCTTATTTCAGGGGTACTCCAAGAACCCCACTTCCATGAGCAAAAGAGAAAGGCAATCCATGCATTTCTCCAATAACATTATTCAATTGTTTGCTTGATTGTTTTAAGATCCATTTCATGACCTTAAAAGAGTTTACATTATTCATTTCTGGGCGTGCACCAAGATGTCCCAAAATAGACTGGCTGTCAAATACGAAGTGAAAGCCATTATTTGGAAAATGCAGGCACAAAGCCCAGGTGAGAATGAAGTATTTCTGGCAATCGTGAGCTGTGCTTTCTCTGCTCAGATGGTGGCATGGTCCTGCACATTTCACATGTGTTGAGGTCATGAAGTCTGAAGACTGAGGTGCGGCACATGCCCTCACTTCATGATCAGGGCCAGATCTGCCCTTGGCCAGATGGGATGCCTCTGATAATGGAACCAAATATCTGCACTGCATTAACTTTTCCCTTTCTTGTGGCTTTGAGAGGATGGCTTAATTGAGCTGCTTATGATGCTGACTGGATCCCAGTTTCAGCACACTAAGAGAAGTCAGCCAGGGAGGTATGGATAAGCCTGTGGCAGATAATCTACCATTTCTTCTGATGTGCTTGCTTTAGGACTGGAAGTGCCTGGCCTCAATCTCACCTGCTGTCTGACTTCCTGATTTACCTTCAACTTCTCTCTCCTAGGTACACTTTCTTTCTAAATGAAAGTATGTCAAACATAATTGTTGAACAATAACAAAAAGAAAGGATTTTTAAAAACACAGTTTATTTTTCTCCTAAGGGTTTAAAACTCAGCAATCTTGTAGAGCAAAATGTAGCCCTTCGAATAGCTCTGGTCTTAATGTCTGAAGGAATCCCCCACTGTATATCTATCTTGACAGATCTGGCCCTAAAACAATACCGCTTAGTCACACACTAACCAGCAGGGGGAAAGTCTGTGCCTGTATGAAAGCCTACCTACTGGCTCAGTGTTTGGAATTCAATTCTACCTATAAATCAACATCAGAGCACACAACCCAGCATGTTCAAGAGCTTTGTTTAAACATCAAAGGAAGAACACAGACACATTCTATGATAGAAATATAACTAATCACTTGCAAATACATCTTTCCTGTCAGTAGGAGCTTAACCTTTCTATTTAATGTGACTGAGAAAAAGTGCACTGATTTCCATTCTATCTGTTTTCTCTAAAGAGATGTAGAATTTTGCTGTGAAAAGGAGATGATATTTGTTCTTAGTGTAACACAGAGCATAAACATTTCCGACGTGTTCTGTTGAAGAGAGCAACAAGAAACTGAATTCTGTGGAAAACCAAAAGCTGTTTATCATCTAATGAAGAATGAATTATTCCCATGAATCTTTCTTTACCTACTAGGAAAAAATCACCACATGATCAAGTAGTATTAGGAAAAAAGTAAAACATGATAGAAAACTAGATTTATTTTAAAAAATAAGAAGGAATAGATCTTTTTATTTGCTTGTTGATTGGCAGTGAATGCAATGTGATGCTTTGTGGTACATTGATTGGGATCAATTTAACTTCATCCTCTGCTCCTGGTTTTATCTGTTCATGAGGGGCATAGGAAGGATTTATTTGAGGTGCTCAGAAAATCCTAGAATCTATAAACCATTCCTTTAATTTGAATGCTACAGATTACGGATGAAAGTTTGGTCACCTGCGTGGATCAGTAGGATTAGGGACATCAAAGCAAGCAAAAATAAGAAAGACAAGCAGAGAAACAACAAACAAAAGGAACGCTATCACTGAAACCAAAGGTAGTGTCAAGGGGGTTGGGAGGTTTGGCTAGCAATATAGTATTCCAAAATGGATGAGTTGTGCTTGAGTGCTTTCATTGTTTCTGAATCTGGGATAAATCTCGGGGGCAGGAAGTCTTGGGATCACTGTCTTTGAAAAGAGACTCTTCTATTAATTCTGGTGTGATACATCTTTGCAGTATTGGTAATCTTAATCTTCAGATGTCTTTGTGTGATTTAAAAATTTTTAGAAAACGATTGTAGCTGTGAGAGCTTTATATGATGTACTGGCATTTTTATTTGTGAGCTTCTTATATGTAAGCATAGATTGCAGCCCTGCTTGTGTATAAGAGAGACTGTCTATTCACCCTTACAGTAAAGTGAAGAGAACAGACATGTTGAGTTATACAGGAGTCCGGGACCCGCTGGCACACATTGTGAAATCTTGGGAAATCATAATACTTTAGAGCTGTGGGAATGAAATGAACTCTCCTATAAAAAGTGAATCATGCATTTTTAACAGTTTTATCAATTGTAGCTATTGTTCTTAGTACTAGCCTTATTATCATGAACAAAAACCAACATGGTTGATTAGCATTTATGCCACATATGTAGATGACTAAAAAAAAAGCCAGATTGTAATTGTAATTGACCCTCCATAAGTTGGAAATGAAAGAACATGATCACTTTTTCTTTCTTTCTGATACTGAAAGGCAGAGGTTTAAGAAGAGTTGTGACTGATCAGACAAGTTTGGTCCTCTACTTATGACTGAGGGTGGAACCACTTATCTCTCCTCTAGTTTCAAACATACCAACTCTGAAAATCAGAGCATGGATCTCTCCTCACTCACTCTCTATACCCCTGATATACCTTAGACATGTACTCTATGTACAGACAGGGCCACTCTATGTGGGTGCATTCATATATATCAAGGTTAATAGCCACTTCCCACTGGCAAATGCTAATCCATATTGCCAATGAGTCTTCATTAGAATAAAATGTAGCTGTTGTGCCCATTTAAGTAAAGCATTTCCAACAGCATGGCAGACTTATTGCACTATTAAAATGCTAATGTATATCCAGTGTTTTGAGAGAGATTGTAAGACCCTTGAGGGCAAGATTTTGTTCTGTCCTTAGGTTATGCGCTACATAGAGAAAAGTGGGACACTTAATGATTTTGCTCTTAACAGCAAGCTAATTCTTTTTGTTCCAAGAAAAACTTAGGAGTGAAAATAACTTCTTGAGGCATCCTTCTCAGAAGGAGAAAATGAATTGGCAATTTCCAGAAATCAGGTCTACAGGATCTTAGGACCATTACAAAGTTTGGCAACATTCAGTTCAGAGTTCCTCAAGACAAATAGAAAATGGACACTTCTCAGAGACTGCCTCTTCATCCATGTGCTCTTGAGAAGAGAGAGGATAAGCCCCTCGCTAAGTACTCCTGTCCAGTGAAAATGTCCCTCTAGTTATTTTTATTTCCTGAGAGTTCTCCTTCTTTTCCTTGTCTCATTCCTTAAGTTTTAGATGCACAGCTTTAATACTCATGCTTATTTCATGCTTAGGTATAGCATAGATAGATTAGAGGCACTACTCTGGATCTCACAAACTGGTGCAATGAATAACAATATAGGGTTTCAAATAGGGAGTGAGAGGTATATTTACATACCAATTGAAAATAACTATTTTACTGTTGTACTAGTGCAGGTAGGGGCCAGAGTAGGATGGGTGGATGGAGGTTCAGAATAGAGTGGGAGAAGAACAGATGAGCATTACCAATGTATTAAAAAGTGGTAACTAAGGATATCTTTATTTCCACTCAACTTATAGCAAGATGAGAAAAGGGACTGAATGGAACATTCTGATTCATTCTGACTTTAAGAAGAAACTGAAATCAATCTACTAATATTTATTATATATAAATTAAATGTACATTCACACTTTATTAATATTTTTATAACTTGCTCCTATGCATTTTCCTAGGTGTTCTTCTTCTGCTCAATTTCCATTTCTTAAACTTTTGTATATTTTTAAATATTTTGTGAAATAGATCCCCTAGTAGAGCTGTTGATGTTATTTGAGTATATGCAGGGTCCCCTGACCCCTTTTTTGAACAATTTCCTTAGACATCAATTATCTCACCCATGGCTTTGTGTGCAATGAATGATACTAAGCTCCTGTACTTACTGAGCTGCTTCATACAGAATGGAATCCATGCCTTAAACTCTACCCAGGAGTTACTACATCACAAGACTAAGTTGAAGTGAGGTAGTAGTGAAGCAAGTCACTTGAATCACACTTACATGTAGAAAATCTCCTCTCCCTGCTGAAGGGGTTGTCCCATTTGAGTAATAGGTGTTAGGAAACCCAATCTTCCTTCCCTTCCACAAGTTCCACACATGTGCCCACCCTGACATGTGCCAAGTTGACATTTCAGATCCACATTACCTTGGAAAAAGCTAAGTTACTTAAGAGACACAGCAAAAAGGCTGTCCTAATGTCTGCTTTGTCCAGGTAGAGGCATCTACAAATAAAAATACTCAGGTGTAGTAAAGGACCCCGGATGTAGTTCTTAAGCTGACCCTTCCCTTGGCACCTGTCTTACCCTACTCTTTGAATTTGATGTTTAGGACTCTTCTTTTCCAAAGTATCACTGCCTTTCCTAGAAACCCTTTCTGGGTCCCAGACAATGCAGGGGCTTCTGACCTCTCTCTTCTCACCTGTAACTCTCTGTGTTACTCATGGGGATTCCAAGAAACTAGGGCACATGCCAGTTATTTCTATCAGACAGTAATAGATATGTGAGGATACATAACCCTTGAATGATTTACTACTTTAAAATTTCATCATTTCTGATCTATTTCTTAGAGTCATTCTGATATGAAGTCCCCACAAATGTTGACATCTGCAAAAAACTGTTTAAACTTCATTATCTAAACAGCCTTCAAACTTCAGCCTACTAATCTCTTAATCCAGGGTCAGACTATTTTAGATCACATTTATATACAATTCCTAGAAATCAGAAAGAATCTCTAATTTGATTATTTTAAAGAGTAAGGAAGGTTTTTATGTATTATTTCTGGGAGACAAATCAATAAAATTAAAATACAGGAAGTGTGAAGGAAGGGTCATATGTTTCAGTATAAGCAAATCCATTTCTTTAATTTTTTTTTAAAATATGTTTTTATTGAATAGAGAGAGAGAGAACATCAATGTGAGAGAGAAACATTGATCTGCTGCTCCCTGCACATCCCCTACTAGTATCAAGCCCACAACCTGAGCATATGCACTGACCAGGAATTGAATTAACAACCTCTGGTGCATGGGATGACTCTCAACCAACAGTCAGGGCTCCCTTTCTTTACTTACATAACAACACGAACCAATGGAAAGTAGAATTATAATGTCAATGTATGCTAGTTGTAACTCTACCATTTTATTAGTTCTGTTACCCTAGCTAAATCATAATTTAATGGTGCCCGGTTTTCTCTTTTTGGAGTGAGGATAGCTAAATCTACATTTTAGAAACAAGCTGAAAATTGTGGGATTGTTTATACTTTTGACCTGTACTGCTGTTTCCTAAATTTTAAGGATCTCACCAAAGTGAAAACAAAATCAATCCTTTTGGAGAAGAATAATATCTGTCATAGAATAATATCTGTCATAGGATAATATCTGTCCACAAAAGTGAACTATATGTAATATGTTAGCAGCATGTGATAAATGTCTAGGTGAGTAGACTGAGAATCCTGAAGGTGAAGACCTTCAGGTGGATAATAAACCCTCTCTAATCCTTCTTCATTTAGATAACTGCTTATTGTTTGATTAGATTATGGCTCACATATCTAGTTCACCCCTATTTACTCTTCCTCCAAAAATACTTAAGCTGATATAACTAATTTGATAATATTGGATAATATACTAACCTTTAATATAGAAAAGTATATTACTAAATAATACATATTTGACACTAATATATAATCTTCACAGTCTAAATATTCACATTGCATCATGGGACTTTGACATGAGACCAACTGAAAACCTTTTTCTCACCACAGTTAAGGATTCTCATTATCTAGCTTTTGGACAGACTCAGGCTGAAAAGTACATTTCTCAAAGATGTTATTTTAGCTTGAAGCTATAGGAGGACTTGCAAATATTTCAAGGGCTAATAAAAACATAAAGAACATAGGGGGAAAATGTTGGGTCCAAAATATAAATGAACACTGCAAAATTATAATCAATTTATGTTTAGTTAAATGATCTCAAAATGCAATATTATACCAACTAGTTACAACTTAACCTATGCCATTATGCATGTATGTTTATATAATGTGGAATGTGAGTACATTTTAATATTTTATGTGGCCCTGTACTAGTAGGCGGGTTTAGGGCAAAGGGAGACCTTAAATGGGTCCTACCTACAAACTCTCACTTATTGAGGGGGAAGATTTTTTTGTTTAAAAAGAGTTGCTCACATCTGTTTAGCTTTTCTACCTCTAATGCTGTTTGATGTTCTTTGGGTTTTTAGCTTCTCTTTATTAATTCTTCTCGACCTTTCCATCACCAGAACAAGCCTAGCCTGCCCCACAGCTTCGTTGCTGAGATAGGATTAGACTAAGGACATTCTCGTGTGCAGACTGTCACATCTTTCAGCATATTCCTTTTCTTCTTCTTCCTCTTTTTTAAGAAAAAGTATTAAACAAAATGCATCTCCTCCTAGTGGTAGCACAAGGGAAATCACAAGCTCACTGTATTACACCACTGTGACAGAATGTCATTTCAATTGCCTTATTAACCATATGAAAAAATATATCACAACAGTGAGAAAACTTCTCAGTTATCTATATCTTCCCCCCGAGGCTATTGTCATGAGCCACTGGCATACGAAGGAGAGCGTACTAATTCAGTTGTCAGCTGCCTCACCTATTAAAAAGGGGGAAGATACCAGCAACAAAATTGAAACCCATAATAAGGGTGCTGAAGAGGTCTGGATAGCGCTGTCCAGTTGTAGGCCCGAATTAAACACTCTCTCGGAAATGTGCCATTTGAACTGTCAGAGAAAATGCTGCTGTCACCCACATCTGGCTTGGTAATGATGCATTAACAATGTTGAGGAAGCAGCTTCCCCTGACTGCATTTGGGGAACATGAGAATGGACGCTCATGCTTGAAGTTTTCAAGTGGAGTGTAAATATCATTTACCACATGTTCTTTTTATAAGAAAAAGGAACTCGTGAGGAAAGTATGAAAGTGTACAGGTCTGGAAGTTGGATCAGTGGTCTTAGGGAGACCAAAAAACAACAGATCGTATGAAACTTGAGCCAGCATGATGAGAATAAAATGTAAATTTGTGAGTTTTTGACCAGTTTTCTGGAGATATGCTGAATTTCTAAAACCGATTTGTGAGAGGCCTTTACACATTGGATTTATCCATCACTGAATATGGTAGGAGGAAGAAGTATGGCACTAAGCACATATCAGACCTACTTTTTCATAAACTATTAAAGCCACACTCTATGTAATAAAAATAAACTGAAGCCCTAAGTTAAATATATTGGAGCAACATTTTATATGATAAAACATGAGGCAACTAAAAGAAGAACATTATACTATCCATGGCACTCTTTTAACCTACACGATGATAATGAGGTTGAGTATGAGTTAGGGTAGCTTATCTTTTACAGAGAAGTAAAATATTCACCAGAGTGAATGCTTCTCGTCTGCAGTAATTTACCTAATAAGCATCAGGAGATGATTCGCACCCGGGACTGACTTCAGAGTTCTTGGGTTTTCCTCTGTATCACATTGGATAGGAAACCAGTATAACGGGTTTTGACCTTGAATCCATGGATAGACTCAGACTGACAAAGCAAGTGCATTTACACATACAATTACATGGTTTAAAATTATTCATATGTATTAAAAGACATTGGGAGCATAAAATCCTCTCTTTTCTTAACCTTAAATAATTTTTGTCTCTTAAATATGTTATTAATTCTATATATTTTTAATCATTTTTTTTTTTTTTTTAGTTTGACAGAATGCTTAAAGTACATTATTTGACAGACTAATGCTCCAACATGGTCTTTAAGACTCATTTTCTCTTTTCTTCTCCTTTTTAAATTAAAATGTATTTTATATGTAACAGTGTATAAAACTAAAGTATACAACATGTTAATTTGTTTCATTCATATATTGTAATACCAGAGGCCTGGTGCATGAAATTCATGCATGGGTAGGGTACCTAGGCCTGCCCTGTTGCAGGGCCAGTCAGGTTCCCCACCTCCCTGCCTCCCTGCCTCCTTCTTCCCTTAACACCTGTGGGCCACCACCATGGATTTCCCCC
The DNA here is from genome assembly GCA_963924515.1 of Vespertilio murinus. NCBI lineage: Eukaryota > Metazoa > Chordata > Mammalia > Chiroptera > Vespertilionidae > Vespertilio > Vespertilio murinus. The sequence continues at coordinate 126,800,249 of OZ004705.1, read as the reverse complement.
ACCTCCCAACTTCCCTGCCTTCCTGCTTCCTCTTCCCCTTGCTCCTTCAGTGCCCTGCACTGCCACTGCTGATTACCCACCATGTTCCACGCCGCCCCCTGGTGGTCAGCACATGTCATAGTGAGCGATAGAACTCCCTGTCTCAGGGTTGAACTTCCAAGGGGGCATTTTGCATATTAGCCATATATATATATAAAATTGTCATTGTAGTGATAATTAATACCTCTTTCACAATGTATAATTATCTTTTTTTTAGTAGTTGGGATAATTCTGATTTTTCAGTAATCACTAAGAAATTTCTTAGTAATCACTATATTCACTATACTGTTCATTAGATCCCTAGAATTTATTTACTATTTGTTATAAATTTGTACACTTAAAAGAACATCTGTTCCTTCACCCTCTGTTCTCTGGTAAACACCATTTTACCCTCTGTTTTTAAAAGTTTGGCTATTCTTGTATTCCACATGTGTGATATCACGCTGTACGTGCCTTTCTCTGTCTGACTTATCTCACAGCATAATATGATCAAAATCCATCCATGTTGTTATAAATAGCTGGATATCTTTCTTTCTCAAGGCTGAATAATATTCCATTCTGTGTACATAGATAGGTAGGTAGGTAGATGATGATGATGATGATGATGATGATGATGATAATGATAGATGATAGACAGATGGTGTGTGTGTGTGTGTGTGTGTGTGTAAATAGATAGGTAGGTAGATAGACAGATAAATAGATAATACATAAATACTACCATTTATCCATTCATCTGTTGATGAGCACTTAGGTTATTATCATCTTTTGGCTACTGTGAATAGTGCTGCATTATCTCTTTGAAATCTTATTTTCAATCCCTTTGGATATATAACCAGAAATGGATTTTTTTTTTTAGCAACTTTCATATGGTTTTCCACAGTGGCTGCACCAATTTACACTCCGACAAACATTGCACAGGGTTTCCTTTTCTCCACATCCTTGCCAGCACTTTTTATCACTTGTCTTCTTAATGGTGGACATTCTAACAGGTGCAAGGTGATATCTCCTGATTATTAGTGATATTGAAAATCTTTTCGTCTATATTTTGACCATGTGGATATCTTCTTTGGAAAACGTCTAGATTTTCTGCCCTTATTAAAATTGAACCTTTAAAAATTTTGAGTTTTATGATTTCTTTATACTTTTTAGACATAAAGCCCTTGTCTGATACATGGTTTACTAACATTTTCTCCCATTCTATAGGTCACTTTTCATTTTTTTTTTGTTTCCTTGCTGTACAAAAGCTTTTAAGTTTCACATAGTTCCATTTGTCGATTTTTGTTTTTGCTGTTTGTGCTTTCAGTGTCATATCAAAAAATCATTACCAACACTAATATCAAGGAGTTTCTTTTCTACATTTTCTTGTAGGACTTTTATGGTATTACTGTTAGTTATTTCTAAATTTTTAAAATTGATTTGAATTTTGTGAGTGATGTAAGATAGGGGTCCAGTTTCATTGCTCTGCATGTGTTTATCCAATAAAATTCATTTTCTTAATAAATATTGGGAGAATATTTTATGTGCTTTAAAAGTGTGCAGTGCAGAGTATAAATTGTGCAATATTGCATACCTAATGTGTTTATTTATGTGTTCCTATCAAGAGTTTTACCCTAGAGTTTGTCTTTAGAGCCCAGCCTGAGCCACATGCTATGTCACTGCTCATATATTATTCTTTCTTTGTCCCCATTTTTACTTTGCATCTTCTCTTTGTTTTGAGATAAAAATTTAAAAGATTTGACTGATACAGCTTGTGGGAGCTCCAACTAGGGAACCCTGGAAAACCCATGCAATGGCTGCCCTTGGGTCAGATGCACCAAAGATTCTCAAAGTGTGACCCACTGACTGGCCATCTATAGCCAGAGCTGGGGTCTGTTGGTGGGAAGATGCCTTCAGAGGGAGTGTGGGCTTGTAGACAGGTGAAAAACTGTGAAGAACCTTACAAACAGTGAAAGCAATATTTTTGTTTTGTTTTGTTTTGTTAATTCTTTGGTAGAAAGAAGATACTGAAACCGTTAGCATGTCAGCATATCATAATTATGTTTTAGGAATACTCACTACAAAGCAAGTCTTAGTGCAAGATATATTCATTGGTGCTCATGGATTAAATTGTTTTTTTCTGGATCTTAGCCTGTAAGATACCAATTGATAAATTACCGATATCAGAGATCTAAGAGTGGAGTGGATAAAATCTTAGTCTCTGGATTCATGTAGATCTGGATTTGAATACTTGACCTGTCACTTAGATGGATGCCTTTCCTAGGTGACAGGTTTCCTCATCCTTAAGAAAAGAAAAAAAAAAATAAACACAGCCCTTCAAAAGGTTTTTGTGAGGATATGTAAATTTTTAAAAGTAATGCTTGTGAAGTACTTATTACTATTGAGAAAAGCAGTAGAAAATGTGATTTTTGATGACATTCTGATTCTTCTACCTTTGGAAAAATATGAATAATAATAGTAATTATGAATTTCAGTTACATACTTGAGTTCAACTTTAAATATTAATGATAGTTTTTAAGGAAATAAGATTAGATATGGTTTAATTCTAGTTTTGCCATTGCTTGTTGACCTAGAGCAAGTCCCCTCTGAGTCTTAGTTTCTTCATGGGTAAAATAGTGATAAAATAAATAATCTTTAAGGAATACTATAAAAGTAAAATATGTAGAACATTAATATTCCAATAAGTTCAGAACACTTACAAAGCACATAGGTCTGGGGAAAAAATTTAATTCCATCCACCTCTCAACTCCATTACGAAGACTTCATTCTACATTCTCTTCTGCCTTCCCTAGAAAGTGAATATAGGGAGAGTGTGTGTCTGGGAGGGTGACCAGTTGTCACAGATCATTTTGTCATCTTAGTGGATATCCTCAATTTCACTCAGAGTTTGCTAGCCTTGGAGATGGTAATAAGAATAAATGCTTAGTTTCCTTTTCAAGCAGAGAGCAGGGTACATGCCCTCATCAAGAACATGTACTCTCTGGGTGCCAGATTTAGAGTTTAACATGCTGAGGTTTGAAAGAATTAATAACTAATGTCTTGTGGTGGTGACAAGATAAAATAGCAGAGTTCAAACAGGAAGTTCAAACTTAGAGCTTGATGGTAATGAGATGGCTATTAGGTTAAGAAAGCAAGAAGGGAGACAGTGACTCTAGATATGGGGCTCCAGAGTAATAACTTCTGTTGTCTCTTCACATTCTCGGTAGTAGCTCAGTCATTGATATTTCAATTTACTCAGTTTTGTGTATTTCACTGGTGTCAGAACAACAGTTCCGTTTTCCACTTCTTTGTTCCTATGTTCCATTTGATTTGAGATATATTACAGGTTCTGCAGCCAACAGCCACCTTTCTGCTATAGTAATTTTACAGATCTGATTCTTAAACATCCTGGCCTTTTCCATATTGCATCTGTGATGCAGCTGCCTATAAGTAATGCTGATATTATCTAAACTATCATGTTGTCATTTACATTGGTGCTTAGTCTACGCCAAAGATCCTCAGTGTGTGACCCACTGACTGGCCATCAGCATTAGCATCACCGCAGAAAGTTGAATCAGAAGCTTGAGGTAGGACCCAGGAATTGGTATTTTAATAAGCCCTTTAGGTGATAATGATGCACACTAATGTAGAGAATCATTTGTTTAGATTCTGGATTAAGATAACAGTATTCCTTCAAAGACCTGCTGACATTGATTGTCTTCCTTTCTAGTTCTATTCTTTTTGCTTAAGGCTTGCTATTGCCTAATACAATTCAGTTATCTTTGGAAAGGATAGTAGATCAACCTACTGTCAATAACTTATAATTTTGCATGCATTTTTATACTCTCTTTTCCTTAACACAGCTTTCTAGTAGTTAATTTGAAAAAAAAATAGAAAGAGTGGATAATCCAAAATAGCCACAGGCCTTGTACTTCAATAAATTGAGATTTTAAGCCTAGTATCTTAAAAATTAAAAAAAAATAACATTGAGTATTATATTATAATAACTTTAAAAGTATTTTAATTCATTTATATTAATTTGTATGTGAACACTTTCTCTAATTATACTTACTGAAGTCTCCAGTTCAGAGAAGCACTAGTTACAGCTCAGGAAAACAGAAACAACTGGTATTATTTCTGATATATTTTATCAGATGGATATAATTAATGGATACAACCAATTATAGCTAAAACTAGAAGCCTGGTGCCCAGTCTGCACCCTTTCCAATCTGGGACATCCCTCTCACAATATAGGACTGCTGGCTCCCACCCACTCTCCTGCCTGCCTGCTTGATTGCCCCTAATTGGTTCTTCCTGCCAGCCTGATTACCCCATAACCACTCCCCTGCCAGCCTGATTGATGCCTAACTGCTCCCCTGCTGGCCGAATTGCCCCTAACTGTCCTCCTGTCGGCCTGGTCACCCCTGCTGTTCAGTAGTGACATTATGGCATCTAGGATAATTTGCATATTCCTCTATTATATAGATAGATAAAAATATGATTGACTATGCGTAAATAATGTAATACTTATGCTATACAGTCACACTCTGTGAACCTAACTTGAGAAACTGAGAGGAATCTTTCTCCTATCAATTTATTTTGATATTTGCTTATCAAAAATCACTTAGATAAACATGCATGATGCATTCTAATTCAATAAAAACTACTTTAAATTAGAGTCCTGGTGCACGAATTCATGCACCAGTGGGGTCCCTCGACCTTGCCTGTGGGATCGGGCCAAAACCGACTCTCTGACATCCCCCAAGGGGTCCCAGTTTGTGAGAGGGCACAGTCCAGGCCAAGGGACCTCACTAGTGTATGGTTGGAGCTGAGGAGGGACACAGAGTTTGGCCAGCCAGAAAGGAACTGTGGAATGGCTCCAGGGCATGTCCAACCTGTCTTGCTCAGTCCCAGTCTTCTGGACCTCAGCAGCAAGCTAACCTACTGGTTGGAGCATCTAGCCCCTGGTGGCCAGTGCAAGTTATAGCAAGCAGTTAAACAGCCTTAGCACATCATTACTATATTACACTTTGATCGGTTGAATGGTCAACCAGTTGACCATACATTTAGCATATTAGGCTTTTATTATATAGTATTACTATTGTCTAAATGTTATATTGTCTAAATGTTATATTATTATTGTCTAAATGTATATTAGTGGCCCAGTGCATGAAATTAGTGCATGGGGGGGGGTTACTCTGCCTGGCCTGCACCCTCTCCAATCTGGGACCCCTCGAAGGATGTCCTACTGCTAGTTTACAGGGATCGGGCCTAAACCAGCAGTTGGATATCCTTCTCACAATCCAGGACTTCTGGCTCTAGCTGCCTACCTGCCTGCCTGCCTGCATGATTGCACCTAACCACTCTGCCTGCTGGCCTGCTCACCCCCAACTGCCCCCCCTGCTGGCCTTCTCCCCCCATCTTCCCTTCCCACTGGCCTGCTCACCCCCAACTACCCCCTTCCTGGCCTGCTCACTCCAAACTGCCCCTCCCCTGCTGTCCTGATCACCTCCAACTGACCCCAACTGACCCCCAACTGGCCCCCCTGATGATCTGCTTACCCCCAATGGTCTCTGCCATCCCATCCTGGCCTCATCACCCCCCAGTGACCCAAGGTCCCAGCCCCTCCTTTTTTTCTTTTTCTTTTTTTTCAGTGCCTCCTTAAGTGGAGGCCAGGGCCCACTGGAAGCAACTATCTAGGATTTATTTATTGTCTATAATTGAAACTTTATAGCCTTGAGGGGAGACCAGGGCAACCTGGAAGCTTGGCTTCCTCCATTGCCAGTGCAACCCAAGCTTCCTGCTTGTTCCAGCTCTGTGGCCGACCGCCATCTTGGTTGGGTTAATTTGCATACTTGCTCCTGATTGGCTAGTGAGCATGGCTTGGCATAGCAGAGTGATGGTTAATTTGAATGTTTCTCTTTTATTAGTGTATATATAATCAAGAATTTAGTGCTTCAATGTCCTATACTTAAATATATTTGCATATATATGTATAGATATATGTATGTATATGTATTTCTGTTGCTACCTTTAAAAATAGATTATTGAAAAATACCTTAGATAATTTATTAAGGCACAAATTCACTAATATTGGAGAATGATTTATTTAGTTAACCCTCTGCAAAGGCCAGTTGGGCTTTTTATTTGAAGCTTAATAATATTACACATTAGCTACTAAATTTTGTGTCACAAATATGGACTTTTAATAAAGTAATTAGGCCATTAAACTTAGTCTATACGTGGATTTTTGGGGGGTATTAGAAAGTAATTATTTTCTTATTCAATCATCTTCAGTATTTTTATTTTCTCATTTTTCTATTTAATTTTCTTACAAGGGCTGTTTGAAAATGGCATCCCATTTTTATATCATAAACTGACCTCATTAAACCCACTGGTTGTGCATGACTGAGGAACTTTTACATAAGTAACTTGTACCAACTACTTGGTGTCTGCTGATGATCTATACGGGGAAGGAAGGCTTCTTTGGAAAAACACACATTTGAAAACACACACACACACACACACACACACACACTGTTTCCTTTCATATAGTGAAATAGATTACAGCTTCATACTGAACATTAAAAGCAGTAAAACTTAAAGGAAGCATCTCCTTTTGATTGAATGACTGCCTTAAACTGGGCCTGCATATAATCCAAGAAGAACTTTGTATTATGTACAAAAAAGGCTAAGACTTTCTATCACTTTAATGAAAGTGGAGAAAACTCAGGAAATGGTTAGTAACTTCTTAATTGGAAAACTCAGGCTTAAGAATAAAACTCACTTATATTTTATTTTTCTAATGTCATATGGTGTGACTCAATTTTGGCGGGAAAGAACTGTCACACTTTTCACCCCCAAAACACAACTTAAAGTATTATGGTTTTTTCATCAAAAGTTAATACAAGAGTCACTGTTGCTCTTTATAAATGAGAGTAATCTCGGGACAGGGTAACAGAAGGAAATTTCCCTGGTTTTCAAATCTATGCTCAGTTTTACAAATTTGTAAAAATTATATTCTTATCATACTATTAAAAGGAAATTCTATAGACATTCTTTGGTTTGCATGTATATATCAATTTTTTTTCTTTTCTTTTTTTTTCTTGAACTGGGCTTGGCAAAGTTCAAATAGAACTGATATGCATGGGAGGATAGTTATAATGTTGAGAATAACATGAAATTAACCAGTTCATCAATATCATTAGGCTTTCTTTATTTCTGAGAGTAAGGAAATTTTAGGAGAAAAATTTATGGCCAAGTATCTCCTGGAATATAACTCTAAGGACATTTCCCATAGTTCTTTATTCAGTGGGTCATGGAAGTGAGGCCAGGCAGAATAAGTACTTCCTTACTAGCACCAGTTTTATTTGCTCTAGTTGATGTTACCATGTATCCACTTGGACCCTTTGGTCCCATAGCTAGTAAGTGATATGGCCAATATTTAAGTCTAGCACTGGAACTTACCTTCTTCATCACTGGTTAATTTTCATCAGGGTTAATTAGGTCACCCAAATTATATAGTTAGGAACAGAGAAAAATAAAGATTATCTACAGAGTAGCATATCTTCCAGTTTGGGAAATATCTCAATTTAAATTATTATCCTTGAATAATTATTAATACTATACTTTTACACTCTCAAAACTGAAACAATTTCAACAAAATTATTTTGTCAATTTAGCATTGCAATTTAAAATACAGTTCTGCTTTCCCATATTTTATTTTTTACCCAAATGAAAGTTTATTATTGTTGCTAGTTATGTTTTTCCTGTGCTCAGATCGTGTACAAAAGAATTTGATCTACAGATCAGTTTATCTCCTCCTATGGCATTTCCCTGAAGTCAAATAAAAAGCTATTTCCTATATGAAAAATAAAGAACAGACCCTTGTCAAGAATACAGTAATGCACTTTTTGAAAGTGCATGGTCAGATTATAAAGAAAATAGTTTGGGGCTTGATAAAATCAGGAGAAGCAGACACATTTTTAGACATGCCACAACATTTACAGTGATTTTAGGTGAAAAGAGCAGTAAATTCCAATAGACTGAGAAAATTTGCAGCATAGCTGGCTTAGAGCACAGCTGGCCTAGAGGGGAGTGGGGAGGGGGGCGGGGGTGGGGGTGGTTGGAGAAGAGAAGAAAATCTGTCTTCCACCGATATCTTAAAAAACTTCTGTAGTAAAAGGGCTCTTGAAATGTGAGATGCTGCCGAAACTGGTTTGACTCAGTGGATAGGAGCGTTGGCCTGCAGACTGCAAAGTCCCAGATTCGATTCTGGTCAAGGGCATGTACTTTGGTTGCGGGCACATCCCCAGTAAGGGGTGTGCAAGAGGCAGCTGATCGATGTTTCTAACTCTCTATTTCTCTCTCTTCCTCTCTGTGAAAAATCAATAAAATATATTTTAAAAAAAAGAAATGTGAGACACTGTTTATTTTCTTCAGAATCCTGCATTTGGTCTATTGTTACTTTAGGGGTTTCAAATAAGTATTTAATCCTCCAAGGGATTCCCAAGAGTAGTGTAGGTGTATGGCAATGTCCTCAGTGCCCTTATTTATGAATACTGAAGCTGAGTCTGCCAGGGGTACATGGCATGCTTCCTCGGTGGAAGTTCAGGTACCAGTGAAGAGCACAGAAGGGAAGAGCCCCCTGCTCTCCTTCTCCTGATTTTGTCAATGCCCTTCTTTGCAATTTTCTACTTCTAGTCATTTCTGCCACTTAATAATTTTAAAATTTCTTATAAAATGGTCTATGGTTTACTCCTCTGCTTCAAAAAACTACTCAGATTTAGCTCCAGGTGGATATCCTGTGGCCATATGTTGTTGAAGATCCTTTGATGAGGTCAATCTATAGACAGGTACAGAGAATAGGACATGCCTGAGAAACAAGGAGACAGATATTTTATTTTATTTACAAGACTTCTTCCCTATTTCAAAGCTCCAGTGCAAGTGTGCTCTCTCTCTCTCTCTCTCTCTCTCTCTCTCTCTCTCTCTCTCTCTCTCTCACACACACACACACACACAAGTACACACCTTTTACATATATGCAGATGTATATACTCATACACCATACACACCAACACATAATCATGGCTATTTTTAGCCATCATATTCATGAGGGTTGACTGTACCAATACCGTCTAAGGTGATTTTCCCCTATCACCAAAAGTTTTGTATTTTCTGGCTCATGATATTTTTTAAAAGTTTTAAATTGATTTTAGAGAAGAAGGGAGAGGGAGAGAGAGATAGAAACATCAATGATGAGAGAGAATCATTGATCAGCTGTGTTCTGCATGTCCTACACTGGGATCCAGCCTGCAACTCAGTCTTGTGCTCTTACTGGAACTGGAACCGGAACCATGACATGTTGGCCAGGCTGATTCACTCTTCCTTTATCTTAGAGCCTAATGTGCCCGCAGAGGTCTGATGATGGAAGTAAAGAACTTTGTTTAATATATTTTTAAATTTGTCCTTTAATTTTCCTTATTCTACAGCTATTTACTTTGTTGGCTAATATTAATGTGTTTCTAGAGGGTTGCAAGTTGGACAAATATTTATCTCAGTCTTTGGAGTAGTTTCAGGAGCCTGGAGTTGTCCATACCTTGAGCTGCACTGTTTATGAAAAGGTTGATTTATAAGCAATATTATTTTCTCTTTCTCATGTGCTATTTTTTACTTAAGGAAAGTTGGCAAGTTTTTCTTAGACTAACCCATTAATTACCCTAATAATGATGCTTTCAAGGGCATGGTCTTTGGTGAACAAATCAATGAAATTTTGGAATCTTAAACTCACTCAAGATTGGCTCTGTGCAGAACTAGCCTTCTCTGGCATCTGTGGAATATTCTTTCCAACTTCAGGTACTCATACACAGGATGGGTCCTCTGTACCCAAAACCAGACCCACAAATGGCAGAATTCTCATAATTTTAGATTATACCTATTAAAAAAATAACAGTGATCTTCTCCATTTATATATTTTATCACAGTTTATAAAGAAATACTCTTGTCCCTTACTCATTCAAGTTCTTCTAGGGAGACTTGTCTAAAATCATATGAGAAAATTGTTCCTGCACTCTATTCTCTAATAAAACAGAGACCTACATTTAAAGGAAAGGCATGGAAAGCAGCTTCTATGGCTAGAAGAATGGAAGAATGTGGTCTTTTCCTCAAGAAATGCTTGTGGACATTAATTATATCAGTGACCTTTTCCCAATACAAAAAAATATGACGCATCAACTTATGTAGTCACAGAGTTGACTCTTGAAGGGAAATTAAATTAAATAAATTAACTTTGGGCACTTTAAAAATATAAGAGCAGAACTGTGACTTTTTCCTCACCATGTAATAAAGAGCATTTGCACAGTGGACTTTGTTCAAGATGTCTAGAGTACACTGGAATAGGGGGAGAATTTCAGGAGGAATATAATAGGTCTCAGTTTGGACTGACTTTTATTTTTTTTTTAACCTGGGCACAGAGGGAACATCATCTGAGGAAGAAAAAGAAATAATCAGATTGAATTATTTGAACAGCTACTAAGTGAATGTAAACCAATAGATTCTCAGCTATGGGAGAAAGCACCAGAGGTCATCTGTTTTTAATCTCAGCTTCCCAGCAGGACTGAACTGAAACCTATTTCTAAAAGCCCAGGTATATGCTTAATTTTAAGCCAAAATGTGGAATGAGCAGGACAGAATTGCTGAACTCAGATTCCTATTAAACTCATTTTTGTTCTTTTGCTAAAACCCAAAATTAAAAAAAAGAACAAGAATAGGAACACTTGACTATATTTAAATTTTTCATTTAGAACAAAATAAGAATATGCTTTCTGAAACAGGTCTGAGTTGATCCAGAATTTGTTTCAAGAACAATAATAGTATTTAAGATAAAATAATTTCATGGCCTCAACAAAATTATTTATTATACATTTATATACATAATAATAATTCTGTGTTTAAATTAAATACTCCAATGTGTTTGGAACACATTTTCTTGCCTTCATACCAGATGGTCATTTTCTGTGATTCTTTTCCATGAGAACTTCCACCAAGTATTCCCTTTTATGTTATAAAACTGTAATTTCTATATGTTCTTTCTATTGAATCACAGAAATACTATCAATTGTGTTTGTAGTTTTTAACAAGGTATTTTTAAAAATTAAACATTTTTTTTATAAGGAGAGTATCAGGTATGCCCATAATTCAGAATACAGCTTGGTACTAGCATCTCAACCACAATCTCTGATTCATCTCTCCATGTTAGAGATGAAAAAACTGAGGCTTATAAAAGTAAAGGTCAAGCATCACATTGATCATGGAGACAAAAGTGAAATATTTATTTCTGAATTATACCACTACTCTTTAAGCAGTACTACTTTTGAATGCTCTAGGCATCATGTCTTTTTATTTTAACAATACTATATAATAAAGAGGTAACATGCAAATTTACCATCACACCTTCACACAAGATGGCCACCACTGTGTGCTCACAAGATGGCCACCACAAGATGGCCAGCAGGGGAGGGAAGTTGTCGGTGATCAAGCCAGCAGGGAAAGGCAGTTAGGGGTGGCCAGGCTGGGAAGGGAGGGCAGTTGGGGATGAGTGGACCTGTATGAGAGGGAGGGCAGTTGAGCGGTGGGGGTGGGAGGGACCAGGCCTGCAGAGGAGGGTAGTTGGGGGTGACCAGGCTGGCACAGGAGGGCAGTTAGGGGTGACTGGGCCAGCAGAGGTGGGCAGGTGGGGGAAACTGGGCTGGCAGGGGAGGACAGTTGGGGGCATTCAGGCTGGCAGAGGAGCAGTTAGGCATTGATCAGGCTGGAATGAGAGTGCTTAGGGGTGATCAGGCTGGCAGGCAAAAGCGGTTAGAGGCAATCAGGCAGGCAGGCAGGCAGGCAGGCGAGTGGTTGGGAGCCAGCAGTCCTGGATTGTGAGAGGGATGTCTGAGGGGTCCCAGATTAGAGAGGGTACAGGCTGGGCTGAGGGATACTCCTCCCCCCCAGCACATGAATTTCATGCACCGAACCTCTAGTGTGAACACAATATTTCATTAAATGAAACTAAACAAAAGCTCAATATGTAGTTTTAAGATGTCAAAATCAAAATAAAGTTCAAACGTCTGGAAATAAATCAATAAAACAATGCACTTGAGATCTATTTAGGTTATCAGTGATTGTCATTCTGAATATTTCTTCCCTCTCAGTCACATAAGACATTTATATAATTTCTGCAGTGTTACAATAGAATTACTCCTCCGAGAAATCTCATACTGTGAGAACGTATTCGTGTAATTGAGCTGGCAGATTGCGTTAATATAAGAAATATATTGTTACAACATCCACTTACTTTCCTGACCGATGAAGCTGATAACAGAAAGAGCAGAACAGAGAATATATGAGAGGAAAGCATTCAGGCTGTTTGGACACATGCTGTGGGAGTTGCAGTCAAAATAATATAACCTACCTCATTCACTTTGATTAATTTTTTCCTCTGGTGGCATTATTTTATTCTCACCACATTGTTCAAGACTTATTACAGGAGGTAGTTATTTTCCATTCTTGTTGATTTGAAGTACTAAGACCCATATGTTCATTCTTACAGTGCACAGAGTACCTGTGAGGCTCATTCTCACAAGTTGACAGGTGCATTGTTTCTCGACCATTTGTAAGCCCTACCTCACCAGAACCTGTCTCACTTGCTTTCTTTCCTACAAGTCCCTGACAGTGCCTGGCATATAGTAGATAAGTATATATTAAGTGAACTAATGCTACTTATTAGAGTGACCCCTCACTTAGGTCCTTTATAAACCTGAATTACTCTCTCACCTAAGCAGGTGAGCTAAATATCCCAGTTTCTACAGGAGTTGCCCCTTATTTACTAAATTAGCAAGGCCATCCCAAATATACTTGACAAATATATATTACCTGAGTTACCTTACTTATCTAATTTCTTATAGAGAAGTTGTTACTTTCAATAATAAATGAAATGGTGAGCAAAGTATACGTATCAAAGTCAGAAACAATGGACTGAAATCCCAGCTCCCAGATTACTTAGCTCTGTGACCGTGAAGAAGTTGCTTCACCTCTCTGAGGCTGTTTCCTCATTGCAGTAACATCTGGCTTTCAGAATATCGTCTACGTTGCGTAAGTATTAAGAGGCTAGCCTAGGGCCTGAAGCCCTGGAGGCCTCACTCAAAGGCAACTATCGCCATTCCTTAATTTCACATTGGTCACAGTACTGCCAACCTACTTATCTAGGGAAAAGTATTAAAACATTTATAATAACTATTATTCATTTAAATTTAAATTGTGTGAAAATAGATCCCTACTGGACTAAAATGTAGGATAAAATATTCAGTTTAAATATATAAATCAGAACAGCAGAAGTTAACCGTGGTATTAAACTATAAAATTCAAGATTCAAATCTCCCTAATGCTTCCTCTAATATTTTGGGACAACTTGGTACTATTTAGTGAGTCCTGAAGGTCAATAGAGTAGGAAGGTTGGGGACTTCTGGGGAATGGTGAAGCAGCACAAATGTGAATCTGGCTCGCTCCTCCTTGGCCCATTTACACAGTCTCGCTATGTCAGCAGTTGAAGGTCTGCAAGTTACAGCGATGCCAGTTGAAACTTGAGGAGAAGTAATTTCTATTGCAAATGCTCAGAAGACTTTTTAAAAAAATCTTCAGTTATGATTTGATTGATTTTGTTTTTTTACTCGCTCATTTGTTATCCTTAACCAAAAACTTCTCAGTGCCTATCCCATTAAGATGGAAATCAATGCTGGGAATAAGAAACCAACTTGACCATGACCATCATGCAGTTGATAGTATAATGAGAGGAGGGGAGACTTATAATCAGTGATGTTCAATGAAATACTTTGGGTTCATTAGTTCAATAAACACAGGTTAGCTTCTCTTTGATTTGGCATACACTTTAAAAAGGAAAGGATTTTAATTTGGTAAAAATGTAGCATTTATTGTTTGTATGATGGGGTCAGCAAATTACAGTGACATATTATGACTTGGATTTGTAATTCACAATATGTCTACATTAAAAAAAACATCTCCTCTTTATGGTCCTGCTGAGATTGTTATGACTTTTCTAGATTCCTTGGGTAAACTGTTTTCTTCAAGGGTCAGTAGAGAGGTCAGCATATAAGTATATTGTTTGGCATCTTTAAATGCTTTTGAGTGAAGGAAATAAAAAAAGTAGAAAATCTTTCACAGACTGAGGAATCACAAATGGGTCATCTTTAGTGGTAGTAATATGAATAACTGATATTTCTGAGCTTTTCTTATTGCACTGATTAAAGCAATAAGTGTAAATGAATGTCCTTATAATACCCCTCTGAGGTGGGGCTTACTAATTTTATTTCTGTTTGGAAGTGGGTTAATTGAGATTTAGAGAGATTATATAATGTTCCCAGAGTTGGTGGGAGTGGCCATGAACTGTAGACCTAACACTCTTGAACCCATGACTGGCTCACAGTATTAAAACATTTATAATAGCTATTTATTTAAATTGAAAATGTATGAAAATAAATCCATGCTGAACTAAAATATAGGATAAAATATCAGAACAGCATAAGTTAATAGTCTCTCTCTGTCTCTGTCTCTGTCTGTCTCTCTCTCTCTCTCTCTCTCTCTCTCTCTCTCTCTATATATATATATATATATATATATATATATATATTCAATATGCTAATTGTCCCTTGGACCATTCTACCATTTGACCAGTTGCTATGATGCACACTGACCACTAGGGGGTAGATGCTCTAACCAGTAAGTTAGCTGGCTGCTGGTGTCTGGCCAATCAAGACTGGGTGAGATGGGCTGGACATGCCCTAGAACTCTCCCACGGTCCCTCCCTGGCCCAATCGTGTACCAGTGGGGTCCCTTAGATTGGTCTGAGCCTTCTCGAAATCTGAGATCCCTTGGTGGATGTTGGAGAGCCGGTTTCAGTTCGATTCCCACAGGCCAGGCTGAGGGACCCCACCAGTGCACAAATCCATTCACCAGGCCTCTAGTTAAACCATTAAATTCAAGATTCAATATTTTGGGACAACTTGATGTCATTTGGCTTCTCACAGTAAAGATCCCTTGTGTCTCTCCTGTTGGCCGCATGCAGTCACCTGCCCATCCCAGGGGGGATTAGACCACTGAAAATCAACTCAAAAGGATATCATTATCCTGCACTTATATATGAGGAAATCTAAATTTGGAGGTTTAATAAGTTACCCAACCTCTGTGTGCTAGTATTCAAATGTAATCATGTTTGCTAAGCAACTAGGGACCCACTGAACTAAACTTCAGCCTTCACCAAAGGACCTAAAAACATCTGCTGATGGGTGGGTGAGCTACCTGCGGATTCAGCAAACTCACCCACATAATCTAAAGTCAGAATAAGCAGAGGGAATCTCTTCACATTGGTATTTGGATCAAATACCACATCAAATATTTTCACTTTTATATTTGGTAAACTTACTGCAGGGTCCTGCTGATGCTAGAATAACTGTTCTATCTCCATTTCTTTTGATCGTAACTTTGGCTTTAAATTACTTTTTCTAATTAAGTACTTTTCCTTAGACTAATAGTTTATTTTTCTCCTTTTCTGTATATGTCCATTTGCCAGTGTACACACAAACACAGACATTTGAACAAATATTTTTAAGATATAATTATTTACTCATTTTATTTTTACTGCATATTAAATAATATTTTAGAGATCTATTTTTCTACCACTAAAAATACAATATTGATCTGTGATTATTAGGTATCCATAAACTTCCAGCAATTATTTCCAGAAATAAAATTAAAAAATACAATTTTCTATAGTATTTCAACATTAAAGCAATAGACATATTTGAACAAAGAAATTACAATATTTATTCATGAGAGATATCTCTTTTTTATGCAAATATCTTAAGCTCTAGAATTCAAAGAACACTTCCTTAAAAAGTTATCATAGTTCACACCTTTTAGTGAATAGCAGTTGTTGAAAATGAATTTTAATCTTTTTTATGTTTATTACAGATATATTTTAATCACACTGGAAAAGTGAAAATTATCCATAGTGAGGTCTTAAATAAGAGTTCTAAAAGAAAATTCTAGATGAAGTTAAGTAGGTGAATACAGCAGTTGTTCATTGTGACAACAGTGCCACCTAATGTTTATCTAGGACTCAAAACAATTTTCATTTTGGTTCCAAATCTTACACTTCTATTCATATGTAAGATAAAAATTAACAATTTAAAAGTGAATAAAATGAATACATTTTTATTGTATTATAAAAAAAGAAAGTAACTCTACTTACTTCTTTTAATCATTTCAATATAGAAAATACTAATTTCTCACTTAGCCTAACAAAGCACAGGACTATTTATTCCAGAGAAATCTGCATCTATATTATTATTATTTATTAAAATATATGATTCATTTCAAATTAATTTATTATGACAAAATTTCATTATTATAAATCAGAAATTAAGGGGATGACATCTTTGTGATTTAGAGAAACATAATAATTAAAATTTTGTAGTTTTTAAATGTAGATTCTTATATATGGTTATCAAGACATTGTCACTGAAGAGCTCTTAATATATATGAAGAATGACAGATAGGTAATCACAATAACTCTTTTGAATGCAAGTCCAGGTATTTAAGGTGACTAAAAATTATTTATATTTTAGGTGGATTGAACTCAACCAAGTTCTTTATTAAAAAAAACAAAAAACAAAAAAAAACTAGAGGTCCAGTGAACAAAATTCTTGCACTGAGTGGGAGTGTGTG
The DNA here is from genome assembly GCA_963924515.1 of Vespertilio murinus. Lineage (NCBI taxonomy): Eukaryota > Metazoa > Chordata > Mammalia > Chiroptera > Vespertilionidae > Vespertilio > Vespertilio murinus. The sequence goes on along the minus strand of OZ004705.1, from coordinate 126,783,452 downwards.
TAGGGGGGGAGTGTTAGCCAAGCCTATACCCCTCTCCAATCTGGAATCCCTTGTGGGATGTCTGACTGCCAGTTTAGGCTCAATTAATTATCAGGCCTAAAATGGCAGTAAGACATCTCTTCACAATTTGGGACTGCTGGCTCCTAAACACTCACCTGCCTTCCTGCCTCATTGTCCCTAACTGCTTCTGCCTGACAGCCTGGTTACCCCCTAACCACTCCCTTGCCAGCCTGATCGATGCCTAACTGCTCTCCTGCTGGCCTGATTACCCCCCAACTGCCCTCCCCTGCTGGCCTGGTCCCTCCAAACTGCCATTCCCTGTTGGCCTGTTCACCCTAACCACCCTCCCCTGCTGGCCATATTGTGGAGGCCATCTTGTGACCACATGGGGGTGGCCATTTTGTGTGAAGGCATGATGGTCAATTTGCATATTACCTTTTTAATATATAGGCTATATCAAACTAATACAAATATAAACATCAGCCTAACATTTATATAAATTTTCAAGTCTAGAGTAACAAGATCAAAATAAATGTTGTTACTTGATTTAAATAAACCCTTTGCCAATTAAAAATAGCAGAAGAACTGAACAGACACTTCTCCCAAGAATACTACAAGTGGCCAACAGATATATTAAAAGCCTCAACTTTATTAGCTATTGGAAAAATGCAAGTCAAACCTCATATCTTTTAAAATGGCTATTTTTAACAAGATGAGTAATAGCAAGAGTTGGAGATGCTGTGGAGAAAAAGCAACCCTCATTCACTGCTGGTGGGAATGTAAACTGGTATAGCCAATTTACAAAAAAGAGTACAGCGATTCCTCCAAAAATTAAGGATAGAGTTACCATATGACCCAGCAATCACTTTTTTGAATGTCTGTCCCCAAAATTTAAAAACATTTATTAAAAATATATGTACCCCTGTGTTCATTGAAGCATTATTCACAGTAGCCAAGGCATAGAAATAACCAAAGTGATCTTTGATATATGATTGAACAAAGATGTGGTACACACATACAATGGAATACTACTGGACCACAATAGAAGGTGAAATACTGTCACTTGTGACTGTGGGAAGCCATCCACTGCTGATACTATCATGAGAGTACACGAAGGAACTCGGAAGGTAACACCAACCAGCATTGTTTGTTTTGAAATAGCAGTGGCTCAAAGCCATTTCCTGAGCTAATATCCTCAAAATCAGTGTTTACTGAACCTTACTGATCTTTGCTGATCTTTATTGACCTTAGAGACGGTCTGTTTGCGACCTGTTTGCCGTGCTTTTCTGAAGGCAAAATGTGTATCTAAAACTGAATCAAAAGCGGATAAGGCCAGGTTTCCGTGCCCCTCTCCAAGAGAGAGGTCTCCACCTGGCCCCATGACTTCTAAATTCATATTTATTGTATAGTGTTTTCATTTGTGCATCTGAAGGTCCCTCCTTCAGATCCTGAACCCTAGCCGTGCAGGTTGCGGCATGTGACAACATGGATAGACTTTGAGAATATCATGCTAAGCAAAATAAATCAGTCAGAGAAAGCTAAGTACCCTATGATTTCACTCACTTGTGGGATATAAAACTGAAATTCAGAGAGACAGACAGTATGGTGGTTACTAGAGGGAAGGGTATAGGGGATGTTAAAGAGTAAAGGGAGCCAAATACATGGTGATGAAGGGGCTTGACTTTGGGTAGTGGACACACAATGCAATGTATAGATCATGCATCACAGAAATGTACACTGAAAACCTATGTAATCTTATTAACCAAGGTCACCCCAATAAATTTAATTAAAAATAAAGCAAAATAAATAAGTAAATACTTTATTCTATATTTTTTGTTATTTCTAGACTATTTTATATAACTTATTTAGTCACAAATAAATACATATATAAAGCCTTAACTGGTTTGGCTCAGTGGATAGAGTGTCGACCTACAAACAGGTTCAATTCTGGTCAAGGGCACATGCTCCAGTTGCAGGTTTGATTCCCAGTAGGGTGTGTGTAGGAGACATTTGATCAGTGATTCTCTCTCCCATTGATGTTTCTATCTCTCTCTCCATTCCTTTCCTCTCTGAAATCAATGAAAATAAAAATAAATGTAAAGTTTACTAATAGATATTATATATCCAGAAGTGTAGCTACTTTACTTTGGAAGGGATCTGAAACTCATATTCATGATTTAGAATTTTAATTCTAATGCTTTCCTAAGATAACTCAGTTCTGCTTTTCCTATTATATATGAAACCAGTTTCATATCTTTCCAGAGGAAGAGTAGGCCCTCATTTATCTGATTTTCATTGGTAGTCCTTTACTGAACATGAGTTTTCCTAAAACGGAAAGCAAAGAGGGTAATAGCAAATTCTTGGTTCCTTTTTTTCTTTTCTTTTAAAAAATTTTTATTGGTTTCAGATATAAAAAGAGAGGGAGAGAGAAACATAAACATCAATGAGAAGAGAAAATCATTGATTGGCTGCCTTCTGCATGCCCCACACTGGGAATCGAGACCCAGCCCAGGCATGTGTCATGACAAGAATCCAGCTATAACCTCTTGCTCAACCATTGAGTTACACCAGCTAGGCCCTTTTCTTTTCCTTTGTACATAGTACATGCTCAACAGATGTTTGTATCTACATTACCTGCTTACCTGAGTATAACCATATTTTTCATTTATCAAAGATTTCATTCCCCAAGTGTTCTAATGCGATATCTTATTTGACCCTATAGATTTCACCATCTCAGCCTATTCTGACATAATCTGTTGCTAGTTTTATGCCTAGTTTATAACCAGAAAAACTGGGCTACACAGAGCATATGTATAAGAAACATTTTGACAGATTCTGTTAAATAAGTAACCCAATACATTAACGAACAATCTAATTCTCTCTTCCGCACACCTCAGAGGGGCCAATGAGGAGTGTGCAGAAACATGCAAGGTGTCAGAAGTATTTCTTGGGAAGCTTTGGTTTCTTCTTACAAGGGACTGAATTGCCGGCTTCATCCTTCCCTTTTATCTTTCTTCTTCCCATGAACGTGAACTTGATGCCCCCATGGCCATTTCATATCTGTTACAGAAATACCACAATAGTTTTTAAAATGCTGGCCTTGGTATCACTAAATTGGTAAATCAAATCTGGCAGCCACCTATTTACAACTTCTTCTTATGTGAGAGAAAAATATTTAAATCCTTATTTACTGTGCTCTCCAATACTTTCAGCTGAAAACCATCTGAAATGGTCTAGAAGTAGAATTGCAGATTGCAGTAATTGAGCCTCTAGGCGCAGTGCCTTGCATAAGTGCCAGAAATGAAATCAATTACTGGTTCATGTTCGTGTTATAAAGAACTGGCATCATGGAAGATACAAGATCGCCAAGAATTAGTTAGCCAACAAACACTTGGGTGACTATTTCATAGTGGACCATGATTGATACTGTAGGGACAACTGCAATAAAGAACTTGCCATATGAAAAAAAAAATAAATGGCTAATGTGTCAAAGCATCTGCTATGTGTCAGACAGAGAACATCTACTTAAATAAAAGACATGTTTATAAATACAGACTTTGGTAGCTGCTTATAAACTAGATAAAGAGAAAAGGCATCCCTGGTAGAGGAATGGGAAGGGAGAAAAGTCCAGAGCTGACACCACACAGACTGGTTTGTACCAGGTGTTGAGTGGTCATTAAGGCGCTAGGTTTATATAAATGCTTCAGACTTTTTATTTTTATTTTAAGTCTATGTTCACCTAGTTCTACAGGAAGGTAATTTGAATCCTTTTATCTGTGGATCTGATGAGCAGTAGAGAGTAAAACGAGTAGTCAGAGAAAAAGATGACATTGGCAAATTGAGCAGAGATCATCTAAACTCAGGGGGCAAAACACAAGAAATTATTCAGGACCAAATACTTCAGGAAATAATCATCAGTAAAAAAGCAAATATAAAATGAAATGACTGATTTCACAAACTATAACTGAAATCTTGCCTCTGACCGAGCACTAGTCAGTCACTAGGCCATGTATGACTAGGAACACTGAGTGGTGGGAGGTGATGGAGTGCAGAGGGCACAGTGGTCTCCCGGTTCATCTGTGAGAGATTTACTTTTACTTTTTGAAGATGAACATGCAGTTCAGACTCAGCAGTATCTGGATTATACCCTGATATTTCCTGGGGGTTTTTGTGAGCTGCTAGTATTTGAATTTTGTGTCCATTTGTTCATTTATTATTTCAGGAAATATTTATCAAATTATTATTCTGTGCCAGGACCTGTAGGGGCAATGGGGGCTACTGGGAGCTTATATCCCTTCTTGCCTTTACCATTTGATCATCTGCATATATAGAACTACTGGGTTTTAATTAAATTTTGGAAGCACTAATGTTTATAATGCAAGGCACAATCAAACTTTATTACACAGTCTTCACTGAGAAAGTTCTAAGTGTTGGAAAAAGGTAGAGAGGAATTGTTTCTGCAATTTGGAGTCAATAGTTTTAGTTTAGTTAGCTTCCCAAGAAGGAGATGAAAAAAGACTATCTTCCCTCATTTCTTCTCATGTATGTATATAAACATTCCATTAATTATAATTCTTATCTGTATGAAATTTCATTTTCAAATACTTCATGTGTCTAACCTTCAAAAATCTCTTTCTTGTCTTGCTTTTCACTTCTTTCCAGTTTTGTTGTATGTATACATCAACATCTTTTTTTAATCTAGTCTTAACTTGATTTTTATTTTAAGTCATTCTTTCCCTAGGTTTGTTTTTTTTCTTTTTTTAAAAAAATTCTTGTTGTAATCCCCTGCATCCTAAAAAAATGTGTTTGTATGTGGTTATAAAGATGATTATCTGGGAGGACTGAGTAGACATGAATTACAAACAATTGTTAGAAAAAAGAAAGGGAGGGATTTTGTAGAAGAGAAAATTAGATTTAAGACATGGATAGAGGCATAGAAAGAAACAAGAGAATCTACCATTGGCTCTAAGTCAAGAAGTGTACTCGATCTTTTAAAAAGCAACTTTAATATAAATTATGTCTCACTGAGCCTAAAATTTTCTACATTCGGTTAGTCTGTTTTCTTTTTCTTAGACAGTAGAATAATGGTCCTTGTCTGGAGATGTGGAGGAGAGGTACTCTTGCTGTAGAATCCAGAGTAGCTTCTCAATTCAATGATTTGTGCTTGGTTTTAGCACAGAAACTTTGGACTGTTAATAGCTGTATCAACTAGGCTTTCACTGAAACCCTGGTTGAAATAAATAGTGAAGACATTTTAAGGTCAGCTTTCAGTCCCATATGAGGCCTCCACACTCCTAGGCCGATTGTACAACCCATAGAGTGAGGATGCAAACGTAAACATTAGTATCATAACATGCTGATAGCAATGGGGTTAGGGAGTGGGCTACAGTTGTTAGGTGACTTTAAATCTTTTTTTTTTCCTTTTATATTAACCTGCTCTCATGTTGATAAGTCTTTGTTTTACTCTTTAAAAGCATATACTGAAGAAATCAGATGATGTAAAGAGAAGTATGGAAAAAAGATTGTATAACATTTTTAAAATCGGTTTTATTTAACCCTGTTTTTATTCTTAAGTATTTTTACAATACAATACAATGACAGTCTTATAACCATCATTTCATAGTATGCCTTTTAAGTGATTTTAAAACAAATAGAGGTTGCAGCATATGTGTCTTTAGCTCTTCCAATTAATATTTTTGAGTGCCTTCTGTGTACCAAGCATTGTCGAAACTACTGGAGATATAAAAGTGAACACAATACAAGAAAAACGGTCCTATTAGAGTTCTTAATTTTTTTAAATATGAGATACAAACTTTTATTAGTGATAAATACTATGGAGAAAACTAAAAGTCATAGCAGGGGCAGAGAGTGTATGGGCAGTTGCATTTTTATTTACTTTTTATGTTGTTTTTGTTAATTCTCACCTGAGGATATTTTCCATTGATTTTTAGAGAGAGTGGAAGAGAGAGGTAAAGACAGAGAGAAATATCGATGTGAGATAAATACATCAATTGGTTGTATCTTGCATGTGCCCAACGAGGACCAAGGCCTGGGAGATGCCTGCAACCAAGGTACGTGTCCTTGACCAGAATAGAACCCAGGACCCTTTAGTCTGCAGGCTGACACTCTATCCATTGGGCCAAACCAGGTAGGGTGGGAATTGCATTTTTAAATAAAATAGGGTTTGTGTCTTATTGAGCAGCTGCGTTTGAGTAAACAACTGGAAAAAATTATTTGAACCTTATGGTATCTTGGAAAATAGTAACTCCAGAAGAGAGATCACTGATGTTAAAATCATATAAGGCATTGGAAGGTTTGGGGCAGAGGAAAAACCTAATGAAACTGAGATGTTGGCTGTTGGTTTGAGAATAGACTAGAGTGAGGCAAAGGAAGAGAAAGGGGGACCAGTAAGAAGGCTCTTGCAATATTCCTAGAGATGATGGTGTCATGGAGCAGGGCCACAATGGAGGAGGTGGTGACAAATCATAGGATTCTAGATACATTGAGAACACAGAATCACCAGGATATGCTGATGGCTTGGTTGATGTAAGGTATGAGAGAAGTGATTCTAAGTATTTGGTCTGAGCAACTTGAACCATGGAGTTGCTGCTGTTATTAACTGATACAGGGGGAAAGTGCAAAGATCAAGTTTAAGGAGAGAGATCTGGATCTCATTTGGGGTATATGAAGTTTAAGCTGCCTGTTATTAATATCAGTGGAGATGTGGAGTATCAATATTGGAGTCATATCATAGGGAGAGTTCAGAGGTGTTCATATACATTCTAGAATACATAGGTAATATTTAAAGTCACTAGACTGCAATGAATAACCAAAGCAGTAAGTGAGGATACATAAAAGAGTCAAGGCCCAGAATAAAACGCTGCCACACTCCACAGCTGAGAGATCAAGATGATGAGGAAGAACTAACAAAGGCATGTGTGTCTCATAGAAGGATCAAAAGTGCTCCATACTTCCAGTCTGGCTAGAGCAGAAGGAAAACAGTGTTTTCATTTAACAAAGTAATCAAATTTTATGGCGATAAGTAAAAATATTTTTCACAGTAAGTTTCTAGTCTATCAATGTTTTTTCTTCAGTTCAGTGAAAGAAATGATAGAATGTTTGTTGCAACTTGGCCAAAACACCCGTTATAAATGTTGGTGGCCTAAAATCCTTAAAAGCCTCAATTGACATGATACTGGTTTTCAGATCATGGGAATTACATTTGATGTATATTGACTGTGTTCTCTTGAAATAAATGAATTAATTGAGAGAAAAATTCATCAATAACTTGCTTTCACTGAGTTTTCCTTTTCAGAGTTATTTCAGCAATATAACAGCCATGCATACAGAATCCTACCGATTAGACACATGGGAAATGGACACAGCATATACCATTTTACGATGACTTTCCAGGAACATGGACTGGATACTGTAGCTTGCCCATGGCCATATAAACACTTAGAAAAAATAGCTATTTCTACTCGTGGGCCTTGTTGCTTATGAACAAGTAAAGTATTGTTATGTGCTCTGGCTGTCATTAAGTGGTTGACAGATTTGGGAATGGAATGTAACAAGATGTCCGTAGTTATCCAAGGCAAGTTCTTCCTCTAGTACAAAATATAAATCAGTCATCCTATGGATGCTTATCAAACTGTGTACCTGGTGAAACAGTCTGGCGAGTAAATGACATGAGTGTCTTACTTCCACAATTGGACCAGAATTGCTAAAAGCATTTTAAAAAGTTGAGCCATTTTATAAAACATGGCACCAATTTTTTTCCACACATAGAAAAAATAAAAATAGGTTTTCAGTTAGAAAATAATAAAGAATAATACAAGAATAAATGGTTTCATGTACAACTAACTGTTAGACCTACTTGTAACCTACCATATATAAATTATTCTTTCTGAGCTCTGGAAAGCTGACCCTGATGCAAGGAGTAACCTACTAAAGTATCAAGAACAATTTATTGCCTTCTCCATTAGATATAATTTAAAGGAGGAACTGAAAATGACAAAATGAGATTTCACTTAGAGAAAAAACAAACTTGTATATTTGGCATGTAGACAGTTGAGAAGAAGAATAAAATACAAAAAGTGATGTTGTCAAAGACCTTTGTAACAGGAAAGTGGACAGTTTATGAGATGACACTACAAGCTGTGATGTTGAATCAGAAAAGCCCAACATTATTTAGAGATGCAGATACAGAGCCATCAGGTTGTGGATCAGGAAGATGGTAGCTCCTCCTCTTATAACAGAGAAATTCCATTCGCAGAGCCCCAATTGCGTATAGATGTCTCATTTTAAAACAAATGTAGGCAAATTGGGAAACTTTCAAAAGAAAAGTGATGCCATGTTTAAGCAACTGATGAACAGGAATGCTAGAATAGTCAAGCAATTAAATCTGAATATAAAAATCTGACTAAGCACCAGTACAGTATGAATATAGTTACTATAAAAGCAAAAATGCTGAAGAAAATTTGTCTTTAAAAGTGGGTCAATATTAAAAAATCAAATTATTTTACTTCTAAATAACAATGCTATTATAAAATCATCTTTTCAGAGAAATAAAACAACATATGGAGTTTGATTCAATTAAGGCTCCCTCTAACCAGGAAACCCATTCTAGCCCCAACAGTGAGAAAGAAGACCATTAATAGTTCTGAGATATGTTAGAATTTCTAGAAGATGAATGGTGATACCCAGTACCATCTCTAGCAACCAAGAGTGTGAATATAATAATAATAATTATCATAATATAGCCCTGTGTATGTACCAGATACTGTTTTAAAACTACATATATTAACTTAGCTAATCTTCACATACATCTATATATCTAAAAGGCTAATGCTGCTAAGTGTCCTTCCCCTTGACCAGGTAATGACATCATGTAGCAACACCCAGCTTCCTCTCCCTGTCAATGACTAGCCTCCTTGCAGTTTCTTCAGCCCAGGAACATGACTTGCTTTATAGCCAGGTGAAAATACTTTACACTATAACCAAATGTCTATGAAGCATTTTCCCATGCCTCATCTCATTTGATCCTCATAGACGTCCTGGAGTATGTAGATAAGAGACTCAGTAGAATCCTATTTTCTTTCATTAGCCAGAAAACAGAGATTTAGAAAGCTTAGTAATGTGACCCAACTGAAAAGAAGTAAGAAATGGTGGACCTTGAAAATGACTTCAGGTTTTCTCACTGCACAGAATATAGTCAAACACTGCTGCAGTTAAATATTTTACCCTTTGTTCTCCCTGCATAATCTACAATGATAATCTGCTTCAGGTTGATATTTACTGCTATGTTGCTGACATTTACCTAAAAGAGAAGTTGGAGTACTTCACTAGGTTGGAAAAAGTTTATCTCAATCAGAAAGCAGGTCAAATTAAGCAAGTTTGTTCTACATCTATAAAAAGCTAAGTTGACTCGCACATGAACGATACATATAAAGCTCTCACTGGTGCCAATGGCATGCATGTGTTTTGAACTATCATTGTCCATCGTGAATGTGGTTGACACTTCTATTATAGAGAAATGAAGAACAGCAATATTAAAATATTTCTTCTAATTAATTTTCTTTCAATGTGCATGAATTTGTATACTGGGACACTTGTTTATTAATATCATCCTCATCTTTTAGTGAAGGGAACTGAGGCATAATGAACTCGCAGGTGTTAGAGCTGGAATTCAGACCCATGTGCTTGTTCCTCAGCCAAAATGCTTCACCTCTAAACTATGCTACTTCTCCATAAACTCACATTCTTCTATCTGAAAGACTATATCTCCTCACCCAACAGAAATAGCTAAGCCCTCATCCTAAAGTTCTTGGAGGGCTATTACATTCTCTTTCCATAATATTAAGCTTACATAAAATAAAACTGGCAGGTATGAAATCATTACATAACTCATAGTTCCAAGGGGTCTCTGTAGTGGAGCTGCAACTAAAGCCAGGTGGGTGTGAATTGACTTTGAATTAAGAAGAAATTTCAGTATATTCAGTCGTATGTAAACTAAATTATGCATCAAGTCAGATGAGTGTGGTTAAACCTTTGATGTCAGAACTAATTTTGTATCCTTACTGTTCTATATTTTAAGCAAATTATTCAACTTTTTATACCCCCAGTTTTTTCATTGTAATTTAAGGACAGTGATGTTTGCCTGGCCAGATGGCAATAAAGGTTTCATATCTATATCCATATCCATATCCATATCCATATCCATATCCATATCCATATCCATATCCATATCCATATCCATATCTATATCTATATCTATATCTATATCTATATCTATATCTATATCTATATCTATATCATATATCATATATCATCTATCTATCTATCTATCTATCTATCTATCTATCTATCTAAAAGCTTAAGCAAATGTTATGACAGAACTATGGGAAAGACCAGTTGCTATGATGTGCATTGACCACCAGGGGGCAGATGCTAAACACAGGAGCTGCCCCCAGCCCATAAACCCCAATCAGGTGATCAGGGCCTGCTGGCTAATCTCCTGGTTCCTCCCCTGGCCAGTAGGCTCTGATCACCTGATCAGGGCTAGGCCCCTGGGCTGGGTCCGGAACTTGGGGTGGGTGGTGGTGGATACAGCCTCTTTCCTACGGGGGATGAGGGCCAGCTCCCTCCTCAGGGCTGGTGTCCAATCTCCCAGGTCCCTCCCTGCCTGCCACCTGCCTGCTGCAATAGCAGTTGGCTCTTCCCCTTGGCCAGTAGGTCCTGATTGCCCGATTAGGGCAGGGCCCTGAGCTGGGATAGGGATCTGGGGGTGGGTGGTGGCAGATGTGGGTGGCAAGGGAAGGAGGAGGCCAAGAGGTAGGGTGTGGGGGGCTGTGGGGAACCTGATTGGCCCTGATCACTGGCCAGGCCTTGGGACCCCACCCATGCACGAATTTCATGCACGAGGTCTCTGGTATGTATATAAAATAGCACATAGTGGATTTCATAGGAGTTAATGCATTAGTCAAGGGGTAGGTTTACATCTGTTTAAGCACAAGGAAAGCAGAACTAAGAAATCTAGCACAGCAGACCAAGGAGTTATGACAATAATCAGGGACAGGCATGTGTAGGGGGAGGAGTACAGACTGTACTGGAAAGACCAGTGGATATCATGAACAGGGATCCTGGATTAGGCAGGGGATTAAGAAAGGAACAGGGTTAGGAATATGGCCAGGATTGCGGCTATAAAGGTGAATTAGGGCAAATTTCTTTAATATTAAGCACCTCCATTCAATATGGTAACTTTTAGGTCATCTAAACAGCACCACTCGTGAACTATTTAATTTTTAAGGAGTGTTGGTCCATCAAAAGTTGTTTGTCGATATTTAAAAGAGGCCCACATTTTATTATCTTCAACTGAATATTGCTGGTATATTATACAGTTAAAGCACATGATGCAGACTGAGGCAGAACAGAATTTCAATGCTTACTAGCTTTATTTAATTGATGAGGCTATTTAATCACTCTGTGTCCAAAAACAAGCCTTCCCTATGTGGCTCAGTTAGTTAAGTATTGCCTCATCCACCCAAAGGTCTCCAGTTTGATTCCCAGTCAGGCACATAATGGGTTGCGGTTCAATCCCGGGCCAGGCTGCATATAGGAAGGCAACCAATTGACGATTCTCTCTCTCTCTCTGTCTCTCTCTCTCATTCCTCCCCTCCCTCCCTCCCTCTCTCTACAATCAATAAAAGCATATTTTTATATAAAGGGTGCACAGAAGATGAAAGAAGATAATGTAGAGTGCTAAATATCACACATCACTATTAGAAGAGCAAACTCATTTAGAGTTCCTTCTATCCTGGATTCTTATTGTGTTAACAGAAGGGGTGTGGACTTAGGAGGGGAAGAAAAGTGATAAAGATTTTAAATTTAAGAAGTATATAAATTCAATAAACAGAATGTTTATTTTATTTTACCCCAGCAACAGCTGGGTAAATGCTTCAAATGAGGACTTTTTTTTTTATCCGAAGTCCCAGTGGTCTCTTTGTATTCACTCCTCTCAACACCAGGGTAGTAGTAGTTTTTTGTACTATTAATGGAGAGAGTAGAGATCTTGGCTCCCTTGCAGTCTTTTAAGTTTCTTCAGATCTCCAAAGAAATAAGCTCACCTGGACTGATTGCCCAAATGTTTACAGGCATGGTTCAACCTAGCTTGTTCCTGCCTGCTCAGTGATATAGATCAAGTGAATTCCTCTGTTTTTCTTGAATCATGACTTTTCTTTGTAATTCTAGTCAGTAATTTCTTCTTTCTTAAACAAACATAACTCTTTTAAAAATATATTTTATTGATTTTTTTTTTTACAGAAAGGAAGAGAGAGGGATAGAGAGTTAGAAACATCCATGATAGAGAATCATCGATCAGCTGCCTCTTGCACACTCCCTACTGGGGATGTGCCCACAACCAAGGTACATGCCCTTGACCGGAATCGAACCTGGGACCTTTCAGTCCGAAGGCCGACGCTCTACCACTGAGCCAAACCGGTTTTGGCACGTAACTCTATTGACCTCATATTCTTACCTGGCTACTACCCCATTTTTCTTCTTTCCTTTACAGCAAAACTTCTGCAAATATTTATCCTTGATTTCTCTCTTTAATTCCCACCAGCCAGACTTTGTTTCCCAAAATTCCATTGGCATTAACAAGGTCACTAATGACCTCTGTGTAGCTAAAGCCAAAGGGAAATATTAAGGTTTATCTTACTAGACCCCACGACAATATTTAACAAAGAGGACCACCCCTCCATCCCTGAAATGCTCTTTTCAGTGGGCTCTTATTCTCCTGATTTTTCTCCCTGCATCATCTACATACACGGCAGGCAAAAGCTGTGTAGAATACTCCTTCTCCTTGATTCCTTTTTATCTTCCCAACCTTTAAGTATTGAATTATATTTGACTTATTATTTGGCCCTTCCTTTTTTATTCTATCTGTTCTAAACTGTTGGTGATTTTATCTAGCTCATGGCTTTAAAAACTACCTACGTATTGAAGACTCGTAAATTTGTTTATTTAACACAGACTTCATTCCTCAAGAACAGCCTCATACATATAGCTGTCTTTTTTATATTTCTTCCTTAATATCTAATAAGCATCTTACACTTAATAGGTTTGGATGTTCTACTGATCTTTTCTTCATCCCCAATCATTTCCCTCCTGAATTTTTCCCTCAGCAAATGCCAATTCTGATTTTCCAGTTGTTGAAAGACAAATACTTTAGAGTCAACATTCACTCCTGTCTTTCTATTAAACCTCATCTTCTCATTCATCAGCAAGTCTTGTCAGTTCTACCTTCAACATAACCACATTATCACCTACCAGGATCTATGCACTTGCTGTCGCATTTACCACTACCACTCTGGTTCAAAACACAATCAGTTCTTGCCTAAGTTATTATGATATCTTTCTAGTTAGTCTCTTTACTTTTGCATTTACACCTTCAACCTATTTACAGCACAGCAGCTAGAATGATCTCCTTAAAGGTAAGTGGAATCAAGCCATTCTTGTGTCAAAAGCTCTAATGGCTCCCTGTTTCACTCAGAGTAAAAGTAAAGTTCTCATACTAGCCTTCAAAGCCCTGACAGATCTGAGCTCTTACCCTTTAATCCTCTTCTCCCACTCTGTCCTGTCTCTAATGGCCTCTCTGAAGTGTCAGCCATACTTCCATCTCAATGACTTTGTTGATTCTTCTGTTCCCACCGCCTAGAACACTCTTTCTTTAGATTTTTACATTGACCAGTTTTTTTGTTTTTGTGTTTGTTTGTTTGTTTGTTTGTTTGTTTGTTTTAGGTCTTCCAGAAGTGTTACCTTCTCATCCAGGATTTCCCAGAATACTGTAAATTGTAAATGCAACATCTTAACCCATTTCTTTTTTAATTTTATTTGAGAGTGCTTACAACTCTAGCACATTAAATTTTGTTTGTTTATTTGCTCATGCTTTGATGTTATTATTTTATTGACTGATTTTAGATTGTAGTTTCCAGGCACTAGCAACTAAGTCCCATTGAATGGGGACTTATTTTTCTTTTGCTTTCCTTATACATCCCCATATGTAGCACAATGTCTGAACAAATATATATTTGTTCAATGAATCAACTGAGTCAATAAATGAATGGCATGCTTCCTATGAGGATGACTTGAAATTTCTCCTTTTAGAGATCTTTCCTGCTTATTTCAACCCAATTCAAATTTCACTCTTTCATGAGGCTTTTGCTCTCCATTCTATTTTCTCTGTCCACTGAAATATAATGCTATTTTAAAAAACACATTCCACTGGGACATTGAACTTTCTTTTTTCTTTTTTTCTATCTGTTTACTATAATTGCGTGCATATTTTATGTGGAATGCTTTTTTTCCTCCAACCAGATCATGTATGGAGTTCAAGGAATAATTCTTTCTCACCCAAATTTTCTGCTATTATGTCTTCCACAGCTCCCTACACAATTCTACCAGGATTCTGTAAAATTCAGTAAGTTCATAATTGAAGAATAAATAAATAAATTATTTTAATTCTGTTTTATCAGTCAGGGAAAATTTCAGGTAAAGTGAGCATGGAGAAGGTAGACTACATACTTTTTGGACATTTTTTGTCAAAATAAAGATTTCGTATTTAACATTTGAAATATATTTTTTATAAAAAAAGAGAAAGTATTTCTTATTTTAAAGTGAAGTAATAACTATGGAAATACTTTAAACTCATTTTGTCATAATATTTTGAAAAGTATGAAAACAAGCTTTGGGGCAAAAAATATAAGATATTTAAAACTACCTCTATTTTTAGAAAAATCTATAGTTCCACATTTCTATGTATAATAAGGAATTTTTTTACCTCATATGCATTAAATAATACATTTTAAACAAGCATAAAATGAGCTATCATTACCAAAATAGTCAATTAATTAGAATGTGCATTTAAATTCAGCTTTCTAGAAATACTTTGTCTATTCATGCAAAGGATAAATAGAGGAGGAGTGAATAAGATGCACTTGAAAAACACATAGAGATTGTTCAGAACCACCCAGCTGACAATGGCGTTTTTCTAGTAGAAATATTGAGAAAGAGTATGCTTTGGATAATTATGGGTAATAATAGTATAAGAACAGAATGGATGTGTCAGAAAACAATTTAAGATGCACACTTCTCAGTGCCTAGGATGGGAGGTGAGAGTTTCTTAGTAACTTTGATATCTGGGGATGCTTTCACTGAAATAAGATCAGATACCTTTCAGAAATGGGTGGTGGGTTGAAGAGAACATGCACTTTGTATTTGACATTGAGTTGAAGGACTTTAGAGATACTTCAATGAAGTTGCCAAACAGAAAGCAATCATATATTAGTGGGTCTGGAAATTAGAGAAATGTGTTAACATGCATTATGTAGTAAAGGCTGCAAACATGGATGAATTTTCCTAAGGACAGAGTTAGATTGGGAAGGAAAAGGGGTTAAGCCTCAACCCTGAGGAACTCCAGCATTTTATGGATAGATTGAGAGGCGAGAGATCAAATAAGATGAATACTAACAATACCCATTGAACTTAAAGCCATAGAGGTTGTTGGTGACTTTAGTGAAATCTGTTTTTTTGGAATAAATGGAATTGAAATAAAACTTGGTTGAGGAAAGAGTGGAAGAAGAGAAACTATAGAAAAAAGGATAGAATGCTTTAAGAAATGTGAAGATGTGGTGAACAAGTAGTGAAAATGTATCACATGAAAGGTCATTAGGGACAAGGAGAATTTTTTCCTCTCTTCTTTTTCTTTCCTTCTAACATGGTGTGGATTAAATGATGTCTTATATCAACAGAAGGGTACAACTGATTGGAGAAACTAGATTGTGAATGAATCTTGAAGAGATTTCAGGACACGGGACCCAAGGCACAAGAACCTTAGAGAGGACCAGCATCCACAACAGAAGGAGAAGGGCGGGCAGAGCAGAAGCAGGCACAGGAGGCTCATGACGTCTACCTATGCTATGAAATGGTAGGATTTCTCAAATCCCTAATCTCTACAAAAACTTTCATGACATCCGAGTTGCTGCTTCGTTTTTTAAAGCTCAAACGTGCTAGAGAGAAATATGGAAAAAGGGAAGGAGAAAATTTGGGAGACAATTAGGTAGCACTATTAGGTCCTTTCAGAAACCGAAGCATAAATGAAACTGTTGAAATGAAAATCAAATGGCTTCTTCCCTTCTTTGTCATTGAGATCTTCTTTCCCTCTTCCACAAGCTGCTTATCATTTCACAAAGCATCTATCATGGCTGGACAGGGCATAAATATTTTAAATCCAGTAAAGATTAAGAAGTTCTCCCTTGCAATAGATGAAAACTCTTGAGGCTCACCTAGGGTAGGAAGGGATGTTCTGTTAATGTAGCTCTCGGTGCTTTGGGAATTCTTGGGTTTTCCTTACAGATGCATGAAGATTTGAGGGAATGCCCTGCAGCCAGCTTGGTGCATTGCAAATTGGTTTTCTCTCAGATAGATCTATCTTGCTGGTTCCTACATGAATAATAGTCTAGGCCACATTCATTCAACGCAGAAAAAAATCAGAATACCCTAATATATTGGCTACTTCTGCCTTTGCTGCCTCAGATAATGCACAGTGGGTGACAGTTAAGGAAGTTACTGTGTGTGTGCTTCTTAGTGCCAGGCACTGTATGTAGTCAATTTTCATCTTAAAAACCTTATGAGATACCTCTTATGAGTCCCGTGTTACATTAAAAAAATAATAAAGCTTAACCATTGTTGAAGGAGGGGTAGGAGGAGAAAGAGGAGCACAAGAGGATGAAGAAAAGGGACAAGTGCCTTTCTGAAGACTATTCCCCTGAGATTCCAACTCGGGTTTTGGCAGCTTTGGCTCTGAACCCGTGCTCTTTCCAGAGGCACATGCATAATGAAAACAGCAAGATGCCTCCAGCCTGGGACTCCTGGACACTGTTGTTTTCCCCCTCTCAGTAGGGGTCAAAAGAAAGAGACTTTTGAAAATGGCATCATCGAGGGACATCACCTTTTATAGAAATGCACACAGATCCTCTGCTTACTATAAAGAAATCATTGACATGGTTTTCAGAACAAGCTATTGACTTAATGCCATGGTGTCTAAAAGCATCGCCTTGACTTCTGTCATCAGATTTCACACAAAGAATATTTGTTAGTTCAAATTTGGAATCAGAATTCCTTTATGGTGTTGAGATTTTAATTGTAGGTATCTGGGGAAAACAAAGAATAGTAAAAAGGTCTCCTAAAGCCTTTCCTCAAATATAATATAGTCGCAAACATCTGCTTTTGTTTGGTTAGTATTCCTTTCTTTTGTAAAAACTAAAGAGAGCATTCTTTAGGTCCCAAGAGTAGCTGTTTTTTAAGGGGGAAAAAAGACAGAAATTTGTCACTTTGTAGATTAAGTTTGGAAACACTGTAAAATAGTTTAAAAGTATATAATGCTTATTTTTCTCTGAAAAGCACCTGCATATAAACAGAATTCACTTGTTTCTTTGTGTGTGCTAGCTGAAAATTTGAGCTACTCCAATTCAAAAACACTGAAAAATAATTTTAACTAAATTTCAAAAATCACTGATCAATGTGTGAACAAAAGATAATTCCAATCCCTACACAGACATATCCTCCTTCTACTTATTACAGTAATTCTTCAACAAATATTTGCTGAAATCCATTGTGTGCCATACATAGATACACATGTACATGCATGTACAAATGAATGAATACTGCCTCAG
The DNA here is from genome assembly GCA_963924515.1 of Vespertilio murinus. NCBI lineage: Eukaryota > Metazoa > Chordata > Mammalia > Chiroptera > Vespertilionidae > Vespertilio > Vespertilio murinus. The sequence goes on along the minus strand of OZ004705.1, from coordinate 126,765,720 downwards.
TGTTCAGAATTTCACAATCTAAAGAAGGAGACCAACAACTAACTGGGCAATCTCAGCAGTCTGGGGCTCTTATGCCTGACCTAGTAAAGAATGGCAGGGTGATGAAGTTAAGAGGGGTGAAAGATAACTTTTCTAAGAAGACAATGTCAGAGCCAAGTTTCAGTAATGAAACCTGGCTAGGCATTGAAGGATACAAAGATCTTCCAAATATAATGATAGCATTATATTTAAAAGCACAATTTAGGGTTAAGAGGAAGGACTCTGGAAGTAGATTCCCTCTGAATTTGTTACTTACTAGCTTTGTGACAAGTGACTTATTTATACAAGTGACATGCCATGTCTTGACACCATTTTTCTTATCTGTAAAATAGGGGGAATAATATTACCTCCTGCACGGGGTTATTGTAAGGATAATATTATATGCAAAACACTTAGAACAGTGCCTATACCACATGTAACTGCCTGTGTTACTAGATGTGAGTAATCAATAAGATTAGTACTTGGAAAAGCTCTGTGTGGGCTGGAGTGGTGAGTACTAAGAGGTTGGATGTGGTAGACAAGAGTCAATCTGATCTAGAATGATAAACAAAAAAATCAGAGGATTCCAATATTTATTCATTAAGTGCTGTCCTTTTTCCCTTATAACACCTTATCAAGTTGATCAAATAAAAAGATATTTCAGGCTAGAATAGGCAATTATTCTCCTATGAACTCCATGACTTACTTCCTAGAGAGACTTTTGTTTAGAGCAAACTCTAGTTCACAGACACCTTGTACTGCCACACTACATTCCTAGGACTAAACATAATTTAGGTATATAAAAAAGGATGCTTTCTAGTTGAAAATGATGTCTGCCCTGAAATGCAGAGCCCAGATGGTGCTTTGGCTGTTTTCATCAAGCATAATAATTCTTGGGTCAAGTGTTGCTTCCCAATGTGAGGTCAGATCCTGGGATGTCCATGGGAGGGCATATATATGTTTGAGGAATTATTACTGTTTTTATTCCTATTTCTTTTTAGCCCAATCCAAAATGACAGGCTTGCTTCCCAATCTTCTCACATTCAACTGATTTTGTTAAAATAACTGCTCCTGAATGTGTGTTGATTGAGTCGCTGCTGCATTCACTGTCCTGCCAGTCCACCCAGTTATTTCTCCCCATCATTTGCTTCTCTAAAGCAGAAGGTCCATCTGGAGTGGCGGATAAGGATGGCTGGTATCCAACAGAACAGGCAACACTAGGCTGGTATTTTTAATATGCCTTACTCTCCTTTTATAATTGAGGACCCAAGTTCAAAATTCACCTTGTGAATGACAACCAAGATAATGAATGAAATATTTTTGTTGAACTTAAAATAGAATACATGGAAAAGTAGACTACATTGATTCCTATCATGCTGAATAGACAAAAAATTTTTTCTTAGCATCAGAAAAATAAAGAAGGATTTGTTCAGAGTCATGGACTGACTTTGCAAAAAGTTTAATAAATGTCTACATTCCTTCTCTAGTGACTTATGACTCCAAGGCCAGTGCACTTTATACTTTATTAAGAGGAAAAGACAAGACCTTCCAAAGAACTGGGTTGCTTTTTCAGAGTCAAGAGTTGTACAGACACACCTCGTTTTATTGAGCTTCACTTTACTGTGCTTCAAAGATTTTGCGTTTTTTTATAAATTGAAGGTAGGCAAAACGATTACCATTCGCCTTTTTGTGATATTTGCTTTATTGTAGTGGTCTGGAACTGAACCCTCAATATCTCCAAGGTGTGCCTGTAGCTATAAATCTTTTCATTCCCATATTTTTGTCAAGTCCACAAGTTACTAAAGAGATTTTTCTACTGGGGGACTCTATTGGTTTGGTTACATGTATGACTGTCCAACTGTTTTAAAAGATGGTGTTACCCAATTTGACACTAATGGTCTCACTAATTGTGTAATTTCTCAATTGCATTATATTTGTTTTATAATCTAGCTAACACTGTTCTGTTTTTACCTGGTATCTGTTTTTTTTTTTGTTTGTTTGTTTGTTTTTTGTTTTTTTTGTTTTTTTTTTTTTTGCAGTTGGTGTTTGGTTCCTCTTTGTTTTCTGTTGTGGAAGGGGAAGGGGACTCCTCTCACTGTGCTGATGTCCTTAGGAGGCCACCCTGAGGTAACGCTTTTGCCACCGCCTCAGGCTTGCACTAGCATGATAATAGACAGTGCTGGTAGCTGCCACAGGACCAGGGGAAAACATTCCAGTTCTCCTGTCAACCCTGCCTGAATTTCTTTTATAAAACAGAATCTCTGACAGATCTCACCATGGACCTCTGATTAGCCAGATGACATGTAGATATGATTTCGGGACCTACTGCAGGGAATGACATTGCGGGCTCTGTCACCAATCTTCTTTTTGCGCCGCAACTTCTTCATTTGGTTGTGTCAAGGGGGCAAATCTCTAACAAAGGAACTGCAGCGAGAGCAATTGCTGAGCCCACCACAAGGCTGAAGAGACAGAGTCAGAAATGAATGCGAGATCTACAACAGGGGAGGTGAAGCTGCAGCCTGAAGGCCCGTCATGGCCACTAAGACATCACAGAATCAGAGTCCCTCCATCCACCCCCCCCCACACACACACGCACACTCCTGTTTCCAGACTGGCAAAAACACCTTCTGCTTTTTCACAGATAGCTGGGGAAGGAAATGCACCGTTTCTTCATGGATGCCTTTTAAGTGTACTAATAGAGAAGTTATTACTTACATATTAATATTACTTAAATCTCTCTAGATGTTGTTTAGTCATTTATACTTTTAATAAAACCTGAGAGATGAAAAAATAAAATATTATTTTATTGCTTGCCAAGGTTGAGACTCATTTAAATATTTTGGATGAGATGAAGCCTCAGAATGTCCAGGTTTCTTACTAGACATTCCCTTCAAGGGCTTCCTTCATCCCTCCCTACCAGCTTTTGCTTCTCTCATCATAACAGAAAGTTATTATGCAAGATTTTGACTAACTAGCTATTTTACATCTCTGCAAAGGACAGATCCAGAGGAGATGGATTTTAATTATTACCAAATTTAGATGAGGCACAAGGAAATCAAGACAAATTTCCTAAGTTTTATGACATGGGGATGAGCTAACAAAAGAGATGATAAATTTGCTTGACTTTGTTTCACAGAATCGAAGACTGGAGCAGGGTGTGGGGGGTGTTGCAAGTTTCTTTAGTCAAATGTATTTATCCAGGTAAGGAAACTGAGGCTAGATCATTTGAATGTGGCTAACTAATTACAGAAGCTTGAACTAATGTATGAACTTTGCATTCAGATGGCCTGGGTTCAGATATGGACTTTGCTATTACTTTGTAGCAGGGACATAACACCCTTGAACTTGTCATGATAGCACTTACCTCTCAGAGATGTCGTAAAAATTGATTAGCAAGAGGTCTGAAAAAAAAACCAAACACCTCTAAAATCAGTGACTCCACTAGGTGCTTATTAAACAGAGTTCCTCTATTCAGGGTTATATGATTATGATACTTTTTCTTATAGAACAAAACTCCTGACCCCTGGGCAATGACTTCTTTCAGCTCGAATGTGGCATTCTTTCTAATCTTGAAATCAAAATTTCAATTGGGCAAAAATTATACCAATGTTGGCCTGAGCATAAATATACTCTGCCTGTAGAATGCTGAGTGAGAGATAAGAAATTCATTAACATAGGTTATTCTAAAATCAAATTCATTTAATTTTTGTCCCTTAACATTGAAGTATGAAATAAGGGCCAGAAATTAATTTGCCTTCCCATCACCTCTGATCTCTAGTGAGAAGATGGGCAAATGCAGGTTTTGAAAGATCTGAATCTCTAACAATTTGCAGGTCTGATTTAAGAGAAAGAAAATAAAATTAGAAATACAACATTACCCAGAAAAGCAATTATTCATTTAGAATTTAAAAATAAATTATATTGTTTACAGCTGACTAATACTACAAACATCAATATAAAAATTTGGAAAAACTCAATTTGTAAGATTTTCATTAAAAAAAAGGAAAAAAAAATGGGTTGATAATTGTATGTTTTGCATTACTTGGAATAGCCCTTTTGTTAGGGTGATTGAGCACCATTGAGATCATAAGTCTCTACTGAGAATGTGTACCTGCTTTAAGATCCATGCACTTCCAGTACCTGTTGCTATAAGATGGTTTCACATAGTTATCTGACCCTAAATCCTGACCCTTCACTTCACCGTGATATATCAGCATAGTGGAAGACATTCCTTTACCAGGTAAGAAACTGAAAGGAATATGCAATATTCCCAATTACCCAACTCATCTTATTTTATCTGGCAGTGCCTCCAGGTATGAGAGAACATTTGGCAAAATAAATAAGACAAATCTTGACCAAATATATTTTTCAAACTTCACAAAAATATGTTCTTCTAGACCAGTGGTTCTCAACCTTTCTAATGCCACGACCCTTTAATACTGTTCCTCATGTTGTGGTGACCCCTAACCAGAAAATTATTTTCATTGCTACTTCATAACTGTATATTTGATACTGTTAATAAATCGTAATGTTATATCTGTGTTTTCCAATGGTGTTAGGTTCTACAGCAGCAGTTCTCAACCTGTGGGTCACGACCATTGAGAACTGCTAGCAGGGTCACCTAAGACCATCAGAAAACACAGATATTTACAATATGATTCATAACAGTAGCAAAAGTACAGTTATGAAGTAACAATGAAAATAATTTTATGGTTGGGGGTCACCACAACATGAGGAAATGTATTAAAGGGTCATGACATTAGAAAATTGAGAACCACTGTTCTAGATACATTTCTAGGAACCCTACCAGAGCCTTCAAAGGGGCTTGTGCAAGTGGATTCCCTACAGTTTAACCTGGTACTTTTCGAAAGTAGAAAAGAAGAAGAGATGAGTGGGAGAAAAGTAAGGCGAAGAAAGAGGTGAAGAAAGGGATAGGGGAAAAAATCAAATCAAATATTGTTTTGTGATAATGTCCAGGTAGTTTTGTTCTGAGAAAAGGAGATTGATAAGTGATATTTCATAATCCTTGCCCAGCTTTATACCCCTACAATAATATGATTACATTTGTAATTTAATTACAATGATTTCTATAAAAATATATTTTTCTTACAAAGTAGTTACTAGCACATATTATATTTTTATTCAAACAGTATTATTATTCAAACCTTTGCAGAATGACTTGAAATAGTTTTTAGCTAAAATGTGAATTGTACAAAAAAATCAGGCTCATTACTTTATTACACACTAGTTTTTAATCTTAAAGTATTGAACACAGTTTTATTTAAACTCTCCTTAATACATTGCACTTTTAAAAGTCATTTTATTATAAAATAAATATATATAAAGAAAACCACACGAAACAAATCCATAGCTATAATTATGACGTATTATAAAATAACATAGATAAACATTTTTGAAGCAAACACTTAAATTGACAAATACAAATTTTCCAGCCACCCTCCAAGCCCCTCAACTGTCTCCAATTATAATTAAAACTTACTCCAGGCCTCACCAAAATAAACTACTTTCCTAACTTTTATGGATTTATTTTGTGTCTCCTTACATAATTATTATTTAAAATTAGAGGCCTAGTGCATGCAATTCGTGCATGGGGGTGTGTATCTCTCAGCCCAGCCTGCACCCTTTCCAATCTGGGACCCCTCAAGGAATACCTGACTGCCCGTTTCAGCCCAATTCCCATAGGATCAGGCCTAAATGGGCAGTCGGACATCCCTCTCACAATCCAGGACTGCTGGCTCCCAACTGCTCACCCACTTGCCTTCCTTATTGCCCCTAACTACTTCTGCCTGCCAGCCTAATCACTCCCTAACCACCCCCTTGCCAACCTGTTTGCCCCTAATTTTCCTCCCTGCAGGCCTGGTCACCCCTAACTGCCCTTCCCTGCAGGCCTGCCCCCCTCCCCAACTGCCCTTCCCTGCAGGCCTGGGTCTCTCCCAAATACCCTCCTTTGCTGGCCTGATCACCCACAACTGCCTTCCCTTGCAGGCCTGATCCCTCCCAACTGCGCTCCCCTGTTGGCCATCTTGTGGTAGCCATCTTGTGTCCACATGCAGGCAGCCATCTTGTGTGTTGGAGTGACAGTCAATTTGCATATTATTGTTTTATTAGATATGATTAGATAGGATAGAGTCCTGGTACTCGGGTGGGGGTCCAATTGATTTGCCCTAAAGGGTGCCCCGGTTCAGAGTGGGGTTCCCTTGGGGCTTGTGGTACCCTGGGTTAAGGGCCTGTGGTGGTATACAGGCTGGCCACCCAAGTGGAGGCCCTGGTATCTGGGATTTATTTATCTTAAATAATTGAAACTTTGTAGCCTTAGTTGGAGGCCAAGGCAGGTCAGGGTAGGCAGAAAGCTTGGCTTCCTCCATTGCGGGGGAAACCCAAGTCTCTTGCTCTCTCTGTGGCCACAGCCATCTTATTGGGTTAATTTGCATACTCCTGATTGGCTGGTGGGCATGGCTTATGAGTGTAGTGGATATTACTCTTTCATTAGATTGGATGTCTATATTTTATACTATCCCTAGACACTATAGTGTTTGTTCTTGCCCATATTTGAAGTTTGATAGGTTTGCTAGTCTTCTTGAAGTTACAGGTTTTACATCTATCCTGTATGTTGCTCACAACTTATCTGTTTAATCCAAGATGTTTGATCTGTAGCATTTCTCATAATCTGTATTTTGCCACATGCCAATGCTTATGGAGAAGATCAGCCTAAATTTCTGTCCTTTTGTCTTTTCTACAGATTAGGATCCAGAGTTTTGATCAGATTCAGATTTGAGCCCTTTGGCAAGACCATACCTATACTGTGTTCTTTTATTGAGAAGAATATACTGTACTAAATACACAGCTATTCATGCTCATTGCCTACATTAATTAATCACTAAAGGTTACAAAGGAGTGATACTTTCATTCTTTTATTTTTTCCACCTTTAAAATTTTGAATTTGACCTCTTTAATAAATGATTACATCTTTTTATTTATTATTTGTTTATCCAGTGGCACAATTCTTATTTAAAAGACAGAAGAGCCGAAACCGGTTTGGCCCAGTGGATAAGCATCGGTCTGTGGACTGAAAGGTCTCAGGTTCGATTCCGGTCAAGGGCATGTACATTGGTTGCAGGCACATCCCCGGTAGGGGTATGCAGGAGGCAGCTGATCGATGTTTCTCTCTCATCAACATTTCTAGCTCTCTATCCCTTTCCCTTCCTCTCTGTGGAAAATCAATAAAATATATTTTTAAAAAATAAAAAAATAAAAGACAGAAGAAATGCTTGATTTCTTAACTTATTTTACAATTTTTCAAAAATTGGTAAAAACAAATTTAATAAATGACATTTATTAAATTAAATGTTATTTATACTCCTTATCATTTTGACTTCTGAAGACAACCATTTTTTTTATAATATCATTATGAATCCTGGACTTAAACATGTTTTATGGGTTGTAATCCATTGTAATATTTATTCTTACTGAAGTTCAAATTCCCCCATATTTGACCAGTGGAAGTCTCTTCAAATTCACTTTTAAATTATTTTGACATGACCTATAGTCTTTGAGAGGTTCTTTGCTATCCTATATGACAGCTTTTCCAGGCACATTGTTGACATTTTCCCCATCAAATACAGAACCAGCCTTTTCAATTTGGAGCCCTTGTTTTTTTGTTTGTTTAGTTTAGTTTAGTTTAGTTTTGTGGGGAAAGGTATTTTAAAACCGCTATCTAGCTGCTAGCAGTGCTCAATACTCTCTGCTATTGATTGGGTTGACCATTATTTCTAGAACTTTTCAATAAGAAGAACTAAGAAATGTTTGAAGGTGAAATATGTTATATATTCATATTGATACTTCCATTTCTTATTCAGAATTTGTCATTATTAATTTATTTCATATCAAGAACCTGCTTTTCAAGGACACAAGGTATGGTAGAATATCCTATAATTATCCTTTTTTCTTTATTGCACATTTTTTTTTGTGTAGCAGTACACAAAAAAACCCACAACAATAGTGCTATTGTCATCCAAATACAGTATATGAAAAGTGTGTGTGTGTGTGTGTGTGTGTGTGTGTGTGTGTGTGTGAGAGAGAGAGAGAGAGAGAGAGAGAGAGAGAGAGTTTGCATATGACTTCCTCTTTCTCCACCGTGTTTATAGTTTATCAGAGAATATGGCCTTTGCATAATATTACCTCTCATTTCAAACCCTTATTTAGTCTTAGTTTTGTAAGATATATTTTGAATGTTCACCACTACATCCAGACCTTATATATTGATGTGTCTTTAGATACATTGGTTGTCTAATGTTTGCTCTTTATTACAGTTTCAGGAACAATTTACTGAGTCCTTACATATTAAAAGTTTACATCCTTTATGCTTCAAAACCAGATTTGATGGAAATAAAATATCCGTGTTGTTTCTTTCCTTTAATAACTTAAAACATTACTACATTTTTTCTTGCATAAAGCATTGCTATCAAAAAATCTCATGATGCCGGGACCGGTTTGGCTCAGTGGATAGAGCGTCGGCCTGTGGACTGAAAGGTCCCGGGTTCGATTCCGGTCAAGGGCATGTACCTTGGTTGCAGGCACATCCCCAGTAGGGGGTGTGCAAGAGGCAGCTGATCGATGATTCTCTCTCATCGATGTTTCTAACTCTATCCCTCTCTCTTCCTCTCTGTGAAAAATCAATAAAATATATTTAAAAAAAAATCTCATCATAATGTGAATATTTGTCCATTAGTATTTAATTCTTCTTTTATTATTAGCAAAAAAAAATGTTCACCCCCCCCCCCTTTTTTTTTAAATCAATGATATCAGCAGAATAAATCTTAGTAGTGATCATCCTAGCATGACATTTTTTGGGAATTTAGAGTTCCAATAAACTCTTTTTAGATTATATTTCTAGTATTCATTCTACCCTGTGCTTTAATTTTCTTCTTAAGGCATTTCATTATCCAAATGTTGGATAATATTTGCCTATATTCTTTTTTCCAAAATATTTTATCTTTAATTCTTTTTTATTTAATTTTTTTCTCTTTTTTCTCTTATTATTCCCTAAAGGTATTACCTGTTATGTTTAGTGATTCTTGTTATCATTCTGGTGTAGTGTTTATTTATTTTTTATTTTATTTTATTTTATTTTATTTTAAAATAAATCTTTATTGTTCATATTATTACAAATGTTCCTCATCCACCCCCCCATTGCTCCCCTACACCAAGTTTCCATTCAATTCTCTGCCCTTTCCCCATCCCCCATTGTCCTCATCCATAGGTGCAGTTTATGTTCACTCTCTTCCCACCCTGCCCCACTCCCCATTTCCCCACCTCTGATACTATTATATTCACTAGTTAATATTGTTCATCATGATTTTTACTTCCCTTGATTTTTAGACTCACTTGTTGATAGTTACGTGTTTGTTCATAATTTGTATCTTTATTTTCTTCCAATTCCTAAAGAACCCCTTTTAGCAATTCATATAATTCTGGCTTGGCAGTGATGAACTCCTTTAGCTTAAATTTATTTGTGAAGCTCTTTATCTGGCCTTCAATTCTGAGTGATAGCTTTGCTGGGTAGAGTATTTTTGGCTGTAGATTCTTGTTATTCATCACCTTGAATATTTCTTGCCATTCCCGTCTGGCCTGCATGGTTTCTGTTGAGAAATCAGCTGACAGTCGTATGGGTGCTCCTTTATAGGTAACTACCTGCTTTTGTCTTGCTGCTTTTAATATTCTCTCTTTGTCTTTAGCTCTTGGAATTTTAATTATGATGTGTCTTGGAGTGGTCCTCTTTGGATTCCTTTTGTTTGGGGTTCTGTGTGCTTCCTATACATGTAAGTCTATTTCTTTCCCCAGGTGGGGGAAGTTTTCTGTCACTATTTCTTTCAATATGTTTTCGGTGTCTTGCTCTCTGTCATCTTCTGGGATTCCCATAATTCTGATGTTGGTTCGCTTGAAGTTGTCCCAGAGGTTTCTTACACCATCTTCAACTTTCTGGATTCTCTTGTCTTCTTGCTTTTGTGGAGGAATGTCTTCTGGCTCTTTGTGTTCCAAATCTTGGACTTGATTCTTGCAATCTTCCAATCTGTTTTTAGGACTCTGTATAATATTATTTATTTCAGAGATTGTATTCTTTATTTCTAGTTGACCCTTTATTATTTCTTGTTGATTCCTTATCATATCCTCATAGGTCTCATTTATTTTATCGGCCTTTTCTAAGAGATTGTTGAACAACCTTATAAGCGTGGCTTTGAATTCTATATCCAGTCACTTTTTGTCCTCCATTTCTTTCATTTGTGATCTGTTTCCTCGTTTAGGCATTTTCGCTGCTTCCCTGAGTTGGTAGGTTGGGAGGATCAGCTGTGTCTATGCCAGGAGACAACCTTATTCCACTAGACTTGGAAACCTGCAAAAGCCTCTCTGAGTTCAGCTTGGATGGGGCAGAGTTTCAGGGTGGAGCCTACAGCCTTGTCTTCCGGTTAGCCCCGCCCTCTGAGGTTCCTGAGTCTCAGTGTACCTCATTGTCCTTTGGTACTCGCTGCAAGCACCTCTGAGAGGAAGGCACTCTAGAGCTTCGCCCGCAATCTGTATCGATCCAGTCAGTTTTGATGACACTTAGCTGCAGCTCTTCTCTGTAAGACTTTGTTCTGGATGCTTTGATTCCGTGCTACTCCAGCCACCTTCAGACCTTCCTACCATGGGCCCCATGCATTCACCCAGTGTTGGAGAAGACAAAACATCTTTCAGTTTCAGATACTATTCTCATAGTGGCCCACAATACTATCCAGCACATATCTGTTGTCTGTCTTGAGATTCTCCTGGCTTAGCATTGCCGGCTACCTGTTGCTTCCCACTGCTTCTTTCACCACAGATATTGAGAGCATATAGGTTGTGCAATTGGTGGTTCCTCTCAATGAACTTGTATTTTGTTGTTCCTGGAGATGCTTTTTCATCTGTGTTTTATTGTATTGTCTTATGTTTCTGACACTGTGTTACCTGTTTTCTTTATTTTAATGTGGATCTGTTGAGTTAAAAAAATATTATACCCCTGAGATTTTACAGAGTCTCCAACACTTAAAACTTAAGTAACTCTGGCTTGTAAGCAAACTTTAAAATATCTTTGGAAAATATTGGGGATTGGGAGGCATTCAAAAAGTAAGTGCATAGCAGCAGCATTTTTATTACTAAAGGCCCAATGCACAAAATTCATGCACGGGATGTGTTTTACTCAGCCCAGCCTGTACCCTCTCCAATCTGGCTCCCTTCAGGGGATGTCTGACTGCCCATTTAGGCACAATTCTGGTAGGACCGGGCCTAAATGGGCAGTTGGACATCCCTCTCACAATCCAGGACTGCTGGCTCCTAACTGTTTGCCTGCCTGACTTCCTAATTGCCCCTAACTGCTTCTGCCTGCCAGCTGATCACCCCATAACAACTCCCCTGCCAGCCTGATTGATGCCTAACTGCTCCCCTGCAGACCTGGTCACCCCTAACTGTCCTCTCCTGCAGGCCTGGGGATCCCCTCCCCCAATTGCCCTTCCCTACAGGCCTAGTTGCCCCCAACTGCCCTCCACTTAGGCCTAGTTGCCACTAACTTCCCTCCTCTGCTAGCCTGGTCCCTCCCAACTGCCCTCCCATGCTGGCCATCTTGTGGTGGCCATCTTGTGTCCACATGGGGGAAGCAATCTTGTGTGTTAGAGTGACAGTTAATTTGCATATTACTCTTTTATTAGGTAGGATAAGTTAACTAAATTAGGCCTTTGAAAGAGATAAATAGCATTTGAATCTACAAGTTTTGATAGGTCAACTTTTTTTTTTAATGAGAAAACTAATTTCATTTTTTATACTCCTATATTCAAAGCAATTTGGATATAATTAGAAGTACATTTTGAACAAATCCTTGAATGAAACTATTATGTATAGTGTAGAGTCCATGAAAATAACCCTGGGAGACAATTCAAGGAACAGTGACTTTTAAAATATATATATTTTATTGATTTTTTTACAGGGAGGAAAGGAGAGGAATAGAGAGTTAGAAACATCGATGAGAGAGAAACATTGATCAGCTGCCTCCTGCACACCCCATACTGGGGATGTACGTGCAATCAAGGTACATGCCCTTGACTGGAATTGAACCCAGGACCCTTTAGTCAGCAAGCCGATGCTCTATCCACTGAGCCAAACCGGTTTCGGCAGGAACAGTGACTTTCACATAGATAACGATATATATGTTTTCCCCTGGACTTCTAAAGTACTTTATCACTGCCATCAATAGCATTTATCAAATCAAATGTACTTTGTACTCGTGCTGCAGGAGGGATGGGAACAGAGAAGCAGTCAGTGAACGAGGAAACCAGAGAAGGCCACTCCACAGCCTCAGCCAAGCCCACACAGAGGACCTGCTGGCACCTTGTTGTATCACCAAAAAATTTGTGTGTGTGTGTGTGTGTGTGTGTGTGTGTGTGTGTGTGTACTTTTGTAGGCCTTTTCTCTAACTGCTTTATTTGTATCAAGTAAGTAAGAGGTTAAGAGTAAACACCATTCCTTGGCTTTTTATGGAAGCATATAACCATGAGAGACTGCCCCGGGGGGAGGGAGGGGTCTGTCCCTTTACAGATAACCCGGGAATTTGAGAGGAAATTGTCTTAGTTGGAAATATACCCTAAGATGATGCTGTGATCATCAGGCTTGTGGTGATTTTATGAGCAAGTTACTTTGGCCTATTGGAAGATGACACTTTTATTGGGTTTTGGTTCTAAAACAAAGCCCCAGTTTCTGCTACCACAATTGCGCAGACACAAGCATGGATCTATCTTCTGGCTATGTACATGAGTTCATTTAACTTAAGATTTGCCTATGAAACGGTTTTGCTGACAAGAAGTCAGTCACTGCCGTGGCATCTTTTGACTTGATTATAAAGATTCCCTCTTGCCGCTCTCCCTGGAGCTTTAATTACAGCATTGCAGCATGTTCAAAACACGCTGCCAGACTCCTCACTTGTACCGGCAGCAGAACACGTATTTCACATCCCCGGCGCGTCCTTTATCCCGCTTATTGATTTCTTGGGCAATTCTGTATCGATTTTATCTTCCTATTTCAATGCCTCCTTGGTCTTTCTCCTTCCTATTTTCCTCAGCCTTTAGAACTCTGCATTTCTCCTTGTTGGCTCAGGTCATCTAATTAGGACTTATGTGTGATCCTCTTTTGCCACTCTGAGAACTCTCTCTGATCCCGGCTGGATCATAAGGCTTTTATCTCAAACCCAAACTGTGTAACTGAGGTCTGGTACCCTCACCATATTTTATCTGAAGTGTATAAAGAAACCCTAGCAAGAGCCTTCCTGCCCCCAAAGTATCACTCTCTGTTCTCCTGGGTTCAGTGCTACCAGTGAGATAGCTTTGTCTTTAGAGCTTCCTTTCAACAAAGCACCTGTAATAATGTTAGCCACTGGAAAAGAAGACTGGGTCTCTTATTCTCAATTCTCTTTTCACAAGATTGTTGTAGCTTGACAGTGTGAGTAGCCTGCCTCCTAGTGGTGAAATAAAAAAACAAACAAAAAACAGGCTGCCTTTGGGACACTAGACATTGTGGCAGTTTCTATCAGGTGAGACCCTGGCTTAATTTGAGTCCCTTAGTGGATAATACTTTTTGAGACAAAGTAGAATAGCAAATGCCACCTGTTTTGAAATTTAAGCTAGGGAATGGCCTTCTGAGTGACTTTTATGAGACACTGGTCTTACCCACTGTCATTGAATGAATATGGGTTTCCAAATGCTATTAATTTAAGGTTCATAGGAACTTGAAAATGGAAAAGAAAAATAAAATATTTCCTAGCTTTCTAGGTAAAAATATATGGCATCATACTCTTTGAAATAATTTGCTTCTTTTCTTGTTTACAGATTTTTTATTACATTCTAAAATTCATAAAGGCAAATAAATAAATCTTGGGTTAACTCTTCCTTGAATTTATCCCCCCATCCATATTTTATTTAAACCCCTATGTTTCTGTTCTACCTACCTGCCTATAGATATTCAATGCTGAGTGAGCCCCATTTACAGAAATATCAAGCTCATTATCATGACTACAGAAACATTGAGATTGATAATAGGAAGTGATTTTCACCAATGAAATGCTATAATCATCTATTTATTTATTCCACCAATATTCATAGAATATCAACTTTGTCCTTCCCCAGTTATAGCTGCTAAAAATAGGAAGATGATTATGTAACTCCCCAATTTTTTCCGCCAGGAACTGTTCTTTGGTTTTAAAGAATTGAAACCTAAAACATTAGCTTTATTAGCTCAATTAAGAAGAATGAGTTTATATAATACAATAGTTGTTGCATGAATGGGACTGGTTGGATGCAATTAGAATATAGCTTTGCATTGCGCCCTATTCAAATCTATCTGGGAGATGATTTCTTCCTCATTCCTATTTGTGTGTGGTGAGTTCTTTAAGTGCCCTTTCCAGATCTCCTAACCTGTCACCTTCCCTCGATAGGCCTCAGCCTGTAAGTGAAGGTGAGGCTAGCTAGACCTATTGAAAACTAAAATTAGTCTCCAGCTGAGATTGCTCTCTTAACTTTCTTCCCTCCCTTATCCTGCTTCCTCCATTCACTTTCTACTGAGAGCCCTCATCTCCAAGAATTACTTAGACGAGATTTTATCTTGGGCTCTGCATCTAGGAAACCTGACCCAAAATGACCTACATAAAATTTTGTGCAGAATCTATTGCTTATTTGCTCACTGTAGAAAAAACATCAATTAACTTTTCTTCCCTAGAATAGTTTTATTTCAGTAACTAAAAAGTTCAGTCCTGAATAAAAGCTCAAACCTAGAATTTCTCTTTTCATCCAACTTGGGCCTGGGGACCACAATGGGAGTACATGAGTGTGTGCCTTCTTTCTTGACTTGGTGTGCTTGTCTTTCTTGGTCCCTTCCTTGTACTAGAGTCCTGGACTGCAGTTAGGTCATCTGATCCTCCAGGGCTGAAACCAGAAAGAGAGATAAAGGATAGGGATAGTCTTACTCAGCTGATGTAGATGTCATTTCTCATTGCTTCTCTTTGACTGTCATAGGTGTTTAGTGTTGATTACCTATCTCTTGTATGCTTTTGTTAACTCCTCAGAGATTCATTCATAACAACTTTCTGACAATTGGTACAGACTCTGCTACCAGCTATGCTTTCTCCTTTAGGGTCTGGGCATTCATTCTTTTTTTTTTTTTTAAATGTATATTTTATTGATATTTTTAGAGAGAGGAAGGGAGAGAGATAGAGAGCTAGAAATGTCGATGAGAGAGAAACATCGACCAGCTGCCTCCTGCACACCCCCCACCGGGGATGTGCCCGCAACCAATGTACATGCCCTTGACCGGAATCGAACCCGGGACCCTTCGGTCCGCAGACCGACGCTCTACCACTGAGCCAAACCGGTTTCGGCCATTCATTCTTCATCATATTTTTGGGGGGGCTCCAACATCACCTCAGGTTGTTTTTTTGGGCTGGGTCTCTCTTAAAGTTACCTTACACCTATACCTGAGGTTTACACTACAGCATAGTTTCTGCAATGGGCCCTGGAAGATGTACATTGAACCAATCTTAGGAAGGACAACAGTTACTTGCCATTTGAGCCCTTTTTATGCATTAACTAGAAGTCAACACTACTTACCACCTTTCAACTGTAGAATTTTCAGTGATGACTCACAACTGTGTTCATGAGACTCCAGGAGAATTGGTCAATGAAATTCCAATGGAAGGGTTTCCTAGTGTCATTTATCCCCTGATTTATTCAGCTGTTTCTAGGTAATTCTGAGGAGATAAAGGCCAATGGGGTAATTTAAAAAAGGGCTTCTGAAAAATAACTCCTTTGCAAGGGCAATTGGGACAATCAGCAAAGATGGGGAACATATCTACACATATATCTTAAAACCTATTGACAAGTGTGATTTCCCAACTTTTCCTACCTTCAGTTTCATCTTTTACTGGGCTATATAGTTTCCTCAGGCTGTGTCACAAGTCTTATTCCTTTGCTCATGATATTTACTCTGACTCGAAACCCCAGCTTACTTTAGTCCTTTGACTACTCTGTGCCATTCCTTATGCTCCAGACCAAAGATCATCTCTCTCAAAAGATTGTTCAAACATTCAAACTGGATTCTTGGTTTGAGTTCTAAAAGATTACCTCTATCTTATCAACATGTGGGTGGGGAAAAAGTAGATTTACAATGGTTTGAATGGGAAAATAATGCATAATTAATAAATAATAATACAAGAATAAACCCTGTAAACTTACTTTTTGCTACACTCTGTACAATGCTGCCATTATACTGATTTCACTTATTTAAGACACTGTTTTTTCCAGTAGACTCTGTGAGAATGCTCTTCTTGTAGCTTTAAACTCAAATAGAGTGAATGAAGAGAACATGTAAAAGAGGCATTGTTATTTTACATAGTGAATCCAAGGAGCTGATAACTGAGACAACAACATTGTAAGAGATGAGCTATGCTATTTGAATGGTTGGAAGGAGAGAATTCCAAGCCAAAGAAAGGAAGAGCCAGAGGGAAGACCTTGAAGGAGTCCCACGTGGTCAGAATGGGACTATCTCTATTTACAAACATTAGGAGTTCACATGAGCCCTTTTATCAACCACAGCACGTTAACTCAAAGGAAGCTCACCTTGTGCTGGAGGTGGATGTGCTCTGGTGTGCATTTGGAAGATGAATTCTTATTGTCCTACCCTGAGACATTGATAGAATAGGTTTAAAAATACAACTGAACTCATATTTCTACTGGGTATTCTATAAACTTGTATTTATCAATAAGTTCACCTTTTGTTATTGAGTGCAATAATAAAGTATGCAAAATATTTTAATTAATTATTTAGAGGATATTAAAGCTAACTTTAAAAAATAGAGTTAATTCTGGCCCTGGCTGGTGTTGCTCAGTGGTCTGAGCGATGGTCCATGCACCAAAAGGTCACAGGTTTGATTTCTGTCAAGAGCACACACCTGAGTTGCAGGTTCGATCCCAGGCCCCTGTTGGAGAGCCTGTGGGAGACAACCAAATGATGTTTCTCTCTTACATGGACATTTCTCTCTCTTTCTCTCTCTCTTCTTTTCTTTCCCTTCTCTCCCTCCCACCCTCTCTAAAAATTAATAGAAAAAATAGCCTCAGGTAAGAATTAGGAAAAAAATAAAACATAAATAAAAATACAGTTCATTTTGTCTAGTGCAGAATTATAAACATTTAGGAAAAACCATGGGTTTTGACACTTAGTAATTTGAATTCCTAAATGAAAACTATGGCTAAGTGTTGGATTTTGTATTTTATTATCTATCAAATTATTATCTTACCTCATAAGTGTTTTAAAGAAAAATATGAATATTAAAAATGTGACATATAACTACCCTCCTGCTACCAGCCTACCCAGCCTACTTTAACATTTTCAAAAAAGAGTAAACTTAGTGGTCCAATTGATGTCTTAGGAAAGTTGGTTATTTATAAAAAAATTCAATATTTGGTGAGTTTTTGAGTGATAATCTGAAAAATGTTTGTATAAACATATTTTAGATTATTTCCTAAAATGGACCCTTCATCATTTGCTACTGCCATGAAACTTCATAACGATAGTTGCATTTGTATTTATAATCACAAAGGGTAACAGTATTTTTTTAGTGACCTTGTGTGATTGACAAAAGAACAGGATGGGACATGTTAATAAGGTAACAATACATTTATGACAGGTTCAAGATGAAATTATGCCAAATAAAAACTTGTTTTAAGTCATTGAAATTTAAAAAGTGGTGAAAGAATGTCATCATCAAATTGAGTTAGATGTATAATGTGGTGTGATAGCTGTGTTATACGCATGTAGCTGGCAGTCATTTATTTACAGTAAAATAGACTTCTCTGACCACGTAAAATAATCTTATTTCTATTTTTTATTTCTAATTTCACTTATATTTAACCTATAATGCATTTGGCTTTTAGAGTTATACCATAAAGTTTTTTTAAAAAATATATTCTATTGATATTTTACAGAGAGGAAGGGAAAGAGATAGAGAGCTAGAAATGTCAATGAGAGAGAAACATCGACCAGCTGCCTCTTGCACACCCCCTACCGGGGAATGTGCCCACAACCAAGGTACATGCCCTTGACCGGAATCGAACCCGGGACCTTTCAGTCCCCAGGCCGTCGCTCTATCCATTGAGCCAAACCGGTTTTGGCTATACCATAAAGTTTTGATCATAAACAATTCATTGCAGTTTTATGTTTATATGTATCTAATTAATAAAATTATTTGTAATAAAATTTAACAACTGTGAGAATTGTGTTTTGATGGGTAAATAATTTATTCAGGCTTGATAAGTATTGAAGTATCATAATATATAGAAATTTAAGTGATTTTTAAAAAAAGTATTTTAGCCATTCTGAACAGAAATGACTTCCAGGTATCATAAAAGTAAGTTCAGTCTCTTATAATAATATAGCAGTTAACATTGCATAGTCACCTGTAATTTCATACAACACTAAAAATGTCAAATGAATTAATCACTCCAAAACATCACATATTTTGGGCAAATACTTTCAAATTAGAGCACTGTAGAAAATTAATAAAGTATCCCATGTTTCTTTTGTAGTGCAAGCTTTTTAATATATATATATATATATATATATATATATATATATATATATATATATAATTGATTTTCTACAGAGAGGAAGGGAGAGGGATAGAGAGCCACAAACATCGATCAGTTGCCTCCTGCACACCCCTACTGGGGATGTGCCTGCAACCAAGGTACATACCCTTGGCCAGAATCAAACCTGGGGCCTTTAAGTCCACAGGCTGATACTCTATCCATTGAGCCAAACCGGTTCCGGCTAGTACAAGACTTTAATATGTGGTTTATTCACTTTGAAATTAAGCATATCAAATAATTTCACGTTGATGTGAAGGTACAAAAATGAATTATGTCTCTTACTAATAAAAATGAAAGATAAAAAAACAATTTAACAGCATCCTATCAGTGTAAATATTTCTTAACTTTACTCTTTAAGACTCAAATTTAAAGGCCGATGACAATAGGGGAGGGGGGAAGTGGGAGGTAGGACAGAAGAGAAGAGAAAGATATTAATAGTTTAATAGTTCTTCCCAGCTTTTAGTTTTCCTAAAGTTGAAGTATTTTTGTGGTGGTATAACTTCCCTCATAATCTCTGGAAAAGTTCTTGAGTGTCTTGTGAGAAGAGCAAAAATATGGCCAATGGGTGTTGAGCCCAAACAATGGCTACCATGTTGTTCTGAATAAAGGTGGGCTAGAGGTTCTGCCCAGAAGCGCAGCATATTGTATCCAGAATTCAGGAAGTGAAAGGAGATACAGCAAAGTATGAGCATGCATGTATCTGGGGAGGGCATGCCAAGGTACTTTTAAAAGAATTCCCCAAGGTTTATTTGAATTTCCATGAAATGTTATCTTCTCTAGTAATTGCTGATAGTAAGTTATTGAACACTAAGGCCACACACTGGTGACAGTTGAATTCTCAGTAGTGGGGAAAGAAACTAACTGGATTGTGAGGAGAAGACAATGACAACACTCAAACTATATGCTAAAAATATGGAATGAAAACACAAGGTAGGAAACACACACACAAAATGGAGGAACCATAAAGTAAAATGGTTCAGATAACTAGGATGTATATACCTTTAAATCAACGTATGTGTGTTTTACATAAGCAATACCAAGAAGTCAGAGCAAGCATATACTTATAACTGAAACATCTTTACGTTTGCTATCAAATAAATTATTTTAAATAGATATCATGCTTTAAAATACAAAGAATTTTTTTTAATTTAGGTATATACAGAATCATGATGCCCCCAAATTGCATTATGTCCAAAATTGCAATCTAAATTCTCAGTTTCATAACTAGAATTTTGGGCCATCACCTATTTTCTTTGTAATCACTGCAGCATTAACTGTCATTTGCAAATTACTTTTTCGCTCATATATATATTCTTTATTTTAGTGCAGTTTTCTATAAGGGAGTTTAATCTCTATGTCTAGATACACTTAATAGACATTCCCAAAATTTAAGAATTTCTATTTAAGCATATCTGCAAAAGCAAAATAGAGATGGAGTATAAATCCCCCAACCCATTCCCTCTTATCAAAGCTTATTACAATGTCTTTGGCATTTCAAGGACAAGACACAATATAGCAAGTGGTTCAGAAAATAAATATTTCTATTATCATCTCCCTCTTCTTTCCTGGAATGTGCCTTTCAATTCACATCCCAATTTGAATAATAATCACGTTTTAATTCCTCACTTTCCACTGAACAGCCGTGTGCCCTAACCTCAGTCGCTCTAACTGGCTCTCACCCTGCATTGATTAAGAGTTCCCCTAGCTAACAGTGTATGTGGGTGCATTAATAATCTCCTTGCTTCTCAAGTCATTCTGTGCATCTCTGCAGTCTGGCAACAACACCCACAATTCGAGTAGTGAGGGGCTAGCTGTGAACTCTGAAATAGCATATGTATGACCTTCTGTTGAAAAAATAAAAATAGAAAAATTAATATTAATACAATATTTTTCCCCCCAAGGAGAAGAAAATACTGAAACATTTTCCTCTAAGCTCCAGCTCTTCCCTTGTGACAGAGAACTATGCTTAACAATCAAAGTGGGCAATTACCAGGAAATTTAGAGCTTAAATCTAGTAAAAGTAAAGCCATTATTATTGTTAGGGAACTAAAGGAAATTGCAAAAAAGTGAGGTGTTTTTGAAATGCTACCAACCAGAGGTGGCTGTACCTACACCTTTATCTCTATAATCCACTGTCATATTCTTATCTTAGTTATTCATCATCCCTGTCACTAAAGCAGTTCCCACACCAGACTCTCTGTTGCAAAACATATTACTTTCTAATCCTGCTCCATCTTGCTATAAGTTATTATCCTAATTCGCAGAGCCAATCACATCATATTGAGGCTCATAGAAGAAAGTGCAGGCTTCTTAGCCTGGCAAGGAAGGGTCATCTTTATTTTGCCCTAGAGTGATCTTCTAAGATCCCCCCCCCCAATGTATTCATTTCTTTTCAAGCCTCCTGCAGTCTTGCTCCAGCAGGATTCTCTCCGTACTCTCTCTCCGTAGATGTGATCTTGGGATACTCCCGTTCTTACACATGAGGCTCATGCTGTTCCTCTCACCTGAAGTGCACGCTTTTATACCTCAGTCAGCACACATGCATAATCACTTAACAAGGCCTGTCACAAATGCAGCCGGCCCTAGGCTCCCAGAGCATTCACCGAACTTCATTTCCTCATATTATCACACTGTGTGTATCAAGTAGTGCACAGAGCTATTTGCATCTATTTTCAACAGATTTTGAGATCCAAGAGGATGAAGATTGTATTGCTTTCCCTTATGTTTCCCCTTTATCTCTCTAACTTTAGCTTATAAACAGGATTAGTGTTTTTTTTTCCCTTCTTCTTTAGTAAATTGAGCATCTACAGGTTATAAGAAAAACCCTGTTTTGCATTGATGACATGGGGACTAACACAAGATGAATAATGCTGGTGTCCATATACAAAGGTACATAACACTGCTAATTCTTTATTCATGGGTTTTTCTCCACAGGTACTTGCATTAAAGTTTGAACCTATTGTATGTTAACATTGATTGATGAATAGATTGATTACAAAGTCAGGCCCAGTAGAGAGCAGAAACTTTGAAATCAGAAAGATTTCTGTTCAAATTTTTTATTTTTCCACATCTGGGATGTCAGATAGGCAAATGAGGATTAAAATAGTGACCTCTTAGGGATGTTTTGAATGCCTGAATAGGTAAGATTGTGTTGAGTGAGAAATTGCCAATATTCTACCATTTTACCTGCAGACAGAGAATAGTTTTGCTATGGAAGGCCTAATACATGGTTCTCTACAGAATAGATAATTAGTCCATGGCCATGTCTTAGGAAGATGATGATAAGATTACGATAATAGTTATCAACACATTAATCTGGTTATTATGATGTAAGGATGAGAATGACCAAGACATGCATGCCTCTATCCATCAGTTCTCATATCCAATCTTCTAATAACCAAGATACATACTTTAATTTGGCTCAGTTGTGCTTGAAAAAATATATTAATATAACTACCTGGCCCAGTCACAACTTGAGCACATGGAAGTAATCAATTAAGCAGTTAGTCTATGATAGGAATGAGAACTAATGGCTACAAAACCAGGCTAAAGTCTGCCTTAAATTCAGTCACAAATAATTGGACTTTAACTATGATCTGGTACTGTTGATGCAGGAATGAAAAGACAAGTGAGATGCAGCCCCTGCCTTTTAAGAGCTTACAGTTAGCTGTTACAAAACGCAGGCAGTAATGTGTTTGAAAAGACATTTAACAGAAAGAGAGGAAATTTTGTTTTACTACTGGAATCGACATACTTCTCTAGTCTTCAGGAAGACTCTGATTTTCTACACATGTCTTAATATCTGTTCTTTCTTACATAATTCAAACCATTTATCTTAATGGAGTTCTGTATAATTTATGAACATGGCATAACAAAGAAATGTTGTGGATTTATTTCTCATTATCTCAGCTCCTTTTCCTCTCTCGCTCTCTCTCTCTCTCTCAAATATATATATATTTTCTTCAGTACTGAAGAAAAATTCAATATAAATAACATTATTATGTAATAACATAGTTTTTAATGACAGCCCCTACATAATATGAATCATTGGTTACATAGTTTTAAAGATGTTAAAGGTCAATAGTTATTTTACTTTTAGAAATTTTCTATAAATACTGAACCAAAAATCCAGCCTTGTATAGCATTATAAAATGTATTATCAAGAAATCAATAAAGCTATATTTCTATAAACCACCTGGAAAAAAAAACACAGGAAATAACTTTAACATTCACATCTTATGTGGTTTTTACCTAAGTTTTTCTATCCTCTTCTTTTCAGTTAGTGTAATATGCTCTGAAAAGACAATTGGGTATTTTCAAAATGTGTCTCAAATCATTATTTGCATATATTTACCTGAGAGGCAGACCTAAAACAATTATATGCTATGAAAGTATTGTTATAAATCTGACAAAGCATGTCTATAACCAAGTATTCAATTAGAAATACAGATACACTAAAGAAAAACAAATTTTAAGAAACTTGTCTGTATTTGCTGTTTTATGTTCAAATTCCAGCCACTCAAATTGCAAATGATTTTAATATGAACATGATGATAGCAATAAGCTCCACTGAATTTTACTGCATTATCTAGGCACAAGCCTAGAAGTCTTATGGTGAGGCATTTTTGCTTTGTTTTGATGATAACACACTTTATCTGTTATTTAAAATTGTATCTCTCTACCCTACACAGTGGGTTTCATATAAAACTAGTATTTTCAGAACTCACTTGAATAAGTATTGTTCTTCAGATTTTCCCTTGAACAAAAAGCTCTCTTAATAAGTAATTTAGAAACAAAAAACAATTGCATTATAAGGGAAGTTATTTTTAAATTTCTCTATAGTATATTGCTCGAATTTCAATTCTAATTCTTTTTTTAAAAAAATACACGTAACTTTCTCTAGAGCTTGAGAAAACACAATGCATTACTTTATGCCATAAGTAAAAGAATCTAACCATGAAATAAATTTCAACAAAAAGTATGAGTGGCTGGTGCAAGCTGAGGACATGGGCAAAAAGATTAGTCAAATAAGCAAATGTTTCAAAGCTTTTGCACTTTTATTACTTAAATAATTACTTTTTTGGTTTACTTTATATTGATCATTTCTCTCTTTAATATAAAATCAGTAGGAAACTAAAAGGTTGAATAATGAAAGTATATTTTGATTACATAAGGGTTCCCATTATTGAGAGAAAACATTTCAAAAATTATAAAACATCTTTAAGAGGAAGTTTTTATTTATGCTTGTATTGTGCTATGTCTCTAGGAAAAATCCAAATGTTGCTAATGAAAACTAACAGGCTCTTATTCTTCCCTAATGTGGGATGCAATTTATAGAACTTTCATTATTTCCTTAAACTTCTGTTTAAACATGCCAAATATGTACAGGTAGACTATTTTAAAAATGGTTATAAGTATAACAGGCTTATTTTAGTCCAACAACATGATACAAAGCAAAAGACAAAAGACAAATAACAGTGCAGTTGAAAAAGAAAGGAGGCAGGAAGGGTTAATACATATGATAAGACAGTCCCTACAATCATGCTTTATGTGTACAGTGGATTTTGTTACCAAACTGAGTGATAAACATGAAACTCTGAAATGGACATTGCTTGTATTTTAATTGTAATCAATTAAATTTTTTCAGACCCACTATTGGTATAATATCCATTCTCAGTTTGTAGGAGATCCATTACCCACAGTAAGAAAGTACACCTCACAATTTTAGTTTGGGTTAATGTTTCTTACTAAAAACTCAATTTATATTAAAATAATTGCCTTTCCTAAGTGTTTAAAAAATATGTATATCTGAGGTATTATTTGAAAAAAACACACCTCTTGTTTGAAACTACAGATGAAACGTCATTCTAATGGCAAATGGTTTGCTTCTAGGAAAGTGTGTGCCTGTGAGCGTGTGTACGGTATATACACATACACAGCTCGCAGCTCACAGGAAACATTGGTTAAGGTTCCAAATTGGATAATATTATCAACAGTTAACTCCTATTGGCTTAAAGCTATAGAATATCACAGCCAAACTGGAAGCTTGAGTCTAACAGTTTATCTTTTTATATTTCAAAATTAGCGGGAGTAGCAGACACAAGCATATATTAAACCTTGCACAAAGATGATAAGCAAATACATGTGTGTAGAATCTAAAGATGGTGAGGGAAATTTAGCGTTTATGTTTTCAGTTGCTTAAAACCAAACAATGTACATTTCAAAGTTCCAAAGGCATATTTGCACAGACACTCTAATTATTAGTTCACTTTATCTCTGCTGGCTCAACGTGGTTCTCAGTTTTTTAATCACTTCTCTCCTGGCACAGCTAATGTGCCTACAAGTTGTCTAGAATTTTAATATTGCTAAATTTAGTGACACAAGTTGTGATTAAATTGTGAAACTTGTTTAATGCAAACCCTGATTGAAAAGAATACATGGTTATTTAAGGAAAATGTACAACTTTGCAAAAATTATATAGCGCTATATATGGTCGCACATTTAACAGCTTTACCAACCTGCAGAAAAGTTGGTTCTTGTAGAAAACTGCCAGGCTATGTAGTCTGAAATCTGGAGTCGTAATACCAGAGAGCTGTCAGTCAGCCATCCATCCATCTAATTGGCTTCTTACCATCTTTCCATCATGTTTTTTTTATAACTGGTCGCCTCTGGCTAAAATGCAAATCATGAGGAAGAGCCGTCTAGAAAAAGCTGCTGCTTTCTTAATTATCTGTCAGAGTATGGACCAGTGGACCCAGGGCCGCACTGTAGAGTTATGCTAAGCAGCAAGGCATCATGGGAATTGGAGTGACAGCTCATTTTCCTCCTGTGTTTTCTGTGTTCGAATGACAATGCAGAAATATGGGTTTTCCCACACTTTCTCTGAACACCTGGGCTATTGCTCAGGGGAGCACAAAGCCAAAACTGTCACATTTCCAGACATGGTCTTATTGCTGTCACTGTGACAGGATTGTTGACAAATGCCAGCAGTCATCTCGGCATCTTGGGAAATGTCTGCCATGATTGTGTCAACAGCCTGACAGAGATTGTTAATGTTTAAACTTCTTCCACTGACAGAATCCTGTCTTGCTGACAATATTTGTCATATGAAACTCAATCTTTGTCAAACTTGCTTAAAAATTAACACTTTCTCAATTTCTTTTTTTTTCTAGTTTACTGCCTACCAGTGCAAAATTTTAGCAATAATATTTCAACAAGGTAATGTAACACAGTAATTTAAGTTCACGTTCCGTCCAGGTCCTCCAACCCATTGCTAACTTATGGCCACCTTGTCCTTTCGACCTTAACTGTCAGAATTAGGCATTTATACATTCAGGAGACACAAAATACTATTTTCAGTACACAATGTAGAACATCAATTAAATCTTAAAGATTTTTAAGCTATGTGAAAATCAGTTGCAAATCTACAGGCATGTATTAATTAATTTATTAACATTAATTTTTTTATTTTTAATTTTGATATTTTTAAAATCAATCTGTCATGTTAAATAGTATCTTTTGTAGGAGCTCAGGAAGTACTTGTTTGGAAGGTCTTTTTTTTTTAACTGATTTTTGTCAAATCTGGACTATAGGGAAACTGACTTTTTTAATTCTGATAAATCTGTTGGGAAGTATTTATGTGAGCACTATGAAAAATATTAGTTTTATTTTAAAGGAACATCCCTTTTAAAATCCACAGGTGACCTATTTATTAAAATATTTTTGGTGAGAAAAAACGCTCAGATTGCAGTTAAATCCTATTTGCCTTTACTGGAAATACCCAGACACCCACAGGATGCTACATTTTTTAGACATGGTGTAGAAAAGAGCAATTGGTTAGCTGAATATAGTGTCCATCTGTCCCTGACAGAGCAATCCTTATCAAACTAAGAGTGGCAACTTGTTAATAATGACAAAAATATTAGTGGTTACTAGAGGCCCGATGTACGAAATTCATGCAAGGGGCTTGGCCCTCACAGCAGTGGTGGCTAGCCTAGGCCCTTGCAGCCCGGGCTTCATCCAGAAGGTTGTCTAGAAGGATGTCAGGTTATTTGACTGTCTGGTCTAATTAGTATATTATGCTTTTATTATTGTAGGTATTATCATTATACTAAAGCCCTGATGCATGAAATTTGTGCATGCGGGAGTTCCCTCAGCCCAGCCTGTACCTTCTCCAATTGGGGACCTCTTGGGGGATGTCTGACTGCCAGTTTAAGCCTGATCCCTGGCTGGGATTAATATATTTTTAGTTTCAATTTTTATTTGTCACAGATATATATATTAATTTAATTAAATCAAAAATTTTAAAAGCAGTTTTAGGTTCATAACAAAACTGAGCTGAAGTACAGAGAGTTCCCATGTAGCCTATATCCCAATCCAGGCACAATAATTATCCCACTATTAATACTCCACAACAGAATAGTAGGTTTGTTACAACTGATGAACCTACATTAACACATCATTATACTATTTTTTATATTTTTAAATTCAAACATCATAAGTATCTTCAGCAATGCAATGTGATGTCTTAGACCAGAAATTGGAAAATTTATTCTGCAATGAAATGAATACTAAATATTTTAAGTTTTTTTTTCTATATCATAACTATTCAATTCTGCCATTGCAAAAAACAGTATAAGTAATACATTTAAAAATATTTTTATTGATTTCAGAGAGAAAGGGAGAGGGAGAAAGAGATTGAGACATCAATGATGAAAGAAAATCATTGACCAGCTGCCTCTTGCACACCCCCAACTGGGGATAAAGCCTGCAACCCAGGCATGTTCCCTTGATCAGAATCAAACCTGGGACCCTTCACTCCACAGGCAAACTATGTGCTGAGCCAAACTGGCTCGGCCTAAGTAATACATTTTAAAATATGAGCATATATATCTGTTCCAATAAAAGTTTATTGATAACTAAAGTAGGCTGGATTTGACATTTGTTGACTCCTTTGTTTTAGAATATGGGCTAAGTAGACAAATCCTGATTTCAAATTTTAGCTCTCCTGTACACTAGCTGTGTGATGCTGAGCTTTTTTTGCTGTATATTTCACTTTGTTATCTCAGTTATTCCTCAAAATAATCTTTAGAAATGTTTTACTCTCCTGATATTAAGAGAAAGAGTTGATAGTTCATAGAGGTCAAACCATGCCCCCAAAGCTTCCAGGTAAGAAACAAATCTGGAATTCTAATAAGTGTTTCTGAATTCTTGGCTTCCTGTTTTGTTCAATTATATATTTTGTCTATAATCCTCATATACTTCTGAAATAAAGTCCTAGGTCAAATTTGGAATCTTAGAGGACAGTGAGAGAGAAACCATAGGTTCTGACATGTCTATCATTTAAGGGGAAAATGTGCTCTTTGTCATCAGAATTTCTTTTCTGTGTTGACAACAAAGGGTTCTCTGCATTCATCTCCACTAATATTGCTCACCTCCTAAAACTGGCCTGGGAAATAAAAAAACAAGGTATAAAAAAGGGAGGCGGGAATGTGCCTCCTAAATAATGAGTAAATAATTAAGAATGGTTCTCTCACAAATTTAATGATGGCTATTTTTATGTGTCAGTTTGACTAGCCCATGAGATGCCACAATATTTGCTTTAAATATTATCTCTCTGTCTGTGAGGGTGTTTCTGGGTGAGACTAACCTTTGGGTAAGTGGACAGCGGAAAGCAGAATGCCCTCTGCAATACGGGTGGGTATCATCTAATCTGTCAAAGGTAATCTGTCAAAGGTCTAAATAGAATAAAAAGGAGAAGAGAATTTTTTCTCTTTCTGTCTTTTTTTCTGAGTTGAGCTATTGGCCTCCTGCTCTTGGAACAGATCTTATTGGCTTTCTTGGTTTGATAGCCTCTGAATTGGAACTGGAACTATTTCACAAGCTCTCCAGTTTGCAGACAGATTACAGTGCTTCTCAGCCTCCATAATCATGTGAGCCAACTTATTATAATAAATTTATATAGAAATAACAATAATAATTAAATAACAATAATAACACAAGCAAAATTTATTGGTTCTGTTTTCCTGAAGAACCTGAGTTATATACTATTATCTTAACTACCTTTCTAAGTAAATCATGACTAAAATTTCCTCCAGGCTGGGCCATGTGGACTGTCTTAATCTCATGGAAACATATGCCCAGCATCCTTCTCTGCATCAGTGTAGATGGTGTAGAACCACTTCCTTTTGAATATAGGCTTAGTCAGACTTTGTAAGAAGTGCTGCATCAAGAACCTAGAGCCAAAGAATTCATCTACAGAAGTAGAAGGAGCATCCCTAGATAATGTTCTGCTGCTCTACCTGTTCCTCTTTTGACAATTCAATATAACTCATTTCAATTTAAATCCCTAAGTCTGAACAGAGCATCTATTTTGTTTTAGGGTAAGTGGCATAGAGGATTCAAAGAAATATAAATCCTGCTCACTGCCAACAAAGAAACTATGACAAAATAAAATTTCAAAACAATGAAGAAATAATATGATAACGTAGTTAAAAAGCAAGGAAAAATTTTTTAGCATTAGATACGCATGTCCTTGGTGTTTATGAAATAATGAAAATTCTCCAGTTATAATCATTAGCTATGTGAGGTGAAATATCTCTCTCAAATCTCTTTTTCATTGTGTAGAAGTTCTTTTAGACATGGTGTAGGACAGAAAACACCATATTCTACGTTCTCCCAAACTTGAACTTACCTGGGGCCAAGAAGGGCTTTTATAAGACTCAAGATTACTTTCAAAGATGTTGTCCTAGGACAAGAGAGGAGTTACAGGTTGAATTGTGTGTTCCGTAAAGATATATTGAAGTCCTAACCTCTGGTACCTCAGAGCATGAACTATTTGGACAGTGTCATTGCAGATATAATCCGTTAAAATGAAATCATCTTGGCTGAAACAGATTTGGCTCAGTGGAAGAGCATTGGTCTGCGGACTGAGAGGTCCCAGGTTCGATTCCAATCAGGGGCATTTACATTGGTTGCAGGCACATCCCCAATAGGAGGCAGCTGGTCAATGTTTCTTTCTCATCAATGTTTCTAGCTCTCTCTATCTCTCTCTTCCTCTCTGTAAAAAATCAATAAAATATATATTTTTTTTAAATGAAATCATCTTGGAGTAAAGTGAACCCTTAAACCAATATGACTGGTGCCTTTAAGAGACAAAAGATAAAGATATCCAGGAAAAAAATGGAGGCAGAGATTGAAGGGATGCATCTGCAAGCCAAGGACATATAAGGATTGTTGATAAAAACCAGAGCTAGTAGAGGCAAGGAAAGATCCTCTCCTACAGATTTCAGAGGAAGTATAACCCAGCTTACACCCTGATTTCATACTTCTGGCTTCCAAAATTGTGAGATAATTTTATTTTGTGTTAACCTACACAGGTTTTAGTATTTTGTTATAGCAGCCCTAGGAAGCTAATACAAGGGACATGTAGGTAAAGGAGTAATAGGCCTAATTTTAGAGCCCCATTAATCTGGATTAAAAGCTCAACTTCATCACGTCTTATGTTTATTTCCTCATATGCATAATAAAAATTTCTCCCAATCAGAATCTTACTCAGACTTGCTCTGGAGAATAGTATCAACGCTCAGCCACTGCTAATGCACTCCCCATAGGCCTTGGTAACTTGACTAAACCTAGACTGGCAGCCAAAACTACTGTAGGAATTTAAAAAAAATTCAACCTCCTTCAGAGTGGGTCCATGAGTATCCCAAAAACACAGAGGCCAAAACAAATGTGGAGATAAGCATATTTTCAATTTCTAAGGGTTTTCCACGACAATGAGATATAAATTTTTCTGCCTAAGAATCTTATCCTTTGAAGAGTGCAAGTTTGGAATCACTCACATTGGACTGTATATTATTTTCTAAATCCCAAACAAGGACACAGGCTTAAAATATATAAGTGAACCTATCGTGACAATGTGGCTGAATATCTGGAATCAGAACTATTAATTTCTTTTGGAGTTCCTGGCACTGCATAGATGGATCTGGGATCTCGATATGAGATTACCAAGAAAGTCAGAAAAACATCTGTCCTCTGTATAGGCCCATGATCAGCAAACTGCGGCTCAGGAGCCACATGTGGCTCTTTGGCCTTTGAGGGTGGCTCTTCCACAAAATACCACATCCTGGGTGAGTCTATTTTGAAGAAGTTTAAATTTAAAAAAATTTGGCTCTCAAAAAAATGTTAATCATTGTACTTTTGATATTTGGCTCTGTTGACTAATGAATTTGCCGACCACTGGTATAGGCTATAAATGTTAAAATTCCAGAAGAGCCCACTTTGCATACGCTACTCGGGTTTTCATTCCAGATCAATGAGGTGATGTTTCCATAGGCCAACTGCAGAGATAGCATAATAGCTACATATTCATATCTTCTTTGGTCAATGACTTGAATCTCTCTTTCACTTTTCAGCTACTACATACTATGCTAAGTAGAAAAGCACTTATTTTCAAAATGTGCCTCAGCTATTCATTATTTTAATATGTCTAGCTGAGGTGTATGCCTATAATAGGTCTATAGAGATAACTAATCACCTTTATAAAACAAACTCTGAAAGGAAGAGGCTTTTAAACAGAGAATATTATTGTTTTTAATTTCTTTATTGATTATGGTATTACATATGTGTCCTTATTCCCCCATTACTCCTTAACCTCCCCATTCATGCCCTTACCCCCTGTTGTCTTGTGTCCATTGATTAGGTCTATATGCTTGCAAATGAGTCCTTTGGTTGATCTCTCCCTTTTATCCCCACCCTCCTTACCTTCCCTGAGGTTTGACGTTCTGGTTCTGATCAATGTTTCTCTGTCTCTGGATCTATTTTTGTTCATTATATTATGTTGTTCATTATATTTCATAAATGAGTGAGGTCATGTGATATTTATCTTTCTTTGACTGGCTTATTTCACTTAACATAATGCTCTCCAGCTCTATTCATGTTGTTGTAAATGGTAAGAACTCAGAATATTGTTTTTATAGACAAAGTCCAATGGCAAGAAAGTGGCAAAAATAAGGCCAGGAAGTTCCCAAGCAAAGTAGGACCCCGAACTTCCTGACAAAACTTGTGCAAAAGCCACTTGATCTATAAAGTCATCTGATATTAGGGCAAAGCAGAGAGGAGGAAAAAAAAAACCTACTTCCTCTGAGAGGCCAAAAAAAGGACTGGAAACACAGTTATGGTTAAAGGATCTGCAAAATTCAAAGCTGGATTTGGAGATTACTTATTAATGGACACTGATAGATACTTTTACAGACTAAAATTATTTTTAATTAAAAGTATTGCTGAATATAAGATAACTGTGTGAAGAAGAGTTTGCAGAAAGAATGGGAGGGCTGAGTTAATAAGGTGACAAGTGAAGGTTAATAAATTATTATTCAGGTTTTTAGATAATTGGCATCACTTGGGAATAGGAGAAAAAGACTGAAGCTGGGAAGAGATGAACTACTGCAGTGGAACATTTTAACAAATGACCCACTTAACATCAATTATCATGCTGTTTTGCCTCTACTCCTAGGTTTGTTAACTATCTTCATATCCTTTAGGAAAACGTGTCATGCAAATGACAAAATGAGATTAATTATAGAAATGCAAGACAAAACACTTTTAAAACCAAGCCTGACTTAATAGGACCTATTTGAAAGAAACTTACCAAATTGTGGTCCATGGTTACACATGGGAAAGCATCACATTTCTGTGAAAGCCCTACTTCCTTTTTGCCCTTCTAATATATACTTGACTGTACATGCTAACTGGTTTATTTTTAAATTCTTTTTAAATTTTATTTTTTAATTATGGTTTACAATCAACACTATTTTGTATTAGTTTAAATGTGCAACCTTCTTTGTGATAAAAAGCATTTGATTTAACTTCTTTACCATACTACTGTGATAGCTTTAACCAAGAATAGTGATAGCATGAACTGTATGTTTATGCTAGTGACCCGGTGCATGAAATTCATGCATGGGGGGAGTGTCCCTCAGCCTGGCCTGCAAACTCTCCAATCTAGAACCCCTCAGGGTATGTCTGACTATCTGATTTAGGCCTGATCCCTGGGACATCCCATTGCAATCCGGGACCGCTGGCTCCTAACTGCTCACCTGCCTATCTGCCTGATCGCCCCTAACCACTTTGCCTGCCAGCCTACTCACACCCAACAGCCCTCCTTTCCTGGCCTGATTGCCCCTGATTGCCTCTGCTTTGGCCTTGCCACATGGCTTTGTCCAGAAGGACGTCTGGAAGGTCTCCTGGTCTAATTAGCATAATACAATTTTATTAGTATAGATTTTGCTAATGGCTATATACATATTTAAATGAACTATAAAAGTTCCAACTATTGCTCTAGCTGGGTTTGCTAAGTGGTTACAGTGTAGGCCTGTGGACTGTAGGGTCCTGGGTTTGATTCTGGTCAAAGGCACTTGCCTGGGTTGCATGCTCAGTCCCCATTGTGGGGTGTGCAGGAGGCAGTAGGTCAATGATTTTCTCTCATCATTGCTGTTTCTATCTCTCTCTCCCTCTCCCTTCCTTTCTAATATATATATAAATATATATATATTTATATATATAATATATATATAAATATATATATATATTTATATATATATTATATATATATATATATAAATATATATATATAATATATATATATATAATATATATATATATTTTTTTTTAATGCGCCTCACAGTGAAAGGTCCAGCAGTCATTCTGGTTGTTTTGCTGTTAGGGTCAATTTGCATATTATCCTTTTATTATATAGGATAGAGGTCTGGAACACTGGTGGGGGCCAGCTGACCTGAGCAGAAGGGGGCCCTGGATCAGTGTGGGGAGTCCCTGCTGGGGATGAGGCAGGCCTGGACAAGGGGCCATGGGCAATTTGCATGCTGGCCATGACCACGATTGAGGTTGGGGTCCCTATTGGGGGCTGATGCCAGCCTGGGCAAGGAGCTGCAGGTGATTTGCAGGCTGGTCACACACACTCCCTTTGTCAGGAAGGATGTCCGGAATGACATCCAGAAGACATCCAGTCTATGTGGTCTAATTAGCATATTACCCTTTTATTACTATAGACTAGAGGCCCATTGCAGAAAGATTCCTGCAATAGGACTTCCTGCTGTGGTCACCGCCCCTCCTGACTCCCTCCCTTCTCCCCTATGCCACCTGCTTCCTTCACTTTTCTCCTTGCCCACTTGCTTGCTTCTCCGCAGCTTCGCTCCCTTTTGCAGTGCTTGGCTTCTTTCTATGCTGTCTTCAGTCTCTGATCTGGCTTTAATATGCAAATTACCCACCATCTTGGTTGGGTTAATTTGCATGCTCGCCCTGATTGGCTGGTGGGTGTGGCTTGTGGGTATAGCGAAGGTATGATCAATTCGCATGTTTCTCTTTTATTAGATAGGACTAGAGGTCCAGTGTATGAAATGTGTGCATGGGAGTGGGGTCCCCTCTTCCAATATGGGAGCCCTCAGGGGATGCCCAGTTGTTGGTTTAGACATCCTTCTCACAATCAGGGACCACTGGCTCCTAACAGCTCACCAGTATGCCAGCCTGATCACCTGCTCACCTGCATGCCAACCTGATCACCAACTCATCTGCATGCCAACCTCTTCATTACAGAGAGTGAAGTTATTGTCACCACCCTCCATTAGATGGACTCAGCCTCTCCAAGGCTCTGATGACCCCATACCCAAGAAAGTATTAGTTGGAATATGGGAAGAGCTTGAACTCAGCACAGAGCCTGGCATATAAAAGGTATCAAATAAGTACTTAGGAATTATGGACCCAAAAAGAAATCTTCCAAGTCCAGGAGGTTCCCTGTTCCATAAAGATATTTTCCGTTGGAATGTTCATTGGGCAGCTTTTGTTATTATTGGTGCTGATTTGTTTGAATAGATTTCCTCCTTTAAATTAGAATTCGGAATTCTTTAATAACAGAAATTATTATTTACTAGGAACCCAGTGCACTTTGAAATAAACTGTGGGCCAAGAGGCTGCGGTGAGCACAGAGGTGGGTCTCAGCTCATCCTCTGTACCCCCACCGGCCTCTCCCACCGCAGTCCCTGGTGCCTTGTCTGCTGGTAGCCCCACTGCCTCTGCCACCACTCCTATACGCTGATGGCACTGGCCCCCTTGCACCTGCTGACAGTGTGGAGCAATTGGGGCCAGTGCTATCAGTGGGTATGGGCAGCAGATGCTGCCCCAATAGCACCTGGGGGGAAGTAGAGAAGCCCTGAGGGGCAATCAGGGCCAGCAGCCACCACTCGCACCCACTGACAGCACCGAGTGATTAGGGCTAGCACTGGGCGCCAGTGCCAGTGGGAGCAGCAGCTACAGCCCCAAAAGTGACTGTGAGTGGGGCCTGCACCAGCAGCAGGTGCAAGCACTGGGCAGGACCATGGCACACAGGAGCAAAGGATTTTCAGTAACCACCAGAGACTCTCCCCAATGACAGATTTCGGTGGCCAGTCTTGGTCTGACATCCCTGCTCACCTGCTCCATCTTCCCGCTGCAGCTAACACTCACCATGTTCCACATGCGCCCCCTGGTGGGCGCATGTCACAGCAACTGGTTGTTTGGTTGTTCTACTGTTCGATCTATTTACATATTAGGGTTTTATATAGAGAAATACTTTCTATATGATTCCTTGGATATATAACAGTGATTTATAAATAGCAGTATCTAAATAAAATTAAAGGAGGATAATTGGTATGGTCTGAGTGTTTGTGTTCCCTCCAAAATTCATATATTGAAATGCTAGTGCCAATATGATATTATTAGGAAGTGGGAGTTTGGGGAGGTCATGAATGGAATTAGTGGTCTTATAAGAACCAAAGAACTTCCTAGCCTCTTCTAGTTATGTGATGATATCACAAGGAACGTC
The DNA here is from genome assembly GCA_963924515.1 of Vespertilio murinus. Classification (NCBI taxonomy): domain Eukaryota; kingdom Metazoa; phylum Chordata; class Mammalia; order Chiroptera; family Vespertilionidae; genus Vespertilio; species Vespertilio murinus. Next base: position 126,730,113 of record OZ004705.1, on the reverse strand, counting down.
TATGATCCTGAAGAGAGGCCTCACATGCCCATGCTAGCACCATGGGACTTCAAGCCTTCCAAATTGTGAGGAACAGATTTCCATTGTGTTTAAACTACCTGTCTGTGATATTTTGATATAGCAGTCTGAAAGGACTAAACCAGTGGTCGGCAAACTGTGGCTCTCGAGCCACATGCAGCTCTTTGGCCCCTTGAGTGTGGCTCTTCCACAAAATACTATGGCCTAGGTGAGTCTATTTTGAAGTGGCATTAGAAGAAGTTTAAGTTTAAAGAATTTGGCTCTCAAAAGAAATTTCAATTGTACTGTTTATATTTGGCTCTTTTGACTAATGAGTTTGCTGACCACTGGAATAAACCATTGATCACATTAGCTAATGTTTGAGTGCTTTCTGTTTGCCAGGGTAATGCTGATAAGGATGGTAACACCAAGGATGATAAATAGTGGGACAAATTGCTTCAAAAACTGTAACAATAATTCATTTTTTAAACCATAGATATACTATGCTGTAAGTAGTGTTATATTAAAGATGAGAATAATTTGAAAGGAAAATGGATGGCCCCCAACCCTATCCAGTGCAATATCATCTAACTTCTAACTAAATAGCCATGGTTTTTTTTCCTTTGGGTAAATTAAAAAAGAATCAGTATTAACTTCAAACATCCAGATTCAATTTCTTTCCAGCTCTCTACATTGCTCTAATGTCTCAACAACTTTCCAGGGGTCAGAGCAGCCTTTATTTTCCCATTGTAGAGCTTCTCTTTCTCTGTCTAGAAATTAAAATCAAACAAACAAAGAACATGGTTGATGTAAGATTTACAAAAAGAAGGGAAAACTAATAAAAAGAACAAAGAGAGAAACGAATTTAAATGATGCATATATGTATGTTGCAAAGGGTAATGTCCCTTTAACAGATTGCCTTTCAGTTAACTTTATCAAAACTAGCTTCTCCACTTTGACATGAAGGGTTTGCTACAACACATGCCAGTCTGGACACTCCGTTACAGGAAAGACTTTGAAATTAGGGGCAGATGGTGATGAAAATTGACTGGAGGCTTTTGAGGATATATGTGATGATTAACCAGACATGGACTGCTCAACTCAAAAATTAAGGAATGTCAGGAACTCTCAAAGAATTATCTGATGATCATGTGGAGTGTTACCACATCAGCCACTTCCAGAACAGCATGGACTGTGGAAAGACATGTGGTGGGGCGATAGCAGTAGTTCCCAAAGTCATGTATGAATGACACTTCCTGACTTCTCATGCTAACCCTGTGACATATTAACATAAATCTGAAATATTATAATGTGTGAATATGTAATTCTGACAGCTCCCAGACATTCATAGCCATGGAGGGCATTTGCAGCTATCTCCTGAGTGTGTGAGAGGTGGCGAGAAGGGTGGTTGAACTCCATATGGCTACTGAAACCTCCTCATCGTTATCAGAGTGTGAATCAACGACAGGCATCAATCACACACTTTTTGCAGAACTTTGACAAAGTGGTTTGCCGTTAGTGTTCTGTGTAATGATGCTGCCTGCACTGACTGTCCTGCAGCACTCGGAGGAGTAAACTGGCAATGAAAGTGAGCACAGCATCTTCATTAGCTTAAGTCTTGCCTCCAACTCCTGAAATTTCAACCAGGAACTCCTGAGACAGAGACATACTTTTGTTTTTTTGTTTTGTTTCGTTTTTTAATTACGCTCACTCACCCTGGCAATCAAGGAGAACATGTTTGGCAATTTGCTTCTGTGCTATTATTTGAGATGTCAGAACTTTCTCAATTTCTAATCCCTCCATTAGTTTATTCATTCTTTTCTCAAGTTAGATTGCTATGAAAAGTTTGCTGGGGTCCAACCTCAGGCCTCATGAACAAATATTAGACAAATAACCGATGACATGTCTGGGAGATGCGTTAAGTGTCATGCACTTTTCTAAATGCTTTGCAGTTACTGACCCATTTAATCCCAACACTAATCCTATGAATGAAGCATTGATAATTTTATCCTGATTTGGAGATAAGGAGACCAAAGCACAAAGAGGTCAGAGGCCATATGGGCCTAACCAGTGGCCATGGACAACAGGAGGGTGGGGGCATAGGTAGGGAGGGGTTTGGGATGGGAATGGGGGATGAGGACAATTATGTGATACCATAATCAAGTTTTAAAAAAAGAGGTCAGAGGCCACATAGCTATGTAAATTGCTGAGCTGGATTTTACAAGTCAAATTAGCTACGTGACGGAACGAAGTCCTCTAACCCACTACCAAGCTTTTCTGCAGCTCCCTTGACAGGCTGCAGTTGCCCCAAGAGATACACTGGCTGTGAAGTCCCTGGAATCAATATTCTTTACTGTTGTGCCAAGATTTATTGAGCTCACAAATGGGCAAATAGGACTTTTGCAAAATTATGTTTGAGAGTAAAGGGAAGAGGGCACAATGGTGTAATGACATATAGTAAACATGACCTCATTTCATACCATCCCCAGCTATAGAAGAGAATTGAAAAAATTATTTCCCATCTGGAATCCCACCTCTAAAGAAAATATATTGAGCCCTGGCTGGTATTATCAGTGGTTAGAGCATTAGCCTACACACTGAAGGGTCTCAGGTTTGATTTCCATTCAAGGGCACATACCTGGGTTGCAGGTTCGCTCCCTGCCGCTGGTTGGGGTGAGCGCAGAAGACAACCAGTCCATGTGGCTCTCTCATATCAATGTTCCTCTCTCTCTCTCTCTCTCTCTCTCTCTCTCTCTCTCTCTCTCTCTCTCCCTCTCCCTTTCTCTCTTTCTTCTACTTCCCTCCACTTTCTCTGAAAAAGCGATGGGGATATTTATATAAATATAGTATTATATTTATTATTTTTTAAAATTTGTTTTTATTGATTTTGAGAGAAAGAAGGAAAGGAGAGGGAGAGAGAGTAACATTGATGAGAGAGAAACATCTGTCAGCTGTATCCTGCATTCCTCCTACTGGTGATTGAACCTCAAACCCAGGCATCTGCCCTGAATGGGAATCTAACCAGGGACCTCTTGATGCATGGGATGATGCTCAACCAACTGAGCTACACCAGCCATGGCTAAACATTGTATTGTAAAGTAGACAATTATAATCATCTTCATCCTTGTCTAGGCCTTGGCTACCAGGTGATTTCCTCAGAGATGCCATTTGGAATTTTATACATCATACCAATCTTTGCTAATGGTAGATATGTGTTTATTTTATTTCTATGGCATCATAGCAACCAATCATTCCCGGGTCATTTTGCCATTAGGGTCAATTTTCATATTATCCTTTTATTATATAGGATTGCCATGGAATAAATTGTGCCACATTATTGGGTGTTTAAGAATGAGAATCATGCTTGCTTACTGTTAGTGAAATCTATATCATTTTATAAAGAACCAGAGGCCTGGGACATAAAATTTAGCACAGGGAAGGAGGGTTCCCTCAGCCCAGCCTGCAATCCAGGACCCCATGGGGAGTGTCCAACTGCCTATTTAGGCCTGATACCTCAAGGATCCCTGCAGATTGGGCCTAAACCGGCAGTCAAGACATTCCTCTCACAATACAGGATCACTGGCTCCTAACTGCTCATCTGCCTGTTAGCCTTATCCCCCTAACTGCTCTCCCCTGCCTGCCTGATCACCCTAACTGCTCTCTCCTCTGACCTGGTCACCCTAACTGCTCTCTCCTGCCAGTCTCATTGCCCCTAACTGCTCTGCCCTGCTGGCCTGATCCCCCCTCATTGCTCTCCCCTGCTGATCTGATTGTCCCTAACTGCTCTCCCCTGCTGGCCTGATTGCCCCTAACTGCTCTCCCCTGCTGGCCTGATTGCCCCAAACCACTTCTGCCTTGGCCCCTGCCTCCATGGTTTTGTCTAGAAGGAAATCTGGAAGGATATCCAGTCTAATTAGCATATTACCTTTTTATTAGTATAGATTGCTACATTCATTCATTTCATAATAGCCATAGGAATAGCTAAGCTATTTTTTAAGTCTAAAAATTATCTTTTATTGTAAATAATTTTTGAGTGTGTAAATAGCTACTAACATGTATTTTGGGTTTTTTTTGGGTTTTTTTGACAATACCATTTATTATCTTTGTGCTAAATTGCAACAACAACAAAAATGGCCTCCATACGTTATAGTTCCTCACTCCTTGAGTTTGGGGAGATATGTGGGTTTTAAGATTTGTATTAAGTGACAGAAACTGGCAGCAGTGATATTTGTCAGGTCTAAGCCGAAACCATTAAGATATCTTGCAGCTTTCTTTCTGGCTACTTTTTGGGGAAAATGCCACCATGTTAATAAATCCAATTAATCCTGCTGGATGATGAAAGACCTGTGGCCAAATCACTGATGTTGCTCCAACTAGTGACCAATCAATCACCACTTATGTGAATGAGGCCTTCCGGGATGAGATACCTATAGAAAATGTACCTGCTGCCTACAGATGCATGAACTAACTTTTCAACATTGGTTAAGTTTGCCCAAATCAGAACTGCTTAGCAGAACTGTGAGAAAAATAAGTGGTGATTGTTTAAAAGCCTCTCCATTTTAAGATATTTTTTTATGTACCAAAAGCTAATAGATAAATTAAAATATAATGATATTCTGTAAGCTTGCTCTGATATTTTGGTCATTTATCTCAATTGAAACGGTAAGAACTTTACACTACTTTTAGTCCTTGTAACTTTTCTGGAAATATTTTATCTTTGTCAAAGTTAATGTGAGGTTATGGATCTCTCTAGAAGCCAAACCTTTCCCACATTTTAAAATTTCATTTATTTATTTAATCCTCACCAGAGGATATTTTTTTCCCATTGATTTTTAGAGAAAGTGGACTGGAGCAAAATTAGAGGGTAGTCATAGAGAAAGAGAGGAAGAGAGAGAGAAACATCAATGTGAGAGGGACACATGATTGTCCCTGCCTCTTGAACGCATCCTAAGCAGGGCTGAGGATCAAACCTACAACCCAGGTACATGTCCTTGACCAGGAATTGAACTGGAAACCTTCTAGTCTGAAGTCTGACACTCTAACCACTCAATAAAACTGGCTAGAGCCAATTACATTTTAATATGTAACATAACCTAGCTTTATATATATATATATATATATATATATATATATATATATATATATATATATTAAAGTATTTAAAAAGAATTCCTTACGATTAAGTTTGATTTCTAAATAGATAGCTTTGGTGGTGTCCCTTCTGTGTGATTGTAGTTATTTGTTTATATCTGTAGTTATTTGCTTTCTTCCAGGCTTTTGTTTTGATTCAGTATAATTAAGGTCACCTGAAAAGTGACATTTGGGTAAGTGAGTTTATTACCTAATTGGTGTCAGATTCTCTCTAATCAGATTTCATCAGACTATTTCCTTTTATATCATTTAAAGCTCCCATGGATAAAAGTGTAGCATAAACTGAATCTTGTTCTTTTTTTTTTTAACATATTTTATTGAATTTTTACAGAGACGAAGAGAGAGTGATAGAGAGTTAGAAACATCGATGACAGAAAATCATCCATCAGCAGCCCCTTGACCAGAGTGGAACCAGGGACCTTTCAGTCCGCAGGCCAACGCTCTATCCACTGAGCCAAACCGGTTTCGGCTGAATCTTGTTCTTATTTACCCTTTGGACAAAAAGCTTTACTCAATTATTTTCCTCTTGTTTGGAAGAAATTCTTTATAAAGCATTAACTCTAAGATTCTAATAGATCTAACAGAGAGGTGAAGAGGACTAGAGAAATAATTGTGTATATGAAAACTTAGACCCTAAATATCAATAATCAACATAAATTATTAATGAATGAGTGAAGAGGTCTCAAGAATAATATTAAGTCAAGTCTGATGCCTTTTTTCTCTGGTGCCTGGTCCTTCTCTTGACCTGGGCTTTTTGTCCACATTATAGCCTGGTTCAGGTGCTAAGATGCACTGGGAATGTCATCTATGTTACATAACATTTTATATGCAGGTCTCAGCAGGCTCACAGCTCTTCAAATTCTCTGACAGATAGTTAGGTTGACATGAGACTACACGATCAACCCAAGACACTGTCAGGAATTCTAATAATAACTGCATAAAGAATTTATAAGGGAACATAGTAGGTCAAGAAGAGATTCCTAAAGTAAGAAACTTGCACAAGAATAGACTGGATCAGTTTGATTTGGTCAACACTGAAGGAAAAGTTTGAAAGAAGTGAAAAGGGTAGGAAAGACTAGCACAAGCATTTTTTGAGAAGTTGACTGAAGAAGGAATACATTTGACTAAATAAATAGTAATTTGATTTGTAAGTTTTTAAAAAAATATATATTTTATTGATATTTTACAGAGAGGAGGGAGAAAGATAGAGAACTAGAAACGTCGATGAGAGAGAAACATTGACCAGTCGCTTCCTGCACACCCCCTACCGGGGATGTGCCCGCAACCAATGTACATGCCCTTGACCGGAATCGAACCGGGGACCCTTCAGTCTGCAGACCGACGCTCCACCACTGAGCCAAACCGGTTTCGGCATGATTTGTACGTTTTAATGATAATTAAGACAGGAAGTGGAGGCAGTGGTTGGGGTCTTGGGGTGGGCAATAGATTAGTCCAGAGGTAATGAAAGAATGGGTAAGCAGCAGCATACAGAGAAGTGAATAATTATTGGCTAACTATGATTTAGCCAGGACTTTGTTTAGAACCTAAAAGTTTTTTTCATTTTCTACTAGGGATATATACTATTCATTTATTTTTATCTCAATTTGGATGTGTTTGTTTGCCATCATGATTGTAAGTAAGTCAATTATACCATAAGACTCATGGCAGAATGTAATAAATATGGAAAATATAAACTACTAACAAAATTTTGTAATAGCTATGGCAAAAACAATTGTGTATATGAATATTTTTCACTCTAAAAATAACTTATGCTTCTGCATAAATGAAAGGGAAGGAAGTGAATACACATGCATGAGACACCAGCACAGAGACCATTCATATCAAATGACCCATTGCCACGCAACTGGGCTCTCGAGGTAGGCCCTGCCCAAGCAATGGGTAATGTGCTCATGCACTGAGTGGTATATTTCTAGGTTCTGGGTTTTGTGGGTTCTTCTCTCAAGCCATCAATCACAAACAGATACTAGAGCGATGAAAATTTTTCTAAGAGAATTAAAATCTGTTTATCAGTCTAGGCATCTTTTACTTTGTTGTGTTGTCTTTCTCATCTGGTGGTTCAGTTATAGTGGTTTCTCAATCAAGGCTGTGATTATAAAAAATAATGATGAACCTGGAAAAAGACAGAGCTATCTGGATATGACTGCAGTTTACATTTTTGATGCTGTACTTGGTGACATTTTATTTTTTTATTATCAATTCCTGGAAGTAAAGAAACGCATAGGGAGAGTTTAGTGATAACTATTATATAGAGTTTGTTGTATTATTTCTGTTTTTAAAAAAGGCATATCAGCCATAGACAGACTTAGTAAATGCTACACAATAGGTTAAGTTGACATGTGTGACTCACTCTAATTTCAATATTGTGTCTGGATTCCAGGGGGTTGAATGGGAAGTTTATATTCCTTTGTTGGTTTGCAGTCATTAAGAGGTGGTTAAGGCTATTGTGCCCCTACATCCTTAAAGATTTTTTTCTTCCTGAGTCTAAAAATTACCCACATTTTAAATTAATTTATTGCTTACCTTAGATTTTAGCAGTGAGCTTTATGGAAAAATAAATAATAAGCTAAATATAAAATCCATATAATTATATATGCACAGTTCAAATAATCCATATATATATATATATATATATATATATATATATATATATAGTATCTTTTATATAAAATAAAAAATATATATATCATTGTATTCTTCATGTGGTACAGTACTAGTACAGTACTAGTCAAACCACTTTTGGTAGCTGTTTTTCTTTGAGCATTGATGTCGGGGAAGCAATGCTCAAAGGAGTAAAGCATTTATGTTGTATATGCGCTTCAAATTACTTAGCCTTTCCACACTCTTCACCATTCCCACGGCACATATTTTCAGTAACTTACCATCATAGGTATCTTTTTTTCTTTGAAAGTAGGTACATAGATTCAATATACAAATTAGATAATAATTTTTGTGTTTCTGACTCTGATTTTAAGAACTAGTATATGGTGGTTACCAAGCACTAGAGGGTTGGGGAAATGGGAATATGTTGGTTAAATGGTACGATCTTTCAGTTATAAGTTGAATAAGTTCTAGAGATCTAATGGACATATAGTGATTATAGTTAATATTATATTGTATACTTGAAATTTGCTAAGAGAGTAAATCTTAAGTGTTCACACCACAGAAAAAAAGGTAACTGTGTGAGGTGATATGTTAATTAACTTGACTGTTGCAATCATTTTATAATATATGTATTAAATCATCATATTTATCTTAAAAAATTATGCTGTACATCTAAATATATACCATTCTTACTAAATTTTTAATAACGCTGGAAATTTTAAAATATAAATACATACAGAATTTTGTTTCTTAAAAGAAAATTATTTTCCACTTATCTTTAGTCTATTACATGTTCACTATATCCTCTGTAAATACCTGGTTTCTATAAATCTTTCATATATTCATATTTGTCATACTTGTTTCATGCATGACCAATTAGATAATTTCATAATAAGAAAAGTGTGTCTTCTAAGTGCTTAATGCCCCTTTTGATAACCTTTCCCTTCTCTATTCCCTCTCCTTCCATTTAGGTTCATAAAATAAAATTAAAAAATTCAATTCAACTGATATTAATAAATGTCCATCATGTTTTCAAGTAAATCACAAACAAACAACTTCAATGTTAATCTAATTTATTAATTCTTATACAATGGTAACTTTAAAGGAGATAAAATTACTCTAAAATCCATAATTAATTATTAAACAAAAACAGCCACACTCTTCTTAACCTTAAAAGGCTAGTTGTATTTTTTTGCCATTTAATAATTTTATTTTTATTTTTAACATATATTTTTATTGACTTCAGTGAGGAAGGGAGAGAGAGAGAGAGCGATAGAAACATCAATGATGAGAAAGAATCATTGATCAGCATGTCCCATACTGGGGATCGAACCCCTGACCCGGACAACTGCCCTAAGTGGGAATCAAATCATGACCTTCTAGTTCATAGGTTGATACTCAACCACTGAGTCACGCCAGCCAGGCTACTTTATTTTTTAATTATAGTTTACACTTAATGTTATTTTGTATTTTCAGGTGTAGAGTCTAGTGTGTAGACAATCATTAGTTGTCATTCTTAGATATCTCACATACCATTGCCAAATCTTCCATTCTTTTCTCATGTTTTGACTTCCAGAATACGCTTACCCTTTGTTCGTACTTGCTAAAGCTGATAAAACAGTATTTTAAAAAAAAGGTCAGCAGCTCATGGACCATAGTATACCATTTTTATTTTAATACATATTTTGTTAATAACTTTCTAGATTAAAACAAATAAACATTATTTATCTTGATTTCTGAATCTTTGGCACCATCTTAAATTTCTCTTCAGAAGATTGCCTGGATCACTTCACCCTGACCCTGCTCCTGCTATTTATCTTTCAGAGTTTCCTATATTAAATCTCACCTGAAATTTCAGAAATAATTAATTTTTCTTTCTCTTGAATCTCAGATAATTGGCCATACTTTTAAGAATATGGAGAATGATCACTTATTTATCTACACTCCTTGTTATGCAGAAAGAAAAAAAATTCTCATGCATTCCTAACCCCCACAGATAGCACATCCCTTAGACCACAGTTTAGCTTAATATTCTTACTGAGTGGATGAATAAATGACAAATCAAAGTGAAAGAAAACCTGTGAGGTAGGATGTTCTTTTTTGTGTGGTGCCTTTAAAAGATAGTTGTAGTAACTTCTTCATTTGATTTTCAATAAAGCTTTTTTCAGAGCTTTTCATCCACAAATTAAGGATATTTTAAATAATTTTTAGGAAATGAATATGTATTTTATTATTTGTTTTGTCTTCTACAATATACACCAAAGAAACTTTGGGATTTGGATTAGGCATAAAACTGGGAAACAGTGACACCTAATGGGATGGAAATCAATCATTTTAAATCCAATTATTTTAAGAAATTTGGTGGTGAGAATAAGAGATCCTTAGAGGCCAGAAGCCATATTCAATGTCATCTCTCCAATATCTAAAAAAATGGTATATGTGCAACTAAATTTTGATAAATAAATGAATAGTGCATACATGAGTGAACTATAAATAATAAATCAAACATTCTCAATAATGGAAGTTTCTTATAGATATTGCTCAGCCAGAAAGGTGTGTTTTTTAACCCCCTGTTTTGTTTGTTTCATGTGTAAATACAGGTTGTCTAAAACCCCTTGTTGCCCTACTTAAAGATAGGCATTTTAATAAAGATAAATTTTCTTTTAAATCTTAGGGGAATTTAAATCCTCCTGTTGCCACATCTGAAAAATAGTCAAAAGATGATATGTGAGTATTTTAGTGAGTGCTTTTACAGATACTTTCACATTTAAAGAGAAAGGATAGAATGCCATATCCCCAGAATTTCATCTCTCCAACTGATAGGTGCTGACCTCACACAATTCAACAGAGCTGGGGCACAGCATGAACCCACATCACAAAAGTGTTCAGAGGTTAACCTCCAGCCCTTCCTCACAGGGTGTTATTGAAACCTGGAGACATTCGTCTTCAAAGAATCGGTTGTGTAACCTAGTACCTCATTGTGATTGTTGATAGCTATTATGTACAGCTTCCAATATATTGTAATGTATTTATATATATTAATGCTTAACATCATATGCCTTAAATATGAATGTTATCATTTGCAACTGAAAATTCAACAAGTGTATCAAAGCCCTGAAATAAAATACTACCCTTTAAGTGTTAGCAAGAAGTGTTTGAAACTAAGGATCCAATCATTATTTTATTGTTTATATTGTTATTTCCAAAAGGGGTAGACCAGTCTAATGGTATCTCTAACAGATGATAACACCTACTTACTATTCAGTCTCTTATCATTAATCACCAAAGACCCTCAATACATGTGGAGTGAATTGATGAGTGGTGCATATCCATTACAAATTGATCCTGTACATGGGAGTTAAGAGTTACTTATATAGCTCTGAAGATTTGAATGTAAAATAATAGGTTGCAGAATCCATTGGGAATAGAAAGAATGACAGAAAATAGGAACTTGGTATGGTAAGGGTGAGAGCAAGGGCATTAAAGATAAACTTTATCTAATTCACAATGTTTCCTAAATCAGAGACTACTATTAATCTGCTCTTTTGAAACAGAAGCAAGGCAAATGATTTAAATATGCGGTTTTTATTTTATCAACTTTGCACTATCTCCAGGACAAGGCGGCTTAGTATGTTCTGAGACCATCCTCTGCCATGTTAAATTTAGTGATTGGAGTCACATCAAACTGAGATGGAGAAAAGAACCTATAGGTTTATTTAAATTATCCTTACAGAATAAAATTTTAACACATAAAATAAGAAACATTGCAAGTTATGATGTACTTCTAATGATTGGACTCCTATTTTATGCCAAATAGATTATATTTTCTTAATCCTTAGAAGGATACATTATTTTTCTTGTTTTTCAGTTAAAGAAATTAAAGTAAAAAAAAAAAAAGTGATTACGCCGAAACCGGTTTGGATCAGTGGATAGAGCGTCGGTCTGCGGACTGAAAGGTCCCAGGTTCGATTCCGGTCAGGGGCATGTACATTGGTTGTGGGCACATCCCCAGTGGGAGGTGTGCAAGAGGCAGCTGATAGATGTCTCTCTCTCATCGATGTTTCTAACTCTCTATCCCTCTCCTTTCCTCTCTGTAAGAAATTAATAATAAAGTATATATTTTTAAAAGTGATTATAATATCATAGTTTAGTAAAAATTTAGCAAGGACTCAACTTCAAATCTAAAAGTTTACAGTAGTGGGATTAATTGTATATGTAGTGATAACTGTGAAAATAAGATATATTATCATCCATCAACAATTATATACAATTCTAGGGAAATTAGAGGAAGGATGGAAAATTCTTGGGTGCTAATGTTTCCCTTGGTTCCTTCTCTTTCTATCTCCCACCACTCTCTCTCATATTCAACAACACAGAAATGAGATATAACATCATAACATTCTTAGATATTTATATTTGTATTTTAAAAGAGGAAAATAATTTTCTTAATCCTCTTGTCAATTTTTAGTTATTATTTACATATGGATATTAGAGCATGAACTACTTGATTCATCATTTCTAAGTAAGATTTCTAAACAACTTCAGAATATTTTTTGTGATGCTATAAATGATTTTAATGACAATCCAAGATATTCTTTAACACCCAGAAAAATCCAAAAGAGGCAAATATATGCAGTATGTTGAAAATACAGTGGTAGGCAAAAGTAGGTTTCCAGTTATAATACAAATAAATAGTATAATAACTAATAAATAATAATACAAAAATAAACTGTGTTTTGTGTACTCAAAGTAAACCTACTTTTGTCCATCCCTGTATGGTAGCCAGGGTGGAAGAGAGAAAGGACGGAAGGAGAGTGTAGATTGACGTTTTGTCCTCTCAAATTACTCAATTTTAGTTCAGGGTGAAGACTTGGGTCAGCTGCTCATTAATCCAATCTGGCTTTTGCTTCAGTACTATTAGTAACGCCTTTATTCAGATGTTATTCTAATGAGTTTCTATATTAAAAGAAGCAAATTGATGCAGGCAAAACATATTGTTAGTAAATCTCCAGTTTGGCAACACGTTAGTGATAAATCTGGCATTCTCAGTGTCAAAAACTCTATCGGCATCTGTTACAACGAAATCAAGATAAAATGAGCGAAATGAAAAGAAATGGAGGTGGGGGTGGGGGAGGAAGGGCTGTAAAATATTTGAAATGTGCTATAGATTCTTTGTCCCTAAAGACTCTCGTAGGTTTCATCAAATTGATCAATATATGTAATATATGAATATATTGATTTAACATATATGAATACATATGTGTGTATATATGTACATATATCCATATATGATATAATATATATCTACATATATTCATCCAAATCATATATAAAAGGCTAGGTATTTTCCTGAATTATAGATATTGTTTGTATACATATACATACATATGTATTACATCATATATACAACAGTATTACAACTCACAATTTGCAGTTTTATTATTTTCAATCTTAAATTCAAATAAAAAATTCAGTTGCATAGAATTACAGAATTGTAGTAACTCAACTTTGCTTTCTTTATCTATGTCCGACTGCCAGGTTAGGCCTGATCCCTATAAGCTGGTAGTAGGACATCCTTCCAGAGCGATCCCAGATTAGAGAGGGTGCAGGCCGGGCTGGGCTGAGTAACACACCCCCACCACCTCCATCCCTGTGCATGAATTTCGTGCACCAGGCCACTAGTTAGTTTGTAAAGCTAACAAGTAGCAGATCCGGGATTGAATTTAAGCAGTCTGCTGAAGTAGCCTGTTTTCATGACTTGCTGTAATACAGCACTGAGGAATGCCCTCCTCTTTTATATTGAATAATTTCGATTGTTAAAGATCCATTATTTGTTTTATATTCTCTATAAATTTTATGCAGAGTAAATTCCCATGGATCTGTCTCATAAACAGATTCCAGCATCATATGCATATTCTTTGTTGATCACTAGAGGGCGACAATCATGTTTTCAGGGTGGCTTAATTCCAACTAGAAATGCTGACTCCTTCAAAATAAAGTCAGACAACCACTTTCTGAAAGGAAAATATAAAACCAACTTAATTAGCCATGAAATCAACAAGTATTTTGATGTGCCAGCTTGGAGACAAAGTCAGAAGTACTCCACTTAAGAAGTTTATATTTGAGGAGAGCTATGCATGTATATAATACATACAAGTAAGTAGTATGGACAATAAAATTTATAAATTTAAAAGAAGAAAATATTGTGAGTCAAAGAGTTAATATTGAATGCTTATAGCTTTTAAAAATTGCAAAATTTTGTTTTTGTTTTTACTTGCTTGATTCTCACACCCTCATGTGGGACGCAGAATCTTCTCCATCTCACAGATAAGGAACTTGATTTTGTGAGTGAGTAGTCCCAGTCTTTGGTTTGCTGTTAGAATTGGTGAAAATTTAACTGGCATTTTCAGACCTTCTTTCAAATTATTTCTCTTCTTATCACAGTGGCTTTTGGGGTAATTGTTCTTTTCTCCACTTCTTTCTATCTGTCTAGATATAGCTGCTGAGTTGTGTTGTTGTTTGTAGAGTTAAAGCCTAAAGTGGCTGAATAGATCAAACATCGTATGGGTGTTTTTAATTTCATTTAAGAAAAAAAAAACAACAACACAAAAACTTGAGTTCTGTGCCACAGACTTTGTTTGCCAAGTATCAACAAGGAGAGAATTTTTATGGGCAAATTATAGAACCCTGAAAATAGGACTTTATAATGGAAATGCTGATACAACCGTAACTATAGTATTGCAATTGCATCACAATAAGAAAATTGGTTTAGATTATATACCCTTCTGCAATGAATGCCATTCTAAATGATTGTGCATCTCCATAAATCTAAGCTAACTCAGTACTTCAAAATTACTAAGATTTAAGTTTAGTGCCAATAAGCAATAAACTTATGGCTACTGCTATAATAACTGTTGGTCGCTACACCCATATTTCACAGCAGGTGGTCTGCTCCATGCTGGTTGCAGGCTGAATAAAATCAGAAAACCCTTTGAAACTAATTCCTGAAGTTGATAGAAGACTCCAGAGCCATTTCAAGTGGTGAAGTAGTGTTATATTTTGTGCACTTTTTTTTTTTTTTGTAAATTAAATGCTCTGAGACACTTGACCTTCCTAACAAATGAAGGGCAAACAAAGCTTTGCTCTCATATCCTGTCACAATTAGATGTCTCCATAGATATTTAATATTGTTTTGAACAGATTGTTTCTAGTTTATAAGCCATTTTTTAACACAAAACCCCTTTTAAAAAGAGGGAATCACTTATTTATCATTGAATGGATTTCTTTGATACAAAAGAACAGAGGAGGCATTAGTGCAACCATATTTGACTCCGGACAAACAATCCAGGAAATCTTCCTCCTTTGTTTCTAATCTCTTCATAAGATAGTCGTGTACTTTGTTGAAAATAGGTTTTCAGGTCTCACAACTTAAAATGTCCAGTTTTAAATGATGAAGTAGACATGTTATAAAGCCTTCCTGTCCAGTTTCTTAAGCATGGAAAAAAGAAATAGTTGCATGTAATTACTGATGAGAGGTAATCCTCCTGGTTTTAGGATCAGAGGTTTATTTTGTCTTTAATATCAATGAAGTGTTCTGAATTACTATACAAATTTTAAACAAATATTTCTTAATATCAGCAGCTTATGCGACTTAAGGTTTGGCCTAGGTTTGTAAGATTTAAAGCTCAAGAATATATATAGCTGTTCTCACTTAGAACATAACCTTACATAGAATAGAGTCACTAATAGAGCCTTTCCCCTTTTTCTTACTTTGAAGAAAATGTGGTTTGTTTGTTTGTTTGTTTGTTTATTTATTTATTTTTAATATATTCCATTGATTTTTCACAGAGAGGAAGAGAGAGGGACAGAGAGCCAGAAACATTGATGATAGAGAATCATCGATCAGCTTCCTCCTGCACACCCCCCACTGGAGATGTGACTGCAACCAATGTACATGCCCTTGACCGGAATTAAACCCTGGGACCTTTCAGTCTGCAGGCCGAAGCTCTATCCACTGAGCCAAACCGGTTTCGGCAAAAATGTGGTATATTTAAAGGAGAAACTAATATTAAAGGTAAAAGAAAGAGAGGAGATGATTTGTGCAAAATCTGATGGCAATCAGTTAAAGCAGCAATGAACATAGGTTAAAATACTAAATGATCAATAATGTTAAATATAAAATAAAAATAAATAATTTAAACACCATGGATTCCCATGACACAATAAATACAGGTGAAATGGTTTTATAAAAACCTCAGTAAAAAAATAATTTTCTCTTTAGCTAGAGTTTTTCACTTAAAATGCAAACTATTATATATTTTAATCAATTTGAATATGAATATTTCATATAAATAATATGTCTACATTGATAAACAGGAAAACAGTTTTATTTTCAAAAATTTGTTGCTCATGCCCTAACCAGTTTGTCTCAGTGTATAGAGTGTAGGCCTATGGACTCAAGGGTCCCAGGTTCAATTCTGGTCAAGGGCATGTACCTTGGTTGTGGGCACATCCCCAGTGGGAGGTGTGCAGGAGGCAGCTGATCAATGTTTCTCTCTAATCAATGTTTTTAACTCTCCTCTTCCTTCCTCTCTGTAAAAAAAGTCAATAAAATATATAGATATATTTTTAAAAATTGTTGCTTGTGCAATAAAGTAGGGTCTAAAATGTGAAAAGTTATAAAATTTGGGGCTACATGTAGTTACACAACACTTTCAGAAAGTTTTCCAACTGCTGAGGTTTGACAGTATGTTGATTTGCCTTTATTGTCTTATGAAGTCACACATTTACTCACATTGCACTGAGATATAACAAACACATTTTCTTTTTCTCATTATGAATCTGTGCCATTCTGTGAGATAATGGGAAACTCCATTCCCAAACAATCCATTTATTTAACTCAGACCCACACAGCAATTTAGGGTGGCCTTTCAGTAAATGCTCAGTCTTTCAAAGTGGCACTCGTTTCCCTTGCTCAGCTCCACGATCACATATGAATGCATAACAGAGGGGATTTATGTGCCCATATGTCAGAGAAAGAGTGGCCTTGAAATTAAGAGTTCTATTCTCTTATCCCCTGGTCTCAATTGGAATGTCCTATGTGCACTTTATCCTGGATTTTGCATCTTAATTTTTCTACTCTTGAAATTACAGCTCATTCTTTCTCAGCTAAATTGGAGCCCGGTAGCCTTTGCCATTTACTAGGATCAACCTCAGGTCTCCCTGGCATTGTAGATCCAGTCTGAGGTAAAACTTCAACTCCCACTTATCTCAGCTCTGGAAGTCCTCAAATTCAAGATACTAGTAAATGTGCTTCTGTTATCAGTGGGAGAGGTCCTCGTCTGCACTGGTTGGTAGTGGAAGCAGGCTTCTTGCAACATCCCAGGGGGGGGGGGAATTCTGAGACTTGAGGGGAGAATGAGCAATTTTTATCTGTATGGAATTAAAATCCCTGAGTTTCTAAGGTCCTGAAGTAGAATTTTTAGGGGTGAAATAGGCAGGCTTAGGGAATTTTTAGAATTGGGGGTCCATGAAGAAAACATACAGCGTTATGGAGCTGGGAGAGGTTACATTTCCATAAGACAAGGGAGCCAGGTGCAGTTACATTTCCATAAAACAAGGGAACTCGGAGTAGCCAAAAGGTCTATATTTACAAAATAAAGAAGGAAGAAGAAAGCCCAGAGGGAATAGAAGAACAATGAAGGAGGAGGGCCTCACATGTCCCCCAGGATATTTAACCTTTGAGCTCAGGAGTTGCTATAGTGACCAAATCAAAGGGAATATTGTCCAATCAGAGGGGATATCAGAACACAGGAACTGTAATCTTTATAAACCGGGGAAGGAGGAACACAGTGGGACTCTTTTCCCTTCCCCACATGGGAGTCTGCTGCAAGATTCTTTCCTGATCCCCATGTGGGAGTCTATACTTGTTCCTCAATAAATTCCCACATTTGTTATACCATCTTTCATCTGTGGATTCATTCTTCAACTCTGAGGAACCGTCCTGCCCAGGCGAACACCACATAGTCCAGTCCAAAAACCCCGTATCAGTCCCATTTCCCTTTGCTCCACTAAGGAAGAAGTACAATTTGCCTTTAACAGGGCTAAGATGAGAGCCAGTGTCCAGTTTTTGTTCCATGTTGGGGCATAGTCCAATCCAGTATCAGTTTATACATTAGTTTGTGTTCCCAGCTGGAGTCTATTAGTCCATTCTGTATGGGGTCCACATGGCTATGGGCCACACTGATGTATCCAAGAGAGCCAAAGCCAAGAAAGTGAACTCTTTTATGTCTCCTCCAGTTTTCACGGGCTTGCCATGGCCCTGCCTACTCTGGCCAATGATCTGTTTCCAACTTTGACTGACAGACAAGTACCGGAAGGTATATGCTTTGTACATGCTTTTATCTCCCCATTTGTTGGACCCTCTGCCCCCAAATATCTATAAAGAACAAGCGGTGGTTCCTTGGGGAGTGTGAAATTTCAGCATCCTGGTGAAGCTGCCCAAATGACATGCCTATGATGTCTGGCTTCTCCCACTTCCCCCCTTACTACTTTATTATTATTAAGTGAATTACAACGATATACCTATAAGGACCACCTTTTCTGGCAACATTGCATTCAGGCTTTCAGCTAACTTCAGTGTGTCCCTCCCTACACTCCCAAGTGCATATGGAAAATTCTGAGTCTTATGCTTGCTGAGACTGACATGGAAGCTGAGTGGAGAAATCTATGTCAATTTCTTTCTTTGCCTAACCAGTGCATGTAGCCATTTTCTTGCTCTGATTATATTGTCCATAGGTTGGTAAAAGAATAGGAAAGGGAAACAAAGTTTAACCATCCTGAAGCTACCCTTTTGGGATATGATTTTAAGCTATTTATTAAGCAACAATACTCAGAAAGAACCCTTGACTCTCTTCTTTCTCCTGCCCAAGAGATTTAGGTAGAAACACTTGCTTTAGGAAGGGATTGTTAGCTTAATCACCTTAATAATTTTGACTCTAGCATTAGTCAGGAAGACTTCAATCCTGTTAGCTAGACATGCCCTGTTACCCATTGTTTCTGAGTCATTAGCAAGAATTTTCCTGCTATGCCCCCAACTTCCTCAACTTCCTGTAAATTGCCCATTCTCTCTTCTGAAATCTAATACCCCATCTCCTCCCTTTCTTCTTTGTTCAAAATGTCTTATATGCTCAGTGTTGCCCCATTGTCTTTGGAATTTCCATAACTATGTGAATTTCCATGCACAGGCATTAAAACTTATTTTTTCCTGTTAATCTTTGTTAATTTGATTATTAGCTCAGCTAGAAGAACTCAGAGCATAAAAGGAAAAATATGAATATTTTTTAGCCTCTAAAATTGCCTCACTGGAATTTCTTCCTTAAATATTAAAGTGGGAGTAAAAACACTTTGCTACTGATTAACTTATCAGGCCATCTTGCCCATGTCCTCTCTTTCTATGCTGGAAGCTCTAAAGATAAGTTCAAGAGACATAGAGCTCTCCATTAATTCTCTCTTTCTCTCTCTCTCTCTCTCTCTCCCCCCCCTTTGTTATAATTTCTTTTTTATATTTTTCTGAAGCCAGTGGAAATTGGATTGTCTATTTTTACTCTTTTCTGGATGGTATCCATCCGTATATCATAATCTTCTCCTTCCTTATGTGGAAGACACTGTACCGAATAATGGCAAACACCAGATGTTAGTGGTGAAGTTAGACTTCTGTTCTTGAGTTTGGCTAAGAAAGAATTCAGATTCAAGAACTCAAATACAAGTGAAAGTTTATTTAGCAAGTCATAAAGGTAGAAGAAGTGAATCTTAGAGGAAGTTAGCCAGCTGGGATCTGTGGACTTAGGAAACAAGTTACAGAGGATAAAGAAGGGCCCTTTGGGCTTAGGAGAAAGAAAATAAAGGTGCACGGCTTCAAGGAAAGAAGGAAGAAGGCATAGACATGAGAGAAAGAGAAAGCTGGGTCCTTCATCTTAAAAGGTTTTAGATGCCCAAAGGTAGGGATTTTAGGGGAGTTCTCAGGGAAAGAAACAAATAGAATAGTCATCAGCTTACCAGTTGTGTCTTTTCAGGATTGTGGTCTTTATTGATTAATTGATGCTCACGTAGGGGGTTGAAAGGTTCAAGCCCACCCAGCTGGTGTGGCTCAGTGTTTGAGCTTCAATCTATGAACCAGGAAGGAGATCACAGTTTGATTCCCAGTCAGGGCACATGCCTGGGTTTCAGGCTCAAACCCCAGTGTGGGTTGTGCAGGAGGCAGCCAATTAATGATTCTCATCATTGACATTTCTATCTTTTTACTCCTCTTTCGTCCTTTCCCTCTAAAATCAATAAAAACATATTTAGAAAAAGAAAAATTGAATTTATTTAAAGAAAAGGGAATGGTAGATGGGGATATCGAAAGGGAAGTGCTACACAGCACAGAGATAAGGCATATTAGGTCAATGACCGCAGCCACTTGGAGCTGGAGTTTCATCCCAATATGCAGTCACTGGCTTTTGTTATCAATGGTTGTTAGGGATTTGGCTGGTAAGTTTGAACAGTGAAGTTGGGTCAACAAGAATGTGGATGTGCAGTCAGGTTCTTCCTGGCAGTTTTAGTTCTTTATATGTTTTTATTTCCTTCTCGACAAGTCTTCCTGGCCTTTGTTCTCCTGTGGCAGAAGCTTATAAAATGGCAGCTAAGAATTATAATATTGTCTTGTAAGTCCTAACAGCCGTCACTGGTCATTTTATCTGCTCCTAATCTCAGCCATGTTATGGCTTTTTTGTTGTTGTTTTGGTATTTCTCTGGGCCTGAAGCTGAAACATAACTGAGGTCTAGATGTTATCTATAGTTGGACCAAAACTCTGTCTCTGTGGTCAACAGACCTGAGGCTTTGATCCTACAATTATTTGATGCTGATCATAACCTCATTATCCTGGGGCTTACTGCTTAAATGATTGTTGTGTAGGGAAGATCAGGGGAAGATATAAACTACTTGATCAGCAATATGAAAGGTCAAGGGCCAGTGATATGCTAAGGGAGGAAAAGTCACCCTGGGAACAAATTCCCACAGTATAATACTTGTTTTCTCAGTTTTGCTCACTGTTAGGCACCCTGGTGACCTTCTGAGCATAGCCTATCATTCCTACTCTGCCCACGTCTGTCTAACTTCCTGCTATCTCATATCCATTCTCACACATTATAATGCTAAGTTGATTACAAGGAATATAAATATGGCTTATTGTTAAGGGGAGATATTCTTTCCTTCTTTATTTTCATCTTCTCACCTTTAACTTCTTGCAGCATCTAAGTCTCCAGTGCTTATATTCCACTGGTAGATATGGGTCTGATAATAATAATTGTTTAAATATTGAAATGTTTTTATACTTCTTGGCAAATAACCACTTCTTTCCAGCTGTCCTCACTGTCACTGGGGCCACTGTCATCCATCTCCAGGGATATGCAGCCTTTCTCAGGTTCTATAGTAATAAAAGCCTATGTGGTCCTCATGCCCTTGTGCCCTCACACAACACCTTCATGCCATCATGAGATGGCTGTCCCATATCGTCACAAGATGGCCACTACAAAATGGATGTCCTCATATTGTCACAAGAGTCATCACAAGATTGCTGCCCCACCTTAATCACAAGATGGCCACTACAAGATGACCATCACAAGATGGCCAGCAGGAGATGGCAATTGTAGGTGATCAGGCCAGCAGGGGAGGGCAGTTGGGAAGGACCAGGCCTGCAAGGGAGGGCAGTGTGGGGAGAGCAAGCCTGTAGAGGAGGGCAGTTAGGGGCGAAGAGGCTGGCAGAATAGGGCAGTTTGGGACAACCAGGGCTGCAGAGGAGGGCAGTTGGGAGCAATCGGGCCAGCAGGAGAGTAGTTAGGTATCAATCATTGCAGCAGGGGAGCAGTTAAGAAGTTATCAGGCTGGCAGGCAGGAGAGCAGTTAGGAGCCAGTAGTCCCGTATTGTGAGAGAGATGTCCGATTGTGGGTCAGGACTAAAACAGCAGTCAGACAACCCCTGAGGAGTCCCAGATTGGAGAAGGTGCAGGCTAGACTGAGGGACACCCCTCCAGGGCATGAATTTTGTGCCCTGGGCCTCTAGTCCATATATACATACATATATATATATATATATATATATATATATATATATATATATATTATCCCTAATATACAAATAGACTGAATGATGGAACAACCAAACAACTGATTACTGTGATGACCACCAGGGGACACACCCAGAACATGTCAGGCATGGGCAGCAGGTGGCAGAGCACAGAACATGGTGCACATCAGCTGCGGCAGGATGGTGGAGCAGGTGAGCAGGGGCACCAGACCAAGGTGGGGTGCTGGTCATTGTCATTGGGGCCAGTCTTTGGTGGTTGCTGAAAATTATTTGCTTCCACATGCCACAGTCCTGCCTAGCATTTACACCTGCTGCCTGTGCATGCACCACTCACACCCGCTGCCAGCACCTAGCACCAGTCCCAATAACTTGGTGCTATTGGTGGATGCAAGCAGTTGCTGCCAGCCTTGATAGCCATTCAGGCTTCTCCACCTTCCCCTGCTCCTGGGGGGCAATTGGGGCCAGCAGCCTCCTCTCCCTTCTGCTGCAGGTGATGGCCCTGCTTGCAACCACTACTGGCACTGGAGCCGCTGCTCGTACCTGTTGCCAGCATCCAGCGCTGATCCTGATCGCTTGGCGCTATCAGCAGGTGCAAGCAGTGGCTGCCAACCCTGATTGCCCCCGAGGGCTTCTATACCTCCCCCTGCTCCTAAGGGGCTACTGGGGCAGCAGCCGCTGCTCACACCTGCTGATGGCACCAGCCCCGATCACTCCGCACTGTAAGCAGGTGCAAGTGAGGCCAGTGCTGTTAGCATGTGGGAGTAGTGGCTTGGGAGCAGGGCTGCCAGCAGACAAGGGACTGGGGGCCATGGCGGGAGGGGCCAGGCTGGGGCACTGAGTGTCAAGACCCGCCTCTGTACCCACCATAGCCTCATGACACACAGTTCCTTTCAAGATGCACAAATTCATGCAATGGGCCCCTATTCTGTAATAAAAGAGATACTGCCTAGCATATAGAGGAGTGTCCAGGACTCTGCTCCAACATCATGCATGACTTTTCTAGGCCCGCTTTGCTAACCATCTGCTTCTTCACACGTCACCTCTCTAAAGTAACAATTTCTCTCTGTGTTTTTTTTTGTGTGTGTGTGTGTTTTTTTTTTGTGTGTGGATACCTCCATTCACATTCATACTTAGAGAATTAGTTTCTACCCAAAATGAACTTTACAAATAGTGCACAGTATGATATGGTGTTTTTTATACCACCTGCTAATAAAGATTAATTTATCCACATTGTTACACAAAGGTGTTAGAATTACATATAAGTCATACATATTAGGACTGTATAAATATATTTTAATATAGGTGGAGTTAACTCATATTCACTGTTAATTGACTATTTTGAATATGCCACAATTTATTTATTTTCTTCCATGAAAATATTTCCAATGATATGCTACTACAAATGATACTGTTATGATTATCCTTATGCTTATCTTCTGAAGGATAACATATATTTTAATATGCCATATCCAAACCTGAGAGAGAAAGCCACTGAGCACAAGAAAATCCTGGACTCTCAGTTGGATGCTTTCTTGGAATGATATTTGGAGCTATTTCCTTTGGGGAAGAAGAGAGGTTGTTCTATATGTGGGACAAAGATTTAAATGTATATTGATGACTAAAAAAGTTGAGTGTGCTTGAGACTGGCTGGCTGTTCCCAAACTCTGTATCCCTGAATAAAATTTTGGAAGAGAGCCCTGTTTTTTTTGTGTGTGTTGATCTTTGCCTATCAATAACCAGTGTTGTGGCTGGCCCGACCCTGTGATTCTTATGATTGAAAAATGCCCTTTATTTTTTAAAATTATTTTATGTATAGATTGATTGATTTAGCAATAACCATCAGGAAACTTTGTGGGGGGGGTTGTTACTTTTATACATCCTGGAAATTTCAAAAACACTCTGGAGCCACACAGTGAGAGATTGGGGGGTGGGGAGAGAGAGAGAGAGAGAAAGAGAGAGAGAGAGAGAGAGAGAGAGAGAGAGAGAGAGAGCAGCATGGGGTTCTCCTTTTATTGGGGTTAGGATAGGAGCCCAGTATTTCATGGGCTCACTCCTTATTGATACATTTAAACATATGGGCAGAAATTTAAAGTGTGAGAAGAGGGAAAAATACCAGGTGGTTAGTTATTAAAATCAACCAAAACCTCTAAAAAAAAAAAAAAAAGAGAGAGAGAGAGAGAGAGAGAGAGAGAGAGAGAGAGAACCTCATTGTGGGAAGGAGGCCTGGCTCTTTATCTAATGTGTGGCTGGCAATGTGTTTATTCAAGAGCCATCTTTGAAGTGGATGCCTCAGCAAACAAGCCAACAATCAGGGCTTTACAACCCTACAAATCAATGTTACCCATTTTGATATTAGAGACAAGAATAGATTTCTATCAAGTTGAAGGCATTATTCATATTTGGGTGACTTTGTAGCATCATTTCACATAATCTAAATAATACATCTTCGCTGAATCTAAGTTTCTCCTCTTTTTTAATGGAGATAGCAATATCCATCCAGCAAGGTTGTTATGAGAAATGGACCTCATGGAACATATTTAATATAACACTCAGCATAGTGATGTACAATCAGTTAATTTTCTTTTTAATTTAGGAAGTTTTGAGCATAGAAGAGGCATTAAACATCCCTTCCTAGCTGACTCCTTCACTCTCAAAGAGGACTTTGAGATGCATAAAGGACTATTACAGATTTTGGAAAGCATTTTTGTATTCTGGGAACCACAGTATTTCAGTAGGATTGTAAAAATAAAGTTCTGTCATAATATAATTTGCACCAAGGCTTTTTATTAATTCCCTGAAAGCACAATTAAATTTATTAATTCCCTGAAGAAGAAAAAAAGAGGCTTTGATGAGCAGCTTCCTTTTACAAGTACAAAGATGCCATTCCCTTAACCTCAAGTGACAGAGTTAAAGGAAAGAGTAAGTAGGTGGCCACTCTATGGCTCTTTTGCTTCTAGCCTGGACATTCTGGGGTCTTACACTGGTATAAGGCTCCACTCACTCCATATGCTTTTGTAAATTATTTTTTAAGAGAGAAATGAATTGATTTTACTGATTTTAGAGAGAAAGGAATAGAGAATAGAGAGATAGAAATACCAATGATGAGAGAGAATCATTGATCTGCTGCCTCCTTTCTGGGGATCAAGCTTGAAACATGAGCATGTGCCCTGACTGGAATCAAACTGGTGACCTCTTGGTTCATGGGTTGATACTCAACCACTGAGCAACACCGGCTGGCCTCATATGCTTCTGTGGCCATGAGCTGAGAGAAGTCGTTGCAGTAACTAAGGAACAAGGAGGATTCTCAGATAAATATTAGCTGCACACACAATAACTCCAACATTGTTCCAGGCCTTATTCTACAGCCAAGTTCCTTTCACTCCTACCATATTTGTTAATCTGGAATCTGTAAGTCAAGAAATGTTTAATAAACATGAGTTTCAAGTCAATTCTCATATTTTGTATTATTCTCCATGCCCTTGTGACCTGATTGCTTTGATTTTCTTTTTTTCTCTCTTTTTGTCTCAAAGACACAACTTTTATTATTCTCACTATGTTATAAAGTTTTATCATTAATCTAATGACTACCACTACTTAGAATGCCAGCAGAGCATAGAGTAGGATCAAAGGGAATGCAGCATTTTAATGAAACTGTGTATTTTGAAGTAGCTATGTGGTTGGATTGAAATGTTACAAGGTGTTCAGGAAGAACTCTCTATATTTATTGATTCTGTTATCAAGCTTGATATTACAGAATGTTCTTGGTCTTCAGCCTTAGTGATTTCACTTTGTGATCAGCCTGAACATAGTTTCCAACTTGGAGATCACATGAAAGCATTGTCACTTCAAAGTAACCTAAATAATACCTCTTCCTGCTACATCAATTCTGGACAAAGTTTCCTTCACCTTGAACTCATTTTTCATTTGGTTGCTTTTCCTTTCATTATCTCACTGCTGCAAAACCTCCCATTGTTTTCTCCAAATAACCATATCTTTATTTAAGGAGAGTTCTTTCTCCCCCATCTGCAGGTTCTGTGAGGTTAATAGAAGTCATGGATATCATCCCATTTGAAATACACAAATCCCATTCTTTATTGTCTATTCCTTGAAAAAAATATGCTATTACATTCAAGTCTCAAAAGCTAGGTTGATGTACTTTTTCACCTTTTTATGCCATTGATCAGAGCTAAGAGGCTGGCAAATCATAGCAATCACTGAATCCTTGAGAAGTTCCTAGAGAAAGATATCCTTGGATTATAAAACTAGCTAGAGACTGGGAGAATATTTATATCCCAGAAGGGCAGAGAAAGAATTTATGAATGGAAGTTTTCTAAATTAAATGTTAAGAACACATTTATTCTATTTTAGGAATATAAGAGGCCTATTGTCAGAAAGAAACCTATCTGAAATTCAGGCATAGTGAGGAGAACATTAATGCCATCTAGATCAAGAGAAGATTTACTAAATTTAAAAAATTTTAAGTAAAGAGTACTTATTATATAAAAACTAGAGGTCTGGTGCAGGAAATTTGTGCACAGGAGGGGGGGTTGTCCCTCAGCCCAGCCTGCACTCTCTCTAATCTAGGACCCCTCGAGGGATGTCCACTGCCCATTTAGGCCAATCCCAGTGGGAAATCGGACATCCCTCTCACAAACTAGGACTGCTGGTTCCCAACTGCCAGCCTTCCTGATTGCCCCTAACTGCATCTGCTTGCCAGCCTGATCACCCCCTAACCCCTCCCATGACAGCCTGATTGATCTCTAACTGCTCCCCTGCCAGCCTGTTTGCCCCCAACTATGCCAGCCTGGTCACCCCTAACTGCCCTCCCAGGGTTGATCACCCCCAACTGCCCTCCCTTGCAGGCCTGGTCCCTCTCAACTGCCCTACCTTGCAGGCCTGGTGGTGGCCATCTTGTGTCCACATGGGAGCAGGATCTTTGACCACATTGGGGACAGACATCTTGTGTATTGGAATGATGGTCAATCTGTATATTACTCTTTTATTAGATAGGATAGAGGCCTGGTGCACGGGTGGGAGACAGCTGGTTTTCCATGAACGGTGTCCCAGATCAGGGTGGGGGTTTCCTTGGGGTATGGGGAGGCCTGGGCAAGGAGCCTGTGGTGGTTTGCAGGTCAGCTACATCCTCCTGCAACCCAACCGGAGACCCTGGTATCTGGAATTTATTTATCTTCTGCAATTGAAACTTTGTAGCCTAGAGTGGAGCCAAGCTTCCTGCTCGCTCCTTGGCAGCAGCCATTTCTGTTGGAATTTATGCATCTTCTATAACTGAAATTTTGTAGCCTGGAGTGGAGAACTATGCCAGCTAGGGCTGCAGAAGCTTGTCTTCTTCCATTGCCTAGGGAAACCCTAGCCTCCTGCTCTTCCAGCTCTGTAGCTGCTGCCATTTCTGTTGGAATGTATTTACCTTCTATCATTGAAACTTTATACCCTTGATTGGAGACCTGGGCCCACCAGGGTGTGTGAAAAACTTGGCTTCCTCCATTGCCAGGGAAACCCACACCTCCCTCCTGCTCTCTGTGGCTGTAGCCATCTTGGTTTGGTTAATTTGCATATTCCCTCTGATTGCTGGTGGGCATGGCTTGTGGGTGTAGCAGAGTGATGGCTAATTTTCATATTACTCTTTTATTAGAAAATATAGCTACTACATAAAGAAACAAATGAGGGTTAAATTAAATATGTTTTTTAAAAAGATGGTAAAATAACAGAGCAAATAATATTTTGTCTTCACTTCATCGTCTGTAAACCTTGTTTCCTCAATCGTTGTACTAATTTCTTATGCACTTTTGAACATATGAAACATGAACTCAAAATATGAAGTGTATACCAAACTCTTGGTACTGCAGATGAAAGAACAATAGTTGATGGTTGCAAGGAAAAATGTGATAGAAAGGTGGATGGGGATAGTTCACCCTTTTCATTTTTCCTGCCAAATAAGTACATATAGAGTGTCAACAGATTTTTGTCATTAATGGTGTACCTTGATTTTGAATAGAGAGAATGGAACAGTTTGGGCCCCTCAGTTCAACAAGAAACAATTTGTTGATTTTGTAATTCTTCATCTATTTTACAGTTATATTTTTAGAATTGATTTCTTAGGCTAGATTTTCTATTTTCTTCTCACTTCTTTTCCCTAAAGTGTTTAATTATTTTTATGGTGATTAAAAATAGTAAAGTAAGTTTTTAGTAATGAGGGCAAACTTAATTGGGAGAGACTCTGCTTCTGAAGAGGATAGTTTGAACAGTCCAAAGGGGAGTATTTTCTTTGTTTCTTGATAAGCAGAGGGCAAATAAATGTACATTTCCATTACCAAAGATCACATGCTGTTGATAAATTTAAATACTGTAGGTCCCAAACCATTAATTGTGTGAATAATTTGCTTCTCTATAACTGAATAAAGATAATTATGAAGTGAAGAGAATGAATCAGGATAAAATATTTAATGTACTTGCTGCATTAATTTCTACTTTAATTTCCATAGTTTTTCTTATTAGATCCAAAAATTCCTAGTCTGGAAACATTGTAATATTCAATCTTCAATGTTGAACTTTGCGCTATAAGAGGGAAAATGTTACACTCAGAAGACACATAAGAGACTATTTTCATATATCAAAAACATATGACATTTATCCTCCTGAATTGTCATATATTTCTTTTCTTGTCTTTTCAAAAATAAGTTGTTCCTCAGAATATTGACAAGTTATTTTTATCGGCTTCACTACTACTATCTATATCTAAAATGACTATGAGTTAATCATAGAATAGTGATCAATAAATCCAAACATTCCTAAATCATCCATTTATCTATGATTTAAAATTCTTTCTATCTATAAACAAAAATATAATTTAAATAATAAAAATAATAAATGTTTAAAGGAATAGTCTAGTTATTCTATGTGATATTGATCCTGTAGAATGTGTTTAACCTGTTGGACAACCAGCTCAAATGATTGAGATGATGCTTACCTGTTCAAAAACAAGAATAGTTCCCTTGTTCTCCATGAGGCCTGGGTCAAAAAGTATTCTAAGTGAATTGGCAGTAATGTTTTATGTTGCTGTGGGGTTTTTTTCCCCCTTCAGATTTAATAAAGACAATATCCTAAATACAGTTCTAATTGGCTTTAGCCTTAGGAGGAAGATAATGGTATTTTACCTTTGTCATATCTTTGGGAAAGAACAGAATAGAAAATCAAAGAGGAATTCTCATAACAGAATTTCTACTCACTTTCAGTATCTATTAACTTCCAGTTAAATTCCGGTAAACTTTTTAAATAGAACTTGAAATTTCTCTCTCTCTCTCTCTCTCTCTCTCTCTCTCTCTCTCTCTCTCTCTCTCTCTCTTATTTTTATCCACAACAATCAGATATCCTATCTTCACAGTTTACTATAGCAATGAGAGCTGCAATAGGCACATGATAGGTGTTTGATTAATTTCTGTTCACTTAATCTTACATGGAGATTGAGCTAAATGGTTTAACATATGTCAGATGATGGTAAAATTCTGTCATGTTCTAAGCTCTAAATAGATGGTTTAAAATTGTTTAATTAACATTTTATAGAGTGTAGAAATTGGTTGTAGAAAGAAATAATTCTTGAACACATCCCTTCATTGGTTTGTTCAGGAAGCCTTGCCAAGATTCTGAATATTGATACATGTTGTCATGGCCAACACCTCTGTTGCTATAGAATAAGGATGATTAATGTTCACTGGCACTATTTTATATCCAGATGCTTAGTGCTTTCTTTGGCCTTAGACCACTTGGCTATCCTGACTTCAGTGCCTTCTTTGGGCATAGTAAGAGAGAATCAATGGACTTTTGCTCCTAACATCTGCTCATGTGGTCTGGAGAACAATTTCAGTTGCTTTTCTCCAATATCTACTATAATGGACTTTGGAAAACTTGAAAATGGGGTCAAAAATAAGTCCAAACTATACAGAAAATAAGAGAAATGCAATCTGATGTTATAACATAGGATATTTGCACATTAACATTTATGAATCCTGCTTGAGTGACTAGACCCTTCTTCAGGAACAAATAAGCTATATAAGGTATTTTCAAACACATCAGTATGCAGTCATTATTTTTTATACACATTTTATTTTTTTATTTTTTTAAAATATATATTTTATTGATATTTTACAGAGAGGAAGGGAGAGAGATAGAGAGCTAGAAACGTCGATGAGAGAGAAACATCGACCAGTCACCTCTTGCACACCCCCCACCAGGGATGTGCCCGCAACCAATGTACATGCCCTTGACCGGAATCGAACCCGGGACCTCTCAGTCCGCAGACCGACGCTCTACCACTGAGCCAAACCGGTTCGGCTTTTTATACACATTTTAAATAAAAGTGATATGTATTATGAAATCACTTAACCACTTTGAATCTTAATAGTTTGTGTGTAAAATTAAATATTCTCAATCGCAATTTCAGTCTAAATTTCCATTTTGGATTTCTCATTACATTAAGATTCATTTTTCACATTAGGGACATTAAAATATTAAATGTGATTATTTAACACATTTCTCCTGACTGTTATGTGAATTGCTACAAACTTAATTTTACTTGGTCACTCAGCAATTTATACCCATAATATTGTAACTGTTAAAGTTCCTTAGAGATACTGATTTCAAGAGGAGTTAGCAGATTATATTTTTCTAGGACAATATACCAGCTTTTTCTAGACACCATCTCTTCCAACAGGGCACTATTCAACGAAGCAAGAAATGTTCTTATTTTTACTAAGCCTCAGTAATCAAGACTGCAAAAAAAGAAGTCTATAAATGAAATTACTATTTTTTCTTCCTATTTTAACAACAACTGAATGAAAACAGAAGGTCTATGGACTTTTTTTCTCTTCAGAAATCATTAATAATGAAGATTCTTCTCTTTTCTTTTATTTTGTTCTTCTTTGGTGTCTTCATGCTATCAGGTAATATGAATATTATTGCCAGTGGGGTCAGCACTAAAAGGGGGGAGAGGGTTGGAATTTTTAAGTGACTATTATTAACATTATACAAACATTGTATTAATACCATCAGCAAGACCAAATTATATTTGTATATATCCCCTAGATGGAGAAAATACTTGAATACATTTTCAGCAGCAATACACTAATAAAACCCATAATTAACTTGGATTACATAAGATTATATATATATATATATATATATATATATATATATATGTTATTGGAATAGTGCTACAGTGGTATACTCAATCTCAGAAATGTGTGTTTATTCAATATTCAAATTCTTCCCATTTAATATACTAATAATATTTTAAATGGGAGTGG
Organism: Vespertilio murinus; assembly: GCA_963924515.1. Classification (NCBI taxonomy): domain Eukaryota; kingdom Metazoa; phylum Chordata; class Mammalia; order Chiroptera; family Vespertilionidae; genus Vespertilio; species Vespertilio murinus. Next base: position 126,698,900 of record OZ004705.1, on the reverse strand, counting down.
AATAAATTTATTCTTGGATAAAGTTGATGACAGAGGTTAAGTGAGGTTAAATGGCTTGCTAAAAGTAAAAATTTTATTACATTCATAACTAAGACTAGCCATGCATCTACTCACTTTCAATTAAATTCTTTTTCTTGCTACTTTCTCTGAATCACCACTATAACTTCATTACTGAGTTCAAAGGATATTAACATAAAATAAATGTATTGTATTCATTCTTTCACTTCTACTCTTCTCTGATAATATTCAAACATTAATAGCTTTTAGCTGACAATTTCTCACCAAACGGGGACATGTGAATGAACTTCAATTAATAATATAACTCTTGTAACTCAAGGAGTTGGAATTAAGTTAAATAAGTAATTTTTTTCCTCATCATCTCCATAAAAATTAATTGGAGCATGCTCATTAAAATGTCATCTATTTCTAGAGGTTTTCTGATACATTATGTAGATTTACCTAGATTTCAATATGAGATGATGCTTTTTTTCTTAATCGTGACTTTAATAGCTAGCATCTATTCTGCATTTTGCCCACATTAACTCATGATTCCTTCCTTACAAAAGCAGTGTGAACTCATCTTATTAATAACCAAGATAATTCATTCACATATCAACCCAACATTAAAGAAATATATGCAAAAATGTATTATTTTCTAAAACTTCTCACAGTTTATAAGATAATGAAATAAAGACAAATATATTAGTGTCCTTATTTCAAAAACATTTTTCTTATACCTTTGAAGTAACCTTTTTCTTTTGCAGTGGGCTCTGGCCAACCTGTTAGCGATTCTTTGCCAGAAAGAGTACCATGCAGAAGGAAGTTGGAGAAGGCATACTCAAAGATACGTAATCCTTCCACAATATTTGAAAAGGCACAAAATCATGCAGGTAAAATAAACACAGGTAAAATTAAACAAGTATAATTCTATCTTGTACATTTAATTATTAACAGTCAAATGCAATGAAGGAAATATTCTAAATATGTTCTTTGTTCAAGTCCCTATGTATTTAAGTATTGTTTTTCATCTTTCAGTTTTATGAAGGCGGATTTTATGTTCAAAATGAGAAAGAAGTTTTATTTTAAAGTAATAGAGCCTTATTTTTTTATGAAACACTATCTAGATAAATGTCCTTCCTGTTTTGGAAGCAATATTCTCCAATCATTGCTCCCAGTATCATGTTTCTTTGGTTGGTTGGTTTTTAATGTTGCTACTGCCATTATGCTTAGGATTCAGACTGCTGTCTCAGTTTTTCTTTTGTCAGTCACCACTGTCCACTGTCCATAATTTTGATATTTTTGGAGACATACAAATATATACTATATAATAAAATGCCAGCCACCAAAAGTGTAATGACCAGAACAACCAGAGACTAGATCTACCACAGTCCCTTGCCAAGATGCCCTCCCCCCAGGCAAGAGATTAGGGGAGATCAGACAGGCAGGTAGAATAGTTAGGGGTGATCAGTCAGGCAGACCAACAGTTAGAGGTGATCAGGTAAGCAAATAAGTGGTTAGGGGCAATCAGGTAGGCAGTCCAGTGGTTTGGGGCAATCAGGTAGGCAGACAGCCCCTCACAAGGCTGGCCCCACCCCCAAGCAAGTGGTAAGGGGCAATCAGGCAGGCAGGCAAAATGGTTAGGGGTGATCAAGTAGGAAGGCAAGTGATTAGGGGCGATCAAGTAGGCAGGCCAGCAGTTAGGGGTAGGCATACAGCCAGGCAGAGTGATTAGGGCTGATCAGGTAGGCAGGACCAAAAAGGTAGGCAGATAGCCCCTTGCAGGGCTGACCCTGCCCCCAAGCAAAGAAAAAGAGAGACTCAGGCTACCGGCAGCAACTCTGTGGCAGGTGTACAGCCAGCCAGAGATTGCCCAATAGAGGGAGGCCCAGGCCAGCCAAACATCACACCCCACTCCTGTTGCCTGCAGAGAGAGGCCATCGGTGGCAAGGGATGGGGTGGCTGTGCTGCACAGAAGGCAAGCAGTGGCAGCCATGAGAGTGGGACCAGCTGTCTGCAGCTGGGGGAAGGAAAACCTTGAGAGGCCCTGATATCAGACCAGGCCTAGGGACCCTACCCAAGGGCTCCCGGATTGTGAGAGGGGTGCAGGCTGGGATGAGCGACACCCCTGTGTGCATGCACCAGGCCTCTAGTCCTAAACAATAAAAGCCCAGCGACCAAACAGCCAAATGACTAGAATGACCAGTTGACCAGTTGCTATGATGCACACTGACCACCAGGGGGAAAACACTCAATGTATGAGCTGTACCTGATGGTTAGTGCACTACCACCATGGGAGCACTGCTCTGACTAGGATGAGCAGCTGCTACCACTGTGAACCCCAGGCCATAGGCGAGCTGCCATTATTGCCTTCTCATCCCAGGCTCCTCCTCCTAGCTCCCTGCCACTTCCTCTAGATGCCCACAGACCATACAGTGCCGCCACCGGGTTCACAGAACTGACCATGGGGGCAAGGAGGTGGATTCATGGCCACAGCAGGACCATGAGGGTTACTCCACCACCTTTCAGTGCCATTGTCCCTGGGCCTGGCCCCGGCTGGCTTCCCTGGAGAGGCGAGTGCTCTGCCTCCAAGGAAGATGCCCACCAGGGAGCAGCCACTCAGAGGGCAGGTCTGCAGCCACTCAGCTGACCGCTACAGTGGGCAGATCTCCGCAGGCCAGTTTATGAATAACAAAGGAGCAGATGGCGCTGGGCCCCCTCATATTCAGTGGTCCCAGGGGATGAGCCAGACAGATGAGGGAGGTATTAATAAACTGAAAGCTCTCCAGGTATCTCTTATTGGTCCACTACCTAACCACTTGGACATTGTAAGGGTTTGACATTCAGCTTAGGAATTGGATGCGCATTGGTTTCCTTGATTTGCTTTGGTATAGAAAGGGACAGACTATTAAAAAAAAAGAAAAAGTGGGAAAAAATTCTTTTTTCCTTTCCTCTGTGGCCTCTATTTTCTTCTGTGACTTCTATTAAATCTTGGCTTTTTTTTTTTTTTTTAACTTGGATTATTAACTCCATCTGTTCTTGCTTTCTTTCAGCTTCAAGTAAAGCGGACCCTTTTGGCCTTAATCGTTCAGAGATATGTGTACTGCTAAGCGGTCAATGTAAAAGGAAGTGTGGTGAAAAAGAATTTAGGATGGTGTATTGTGTAATACCTACAGTCCTCTGCTGCATAAGAGAATGTGAACCTTATGAGTACTATTGACTGGAGAGCCTCATTCACAAAGAAGAAAAAAAAAAAGAGGACCAAAATCAACTGTCTTCTCATTCCTTCATTACTTCATTTGTGGCCTAGTATTTCTGTCCATACATGTCTCTGATGAATAAAGAATTAAATAAAACAGATTTCAGCCCGAATCACTATGAACACTGTGTCTGCTTGGAAGAAAAAGTCAGAATACAGAGTGGAGCTTGAACTCAGGAATAGATGCAGAGTGAAGAACAGTCCATGTTGGAACTACTGTGTTAAGGGGGATTCTGGGGCCAAGTCTATGTTTAGTATAAGGTGACCAGACGTCCTGCTTTTGGCTGGACAGTCCCAAATGTTTAACAATTTGTGCTGCCTCCTGCGGCATTTTAAAAAAGTCCCGATAATCCATAACAAATTGTTAAAAATCTGTACTGTCTCACCAAAAGCAGGACATCTTGTCCCCTTAGTTTAGTATGCTGCTATAAAGGTCTGTGTGCAGGGTCTTAGTGGGGACATAAATTTTCAACTCCTGTGGGTAAACACCAAGAATCATTATTGCTGAATTGTATGATAACATAATGCTTAGTTTTGTAAGAAAATACCAAACTCTCTTAAAAGAGGCCATACCATTTTGCATTCCCACCAGCAGTGAATGACAGCTCCTGTTGATCCCTGTCTTCTTCATCATTTAGTTTGTCAGTGTTCAGGTTTGGGCCCTTCCATTAAGTGTGCAATGGAATCTCACTGTTGTTTTCATTTGCATGACATATAATTTAGAAGGTATTTTTGTGTGCTCATGTTTTCCATCTGCATATCTTTTTTGGTGAGGGGTCTGGTAAGATCTTTTTTCCATTATTTAATCAGATTATTTGCCTATCTTTGAGTTTTAAGAGTCTTGTATATATGTTAAATAACATCCCATTATTAAATGACTCTTGTGCAAATATTTTCTCCTAGTCTCTGGCTTATCTTCTCATTTTCTTCGCATTGTTTTTAGTAGAGCCGAAGTGTGTTTGTATGTCTGTTTGTTTTAAACAAAACTTAGTTTATTAATTATTTCTTTAATGGATTATGTCTTTGGTATTCAAGTATCTAAAATGCCATCACCATTCCCAAGGTCATCTGTGTTTTCTTTTATGTTATCCTAGAGAGATTTTATGGTTTTGTATTTTACTTTTAGATCTGTAGTCCATTTGCATGAATTATTGGCAAGAGTAGAAACTGTCTAGATTTGTTTGTTTTTTTTGCATGTGGATGTCTAAGCTAGTCCATCACCATTTGTTAAAAAGACTACCATTGCTCAATTATATTGCCTTTTCTCCTTTATCAAATATATACTTATGTGGGTCTATTTATGGGTTCTTTATTCTATTCCATTGATCGACTTGCTTATTCTTACAACTACATCTCCACTGTCTTGGTTACTATAGTCTTAGAGTAAGTCTTGACATCAGGTTGAGGCAGTCCTCTAACTTTGCTCTCCTTTATTAGTGAGTTGATTATTCTAGGTCTTTTGCTTCTTCAAACAAAATTTAGAATCAGGTTGTGGATCTCTACCAAATAACTTCCTGGGATTTTGATGGGATTGCATTAAATCTATAGAACAAGTTGGGAAAACTGACTTCTTGACAATATTGAGTCTTCCTACCCATGAGCATGAAATTTATTTAGTTCTTTAGTTTCATTCATCAAAGTTTTGTACTTTTTATAATGTACATTTTTCCCCTAGATTTATACCTAAGTAGTTCATGTTTGGTGGAAATGTTATTATGTTTTTACTTTAAACATTCATGTGTTTATTATTAGTATGTAGGAAAGTGGTTGTTTTTTATATATTAACCTAATATCCTACAACCTTGCTGTAATTGGCTATTAGTTCCAAGAAGTTTTTTGGGAGGTGAGAGGATTACAGGGGGATCCTTGCAGATTTTCTACATAGATGATCATGCCATCTGTGAACAGTGATAGTTTTATTTATGCCTTCCAAATTGGTATACTTTTTATTTCCTTCTCTTGTCTTTTTGCATTAGAATTTCCAGTGTGATGTTGAAAGGGGGTGATAAGAGGGACATCCTTGCCTTGTAGTTTATCTTTTAAAAAATATATATATTTTATTGATTTTTTACAGAGAAGAAGAGAGAGGGATAGAGAGTTATAAACATCAATGAGAAAGAATCATCGATCAGCTGCCTCTTACACACCCTCTACTGGGGATGTGCCTGCAACCAAGGTACATGCCCTTGACCGGAATCGAACCCGGGACCTTTCAGTCTGCAGACCGATGCTCTATCCACTGAGTCAAACCAGTTTCGGCCCTTGTAGTTTATCTTAATGGGAAAGCTTCAAGTTTCTCACCATTATAATGTTAGCTGTAGAATTTTTATAGATTTTTTAAATCAAGTTGAGAATGTTCTCTAATTTTAGTTTATTAATAGTTTGTTGTTGTGTGTGTTTTTAAAATCATGAATGCAGGACTTTTGTCAGATATTTTTCTGTTTATATTGATACGATCAAGTAATTTTTCCCGTTTTAGCTTATTGATGTGATGGATCACATTAATTTATTTTTGAATGTTTAGCCATCTTGCATACCTGGGATAAATCTCTTGGGCATAATACATAATATTTTATACAGTGTTAGATTTGATATATTAATATTTGTTGAGTTTTTCATCTATGTTTATGAGCAATATTGGTTTGCAGTTTGCTTTTCTTGTAATGTCTGTCTAGTTTTGGTTTTGAGAGAACATTAAACTGATGATGTTTTTATGCATCAAAACCTACATCAAACATGGGGTGGGAATGGCTGGTGGGGGTCAATTGGGGTAAAAGAAGACATATGGAAAACTTTAGACAATAAAAAATTGTCTAAGTCCAACATTATACTTTACAGTGGAATATTACATACTTTTCTCTAAGTTCAGAAACAAATTTAAAATGTCACTTTAACAACATTTCTATACATTATACTTCACAAGCACTATAATCTAAGAATGACAAGTGGTATAAAAAGTGGGAAAAAAGCTCTCATTATTCACATATAATATGATTGCATATCTAGAAATTTTTAAATCTGTAATCTACTGGAATAAATATATCAATTTAGCAAGATCCTTAAGCAAATTTAATACTAAAAAGTAAATTATATGTTTGTATATCAAAAACAAATTAAAAATTAAAAAATAAATTATATTCTTTAAACTATTTTATTTTTTAATATATTTTTATTGATTTCAGGGAAGAGGAGGAAGATAGAAACATCAAGGAACAGAATCATTGATCAGTTGTCTTCTACACACCCCCTATTGGGGATCAGCCGGCAACCTAGGCATGTGCCCCAAACAGGAATGAAACCAAGACCTCCTGGTTCATGTGTCAGCACTCAACCACTGAGCGACACCGGGTGAGCTGCAAATATTGTTAATTTTCTCTACATTGATTTACAGATAAAATAAATTACAGTGAAAATTTCAGCAGGCTTCCCCTGACTCCTTAAATTGCCAATTTAATTCTGAAATGTGTATGGAAATGCAGAAGCATAAAAAGACAAGATAATTTTGAAAGGAACAAAGTTCGAGAACTTATTCTACTCAATACTAAGACCTGACATATAGCCATGGTAATTAGAATAGTATGGTATCAGTGTAAGTCTAGAAGTAAACCTACATTTTTGGAATCACTTGATTTATAACATAAGACTACAGAGGAGAGAGGAAAGAATGAACTTTTTAATAAATAATACTTTTCACTTGAATATCATGTGGAGATAAATTGTATCTTAAATAGTACCAGATTGATTACTTATATGAATGTGGATGATAGTAAGCATGGAGAATCTTCATAACAAGGAATACCAAATATAATATTTTAAAATTTTAAAATAATCATAAAGCTTTGTATTGATTACCTATTTTACTTCTAATCAAATTTTTTCTTTTTTTATATATAAACCATATTTTTAGGCCCATTCATTTCTGTTTTCTCATGAATTCAGCCAATTGAAAGTACCACAGGAAGAGTGCATGGTGGATGAGAAAAACCTCAATATTTTTACTTCTTTATAAAAAAATATATTTTAGTTATTTTTTAGAGAGGAAGAAGAGGGATAGAGAGTTAGAAACATTGATCAGCTGCCTTCTACACACACTCTACTGGGGATGTGCCTGCAACCAAGGTACATGCCCTTGACTGGAATTGAACCTGGGACCCTTCAGTCCTCAGGCTGATGCTCTATCCACTGAGCCAAACCAGCTAGGGTTACTTTCACTTCTTTCTCTGTTTCAAGGCAGTGTCTCCTGGCACTGTTGGCTACTTCTCCTTTTGGTTACAACTCCCATCATGGTCTCATCTCTCTTCAGGTAACCTCCATCATAGTTCTAGATCCCACTGTATAGCGTTTAGATCCTGGAAATACAACTTTTGTCTCTGTCTCCAGCTGCAGGCACAGTACCAGGCACCACAAACCTGTTATTACTAATTTGTTAATTACATTGCTATTCTGTTTGGCTTCTCAACTTCGCTCTTACCAGTTTAGCAAAATTATGTGTTTTAAATTTCCAGTTGCATTATTTAGTTTTGTTCCTTTGATTATAAATAGATAAATTACACTAAAAAGAACTTTAAATAGAAACAATTAAAATAGATAATAAAATAAATAAATACAATTACATTTAAAAGCTCTCTAGAGTTTAATACATATACACAGACATACCTATATTCCCATACACACGTTATTTTTCTTAGTGTTTGTATTTCATGGAAACTTTTACATAGAAAGTTCTCCCCTCAAATTAGGAACGATTTTTCTAAAGGAAATAAATTAAACATGTCCCATGTACTTTCCTCACAGCATCCTCTTACAAATGAGGAATCTTGGGGATTGAGGAGTTAAAGAACCCAGACTTCCAAAATCAGTCAAGGATATTCAAATTAATACCTTAATATGCTCTCATTACACCCTGCTGTCTTATGGAATGTAAAAACTAAAGTGAACCTCATGTTTTAAGATCCAGAGCAGTCAGAGACAAAGCTGTGTTTACTGACATATTTAGTTAAGCATCTGCAATGCATCCTTGGTTTATTATAAGTTTCTTAGTCCTTGAAATCAGGTAAATGAATCTTGAAAGATCTTTGCATTACAATGATCATAATGACCATAACTCCACACAAATAGTTCACTTGGCAGATACTTTTAAATATGGAATGTTTCTTAATGCATTAATAATTATTCAAATGTGAGTACTGTATATGTAGCTTTTGTATTCAAGTCACTATACTATGGATTATCAATTGAAGGATTGTAGATAAATATCAGCCCTGGTTTAGTAATCCCATGATGCCTTAGGAATGCTTCCTTTTCTTATAATTCTTCAATTTCCCCAAGTATTATTATAACACTCCCAGAATTCTCCCTGTAAGTTAAGGGGACATCTGTAATACTTTCAACAATAAAAATAAATTAAAAACAAACAAAAAACCAACACATCATGTTCAGAGAGTCCAGCTTTCAGGAATGTGCAGCATTGGATACTGGTGACTATGCCTCAGATTTCCAATTTTCAAATGGTGGTTCTGCCATTTATTAGCAAGAAAACCCTTAGTTTTCTCTTTTATAAAATGGAAACAATTAGAGTACACACTTATAATTAAGTCTTAGAAAAGCATAATATACGTATCATTATTGGTGGTGGTGATCATAGTGATAATAGTATAAGCTGGTCTGCATTTAAAGTCACAAATACATATAATATTTTCAGTTTGGTTGAATGGCAGAATAATGCTTAACTACTTAAGTTAAATTAATAAAATAGCAAATACCAATTAACTGGCAATTTGTAATCTTTGGAAATAATATTTTAAAATATATATATATTTTATTGATTTTTTTACAAAAAGGAAGGGGAGGGACAGAGAGCTAGAAACATGGATGAAAGAGAAACATCAATCAGCTGCCTCTTGCACACCCCCTACTGGGATGTGCCTACAACCAAGGTACATGCCCTTGACCTAAATCCAACCTGGGACCCTTCAGTCCGCAGGCTGACCGATGCTCTATCCACTGAGCCAAACCGGTTTCGACGGAGATAATATTTTTATTAGTATGAGTCAAGTTGGGATAAATATGGCAAATGATATTTTATGTTTATACCCTTCTCCTTCTACACATGACTTTCACCTTTAACAATCTAAGTAATGAATAGATAAGAAAAAATTAACAATTTTTTACTCTATATTACAATTAAAAGGGAGCATTGGATGAATACACATATAAACACACACACACACACACACACACACACACACACACACACACAAACACACCTACACAGAGTGGAAAAGTGCTCTACATATATGGATGGTTACAGACTAGTAAATTAGCATCGTATGTTTGTCACATTTTCTTAACTTATTTATTTAACAAATAATGAGCAAAAAATTGATTCTTACCTCATGTAATATGCTGTTGCTTTGCTAGAGCGATGAAGCAAACATCAGTCTTTAATTTTGGGAAGCTCATATTTTAGGCAGAAAGCAAACATAAAAATTATAAACAGGCTGCTGAGGCCGGTTTGGCTCAGTGGATAGAGCATCGGGATGAGGACTCAAAGGTCCCAGGTTCGATTCCGGTTAAGGGCATGTGCCTTGGTTGTGGGCGCATCACCAGTGGGGGGTGGGTGTGGGAGGCAGCTGATTAATGTTCCTCTCTCATCGATGTTTCTAACTATATCTCTCCCTTCCTCTCTATAAAAAATCAATAAAATATAAAAAAAAAGTATAGATAGGCTATAAATAGTGTTACTATATACTAGTAGCCCAGTGCACAAAATTCATGTATTGGGGTGGGAGGTCACTCAACCCAGCCTGCACCCTCTCACAATCCAGGACTGCTGGCTCCCAACTACTGACCTGTCTGCCTTCCTGATTGCCCCTCACCGCTTCTGCCTGCCAGCCTAATCACCCCTAACCACCTCCCTGTCAGCTGATTGATGCCTAACTGCTCTTCTGCCAGCCTGTTTGGCCCTAACTGTCCTCCCCTGTAGGCCTGATCACTCCTAACTGCCCTTCCCTGCAGGCTTGATTGCCCCCAACTGCCCTCCCTTACAGGCCTGGTCCCTCCCAACTGCCCTCCCCTGCTGGCCATCTTGTGTCCACATTGGGGCAGGATATTTGACCACATAGGGGCAGCCATCTTGTGTGTTGGAATGATGGTCAATCTGCATATTACTCTTTTATTAGAGGCCTGGTGCATGGGTGGGGGCCAGCTGGTTTGCCTTGAAGGGTGTCCTGGATCAGGGTGGGGGTTCCCTTGGGGCATGGTGTTGCCTGGGCAAGGGGCCAGTGGTGGTTTGCAGGCTGGCAACCCCCAGGGACCCAAGCGGAGGCTCTGGTATCTGGGATTTATTTATCTTCTACAATTGAAACTTTGTAGCTTGGAGTGGAGCCAAGCCTTCAGCTCATTCTGTGGTGGCAGCCATTTCTATTGGGATTTATTTATCTTCTATAATTGAAACTTTGTAATCTGGAGTAGAGGCCTAGGCTGACCAGAGCTGCAGAAGCTTGGCTTCCTCTATCACTGGGGGCAACCCTAGCATCCTGCTCTCTCCAGCTCCATGGCTGCCTCCATTTCTGTTGGGATTTATTTATTTTCAATCATTGAAACTGTGTATCATTGAGTGGAAACCTAGGCTGGCAAGGGCAGGCTGAACTGGCTTCCTCCATTGTCAGGGAAAACTAAGCCTCCCTCCTGATCTCTGTGGCTGCAGCCATCTTGGTTGGGCTTATTTGCATATTCGCTCCTGATTGGCTTATGGGCATGGCTTGTGGGTATGGCTTGTAGGGCATGGCTTGTGGGTATAGTGGGGTATGGTCAATTTGCATATTACTCTTTTATTAAATAGGATAGATTATATAGGATGGGGGAGGGGTGTTTTTTCTGCAGGAGGAGATGTTCCTGGCACATGAAAATACATAATCCCTATATCTGGACTGATAGCCAGCCATATGCACTATACTGCCAATCTGGTCATTAAAAAATTAATTGCTTTCTTACACCTTACACCAAACAGCTGTTACCCTTAAACCCCCTCCTCAATCCCCACCTTAGGTTTTTGCCTTTGCAGTTCACCCATAAGTTCTGATTGGTCGGTTTCTATGATAGTCAGTATCAAAAGCTCCACCTCCTAGGCAGCCATTGGTTCCTCTCAGTTCACTCAGATTTGTTTCTGTTTGGTTGGTTTCTATGCCAGTCAGCATCTCCAGGCTTATCTCTTGGCCTGATCAGAGAGGCAAGGCTGATTAGCAGCCATTGCAGGCTGCTGGTGAGCAGGCTGAACTGCTGACCTCTCAGAGAGAGAGAGAGAGAGAGAGAGAGAGAGAGAGAGAGAGAGGCATGGCTGTGGAGAGGCCCAGAGAGAGAGAGAGGCAAGGGATGATCAGCAGCTGCCATGGAGACTGTGGGTCAGACCCGGCTTCTCTCTCTAGGCCTTGCCAGCAGCCATGGTAGCTGCTGATCATTCCCATCTCTCTCTCTTCTCTCTCTCTCTCTCTCTCTCTCTCTCTCTCTCTCTCTCTCTGTCTCTCTCTGAGAGGTCAGCAGTTCAGTCAGATCACCAGTCCCCACCCACCCAAGCCTGCTGCATGCACAGCCTGGCCTTAGTTCATCCCTTTGCTTGTTTTGGATGTTATGGACCCTCGTTCTTTATACATATAGATGGTAATAAAGAAAAATTAGAGTAAGCCAGCAGTTTGAAGATTTTGCCTCTTTTTGCCAAGTGGGTAGACAAACCAAGCTACAGTAATGGTTTTTCCACTTTAGGTTGATGTGCTGATGCAAGTTCACACTATGACATTACACAGAATTTCCTATAACTCTTTGTGATACCACTTATGAGCTTATGAGGTTACTAACTGTAAGACTGTAGAGAAAAAGTCAATCTTTTGAAAAATCCTTCTCTTTGGAGTCTGAGCTTATCTTTATAAAGCTACTTGTCTCCTTCTTATTTTTCTGTTTCTTCTACTAATTCTTCTTCTTCTACTAATTCTTCTTCTTCTTCTTCTTCTTCTTCTTCTTCTTCTTCTTCTTCTTCTTCTTCTTCTTCTTCTTCTTCTTCTTCTTCTTTGTGCCAAAATATCTTTAACAGAGATTTTTCATTTTACTTAAAGCTTTGTTGTCACTGTTCACCTATTACTAATTTGTTTCAAAAATCTGTGCCCATTCATTTGGATTTGAAATATTCTTACAAGGGTAAACTTGTAAGTAAAGATACTTTTCTCCATTAAATAAGAACATTAATTAAAAATTATTTTAATGAAATTGCTTTTCAGTTTTAATATCAAGGCAAAATTGAGAGGAAGGTACAAAGATTTTCCCTCTACCCTTGCCCCCACACATGTATAGTTTCCCCCATTGTCAACTTCTCCCACTAGACTGGTACATTTATTACTACTGATGAATCTGCATTCACACATCATTACCACCAAAATTTATAGTTTACATTATGGTTCACTCTTGGGGTTGTACATTCTGTGAGTTTTGACAAATTTGTAATGACATGTATCCACCATTATGGTATCATTCAGAGTAGCTTCACTGCATTAAAATCCATGATATGCCTATTTATCCCTCCCTCCCTCATGGCAATCACTGATATTTTTAGTTTTCATTATTTTGCCTTTTCAAAAATGTCATGTACATAGCCTTTTTAGACTGGCTTATTTTACTTAATAATATGCACTTAAGCTTCACCCATATCTATTCAGCTTGATATACCTCTTTCATTTTTAGCACTAAATAACATCCCATTCTCATAGTTTATTTATCCATTCACTTACTGTACACCATCTTGTTTACTTCCAAGTCTGAATAAATATGAATAAAAGATAATTATAAACATCTGTGTGCAACTTTTCGTGTGATGCACTCATGCGCCATCTCTAGATGACTCAATTATGCATACTCCGCTTACTGTAAGGTGATAGCCAGCGGCAGTGTAACTGAGATTCCATCTCTCAAAAATCCTGCCTATCCTGGAATTTCTCCTTTTCATCAGTCTGTTCTTCAAGAGATGTCCAAGTTTCAAGGTCTGTCCCACTTCTAAAATCTTTACTACATTGGCCCTCCAGACAAACCTAGCACTAATGATTTGTAAACAGTCATATTACAAGAATAATAGGGACTGTTGTCCTGCTATAAAACAACAAATCTGATGTGGCAAGTCTTGTCACCTAATATAGTGGAATGCTGTTTTCAGAGAAAGTGTTTACCTTGATCTATCCAGGAAGTGGGTTGATTAAGGAGGACCCCTGACCCACAGTAGCTTTTCCCCCACAGTCCAGTGCTATCATAAGAAATCTTATCTTTCACACCTCATATTGAATTCACTCATCTAATCCCTCTTGAGGGCACACTGATGGGACAATGCTGGAAAGAGGATAAAGAACTTGAGAGTTATTATGCTAAATAAGTTATACCCTTTGAGAATGTTGATTGGATTTATTTGATTGGATTGGATATATTAAATTGGATTTTTCTGCAGAGTTCAAGGTCTTTGTAAAGTATACTAGCTTTATGACATAAAACTATTGTGACATTCATAAAAACTGTTACAAAGATAAACATAAATGTTGACAAGCTGAATTTCCATTCCCATATATCTTTACAAGCAATGTGGGCTGATAAATTATTAAACCTCTTTGAACCTCACTTTTTAAAAATATATTTTAATTGATCTCAGAGAATAGGGGAGAGGGAGAGAGATAGAAACATCAATGATGAGAGAGAATCTTTGATTGGCTGCCTCTTGCATGCTCCCTACTGGTTTAAGCCTGCAATCTGAGGCATGTGCCCTTGACCAGAATTGAACCTAGGAGGCTTCAATTCAGAACCATTGGCTCTGTTCACTGAGCCAAACCAGCTAGGGCTGAACCTCACTTTTTCTGAGTTTATTTCCTTTGTCTCTTCAGATTGTGTTCTTGTTTTCCTTTTTAGCATACTTCATAATTATCTAAAGTTAGAAATGATGTGATGGGTAAAAAGAACTGAGGTAAACAAGCCTTTATTGTATGTTAAACTATGTTGAGTGTTTGCTGTAACTATAGATATCAGAGGCTAAAATGTCCTTTATTTTTCTTGATTTAGTCTCCCTTGTCTTTGGTCTTCCCTTAAGACTTAAGTAGTCTAAGCCATTCTTTTATCTGTTATCTCTGCTCTGTTAATATGGTGGTAAAATGTGGAAAAAGGAAGAATGCTACAACTCTGTGAGCAGGCTTCAGTCTTTCAGTAATTTTGCCCCTGGGCTGTGAACTTCACAGGTGCTTCTTTATTTTCCCCATCTATTCCCCTTAGGTGAGATGGGTAGACTATAGGAGGCTGGATTTGGGTGTCTCCTCACTCTTCACCTTGATAACCTGGTGGACTCTTGAAGATAAAAATGCACAAAAGGCGCCAGCTGGTTTGGCTCAGTGGGTAGTGTTAGTTTGCAGACTGAAGGGTCCCAGGTTTGTTTCTGGTCAACAGTACATGCCCAGGTTTCCAGCTCATTCCCCAGTTGGGGGGGGGGGGGCGTGTAGGAGGCAGCCTATGAATGATCTCGTTCATCATTGATGTTTCTATCTCTTGCTCCCTCTCCCTTTCCCTTCCTCTCTGAATATATATATATATATATATATATATATATATATATATATATATATATTTAGTGCACAAATGTGTGAAGGATTCAATAAAACTAGGATCCCAGGAGTGTTTTTCCCTCAAATCATGAATCAGTGAAGTATCCTTCAAATGTGCCTACCAATTGGTGGGTGCAGCTTCTGCTTCCAGTAGGCTATGATTTTTGGCATTAACCTGTCTCTCTGGTATAAGGTTCTCCCTCCTCCCAACTGGTGGGCGGAGTTATGGCATTACTGGCATCTGTCACAGAGACATCCCCAAGACATTGAACCACCAATCAGCGTGTGCCAAAGTGTCCTGGAGCCCACCCCTTCCTGTTCTGCCCTGGGTCCAACCCTCTCCTGTACCTCCCCTTAAAAAGACCCCCAGACCATTTCCAGGCAGCAGCCCTGCTGGGTCCATCTCCATCTCCCCTGCCCCCTCCCCACTCCTTCAATTCTGATTTCTCTACCTCCATAATGAGTCCCCCTCATTACTGGGGAATAAACTTTACTTTAAAATTCCTTGATGGTCAGTTTCCTGGGCCTTCAAACATTACATCTGGATTTTGGGGCTGTGGTTTTCTGTGAACTCAATTCTTAGATACTTCTAAGAGTAGCTATTGATTTTCTATTTATTCAGCATTTTTTGTTGTTGTTATTGTTATTGTGAGGATAGGAATGATGGCTTCCAAGTTCTTTTTTGGACTGGAAACCAACCTCAGTGTTTTTAATCACAAAATGAATATTTCTAAGGTTTATTTTAGGTTACATACCATATGTTTAAAATTTTTCATTACTTGCTATTTAAAAAAATATTTGATATTAAAACAACTGAATGTTAAGTGTTGTTTACATTACTACCTTGGGGCTCAATTATATCAGTGTGATGTCATTTTCCAGAGCTATAATTTTAAACAATTAATACTTGCTTCTAAATTGCAATGTCTCATTAAGAGGTTGTTCCAAGTATAACATGAATAGATGGACATTTTTATTCACAATTGAATTGTATGCTAAGTATTTTATTTAAATTGGTTCTATTAATCTTTATAAAAGTTCTATAAAGTTGTCCATTAGTTAATTTTAATAAAATTGTATGTAGCCTCCTTAAAGACCCTTGAAGGAGAAAGAAAAGAAGATATTCCTCTCATCCATTCTTTAACCATATTTCTCTTACTCTCAAAGCAGTTCTCTTACTCTCAAAACATTCGCCTTTTCAGGGATATCTTCCCAATTCATTTAGAGAGCTTTTACTATTGATACAATCAAATTCAGCATGTGGTAACATAGCACTATATAGAGGCATGATATAAGATAAAGTGGGGAAAAAAGACGTACCCAAATATAACAAAGGAATGACTTTTACATTATGATACACAAATACATGTTGATGGAACTAAAGTAAGTAAAATAAATATCTTAAATATATGCCTTGAGCCAATATGTTTAGAAATGAAATTTTAATTTAATCTTAATTCTCCTCTTGCAAAATTCCCAAATATCCATCAAAGTTGTATATAACATTGCTATATATTTTGTATCAACATAAAGATGTGCTGTGTTGAAAAAGTTTCACCATAATAATTTAAAAAATATATATATATATATTATATTGATTTTTTATAGAGAGGAAGAGAGAGGGATAGAGAGTTAGAAACATCGATGAGACAGAATCATCTATAAGCTGCCTCTTGCAAACCCCTACTGGGAATGTGCCCACAACCAAGGTACATGACCTTGACCTTTCAGTCCACAGGCCCATGCTCTATCTACTGAGCCAAACCAGTTTTGGCAACAGTGTAATTCTTAAACCTGAAGGAAAAAATAGAAATGAGCGACAAGTCAGAATTAGAGGTTGGGATAATTTTCCTTATCATAGATCCTGTTTGCAATCAAGATTTAGGATAGTGTTCCACAAAATTCCTAACCAAGATACAGTGACATAAAAGAAGAATGACTGAAACAAATAGTGTTCAGGAAACATAAGTAACCATGTTTGTAAGAAAGTCGTGGGAAAATTTTCCCAGAAGAGATAATACTGGAATAAGGGGCAGGAACTCTATTGCTTATGCCTTCCAGGTACCTGAAGCCAAACTTGACATTTGTTAGATTCTCAATAGTAAGTGATGAATTAATAATTGAAAGAGGAATTTAAGAAGGAAAAACAAAGAGTTAAGAATCAAAGTTATGATCTTATGAATCAATGTCACCCAAAAAATTAATGCAATTTTTTAAAAAAAATAACATAAAAAATTGTAGTATAATCTTGTAGTGTGCTGCCATTTTCTCTCCTGAAAGTACTCTATAGTATTAATGCAAAAGTGTTATTAATATTGGGAAACTTTTTGTAATGATAAAGTATCAGGTAGTAAATATTTTGGTTTTTACAGTCCACTACTATCTTTGTTGCAATTAACAACTATGCTGCTGAAACCGGTTTGGCTCAGTGGTAGAGCATCAGTCTGTGGACTGAAAGGTCCTGGGTTCAATTCCTGTCAAGGGCATGTACATTGGTTGCAGGCACATCCCCGGTAGTGGGTGTGCCTGTAGTGGGTGTGCAAGAGGCAGCTGGTCGATGTTTCTCTCTCATCGACGTTTCTAGCTCTCTATCTCTCTCTCTTCCTCTCTGTAAATTATCAATAAAATATATTTTAAAATATTTTTAAAAGATACTTTAAAAAACAAAAAACAAAAAAACAACTATGCTGTGGGCGGAAGCAGCCATAGATAACATCTAAACAAATGGGTATGGTGTGTTCAACAACACTTTATTTACAAAACTTTCAATGGTCAAATTTGGTGTGAGAGCCATTTCTGACGCCTGATCTAAATTCACATGGTTTAGGACAGTTCATATATCATAGCTGGATTACAATCCCACCTATTCTTTCCCTCCAGCAGCCAGAAGTAGAAAAAAGTGTCACAGCAATATGGTCATGAATATGAATCATGGAACTTTTCAAAGTGAGGGTGAAATGATCTGCAAAGAAAAGGAAATATTTCTTTCTGCATTGGATCTGTTACTTCTTTTGTAGGTCATTCTATGAGTATTATAAACAGAATGAAACAAAGAGATGCATGAGGCTATGACAGGATCATTTCATAGCATCATTCAGAGGTGAGAACATATGCTCATGTGTCTTTGTAATGAATAAAGAAAGAAAATTTAATATTTAAGCTTGAACAATTTAGAAATAATTATCATGAAGTTACATGGTGAATTTGAATTTCAATCCTCCTTCAGTGACTTCATAAACAACTCTCATAGGGAGTTGATTCTATGGCGGTATAGTTCCAAATACAAGTTCCATGTATCATGGATTTCGTGGTTATAAGTAGATCACAGTGAACCTTAGGCAGTCCAAAAATTTAGAGGAAGCATAATTTTATTTTTAAAATGTTATTGCTGAAAGTAATACATATGTCCCCCTTTTTCCATCATTGACCCCTTCTTGCTCTTCCCCTATCCCCTGCCCCAGGCCTTCACCACCCTGTTGTCTGTGTCCATGGTTATGCATATATGCATACAAGTTCTTTGGTTGGTCTCTTCCCTACCCCCCACCTACCCACCTTCCCTCTGAGATTCAGCAGTCTGTTTCATGCTGAGGAACCATGATTTCTAAAAACAAGCTTTCAGTAGTTCTACCTTGATAAGGTCTCTTCAGAAATAACTTTGAGGTAAGGAAATGAAATACTCTAGATTCAGGTGATTAAGGCCCATTCACTTGGTGAAAGAAATTGCCCCTCATGAGTTGCCCAGAACAAATCCATGAGAACTGAAGAGTATGGAGTGTGTAGAACACTTGTGGTATTTTCTTGTCCATTATAATTCTGAATGGATCCGTGTAGTAACACTCCATTGAAAATATTACTATTAATAGTTCAAACCCATAAGGATTAAGGGCTGAGTCAATCTCCAGAAAAGTCACCAAATCTTCTGATGTGATAGCTAAGGGTGAAGGGTATTTATAATGGACAGTGGAGGACAGAGGGGATGAGTACAAGTTGAGACCCAGCAATGAATAACAGTGATGGAGGCTGAGATTTATGTCCCTATTATCCTTTACTGAGTTTTCCTTTAGGAAATAGAACCCGTGAGAATCAAGGAGGAGCTGCTCTTAAAACCTCAGTGAAGTAAATCTCCATGACACAAAGGGGATATTTAGTGGGCCATGAAATTGTGACTGTAACTAATCAGGGCCCCAGGTGATAACCTCTGAGGCCCATCACTGCATTTGTGACCATCTTTGCATTTGAGATACACATATGCCTGAGTGCTGAGGCTGCACTCTCCACAACTCCTGCTCAATGACTAGTTGTAGCAAGTAAGGCCAACACTTTCCCGAGAGACACAGGATTCCGCAGCTTGCTGATTTTGTGGGAAGTACTCCACTATGACTTTGCTGAACCTCTTCTAGACTGCACAACAGCCTAGAATAACCTCTCTAAATGCTTTCGTTCTGAATAAGCCTGAGATTCATCCTACTACTAGGAGCCCAGCATGTGACTCAAAATGCACGGTGCTGCCCACCCTCAAGTCAACGGTCCAATCCTGCCTTGCTCCCTGGGCCCTGCAGCAGCTATAGCTGCTATTGGTCCAACCCTGTCTCCCTCTCCGGCCTTTGAAGAGGGCCTGCTGCTGATTAGGCCCTCCCCCAGTGCAGGCAACCAAAGGCCCCTGCCACCCTGCCACCCTGCTCCTGTGCACAACCTCCTCCTATCAAGTCAACCCATGATGGCATCCCGCTTAATTAGTATATTTCTCTATTTATATATTATATTATCCTTTAATGAGTTTTCCTTTAGGAAGCAGAACCCATGAGAATCAAGGAGGAGCTGCTCTTCAAACCTCAGTGAAGTAAATCTCCATGATACAGGGGGAAGACTTAGTGGGCCATGAAACTGTGACTGTAACTTAATTAAGGGCCACAGTTGGCTCCACAGTCTAATGGTTCTCCTAACCTTTCCTGACTCTCTCTCTTTTCCCCCCTCCTACAAGGATTTCCAATAATCAATTCCCAGCACATTTAGTTCTATATAAGCATATATTTCTTATACACATAGACTACACACACTTTACTAGTTTAGTAAGTACTTTAAGTGTAGTTTTATTACCTTTATTTATATACTAGAGGCCTGGTACATGAAATTCATGCACAGGTAGGGTCCCCAGGCTGGGATAGCAATCAGGGCCAATCGGGTCTTCTTGCTTCTAGCCAAGTCCTTCATTCCCTAGCTGCAGGCTGAGGACTTTCTTCATTCTGCACCACCTCCTAGTGTTCAGCACTTGTCATAGAAAATAATTGGTTTCCCAGTCGAACTTTCTTGGAGATAATTTGCATATTAGGCTTTTATATATATACTAGGGGCTCAATGCATGAAGATTTGTGCAAGAATGGGGCTTCCTTCCCATGGCTGCCAGAACCACCTTTGCTCCAACTAGAGCCACCTTTCTGCCTTCCCATGCTGCCCAGGAACCCGGATCAGCTGGGGCAGTGTGGAATGCCTGTGTCCTTGCCATGGCAATGATGCAAGCATCTGTCCCTGCCCCTGGTCACTCAGTGCCTGTTATGCAAATTAACCTTCTATCTTTTTGTTTAATTTGCATACTCATTTCTGATTGGCTGGTAGGCATCATGAAGGTATGCTCAATTTGCAACTTCTTCTTTTATTAGTGTAGATAGGTTGCAAAAACAGTTAAGGAACATTTTAAAAATAAATAAATAAATAAGTAAATAAAGCATTTTTTTATACATAAAAATGAAAGTTATTGCATGGCTAACAATACTTTCTGACAAGTTAATATTCACTGTGTCCTCATGATGATAAACACAAAATAGTAGCATACATTAATATATCTTAATTGAAGTGGATATAGTTATTACTTATAATTTAAGAGAAAAGGGACTATGGAACTGAAAAATAGTCAAACTATTTTTGGGCCTAAAATTATCTAAATCTGCCCCATAAAAGATATAAACATGGACTGACGAATTTCACCAGTTTTTTCATTGCTATGTTGAAGGAACAGATTCTCAGAGATCCTTATCCTGTAATTTTAGTTGGTGTTACCATCTAGGCTTTCTTATTTATTTATTTATTTATTTATTTATTTATTTATTTATTTTAAGAGAAACATCGGTTTGCTGTTCCATTTACTTATGCCTTCATTGGTTTATTCTTGTATGTGGCACGTTTAGGGATTAAACCCACAACCTTGGGGATGATGCTCTAACCAATTGAGATACCTAGTCAGATCATCTAGGTTAATACTTGAATTTTGTGCCCACCCCCTCCCCAAAAAAATGCCATCAACTTATAGCAAATTCCTATTTAACAAATTTTAGTGCTTAATAAATATTTGGTGGGTAAATGGTACATAGTGATATACTGCAGTAGTATTTCTCTTATCAGATGACGCTGAATTCTCTCTCTCTCTCTTTTTTTCTTTTCCACAAAGAAAGCATAGTTAAATCAAGGTCCTCACCTCCTATTTAGGCCCCCAAGTTTCCATTTGTCTTTGTAATTTGAAATACTTTTTTTGTAAAGGATAACAATTGGTTAGACAAGTAAATTCATCTCTCTTTATTTCACTTCCCTCACTTATAATATGAATGGATTTGATTAGAATCTCTAAAGAAGCCTTAGATTCTTTACTAAAGTATGGCATAGATTCTATAATTCTGTAGTTTATTTTTCTGATTTTTAAAAAATATTTTATTGGTATTTTACAGAGAGAAAGGGAGAGAGATAGAGAGCTAGAAACGTCAATGAGAGAGAAACATTGACCAACTAACTGCCTCCTGCACACCCCCTACCAGGGATGTGCCCACAACCAATGCACATGCCCTTAACTGGAATGGAACCTGGGACCTTTCAGTCCGCAGACCGACGCTCTACCACTGAGCCGAACCGGTTTTGGCTTTTCTGATGTTTTATAGCATGAATAAATCAGGTGTCTTAGAGTAATATGTGGCCCCTTTACATTATTAGCATTTCAGGGTCTGGTTGGAAATGCAAAACCTTAGATTCTATTCTAGTACTATTAAATAGGAAATGTTGGATGAGGGGTCTTGCAATCTGTTTTTAATAAGCCCTCTAGTGGATAGTGATGTAGTTAATGTTTAAGAACCAATATCCTAAAAATTATCTTGACTGTGGTAGGAGATAACTAATTGTTCTCTAACTACAGCATCAGTTTCTGGATACTGTGCAAGACTTGAAGTTCTTCTGCATCTATATGAAATAATAGACTGCAATATGCAAATTGGATCAGAAATCACTTCCATTTCCATAAACAGAATTAAAACATTAGATATAGAAATTTAAAATCAGATAATTTATTATATGAAATTTATGTCTTACTTAAAAACCTCCTAAATAAAGTATTATCCATATTCATTAGTGAATCCAGAATTTGCTGATCATATCATATTTAAACCATTACATATTATCTGAATTAAAATAAATCATTCAACCTTCCTGGTTCTCATTGTTGTCAACTGTAAATAAAAGTGATCTCAATGGAAACTCCTATAAAATACAATCTTATATTACTAATTCAAATATTCATTAATTTAATACTATGAGCATCAAAATATTTACCATTATATATAGCATATACCAGAAAATTATATTTCTACAACATTTTTACTGTGATGTTTTAGCAATCCAAACCCATATTCTTCAAAAACCCTTTAAAGATTGTTTTCATGAGAATATATTAAAGTAAAATAATTAATTGTTACTTTCATGAGAAAGCATAACAATAATTTTTTGTGACCATGTTCTTTGAACATAGCACAATTCAACCAAGCATAGAAATGTTCTTGCTATTGATAAGCCTCAATAGTTAGACCACTTCCCAGGAGCATCTATAAATAAAAAAGGGCTCTGTTTCCTTATTTGAAAAAACTAACTTGAAAAAGAAGATCTGTTGACACTTTTTTTCCTAAGGCATTCCCTACCATGAAGATTCATCTCTTTTTCTTTATTCTTCTCTTTTGGGTCACAATTTTACCAGGTAACATGAAAGGTTTATGGGTATATTTGTGTGAATGAATTTGAGAAGACATCCACTATTTCTGGTTAAATGTGTGGTAATAAAATAGGATAGAAAGTAATTTTTATACCAAAAGCATTGTGATACTCTAGATTGAACCCAAGACCAGAAAAGTAGGTGAGTAATGATGGGAAAATAGGTGAAACATAAATGAAGTCTATAGTTTAGTTAACTAAGTATTATACAAATAATAACTTCTTAGTTTTGATAAGTAAGGCATAGTTATGTGAGTATTATCATGGGAAAGTTGACCTCTATCGTTTTTGTAACTCTTCTATAAGTCTAAAATGATTTTAAGATGAAAAATTAAAAAAAATACATAAGATCAATATATTAGTCTTATCACTTGCATCTGCAACAATCAGTTAAAATCTGTACTTGCTGGGAAAACAGTCTTTAACATAATCAACTGTAAAGAGTAAATGGCCCATTTTAGGGAACAATCTATTTATCTTTGTCTTCTTTTAAGCTTAAGATAGTATAATACTTCCAAATAGTAGAAAGCCGTCAACCTATTTATGTTTGTCTTCTTTTAAGCCTAAGGTAGCATAGTAGTTCCAATTAGTAGAAAGCCTTCCTTAATATTTTAATCTTTGTACTGTCAGCAAATTATGTCCCTTCTTAACCTTTCTTTCAATATTTTTAGTCAATATTCATGTCTTTGAGTGCTACTGATCACATGAATGTTGAGTATAATAATTTGCATATGAGCTCATTTTTTCATGAGAACTTTTTCCCCTCTCAAGGACTACATCCTCACATCAGGTATGTAACATGATTCTCTTCTTCTGGATTAATGTGTGAGAATTAATTGTACAGAAATAGAAAAATAATTTTTAGTGATGGAATCATCATTGAGTTTATTCTCTTCTTAAAGAGCTTAGGGTGAAAGGTCATACTCAAGCCTACTCAATTTATGATGCCAGAACTGAAATCAAGCTCAAATTCACTAACTATAAGAATAGTTCTTTTTAGCACTTGTATTATTTTCTTATGTCCAACAGAGATCATAACTGAGGTCTAGGAGACTAAGTTAACTTATCTTTCATTGTGCATATTAAAGAGTCCATCATGACAATAAAAATTTTTACACATAACTGATTAATTAAAATTGAAAGATTGAAGTGGATAAAATTCTAAATAGGAGTATCTGCTAACAAAAATGATCTCAATGGAAACTTCTAGCTATAAAATCCTATATTATTCATTCAGACATTCATTAATGTAATACAATGAGCATTAAAATATTTAGCATTATATGTAACATATAATAGATAATTGTATTTCTGCAACATTTTTATTGTTTGGCAAGCATCAGTAAAGTAACAAAGTAATGCTATTGTTTATTTAGGTAAGAGAATAATTGTTAGAAAAAGATCTCTGGATTTTTTTATCTCTAGAAAGAGCCAAAATAAAATTCTATTCATAAATATTTTCTCTTTATTCCAATAGCAGCTAATATTAGTAAATCATTATGCCAAATATTTTTGTATTTTATTAACTTATTTTTCTTTGTAGCAGCCACATCAGTTCTCCCTACTCATAACTGAAGTTATTAAAGTATTTTTCAAATTAAAAAACATGTATGTGACCTGTAAACTTAGAAGTTATAAACCTATTGGGATCTACAGTAACACAAATTAGAACATGAATGTTTACTGTTTGCTTATTTTTATTATATTCACAAAATGAGGTAATCATCCTTATTAATTACATATATATAAAACTTTTAGAGGACAGTTACTATTACTGACAAAAAAATCAAAGTGAAAGAAATATATCTAAATATATATTTTCTCCACAAAATTAGAAGAGGTGTAGTATAAAATATTGACATTTTAGGAAATAATAAAAACAGTAAAAATCTAGTCTTTCATCTTATAGTTAGTTCACCAACATATGGTAGTTGAACTAAATTGAATAAAATGAAATGACATTTATATGACAATCTTTCAGAGTTGTTGTTGTTGTTGTTTATATCTCATCTTTAAATGTTGAAAATTCTTACTCAAAATTGAGATAGAAACCTTATTCCCAGTTAGGACAATTACAGATGAAAAAAATATCCAGATAAATGTCCTTACATTTTCTATACAAAAAAATTTCCAGTAAAGTCAGTTTTCCTCTTCATTTTCTATAGTTTATAAATAAACTGAATGTCTAGAAATGAAGTGTTATTTTATTCTCACCCATTGTTTTACTTTATCTGCCAAATTGAAAAATGTACTATTGCCAATAATTATTTTTCTTTATATTTGGTATGTACTTTGATCATAGGATAGATAGTACAGGTGCTGAAAGTATAGTCATGATTTCCCCCATTTCCAAGGAGGTGAATGGTAGCCTAAGGAATAAAATAGCAGATTAGTAAAAGTAAGAAGTCATAGGTTGAAGATATTTTAGAAATAATCTAGATCATTTCTAGCTTATACATTAAGTAGGACTTTATAAAATATTTTAAAGAATTCCTCTATCATACAATATGAATATTATTTGTGAGAGAAATGAAAAGAGAGATCACCTTCTTGAAAAAGATCAGTAGAGATTTCAGAGAGAAGATTGTATTTGAACAATGCATCTGAGGGAAGAGACAATGTATGTTTGGCTTATCACAGCACAAGGAGAACAGTGGTTTTCAATGCAGGTCAATTTTGTATTTTCTGGCGATGTCTGGAGACCATTTAGGTTGACACAACTAGTACCATTGGCATCTAGTGGTAGAGGCCAGAGATATAGCTAAACATCCTTCTGTGAACAGGATAGCATCCCTCATCAAAGAATTGCTCAACCAAAGGTCAATAGTGCCCAGGGTGAGAACCCCTGCTTTAGAGACTGGCCAAGAGCTTAACAAAGTGTATACACAGGCTTGAACTGTGTGGGTCCACTTACTAATAAATTTTTTTCAACTGATACTATAAATGCATTTTCTTATCCTTATGGTCTTCTTAATAATGCTTCTTTCACTCTAGTTTACTCTGTTGTAAGAATACACATAAAGTGTGTATTAATGTGTTACCAAAATATCTGTTAATCAACTGTTTATGTTATTGGTAAGGCTTCCAGTCAATAGTAGGCTAATAGTAGTTAAGTTTTGGGGGAGTCAAAAGTTATAATTGGCTTTGGATTTTCTAGGAGGTTGGTGCCTCTGAGGCCTGCTTTCTTCAAGGATCAACTCTACTTAATAGTTGAATGAGTGAATAGATGCTTGCAAAGATGAAATATTAGTGATCCAAAGACACAAGTTTGGGGATTACCCATATTTAGATGTTAGAATGAGAAGAAAGAAAACAATAATTTTAGAAAGGTGAACTAAGATAAGGAACTAATAAAGAAAGGGGTGACTATTGAACAATAGTGTGAAATGTGACAGATTGTCTCAATAGCAGACCATATATGGGTTTAACAATAATAAGTCCTCAGAAATACCCTGTTTCCTCGAAAATAAGTATCATTACTCACCACCAACTGTTGAAAATGCAGACAGAATAACTAGCAAGAAAGACCTGGTCCATAAAGGCACTGATTGGGACACAAAGCTGTAATTAATGGCAGAAAGTAGTGATAAAATTTATTTTATTTCATACCAGAAATATACAAAAATAGTTGAATCTGGTCTTTGGTTAGATATCTGCAAAATTTAGAATTCTCCCATATCAGTTGTCCTTAATCTCACCATATGAGTAAGAACATTACTTACAAAAACTGATGGGTGCAAAAGAAAAAGACTTTAAAACAAAGGGCTTCTGAAAACACATGGGCCAACATATAATGTGAAATATAAAATTAGAATACATTTGCCTTGAAATGGAACTTATAACCTATCAGACCAACGTCCCCTGATTCCTGAGTATCTTCCACTATCCTACCTAATAGAAGAATAATATGCAAATTAACCATCACTCTGCTACACCCACAAGCCATGCCCACCAGCCACACCCACCAGAGTCAATCAGAGCGAGTATGCAAATTAACCCCAATGAAGGTGGCTGCAGCCACAGAGAGCAGTTGAGAGGCTTGGGTTTCCCTGGCAATAGAGGAAGCGAAGCTTTCCACACATCCTGGCCGACCTAAGCCTCCACTCAAGGATACAATGTTTAAATAGATATGGTGGCAGCCACCAAGTGAGCAGGAGGCTTTCTCCACCCCAGGCTACAAAGTTTCAATTGAAGAATATAAATAAATTCCAGATGCCAGGGCCTTCGCTTGGGTTTCCAGAAAGCATGGCTGATCTGCAAATCCCCAAAGGCCCCTGACCCAGGCTACCCCCTGCCCGAAGGAAACCCCACCCTGATCCAGGACACCCTTCAGGGCAAACCAGCTGACCCCCACCCATGCACCAAGCCTCTATCCTATCTAATAAGGATATTCAGATTGAGCATCATACCAACACACAATATGGCTGCCCCATGTGGTCAAAGATTCTGCCCCTATGTGGACACACGATGGCCACCACAAGATGGCCACTAGGGAGGGCAGTTGAGAGGGACTAGGTCTGCAAGGGAGGGCAGTTGGAGGCAATCAACCCTGTGGGAGGGCAGTTGGGAGGGACCAGGCCGTCATGGGAGGGAAGTTGGGGGCAAACAGGCTTGGCAGGAGAGCAGTTAAACATCAATCAGGCTGGCATGGGGATGGTTATGGGGTGATCAGGCTGGCAGGCAGAAGTGGTTAAGGGCAATCAGGAAGTCAGGCAAGTGAGCAGTTGGGAGCCAGCAGTCCTGGATTGTGAGTGGGATGTCCAACTGCCCATGTAGGCCCGATCCCAGTAGAGGGTCCAACATTGGAGAGAGTGCAGGCTGGGCTAGGGACATCCCCCACCGTGTGCACGAATTTTGTGCACCAGGCCTCTAGTCTTATATAATATATAGGTAACATGCAAATTGACCATCACTCCGACACACAAGATGGCTGACCACATGTGGATACAAGATGGCCACCACAAGATGGCCAGAAGGGGAGGGCAGTTGGGAGGGAACAGGCCTGCAAGGGAGGACTGTTGCAGGGAACCAGGCATGTAGGGGACCAGACCTGTAGGGAAGGGCAGTTAAGAGCAATTGGGTAATTGGCGGGGGGGGGGTGGGGAGTTAGGCTGACAGGTGAATGGTTAGGGAGTGATCAGGCAGGCAGGAAGGCAAGTAGTTGGGATCCAGCAGTCCTGGATTGTGAGAGGGATCTCAGATTGGAAAGGGTACAGGCTGGGCTGAAGGACAACCCCCACCGTCATGCACAAATTTTGTGCACCGGGCCTCTAGTTCTAAATAATAAGCTTCTAATGAGTGTTGATGTACAAGCTATAAGATAAAGCATGTATGTTGGAGCCTGGTAATTTTAGAAATCATGTCATGGCCAACAATGGCCATGGATTCTAGACATTCCAATTTAAAAAAAAATCAATGCTGTCATCAGACATGTGTCTTAGGTAGATCATTTCTTCAAAGAAGCAAAACCGGTAATACCCAGAGGAGTTGTAGGAAGTCAGACAAATTGTCTAACAATGACCTCCTCTCTCTCTGAACAATTTAGAAAAGCAAAGCCAAGCTGCAACAGAAATCTCTTAAAGAATTCATAAAGCACAATGTTTCTTCTAAATAATGTTTGTGAAATCAGAAAAGAGGGAAACCCAGTTACAATGAGATGACTGCAGAGACTAAACCCAACAGAAAATAAATTATGAACACTTCGTTTCCTTTTGACTTTAGGAACTATCCTTGAATTACTATGTATTAACTTGTAAGGCAGCAAGTGGGCACACCTCACTTAGGTCCCAGTCACGGTCTGATTTACAGGATTGACTTTGCATTAAGGGATGGTATATTCACCTCACCTTTCCTCGGTAGAATTTTCACAGTCATAAATCAAAACAGGCATTTTTTCTTTTGCCCTGTCCTATGATATTTTGAATCTTGAACTTTCTTTCTCCCTTTAAAATATGAGTGTGTCATAGCTAGATTGCTAATCTCAGTCATTCTTTCCTTCTTACAGCCAGAAAGAGATTCCCCCAGTATGGTAGCGTGGATATGAGGAAACTGTGCAAAAAGGGTAATGGTCGGTGTAAAAATGAGTGCCATGAAAATGAAATTAGGATTGCTCCCTGCATAAGACCTGGAACTCATTGCTGCTTACAGAGGTAGAGGACAGAAGAAAAGAGACACATGGTCCAAGAAGAGAGGATCAGAATTTCTAAGCATTCCCAGCATGTCCTTCAAGGCCCGTGTATCTCTGTAATACACAAAGAATCAAATAAAATTTAACATTGAACCATTCAGAAGTGGTTCTATGCCACATACATATCTGGTGCCTTTACATTGCATTTCCTCTTGATCTCTTGGTACCAGAGTAAGCAGACTGTATATTATGGAAGCTCCTCAACACTGTTTAAGTTCTATGTGCCTTTGATGAGTTGACGTAGGTAATGTTTTGAGAAATCCTAGGTCAAAGAAATGGGAAGAGCACATTTCTGAGATACAAGTTTGCAGTAGATTCGGGCTGCTAGTGTATAGTTACACACTGCTCCCTAGTAAACCCAGGAAAAAGATAAGTCCAGTAGGCTTGAAAAACTAGACATTGGGAGTACAAATCTTTTGCAAGAGAGACACAGAGCTTAAGCAAGAAAATGAGAAAAAAACAGAAGAGCAGAGGAAAATCACAACCAACTCCAATTTCTATTCTTATTATTTCTTGGAGAGAAAAAATCTGTATCAGGAAATAAACAAGGGAGTACAAAAAGGAGGAGAAGAATGTGATAAGGCAAAGAGGCTATACATAATTAAGTATTCTGACAGAGAAAGTCAGAAACTGTGACTAATAGGTGAATTCACCTCCTCAGTCCTGGGAAATGGCCTTGACTGAGGACGCAGACAAGGAAAGACAGAACTAATCTTCACTTTCAGCTCCATTCTACCTACATCCCTCTGATTCCTACTTCCTGGGAAGCCCATAGCATTTCCCCCACAGTACACTCTTAACTTTACCTTTGTGTCATGCAGTTTCATTCAAAAGTGCAAAATCTGCTTCTCTTTTGAATTTAGCAATGCAATTTAGTAATTTCTATTAATTTAGACTTATAAAACTCATCAATACCCCAACATAGTAATAGAAAGAGTTAGAAATTTTTCTCCCTGCCCCCCCCCCCAATAATATAAAATGAAATATTGTTTTGGTAATTTAACTAAATAAAAAAGGAAATTTATTGAGTGGATACATTTGGATCAGACTTGGACTCAGATAAGAAGTCAAAGAATGTCCAGGCCCAGGTTTCTCTCTTCATATATTTGTTATGACACCTCATTCCACTTTCTTTTAAAAATATATATATTTTATTGATTTTTCACAGAGAAGAAGAGAGAGACATAGAGAGTTAGAAACATTGATGAGAAAGAATCATCGATCAGCTGCCTCTTGCACACACCCTGCTGGGGATATGCCCGCAACCAAGTACATGCCCTTGACCGGAATCGAACCCGGGACCTTTCAGTTCACAGCCTGATGCTCTATCCACTGAGCCAAACCGGTCCTGGCTCATTCCACTTTCTAACTGTAAAATATGAGATCTAAGGATCTATGTTCATACTAACCATTATCTATTACAGTGATATGCATAAGGAAAGACTATTTTTCTAATTTGATAATGTTTCTGGATATATTTCTATCACAAGAAACTATTTACTTTTTAGAGTTTTATTTTAATAAATGTATGAGTTCCCATTATGAAATAATTACTTGCTACATTTGATATTTACAGACATTATCTTTCACATATTTTAATAACTTAAAATAGATTTTGAAAGCTTTATGTGTTGCCCTGTAGTATAACTATCTTCAAGAGTAATTGTACAATATTCACTTAAACAGGGTTTTTCAGCCTTGGCACTATTAATATTTTAGTCCAGACAGTCTTTTGTTATGTCTTTAGCTGTGGGATATTTCTCTGCATCCCTAGTCTTTCTAATTTGCATCTATTTGATGATTAGTGACTTTGAGCATTTTTTCCTATGCCTCTTGATCTTCTGTATGTCCACTTTGCAGAAGTATCTCTTTAGATCCTTTGCCCGTTTTTAATTGCATTGTCTATATTTCATTAAGATGTATATGTTCCTTATATATTTTAGAGATTATTCCCTTATCAGATGTATAATCGGCAAATATGTTCACCTATGTAGTGGGCTCTCTTTTCCATTTGTTGATTATTTCTTTTGCTGTGCAGAGCTTTTTATTTTGATGTAGTCTCATTTGTTTATTTTCTCCTTAATTTCCCTTGCCCTAAGAGATGTATCAGCAAAAATATTGCTATGACATGTCTGAGATTTTGCTGCCTATGGTTTCATCCAAGATTTTTATGGTTTCACAACTTATATTTAAACTTTTTATCTATTTTGAGTTTATTCTTTTGTATGGTGTAACTTGGTGATCTAATTTCTTTCTTTCTTTCTTCTTTCTTTCTTTCTTTCTTTCTTTCTTTCTTTCTTTCTTTCTTTCTTTCTTTCTTTCTTCTTCCTTTCTTCCTTCCTTCCTTCCTCCCTCCCTCCCTCCCTCCCTCCCTCTTTCTTTCTTTCTTTCTTTCTTTCTTTCTTTCTTTCTTTCTTTCTTTCTTTCTTTCTTCTTGTCTTTCTTTCGTCCTTTCTTTCTTGCATGTACCTGTTCAATTTTCTCAACACCATTTATTGAAGATACTGTCTTGACTCCATTGCATGCTCTTGCCTCCTTTGTCAAATGTTAATTGAGGGTAATGGTTTGGGTCAATTACTGAATTCTTTTTTTTTCTGTTCTTCTAAGAACAAGAACATGATAGGAACATCCACTTTCACCACTCTTATTCAACATATTACTGGAAGTCCTAGCCACAGTGAGCAGACTAGAAGAAAAAATAAAAGGTATCCAACTTGGAAAGGAAGAAATAAAACTATTATCATTTACAGATGATATGATATTGTACATAGAAATCCCTAAAGACTCTACAAAACATGAATTTGGCAACATAGAAATTAACAAATTAACACCCAAAACTCAATGGCATTTTTATACACCAAAAATGAACTCTCGGAAAGAGTAATTAAAGAAACAGCCTATTAACCATTACAACAACAATAAAAAAATAAGGTATTTATGAATAAACATAGCCAAGGATGTGAAAGACCTTTGCTCCTCAGCTGTATAGGTCTTTTGCCACGTATGCTTAACATGACTTTCCTTTTTTTTTCCCCCTGAGACCCATGTCCATAACACTTCAGTGGTGCTAAAAGTCACACCATTGTTCATCCATCACAAATTCTTTCAAAATACCATATCAATGTTTAGGCTGCCCCTCCACTTCATGAAAACATGCTATCTGCTTTTTGAGATGCAACCGAAAGTCACATCTTCAATGAAGTGACAGAATACTCAGGAGTTCAGAGTCCAACATGACTAACTGTTAATCCTCCTTCCTCTTCTATTCCCTCTGCAATCTTGTGCAGTCTTAACTTCAGGTGTTCTTATGGGTGAAATGAAAATAGTATTCCTATATTATACGATTGTTAGAGCATTAAATCAGGTAATAAGTATATAAGTTTCTTAGTAAAGAACCTGAAGCCTAGTGAACACTTAATAAAGCATACCTGTATAAAGGCAGGGGTAGCAATAGCTGGAGTAGTAGTAATAGTGAAGTAGCCTTTTCCAGGAAGGATTTATACCTCCTTATTTTATGCTACAAGGACATTTTATTTATATCCCAGAATTGTCTTCACGAGTGATATTATATTGTTTCCATTTCTATGTCATCATCACCTAACAAACATTGACTCCCTTTTGAGGGTAAGGTGTTAAGTTATTCCATTCATTCTGCATCCGTGTTCAGCACAAGGCCAAGTACAACACAGCTGCTTACTAAAGCGTGCTGTAGAGATCACAAGAGAAGCCACTCTTTCTTCATTTCAAAGTAAAAATGAAGAAAAATCAGGGAGCTAGTAAAGGGTTATTTGTAAAAATCTGTTACGAATCTATGAATCACTCATACTGATGCCAACATCACCTCACTTGACTATTTGTAGGCTAGAGACGATTTCCATATCTAATAGCTCATTAGATGCCACATAACCCTGTGAGAGAGGCATTTATTATTAAACAGAGTTTACAGTTGAAGAAGCTAGTATAGGGTTAAGCAATTTACTGAGTTGATATGGGGAATAACTGATGAAGAGACTGTAATAAAGCCCAGAGATATTTTTTAGTATATAACACCACTTACATCCTTATCCGTGATAACATATTCATTCGCTGGGTCATGTGGTCATTTATTTGCACATTTGTTCAGTATGTTGTTCCAAGCATGTTGCTACCTGCTTAAATAGATCAGGGAACAAGGCAGATAGCTGGCCTTTTCTAGTGCTTTAGGACTTGAGGATTGTGTTTCCGCTAAAGCAGTTCATAATCTTGAATAGTAATGCCTCACCTGGGGTCAGTTTTAAGTAGGACTCCCAAAGGGAATTAAAACAAAGGATATGCTTATAACCTAATTTTGAAGGCTTATTAGTTTTTTGTGTTTTTTTTTTTAACACTGTATGAGTTTACATACTTTCTCATTATAGTATTAGAACTTCACAAAAACCTCAGTTTCATAAGGAAGGTGACATAGAGTGAACCAAATAATTTGTTCAACATATCACAGCTAATAAATAGAGAATACAGGATTGAAACCCACTAGCATCTGATTCTGTAAGATTCAGACAAATTATACAAACTTTCACTGGCCCATGGCCTTCCTCCTACCTTGATTTCAACTTGGACCCAGTAAAAGTGCCTTCTCCTCCATCCAACTCTGCCCCTCTATTTGCAGGGAGTACCAAGAGGTTGGCAAAAAGGTAATCTGCAGATAAGTAATTTGCTAAGAGATAGGGAGGTATATATCAGACATTTCTCCTGGGAGGACAAAGAACTCCCCACAAGGCCTGGGAAAACATTGAATCAACTATATGGGGGCCACTGAACTTTTAACATTGATTTCCTAACAGAGTTGTCCCTATGCATATGCTCACAGGACTTGTTCCAGGTTGTTGTCCACAGTATGCCTCCACATTTGTAGCATTTCATTCGTGCCCAGACTCCCAGAAATCTTTCTGGAACATATATTCCTTATGCTGTCCCAAACTAGGCCTCATTTATCCAGGTATATTGAAATAGTACAGAAGTTTCAGTAAGTGAAAGAGATACTGCATGTCTTTCTTCCAAACAAGCTTTTTTTTTTTTTTTTAATCCTCACTAGAAGATATTTTTCCCAATGAGTTTTAGAGAGAGTGGAAGGGCAGGGGAGGAGACAGAGGGAGAAACATTCATGTGAGAGAGACACATCAATTGGTTGCCTCCTGCAAGCACCCTGACCTGGGCTGGGGATTGAGCCTCAACTGAGGTATGTGCCCTTGACCAGAATGGAACCTGTGATCACTGAGCAAAAGCGGTTAGGGCTTATTTTTGTTTTTAAGTGGTATATGCCAACCAGTTTTAAATAATACGTAAATACTCATGGGTGACATTGGTATAGCATTGTACAGTGTAGAACATTACAAAACCAACTTCAAAAAAAACACTTTGAGGTTATGTTGTTCACATTTATAGTTTTCACATGACATAGCTGTGATTCCAAATTTATATATATTTTTTTCAAATACCTAAGAAGTGATAGAACCAATTTTGCAACACAAGCTTTTTGTTTCCAGATCATATAGTTCTGTATGTTTCTTCATGATTTAAAACATTTCTATCATTTGAAATAATGAGAAAATAAAAAGAATGTTATTATATTTTTAATGTTACCAATAATCATTATAAGTCCATACTTCTCTTTTCTGAATTTAGCACATCTTAAAACTCA
The DNA here is from genome assembly GCA_963924515.1 of Vespertilio murinus. Classification (NCBI taxonomy): domain Eukaryota; kingdom Metazoa; phylum Chordata; class Mammalia; order Chiroptera; family Vespertilionidae; genus Vespertilio; species Vespertilio murinus. The sequence goes on along the minus strand of OZ004705.1, from coordinate 126,664,146 downwards.
ACATGGATTGGTGGGTTGACAAGATATCAGGGTCTTAGGAATGTTAATTAGCTTAAAAAGTACTTATCCCAGCAAAAGTATTTTTTTTTTTTAGTTAAATAATATATCAGCCTCTTCTCCGCTTTAAATTATATCAAGTATGGCTCTGACATAACTTTAGCTTTCACCAAAACTCACCAGTGGCCAGGGATTCTGTCATCATGAATTAGTTTTCCGTTCCCAAAGGAAATACATATATTCGCATGTCAAAACCCATCTGACAAATTTTGCACTTTAAGCTTAACGTCCATCTCTTTTCTGCGAACTTTATTAACGTTAATAATAAAGTATGTACATTTAAAATCTTCTCTACATTCTATACATTTGAAGTTTCTGTCCACTTCCCAACCTAATGCTTGGAGAAATTTAGGTATTCAAATAAATAGCAGACATATGAAATTAAGATGAAACCATTCTGAATTTTACTTAGGTACTAAGCTGGTAATTAGGTCCTATGAGGTGACATAATATACTTTTAATCTAAATTCAATTTAATTCATTCTCAGCATTTAAATGAACATCATTTTTTTATTTCTCTCACATATACAAAATTTAATGTTCAAAATATATTTTGGCTGACTATGTTTGTTCAAAATATATTTGGGTTGGCTATGTATATTCTGTCATATAGACAGTTAGAATGACTTATTTAAGATAAGTAAGTACTATGATAAAATTTGGGGGGAAATAAATAATTCTGACTTACAAGTCTATTTAAAGGCATTGGTCATAACTGAATCACTGAGATAAGTGAAATCTTAAATTAACAAAGGCATTTACTTCCTTTTACTGTATAAACACAAAGTGGTCAGTTTGGAATCTCACAACACCCTTCTATGCATTTCTTAGATGATTCACAACAAACTGAACTAAAATGGGGATCCTCTTTTTGTTAGGTGCTTAATGTACAGCAAAACTGTGTTTCTATGCTTCTAGCTAAAGTGCTTTAGTCTCCTCAAAAGATTACTCTTTCAGTAAGTATCTTCATGCCTACTGTGTTACAATAAAAATTATCTAACATCTTTATTTTGTATGCCTATTGGGCTGTACAGGTTAGGAAATAGCAAATAATCAGAATAAATTATAACTAACACTTAAGGGATTATATTTTGGCTGCAAGAATAAAAGTTTAATGTTTAGGAAAAATACATATAATTTAATACTAAATGATGCTATTTTTTTAAAGCATGTAGACTGGGTGAAAGGTACATATCCATTTGTTCCAGCAAACTTAAAGAGTATTTCAGTTTAGAGTGAGATCTGGAATGGAGAAGAAAGCATTGAGCAAATGGTTCTCTGAAGAGACAATGAGAGTAGGTTTGAAAAAACTGAGAACAGCCCTCACTGGCTTGGCTCAGTGGATTGAACATCAGCCCACTGGGTCCTGGCTTCAATCCTGGTCAAACACAGGCTCCTCCCCTTTTCTGGTCAGGGCCTTAAAGGAGGCAACAGATTAATGTCTTTCCCTCTCTTTTCCACTCTCTCTAAAAATCAATGGGGGGAAAAAAATCCTCAGGTGAGAATTAAAAAGAATAATAATGAAAAAACTGAGAGCAGGTGCAAATGAAAATTACATGTGTTTAAAGTACTATAAACCTCATCCTAATGAAAGCGTGGGAGAGTAAATCTAGTCTTAAGAAAGTAAGGAAAAAAAGGTGCCAAGGCAGAGCCTCTAGGCACCAGCTGAAGTTCAATACTGATGTGAGATATAAGATAAGGACATACACATTTTGTGCAAGTGCAAGGTTTGTGGCTTGGTCACTTTCTGAAACAGGCATACACTGTGGTATAAAACAACCATCCCAGAATCTCAATCTCTCCCAAACATGCTCTCATGACTTACGACAGAATTTTTTTCTCCCCTTAGTAAGAAGAGCCTGTCGTAACCCAGGAGAGACACCTCACTCGGACACAGATCAAAAATGTTTAGAAAAGCGCGTTTATTTCCTGTACAGGGTCTGCAGCCATCTCGTGCAGGGAAGATGGGACCGGACTACACCCCGTCCTTAGCAAGCAAGCAAGCAAGCTACATGTACGGAAACGGATGTCTGCCATTAGCCATCAGCCATTCCTAATTATGTTACATGTAACATTTCAGTTCTCCCTTCCTCCTCCCGCCACCTGGCCTTACCCCTCCTTGTATCAGATAGTGGTCAGCACAAGGAGCTGGGCAGCGGCTGCCGTGCTGGCCTTGGGAATATAAGGTGCACAGCTGCCGCACTGGCCTTGGGGATTTTTCAGTCCATAACAAGCCCCCAGTGAGAAACTGCACTGATGTATTTCTCTTTCTTGATTGCAGCCAGAAGTAACTTGAATGAAAAGCCAAAGTTTAGATTTGAGAGATGCCAAAGAGTGAAAGGACTCTGTAAAACGTTTTGTGATGATGATGAGTATGATTACGGATACTGCATTAGATGGAGAAATCAGTGCTGCATATAAACTCTGGACAAGAGAAGTACTGCTCAGCATCAAAGTTTGGAACAGAGGTGTATTTTCTTAATTTAAAAGTAGGTAAAAAAATATATTTGCAGTGTTTAATGGAAATAATGCTCGTTTGAATCCGAAATATCACTATTTACATAAATAAAAATTATATACCATCTCTATTTTTGGTGACTATTCATTGCTCAATTTGTATTTCAGATCAACCAACTTATTAATTAAGCAAGGGGAAATACCCTAATTGTGCTTATATCCTTATTATGGGCATTTTGCCACCCATACAGGCATGCTATTACCTGAGTTACTCAGCTTCCTCTCTAAATGTGGGTATGTGGCCGTATCACTAACTTTATTGTATTTTTGTCTATTAAAATTTTATGGAAATTGTTTTCTCTCTTATATTTAAGTCTGTATATAACACCTTTAATTTTGTACTTGGGTCAGTTAAAGACTGACATATTTGCCCTGTACAAAAAGCATTTGGTGACCCTTACATAAAAAGAGTCAATACAGTTTCCAGGAGCAAAATATGTTTCCTGAAACATCAGTCTTTGCAACACCTGAGACCTTGTAGAAATGCAAATTCTTGGGGTTCAGATTTACTGAATCAATAGCTCTCAGTGGTGGTGCCCTCCATGCGATTGCAATGCACTGAAAATGATGCTAACCACCACTTCAGAACGCACTTAACTATTGAATTCTGAAGCAAAATTACGGCCCTTTAATTTGTTAGTGAACTTGGACAAACTTTTAGAGATCCCAGGCATTACTCACAAAACATACTCAAGTAGGAGAAAATAATGCCAGGTAATATTTCTCTTTCTTTGAAGAAGATCTGGGCAAAAGAAAGACATCAAAATAATCTTTTAGATAAAGAAATTAGAATTTATTCTTGCCTATTGCTTTGTCAATAGGTTTTGTTTGACTTGTTTGTTTCAATAAAAGCTCATATTTACCTCACCAGGAGAGTTATATGAAGTAAAGGTAGCTGTAAAAATATTTTTAAAATTTCTCTTTGTGGAAATTTTCATACAAATAATGCTCCACCTCCCTCATCTCCCTAGTCCCTTCCCTCTCCCCTCAATCTCCCTCTACTTTCTCATAGGAATTTTAAAATTCAAAAGATTGAGAAGCAGTAAAAAGGCAAGTGCTAATAACTTCTTTTCTTTAATGCTCACACATAATTTGGGCACCAAATATTGCTATGTTGTATTAAAATGGTAGTATTGATTTTCTTGATGATTCAGTAAATAGATAACTGTGGACTGAACAAATATAAGACAGCCTCAATGTTCCCCTTAGCTTTGATTGAACTTCAGATAGATTTCTTCCTGAATATAGGCCCCTGACTTCACCTTTCTTACTGAATTTACTTTAGAAAAGTTGCAATTGTCAATTCTTCCTTTGTTCCTTTGAAATATGTGTAAGTTTTGTCCATACTCTTGTCAGTTTTACAACAGGAGAAATGTTTTCTCAAGGACATGGGAACCTTCCCTTTGAAAAGCACATTTCAAAGAACACAGCACTCTTATCTCTCAGTCTCTGTGGGAGGTTAAGAGCCTAACTTTAATGGGTGCCAATTATTAAATACCTAATCACAGAGAAATGCATCTGTAAACTCAAGGATGAGTCAAAGTGCTCAAGGAACTCACTGATTAATCCTCTCCCCCCTTTTTATCCTTCAGTGCTTTTGCATTTGCCCACACCAGAGCTTGGAAATCCTCCCACCTTTCATTTCATTGGAATTGAGCTGAGTCTCTCTTCCTTATTGCAATAATTTTGAATAAAGCCTTCTATGACTGTTTAGTTCTCTCTGATGCATATTTGACAAATGCAAAGACAGAAAATGGAATTGTGGGCTTGAAGCATTTATTTAAGTAGTATTCTCCCCAATATGGTTCTGACATCAATCAGACTGAGGATATTATTTAGAGAAATTCCCCTTTACGGCAGAATGTTGAAAATGCCTTAAGCATTGCATATATATGTTGTGAGAAGGCAATGGAGTTTATGATAATTTTCTTAGAATGACCAGGCAAGACATTAGGCAGAAGAAGATATTTTAGGGCAGAGACAACTGTGTAGCTTTAGATTATCAGGTATTCCTAGAACCTGGCACAGAGATTGACAAAGAAAGACACTTGATAGATTTTAATGAATGAGTGAATGGATAGGTGGATGTATACATAAATAATGAAGAGCCAAAAACCCTAACTTAAGAAATACATTTAGTTTAGAACAGGAGAGGATAAGCAACATAGTAAAGAGCTAGAACCCTGAGGTTATAACCATTATTCATCTTTCACACACAACTTTAAAAACCAAGGATATTTCTTTTGATTTAGTCTACATTCTCTCTGCCCTTAAGCAAATTATGTGAAAATAAAAGAATTCATAGGAAATTACTGAAAGTAATGCAAAGGTAGAAAAAGCTGACATATGGAAAGGTTCAGGAGTATCCATTTTTCTTTTACCTACATTTTCAAAATGAGGACAATGATACCTTCCTACTGGTTATAGACACAAAATTACTTAACCTGTTATATTTACAAGTTCTGTGCTGCCATGTCCATGTTATATTTTCCCTTTTAGGGGCATTTCTCTCATTCTTCTAGTCTTAGGTTTTAATTAGAGGTGTTAACATAAAACAACATTCAAACCTGTAATGAATTTTTGTGAGTTGCCCTAGCTGATTTGGCTCAGTGGATAGAGCATCTACCTGCAGACAGAAGGGTCCCAGGTTCAATCCCCAATAGGGGGCGTGCAGGAGGCAGCCAATCAATGAGTCTCTCATCATTGATGTTTCTATCTCTCTCTCCCTCTCCCTTCCTCTCTGAAATCAATAAATAAAAAGTATATTTTTTTAAAAAGAATTTTTGTGAGTTTATTTGAACCAAATTGTCAATTGCCAGAAGCAGAATATCAAGGTAGTGCTCTGCAGAAGGGCAGTTTTTCACCTTGCTTCATAAATTGCAATCAAAGGAGGAGACATAAATGGATTACCTGCAATCCATTGGTGATTGATTAGGGAGGTGGAGAAAGCAAAGGGAGTGAGGGCTCTGGGATTGGATAAGAAGTAAAATGATAGATACATGCTTCTTTTACAAAGTTGGTATAAGGTAGTTAACAGCCAACAATTAACAATAATGAGGGAATCTGTTATCTAGCCAGAAGCCTTGAGGGGTCCATAAAAAGGGAATTTACAAGTTACCCTGACATTTCACAGGCATGTTATCTTAGATGCAAAAAGACAATAGGCTCATTAAAGATTGAAGTTGACTTTTGTTATGGAAGATACTAGCCTAGGACATGACTACCCACTATAAACTGCTTTTTAAAAATATATATATTTTATTGATTTTATTACAGAGAGGAAGGGAGAGAGATAGAGAGCTAGAGACATCAATGAGAGAGAAACATCGACCAGCTGCCTCCTGCACAACCCCCACTGGGGATGTGCCTGCAGCCAATGTACATGTCCCTGACCAGAATCGAACCCGGGACCTTCCAGTCCGCAGACCTACGCTCTACCACTGAGCCGAACCGGTTTCGGCTATAAACTGCTTTTTAATGAAAAGGTTCTAATGTCATACCATGCTTTGGGTTACTTTAGGTCTATGAGCTTGTAAGGCCACCATGCAGGCCTTCCCTCAGTTAGTCAGGTTAACATGTGGCTCCTTTTTGTCCATAGGGGTCAACATTTTCTTGCAATTCTTGCTTTCTGACCACAGTAACATTAAAAGTTCAGTTTCTGACAACTGTGGTTGAAAAAAAAAACATACAAACAAACAAACAAAAACCCAAAAAAACAAACAAACAAACAAAAAAAACCCCACAGTTTTAACATTGCCATTTTAAAGTTGGGTTAATGTTTTATTAATCAAACAATCTTCCCAATTCCTTGTCTCTCTCATAGGTTAGAAGAAGACCAGTATTTATATACAGGAGAATTACTGGGAAATAATATTATTGGAAAGTAGTTCCATGGCAGTTTTTCTTAATGCAGATCCCACTAACTTCTCCTTTCATTTGGTTCAGTTTGCTTTCATATGAGATCCATTAAAGTCCATTTTTATAAATTAACACTCACCTGTATGACTCAGATATTCCATTTGAAGGGTATTGGAGGAGCACATGAAGGTATGTAACAATTAAAAACACTTTTGAGTAATTACTATTTTAATCATGGTAATGTGGAAAAAGTATTTTTATATCATCTGGGCTTTAGTCTTCACATTTTTATAATAGGAAGCAGACATAAAAAATTTACAACTAAAAATTGTTTTAACTAACTAGCGACCTGGTGCATGGATTCATGCACCAGTGGGGTTCTTTGCCTGGCCTGCGGGGATCAGGCAGAAACCAGCAGTTTGACATCCCCCAAGCTGTTGCTCCACAGCTCTTGCTCTTGTTGAGCATCTGCTCCCTGGTAGTCAGTGTGTATCATAGCTACCAGCTGGCTGGCCAGTAGCTTAGGCTTTTGTATACATAGATATTAACTTGTGATTCCATTTTTAATCAAAATTTACTTCTCAGATCTTTTTTAGGTTTACAGAAAAATTGAGCAAAAATACAAAAAGCTTCCATATACCCCTTTACCCTCTTTGCCCATGCATAGTAAACCCAATGAAAGGTGAATATGGTGGTACACTGGAATGCTTAATAGCCATCTCAGACAGTGATTTAAGAAAAATCAAATTTATTTAAGGAAAAGGGAAAGGGGGATGGGACCCCCAAAGGGAAAAGCTGCACAGCACCAAGCCAAGGGGACATTGGGTCAATGATGGCAGCACCCAGGAGCTGACGTTTCATCTTTATATGCAGTCACTGGTGGTGTAACAGGACAAACAATGGGTCCGTGCTGCCTGTCAGTACTCGAGCCAATTAAGCAGAGACAGAGTTGAATCATAGATGAGCATTTATTCCAATACTGCCAGCAGTGTGGGAGAGCAGAGGACAACCACGAAAATCTGCCCTGCACCCCACCATAAGCCGGCTGATATATTGGTATAAGTACAAAAATTGCCTGGGAAAATAGGCAAAGGGGCAAAGGGGCAGTTTGCAGATATGCAAAAAGGGCTGGGAGTCTTCAAAGGGCTGGTGATTCCGGTTTCTGCAGCAAAGTTGTTCATCTCTCCATGAGAACAGGCCACTTAGAATGGAGAGGGCGGGCTGCACTTCCAGGTGAGCTTCCAGTTTCGGAGTGCGGCTGCCAGCCAGGCTAGAATGTGCCTTCTTTAATCAGAATGAAACAATCACGGTTAACAGAGCATGATTCATATTCCTTACAATTCTAGCTGGCTCCCCAACTTTTTATTTCCACCCCTATCCGTGGGAAACTTTTGTCATCAGGGTTTGAGCACTGAGGTGATGGGCTTAGAATGTGGGTGGCATGCAGGTGTGCGATGAGGTGCCTTTAGGTCAGTCTCAATTCCTTATCAGGTCTAACTCCTGGGTTGCAGCAAGTTTTAACTGGTCTTTTGTTCTCTTGCAGCAGCAAACTTACAAATGGCCTTCAAGGATTTTATTGCCCTATAGTCCTAACACCCATTGTCTACCTCCCCCCACCATCGTGGTATACTTGCTACAGTCTATGAACCTATACTGACACATTATTATAACCCAAAGTCCATAGTTGACATTAGGGTTTGGTCTGGTTCATCCTGTGGGTTTTGACAAATGTATAATGACATGCATCTACATTATAATATCATACAGACTGGTTCTACTGTCCTAAAAATCAATCATCTGTGCTCTGCCTATTCATCCCTTCTTCCCATGGCAACAACTGAACCTTTTACCTTCTCCATAGTCTTGCCTTTCTCAGATTTGTGATTCCATTTTAAAAATCATTTCTAAAGGAAGCATCTGCACTTTTACTTTTAAGTTATCTAGTTTAGGAACTTGGGGCTTAGTTTATAAAAAGTAAATAGGTTGGATTAGGTGCTCTAAAGGATGCAGCATAAGCTAATAATAATTATATATATATATATATATATATATATATATATATATATATATGTGTGTGTGTGTGTGTGTGTGTGTGTGTGTGTGTGTGTGTGTGTGGCAAAATGAAAATGTTCTCATTGTCATAAGGGTATAGGGTGACAAAAAGCATGCACTTCTACCCTTCCACTCTTCTACATTCATACACAGCTGTAAATGCACAAGACTGCATCAGTTCAGGTCAGATTTTGGCAAATATGAAATTTATTAAATGTAAGCTGGAACTATTGTCATGAGTCCTACAGGTTGATTCCATAGAGACCTTCAGAAGCAGCCATTACCTTACACAGCTTCATCATGGTTCTTTCTGAACTGCTGGTTTACCACAAAGCATATCCATCCATTTCAGAGTCATGGCAGGCATCAGATAGTAGGTACTCGTTGTCAATTGGAGCCTACATAATTTAATACAGGAAGCCAATGTAATAATTATCATAAGACATTACGTGCATGGGTGTATTATGTATTGGCCTGACAAGGGCATATTTTCCCTGTGGGCAATTCACATGGGAAGTCAAGTTAGCAAATGTTTCCTCTGAGCAAAGAGTAAGAACAGTGGGAATTAGAGGAGGAGTTTGAATGTTAAATAGCATCAAAATGAAGGCCCAATACTTACATATCTAAAATAAGTTTACTGGTAGGAGCAATATTCATATCAACATACACATATTCTTAGAGAGCTACTTTTCCCAGAAAAGTTATTTGACAGGCATGATTAGTTTTTGTCTCAGGTGGCTTTGCTTCTTCTATACATTCACATCCAAGTACACATGTTTTGATTGACTCTGTCTTATTTTACATATATTGGTACAGAGAGATCCTAAACAAAGTGTATCATACATAGGTCTTAATGTCATGGTCTCTAGAGTCAGATGACCCAGGGCTAGTTAAGTTACATTTTTTTTTTTGCTATCTGTGTTAACTTGAGCAGTTACTCAACTTGTCTAGAGTTTTGGTTTCCTTATAAATGTAATGGAGGTAGTAACATCTAGTTTTCTAGTTTGTAGCACAGTGCCTGGCATATATTAATCATTTTGTGCAAACTGCAATACTTATGTGGTAGCAGACTTTAATAATCTACTAGTCATTGGACATATTTGTTCCTTTAATGTAATGGCATATCTTTTATTCGACAAAGATGTACAATGTTATACTATATATTTCAGGAAAAGAAAGATATTTCAACCAGTGTTGAACATGTGAGTTGAAAGTTTATGTCAAATCACGTTGGGATGATGTGATCCTACATGTGCACGGAGAATGTAGGGAGCTGGTTGTGAGACAGAGGGTAATGGACCAAATGACCTAGCAGAAGGGAGCAGCCTGAGAAAGGAAACAGCTGAGGTAAGTTACTGTCCAACATTATAGCTACCTCTTCTCAAAATCAGATTTTGTTCAATTTACATTTGACATTTGTTTAGCCGTAAAATAAATTATTTCTTTTTCTTGAGCTATATTGAGTGATTCACTCTTTACTAGAAATAGTGATTTAGACCAGAATAGAAAACAACTTTTGATGCCATTGATCCATGTTTATGTGTGTTTGGGTATATATGTGTGCCTTGACAGACAGCCATTACATATTAGATGTTGCATTCAATTCTAATCAATCAACAGCAGATATCATATATGCAGAGCTGAAAGACACAGACTCAAAGGCCAAGTAACATAATCATTCAAGGTTTGATCACAAATTATTCAGATGACACCATTTAATTATTTTTTAAAAATTCAGAAAAGCTTATTGATTATTACTGGTCTGACTTCTGGTTAAAAATTATAAGAAAATTCCAAATTTACACCCCCTTTCTTATCTCTTTCAGAACTGTTTTGTGTATAAAGCCTGTTTTTTATTTTATTTTATTTTATTTGTATTTTATTTTTTATAATTATTTTTTTTATTTTTTTATTTTTATTAAATTATTATCTGTGTACATATATTACCCTTGCCCCCCCCCAAACATTTCCTCCCTCCCCAGAGTTTTGTGTCCATTGGTTATACTTATATGCATGTGTACAAGTCCTTCGGTTGATCTTTTATTTCCCCCATATTTCCCTCCCCTCCCCGCTGTAATTAGACAGTCTGCTTGTTGCTTTACTGTCGCTATATTTAACTTATGGTTCATCAGTTTATAATGTTCTTTATTATTCATAAATGAGTGAGGCCATGTGGTGTTTCTCTTTCATTGACTGGCTTATTTCACTCAGCATGATATTCTCCAATTCCATCCAGGTTGCTGCAAATGATGAGAATTCTTTCTTTTTTATGGCAGCATAGTATTCCATTATGTAGATATACCATAGTTTTTTGATCCAATCATCTGCTGATGGACACTTAGGCTGTTTCCAAATCCAAGCTATTGTAAATTGTGCTGCTATGAACAATTATAGGGGTGCATATATCCTTTCTGATTGGTGCTCCTATTTTCTTGGGATATATTCCTAGGAGTGGGATTACTGGGTCAAATGGGAGTTCCATTTTCAGTTTTTTGAGGAAACTCCATACTGTTCTCCACAGTGGTTGTACCAGTCTGCATTCCCACCAGCAGTGCACGAGGGTTCCTTTTTCTCCACAACCTCGCCAACACTTATCGTTTGTTGATTTGTTAATGTTGGCCATTCTGACAGGTGTGAGATGATATCACATTGTTGTTTTGATTTGCATCTCTCGGGTAAGTAGTGACTTTGAGCAGTTTTTCATGTGCCTCTTGGCTTTCCTTCTGTCTTCTTTTGAGAAGATTCTATTTAGTTCCATTGCCTATTTTATAATTGGCTCATTTATTTTCCTTTTATTGAGTTGAATAAGCTGTTTGTAGATGTTGGAGATTAAAACTTTATCAGTAATATCATTTGCAAATATGTTCTCCCATACACTGGGCTTTCTTGTTGTTTTGTTGATGGTTTCTTTTGCTGTGAAAAAACTTTTTATTTTGATGTAGTCCCATTTGTTTATTTTCTCTTTAGCTTCCATTGCCCTAGGGGCAGTATCAGTGAAGAAGTTCTTTTGGCATATGTCTGAGATTTTGCTGCCTGTGGATGCCGCTAGTATTTTTATGGTTTCCCGTCTTATGTTTAAGTCCTGTAACCATTTCGAATTTATTTTTGTGTATGGAGTAAGATGGTTCTCTAGTTTCATTCTTTTGCATGTATCTGTCCAATTTTCCCAACACCATTTATTGAAGAGACTGTCTTGACTCCATTGTATGCTCGTGCCTCCTTTGTCAAATATTAATTGAGCATATTGATTTGGGTTGATATCTGGATTCTCTATTCTATTCCATTGATCTATATGTCTGTTCTTGTGCCAGTACCAGGCTGTTGTGAGAACAGTGGCTTTGTAATACAGCTTGAAATCTGGTATTGAGATTCCTCCTACTTTACTCTTCTTTCTCAGGATTGCTGATGCTATTCGAGGTCTTTTATTGTTCCAAATAAATTTTTGGAGAGTTCTTTCTAGGTCAGTGAAATATGTCGTTGGTATTTTGATGGGGAGTGCATTGAACCTATAAATTGCTTTGGAAAGTATGGACATTTTGATGATGTTGATTCTACCAATCCATGAACATGGTATGTTCTTCCATCTGTTTACATCTTCCACTATCTCTTTTTTCAGTGTTGTGTAGTTTTCCGTATATAAGTCTTTTACCTCCTTAGTTAAATTTATTCCCAGGTATCTTAATTTTCTTGGTACGATGGTAAATGGGATTGCTTTTTTGGTCTCTGTTTCTGTAAATTCATTGTTGGTGTACAGAAATGCCATCGATTTCCTGGTGTTAATTTTGTATCCAGCTACATTGCCAAATTCATTTATTAAGTCTATTAGTTTTTTGATGGAGTCTTTTGGGTTTTTTATGTACAATATCATGTCATCTGCAAATAAGGATAACTTTACTTCTTCTTTTCCGATTTGGATGCCTTTTATTTCCTCTTCTTGTCTAATTGCAATGGCAAGTACTATTATAGTAGGAGATTTTAATACCCCACTGTCACATTTGGACAAACCACCTAAACAAAAAATCAGCAAAGAAATATCAATCCTAAATGACTCACTAGACCAGATGGAATTAATCGACATCTTCAGAACATTCCACCCCAAAGCCACAGAATACACATTCTTCTCAAGTGCACATGGGTCATTTTCAAAGATAGACCACATGTTGGGACATAGGCAAAGTCTCTTCAAATTCAAGAAGATAGAAATCATATCAAGCATCTTTTCAGATCATATGGACATAAAACTGGAAATTAACTACAATAAAAATAATACAAAGAAATCAAACACATGGAGACTAAACAGCATGCTATTAAACAAGGACTGGATTACCAGAGAAATCAAGGAAGAAATTAAAAACATCCTGGCAACAAATGACAATGAAAACACAACAATCCAAAATCTGTGGGACACAGCAAAAGCAGTCTTGAGAGGGAAGTTCATATCTCTACAAGCCTATTGCAAAAAACTAGGAAAAAAGGTAACAAATTATCTAACTCTAAAACTCAAAGAGTTAGAAAAAGAGCAACAAGAAAAGCCCACTGTAAGCAGAAGGAAAGAAATAATAAAAATTAGAGCAGAGATAAACGACATAGAGACCAAAGAAACAACACACAAGATCAACAAAACCAAGAGCTGGTTCTTTGAAAGGATAAACAAGATTGATGAACCTCTAGCCAGGCTAACCAAGAAACAAAGAGAGAGGACCCAAATAAACAAAATCAGAAATGAAAGAGGTGAAATAACAACAGACCCCACCGAAATACAAAGGATTGTTACAAAATACTATGAGCAACTCTATTCCAACAAATTGCACAACCTGGAAGAAATGGACATATTCCTAGAAAAATACAACCTTCCAAAACTTAATCAGGAAGAATCTAAAAATCTCAACAGACCAGTTACTTGGGAAGAAATTGAAACAGTCATCAAAAAGCTGCCAGCAAACAAAAGCCCAGGGCCAGATGGCTTCACAGGAGAGTTTTACCAAACATTCAAGGAAGAACTAAAACCTATCCTCCTCAGACTATTCCAAAGTATTCAAGAGGAAGGAACACTTCCAAACTTCTTTTATGAAACCAGCATCACCCTAATACCAAAACCAGATAAAGAGAACTCAATGAAAGAGAATTACAGGCCAATATCCCTCATGAACATAGATGCCAAAATACTCAACAAAATTCTAGCAAATCAGCTCCAGCAGCTCATCAGAAAGATCATACACCATGACCAAGTAGGATTTATTCCCGGAATGCAAGGATGGTACAATATCCGCAAATCAATAAACGTGATACATCACATAAACAAATTGAAAGATAAAAATCATATGGTCATATCAATTGATGCAGAGAAAGCATTTGATAAAATCCAACATCCTTTCCTGATAAAAACTCTCAACAAGGTGGGAGTACAAGGATCATACCTCAACATAATAAAAGCTATATATGATAAACCCACAGCCAACATCATACTCAATGGCCAAAAACTAAAGCCATTCCCTCTTAGAACAGGAACAAGACAGGGATGCCCACTCTCACCACTCCTGTTTGACATTGTACTGGAAGCCTGGTTTTTAAATAGATATATTTTCCACATTCATGCTTGATACTTCATATTAGTAGGCAAAATCATACTTGAAAAACAAAAACAAAATTCTCAGAGATACCTGGTTCTATAATGCAGTAGAGAGAAAGATAATAAAGGCCCGCTATTGCTATAAATATCAGATACTGAAGATAAAAAGCAGTGTTTAATTGCTAATTATTTAGCTGTGTTTTTAGAATGAGATATCTTTACATACTAGATTAAAGAAGAAACCAAAGTTGGAGTGATATAAAGAAGAGGTGAGGCAGCCCAGTGTGAAGTAGAGGTAAGAAAAGTACAACCAAAACCCAGAAAAAGTCGAGAGTTTTACATCTACGCTGCCAGAGACACAGTCATAGCTCTATGCAAGGCAGAGAATTAGAAATAACACTGTTCATGATAGTGACATGGAGCATAATTGTCATACTGAGGGTATATAGGATGCTAAGGGCATTGAAAGTCCAGTTGGGCCTAGACCGGTTTGGCTCAGTGGATAGAGCACCGGCCTGGGGACTGAAAGGTCCCTGGATCGATTCCGGTCAAGGGCATGTACCTTGGTTGTGGACACATCCTTGGTGGGGGATATGCAGGAGGCAGCTGGTTGATGTTTCTCTCTCATCAACGTTTCTAGCTCTCTATCCCTCTTCTTTCCTCTCTGTGGAAAATCAATAAAATATTTTTTTTTAAAGAAAAAAGAAAGTCCAGTTGGGAACCTTGAAAAATGAGTCACCAAATTGGCAAGAGGAGCCCAGACTTCAGTTGGAACAGCAATGATTGCAGTAGAAACACGGGGGAGAAGTGACCTCCCACTAAGAGACGATGAAAAGTGCAAAATCACTAAGATAGTCACGGAAAGCAGAGCAGAGAACAAACAGCAGAGATGTAAGTAAATTCTGGGCAGTGAACATTGGCCACTTCAAAGGAGAACATACTGGCCATCAAGCAGAACACGGAAGCCACAGCAGGACTCAGCAGGGGACAAGAGAGACTTGTGGGCTGTGAGTTTGAAAGTAGGATGTCTGTGGTTCAGAGACAAAATGTTCAATAACTTTCACCCACATAGTTTTTATTATATTTCCACAATTAACTGTGCAACCTGGGGCAGTAGTTTAAGAAAACAAGAGTAATAAAGTTTTTAAAATGAAAACCGGAGATTCAGAGATCAAAAGTTTGAAACCACTGCCCAGTGGAATGCCAGGGAAGTATTATGAACAAACTTAATAGCCTTAGATGACGGCATAAAGGTTGTCTTTCTTTTTTTTCTCTCTTTTTTTAGTTATGTTGGTAAAGTGTTTCAGCTGTAGTCCTGCTCAATAAACCACAGGTTCAGTGGTCTTCTAAAATGGAGTAAAATAAACTCTGAACCATAAAGATGAACTATAAATATAGATATGTCTTTTTTTTCTGAAAGTCTAGAGCAGCCCTTGGCAAACTATGGCCTGCGGGCCGGATCCAGCCTGTTTCGGCTATTCTATCCAGCCTCAGAGCCAAAAGAGTTGAGGGTTCTCTTGCTCTCCCCTTCGGTCCTTCAGCAGTAGCCCAAGATGAGAGTGCCACCATGGTCAGGTTGCTTTTGTTCCGGCCCTCTGGTCCAGTTTAAGAATCCATTGTGTCCCTCGAGTCAAAAAGTTTGCCCACCCCTGGTCTAGAGGCATTCATACATATAATTTCATTGTTTCTTGCTTTGAAAAAAACTCTTACTAAACATGGAAATTGTTATTTTAATATTTTCCTTATTTTGGGCATGCATATCTGCAAATAACACATTTATTGGAATTTCTCCTTGAAAGTCTTGTCCAAATTACTGTGTATAATCCAAGAAAATAGTAAAGTATTATGGATAAAAAATCAAGGATCAATTTATCAGAACATGACTAAACTTGTGATGAAGAACATTAAGATTAAAAAGAGTTTGGGCCCTGGCTGGGTAGCTCAGTTGATTATAGAGAATTTTCCCCATACATCAAGGTTGTTGGTTTGATCCCCAGTCAGAGCACATACAAGAGTCACCCAATGAATGCATAAATAAATGGAACAACAAATCAATCTTTCTCTCTCTCTCTCTTTCTCTCTGTATTAAAAAAAATCAATTTTTAGAGATGAAAGAGCTTAGAAGAAGTTACTTCTAGCCTTCAGATTATGGACAAAACAGTAATTTGTTTCCTTTTTATATCTTTACTAGAGGCCCAGTGCACGAAATTTGTACACAGGGCGAGGGGAGAGGGTGTGTCCCTCAGTTTGGCTTGCACCCTCCTCAATCCAGGACCTCTTGGGGGGATATCTGAATGCCAATTTAGGCTCAATACCTCTTACCTGCCTACCTGCCTGATCGCCCCTAACTGCTCACCCCTGCTGGCCTGATCACCCCTGACTGCCCCCCTGCCAGCCTGATTGCCCCTAACTGCCACTGCCTTGGCCCCACCACAGTGGATTTGTCTGAAGGAGGACTGGACAAAAAGAAGAAATCTAGTTGACCCAGTCTAATTAGCATGTTACCCTTTTATTAGTATAGAATTTTACATGGCTGCTTTATTTTTACTGATAATATATCTTCCTTAATACATATTCTTTTTAAGTGTTTTCCTTTGCATATCATAGGGAAAAACATTGAAAACATCTATATCTTTTTCTAATTAATTTTTCTCCCCTTCTGAACTGTTACTCACCTTAGATACTAGAAGAGAGAGAATAACTGAAGAATTTCATTTTCATCACAATTCTGTAACCAAAACTCATTTTTAAATTCCAGTCCTTTATCCCAACTTTCACCACAACAAAAGCATGCATTGGTAATCTGTGAAGGAATAACTGTCATTGCAACACTGCGCCTATACCCTTGTTAGCACTACATTGCTGGTGATACTCCTCTTCATATGATGACATGGTGAGAGGACCAATTGGGCAACACTGATACAGTAAATGTGATGTACTCCAGGGCCCTGGTCCTCACAGTGGTTCTAAGGTGATTCACATGCACCTCAGAGTTCAAGAAACAATGTTTTTAGCAACACATCAGAGCTGTATCCACCTACTAATCAATGTGGTTCTTTTCCCTCTTGCCCTCTTCCTCTTTTCTTCTCATTTCCTCTCTCAGTCATTTGTATTCATCTCTCAACTAACCTGAAATTTCCTCTGTGGGAGTTTCTGGTTTAATTTTTGGGCATTAGATGGCAAGATTATTGGGAGATGTGAATGTCTCCTAAAATGTGCATGCTTCATGAGTTAAAAGAAACACTCTGCTGTAAACTTCCATGTGGCACAGTAGGCATATTATCTGATTGTTCCTTAAGAAAGCACAGAGAGTCCAACCCAGGGCTCACAGGAAGCGAAGAGGAGAGGGCACACACATATCAATGAGTGATAACATCAGGAACAAGGCTCTCCTCATTTGGGGTCAGATCTGAGATGTAGGAGTTTAGACTGGTTCAATGTAAGAACTAGCAAAACCGTGGGGAGAGTAAACATCAAGGAGAACAATGGATAGGCAACTCAGAGAGACTTAGTTAACTCACTATTTCTCCCCTCAGAGACCACTGTAGTAGTCTCTTAAATGACTTCCCTCCAGGACTCTGATCCTCCTATTCGCTTCTAAACAACTCTACCAGAGTTGTTCCAGAGGGAATTCATAAACTCTTAAATAGTTTCCATCAAACATATAATAAAGTACACCACTTCACCATGTCATAAGAAACCCAATGAGGTGGAGCCCCTGTCACACCCTGTCACACCCTGACCTCCCTCTACCACTGTGTCAGCTCACTGGCCTATTCTTTGTTCCTTACAAACATTATTGTTCAAGAAAGCCATTCGAGGTGATTTGGGTATCTATAACATAAAAGGCCTGAGGTTGTGATGCTGTGATGTCAGGACAAAATGATCAGTGACTCTCAGGGCAGGCGGGGTGGGGTGTCAGCTATGAGCAGCGATGGGTGGGGTGGCCAGCTGAGGCAAGCAGAAGCGAACTACTTGTGCTTGATTTTGTGCATACTGGGGAGGGGAGGGATAAGGGAGAGAGATCAACCAAAGGACTTGTATGCATGCATATAAGCCTAACCAGTGGTCATGGACAACAGAGGGGGTGGGGGAATGCATGGGGAGGGGTTTGGGATGGAAATGGGAGAATGAAGACAAATATGTGATACCTTAATCAATAAAGAAATTAAAACAAAGAAACAAAAATGTGGTCAAGAATGATGCTGATTGTGTGCTTTTAGTTAAATAATTTAGAAAGGCTTTAACCCCACTCTTTGCTTGTAAATTGAAAAGAAGTTCACATTTGGCTCATAGAGGTCAGAACAGAAGCAAATCCTGTAACCTGCCTGCTGCTATTTCACAATAGTTACATGAGTTTGTGCTCAATCTTGAATGGCATCGTTAATCAGAATAGTAATTACCCTGAGAAGGCTATAAAAACAAGAGTTCGTCTTTCTTTTATCAAAGAATAGCACACCTCTCAGATATTTTGAGCTCTGCCTCAACTTCACTGTAGTAACTTTATCAGCAATGAAGATACTTGGTATTTTCCTGACCTTTGTCTTCACTGTGTCTTGTGGTCCATCAGGTAATGATTATTAACATAGAAAAAGAGGGAAGGGCAAAATTTTTATTATAACTGCTTTGCTCTGGAAAAATAAAACAAATAAGTGATTGCTAGGAAATGGCATATAATTTATAATAAAGTTCACTCTATTTTGCATGGAAGAAAAAAATGAGTGAAACTGATAGTTGATAATATATTGGGGTGGGGTCCTCCCAAGATATATAATTAAACCTGTTTGCTGTGTTCTTTGATGAGACTATGACTCCTATGCCTTTCCCACTGCCTTCTCTTTTTAAATACAATATAATGAACTGATATTGATCATAGCTTTCTATAACTAACTAGCCTCACAATTTGTATATTGGAGGTAGATGGCTCTTTAGAGCATAAAACATGCAGAGTATTTTTTCCACATTCTTTTTTCTCTTTAGGAATTATGCACAGATTAGATATTTAAGGGTATTCTATATACAAAAAAAAAAAACATTGCCTGTGGCAAAATAAATATTGTTAAATAATAAGAACATATACCAATTTACTGGGGATAAAAAATAATTTTTAATACAGTTGCATGGGCATGATTTTAGAAACAAAATTGTTTAACTCTATACTTTAAACAACTTTATGTATCTGTTTGTTCATCTATCCATTCAAGTACATTAAACTTGGATTTGTAATCATGGCTACTTTTTTCTTAGTTTCAAAGAAGAAAACAAGAGAAAAAACAAAAGATGCTACAGAGAGGAAAACAGAATGTTACCTTGTTCGTGGTACTTGTAAGACTGCATGCAACACCTGGGAATATGTATATAATTACTGCAGCAATGAGCCCTGCTGTGTTGTACGGGAATATATAAGACCAACCACTAAATTAACCACTACTAGAGCTCACATGTAAGTTCTGATTCTATTACATCACACAACACTATTTTGTAACAATATTACTACTAATAAAGACCTTTCTACTTTCTTTAAATCTATTTTCCCATGGTTGTCCTCTGGCCTCTTGGATTACACAATGATAACATGGCAACTAAATTGACAGTTCTCTTCCACTTCCATTACGAACACCCTCTGTCCTTAATATGTCCCTTCATCTCTGGCCTGTTTATTTGCCTGACAGTAGACAAATTATTTTCATATGATCATTTGGGTTATCAACCATCAATCATAGTTTGTGCCACCTTTCCATGATTTTAGTAAAAATGTGCGTGGGTTTTGGACACAAAGTCATATACATCCTAACAAATAATAGGAAAGTATTGATAATGGAGAATGAATTAAATAAAAATTCAACATGGAGTAAAATGTAATAAGAATAAAAGGAAGTTTAAAAACATTTTAAAGGTATTTTTTCTTATAATAAAAAAATAAGAAAATGCAGAATAACACAGAAATGTCCAATAAGAAAAAGAAAAGTCATTTCTAAGTTTACCATCCAGAACTTTTATCATAATCAATTATGAATATAGGCAAACAATCTAAGGGTCTTCTCTCCTGGCCCTTAAGAATTTTACTTAACTCCTTCATCTTATAATTCAGTATTTGATGCTTCTGTTCTTGCCCTGTCTTCAACAAACTCATTGTGTTTCCAGCTTTTCACATTCCACATTAATTCTATTATAATATTGAATTAATGTTAATATAAAATTTCTTATGAATTATAAAGCTTTCCTTCAGTAAATGCTTGATACTCATAATTTAAAATCTCCACTGAGTGCATTTTTTTAACCTTTAACTATAGCACAGATCTGGATAATATAAAACTTAGGTCCAAATTATGATTTAGAGGAAATGAAAAATAGTTTAGTGCTTTGGGGTAGAGGTTGTAAGAGGAAAGGATAATTCCCAATTTAGTTTTCTTACTTGAAAAACATTACTGAACAATGCAGTCATTCATTAGAAAATATCACAAAAGGTACAGTCTTGAAAGACACATTTTAGACATGTTAAGTTTAAACTCTGCTGTACAAATGAGTGAAACTCATGAAAGAAAAATGTGCTTCAAATATTAGATTTGAGGAGCCATTAACTGAAGTAATAAGTTGAAATCACCAAAGGGAAGACTATAGATTGAGGAGGGGGAAAAAGTCTAAAATCCTCAGAAATCAAACTTGAAGGATATTAAGAAAAATTAAACTTTGCAATGAAGGGCAAGAAGAAGCAGTTAGCCCATCAGAATTCGCTCTCAGTTTTCATGTCTTTCAAGATGAGGGTCCAGATAGACAAAGAGCTAACCCATTCTCACTCATATGCTTTGTGTTGATTTGTGACCCACAGAACCAAGGAGCATAATAAAATGGATTTTATTTTATTTTAAGCCTTCAAGTTTCAGGGTAGTTTTTTGCACAGTAATATTAACCAGAAGTGTGTACAATTTTTAGCACGAAAAGTTAAATAAATAAAAGAAAGAATACATGATGAATTGTAGGTAGGACTTCTAAAATGAAGTAAAGAACTCCAAAAACCTGCCCGTTCATAAAAACAACAAAACAACTGGCAAAAATGTAATTTTTAAAATCTCTGCAAATTAACCACAGAGTTGCAAAAATCTGAGTATTTATTCAAGAAAAAATGCATACACTTAATTTCAGGTAGCTTTGTGATATTTTGACTACTCTATTAATATCTGAATCACCTCAACTCTGCAATAGACTTCAAAACCAGTAGCCTCTTAACCATGGTAGTTGAAAATAAATAATGAATATTTACAACTTCATAACAAAAAAATCACAGAACCCAATTATAAAATAGATAAAGGATTTGGATATGTATTTGTATATATATATAAAGAAGATATATCAGTGTTCAACAAGCACATGGAAAGGTGTTTAACCTCAATAGGTATCAGGAAAATGCAAATCAATATCACAATGAGTTACCACTTCTCACACATTAAGTGGGCTATCATGAAAACAACAGATAATAACAAATGTTGGTGAGGGTAAGAAGAAATTGGAACTTTCATACACTGCTAGTAGGGATGTAAACTAGTGCAAATACTTCAGAAAACAGTCTGACAGTACCTAAAAATTTAAAAATAGATTTTTTCACTTGACTCTGCAACCATACGCTTAAGCATATGTGTAAGAGAAATGAAAACATATGTCAATGAAAACATGTGTACACAGATGTTTATAACAACATTATTCATAATATCTAAAAGGTGGAAACAACACAACTGTCAAAAAAACAAACAAACAACCGATAACTTGATAAACATTATGACACATCCATACAATGGCATATTATTGAGCAATAGAATGTAATGAAGTACTGATTCATGCTACAAATTGATAAATCTTGAAAATATTATAATAGGTTTAAGTAAACAGTCACAAATATCACATATTACATTATTCCATGTGTGTGAATTATCAAGACTAGGCAAATCCATAGATTCAGAAAGCATATTCATGGTTGTCTAGGACTCAGGGAAGTGACAGCTTCAGGGTTTCTTTTGGGACATGGAAATCTAAAATTGATTGGGGGGATGATTACACACTTCTGTAAATGTATATTGAATTGTATGCATTAAATAGGTTAATACTTTAGTATATAATTAATGCCAATAATGTCATTTTAAAAAGAATGCAGGTAAACTTCCTGTCAGAAATTATGTAAAGCAAAGTATAATATATCAACATGTTTAAGTACTGGAAAAATTCTGGCATCCTACAGTTCTACTCAGTGAAACATGTTTCAAAAATAAAAGTGAAATAAAGACACTTTCAAGCAAAGAAAACTTTAAAAAATGCATTTCCAGTAGTGCTTTCTTGAAGAAATATACAAAATTTCTCCAGTAGAAGAAAACATATACAAGGTAAAAAGTTAGATCTACCAAAATAATAAATTGAGGTGGAATTTGTAAATTTGTGGCTAAAAGTACATATCTTTTCCCTCAGTTTTTAATCTCGAGGATAATTTATTGCCTTAAACAAGAGTCACAATACATTATGCAGTTTATAGCACTGCAGAAAAAAATGAATAAGAACAATTGCCCAGGTCACAGGATGGAGAACAAGAAATATGGCATTATAAGGTTTCTACATTATATGTGTAAGTTAAAGACCTGTACTATAAACCCTAGAGTAAGGAATATAGCCAATGGGGTAGATAAATGTATCCATAAAAGATAGATAGAAAGGGGAGCAAAAGGGAACAAAGGCAGGAAGAACAAATAGAAAATACCAAGATGGCAGGTTTATACACAACCACATTATAATTCCATTACATGTAAATATTATGAACATGGCCATTTAAAGGTAGAGACTGTAACACAGAATATTGTATTAGTTACCTATTTCTTTATAACAAATTACCCCAGTAAGTAACAGATTAGAACATTTATTATTTCATAAATCATATAGGTAGAATTTCAGAAAGAGCCTGGATTGCTACTTCTATCTCGTGGTTTTTGATGAGCTTTCCACTGAAACAGGTGCCCTGAGCTACAGAAATCTCAATATTCAACTGGGGTTGAAGGATCTGCTTCAAGGTTCATTCATGTGGCTTTTAGAAAAATCTTAAAGTGAAATAGGAGAGGGAATAGCCTATGATACTAAGAGAAACTAAATAATAAGAAATGACTATTATTTATATTTTTGCCCACTATTATAAGAAACACAGGGGAAAATGTTTTAAAACAATTAAAACTAAAATACTTGAAAACATTTGAGAAAAAAAAGAGAAGGAAACAATATTAAAGTAAAATGATAATAATAAAATAATAGCAATAATCCACTTGACTTTGAAACCAAGAACATTTGTCTTTGGCTAGCACAGTGTTGTCATATGAGACATTAAAAGGAAGTATAATTTATACTGCTTATTGTATTACAATCTTTAAATATCAAGCATGAATGTCTCAATTCTGGTTAGACAGAGAGTGCAAATATCCCAGGAAGATGAAAGCAAGTATGAGGCAAGAAGTGAAAGAGAAGTGGAAGAGGGAGGAATTTTGGAGTGAATGGGAAGGGGAATAATATCTTCATTTTAAGTAAGGAGGTACTTAAAAGTTTAAGGATAACTTACAGAAATTTTCAAAAATTAATATATTTAAGAACAGAGAGTGTAAGTGATCTAAATCTGCATTTCTCATATTGAAAAAAAAAGACATACTCTGTGGTTGCCAAGCAAAAACAGAATATAAGCTAAATTCTAATTCATATGTTAAAAGTAACCAGAAACTTGAAAATAGGGAAATTGAGATGGGAAATTATTTATATTCATTACAAGTATTTTCCCCACCCCCAATAATTGTTGTGTGCATATTTACTATGATAAAATTTAAAATAAATGAAGATTGGAGAAACCAAGATGTGGCATAGGTAAACACCTGAACTGCTGCCTTGCACAACAAATTACAGCTGAGTTAGTGAGATCCAGAACATCCAAAAGAAGGCCCAAGGCCCCACAGCAGCTTACATTGCTTCACAGCTGGGCCTCATCTGGGCACCTTCAAAACCCAAACAAAGAAGATGAACCTGTAGCTCTCTGGATAGTTCCTGCTGTATAGCCTCAGGCAGAGATTAAATTAGCACGTCCTTGGGTAAGGTGAACAGACATCCCACTTTTGGTGGGACAGTCCCAATTTTTAACAATTTGTCTGAATGCATGACAAGCTAGGGAATGGCAGGAAAATGGGAAGGGAATATACAGATGTCAGTGGCCATGTGGCTATTTAGCCAGGATATGAGTTTTATTTTTTTTTTGTTAATTTTATAATGTTAAACTTTAATAACAACAAATAATTGTTGAGAACTGATTATTGAGAACTGCTTATCAAAGTTCGCATTGTTGATCAGTTGTCAGAATTCGACCACCATTCTTTGGACTTAATGAACAATGGCATTTTTTGGGGGATTGTAACTGTCTCTCAGATGATACACATTATACTGCATGCTAGTAAGCTAGTTAAACAAGTGATGTCATTAGAAATCAGCTATTCAGATAATTTAGGTAAGTAATTTATTTATTTATTTCATAAATACATAAATTTTCTTGAATTTAGCAGACAGTACTCATATTATTTATATTTTATAGTGGCAGCAAAAAGTCTAGCACTGGCCTCGAAAGTAACACGACTATACATAATTTTACTTATTTATTATATTTGTAAATTATACATATGTTGAAATTTTAAAAAATATATTACAATACTATTTTTGGGTTCTATGAAAATTTTGTTGCTCCATATAGACCAAATTTTTAATCAAGAACACCCCTCCCACCCATCCCATGGTCAATTGTGTCCTACTTTACCAATGTTAAAATCTGGTCACCTTATCCTTGGGAGATCAAAGAGCCAGTATACTCAGGAGTCAGAGTGGGACCATACAGATTACAACTCCTCAGATTTATAAGGGATACACTCAGGGGGGAGACTCAATGAGGAACAAACCCCCTCTGAAGCAATTCTTATCTCATAAGGGTGTCTCCAGCACAGAAGTTCTCCCAGCATAGACACAGCTGATCACAGCCAATTGGCCTGGAGGTCAATTCTTCCCAGTGATACCAACAATAATCAAGGCTTAACTACGACAAGATGGTGCATTCAGCCCACAAAGGGGTGCACCAATAGTGTCCACCTCAGGTAACTGGAGATGCTGAGCATCTGGGCCCTATAGGACACCTAGCAAACAAAACCATGCTATATAAACTCAGAGAAACAGCCAAAATGTGGAGACAAAGAAACAGGTCACAAATGACAGAAATGGAGGAAAGCAAACTACTGGATATAGAGTTCAAAACCATGGTTATATGGTTTTTCAAGAATCCTCTTAGAAACCACTGATAAATTTAGTGATACCCTCAAGGATATGAAAAAGGACCAACTAGAAATTAAGCATACGCTGGTTGAAATAAAGAATAATATACAGAGATTCAACAGTAGACTAGAAGATCCCAAGAGTAAAGTCAAAGATTTGAAATACAAAGAAGCAAAAAACACCCAACCAGAAAAGCAAAAATAAAAAAGAATCCAAAAATGTGAAGATAGTATAAGGAGCCTCTGGGACAACTTCAAGCATACCAACATCCAAATTATGGGGTGCCAAAAGAAGAGAGAGAGCAAGATACTGAGAACCTATTTGAAGTTATAATAACTGAAAACTTCCCCCACCTGGTGAAAGAAATAGACTTACAAGTCCAGGAAGCGCACAGAACCCCAAACAAAAGGAATCAAAGAGGACCACACCAAGACACATCATAATTAAAATGCCTAGAGCAAAAGACAAAGAGAGAATACTAAAAGTAGCAAGAGAAAAACAATTACCTACAAGGGAGCACCCGTAAGAAGTTAGCTGGTTTCTCAACAGACACTATGCAGGCCAGACAGGAGTGGCAAGAAATATTCAAAGTGATGAATAGCAAGAACCTACAACCAAGATTACTCTACCCAGCAAAGCTATCATTCAGAATTGAAGGTCAGATAAGAGCTTCACAGATAAGAAAAAGCTAAAGAAGATCATCACAGCCAAATCAGTATTATAAAAAATGCTGAAAGGTATTCTTTAAGAAGAGGAAGAAGAAGAAAAAGGTAAAGATAACAAATACATATCTATCAACAGTGAATCTAAAAATCAAGTGAATAAAAAATCCGATGAACAGAATAACTGGTGAATATAATAGAATCAGGGGCATAGCAAGGAAGTACACTGACAATTCTCAAGGGGAAAAAGGTGTGGGGTGTGTGGGAAGAGACTCAAAAAAATCATACACCTGTAGATGATGACAGTGAGGGAGGGGTAAGGGCAATGAGTGGAGTGAGAACCAGGTGGAGCGGAGCTATGGGGGGAAAAAGAGGAACAATTGTAATAATCTGAGCAATAAAGATTTATTTTTTTTAAAAGAATAGAATACAATAAAATTTTAATTCTGCTTTCTAGATTTTGAGTGTGAAAAAAATAAAATAAATGAAGATTAATTGAACTTTTCTAGGTTACAAAGCAGAGCTCCATAAATATTCAAATTGCATCTGAAAATAAATAAGGCTTAATATCTAGACATTGGGCAATGAGTAACTTGGAGAAACTGGCTATATAAGTAAGGAATTTGGATGAATGGACATACTGATAATATTATACAACAAATTAGTAACTAGAATAATATTTTTAAAGTAGCTATAAGCTTAACAGACATGGTAATGTTCAGTTGTTTTTTTCATCTAAAATAACAAGTAAATATTTCTCTTAAGCCCATTTTATGCAAGATCTTTTGTGTGATGTTTTATTGATCACTATTAAAAGAAAGATGTCATATTTACAGATGTTTCTACATAGAGATTTCTCCCCAAAGATTGCAAGTTAATTGCAAGTGTTTTCAATTTGGTTAATTCTGCCCACCGGCCTATTCAGTGGAGCAGAGATAAGTGCACTCAAAAAAAATAAATAAATAAAATAAAACAATTTCCGGATAAAGAGAGACTTTCTTTCATTCAAAAAACTATAAATAGTAAATGTCTCTTAGCTTTTTGGAAAGAGCTCTGGTTTCTAGATTTTGTTACCAAATCTTCCAGGAGCTTTTTTCTTCAGAATGAAGATCTTTTATTACTTCCTCCATTTTCTGTGTTATGTGAGCTTCATTTTAACAGGTAAGAGATGCTTTTGGCTTGTTCATAAGTAGCATTCAGACTCTAGCTGCAAATATTAGATTATGAGCTGGAAAATGCAGATTCTTAATACTATCTTTTCAATTAAAAGTATCTTTTGATTATGTTGAATCTTTGTTTCCTCATTTGGAATAATGTTATATAAATGTACTTTAATGACTTGATTTTGAAAATCAAGATACAGATAAAATGAGATGATCTTTTTGCCTTTTAGGGACCTTAATTTCTTTTAGATATTCAAATTATTAAGAAAATAATAATTTATTAAATTTATTTTTAAGATTCAAAAGTAAAGTCTTCATAATAAATTTGCCCCAAGGGAAGATGAATGTACTGAGAACAATAGCATATATCTTTTGGAATATCAGTAATAGAGTGTAAGGTGATTTACGATATAGCCTCAGAATGTGCAGGACAATAAGGAATATAACAGGAACAAGTAAAGAAATAATTCCTCAAAATGCTTTGTTGAATTAGTTAATTCATATAGAAATATTGCAATGGCTTTGTCAATCAATCAATAATAAATTATATAAAATATATAGTAATGAAGCCTTTGGTGATGATTACATGATAATATGATATTCTCAATATGAATAGCCTCTAAGGCAATACAAACGTAACAGTGGAGGTGTAAATGTATTTCTGGAGGTATCATAATTTGGCCCTAGAGTTGAAACTCAAAGAGATACATTATGTATTAGAAATAGAACTGAATTCAAACTTAGAAGATTCACCTACTAATAGCTTGTGAAACTTGCCACTCAGATATTTTAAGTAAATTGTCAATGTCTTTAACGAGAGAAAGAGAGAGAGAGAGAGAGAGAGAGAAGAGAAAATATAGAGTATAAGCAGAATCAATAATAGCCACAATTTAAAAAACAAAACATCTACTATAAAATACTGTGGTTTTGAATTACATACATCTCAAACTGCAGTTAAAATTTAGTATAACAAAGTACTGGTATTGGAAAGTAGCCCAACAAACTGAAAATGAGACTATCAGCTTAGATATTATTATTATTATTACAGTCATTGCTATTATTAATAATGAAAGGTACCTGAGTAAGTGAGGACCTCAAATATGATTAGGGAAGGTGTTGGGGCCCATGGTGCTAGCGTGTCAATAGATCAATAACCCTCTAATCTAATGTGCCTAGTGATCTCCTAAGCAAAATACTAGACACTGAGAAAACAGAAATAAAAGACAATAATGCTTTGGACATACTTATAAGCTCATTGAAAAAAATAAAATTAATTAATGGATTTGCTTTATTTCAAAAGTTTACATAAGTATGCTATAAATAGTAGGAATGGTGAAATTATGGCAATTGTGGAGGTTTGGGAAAATGTCACAAATTTTCTGATGAAAAGCTTTAAAATTTAGAATAAATCACTTGTATTTAGAACTTGGAAAGTGAAGGAAAGGAAAACCAGAAGTAAATATTAGTGTCCAGTATGTGCCAAACACTATTTTATAACTTTTTATGTAGACATCTAATCAGATCTTCTAGGTAACATTCTCAAGTGATTCCTATTGCCTCTCTTTTTAGAAGAGAAAAATGACAACAGAGGAGATAATTTTTCAAGGTCACACCTAGATGACTGTGTGTGATATGCTTAATATGAACTCACGCTTTTCAGATCCTAGCATATTTGTTCTTTCTTCTTCTTCATGCTTCCTATAAAAGGCACTGAGATTAAAGAAAAGACTGACTAGATAATTTTGTCAAAAGCAGCAAGGTCATGTGGGAAGAGAGCTGCACGTCAGCGTATCAGGTCTGTACAATCAAACTGTATTTTCTCAGTATTGCAGAAAACATTAAAATAAGAAACTAAAACATGAGCACAATCTTTCCTTTACCTCTTGATCATTCAAACAGACATGTTATAATGCCTCCTGGAATGGATAGAATGCTCCTATATGATCTTTGATACACCAAAATAAATAAAAAATAAAACAAACCAGAAAGGATAATACAAGATGTCAGAAGGGTGGCTGTGAAGGTGTTCATATGTAGAATATATCTATCACAGAAAAAGCAAGAAAAGGCTTTCAACCTACATGTTTCTTTTGTGGCACCGATTAGTTTGTATTAATTAATTTGTATGTAGGCAATTTATAAATTGATCTTAATGTTTTTCTGTATGTTATTCACCTGATTTAAATAACTATACTTTCTCAATTTGTAAACCATTTAAATATTCTTGAGTAAGCTAAGAAACAAATAAAACATAAATATTAATATTTTAGAACAACTGATAATATTTTATGACCTTTACATGATGGTACTATGAATTAGTATGAAGTTTCTTCAATACTAGAGATCCAGTTACCAGCAAAAGGATAAGAGACAAGTATAACCCTTGACAAATTCACAATGATGCTTCAAGAATAGAAAAAAACACACACAAAGACTTAAGTCTAAGATAAGAATAAAAAGTGGATAAGAGATGGAAACTGAATGTGACACTTAATTCTCAGTTATTATCCAACTTTAAGACATATCCAAGTCAAGAAAATTGACAAAATTACAAATAGAGGGAATAGAATTATGTTATTTAAATTTTTCCAAAGTAAATTATTTTTTGCATTCAGGCTATAGCTTAGAAAATCATTTATTAAACATATAAAGAGCACATTATCAAAAATATATTATTAATAATTCTTTATCTATGTAAACATATTAATTTTAATAGAATTTTATCTTAAAAATTGTCATTCAACTTTCAATTTTCACATTACTCTGTAGTCACAAAATAATTAAGGATCCTAGACACACCAGATCTACCATAAGCAGCATCTAATTTGAGCCAAATCCAGACACCTAATGAGTACTTTCATGTCTCACTGTCCAACTTTTTCATTGTAGAGGCCATAAATTAAATATTTAAAGTGTAGATTCTATACTTGGAACAATATAAGACTAAATTCTGGGTTAAGCATGTATTTATTTTGCAAACTTGGGAAAATTATCTGGTCAATTAAAACCTCATATTTTTATTTGAACAACATCTAAGTCAGTTTTATAATGGTTAACTGAGATATTTATGCAAAATATCTACAATACTCAACATATAGTTTTGCAATGAATGAAAACTATTTTCATTATTTGTTTTTTAACCTAGACTATCATGTTCTATTTCTACTCAAGGATGAAAACTCATACAACATTTCCTTTTGCCTGATTTATTTTCTTTTTGCATAATTATGATGAGTGCAACTTTTAAAAAATTAAGAAAACTGAGAGATATTTTATGGCCATGAATAGGAAGACAATATTTTCAAGAGGTTGATTTTTCTTATCTTGACCTATAGATTCAATGCAATCTCTAAAAACAATAATAATTTATTTGGTGGGTATTGACAAACTTACTCTACAATTTATCCAAAGAGGCAAAAGACAGAATAGCAAATTCATTATGAATAATGAACAGCCCTGGCTAAGTGGCTCAGGCTCAGTAGATGGAGTGTCAGCCCATGTTATTCAGTGAATAGAGCATCTTGGTGGTAGGTTACCTGGACCTATCTAGGTTGCAGGTTCCATCCCCAGACCAGTCAGGGTATCTGTAGGAAGTAACCAATTAATGTCTCTCTCTGACATCAATCTCTCTCTCCCTCTCTTTACCTCCTCCCTCCCTTTCACTATCTCTAAAAAATAAATATCCCCTGAAAAGGAATAACAACAAATGAAAAGAAAAGAAAAGAAATAATAAAATAAAATAAAATGGTAAGGGGGAAAAAAGAACAAAGTTGGGGTACCGATATTAACTGACTTCTAAACTTATTATAAAGCTACAGTAATCAAGCTAGTGTGGTATTGATTAAAAAATATATATACAAATAGATCAATGAAACAGGTTGGAGAAGTCAGAAATAGACCCTCCTAAATATATTCAACTGATCTTTGACAAAAGAGCAAAGGCAATTCAGTGAAGGAAAGGCAGTTTCTTTAAGTGAAGTTGAAATAAGTAGACATCCACATGCAAAAAAAATCTAGGCACATTGAATTCTTCACCAAAATGTGACTCAAAATCAATCATAGCCCTAAATGTAAAATGCAAAACTCTAAAATTCCTGGAAGACAACAGGAGAAACTTAGATAGCCTTGGGTATAGCAGTGGCTTTCCAGGTACAGCACCAAAGGCATACATCATGAAAGAAAAATTAAAAAATTGAACTTCGTAAAAATTAAAAACTGCTCTGCAAAAGACAATGACAGATGATAAAATGACAATTACAAATGGGGAGAAATAGTTGCAATAGACACACGATAAAGGACTATTATTCAAAACATATAAATAATTCTTAAAATTTAACAATAAGAAAATAAAAAACCCCTTTAAAAAAAGGACCAAAATTCTTAAAAGTCACCTCACAAACAAGTTACACAAATGGTAAATAAACATTTAAAAGGATGATCCACATATATGTTATCAGGAAAATGCAAATTAAACCAATAGTAAGATACCATTTCACACATATTAGAGTGGCCAAAATCCAGAATACTGATAACACCAAATTATGGTGAGGCTATGGAGCAACTCTCATGCATTGCTGGTGGAATGGCAGAATGGTACAGCCAATTTGGAATGCAGTTTGGCAGTTTCTTACAAAACTAAGTTTACTGTTACCATATGATCCATCAATTATGCTCCTTGATATTTACCTAAAAGAGTTGAAAACTTATGTCTGTACAAACATTTACAAATGGATGTTTACAGAAGTTTTATTCATAGTTTCCAAAACTTGGAAGCATCTAAGATGTCCTTTAGTAGATGAATGGATAAATAATATCCCATCTAGACAATGCAATATTATCTACACTAAGAAGAAATGAGCTATGAAGCTAATGAAAAGACACATGGAAACCTTCAATGCATATAACCAAGGGAGAAAAATTCAATCTGAAAAGGCTATGTATTGTATAATTCCAACTACATGACATTCTAGAGAAGGCAACACTAGAAGATAATTTTTAAAAGTCAGTGATTGCCAGAGGGTTTGGGGAGAGAAGAAGTAAAGTCCAGAGATTTTTAGAGTAGTGCAAGTACTCTGTATTAGATATATAATACATTTGCCAGAACGCATAGATTGTAAACTATGGACTTTGGGTAATTATAATCTGTGAAAGTAGGTTCATCCTTGGTAGCTTGGTGGGGAAAAAAAGTGTGATGTTGTTGAACAATATTAATAATGGGGAAAGCTATGCATGTGTGGATTCAGGGGCTATATGGGGAATCTCTGCACCTTCCTCTCAATTTTTTTTTTGTAAACCTAAAACTACTCTGAAAAAGAAAATCTTTAAAAACTGAAAAACACAAAAGAACTATTCTTAATTAATGAACAATAAAAACATATGCTAATAATGTAATAAGCAAAGTATGTGAATAAATAAATAGGTAAATAAATGAAAAACTGTTCAAACAGAAACTAAAGGCATAAGAATTAAAATTGCAATCTATTTGGGGGCAAAAGTTACATACATTGTTAGTGGTAATATGTAAGTTAAAAACTCTGAACTCTATCTCTTTTACAGCTATTTCAAATATGTGTCATGTAAATATTAAAATATGCAATGTCAATTTAAGTTGTTTATCACAATGCTAAAATGTTAAAACTTAAAGTATGACCTAGTTGAAAGATTGAATAAATTGTCTCTTATAATTTTAAGGGAGTGTATCTTAAAGCTCTAAAAAATCTTTAATTTTTGTTAAGAAGAGTAATATATGACAAAATTAAATTTTGTGTTAATTAAAAACAAATTTCAATTTTATGGGGATATGTAATATTTAAATGTCTTCTTATTTTTTTATATTTTCCAAATTTGTTACAATGTACACATTGTACTTTTTGTAATCAGAAACAATATATTCAAATTAAGAGATCAGTAATTTTGGTTATTCTTTTTTTACTATAGCTACATGTACCTTGGTGGATCCTGAGAAGTGTTCAAAATCTTTTGGTTTCTGTAGGAAACGCTGTTTTAAAATAGAAAAGCAAATTGATGTATGTTTCTCACCAAGTAAGATTTGCTGCGCTGAGAGAAATTTTGAAGAAGATTAATCTGGAAAGGAAGAAGTACCTCTAACCAAAGAAATCATGTGTTCACCAATGCAGAGAGATATAGAAGCATAACTAAATAAACACACAAACCAATGTTACTATCTTCCTTTGTAGGCACTATTTATGTATTCAATGAAATAAGGTAGCTTCTTTCTTATTGTGTCTAAGCTAGAGGTTTTGGTAGAGGTACATTATGGATACTATGTTTGCTTCAATTTAAGACCACTTTTGAGAAGTTATGGTTCAACTAAACTTACACATTTCCCAACTTTACCATAATCTCATCAGAAATTTGATTCATTGAAATTAACAACCATAGGCTTATCAATTATCTAGCTGTCATCAACATGTTAGTGATGTTAAGTGACAGGACACTTAGGTAATGTGATGAATACATAAGTAACAGCAGAGCATAGACATACCCATTGGCCTTTGCTCTCTTCTCTCAAGTTTCTGATTCTTCAAAAAGGCATGTTAATTGAACATTATCTGATTCTAGTATTACTAATCTGGATTTAAATACAATATGAAGTTGGGCTAAAGAATTTGGCCTCAAAATATTAGCTCAGCATTTTAAAATTAGTTGTGGATAGAGTAGTGCAAGGAAATGCATAAGGTCTGTTATTTCAGCCTCAATATAAGGAACAGACAACCTAAATAGTGCCTGTAATACTGAAGTTAGGGAAGAAATGCGGAGACTGAAAATTTTCCAGCTAAAAATAAAGGCTAAATCAACCCTTTATTAAGATTCTACCAGCTTCCCAAACATATTTGTTAATTATCATGTCCTTTTAAACTATCTGAACTACTGGTCCAAGATTATTGTGTGTGTTTTTTCTCCAATTAGGAATCTGATGAGGCTAGTAGGAATTTCTACCTTAAACGGCTTGTAACTAACTGGTCAGGCATCATTTTTAGCCACCAGGAATTTAGGAAATGTGTATCTTTAAAAAATGGTTAATTCATGTAGAATGCACAAGCTAGAGGCAAGGAGGATAACCAAAGCCTATACAATCACAAATCAGATCCTATGAGAATCAAAATTAAGTATTTCTGAAGAGAATAAAGAAAAAACTCTAGGGGCAAGGAACAAGTTAAAAGAGTTAAATGCAATAACACATAAGGCAAAAATAATTTGAGACTTACATTAAAACTGTGAAGAAAGAGATTTTGGATAGTGGTGATGAGGGCATCATAGTAGCTTAAAATAGAGCAACTAAATGGTGAAGTCAAAATTCATGAAAAAATTTACAACAAAGTATGTGACAAGATATCCTGACTTATGTTGTCATATACACGGGAAGAGAAAAAAACCAAAAAAACAAAAAACAAAAACACAACAACAACAAAGCACATCAAGAGCTTAAAGACCTTTGTGGAATCTATATCTGTGTGGGAGAAATTCGATAAAGAAAATCAACCTTTTGATGAATCTGAGAATGGAAGGTCCTCAGAGTGCCAACAGCATTCACAGGAAGGATAGCATGACAATTTGGTTCCAGCAGATATAACTAGGAGGAATTTTCCAATCTAAAAGGGTAAGTGAAGTAATAATAGGCAATGACTGCCAGAGCTGGAGAAAACTATGCCTCTGAACTAAAACCGACAAGACAGAACTTCTATTAGTAAAACAAAACAAACAAACAACAAAACTCCTGGGAGTGGGGGTGGGGGGTGGGGAGTTGTTAGAACTAGAAAAAAATGCAAAGGGAAATGGAATTTCCCATGCTTACTGCCAGTGGCAGATCCATGTTTAGAATGAGCATTTCTCAATACCCCAGTTTAGGGTGTCAGTGTTAGACAAAGAATGAAATAAAAAATACACAGTCCTAAAGCTCTCACCAAGGTATTGCCTGCATCATGTACTTGCTCATTATATTTCATTTGTTGTGACATTTGTAGATGTTCCTTCCACAACTAGCTTTCAAGTAAATTATAAGCATTTAGGAAATATTAGATCATTTTCCTTTATCTCTCCTCAAATCTATAATAGGCTTATAAATATAATAGATATTAATCAATAAATGTTGAAAATTAATAAAACATTTATTCAAGATATTATGTCTAAAGTAGACAACATATTTTTTGAAATTTTATGGTTTTAGATTCATTCCAGTGCTGAGCTACAAAACTCTGAGATTTCTGGAAGAAGGCATTTCTAATATCAATACTAGAAGACTTACTATTGACTCAGCATTTTCTTAACTCTTGGACATAGCACCAAGCTAGTTGTCAGTTTGCTCATCTATAAATAGTAATACAAATGTATTATCATTAAATAATACAAAATAAGCTATGAGCCTATATTATTTCAGTCCTCCAAAAGGGAATTTTAATCTTTATC
Source organism: Vespertilio murinus (assembly GCA_963924515.1). Lineage (NCBI taxonomy): Eukaryota > Metazoa > Chordata > Mammalia > Chiroptera > Vespertilionidae > Vespertilio > Vespertilio murinus. The sequence continues at coordinate 126,628,522 of OZ004705.1, read as the reverse complement.
TATATATCTCCCAACTTTTTAAGATGGTCCTTATAAGCACATCTTATATGTTCTGGTAATTATAAAAATAGAGTTGCCATTAAATGAGTAGAGAAACTGTGGGAAGTATATAAATTTAGCAAGAGCCTGCATGTCAGGAGCTCAGTTTGGGCATGGTAGGTTAGATATTTAATAGGAAATGTCAAATAGGCAGTTGGATATTTGTCTAAAGTTTAAACAAAAGGCTTCAGGATGGAGATTAAAAGTTTAGAATTGCCAATTTCTAGATGGCAGTAAAGTTATGAGAGTGACCTGATATCTCATGGGAATGGGAATGGGATAAAATTTCTAAGATTAAATCCTATATTTTTGGTGTAGCAAAATTCAAAGATTGATGAGTGAGAAACCAATATAAAAGACTAATATGAAGTAATTAGAAAGTTAGGAGACAACTAAGTAATGTGATATCCTGAAACTCTACTTAAAAGTATGTATCTATTATTGCTAGTATGCCAAGTAAAAGAAAGACAATGAAATGACCAATAAATTAGTATTTGAAAGTATTAGAAGACTGTTACTAGAATAATTTCAGATGGGTGAAAGAGGAAAAAACCCTATTCATGAGAAATTGAGAGGATGGAAATTTAATGAAAAATATAGAAAACTATTTTGAAGAGGTTGGCAATAAATGGAACAAAAAAAATAATGCAGTAACTAGAGGTCAAATGAGGTCAAGAAAGATTTCTTTTCAAAATATATAACTGGAAAATTTAAAACATTAAAAGGTTTTGTGGAAAAGAGAAAACAGGTCATTAACTAGGCAAAAAGAGTGGGTCCAAAAAAAAAAAAAAAAAAAACCAAAGATGTCATTCTTTGCTGAACTCATGGCAGCTCAAAGAATTCATCCAAAGCATAGGACTGAGTAAGTCCCTTTGGTAAAACTGGGGAACAGTAATTATGGAACTTGATAAACTTTTCTAATGATTGACAAAATTTATCAGCAAAGAAGAAAGCCGGGTCTTGAGCTAGGATTTATAAAATGGGTAGCATTGGAGGTGAGGAGAGAGTATGAAATAATTTCCTAAAAGAGAAGTGTGACAGGAACCAGGAAATGTAATCTGACTTCCACAAGGCACTAATTAATTACTGGAAGTGATTTTATTGTGAAAATAGTGTGTTTTTGTTCTCTCATCGTGTGGGAGTGCAGAAATGGTGTAAACTGAGTAAGGGCTTGTTCATTAGTAGATCTGGAAGTCAGTCACTGATTGCTGGATCTCTGGACTCAGTAGAAATAAAAAATTGTATTGATACTAGTGTATTGAAAATTCATGCATTTGGGGCAGGGTGTCCCCCAGCCCAGCCTGCATTCTCTCATAGTCCGGGAACCCTCATGGGATGTCCACCTGCCAGCTCAGGGCCATTTCCCAGGGGATCAGGCCTAAGCTGGCAACAGACATTCCTCTGGTAGCCAGGACATCCTCAGTTGGACATACTTAGCACTGCCTAGGAGGCAGAAGAGGTTACTGCCACCATCTCTGCACTTGCAGTTTTCAGCCCAGCTTGTGGCTGAGCGGAGCTCCCCCTATGGGAGAGCACTGACCACCAGGGGGCAGACCTTGCATTGAGCATCTGCCCCTGGTGGTCAGTATGTATCATACAACCAGTCCATTTGCATATTACCCTTTTATTATATAGGACTAGAGGCCCAGTGCACAAATTTCATGCCTTGGGCAGTATCCCTCATCCCAGCCTGCACCCTCTCCAATCTGGGACCCCTCGAGGGATGTCTGACTGACTGTTTAGGCCCGATCCTACTATTTCAATGATTTAATAATACCAGACAATTTTCTAGTATTTTACATTTACTTATGTCTTATAACATAAGCAATGAAATAAATCAGAGCAAAAGTATGTTTACACTGGGGAGATTTCAAGATAACTTAATCAGACCCTCATTACGTAGTGTACAAAGTGGTCAAGAGGTGAAATACTGGGTTCAATGAGCATTCATAAACTACTGGAGGCCCAGTGCACAAACTTGTGCACCAGTGAGATCCCTCAGTCTGTCCTGAGGGGATCAGTAGACCTTAGTGCCTCCGGATTCCAGGCTTACCCGCCAGCTCATCAAGCTCCAACCTGCTGTCCTCTGTGATCCTGCACAGGATGAAATAGTGAGCAAAGTGACAGGTAGCTGGGGAGAAGCCCAAGCCCAGGCTGGGTGCCACGCTACTCCCACTCATCCCAGACCTGCTGTGCCTGCCGCCACTCACGTGTGCAGGGGAGTGTCCATGGGAGAGGCTCATGTTACTGCAGCTGTGTTTGCCAGCCATGAGCCCAGCTTCTGGTGCCAGTCTGTCAGCTGAGCAAAACTCTGCTGTGGAAGCGCACTGACCACCAGGGGGCAGCTCCTGCATTGAGCACCTGCCCCCTTGTGGTCAGTTTGCATCATAGCTACCAGCCAGTCATCCTGTCTACTGGTCAGCCAGTCACTTGGGATTTTATATATATACTAGAGTAATGGTGCATGAAATTCATTCATGGGGGGTGTGGTGGAGGGAGGCCCCCTCAGCCCAGCCTGCACCAACAGTCGGACATCCCTCTCACAATCCAGGACCACTGGCTCCTAACTGCTCTCCTGCCTGCCTGCCTGATCACCCCCAACTGCCCCTCTGCTGGCCGGGTTGACCCAAATGCTGCCCCCGCTCCCCCTTCATGGGCCTGGTCGCTCCTTACTAACCCACTTGTTGGCCTGGTTGCCTCCAAATGCACCCCTCTGACAACCAGGTCACCTCCAACTGCCCTCCCCTGCTGACCTGGTTGCCTCCAACTGCCCTCCCTTGCCTGTCTGATCTCCCACCCAACTGCCTCCCTTGCTGGGTTGATCACCCCTAACTGCCTCTGCCTCAGCCCACACCACCATGGCTTTGTTTGAAAGAATATGGCTAGTCGGCCGGGTCTAATTAACATATGACCCTTTTATTAGTATAAATAGATTATATAGGATAAGATTGCTTAAATGTGGGGTGAGGGGAAGACTTTTTCAGCAGGAGGAGATGCTCTTGGCAGACAGAAATGTATAAATCCTTATATCTGGACTGATAACCATCCATATGCACTATAATGTCAAACCAGTCATTAAAAAATTGAACCACTTTCTTGCACCTTTAACAAATAGCTGTTGCCCTTAAAAACCCTTTTCAGCCCCCATCTTAGGTTTTGCCTTCACAGTTCACCCAAATCAGGTTCTGCTTGGTCAGTTACTATGCCAGTAAGAGTCAAAAGCTCCACCTCGTAGGTAGCCATTGACTCCTCGCAGTTCACCTAGATTTGGTTCTGATTGGTATATTGCTATGCCAGTTAGCATCTCCAGGTCTATATCCTGGCCTGATCAGAGAGGTGGGGCTGATCAGCAGCCCCTACAGAGTCCTGGAAAGAAACAGAGGTGAGGCTGCTGGCCAGGCCCTGAGAGAAAGAGAGAGGCAAGGGCTGATCAACAACTGCCATGGAGGCTACAGGTCAGACCCTGCCTATCTCTCCCAGCCTCTTTCCAGGCCTAATCTGCAACCCCTTCAGCAGTCAGTGCTAGGTCACCATACCCACAGTGCAGCAGTCAGTGCTGGGTCACCATGGCAACCCAGTACTGACTGCAGGACTGACTTCCTGTGGGTCAAGCCTTTGGTGGTTTTGAATGTTATGAACCCTGGGTTTTTATATATTAGAATACCAAACTGGGCAAATTCTTGATCTCTTTATGTCTCAGTTTCAACATCTATAGGTTGGAAATAATAGTTTACCTTCCTTATAAAAATGGTATAAGAATTAAATGAGTTAAAGTGTGTTAAGTGTTAAAAACAGTGCCTACATAGTACATGATCAACAAATGTTAGCTCTTACGATTTAACAGTAAGGGGTATAAAGCCCAGATAGATGACTTGACAAAACATTCCTTTGCAAGTCAGTAGCATACAGAAAAGACATCTGGTAATGGAAGTCTTACACAGCACTCTTTCAAGATACAGGAGAGGCTACATGCCATGGGAGGAGCCGATAGTAGGGGAAGGTGTCTAAAAAAGTCAGGGCTTTATTTTCATGTTTGTTTCCTCTTTAATCTATTTCTGTAATGCCGGGAGCAGCATGGGTAGCTTTTACAATGTGACTAATGCACAAGTCATGAGAATTATGCCCCACTAAAACACTAGGCTCAGCTGAGCAACAAAATTTAATAGCAATCTTTGAAATGGAGATCATATTGAATCTGACCTATCCACCTTCACCCTAAATTATTACCAAGGCTTTGAACCTAGTCTAAGAGGAAGAACTGGTCAGAACACCTAATGGTCAGAACACCTAATTCCATTTTTGCAAATTCATTGAAGAAAGAGACTAGTCAACAGTTTCTTATATAACAGCCACTGAATAATCTAGCAATGTTCCAGGTTTCTTGGTTCAGCAATTAAGCATAGCAAGGTTTATTACTTTTTTATCTTTATAAAGAAACTTTCCTTGGTCTCTAAGAGAAGAGAAAGCAAGTGCCTTTAAATTGGGCATTTCATTATTATTTCTCTTTAATGGACCATGGTAACCTCCATTTTCAGGAATCTTATTAAAAAACAAAACAAACCACACACACACACAACAAAACAAAGCAAAATTTTATTTCGATCTTTTGTTAAACATTCTAATTATCTAAACACAACTAAAATATATCCTACAGACACCATCTAAATAGTTCATTCTCTTATAGATATGACTTGCTGTTTATTTATGGTGTCATCATTTGGCATCCTGCAAATATAATGTTACACAGATTGTTATTTACCTCTCTATGTTTGTTTGAGTGTATGTGTTCACTGAGAAATTCTTTTATATCTATTTTGTCTCTAAGCCCTACAATGCATATGAGAAACAGCAAAAAAAAAATTATTTATTTTAGTAAGAATGAGGAAGGTTTTGATAATAACCATAGGTCACAGCAGGGGAAAGTGGTCTGGTCACAAAAGTAATAAATTAGGAGACAATAATTTCTTCTACTTTTAGAATTTAATAGTTCATTTACTATTAATAGCTTAAGGGACAGAAAAAGAAGAAAAATATTGAAATTCTCAAATGTATACTCCTGTAGAAAAGTCCAAATACTGCCTGGCCAGGGTAACTCAGTGGTTGAGCATTGACTCATGGACCAGGAGGTCACTGTTGGATTCCTGGTTGGGGCACATGACTGAGTTGCGAGCTATGTCCTCAGTAGGGGGTGTCCAGGAGGCAGATGATTGATGATTATCTCTCATCATTGATGTTTCTATCTCTCCTTCCCTGTATGTGAAATCAATAAAAACATATTTTTTAAAATTCCCAATAATATGGAATTTCTTAGACAATTAGTGATGAAAAATCATAATAACCCATTGGGGATGTCATAAGCCCTTTACATTCCGATGTTGAAGAAAAGCAGTGTCCAGCACTTTTGCCTCAGGCACTGATAAACAGGATTGTTAACTTTTGATAAATATGAATGACCAATTCATACCACTGCAGAGAAAGAAATATAAAAAGGTACACTTTCTACCTTCCTCTTACTAAAAGACACCAGCGGCTGATTTGACTCTCTTCAAGCATGAAAATTATGGTTTTTCTCTTCGTTTTATTTTTCTTACTGACTCTATTGCCACCAGGTAAAGATGGAAGTATTATTTGAGTAGGTGTAATATCTTTCTGGAGAGAAGTCATGGTTGATGTTAAGTGGGACAAAGGAGTGACTGAGTTAGCAAAGGAGTGGTTTGTGATGGTCACAGGAATGAATTACAAAGAAGAGACTTGGAATCTGGTAAAAAGTAAGGCTCCTGTTAGTAATGTCATTGTGTGGGAGACAGCTTAAGGACTTGAGCAAATGCTTTGTTTTCGGTATGTGCTGGCTGGCCAGAAAGGTGAGTTAGGTAGAATATCAAAATATAATCATTTGGATCCCTGGAAAATAATGGGGCATTGTGTGTAGTACAGTAATAGTGGGTTTCCCACTAACAGGGATGATAGGTTTGGCTAAATTCTATTTCATCACTTACTTTGAGAATTATCATTTTTAAAAGTTTTCACTGATTTAGAGTCTAAAACTATATATATATAAAAATATTACATATATTGTAATATTTTTTTCCTGATTGACCCCCCCCTTCCCTCCTAACCCTGAGGGCAAGCCCACGCGTCCCAGTGTCTATGTCTATTGGTGATGCTAATATGTATGTATAGAAGTTCTTCAGTGGATTTCCAACCCCCTTCCACTGCTTTCTCTCTGATGTTGGAAGGTCTGTTCAGTGCTACCTTGACTCTGGATCTATTTTTGTTCATCAGTTTATGTTTATCATTATATCCCAGAAATGAGTGAGATTATATGATATTTATCTTTCTCTGACTGGCTTATTTTGCTTAGTATAGTAGTCTCCAGTTCCATCCATGCTGTTGCAAAGAATTCCTTCTTTCCCAAAGCAGTGTAGTATTCCATTGTGTACATGTAACACAGTTGTTTTTAATTTTTTATTTATTTAATGGCTCTATTATTTAAGGTCCAATTATGTAGCATTTCATATTAATCAGATAATAAAATGAACATGGCCATTAGAGTTACTGATAGATGGGTTCAGACTGGTTGTCACTCCCTATTGTCCATGTAAATCTATCAGATCATTTAAATTCCTTCAGCATCAATTTCCACATCTTTGAATTAACTGTAGTAATTAAGTTTACCTCACAGAATGATCATGAGGTTTAACAACATGTAAATATGCAGAATGTCTAATATAGATTATGGGGTATATGAGGCTCTTCCTAAATATTATAATTATTTTTGCATTGTATTGAAATATCTTAGAGGAAAAAATTAAGCATTTAGTGCCTCATTTTGAAAGAAGAAACTATTCTTTGACAACTACTATGGGAGATAGTAGAGGCAATATTTGCCCAGTTTAATTTTCTGTGGTTGTGTTGTGAACCCTGTTTGTAAATCATTTGTACTCATGGCGTGAGTTGGTTTAGCAGCCAAAAGAGTGTCCTGATGAAGATTGTTAAACAAACAATTTTGACACATTTCAGTTACTTAAAATAGGAAAGTATTTTTCCTGTGTATGCAAATGTACAGAATAAACACATACACCAGGAAATAATTTCACTAACCTTAAAAACAAATGAAAGAAAGGACCAAAACAAAAATTCTAGGGGCTTCCAAATTAGGAGTGGCCTAAACTTTGATACTTTAATATCTGAACAATGATTTCATGTCTTAGCAGCACAGATGAAAATCTAGCTTTGAATGAATTTTAAAAATCAAGTACTTAAGTATTTTGAAAAAAAGATTTAAATGGTTTGTATTATCTTATAATTAAAATAAATTGAAATTATGAGGATTACTAGTATTACTATACTAGAGGCCCAGTGTACAAAATTCATGCACTGGTAAGGTACTTAGCAGCTTCCCTCTCTTCTCCAGGCCTCCTGTTGCTTCTGGGGCCTACCACCTCCCCCCCAGCCACCTGCTGCTGCCACCAGCAAGCGGCTCCCTCCCTTTTCCCTATCTTGCCCAATCTCTTGGTTGAATTCACAGAGGAACTCCCAGCTAAGGGGTCAATTTGCATACCATGCTTTTATTATTTAGGATTGCATTCTTTCAAATTCAGGATAAATTGAATTAAAAACATGTTGTTGGTTTTTTTTTTAATTAATCCCAAACAATATTTTTTTTAAACAGAGAAGGCTGAAATATAAAACAACCATATTTGTATAATAAAATGTTAACTCCAATTATATTGTCATGAACTGCATTTTTCCCTCATGCCTTGGTTTTTAAAAATGTGAAAAACTTCATGACATTTTAAGTATCTTCAGAAACCCAAGAAACTTGACTGTATGTATGGTCTTATCTAACAGTTGAAAAAATTACAATTTCTTCTTATGAATAAATATGAATTTTATATGATGCAATAGCTGTTATCTAGAGGAAAGCTATTTTTGTGACTAATGGAAAAATGCTAATTCATAATTCCACTTAAATAATGCTGTATTTTCTCTATACTGGTGCTTGACAGCTGTCATCTTCTGTTATTTGTAAATTCTAATAAGTGAACATACATGCTTCACACTCCTGGTGTAAGACAGTGTAATTTGAGGATGTATTTTTATTCTGGTGAGATAATGTCTTTCCCCTCTGGCATCAAAGGCAATAAATATCATCTTTCTAGATAATAAAAAAAGCAGACATTGTTAATTTATACAGTGGAATAACAATATCACATGGTCTAAATTATTTGGCAAGAAAATTCATATTTTATGGGTTTAACTCTTTTTTTTCTTATGAAGTCTAGTTACCCAAAGTAACTAAGATTTTATGCTAACATAACTTCATTGAAATCAGAGGAGATCAATAAATTGGGTTATCAGTATTTTTACCATTGTGCCCTATACGTTAAGATTGCTTTCACTTTGTGAGTCTCCCTCCCTGAGTGACATTTAAAAATGCAAATAATTCTTGAAAAGGTGAAAGATTAAGTCTTCTATCCATGATATCTTTGAGTGCAATAGTTGTTTTCTTTTGTGATAATGTGAACTTGAGTACTATAAAGAGGAAAGGACTCAGAAAAGGAGACACGAGAAGATGCTGACCAAGTTCACTCTGTGTCTAAGGCTGGTCGTGAAGGGCATAGCTAGTACTCCCAGCAACCCCTTATTCCCTGACTAGCCTTAGGTCATTGTGTGTGTTCAAAGAATCCCTCTTACCGCAGTTTCTGCTGGGATTCTCTCCACCCTTCCTATAAAAAAGAGTCATAAAGATAAAAGCAATATAATAATTTAAACAACTAATTTTCCATGTTTTAATTCTAAAGCCTAAAATATATACATTTGATTTCTTTTAAATTAGAGGAAAAAACAATTAGGTTTGTAGGTAGCCATAGGGAGATATGATGTCTGTTCCAAAACCACAGCGATCTAACAATATCTATTTAGAAATATTTATGAAAAACGAAGCTTTAGCCACTAGTTGGTCCAGCTAAAACCTGGAGAAGAAAAACAGGCAATGAAGCCAAAAATACCACAAAATAGTCATTGCCAGAAAAATAAATCACTTCTTCAATCTCTACAACAGGGGAGAAAACTTAACATATGCAGATGCTATAATAATTTTCATGTCAATGCTTGCTTAATGATTAATTAGGTAATTATTAATGATCATCTCAACAAGTTTGGAACCCTAAGATACATATGACAATGCAATTATTTCTATGCTTTTTTTTTTTCCTTTCACAGTGAAATGTGCCATGAAAGACACCGTTAGCTGTTTTCTCAAGAAGGGCAAGTGTAGACCTCAGTGTCATGTAAATGAAAAATCCATTGGTGCCTGCTTAGATGAAAAAGGCATCTGTTGTAAATAGATGTCTGAAATAAAATCAGCTTTCCTGAAAAATAAAGCACAGTGAATGTGACTAATAAATGGAACTGAATTATCATCTACTCTTAACATGGTACATGTTGCTTTCCTGGTCACATCACATCACTTGAGGAACTAGGTTCTTTCCCAAGGATCTAGCAATAGCCAAAGATATTCACTATAGGGTTGTTCTGTGAAAAGGTGCCATCATTTCAGATATAAGTTCCCTATTAATTGGCAGGAAAATGCTACATGATCAAAAAAAAAAAAAACAAACAACTATAATTATCTGGATTCTTCAATTCAAAGGTATTTCAACTTATTAGAACATTTCTCCAAGAGAGGGAGGAGTTGAGAGACACCAAAGAAATGAAACAAATAGGATCTTTGGCAGGCTATGGATCAGGGGACCTGATTCAATGAGAGCAGGAAGTCCTAACATAATTTAAACCCTTCAGTTTTTTGCATTTGTTTTCCCAAACAGGAAACATAAAAAAGAGACCATATTTAAAAGTAAAGGTAGCCAAAACCGGTTTGGCTCAGTGGTAGAGCGTTGGTCTGCGGACTGAAAGGTCCCGGGTTCGATTCTGGTCAAGGGCATGTACATTGGTTGCAGGCACATCCCCGGTAGGCGGTGTGCAAGAGGCAGCTGATCAATGTTTCTCTCTCATCGATGTTTCTAACTCTCTATCCCTCTCCCTTCCTCTCTATGAAACACTTTGTGATGCAGAAATGTTTTGACTGACACAAAAATCTAGGACAGCTGTGGGCAAACTAAGGCCCATGGGCTGGATCCAGCCCATTCGCTGTTCCATCTGGCCCGCGGAGCCGAAAGAGCGGAGGGTTCTCTTGCTCTCCCCTCTGCTCCTTCACCAGCAGCCCAAGATGAGAGTGCCAGCATGGTCAGGTTGCTTTTGTTCCGGCCCTCCGCTCCAGTTTAAGAACCCATTGTGGCCCTTGAGTAAAAAAGTTTGCCCACCCCTGGTCTAGGAGGTAATGCAATGCTCATTGTTGTGGGGTCAAAACCTGGGTTCAAAATAAGACTGCCGGAGGCTGATGATGAATTTAAAAAAGCAGACAAAGATTTATTGAAATTAAAAAAATAAATAAAGAAAAAAACAAAACAAAAAAAACTGTCCAGGGCAGCCGCAAGGGCACTACATGCAGGTAGGCTCTATAGGACTGCACTGTTCTAGGGGTAGGCAAGTCTTTTTAAAGGCTCAAACCACAGGAATTTTCCTTCGTTTGAATTTTAAAGGCTTTATTCTAAAGACTGGGGACAGCCTGCCAGGTGGGTTCCCAGTCACATTGGAATATGGCCCTATCTTGTGATAGCCCAAACACAAAACAAAAGTTGAGGATAGCCCATATACACAACAAAAGCAGTCCCTAAAGGTTATCTACAATTCTATTCCTGAAGCTACTGAGTCAATGGGTATCAATTTCCTGGTTTCAATTTCCTGGTTCTGGTCTCAGGCCCCGGATAATTGCCTTAGCCTCCAGGTAAATACCCTGTGTTTTAATCAGACTTAGCAGAGTTAGAATTAAAACAGCAGGCTTTATCAAAACATGATTTCTACCATATTTCACTCATGACACATATCAGGCAACTAACAAGAGAATTGTACTTAACAGCACAAATACTGGAACCAAATTACTAAGGTTCTAAATCCCAATCACTGTGGGATTTCTTAAATATTTGATTTGTTACATAATGTTTTGAGAGTTTGTTTGGCCATATAGTTAATTACACAATTAGACAGGACCGAAAATAGGCTCTGTTGTAATATGAATACAATAAATTTAAACACAGATTTGAATGCATTAGGACAGCTGGAGAAAGAGGGCAAGGTATATATGCAGAATTTAAAAAAAGAAACCATATCTGAAACTAGGGAGCAGCCATAGACTATGAAAACAGGTAATTAGGTAGGTCTGATGACCAAATGCCCCGGCCTGCGGGGCAACAACAAGGGCACGCAGAAACCACCTAAGAGAATGAATCAAACAAGGAATGCTAAGAACGGAGGCAAGACAGGGTTCTGATCAAGCCTCATTTCTTTATTGAAGAGTAGGGGTTTTTAAAAGCTCGGAAGGGGAGGAACAGGATAAGGGATTGTCATGGGGTGATTGGTTGGGGACTGGGTATCTGTCCTTAGCTGATTGGTTATTCTGATGTGGGATTGTCCTGGGGTGATTGGTTGAGGACTGGGTATCTGTCCTTAGCTGATTGGTCTGGCCTTTGGCAGAGCGGGCTTTCTTGGTGCTTGCTGGCTCAATCAGGAAGTAGGGCTGACCAGGAAGTGAGACCAAACTCTTGGTTTTATGGCTCCCAGCATCCAAATGTTTATGTTTAGCTGCTAGCACTATAAATAAGCTTAGGAGACCAACTGTTAATTAGCTTGACTTGGTAGCCAAGTAATAAATGCTTAAACATATATTTTTTTATCTGTCTGTTTTCTCATACATACAATTTTTCAGATTCTCTGTAGTAACTGAAACTTTTACAAAGAGAAAAGCCAATTCTATAATTCCTCCAGCTTGTATAATATGGTTCCAAACAAATTTTCCTTTGAGAACCTAATCCATATAAGAAAAAGCTCACTCTCCTATAACCTAGACAATTAATTTCAAAATTTTTCACAAATAAAAACCCATTTTACACAAAACTTCATAGTTCTTTCATAGGCCAATGATTACAATTTAGGGAGTTTAAGAAACTATAGTATGATCTGAAATTTGAAATATGGTAGAAGTCATATTTTGATAAAGCCTGCTGTTTGAATTCTAACTCTGCTAAGTCTGATTAAAACACAGGGTGCTTGCCTCAGCTTCCAGGTGGAAACCTGGAGGCTAAAGCAATTGTCCCATGCCTGAGACCAGAACCGGGAAATTGGTACTCATTGACTCAGTAGCTTCAGGGATAGAAATGTAGATAACCTTTAGGGATTGCTTTTGTTGTGTATATGGGCTATCCTCAACTTTTGTTTTGTGTTTGGGCTATCCACAAGATAGGGCCACATTCCAATGTCCTGGCAGGACGTGACTGGGAGCCAACCCTGCAGGCTGTCCCCAGTCTTTAGAATGTAGTCTTTAGCCTTTAAAATTCAAACGAAGGAAAATTCCTGTGGTTTGAGCCTTTAAAAAGACTTGCCTACCCCTAGAACTTTGCAGTCTTATAGAGCCTACCTGCATGTAGTGTTCTTGCGGCTGTCCTGGCCAGTTTTTTGTTTGTTTATTTGTTTGTTTGTTTTTTCTTTATTTTTTTATTTCAGTAAATCTTTGCCTGTTTTTTAAATTCATCATCAGCCTCCGGCGGTCTTATTTTGAATCCAGGTTTTGACCCCACAACAAAATTAATCTGCATATGCACACATATACACATGAAGATAAGAAGTTAGGAAAGAAGATGGGTAGATGATGGTAGAGATAGATAGATAGATGATAGATAGATAGATAGATAGATAGATAGATATAGATAGATATAGATTTGTTATTCTATAGGCAACCTTTGTATGCATTTATATTCACCAACCACTTTCAATCAGCTTCCTACTGGATCCTTGAAAAAAAAATTGGGTAACATTGGAATAAACAGTTTCACAAAACGTTCATAAACTCTATACATTGCTATGAATACCACAGTGATTGGGGCACATAAGTAAGTAAATATGAAAGTGAATAGATAAATAAAATGTTGCTTGTGTAATCTGCATTATCAAATAAGTCATATGCACCAAGGTCCCCCAACAGAGCAGTCTACTCAGCCAAGCTTGCTATTTTCTAGCAGTGATGTCAGAACATTGCTCATTACTGAACATTTGGAGGAAGCCACAGCTATCAGAGAAAGCCACCTGCTGTGAAGCCAGAAATCTGTTGTCATAGTAACTATTATTGATAGCTGATAAAGAGATCAGCTACTTAACCCTATAATAGCCTCTGAAGAATTTAGCAGTGTCAGTTAAAATAAAATAAAAATAAATAAATCAAGTGGCAGTTGAAGCAACACAGAGGAGAGACAAGGATGACTCAGAGAAGATTCCTGCAACGGTGAGAAGAATTGAATGAAGATGAGTTATACCTGGATGGTAGAATCTGCCAGAGTTGAAGACTGATTTTATGTGGGAATAAGAAAATAGTCCAGGAAGTTCTCACAGGCAGTGCAGTAGACCCTCCTGCTCTCTACTAGATAATAGCCTAGCTTGCACACACCAGTCGGTCTCTCAGTTTTGCTCAGGCGATCTATTTACAATTCTATAAACCAACGTAAGTATCAGATTGGAGATTGACTATCAAACTTAACTTTGTATGGAAAGTTCATTTAAAGTGACTTTATAATGAAGTCATGAATACCAGTTTTAACCTGAATCCTAAGGGATAATTTCTAATCACAGCCTCCAGCTACTTCTCTCACAAAATTTCTGCCAGGGTTATAAATTCAGCTTTGGACATTCCTTTTGCTATTTCTAAAATCACCTTACATAAACCTAGGTAATTAACAACCAACCCTCTTAAATTTTAATTCTTAAAATTATTACTGAATTGTAGATTCCATGTCCTAGAATTTTAGGACAATTTTTCTTTCCTTTATGTCAACTTTGGTCTCTGATTTAGAAATACAGATGGACTCTGGACTTATCATACTCCTTAGTTTTCATGTTTGGACCATGGTGCCCATATGTTCTAAATGCTAAGGTAAATTATCGGCAGCCCCCATTTCTCTCAGTGGCATTTAGTAAAGAATTTATGACATTTTTCATGTTGATTGATTATATTGTAATTGCCTCTTATTTTTGCTTCTTGTTCTAATAGTTTCCTACAACATTGTCACTCCAGTTTCACCGGACTAATTTTTAGACAAGACACTTTCTAAAGTCACTCCCATTCTTAGGCATACTAATGATTCCTCATTTCTATACAATCGTCAGTTTCACAATGGCCTATTCTTCCTAATATTACTGTCAACTCCTCTCATCTAGTGACATTCACAAATCCAAGACTGTCCTTGTATTTTTAAATATACTGTTCCTTACTTTCAGTGTATAAAATTCCTCATTCTTCAAAATATATTATGGTCATATCAGCATAATGATACCCTTCCTGCTTCTCCATCATTGGGTTAAACAAATAGTATAAACCAGTTTTTGTTATCATTGTTTTAGATTTTTTGGATAAAATAATGTTGGTGTTATAATTCCTATTGTTGTATCATAAAAATATACTTCTCATTATGTCTTTCATGCTAAAATTAAAAGTTTCAGATACTTGACTAAGTATTTTCAGATTAAAAATACTACATCCCCATGAGATATCTTATTAGAAAACCTTTAATGATTAAAAAAATAATGTTTTGGTATCCTTAGACAATCTTGATTAACTAGAATTCTATTATATAAAGCCTTAGAAAATTTATATACATATATATTTATTGTACTAGTGGCCTGGTGCATGAAATTCATCCTGTGGGGCGTTAGATGATAGAGGTAATCACTCATCCCAGCCTGCACCCTCTCCAATCTGGGACCCCTCAAATGATGTCCTACTGCCTGTTTACAGGGAACAGGCTTAAATCAGCAGTCAGACATCCCTCTCACAATCCCTGACTGCTGCCTCCTAACCACTAACCTGCCTGCCTGCCTGATTGCCCCTAACCACTCTGTCTGCAGACCTGCTCACCCCCAAATGCTCCCCCAATGGCCTGCTCACTCCCCCCTTCCACCACCCTGATCATACCCAACTGCCCCCACTGCCAGCTAGCTCACCTCTAACTGTGCCTCCTGCTGGCCTGCTCATCCCCACCTTCCCTACCCATTGGCCTGCTCTCCCACAACAGGCCCCGTCCACCAACCTGATCACCCTCAATGCCCCCACACCAAAGGCCTGATCACCCACAACTGCCATCCTCTCTTGGCCTCTAACCACCTCTACCTTGGCTCTGCCACTATGGCTTTGGGCAGAAGAACACCCAGAAAATCTACTAGAAGGTCTCACAGTCTAATTAGCATATTACCCTTTTATCAGTATAGATAGAGGCCTGGTGCATGGGTGGGGGTGGGGTGATTTTCCCTCAAGAGTGTCCCAGTTCAGGGTGGGGGTTCCCTTGGGGTGTGGGGCAGCCTGGTCGAGGGGCTTGTGGTAGTTTTCAGGCTGGCCATGCCCCTATGGGGTGAGGGTCCCCTCTGGAGGGAAGTAGCCAGCCTGAGTGAGGCACTGAAGGCTGTTTTCAGACTGGCCACACACGCTTCAAAGTGGGGGTCTGTGCTGGAGTGCCTGGACAGCCTCTGTAAGAAACTGAGGGCCATTTTAAGACTGGCCATGCCTCCTGGTGACCCAGGCTCCCAGCCATTTTTTTTTCTTCCCTCTAGCCTCTCCTTGAGTGGAGGCCAGGGCTGGCAGGAAACTTGGCTTCCTCCATCACTGGGGAAACCCAAGCCTCATGTTCACTCCAGCTCTGTGGCCACTGCCAGCTTTGTTGTATTAATTTGCATACTTGCTCCTGATTGGCTGGTGGGAATAGCAGATGGACAGTCAATTTGCATGTTTCTCTTTTATTAGTGTAGGTAGCTGAGTTATACATTGCCTTATATATGCTAACCTGGCAACATGTGCATACAGCATTTCTGAAGCCCAGAAAACTTTTCAGAGTTAGTTCCTTATGTGTTTTTCTCTTTTATAAGATTACTATCACCTTTGAGATAGAAATCATGTCTAGATCATTTTACTATTCCTCCATATTTGCATATCAACTAGTTAGTTGAATAAGTTAATAAAAATATTGCAATATTTATCATAAAACTATATTCTAAATAAAAGAAGCATTTTATGTGTTTGCTAGAGCCCCAATGCACAAAATTTGTGCAGAGTGGGGCTGTCCTTCAACCCAGCCTATACCCTCTCCAATCTGGGACACCTCGAGGGATGTCTGACTGCCTGTTTAGGCCCGATCCTGGTGGAATTAGGCCTAAATGGGCAGTTGGACATCCTTCTCACAATTCAGGACTGCTGGCTCCTAACTGCTCGCCTGCCTGCCTTTCTAATTGCCCTTAACCACTTCTTTCTGCCAGACTGATCACCCCAAACCACTCCCTTGTCAGCTGATTGATGCCTAACTTCTCCTCTGCCAGCCTATTTGCTTCTAACTGCCATCCCCTGCAGGCCTGGGTTCCCTTAACTTCCCTTTCCTACAAGGCCAGTCACCCCCAACTTCCCTCCTCTGCAGGCCTGATCACCCCTAACTGCCCTCCCCTGCTGGCCTGATTGCCCATAACTGCCCTCCCTTACAGGCCTGGTCCCTCCCAACTATACTCCCCTACTGGCCATTTGTGGTGACCATCTTGTGCCCACAGGGGGGCAGGATCTTTGATCACATGGAGGAAGCCATCTTGTGTGTTGGAGAGATGGTCAATCTGTATATTATTCTTTTATTAGTTAGGATTAGATAGGATAGAGGCCTGATGCATGGATAGGGGCCAACTGGTTTGCCCTGAAGGGTGTCTCAGATCAGGGTGGAGTGTGGGGAGGCTTTGTGGAGGGGCCTATGGAGGTTTGCAGGCTGGCCACACCTCCTGGCAACCCAAGTGGAGGCCCTGGTGTCTGGGATTTATCTTCTTCAATTCAAACTTTGTAGCCTAGAGTGGAGTGAATCCTCCTGCTAGCTCTGTGGTGGCAGCCATTTTTGTTGGGATTTATTTACCTTCTATAATTGAAACTTTGTAGCCTGAAGTGGAAGCTTAGGCCAGCCAGAAATGCAGAAACTTGGCTTCCTCCATTGCCAGAGGCTACCTTAGCCTCCTGCTATTTCCAGCTCCCTGGGTGTTGCCATTTATGTTGGGGTTTACTTATCTTCTATTATTCAAACTTTTAAGCCTTGAGGTTGCCAAGGGCAGGCAGAAAGCTTGGCTTCCTCCATTGCCTGGGAAACGCAAGCCTCCCTTCTGCTCAACCATCTTGGTTGTGTTTATTGGCATATTAGCTGCTGATTGGTTGGTGGGAGTGACTTATGGGTGTGCCTTGTTGTTTTAGTGGAGGCACAGTCAATTTTAATATTACTCTTTTATTAAATAGGATAGATTATATATGATAGGATTGCTTAAATTGGGGGAGGGGAGGCTTTTTCAGCAGGAGGACATGCTCTTGGCAGACAAAAATACATAATTCCTATATCTGTACTGATAGCCAGTCAAATGCACTTTAATGCCAATCTAGTCATTAAAAAATTGAACTGATTTCTTACAACTTACAACAAACAGCTGCTGCCCTTAAACCCCCTCCTCAGCCCCCACCTTAGGTTCTGCCTTCAAAGTTCACCCAAATTAGGTTCTGATTGGTCAGTTATTATGTCATTCAGTGTCAAAAGCTCTGCCTCCTAGGCAGCCATTGGCTCATCATAGTTTACCTCAGCACTATTGGAGTTTCTGATTGGTCCATTTCTATGCTAGTTACCGTCCATAGGCCTATGTGCAGGTCTGATCAGAGAGGTGGGGCTGATCAACAGCCTCTGCTGAGTCCCAGAGAGAAAGAGAGGTGAGGCTGCTAGAAAGGCCCAGAGAGGAGGGGGGGAGGGCTTATCAACAGCTACAATGGAGGCTATAGATCAGACCATGCCTCTCTTTCCCCAGCCTCTTTCAGGGCCTGATCTATAGCCCCTTCAGTGGTCAATGCTGGGTCGCCATACCCACATTTCAGCAGTCAGTGCCGGGTCACAACAGCAATCCAGTATGGACTGTAGAACTGACTGGGCAGTTGAGCCTTCAGTCATTTTGGATGCTATGAACCCTGGGTTTTTATATATTAGGATACCAAACTGGGCAAATTCTTGATCTCTTTATGTTGAAGTTTACACATAAGTTGCAAATAATAGTTCACCTTCCTTATAAAATGGTATAAGAATTAAATGAGTTAATGCCTGTTAAGTGTTAAAAACAGTGCTTTCACAATACATGATCAACAAATGTTAGCTCTTATGATTTAACAGTAAGGGGTAAAAAGCCCAGATAGATGACTTGACAAAACATTCCTTTGCAAGTCAATAGCATACAGAAAAGACATCGGGTAATGTAAATCCTACACAAACACTCTTTCCAGATACAGGAGAGGCTACATGCCATGGGAGGAGCCGATAGTAGGGGAAGGTGTCTAAACACATCAGGGCTTTATTTTCATGTTTGTTTCCTCTTTAATCTATTTCTGTAATGCCGGGAGCAGCATGGGTAGCTTTTACAATGTGACTAATGCACAAGTCATGAGAATTATGCCCCACTAAAACACTAGGCTCAGCTGAGCAACAAAATTTAATAGCAATCTTTGAAATGGAGATCATATTGAATCTGACCTATCCACCTTCACCCTAAATTATTACCAAGGCTTTGAACCTAGTCTAAGAGGAAGAACTGGTCAGAACACCTAATTCCATTTTTGCAAATTCATTGAAGAAAGAGACTAGTCAACAGTTTCTTATATAACAGCCACTGAATAATCTAGCAATGTTCCAGGTTTCTTGGTTCAGCAATTAAGCATAGCAAGGTTTATTACTTTTTTATCTTTATAAAGATACTTGGTCTCTAAGAGCAGAGAAAGCAAGTGCCTTTAAATTGAGCACTTCATTATTACTTCTCTTTAATTTACCATGATAACCTTCATTTTCAGTAATCTTATTTTAAAAAAAACAACAACAAACAAAAAAGCACACACACAAGACAAAACAAAGCAAAATTTTACTTGGATCCTTTGCTAAACATCCTTTTTATATAACCACTATTAAAATATCTCCTATAGACACCATCCAAATAGTTCATTCTCTTATAGATATGTCTTGCTATTTATTTATGGTATCATCATTTGGCATCCTGCAAATATAATGTTACACAGATTATTACTGATCTCTGTATGTTTGTGTGAGTATACATGTTCACTGAGAAATTCTTTTATATCTATTTTGTCTCTAAGCCCTACAATGTATATGAGAAACAGCAAAAAAAAAATATTTATTTCAGTAAGAATGGGGAAGGGTTTGATAATAACCATAGGTCACAGCAGGGGAAAGTGGTCTGGTGACAAAAGTAATAAATTAGGAGACAATAATTTCTTCTACTTTTAGAATTTAATAGTTCATTTACTATTAATAGCTTAAGGGACAGAAAAAGAAGAAAAATATTAAAATTCTCAAATTTATACTCCTGTAGAAAAGTCCAAATACTGCCTGGCCAGGGTAACTCAGTTGTTGAGCATTGACTCATGGACCAGGAGGTCACTGTTGGATTCCTAGTTGGGGCACATGACTGGGTTGTTAGCTATGTCCTCAGTAGGGGGTGTCCAGGAGGCAGATGATTGATGATTATCTCTCATCATTGATGTTTCTATTTTTCCTTTCCTCTCTCTAAAATAAATAAAAATATATATTTTTTAAATTCCAAATAATATGGTATTTCTTAGACAACTAGTTATGAAAAGTCATAATAACCCATGGGGGATGTCATAAGCCCTTTAAATTCAGATGTTAAAGAAAAGCAGTGTCCAGCACTTTTGCCTCAGGCACTGCTAAACATATTGTTTTTTGCATTTGTTTTGTTAAACAGGGAACTTAAAATAAAGAGACCATATTTAAAAGTAAGGGTTGACGTATGGCAATGAAAACAGGCAACAGGGAGAAAGCTGCCAGAGTCCCACAGATAAGACCCAGAGAGCAGGGGACAAAAATTCAGTGGATCACTACAAAGGATAATTCTTGCTCACTAAAAAACATTAGAAACTTTATTAACAGTCATATTCCTATATCATACATTAATGTGTGGTTTTGAAGCACTTTGTGATGCAGAAATGTTTTTGACTGATACAAAACATCTAGGAGATAATGCAGTGCTCATGACACATAGCAGGCAACTAAAGGAGAATTATTCTTAACAGCACAAATACTGGAACCAAATTATCAAGATTATAATTTGGAGGATCAATCACTGTGGGATTTCTTAAATATCTGATTTGTTACCTAATGTTTTGAGAGTTTGTTTGGCCATATAGTTAATTACACAGTTATATGCGACTGGAAAATAGGCTCTGTTGTATAATGAATACAATCATTTTAAACATAGATTTGAATACATTAGAACAGCTGGAAAAAGAGGACAAAGTAAATGAAGAATTGAAAAAAAGAAACCATATCTGAAACTAAGGAGCAGTCATAGACTATGAAAACAGGTAATTAGGGAGGTCTGATGACCATATGTTTATGTTTAGCTGCTAGAACTATAAATAAGCTTAGGAGACCAACTGTTAATTAGCTTGACTTGGTAGCCAAGTAATAAATGCTTAAACTTAAAATTTTTTAATCTGTCTGTTTTCTTATACATACAACTTTTCAGATTCTCTGTAGTAACTGAAACTTTTATAAAGAGATAGGCAAACCAATTATATAATTCCTCAAGCTTGTAAAATATAGTTCCAAACGAATTTTCCTTTGAGTACATAATCCTATCAAATATAAGAGTAATATGCAAATTAATCATCACTTTGCTACACCTACAATCCACGCCCACCATCCATGCCCACCACCCATGCCCACCATCCAATCAGAGCAAGTTTGCAAATTAACCCCAACCAAGATGGCTGCAGCCACAGGAAGCAGGAGAGAGGCTTGGGTTTCCCTGGCAATGGAGGAAGCCAGGCTTTTTTCACACCCTGGCCAGTGGAGGTCTCCATTCTAGGGTACAAAGTTTCAAGTACAGAAGGTAAATAAATTCCAACAGAAATGGCTGCAGCCACTGAGCTAGAAGAGCAGGAGTCTATGGTTGCCCCAGGCAATGGAGGAAGTCAGGCTTCTGCAGTTCTGGCTGGCTGAGGCCTTCACTCCAGGCTACAAAGTTTCAATTGTAGAAGATATATAAATTCGAACAGAAATGGCTGCCATGAATATAGCGAGCAGGATGCTTGGCTCTGGTCCAGGTTACAAAGTTTCAATTGTAGAAGATAAATAAACCCCAGATACCAGGGCCTCCGCTTGGGTTGCTGGGAGGAGTTGCTGACCTGCAAACCATCACAGGCCCTTTGCCTAGGCTGCCTCACTCCCCAACGGAACCCTCACCCTGATCAGGGACACCCTTTAGGGCAAACCATCTGGCCCACACACATGCACCAGGCCTCTATCCTATCTAATAAAAGAATACTATGCAGATTGTCCATCACTCCAACTCACAAGATGGCTGGCCTCATGTGGTCAAAGATCCTGCCACCATGTGGACACACAATGGCCACCACAAGATGGCCAACAGGGGAGGGACCAAGCCTGCAATGGAGGGCAGTTGTGGTCAATCAATCCTGTAGGGAAGGGAAGTTAGGGGTGACCAGGCCAGCAGAGGAGGGAAGTTGGGGGCAAACAGGGTGGCAGGGGAGCAGTTAGATATTAATCAGGCTGGCAGGACAGTGGTTAGGGGGTGATCAGGCAAACAGGTAGAAGCAGTTAGGGGCAATCAAGAAAGCAGGCAGGCAAGCTAGTTGGGAGCCAGCAGTCCTGGATTGTGAGAGGGAAGTCCGACTGGGATTGGGCCTAAACAGGCATTCAGACCTCCCTGGAGTGGTCCCAGATTGGAGAGC
Organism: Vespertilio murinus; assembly: GCA_963924515.1. NCBI lineage: Eukaryota > Metazoa > Chordata > Mammalia > Chiroptera > Vespertilionidae > Vespertilio > Vespertilio murinus. The sequence goes on along the minus strand of OZ004705.1, from coordinate 126,606,552 downwards.
ATCCAGGCTGGGTTGAGGGACACCCACCCTCCCATGCACAAATTTCATGCACCGGGCCTCTAGTCCATATATAAGGAAAAACTCAATCTCTTATAATCTAGACTATTAATTTCAAAAATTTTCACAAATAAAAACCCATTTCACACAAAACTTCATAGTTCTTTCATAGGCCAACAACTACAATTTAGGGAGTTTAAGAAACTACAGAATGATCTATAATTAATCTGCATATGCGCACACACATACACACATACACACACATACTTACATGTGCATGAAGATAAGAAGTTAGGAAAGTATGTGGATAGGTAAATCATTGAAAGGTAGATGATAGATAGATAGATAGGTAGGTAGATAGATAGATAAGCTAGATATATTATTCTATGGCATTGTTTGTATACATTTGTATTCACCAACTACTTTCAATCAGTTTCCTGCTGGATCCCTGAAAACAAAATTGGGTAACATTGGCATGTTACAAAATGTTCATAAATGGAATACTTCTCAATACCACAGTGATTTGGGCACATAAGTAAGTAAGCAAGTGAATAAATAAATAAAACATTGCTTGTCTAATCTGAACTATGAAATAAATCATATGCATCAAGGTCCACCAACAGAGCAGTCTACTCAGCCAAGCTGGCTCTATTCCAGCTCTGATGTCAGAACATTCTTCATCATTTCAAGTTTGCAGGAAGCCACAGCTACCGTGTTTCCCCGAAAATAAGACATCCTCCGAAAATAAGACCTACTTACAGGTTTCCTTCTGAGTGAAATATAAGGCATCCCCTCGAAAATAAGGCCCCCAGGCTCTGTCTCAGAATTAAAATTAATTTACCATAAACTGGTCGCTAGGGCCGCCCCGACTGGCATCTAGCAACCATTGACGTTATGTGGAGTCCTGATGTCACTGCTATGTGAATGGAGAGAAATCAGAGTGGAAACTTTGTGAAACCTAAACTGCAACAAGTTGTGACTTGGGTGAAGAATTCATGGGAGAAAATCACTGACAGTTGCATTGCAAATGCACTGCGAGCAGGCTACCTTGACAAGAAGTACTCATTTAAAGACAGTGCTATTGCTAAACATGAGAGATTTGGTTCAGTGATTCTGAAAGAAATGGAGTCGCAAGAAATTCACCAGGAAATTCAGGAATTGGATGGTTATGATGATGTTTCCAGAAGATGATGACATGATTGTCATTGAATAAATGAGTAAATTCTTGATACTGTATGATTCACAGTTTGTCTGGTTTGTGTTGACAACTACCTTACTACCATACTGTATACAGGTAATAAATTTCCTTTATTTTCATTTAACAATAAATGTGTACCATATTCTTCTTCATGGAAAAATAAGACATCCCCTGAAAATAAGACCTAGTGCATCTTTGGGAGCAAAAATTAATATAAGACACTGTCTTATTTTCTGGGAAACAGGGTATTACAGAAAGCCACCTGCTGTGAAGCCAGAAATCTATTGTCATAGTAATTATTATTGATAACTGATAAATAAATAATCTACTTAACCCTACAGCAGCCACTGAAGAATTTAGCAGTTGTCAGTAAAAATAAAAAGAGATAAATCAAGAGGCAGTTGGAGCAACACAGAGGAGAGATAAGGATGACCCAGAGAAGATTCCTGCAATGGTGAGAAGAATTGAATGAAGATTAGTATAACTGGATGGTAACATCTGCCAGAGTTGAAGACTGATTTTATGTGGGAATAAGAAAATAGTCCAGGAAGTTCTCACAGGCAGTGCAGTAGACCCTCCTGCTCTCTACTAGATAACAGCCTAGCTTGCTCACACCAGTCAGGTCTCTCAGTTTTGCTCAGGGGATCTATTTACAATTCTATAAACCAACGTAAGTATCAGATTAGAGACTGACTATCAAACTTAACTTTGTATGGAAAGTTCATTTAAAGTGACTTTATAATGAAGTCATGAATACCAGTTTTAATCCGAATCCCAAGGGATAATTCCTAATCACAGCCTCCAGCTACTTCTCTCACAAAATTTCTGCCAGGGTTATAAATTCAGCTTTGGACATTCCTTTTGCTATTTCTAAAATCACCTTACATAAACCTAGATAATTAACAACCAACCCTCCTAAATTTTAATTCTTAAAATTACTACTGAATTGTAGATTCATGTCCTAGAATTTTAGGACAATTTTTTTCTTTCCTTTATGTCAAATTTGGTCTCTGATTTAGAAATACAAATGGACTCTGGACTTATCATAGTCCTTAGTTTTCATGTTTGGACCATGGAGGCCCATATGTTCTAAATGCCAAGGAAAATTATCGGCAGCTCCCATTTCTCTCAGTGTCATTTAGTAAAGAATTTATGACATTTTTCATGTTGATTGGTTATATTGTATTGCCTCTTATTTTTGCTTCTTGTTCTAATAGTTTCCTACAACATTGTCACTCCAGTTTCACCAGACTAATTTTTAGACAAGATACTTTCTGAAGTCACTCCCATTCTTAGGCATACTAATGATTCCTCGTTTCTATACAATAGTCAGTTTCACAATGGCCTATTTTTCTTAATATTACTGTCAACTCCTCACATCTAGTGACATTCACAAATCCAAGACTGTTCTTGAATTTTTAAATATACTGTTCCTTACTTTCAGTGTATAAACTTCCTCATTCTTCAAAATATATTATGGTCATATGTCTCCTATGATACCCTTCCTGCTTCTCTGGGTTAAGCAAATACTTAACCAGGACAACCCAAGCCGCCTGCTCACACCAGCTCTGTGGCCACCACCTTCTTTTTTTGGTATTAATTTGCATACTTGCTCCTGATTGGATGGTTGGCATAACAGAGGGACAGTCAATGTTTATGTTTTTCTTTTATAGTGTAGATAGCTAAGTTATACATTTCCTTGTATGTGTTAACCTGACAAAATTTGCATACAGCTTTCTGAACCCCAGAAAACTTTTCAAACTTATTTTCTTATGTGTTTTTCTCTGGTACAAGATTACCATCACCTTTGGGAAAGAGATCCTGTCTAAGTCATTTTACTATTCCTCCATATTTGCATATCAACTAGTTAGTTGAATAAGTTAATAAATCCATTGCAATATTTATCATAAGGCTATATTCTAAATAAAAGAAGTATTTTATATGTCTATGTCTTTGATTTATAAAATCTCTTTGGTTGGAATATTTCTAATACATATGATTATATCTAGTAGGCTATACCTTTATATCAATTTATGCAAAATTGTTTCTGCAAGTAGCTAGTATTGATATTTTTGAGAAATCTCTCTCTTCCCATATTTGGGTTGGAAAGGATTGTAGGATAAAGAGTGACTTCTGTAGAACACATTTCTTTTTCAACCAATAAATTTCATCAATTTTAATGGAAAAATTTACCCTTCATGACCTATCATTTCAGAATCTCTTTAGAGAGAATTCCCTGACTCCACCCTAGGTTTCCAAGCTTATTAGCACATGTCAAATATAAAGAAGTCATAGTTACCAGGTTTGGGGATTGTGGCTAAGTTCATGAAGACTCGTTGGACTTTCCATTCTAAAAAAAATTGAGGAAAATCACCATTAAAATATTATGATTTCACCTCATTTATGTATTCTTATTAGGACTCCAAGAATTGTAATACTTCCACTTTAGTATTCCCAATTCTTTTAATATATGCATTTTTCATTAAAAATGAGGGTTGGATTAAATACCAATAATTTGAACTTTATCAGATTATGGGTATATGTGTGAAAATATTGTATTAATTGCCAAATATCTCTGGTTCATGTCTCTCAATGCCTTTAGCCTAGAACTTTAGTAGTTACAGCCAGTACTCCACAGAAATACATAGGAATATCAGAATGACATGAGACTTATTCATGGAAACAGCATCCTCCGATTCTTTCTCCATGTCAGGCTATCACTCTTCTTCCTTACTTCTCTGCTGCTTGCACTGACCACCAGCCAACATCTGCCAGAGGTTTCCTTGGGCCTTCAGGGAACTGAAGTTGACATCTGCGCTTGTAGGAAAGTAATTGGCACTCTCTCGCCCTTATATCCTTTCCTGTGTGTTGGCCTCAAGTGGTGCTATTTCAGGCCTCAGGTTACATAACTGAACATCATTCTACAATCAATATACTTGCACAGCTACTTTCCCTACTCTTCTCATCCTATCTTCCAAGCAGTCCATCATACAAATAACAGCTTAAAATCACCAACCCATTCCTCCTTAGTAAAATAGCTATATTTTTACTTACTAAGTCTAAAAGCAAAGCTCCTGTGTATACAATGTATCTAGTGAGATATGATCTCAAAAAATCATTGTTTGCTAGTCTTTCAAGTGGACAAAGCAAAAATTGCATTTTCACCTAGTTGGAATGTCTGTCTTTCATAATTCTTAGGATATAGAGTGACGTCTGTATTTTTTGGAGATTGCTTTCTTCTATCCATTCAAGTACTAGCTCACTTTGAATTCTATACATTCTGTGGGATCAGAGACATTGACCTAATGTCTCCGAAGTAGTGACCTCTAATACTCAATGGGAATCTGAGAGAAACAGCCTCTATTCCAAAGCATCCAAGGTGTCAATGGGACAACATAGAGATGCATATGCAGGTATTAAATTTATGCTGCCAAGGTAGTGGCAGGGTAAAATGAGGAGGAGATTAATCAAAGTAAGATAATTTGAGTCCATCCACAGTAGAATAATTAATAACTTGAATTATATTCACACAATATAATTCTATATGATATTAAGAGTGAATGATCTTCAACTACACATATAATATTTTTTGTTTTATTATAAATATTGATAAGTTTTAATAGATGAATCTCACAAAAATGTTACATGGGAGGAGTTCGATATAAAGGAATTCATGATATATAAAAGGTTTATTGTGCCACCAATAATGATTACTCTAATTATTATCATTAATTGAAATCAATGTCTACATCATTGAATATTTGGGTTAAATAATTAGTATAATATGTACTCTATCATGGATATAAATTTCACAAGCAGGCAAGGTGGCCTGTGCTGTTATAAACCAGAATAATGTTCACTCCTGGGTGTTGAGGAATGACTGGCAGAAATAAGAATGGTCATGAGAATACTTTGTTTCTGGATCTAAATAGTGGCCACATAGGTGTTTTCAGGTTGTGAAAACTGCCCTCTCCATTTACAATGCACTTTTCATGTATATAATATTCCAACACAATATTTTTTGAGATATAAAAAATATACAGAATAAAATGGAAATGTCACTTTAATTAGACTTATCTTAAACTCACTCTTCTCTGAAGAGCAAAACAATATGGTATTGTTGCATATTCTTTCAAGCCTTCTTTTTATATGTATATAGATACAAACAAATGCACCTGTTACCTAATCAAATACCCATATATCCACATCATATGCAATGAACACTTCACAGTCAGCAAATTCATGTCAGTTGCTTGAAATTGGCCATGGAAAATATTTATACCACAAAAACTAGCTGACTAGAGTTTGTTTGTATGTTTTGAAAGCTGAATTATGATTTCACATTTTTGATATACAGAGCTTGGTGCATTAAATATGAGCAACATACTAATTGAATATACAGGGTATCCCCCCAAAAATGTATACATACTTTAGCAGTTGACAACTAAATCTTGAAAATGAAATGTATTTTAAAACACATTGCCTTTATAATTATTCAAAGCGTGTGTATACATTTTTGGAGGGACAATCTATATTGCTTCAATGTCTCCTTTTATCAAAGGTTGACAATGAAATCTGAGATTCAAATAATTCTTGATAATTATAGAAAAAATTCTTTTGTTCTCTCTCTTGCCATCCCTGTTATGAAAATTTCTCTATATTTGGGGAGTTTGGGAATTTTACCAACATCTCTCTAAATGAGATCCAACTTTCTTATGGAATAATATCAGGAATAAGCATCCTGGTGAGAGTTGTTTAATTATACTTCTAGTACTCTAATACTTAGGAAATACAAGAAGCGACAGTCCACATAGTTAATTTATTTTTATTATTTATTTATTGTCTAAAGTTTTACATATGTCTCCTTTTTTCACACTTAACGCTCCCCCCCCCCCCCAGCCATTTTCACCCTGGTCAATCCCCCACCGCCCCAGTGTCTGTGTCCGTTGGCTATGCGAACATACCTGTATACAAGTCCTTTGGTTGCTCTCTACCACCCCCTCCCCCCTGCTATTTGTCTCTGGATCTATTCTTGTTCATAAAATTATGTTGATTATTATATGCCACATATGAGTGATATCATGTGATATTTAACTTTCTCTGACTGGCTTACTTCGCTTAGAGCATAATGCTCTCCAATTCCATTCATGCTGTTTCAAATGGTAAAAGTTCCTTATTTTTTATAGTGGTGTAATATTCCATTGTGTAGATGTACCACAGTTTTTTAATCCACTCATCTACTGATGAGCATTTAGGCTATTTCCAAATCTTAGCTATTGTAAATTGTGCTGCTATGAACATAGGGGTGCATATATCCTTTCAGATTGGTGTTTCTAGTTTCTTGGGATATATTTCTAGAACTGGGATCACTGGGTCAAATGGGATTTCCATTTTTAGTTTTCTGAGGAAACTCCATACTGTTCTCCACAGTGACTGTACTAGTCTGCATTCCCACCAGCAGTGCACGAGGGTTCCTTTTTCTCTGCATCCTTGCCAGCACTTGTTCTTTGTTAATTTGTTGGTGATAGTCATTCTGACAGGTGTGAGATGGTACTACATTGTCATTTTGAGCATGTTTTTATATGTCTCTTAGCCTTCCTTCTGTCTTCTTTCAAAAAGTATCTATTTAGGTCCTTTGCCCATTTTTTGATTGGGTTGTTTACTTTCCTTTTGTTAAATTGTATGAGTTCCCTGTAGATGTTGGAGATTAAACCTTTATCTGTGATAACATTGGCAAATATGTTCTCCCATACAGTGGGCTTTCTTATTGTTTTATTAATTGTTTCTTTTAATGTGCAGAAGCTTTTTATTTTGATGCAGTCCCGTTTGTTTTTCTCTTTAGTTTCCATTGCCCTAGGAGCTGTATCGGTAAAGAAATTGCTTTGGCATATGTCTGAGATTTTGCTGCCTGTGGATTCAACTAGTATTTTTATGGTTTCCCATCTTATGTTTAAGTCCTTTATCCATTTTGATTTTATTTTTGTCTATGGTGTACGTTGGTGGTCTAGTTTCAATTTTTGCATGTATCTGTTTAATTTTCCCAACACCATTTATTGAAGAGACTGTCTTGACTCCATTGTATGTTCTTGCCTCCTTGGTCAAATATTAATTGAGCATAGTGGTTTGGGTTGATTTCTGGGTTCTCTGTTCTATTCTATTGATCTATATGTCTGTTCTTGTGCTAGTACCAGGCAGTTTTATGAACAGTGGCTTTGTAATACAGTTTGATATCTGGTATTGAGATCCCACCTACTTTATTCTTCTTTCTCAAGATTGCTGCAGCTATTTGGGCTCTTTTTAAATTATTATTATTCCAGATGATTTTTTTGGAGAGTTTGTTCTAGGTCTGTGAGATGTGCCTTTGGTATTTTAATGAGGAGTGTATTGAATCTATATATTGCTTTGGTAGTATGGACATTTTAATGATGTTAATTCTACCAATCCATGAACACAATATAGCAAATCGGCTACAGAAGTACATCAGAAAGATCATACACCATAACCAGGTAGAATTTTTCTTGGGGATAGAAGGGTGTTACAATATCTGTAAATCAATAAACATGATACATCACAGAAACAAGATGAGAGATAAAAATCACATAGTCATATCAATTGATGCAGAAAAAGCATTTGACAGAACCCAGCACCCTTTCTTGATAAAAACTCTCAGCAAGGTGTGAATAGAAAAATCATACCTCAACATAATAAAAAACATATATGACAAACCCACAGCCAACATTATATTCAATGGGCAAAGACTAAAACCATTACCTGTAAGAACTGGAACAAGACAGGGATGCCTACTCTCACCATTTCTGTTTGACAAAATACTGGAAGTACTAGCCATTGCAATCAGATAAGAAGAAGAAATAAAAGACATCCAAATAGGAAAGGAAGTAAAACTGTCCTTATTTGCAGATGACATGATATTGTACATAGAAAACCTTAAAGACTACATAAAAAAATTATTAGACTTAATAAATGAATTTGGTAATGTAGCGGGATACAAAATTAATGCCAAGAAATCGATGGCATTTCTACACACCAATAGTGAACTTATAGAAAGAGAGACTAAAAGAGCAATCCTATTTACCACCAAACCCCCCAAAAAATTAAGCTACCTACGAATAAACTTAACTAAGGAGGTAAAGTACCAGTACGTAGAAACTACAGAACACTGAAAAGAAGAGATAGAGGAAGACATAAACAGATGGAAGAACATACATAATTGAGTTTTGAGTGTGATTAAAAATTTAAACCAGTCAAAAATGTTCTATTTAGGATGAATACCTAAATTATATAATCTAATGTGAATGTACATATTTATTTTCTTTCACTTTTTAATTTGAAAAAAAAATGAAGCCTACATAAAATTTCAGAGTCCAATAAATTTCTAGATGCTTTGCTTTAGTGGTACTAACTATAAATTCACTACATACACTTTCCCTCTCTTTCACTTTCAGCTGCCTCCTACACACCTTACACTGGGGATGGAGCTCGCAACCCTGGGCATGTGCCCTGACTGGGAATTGAACTGTGGCTTCCTGGATTATAGGTAAACGCTCAACCACCCTGCTATGCTGGCCAGATGGAATACAGATTTTTAATTAGTTCAAGCAGTGTTAAGATTATTCAAAGGAAAATGTGGATATACCTAACATTCTAGAATGAATCATAAATTCAGAAATAGCTGTGACCTTATTGACTTGACTATCTGGGAGATATATGTTCCAGGTAAATTCTAAATGAAATCGCAGTTCCAAAGTCCTTTCCTTAACATTATAAAATAATAAAAAAAATAAACAAGTGGCTTAGATTTTTAGGACTGAAGGAACTAAGATCAGATTGGTTATCTAAAATGTGTATCTTACCCACAAAACTGAGTGTAATGATATGCTGACCTTTTATAATAATAAAATTGGTTATTTTAAGAATTATCAAAGCTACATTTAAGGAGGAGAACAAAAAAGGCAATTAGCAAAGGAAGGAGGAAAGAACAGCTTGAATTTTAAGTTGAGATTGGCCACATGAGATCAGCTTTCCACATTTGCAAAACATAACCCATATCATCCCTACTGAATGTTACAAAAAATGAAAAAGGGAACAATATAGTTGTAGAAAACTCTTTCAGAGAATAATATTTATATATTTATATATATTTCATTTAATATATTACTGATTCATTAATGCCTTAGTGTGTGTTTACATATAAAGTAAGGTGTCTTTCTACCATTTGTATACATTGCATCTTACAGACTAGTCTTTGGATTGCTGTTCTTCCTCTGATTCTTATGATTATTTCTGGGAATTCAATGAACATTGTATTTGAAATGAACATGATGTAGCAACAACAACATTTCTAAATCCCTGATGTGTGATTGAATAACAGTGTGGTGATTGCTGGAGAGAGAGGTTGGGGTGTAGAGGAAGAGGAAGGTAAAAGACGGAGTAAATGGTGATTAAGAAAATAAATAATTAAATAAAGGAAAAACAGTGCTGTAGGTTCCTTCTGGCTTGGTATTTGTACAATGTTGCCAACCTTTGCTTTCGATCCCACTAAAAGATTAGCTGTATTGCAGCAGTTTGGCCCCAACTTTCTCCCAATGCTGGTATCAGTAAAGCCTGATTTCTGTTTTTTTTTTTTTATATATATAAAAGCCCAAATTCTATCAATATTTATTGTCATCTGATTGGTTAAAATTCCAGCTAATCTGTGATTATCTGCAAGGCTGATCATTTGCTGTGCTAGGCCAGTTAGTAATCCTATATAATAAAGAGCTAATATGCAAATGGTCATCACGCCCTCATGCCATCTTGCCCTCTTGCAGTCATGCTGTAACTGCTCAGACACTCAACACTGGGGAGAGGGGAATGGGAACCATCCAGGCACAAATGAGCTTGTGATAGAGGAATGGGGCCCAGCCACCCTGTGGTCTGGGAGAGGAACAACTTGCCCACCCTGTGGTCCCAGGCACCTGCAGCTGCGGCCCAGGTGAAGTCACTGCCCATAATCCCCTGTGGCTGTGGCTGGCCCAGCTGGGTCCTGAGTGTCAGCAGCCAGCCAGAGGGAGGGAAGTCAAGTTCCCGGTTACCTATGACCAGCTGGAAGAGGGAATCCTGGGTCCCAGGTTTGGGGTGAGGCAGAGGCAGTCAGGGGCAATCAGGCAGAGAGGCAGAGATCGTTAGGGGGGATCAGGCAGGCAGACAGAGGGATTAAGGGAGACCAGGAAGACTCATGAGAGCAGTTAGGAGCCAGCAGTCCCCAATTGTGAGAGGCAGTCAGACATCACCCAAGCAGTCCTGGATTGGAGAGGGTGCAGGCTGGGTTGAGGGACTCTACCCCTCCCCCCATGCACAAATTTCATTGACTGGGCCTGTAGTTGAGTATAAATGGATAGGCCATCAAGATCATGATGAAAAGGAAAAGCAATTCCACTCACTACCAATAATTGGACCTTTGGGTGTTCTGAAAGGAAGTGTGGAAGGAGATAATCTTATGCTACTATCTCTGTGTAGTCACAACAATAATTTGGAAAGAATATTTTCAGGAGTGAAATTCTCCAAAGCCTCCCCATAGATGTTGTGGTATAACCTGAAGGTGCTGAATGCAGGCAGTACCATTCTCAAAGTCTACCATTCTCAACCATAAAATGTTCCTCTACATCAATAAAAACTGCTTCACCTTCCACTCCTCCAGAACATTCTGGTATCTGCCACCTACTTCCAGCTGCATACTGACTCAGCAGCATCAACAGGCCTTGGCTTATTTGTGAGACATTCTCTTATAATTTGCAGTTTCTAAGGCTTCCTCTTTAGCTACCTCAACCTCTTTGCTGAGCTGGGAGGGTTTCACCTCTGGAAACCTGCAGGCACCAGCTTTGACCTGCACCACTGGGGACAGGACAAACCCCAAACCCGCTAAATCCTACTGCATTTCAAAGCTTTCCCCAGCATGTGCAGCCACACAGCTTATTTAGGTATTTATTGGCTTAATAACTTCAAAAGAAGCTGCAGATCTAATGATCCTTCACCTCTAAATATTTCAGCATATATCCTCTTAGAATACATTATTATAAATAGTTGTAGTATACTTGTAAAATTAAAGAAAGTTAAAATGATGAGATACTATTGTCTAATATAAAATTGATATTCAAATTTTATTAAGTTGTCTTCTTTATTAATGAAACACTTTTATTACTACTATCTAGTACGTAGAGACAACAACTTTTCTTTTAGGTATTTATAGTTAACCCATCTATGTGCACATTGGTTATTATACATATTTGAAAATTAATTTACATTTTCTTAAAAATACATTTTATAGCAATTTACCATAACAATACCAAATCACACATTGTGTTCATTTTCATCTCTCATTAGTTTCCTGTAATCTGATGCAATTTCTAAGCCATTCTTTGTCTTTCCTGGTGCTGATCTTCTCAAATAATACTTCAGAATTATTTAGTAAAAGTTATTTGGTAGCATATTCATCCTGATGAGCATCTGATATTTGATTCTTTAATTTTTCCCAAGTATACTACCTAAAATGTTTTCTCTAAATCAACTTAATGAGAGGCACATAATGTCAGTTTTCCCCATCACCGATGATGTTCTTTGATTACTTGTCCTCCAAATTCCTGCTAGATTAAAAATCTTAAAACAACAACAACAACAACAACAAAACTTCTTCATTTGGAAATTTAGGATAAGTAGGGAAAAACAACAGGTATAACTCAGGGTTGCCAGAAACATAACCTCCAATAGAGTTATGGATTTCTTATTTGAGTATGAAGTCTCAGACTAAATATTAAAGACATGCTTAAAGTGGAACCAAATTAAGGGAATCATTGCAGTAAATCTACTCATATATGTGGCCAATTGCTCAACTGAAAATTTCCTAAAGAAGTTTGTTCCCTGAGTTGTTAAAAGCTATATGTTACAGCTTGCTTAGGAAAAGGCCCTTTATATCAGTATGGTGTCTTCTTCTATTTGCTGCTTAAAACACAAGCGTAACTCTTTCCACTTTATCCCCCAGTGACACTGTGACTGACAGCTACTCTTCAAAGATGAGTGCACATCTTTCTTAAGAATCTCTTTTCAAGGAGCTGCCACATCATTTTAATACACTTTTATCAGAAAGGGGCTATCTGGGTTGACTTCATTATACATTCACACATTCAATCACACCAACATCACTTTTCAAATACCACCTCTTACAAATGGACACTGTTCACTTTCCCAACAGTAAAGGCATGACATGTGATTTCCACCCATCAGTGGAGATTTAAATCACCCAACACATTACAGTTTCACGCCAAGTTAGCACCTTCATCGGGGAATGAAATTAGCAGAACAAATCCTGGCTAATTGTAAAAGATGCTAATTACCAGCTCACCCTGGAAAATAAGGCATGAGTGATGTGTGTAGAGCCCTGCACAAAGTCATGAGCATTTGGAAATGCAACACTTAAGTAAAGCCTAAAACTGCTTATGCAGAGAGAATTGGAGACCAGACAGAGAGCAAAAATATACACACGGTCAAGGACATAAGAGTGTGCAGAGATTTTTATAATCTCATTTTAGAACTCTAGCAAGACTGGTGGAGACTTGGATGACTCCAGGAATTCATTATGAAGCCTTCACTCTGGTGTCCAATGCATTTCTCCATCTGATCATTGTGGGAACAAGTCTTCACTGGTGAATAGCTGTTCACAGCTGGGACATGAGTTAGCTGTGAAAGAGGTGACCCCAGTTCAGCTACTCCTGGGGAAGGAGAGGGGGATATCCACATTACAGACTGGCAGTAATTAACTCCCCTGCTGGTGGTGGGTTCTGCAGAGAAGCCAGGAGCTGAGCAGGTCACAGGACGTGAATCCTGAGCAGGCATTTCAGAAGCTGCCAAGACTCTCCTTCCTGCTCGGTGCCCGCCAGCTGGTGGAGGTGAGAAGGAAGGATTTAATCCCGTCACTGTCAATCTGCTACCCCTTTCTGGACGGAGACTCTTTTTCCCAATGTTGACAATTGTCACCTCTCACCAGCACAAGGCTCACATTTAGAAGGGAAGCATGTTCATTCATAATAATGCTGTTGAGTGTGTGTGTGTGTGTTTAACATGCAACATCTATTACATTTTCCTACTCTTCTTAGCTCTTCTGAAGATCTGAGCAATCACTTAAGACTTCTATACTATTAAACACAAATTCAAAAATCCAATAGTTCAATTTTTCAGTTTGTCTGGTAGGCCCCCCACACTAAATTTGCAATGAAAGGTAATTATCACATCACATTTAATTAAAATGTCCCTGACTAATGGCTTGTGTAAGCCACAAAGAAATTATACCATTTACAATTGCAAGCGTAACCCAGAGAAAGAGATTGTTTGTGGTTAATTTGTGTAATGATGCAAAGGTGATAAAATATTAAGTCTTCAAAGAGTCAACATGGGAATTCTCCAAAATATATCTTGGTGATACAATTTATACCTTCAATATGACAAAAAGGAAAAGGAAAGAGAGAGGAAGAAGAAAAATAGAAACACACACAAAAATATGAAAAGGACGAATGAAATTCCCAACTTCCAAATTACCTTTTAACAAAAAAGAATGAATTAATAATAAAATGTGTTTATATCATCATTATAGGAATTTTATATAATCCGTTTAACTACAGAAAAACCACAAAAAGAAAATATTTAATTTTTAGAGTTTTATTTTTATTTATCACAAATAATAAATTCATAAGATAATGGTGATTGCACACTTCATTCCATGACTATTGTTCCCAGAATGGTTTACATGTCCTGACATATTCTATATTAATATCAATTGTTTAATTACAAATGTCAAGCTTGCACATTTCTCAGCAGAGACAGAACATAACACATAATTCTGCACAGAAAGTACTCTACACAAGAGATAAACTTACTCATTATTTTGTATAAGATAATTATTTGAGCCACTTCATAATACAGAAATAAAAATTGAAGCATTCTCTTTCACCTGTTTTTTTTTCTCTGTCAACAACCTGTTCCCTTAAAAATAAAAATAGAAACTTAAAATGATAATTTCTTTCAAATAAAGATAAAACTTTCTCTACTTCCTCAGCATGCAAAACACACTCCACACAAGCTCTACATTCTAGGTAGATTGAACTTTCTTCCTAAAATGTTCTTTGTTTTATAAACTGTGTCAATGTTTTCCTATAATAAGAGCATCCTATTCCCAAATATTCCACTTGTTGAAATTCTCTTACTCCTTTAATCCTATAGCATAAAGCAGATTCTGATTCTATTTATTAAGGCAATTAAATATATATATATATATATATATATATATATATATATATATATATATTTTTTTTTTTTTTTTAACAGAGAGGAAGGGAGAGGAATCGAGAGCTAGAAACATGGATGAGACAGAAACATCGATCAGCTGCCTTCTGCACACCCCCTACTGGGGATGTGCCTGCAACCAATGTACTTGCCCTTGACTGGAATCAAATCTGGGGCCCTTCAGTCTGCAGACCGATGCTCTATCCACTGAGCCAAACCAGCTTCAACTATTAAGGCAATTTTTATTTACTCTGAACTCCAAGAGAATTTTTAAAAATATATATTTTATTGATTTCAGAGAGGAAGGGAGAGGGAAAGAGAGATAGAAACATCAATGATGAAAGAGAGTCATTGATTGGCTGCTTCCTGCACAACCCACTCTGGGGATTGAGCCCACAGTGCAGGTATGTGCCAGACTGAAAATTGAACCATGACCTCCTGGTTTACAGGTCAAGGCTCAACCACTGAGCCATACTAGCTAGGCATGAACTCCAAGAGAATTTGTTATGTTTATATTTTAAATCAGATTTTAGTTATTTCTATATGAGTCTTTATCCCCTTCTAAGGATTCTCAACTAAGACGCTTAAACCCTACCAAGACTTACCACAATACCTCACAAATACGTAGTGGGTACTCAAAGCTTTAGAACAAGCATGTCAAACTTAAAGGCTAACATGTGACAAATAAACAAGGTTTAAGTTTATGTGGGCTGCACAAGAAACCAAAAACTTCAATTTTCATAGAAATGTTGGTTTATTTTGATAGACATGCTGAATACAAAGGGCTGAAATAAATGAGTAATCATTAACATAAATAGAACATTTTAATAGGAATTAATATTTTTTCTGAACATTTACTTTCCAGACACTGAATAACTGCACAGATTAATAAGTGTAATGCAAATAAACCTATTTTTTTTATTCTCTGAAAGTGAAATATTTCCTGTTGTGCACACCAAACAAGTCAGCACAAGACTAATGACGGGGAAATCAACTGCTAAAACATTTGCTGCTAGTATTAATGGAGAGAAATGGTGTGCCTGTGTGTAAGGGAAATAAATACAATATGGTTATAATACTCAGCCATTAGTGAACATTGTAGTTCGTTATTAATAGCTAGAGGCCCAGTGCACAAATTCGTGAATGGGTGTGGTCCCTAGGGGGCAGGATGTGTTCAGCACTCTGGAAGGGCAGTGGGATATCCTTGCGGGCCCAGGATCCAAATAGTCCTGCTGATATTTGTGTCAGTTGTCAGAGCCACCTGGTGGCTGCTTTTATGTTGTTTCTTCCGTGTGGAGCATCTAGGGAGGCTGGCGGTGCTGTCAGCACCATGCCAGCAATGTTGGTCCATTGGTGCCTGGCCCATTTTCTGGAGATTGGACCTGCCCCTGGGCTGGTGGGCTATAGGGATGGGTCTCAACTGAGCAGCTCTCCCACTGTGGGAGCACACTGACCACCAGGTGGCAGCTCCTGCATTGAGTATCTGTCCCCTGCTGGTCAGTGAATGTCATAGCGACGGGTGGTTCCAATCATTCTGGTTGTTTGGGTTGTTCAGTTGTTCCATAGCATAGGTATATATACAATGTATAACAGGATATTGTAAAAAATAAGTTACACATTTTTTATTAAAACATTTCTTACCTACTGTTATGTTGGCTGGGCCCCAAAAATATTCATTGTGGGCCTCATGCAGCTCTTGGGCTCTGAGTTTGACATGCTTATTGTAGAATAAACATATCTCTGTTCTCTGTGAATTAGTTGAGACTAATTTTATCCCCCAAAATCATTTTACTGGTCTTACTGATATGTGACATACCTGTTGATTGCAGAAAACTGAGTCATAACATTAGAACTTAGAAACTAAGAATCACAGAATCATGGACTTTGGACTTCAGTTCAAGAAGATAGTTTGATCACCTGTTACAGAGTAACATTATTTTGTAAATGGGAAAACAAGGTTCAAAGAAAGATAAAAGATTACACAGGTGGCAAATGGCAAATCCAAGGCTTGAACCTGAGTCTACATTTCATTCAGAATTCTTTTGACTGCTCTCAAATTAAAAATTACATATTATTTCAGAATTTGAGAGATGCTGGAGGAAAAAAAGATACTATCAAAGGTTGATGGTCGTGGAATCTTGATTTTAAATGGGAGTAATTATGATAGTTTCATGTGGCCAACACATTTATACACTGGCCCAACAGGCACCCACCTCCCCACCCCCACACATATACTTCAAGACCATCATAATCCAGAGTGACAGGCTTCTTGCTCAATGAATTGAAAAGTATTACCAGTATTTGGGTATTGTTTAAATGAGAATTTTTCATTCTTAGCGGTTTTTTTTTTTTTTTTTTTTTTTTTTTTTTTGTGTGTGTGTGTGTGTGTGTGTGTGTTTTAATACAATCTCTAAGAAACCTGCTAACCACACATTGTTCTCAGCCCCTAGCTGGCAAGGTCAGGGTAAAGTTTGATCTCTCATTCATCATTTATCATTCAAGGTTCGCCTGGAAGGAAGCGCCCTTTGCTTTAGGGGCAGTTGCATCTATAGAAGATACAGGTATCAAGCTGGCAAATCCTCAACCAGCTTTGTCTAAAGGCAAATAAATGTAAATACAGGTCCTCAAATAATTTAATTAAACATTTCTTCCTCTCTTTTTTTTCACTTCCTACTAGGCTTTATGAGTTTTCAGTCAAGTAGGTACTAAATTTATTGATATTCTCTAAAAAAAAAAATTAATGTTCTTACAGCTTACTCTACAGTACCTAATAAAAATTGATAGCATTTGGGCTCTCAGAGCTTCACACAAAATCTGTCTCCTGAAGATACAGGAAGAAAAAACAATATCATGACTTGTGTTCCCTGTAATAGAGTTTTATTTTGCTGTTAATATGCAAGCAAATGAATATTGCCTAATATTAATAAGGAAAACAAATTGCAAAATATATCCTTATAATGTGTATAAATTAAATCACATTAAAATTAATAACAATACATTCAGTAATAACTTTATAATTGATTGATTGCTGAATAATTATTTATAATGTCCTTGTTGCTGAATGCCTGTCTTGACAGAATGTTGTCAGTTCTAATATAACAGATTGGGTCAGACTTGATTGGTGCCTTAATTATGCTTTACTCACATGTTTGGGGTTTGTTTTTTCCTCATTGGTTATATACACTGACTACTTGCATAAATCCTGAAGTTATATCTGACTTGATATTTGCTCTGGGTAGCTATGGAAAAAACTTAGTGGTAGAATGGAACATATAATTTGGAGAATTAGGTAAAAAAGTTGAATTTCTTCTTAAATTCCCATTAATTTTATTTACTATTAGAAAGAATACTCTCTGAAGAAGATAAAACACTGTGTCTTCTATTCTTAGCTTCAGCCTGCCTCTGACCCCCCTTTCCCTGACACCAGCTAAGAATATTTTGTGTTTGTTTCCTAGAAGATACTGAAGGGTTGTTTCAAGCAAACCTACTTGTGATTTCTTGTTCTGACAGGGACCAGGACAACAGCAGTGGTGTCCATCTCATCATCAGTATTACTGTCAGGGAAGGAAGAGTGCCAACGCTGAGCAGTCTGCTCAGACCTCTCTTGGCACCAGCAAGCGTGGTGCTGACAGCTTCTTGGCTCACGAATGTTTCCAACATGGCACACAACCCACACCCTGAGGGCCTAAATGGCTGCACCTACATTTTTCTTCTTACTTAGCATTAAGTAGAGTCATGTATGCATAAAATGCTTTAACAAATGTTCTGTAACCAGTTAAGCTGTTGCAATAAATACAATGGTCAGTTGAGCGATGACTTTTTTTCTTCTTTTTTTCCTAGATGAAATAGTAGTGGCCCAATTACCTTGGAGGACTCTGCAAGTGATAATAGATGGTCAGAGTTGGGTAGAAAGCTATGGTTCATGGCTATTTCAAGTAGATAACAGTTGGGACCTTAGGTATTAAAGACTCTAAAGGCATAGGCATTTTACTTGACATTGGCTTGAATGCTTGACATGCATGCTGCTCTTTTTTCCTGCTAGCTCTCTTCCTCTCAGGAAACTCATACCAGTTCAAACTGTCTCAAACATTGATAGGTTTGGGACAGTTAGTCTGGATTAGGGGGAAGAGATGTCATTTACTCAAGAAATTGCCATCTAATTTTAATGCTTTTTGCTTTTCTACAGGGAGCTTCAAGGCTTTGTTGAGAGTGATCCTAAGCAGAGATCAATTAGTGGGTGATAACCTGGGAAATCCCAGACTCTTTCAGGATAAAATAATCTCCACCTCTTCAATTTTGAAGTAGCCAAAGATTCCTTCTGCAAATGAGGGATCTATCTATCAAGAAACTGTATTTTCTTGTTGCTGAGATTACTAATGTGTTCTTTTTCCATATTCAACTTGAGATGTATCCAATTTTTTGCTTCATAACCTTCCATTTATTTTTTAGAATGCTAACTAGCATTTTTTGAGAAGCTAGTTCAGTTTTATTTTAAGTTATTCTTAGATTACGCTTTTATTTATATTACTTTGGGAGTGATCTCTTTTTGGGATCCTTCCATTAAATTATTTATTATTATTATTATTATTATTATTATTATTATTATTATTTGTGTGTGTGTGTGTGTGTGTGTGTGTGTGTGTGTGGATTCCTTATTTGGGGAAGGGATCTTTGAGCTAGTTTGTGGGTTTCTCTCCATGCATACTCCTTCCTCACTGTTTGTTTGCTTTACACCTCAGGATTCTCAAATGAAAACCAGCTCTTACATTTCTGCTTCTGAATTGTTGTCTTAAGAAAATATAACCAGCCTATCTAGGTGACTCAGTTGGTTGGAGCATCATCCCATTCACCAAAAATTTGTGGGTTAGATTCCCAGCCAGGGCATATGCCTAGGTTTTGGGTTCATTCCCTGGTTGAGACATGTATAGGAAGCAACTGATGGATATTTCTTCTCATGTGGATGTTTCTCTGTCTCTCTCCTTCTCTTTTCCACTCTCTCCAAAATCAATGAACATGTCCTTGGGTGAAGAAGAAAAAAAATGTAACCAATCCATTTCCAGAGTCAGCATGTCATTTGGCCCAGTTCTTGGTGGAGGGATATTTATGGTCCTTACTTGATCTTCCAGAGATATTGTTCATTATAAACTATTGATCCTAACCCCATACAAAGGTATCTCCATCCTCCATTTGCAGACTGAGTGTTCTGTTCCCTCACAGTGGTTGGGATATTGTTAAAGCTGCTTCTTGTAGGAATTAAATACAAAGATGCTAAGAATTATTTCCAGCCGAAACCGGTTTGGCTCAGTGGATAGAGTGTCGGTCTGCAGACTGGGGAGTCCCAGGTTCGATTCTGGTCAAGGGCATGTACCTTGGTTGCAGGCACATCTCCGGTAGGGAGTGTGCAGGAGGCAGCTGATCGATGTCTCTCTCTCATCAATGTTTCTAGCTCTTTATCCCTCTCCCTTCCTCTCTGTAAAAAAATCAATAAAATATATATTTTTAAAAAGAGTTATTTCCAGAAGAGCAGCCCCATAGGCTTCCTCTTCCAGTTGCTCTTCTGGAAGATCATTTCATTTCTGCTTATGAGACAGGTATATCTTTTTAAGCAAGTACTAATAATGTTTTTTTCTCTTGTGTTCTGAGTATGAGAATTCAGTGGAACCAGCAATAACATATTTATCAGAAGAAAAACATTTTTAAAATACACTTTCATAACTTGGTACATTACAATAATTATTGTCTACTGTAAAATCCAAAGACCAGAAGGAATACAATTAAAGCAAATTTATCTGAGCAGGGGGCTTCTAGATAAAAGTGTGGAGAATAATTGGTAAAGTTGGTAAACAGAATATTTTACAGTTTCAAGGTATTTAACCCAGCCTTAGCTGGTTTGGTTCAGTGGATAGAGCATCAGCTGGAGGTTTTTGGGTTCAATTCTAGTCAAGGGCACATACCTCAGTTGCAGGCTCAACCCCTAGCCTCAGATGCATGCAGGAGGCAACCAATCAATGTATCTCTCACACATAGATGTTTCTTTCTGTCTCTCCCCTCTCCCTCTAAAAATCAATGGTAAAATATCCTTGGGTGAGGATTAACAACAACAACAAAAAGATATTTAACCCATAAATACAATATTTTAAATATCAAAACATACCTATTGGGATTTATCTATCATCTATTAGTAGATATATATTATGAGCATCATTTAAGGGATTCTGAGACTTGAATATGTAATACTTGGGTGTATAATTCCTCAACAACAACAATAACAACAACAAAAACATGCTCAGAATGCTATTAATAAAGAATAATTGTCTTTATCTTTTAAAATATTTTAATCTATAAAATACCTTACCTTTCTCTGTAAAACTATTTTAAAGCATCATCAATTAGATTTGTATACAAAATGTTGGTTTTAAGAATCTAATACCACACTAAATTATGTTATTGCTTTAGTATTTTTTTAAAGCCTAAATGTATAATATGAATATTTGGACTAAGCCATGGTATTGTGATAGGCAGCTAGAACAGACTTGAGAAGAACAAGAATGATGGACTTGTTCTTGTTACAGAAGGTCATCAGGGCTGAAAGCTCCGGGTGCCTAACAGGCAAAACTGGAAAAACAAGGGCCTTGTTCCCAGGGCAACCTCTCCTCCCCAGCATATTGCTGGCCAGCCTCGGGGATGTTTCAGTGCCAGGCCCAGGAGAGCTGTGAAATCAAACAAGTTGATGCCCTGGCTGACATTAGAACTAGCTGCAATGACTCCTGATCCCCTCTCCTGCCGCGAACCAATCAGTAGAGGCCAATACTCAGAAGAACACATCTGGAAAGCTGATGAATATTCTATTGGGATCCTCCCCTGAGACTTTCAGATAAATATCCCTCAAGACAGAGGATCCCGTGTGGCTTTCTCTAGGGAGCACATGGAACATACCCACTCCTTTCCTTACCCTTCCCTCAGGGTATTTTCCTTGCCTCTTCTCTCTCTCCTAAGCTTTAGGGGCCCTACTTTTGCCTCTGTAACTTGTTCCCTGAGTTCACACAACCCAGCTGGATCACTTCTTTTGTGACTAGAAAGGGAACCTGACCCTTGGCAGGTCTGCCTAGGACTAGCCAGCAGTGTGTGGGTTCTTTACATCATGCAGGAAAAATTTTACAGCAGAAGTCCAGGTGACTAGGAGGGTATGTTTATTAAATCTGGGGACAGTTAAACAAGAAAGGGCTTAGCATAGAAGCAATGGGGGGTCTAGGTGGGCCGCCCTAGCTCGCTGGGAAGTCAGGGAAAAGAGGGCGTTGGAATCAGGTTCAGGGGTTGGCCTGGGATAAGCTGTCACTGCCCACAGCCCATGGCTTCCTGGTCGCAAGCCTCATGGGGTCCTTTAGAATTTAAGATAGGCATGCCTGTGGGGGAAGAAGAAGGAAAGGGAATGGCAGGGGCTGCTTCTCAGAGAGAGAGCACCCTTGGGTCCTTTGTCTTGAGGCTTTATCTATTTCTCAAAGGCAGGAACCCTAGGGGAGGTCTCCAGGGAGGGTTCCAACAGAATACTAATCAGTTTTCTAGGTGTGCTCCTTCAGGGTCTTGGTCTTCACTGAGTGGTCAGGGTCAGGGAAGGGGTCATTAGTCATTGCAGCTGGTCCTGGTATAGCCCACCTGGTTTTGCTGCTTTTCTGGGTCTGTAGCTGAAATGCAACTGAGGCCTAGATGTGATTTCTAGGGAGGTGGTCTTCCGTATCTGCTGGAAATTGCTCTGTCATTTTGAGTAGCTATCGATCTCAGTTTCTGTATTTCAGTTGTCCTGGCTTACTGGTCTGCCTCACTTCCATGGCTTGCTTCTTCTACCTCGGTGACTTTCTTTTAATTTTTTAAAAATTTTAAAATTTTTATTGATTTTAGAGAAAGGAAGGGAGAAGGAGAGAGAGTTAGAAATATCCATGATAAGATAAATCATTGATCCACTGCCTCCTATAAGCCCCCTACCAGAGATCGAGTAGCAACCTGTTCGTGTGCCCCAACCAAGAATCAAATCTCGACTTCCTGGTTCATGGGTCAATATTCAACCACTGAACCACGCTGGCCAGGCCTACCTCCGTGATTTTCTTATTAAATTTTTTGCTTATATTTGATTCTCGGCTCTGATTTTTTTTTTTCTGAGCCAGAGCTCAAGTACCAAGTTTGCTACCTAGAGGTCAAATTGGCAGTAACATTCTGATGCTGTTTTTGCCACCAACGGTATGCATCAAATTTCTTGCTGGTTTATTCAACTTAAAGTTGCAGAAACCAAAATAGGAAGAATGATTTTTTCTCCATCAGAAAGAATAAATTTCAAGTATTTATGTGTTGATCTTCTGTATAACACTGATACAAGTCAAAATTTCACTCTGTGCCCAAAACTCAAAATGTTGCATACTAGATTTTTTGTTTGTTTGTTTGTTTGTTTGTTTTTATGAGAATGTGGCAAAATGTGTATAAATAAATTTGAACCATTCATTCACTCAGTCAACAAGTCTTTTGACATATCTACTCTGAACAGAGCACAGTTAAATTTTAAGTGCAGCACAAACTAAGATACAACTTTTGCTATACTAACCACTTGCTATTTTTATCTACACTGCATCTTTGAGAAATTTTCTATCTCATAGAACACTTGAACCTGGTCTATTAACTTTTACAGACTGAAGACTCTATAAATAGCTGTTAAAATAAATCATTAATCATTCTTATCATATAATTTAAAATGGATGACAAGTGTAAAAAATAGCAAGAGTATAAGAAAGAAACTATGACTTTAAGAAAATAAGAAAACCATGAAGATATCATAGCTGATATTTAATTATTTTCTGGTTCATAGAGAACAAATACACAAGGTTGTTTCTATATATGTAAGCCAATAGTGAGAGTTAGTCCAGCATTCAATAAGAACTATACTTTTTAAATTTAAGTGACTACCATTTGGGGGATTCTCAGCCATCAGGACTTCACTTATCTTTTCTGTCTCTCCTTAAATGTATGTGCTCTACCCTTAATAATGCCTTTGAAATATGTAGATAAAGGCTTTTTTTCTTTTTGATTGCATAGCATCTGCTACCACTCCATATGTCTTTTCCAGATTGCCTTTGACAGAAAATGTCACAGAGATTTTATGTGTCAATATTTTTCTTAGTTGCTCCCATTTTTATCCTTTCTATTATCTATTTATTTAAAAATTAAACACATTTTTATAAAGGGATTATGTTGAGATGTCCAATCCTATTTTTGTTAGAAGTCTGGTCTTTCTTTCTAAAATACCAAGATTTACATGCTGTTAAAAACAACATTCAGCCCAGTAAATTTGAAAATCTAATTTGCTCTATTAAAAGATTCATGGATAGTGCAGTATTTCATCTAGACACTAGAAGGGCACTTGATGGCTTGGACAAAATGGAATGCTTTTATAGAATGAAGGGTGGAGCCAGGGAGCTATTAGCAAAAAAAAAAAAAAAAATAAAGAATTACTTTGAATCCAAGAAATCTTTTGGGGGTGAAGGGATAAGCAAAGGTTATATCATGCAGATTGCTTCTTCTTTCCATGGAGAATGGATAGGACCCCTATCACAGATTAGCTTAGTATTGACCAGAAAATTTCAAACTGGTTGATTAATTTTTCATTTCTGGAGAAATTTAAAATTGCAAATAGGCTAGGTATTAAATCTAGGTTTGTATCATAGACTTCCAGCATAAGTGAGGCTATTTGGGGCCCTTTATATTTTTGGTGGGTTTTTTTTTTTTCTTCTTAAATAATATCCATATTCAGTTTTGCTTTCTTACTTTCTTTCCCCAGATTTTTACATATCAACAATACTAGTTCCCTTGCAGGGTAAATTTGAGATCAAATAAAAAAGATCATTGAGTTTACAACAGAACTTTGTTGGCTATTGAAGGTCACGCTGTTTTATTGAGATGTTTCAAATGAGAAAAAGGAGAACTAAATCGTCAGACTTAATTCATTTCATTACAAAATCGCATCTTTTTATAATTATTCATCTTATTCAAACAGGACTCATAATAAATACTTTCTATCTCCAAACTCTTATCATTGTCCTGCTATCTCTTTCCCTTTTAGTTGCCAGGCTGAAAGAAATGGGTTAAAATTGCATGTAAATGTATTACTACAGATACCAAATTTTATATATTCTGTTGGGGCTGGCAGATATGGCTCAGTGGTTGAGCATTGACTTATGAACCAGGAGGTAACAGGTCAATTCCCAGTCATGGCACATAACCGATTTCAGGATTGATTTAGTTAGGAGGTGTGCAAGAGGCAATTGATGGATGATACTCTCTCATTATTAATGTTCTTATCTTTCTCTCTCCCTATTCCTTCCTCTCTGAAATCAATTATCTCTCTCATCTCTCTCTCTCTCTCTCTCTCTCTCTCTCTCTCTCTCTCTCCATATATATATACTAGAGGCCTGGTGCACAAAATTCATGCACTGGGAGGAGGGTCCCTCAGCCCAGCCTGCACCCTCTCACAGTCCAGGACCCCTCAGGGGATGTCTGCCCTGGACAGATGGAAATCCCTCTCTCTCACAGTCTGGAACCCCTTGCTCCTTACCACCCACCTGTTCGCTGGTCCTTATCACTGCTAATAAACTTAGACTCCTTTCTCTGCAGTCACACACCAGGCAGTCACTCAGAAATATCTTGGCATCTGCCAACTTATGGAATTTTCCCTTCTCTCCATTCTCCTAAGCCAGATTCCATACATTGACTGTGCCATTCTCTTGCTCAAGATTTTTTTTTTTTACAAAATGTTACAAAGTGTATATGAATATAACATGCAAAGATGCAGCCTCCTTTGTAGGAACAGGGAGGAAGGGGTGGTTAAGTAAGGCACATGGAGCTGCAGCAAGCACCAGCTGTGGGGAGGGCCAAGGGGGAGAGGAGGTTGGCACTGGGGCCAAGGCTCTAGAGCCGCTGCTGGGGAAGTAGGGATCCCTACTGAGTGCCATGTTAAAATAAATAAATAAATACGCAAATAAATAAATAAATAAATAAATAAATAAATAAATACATAAATGAATGGAGGCTCCAGTAACAATCCTTGTTTATTCTTCAGGCCCACTCCCCATCTTTTCTTTTTTTTTCCCCTAGATCGATCCATATTTACTTATCTTTCTGGTCATTACACTTGCCATTGCAGCCCTGTGAATTATAGCAAATAATCCAAGTATGAATGGAACCATTTTCAGGGATGAGTAAAGAAGTTGTTGAGAAAGTAAACCTCCATAGTCTGTAGAGAGCAGTCCAGCAGAGAAAACCAGGCAGAAATCTGGAGAAGGAGCATTTAAGTGTTTGGATTTAGCCTTAAATGAAACTCATAAGTATCCCATCTGAATTCCCATATACAGAAGACAAATATGTCATTTCATTTGCAACTCTACCTATTCACGTAAAGTTTCATTTCTCTAATACCTACCCCGCCATCCACTCACCCAGTGTCCTTATGGTGGGGACTCTACCTTAGTGTGCATGGGACATCCTACCGAAGGCCGTTAGTTACAGAGTTGGGACTTTACTGTCAGAATGTATGAGTGAACCATTTTAGGAAAAAACCCAGGAACATGTACTTTTTTTCAGCCATTATCCCATGCGTTTGTTATACATCTGAAGGTTTCCATACCTTAAAGAACACTAGCTATAATGCTTAATAAATTACGTAATTTAGTAGTATTTAAAAAACAAACATTAATAATAATGCCCGATGTGAAATATTATCTCTCCTTCTTATTCCTAAAAGTATACACTCAGTAATATTTGCTTTACTCAATCAGATTATTGGAAATATGCAATCAATGACTGTATTTCTAGAGAGGCATACTTCTGATCAATAACCATTGGTTGTCTTTAGCTAACACTCAACACCAGTGCACACTAACAAATGGTCACTGAAATTAATGACTTCATTTTGTACCAGGCTCAGGACAGCTGTTCCAGAATCTTCTAACGTGAACTTAGACTTCTCACCGCTGATGGGTGCCGTGGCCTATGCCATCACACCACCTGCTCAGCAATCACTCCCAGCAGCTGCTGCGCTTGGTACCATCTGCCTGGCTATCTCCTCATCCATCTGCACTTCTCCTTGGCACTGCTCAAGTTACAGCACATTTCACTCTCCGCTCCGACACACAGGAATTCCCAAGTCATTCCTCCCCTTTGTGGAACATCCCTAGCACTTGCTTTCCCTGTTGTCTCCCACTTAAAAATTCCAATGATTTCTTAAATTTGAGGGAAACTCTGTCTTGGCCACAGCAGAAATTCAGAGCTTCACCAATGCAATTATAATGCTAGTTGGTGTTCAATGATAATAATAATAGATAATAAAAATAGCAATAATGACAATAAAATTATTTTACTTAATGATATTTTATTTCAGTAAATGTGTAGGAGATGGTAGTGTATAAAGTGCTTCCACAAATATTGTCTTTATTGAAACATAACCAATTAGACATTTATTTCAGGAGTTGCTAATGTTCATCCTAAAGGAAAGAAACCAGATACTTAAAACGAGTCACTAACAATTTACTTCTAAGTCACTCTTTTCTGGAAGTTAAAGCCCATATTTTCATTGAGGTTTTAGATTTTAAGCTCTCAAAGTACCAACACTAGTGCTGCATAATCCAGATAGGAAAGTCTCTCCCTTTTCCAGAGTTGATGGACGCTAATGGAAGAGAGGCAGTCAATTAGGGAAGTCAAAGGGAGTGTGCCTCATAAGACCTCCAGTTTGGCGAGTTAAGCTCACTGACTATATACATTCAGATGGAAAGAGTTACTGACCTGCCGAAACCAGTTTGGCTCAGTGGATAGAGCGTCAGCCTGTGGACTGAAGGGTCCGGGGTTGGATTCCAGTCAAGGGCACGCCTTACTTTGGTTGCAGGCACATCCCCAGTAGGGGGTGTGCAGGAGGCAGCTGATCAATGTTTCTCTCTCGTCCATGTTTCTAATTCATTCTCCCTATTCCTTCCTCTCTGTAAGAAATCAATAAAAAAATATATATATTTTTAAAAAAGAGTTACTGCCCCACTAACTATTCAGAAACTGGGGAGCACCCTTCCTCATCTAAATTCATCATGTACCAATAATATATAAAACTCATGAGTTATTCTCTGGAGACTTAAGAATTTTTGTTTCTTTCTGTGGTTTTCAAATTGTTCAGCATTTACTAACTTCTCTTTCTTTTCTTGATTCTCTAAGGGACCGGAGTCTTTTGTCTGTCATCTTTTCAAGTATTCCTCTGCTTGCTATCCCTTAGTCCTTGAAAATAGATTTGCAGCCCTTGTCCTTGTTTATTTCTTGCTCTGAGATCTCAAGCCTCCTCTGAAATGGACAGCTGTCTCCACCCAGACCGCAGTTGAATGTGAAGTTGGGAGGGATGAGCTCTACTTCATAGGATGATGGTGACATTTTCAATAATCCTTGCTTCATTATTTATGCCCTTGTGTAACCTCCTATTTACCTGAGGACCAATAGAATTCTATAGGGGGGAGGGTGACTTCTCAAACTTTATCATCAAAGGTACTATCCTAGTGCTCTTGGATCACTTGTTGGAGGTCAGTAACTGCCCTGTCATCAGAGCATTCAAGCATCCCCGTGGAGAGGCCAATAAAGAGTGTTCCAACCAACAAGCAGAACCAATTTGCAGGTCATAATGAGTCAATTACAAAGCAGCTAAACCATCAGAGAGATAAACGCCTGGAGCCTACAGATCCTTGCGTTCAGTTGCAATCAGAAACTCAAAGCCAAAACTGCTCAGTCAAGCCGTCCCAAATGCCTGATCCTCCGAAGTTGTGAGGTCATAATTATTATTTTTAGCCAGTAAGTTTTCGTATAATTTATTACAAGAAGAAAAGACTAAAACAAAATTAAATATAGAAGTGTGTACTAACATTCCAGATTATAGAAGTGAGGGGGATTAGGATTGACCCCCCAAAATGTGCCACTTTGTCATGTGGATTGCTTTAGGTGCAAGGCAGTTGAGACCCAGGGGAAGCTTTGTGTCTCTCCTCCAAGTACCTCAAAGAGTTTAGATGGGGAGCCTCTGCCAGGAAGGGAACTCACACCAGAGATAACTTTTTACATCAGAAAGACTCATCTGCGTGGGTGAGCAAACTTGTCTTTATCAAACCTCTGCTCTTCTTGTCCTCCTATGAATGAATCATCTCTCTCTCCTTTGAAGCCCCCAGACCCTATCCATCCCTTTCTCAACTGCCTGGCTACCTATGAGTCTCATACTTTTAGAAGGCTCCCATTTTTTCTCCTGTGAATCTGTCTTATGTCAATTTAATTATGAAACCAATGAAAGCACCTTGAGGGGAAGAAGGGAAAAGCTATAAATTATAGGACAAGAGGGGGGAAAAGTATTCAAAGGGCTATGATGTTCAGGTTTCTTAGAATTCAAATTTACAAAAAAATTACTTTCACTTTATTCTGTGGATAACAGATGTTTGGATTTCTTAGGGTCTAGATAATTTTTAAGTGGGTGAGCCCCAGTTTCCCAGGCAAGTTTAGAGGGGTTGTATAGCCCTGCAATACAGAGAACTTTGCAGCATGAACACAATCTTACTGAGCAGTATAAAGCAACAATCAGCCTCAAGTGGACTGATTTGGCAAGTCAATAAGTTGAATCTTGCCCACAAGATGTTATAGCCATGATGTTTGCAACTGCTTTTATAGATGTATCATTTCATAATTATGTTTCATATATAGATGCTGGTTTCTTCTTTTACTGTATTTATATGTGTGTGTGTTTTTAAGTTTTGGCAGCCAATTTTTAGTGACATAATTTTTTTTTTTTTAAGATTCTGTTTATGGGCAATGTCAGCTCTCAGTTCTTGAGTTTGGCAAAGAAAAGAATGCAGAACCAAGAACTCTAGCACAGGAGGAAGTTTATTTAGCTTGCACAACAAAAGTACACTGGAAGAGAAGATTTGAGCAGGCTGTTTAGAGAGCTGCCTTGGTCTTATTGAAAGAAAGTCACAGAGGCAGACAAAGTAAGCTGGCTGGGCTGGGAGGACTCAGGAAACAAGTTACAGAGGCAAAATCAGGGCCCTTGGAAACAGGCTCAGGGGGTGAGCCCGGGATGAGCTACCACTGCCCACTGCTCCCCTGGTTGCAAGTCTCCTTGTTACCAAAATTTTGGACTGGAACCCGCATTCTTTGTCCTCCAGAATCAAAGAATGAATCCACGGACAGGAAGTGGTATAGCAAAGGTGGACAGTTATTGAAGAATAAGTAACAGACTCTCGCGTGGGGAGAGGGAAGAGTCCCACAGAATGGACTGCCAAGTAGAGAAAGGGAAAAGGGTCCCACTGGGTTCCCTATTCCTTTCCCTAAGGCTTATATAGGCTGCAGATCCTGGTGCCTGATATCCCCTTTGATTGGTCACTATTCCCCTTAGAATTCGTTACTATAGTAACTCCTGAGCTCAAAGGTTGAAACTTACATGTAACATTGTTCCCCTATTCCCTCTGGGCTTTCTTCTTATCCATCTGAAGGAAAGGCTTCTTTCCCTTTATTTTGTAATTATAGACCTTTCTTGGGCTACTTCCAGTTCCCTTGTCTTATGGAGATATCACTGCACCTGGCTTCCTTGTGTTATGCTAATGTACCTTCTCCCCTTCTGTGGCCCTGTGTTTTTTCCATGGAACCCAATTCTAAAAAAATCCCTAAGCCTACTTCTATTCCCCCAACATTCCTGCTTCATCATGGGGACCCCTAAAGCTTAAAACAAAGAAAACAAAGATACATACATAAAGACAGAGGGCACAGGCATGCTCTCTGTCTTTATGATCAGGCACTGGGTCATTTGTCTTAAGGGTTACGATATCTGTTTTCTAAAGGCAAGGACTTTAGAGGATGTTCTCAGGTGAGGATTTCAATAGAATACTTATGGGCTTTTGAGGTGTGTCTTTTAATATGCTGATCCATCAACATGAGCTATAGAATCTGAGTCCTGGACTATACCCATTTGTTGGTGCAAGAATGGGTCATTGGTCATTGAGTCTGACCCAGATGCCAGCCATGGCATCACTCCATCTGGTTTTGTTGCATTTCTGAGCCTGGAGCTGAAACACAACTGATACCTAGATTTAATCTCTAGCTTGCTCAAAACTCTGTCTCTGTGGTCAGCAGAGCAGAAATTTATTCCTAAGATTATTTGATGTTGATGAGAACCTCATTGTCCTGAGGGCTTAATGCTTAAAAGAGTGCTGTGCTAGGGCAAAGGAGGCAGGTGAGTCTGAGTGCTGGATGGGGCAAGTTTGAATCAGCTGTCTCAGTTCCCCTATCCCACTTGCCAAGGAGTTTTCCTGGCTTCTTACTATCCTGCTTCAGTTTTTTTGGTTTGGTGTTTTTTTTTTTTTGTTTTTTTTTTTTTTGGTTTTGTTTTTACAGGCATGTATTTTAACAAACATGATATGCTTATGAGCACCTTATTCTTCAGCCATCAACAATGTGTTTTCTGGGATAGTTCCAATAAAAAAATATTCTATCATGTTGTTATGTCATATGTTAAACCAATGTGTCTTGGTTTTTTGTTTTAGAAAAAAAAAATCCATTGCAGATTATTACTTGCTATGCTAAGAAGCTTAAAACATAACAAGAACAATGTATGAAAATAAAAGAGGTGGGCAGAAGTAGCCAACTGGCATCCAAGCTTGGGGCTCACATGGAAATCAAGTTATTCTTTGCTTTCCAACACTTTCCAATTTTTATAAAAACCATATTTGAGGCTGGATGGCAACTCCAGAAGAAGACATCAATGATATAAATACAGACAGCATTGTGTTGGATAGAGCAATGCCAGGAATTGACAGGATCAACAGATAAAACCAAAGCAATTAAGTTTCCGCAAACACTTGACTTGATGTTGAATCAACACTCTTCTTGATAAGCAGCCGTGTGGCAAGCATAACTGACAAATCATACATTTCCCATATATACACCATGCTGGTTTGAGGAAGCAATGCAACTCTTTTCCAGCTTTCTTTTTACATTAAGGGAGAAAAAAAACGTTGCTCAGTAATTTGTGAGTTTTCCTTCAGTGATCACACAAAATTCTCTTTCTGCAAAATGCATAACGATTTCTGGTTGAGCTTGGTATGCTTCCAGCTTAAAACCCTCTTCCTCCAGCAATATGCTTGCGGCTATTGGTGAGTGATTTTTAAATGACATTTAGCACTCCTATGCCACAGACTGTGTTCCAGGCATTCATTAAGAGCATGTTGGCAAGGCCAGAAAACTCCGTCTCCAGAGCCTGAAACCTTTCTCTTGTTTTTTATTTTATACCCCCACCTCAACACACAACACACAATAACTGGTGAGTATGCACTCTTTTATCTTATTTTGTTTTGTTCTCTTGTTGATATTCAATTGACCTTTCTCGGGAAAGATCTGAGGAAAATTTTTTATTAAATAATAGTCGCCTTTCTTCTAAAGAAGAAAGGCCTTATCCGAAATAGAAGGAAAATATACAAGCAAGCCATGTAGACAGAGATATCAATATAAATGGAAATGCACTCATATATACAGATATTTGCCAAATTTTCAGAATAATAAGCTAAGTCAAAAACAACTGAATATACCTGGTTTTGAAGTGACTTTTCTACTCTCACATATGGTTTCTGTGTGCGTAACAATGTCTTTTGCTTTAAAAGTCCTATTTATTTATCATCATCTAGCACAAATTTCATGGAGAGTATTTAGTATTTTACTATTTGGTATGATATCCTCTTAGTATTTGTGGACTTTTCAAGGCAGTTGGTAGCTTCCACATCACTTCTGGACCAATTTATATTGGAATGTTCCTATCTTAGAGGTAGTTTTCCTATGGAGCAAGAAGTTCCATAGGAAAATGGACTCTTTACCTTTGAATTCCCAGATTCTCTGGTATTTGTAGTGCAGTTTCCACAATTGCACTGTATGCATTATTTGCCAAGTACTAGATTACAAACTTCATGAGACTGTGGCTTCTATGTTTGTTTATTCTATGGATCCACAGTGTCTAGAGAAGAGCATGGTTTATATTAATACTGAAAAAAAATGTTTATGGAATTGATACATGCTAGCATGTGGACCATGGGTTCACTTTCCCTTTCAGAGCTTTTACTATCTGACTGTGGCTCCACTGAATCATGTAGTTAATCTTTGCAGCTTGTCCCAAATGTGGACTTCTGCAGTCCTTTAGCAGCAAGGGGTCAGGAATATGGAGAAGGGACTGTGAGATAAATGGAGAAAGACTAGACAAGAAATTTAAATTTGGAAGGCATTGAAGAAAGCCAGGTGGAAACCAGCTCTCTAGTGGAGTGGCTCCCCAAATGTCCGGACCCCACGCTTTTTATTCACACATCTTTCCCTTTAGCAAAGCAGACACACATAACAAAGGTAAGGTTTGGTAAACAGTAAAGGACTATTAGGAAAATTGCCCTCAGCTGTTCAGCCAGCCTTTTGTGGACTTTTCTCATTTATTATGACCTGCTGCTGGACTTAGCCTCCAGCAGCGGACATTTAAGAATGATGAGGTCCTTTGAAAACATGGCTGTAATTATAAACTGTAAATGCAGCAATAATCATGATGCATAATCTTCACAAGCCCTAACATTGCTCTGATTATTAAGCTCTCATGCCCTTTGTCTGTAATAAATTCCTGAATTTCTTTTTTTTAAAATATATTTTTATTGATATTTCATAGAGAGGAAGGGAGAGAGATAGAGAGCCAGAAACGTCGATGAGAGAGAAACATCGACCAGCTGCCTCCTGCACACCCCCTACTGGGGATGTGCCCGCAACCAATGTACATGCCCTTGACCAGAATTGAACCCGGGACCTTTCAGTCCACAGACCGACGCTCTACCACTGAGACAAACCGGTTTCGGCGAATTCCTGAATTTCTTATAAGCACTTTCCTTGCACTGACTTCCCCATAGAGCAAATAGCTCCACATGGAGTGTTGTTTCAAAGCAAGAGCACATTGTATGCTATATATCTGGTTCTCTTTGGGTCACTGAGTTTTACAAACTGAGTCAACCTGGGTAAGTTATAGAATGTCTTTGAGTGTCAGTTTACTTATTTGAAAAGTGAGATTAATGCTACATGCCTATCTAATAAAACCATTGTAATGATGAATGAGAAGTACATGTAGTCTTATCTTTATACCATCAATGATGATCTAAATATTATTTTCATGCTTCAATAAAGGGATTCATAAACTTAGACATGCTATACAAATATAAAACAGTATTACTTATTCAGGTTATTCTCATGAACTTCTTGTGGCTAGGCAGATTACCATGTAGTTACATCTATCTTGAAGTGCCAAGGTCAGCATCTATTATTTCATGAACTATATGACACTTTGGCAAGATAACCAAATTCATAGTCAAACAGGCAGTGGTCCTATCTTTATATATATCTTTATATAACTGAAGACAGCTTATTTTCAAATTTTGGGTTGGGGAGTTGCCAGGCATTTCATAGATTGTCATAAATCAGGTAGCTGTGTACAGGAGTCTGTTTCTGTATTAGGTTATGTCATGTTGGTTAATTTATCTATACTTATGCCACTAGTACTGTTTCATTACTACAGCATTGTAATACGTCTTGATTTCTGATAGTATAAGTAATCTAGCTTTGTTCATTTTAAATATTTCATCAATGTTGAATTAAGCTTCTAGAAGAAAATAACTTCATGATTCATAACTTTGGGATGAATAGAATTTCTAAAATGGGATAAGCACACACACACACACACACACACACACACACAACAAAAGCATTAACCATAAAGAAAGATTAAAGTGGACACTTTTAAATTAAGAGCTTATGTTTAATAAAGTATAGAATTAAGAGAGTTCAAAAAGTAAGCCGCAGACTAAGAAAAGATATTTATAATATATACATTGACAAATACTTCATATCAAGAATATATGGAGAATTCCACAAATCAATAAGATACAATTAACCTAATTACAACAATGGGCAAAAGATTTGACAGATATTTCACCAAAAATTTTAACCAAATGGCTGATAAAGATATAGAAATATGTGCAATATCATTAGTCATTATTATCAAAATACAAATTAAAAACTGTGATATATACCATTACACAAACATAATGGACAAAATATAAAATTTAAAACTGAGAATACAAAATATGGGTGAATTTATGAAGATAGGAATTTATGGGTGAATTTATGAAGATGGGAATTTATGGGTGAATTTATGAAGAAAAAAATATAGCTTTTTATAAATAATTTAGGAAAAAATTTGATGGTATCTACTGAAGGAAAACATTTGTATACCATATGACCCAATGATTCTACCCTTGAATATATATTCAAAAAGATGTATACAACATAATATGTATAAAAGACATATGCATAAAATGTTCATAGAAGTTTTATTTACAACTAGAGGCCCAGTGCACAAAATTTATGCAGGGGAATAGGGAAGAATCCCTCAGCTTGGCCAGCACCCTCTCATAATTCGGGACCCCCTGGGGGATATCCAGCTGCTGATTTAGGGTTAAAACAGGCAGTCGGACATCCCACTTGCAATCCAGGACTGCTGGCTCTTAATGGCTGGTCTGCCTTCCTGCCAATCACCCCTAACTCTTCCGCCTGCCTGAGTGCCCCTAACCACTCACCTGCTTGCCCGATCACCCCTAACCACACACTTGCCTGCCTGATCACCCTTAACTGCCTCTGCCTTGGCCCCCACTGCTGTAGCTTTGTCCAGAATGAGGTCCAGAGGTCGTTTGGCTGTCCAGTCTAATTAGCATATTATGTTTTTATTATTATAGACATTCATTAATAGAAAGGGTAAGTAAATTATATTGGTAACATACAGTAGAATACTACCTAACTATTAACATAAATAAGCTTCATATGCATCATGGATGAATATCAAACAAAGATGGGATAAGCACACACACACACACACACACACACACACACACACACAAAAAGAGAGATTATTAATTCAAAATATATATTTTTTTATTTATATGAAGCTTCAAAACTGATAAAACTAACCCATTGTTATAGAAATCAAAATGGTTTTTACTCTGGAGAGTTACTGACTGAAAGGGGAGCCCAGCGATTTTCTTGGCTGCTGAAAATGTTACATATATTGTTTTTGGTGGTTGTTACATAGGAATGTACATATTTACAAAGTTATCAATCTGTACACTTAATACTCATGTACTTTACTAAATGTAAGTTCTACCTTAGTAATTTTTTAATTGACAAACTCACTGAGGCAAAGAAGATAAAAAGATTGACACTATATTCCTTGTACTCTCTATTCTTATGAAGTCTTTGACTAAAACAAGGTAGAGACTGTTCTTCCAGTAAGTACTTTCAGAAACAATGTGGTCTAATCCTCTAATCTGTCAGAATGCATATCTAGAGACCTGCCAGAGGGCAGAACACAATGCTCCTCAATTTTTTTCTCATTTTTGATCTTTCCTTCCATTAATTATAGCTTGCAAATATCCAAGTTCTGTTTATATATTAATGAAAATATGTCCTGAAACAGCCATATGAGAAAATAAATTTAAATCCTATGTCAAGTGTCTAGTATTAGTATCTGAGAATATTTTTTTAAAGTTTGACTTAAAATTGCCTATTGGGTGTAAAATAAGTGTAAGTAAATGCTAAAGCCAATGAGGTGAGAATACCTCTACTGCTTCTGAAATACTTCTGTTCAGAAAAGCTGGGTTTGGCCCTGGGCAGTAGAGCATCATCCTGATATGCCAAGGTTATGGGTTCCATCTCCAGTCAGTCTACATGCAAAGGTCAGCCTACAAATGCATAGATAAATGGAACAGCAGGCTGACATCTCTCTCTGTCTCTCTCTGTCTCTCTCTCTCTGTCTCTCTCTGTCTCTCTGTCTCTCTGTCTCTCTCTCTCTCTCTCTCTCTCTCTCTCTCAAATCAATAAATAACAATTTTAAAAAAGAAGAGCTGCCTTCATCTCAGTACAAGTACCTAGAATGTCTAGGTTAAAATGACCTACTTAAGTCCTGGATTTGCAGATCTCCAGGCAATGGGGAACCATTTGGACTTTTCTGGAGGCCTGGCCTAAATCTTCTTCTTATTCTCTAGAGCAGTGTTTCCCAAACTTTTGACATATGTGTACCCCTTCTATCATTTTCGTAACACTGAGTACCCCTCGTCCAAAAAAAAAATGGATGTATTTTAATAACAATCAAAATATATTCATTTTTTGGGTACATACACAAAATAATAATAAACAAAAAATAAAATTAGTCATAATAAAGTATAAATAAAAATTTTATATTATAAATAACATTTATTTGCACACCGGACCATCTCACGCCTCACAAGACTGTCTTGACTTAACTCATGAGAACATAGAAGTAGGCGCAGCTAAGCACGGTGCAGTGCATATCCCCACCAAACTCCAGTGCAACGAGTACCCCCACCGAACTCTTCCCGTACCCCTGGGGGCATGCGTACCACACTTCGGGAAACACTGCAGAGAATAAGTTGCTGTCTGGTCCCCGGAGTATCATCAGTCTTGGACCCACTTGCTTCTCCACCCCCACAAGATCTGTATGTATGCACCTTCATTACTTTTGCAGGATTGCTTTTTCCCTAAATCTCTGCCTGTTCCCTGCCATTTTTCATCCCTCAGGCCCCACCTTTTGACTCTGTCTGAGAGTCCAAAACCTGCACTTTCATACTTGTTCTGAGCCAACGATGGCAGCTTCATAATGACCTGGTTTCAATCCTCATTCTAAAATGCTTACTGTGCTACTGATGCCCAAGTATTAACCTTTATCTTCATGTTTTGACTCAGTTGCTCCAGGTAGATATTTGAATTTTACATAAACAATGTATTCTAGCGCTGCCTACAGAGAAAAGTATTAACAGCCTAAAATCAAACTTTAGCCACTATTCTATTAAGTAAATAACATTAAATCAAAATAATAGTTCATAATGAATCATGATAGAAATTCTGGGGGAAAGTAGTAAATAATATTTTGTAAAAATTGTGTGTTTATATGTAAATCTAAGCACTAAATTTGTCCATAAGGGGAAAAAAAAAGACTTAAAAGACAAAATCTTTAAATTGTCATTACCTCCAGTGGTTTAATTGATGTGAAATAAATAATATTTTTATATATCTTAAACCTCTTATAACAGCTTTTTCAGGTATAATTAAGGTGCACGTTAGTGTATACCATAAAACATCATAACAAAAGGAGCATACATACCACCCCCAAACAACTTCCCTCAGAAAATGCAACAATAGATATTAAGGACAGCCTCATCAGGGAGCCTAACATAAATAACAACACCTTAAGAATATAGAAATGTGTGTATAAATAAGTACATACAAATGCCATATATGTATATTATATATATACTAATAGTCCATTATTGTATGATATTCCCCACAGTAGGCCGCCCGTAGCTTCCATGGGAGCCGGCAGGAACCACAGTGCAGAGCCAGGATCTGTGCTGCTTCCACGGGAGGTGGGAGGGAGACACACCACTTCCAAAGGAGCCAGAAGGGACCACCATTGATTCCACAAGAGGCAGCACGGACCCACACTGCTTCTGAGGGAGGCAGACTCGCCATCTGCTCTCTGGGCCTGTGCTTGGGCCAGCCCCACTGTCCCTGTCCATGTCTGTTCTGGTTCCGGGGGACTGGCATGCGCCAGGCATGGTGACAAAGCAAGCATTCCACCAGGCCACTCATGCTGCTTGCTCAAAGCAGCCGCCACCCCTGGACTGGAGGACTGTGCCAGGGTTGAGCGGACAGGACGCTGCCATCTGTGGGCACCACCATCTTTGTGACAGAGAGATGATTAATGTGCATATTACTCTTTTATTAGATAGGATACATATGTATATATGGTTATAAATGAAGGTGGTTTTAAAAAAAAAGTCTAATTACAAAACTTTATCTCAGAAGTTGACAGTAATCTAAATTATGTTACTTTTCTTTCCAGTATAAAAATGAAACACTTCTTGTTTTTGGTGGCTGCTGCTGGCTTCCTGCCTGGTATGATTATGGTGAGAAGACCTGATGTTTGTATATTTCATAATTATTTTCTAGAAGAAATAGAGCTATCCTGTAGTACACTCACTTTGTTACAGGCACCAAGTGAGGACGTTATGTCTACTATTCACCTAGTTCCCACCATAGTCCTATTAAGCAAGTATTATTGTTTTATTTTGTTTTGTTAATCCTTACCCAAGAATATATTTTTTTACATTGCTTTTAAGAGAGAGTGGAAGGCAGAGAGAGATAGACGGAGAGAAACATCGATGTGAGAGAGACATATAGATTGGTTGCCTTCTGCAGGTGCCCTGACGAGGGCCTGGGGTTGAATTTGCAACCCAGGTATGTACCCTTGACCAGGAATTGAACCTGAGATCCTTCAGTGCACAGGCCCAGGCTCCAACCACCTACCCGTAGTAGTCAGAGCAGCAAATATTATTCATAATCCCTTATTACAGAGAAAGGTTCAGTCATGTAGCCAAGGTCAGATAACTAGGACATGGCAGAGCCTAAAGTACACCTAAGTAGTTTGATTCCATGGGGCCATGCCTGTATTATCATAGTCCCACTGGATAATTCAAAAAGTTGAGAATGTAGGGCAAAAATTACTTATTAATAATTTATCCATGTATTTTCCATGACCAATAGAAAAAACACACACTCTTTTGTTTTGTTG
The DNA here is from genome assembly GCA_963924515.1 of Vespertilio murinus. Taxonomy (NCBI): domain Eukaryota; kingdom Metazoa; phylum Chordata; class Mammalia; order Chiroptera; family Vespertilionidae; genus Vespertilio; species Vespertilio murinus. Next base: position 126,567,280 of record OZ004705.1, on the reverse strand, counting down.
ACCTAGAAAAGGTAACTATTCCATTAATATCCAAACTGAGTTATCTGATTTATAACTATAACAAGATTGCGACACATTAAGAAAAAATATGAAATTAATGATGCCAACGGCAAAGTGAGAAGAGTAAGGAGTGATTAACAATGGAGTGAATATATAAGGCCTGAATCTCACTACTTATTAAAAACAAGAACTTCAACAATCAGAAACAGAAACAAAATGCTCAAAGGTATAATTATGAAAAAGTCCCATATATGTGGTGCTCTAAAGTGTACCTCTAATACCTCAATTATATGAAGAAAATATGACATCTTTAATGTTTCCCAAATTATTTTTATTATGATCAGAAGTCAATAGCTTTGGTATAGAAAATGATTTTTATATTTTTACATGCTAGATATGATAAATTAGATGTGTAATATAAATAAGCTGTTCTTTATTGCAATTAATGGTAACCTAAAATATTAAGGATATTTATTTTTCTTCTTGGTGAGTTGCATATAAAGATAAACAATTTTTTAAAGTCACAAATTGTGGATTTTAGCCGATTTGAATCCTCTATAAAATATTTTCATTGATTTCAGAGAGGAAAGGAAAGAGAGAGAGAAAAATATCAATGAGAGAGAATTATTAATCAGATGCCTCCTGCAAGCCCCCTAATGGGGATCAAGCCAACAACCTGGGTATGTATCCTGACCAGGAAACCTACCTAATAAATGAGTAATATGCAAATTAACCATCACTCTACTATAGCCACAAGCCACACCTACCAGCCACGCCCGCCCCAGCCATTCAGAGAGAGTATTCAAATAAACCCAACCAAGATGGCTACAGCCAGAGAGCAGGAGGGAGTCTTGGGTTTCCCAGGCAATGGAAGAAGCCAAGATTTCTGCCTTTCCTAGCCAGTCTCCACTCAAGGCTACAAAGTTTCAATTATAAAAGGTAAACAAATCCAAACAGAAATGGCAGCCAGCCAAGGAGCAAGCAGGAGGCTTGGCTCTGCTCCAGGCTACAAAGTTTCAATTGTAGAAGGTAAATTCCAGATACCTGGGTCTCCAAATGGGTTGCCAGGGGTGTGTGGCTGGCCTGCAAACCACCACAGTGCCCTCTCCCAGGTTGCTCCATGCCCCAAGGGAACCCCCACTCTGATCTGAGACACCCTTCAGGGCATACCAGCTGGCTCCCACCCATGTACCAGGCCTCTATTCTATCTAATTACAGAGTAATATGCAAATTGACCATCACCTCAACACACAATAGCTGCCCCCACATAGTCAAAGATGGCTGCTCCCATGTGGACACAGAGATGGCCACCACAAGATAGCTAGCAGGGGAGACCAGTTGGGAGGCACCATTTCTGCAAGAGAGGGCAGTTGAGAGGGACCAGTCCTGTAAGGAAGGGCAGTTGGAGGCGATCAACCCTGCAGGGGAGGGCAATTAGGGGCAAACAGGCTGGCAGGGAGCAGTTAGACATCAATCAGGCTGGTATGGGAATGGTTAAGGGATGATCAAGCTAGCAGGCAGAAGCAGTTAGGGGCAATCAGGAAGGCAGACAAAGGAGCAGTTGGGAGCCAGCAGTCCTGGATTGTGAGAGGGCAGTCAGACATCACTTGATGGATCAATAATTGGAAAATGTGCAGGCTGGGCTGAGGGACACCCTCCCTCCTGCATGAATTTCGTGCACCAGGCCTCTAGTGGAATCATGACCTCCTGCTTCATAGACTGACACTCAATAACTTAGCCACACCAGCAGGCCTTGAATCCTATTTTATACTTACAGATGCAAATATTAATGTTTTCTCATATGAATAAGACAAACATGTAAATGGCTTTTATTTGGGAAGCAAAGAAGACACTTGGAAGTGTTGAGGGGAATGAGCCAAGGAAGCAAAGTCAGTCAGAAACAGATTTGCTATCAAGATTATTGTGGTTCATGTTGCCCAATAACAACTTCTTTAATGTGGTCCAAAGTACCAATTATATATTTCTAAAATCCCCACCACAAACTATTGCAGTATTCTATAGACTTCTATAATGTCATACTGACATTCATAAACCCTCAAAATTAGCATTGAAAAAATGGAAGGTAACACACTGAGGTAAAAAATTATAAAATGCTGTTTATCATTATTTATTCAATATAAGCTATGAATTAAAATTGTATATAGGTCTTCAAGTAATAGATTGTACATGAAAAATTCCACTTCAAAGAAGTAAGTCTAATTCATCATTTTCTGGTAACAGGTAAAAACAACTAAAATTACACAAGATTCAGTCCTTACTGAATTGCTATCTGTTCAAGAAGAAATTGTTGATTTACATAACGCCCTCAGGAGAGCAGTGAATCCACCAGCTTCGAACATGCTGAAAATGGTAAGATTAATTAAAAAGCAGTAGAACTTATAAAAATAATAGCAATGGTGCTTCCTGAGTTTTTATTAAATCCTATTCACTTTCAATATACTAAACATCGGGTCTTCACAAGCAAACCTATGGCCTAGCAGAAGAAGAAACAGAGGCCCAGAGAAAGTAAGCAAATTTCCCCTAATAATACAGTTAGTAAATGATAGAGCAACAATTCCAATTCAAACAACCTGACTTCATTCACACTGCGTTCTCGGACAGTGCTTCTCAAACTCAAGTGTACTTAAGGATCGCCTGAAGAACTCGGTACAGCACAGGGCCCTGGGCCCAGCTCTCTGAGACCTTGATTTAGGAGGTCTCGGGTGGAGACCAGGCCAAGTTCCCAACTGATGCTGATGCTGCCAGTCAGTGTTGTCATATAGCAACCTTTGCTTACAAGTTATTGAGGTCTTTTATAGCTGTCTTCAATGGTAAGATACTCTTCTGAGAATAATGATGTCCAGATTCTAAGCCAGGTTGTGCTGCCAGGTAAACAAATGCAGACAAATCTGTTGTCCAGCTCCCTTGCATTCCATGAAAGGAGAGAGAATTGTCTTTCCACTAGAAATCAAAAAGCTATCATAGGCATTGTTATACTGTGAGTGCTGCAACTGGATATGCATCTTGTGCTTGCTTACCACTGACAGGCACTCTTCCAGAACCCATTATATTAATTCACTGAATTCAATAATTCTGAGCAAGTAAGTGTAGTGAGGAGGTACTAAAGAAGTGATACAGTAAATAGAAAATATAGCCAATGCTATATTTTATTATATAGGATTAAAGGTTTCTATAATGAAAACAGACTATAAGAATGACTATTTTCTAGTGCTAAGCTGTAAAGTTGTGAGACAGCAACAAGATGACCAATTAGACTAGCCGTGGGCAAACTATGGCCCGCGGGCCAGATCCGGCCTGTTCGGCAGTTCTATCCAGCCCGCGGAACCAAAAGAGCAGAGGGTTCTCTTGCTCTCCCCTCCGCTCCTTCACCAGCAGCCCAAGATGAGAGTGTCAGCATGGTCAGGTTGCTTTTGTTCCAGCCCTCAGGTCCAGTTTATGAACCCATTGTGGCCCTCGAGTCAAAAAGTTTGCCCACCCCCTGAATTAGACACACCAGTAAGGATGGGTAACATTTTACAGATAATATGGGAATTGAGATGTTCCATAAACAATTCACAGGACCTGGATAGAAAGAAACGGATAGAATGACAGACAGGATGGCTGAAGTACCCATCTCCACTGACAGCCAAGGATTAAAAAAAAAAAAGTTTCTGGCTGAAACTGGTTTGGCTCAGTGGTAGAGCGTTGGTCTGCGGACTGATGGGTCCCGGGTTCAATTCCGGTCAAGGGCATGTACATTGGTTGCGGGCACATCCCTGGTAGGGGGTGTGCAAGAGGCAGCTGGTTGGTGTTTCTCTCTCATCAATGTTTCTAGCACTCTATCTCTCTCCCTTCCTCTCTATAAAATATCAATAAAATAAATATATATATAAAAGTTTCTGTATAGTGGGTAAGGACCTGATTAAACAGAACCACTTGTTAAAGCCAGAATTCATAAACACCCACTTGCTATTTTAATCAGGGATGTCCTGGTATGACAAAACCAGAGTATCTTATCAACATAATGTCCTACAGAGCATCCTCAAAGAGGTCTGAACAAACAAAGTCTGTTAATGGATGCTGCCCTTAATGTACACAATAAAATAAGCTGACTCTGAGAAGGAAATTAGCATGCAGGATATTTATGTCCAGATTTACACTTACCTATGGAGGGAGAGCTAGAAGTATCCTTGGGCATTGGGAGGAATGCGATTGTGACACAGTCCCAGCAGAGGCTGTACCTAATCCCATGGGAAACTATACAACCAGGACAAGCCTTCTGAGCTGTCCTGAGTTGGAGGGAAGCTTCCTAGAAGTTACGGTTGTCATATGTGCTGGCTGTTGGATATGGGCTACCCCAGGGAGGAGATTATGCTCATGGGTAAGCACAACTTTCCGGAGCACAGACAATAGTAGAGTCCTCTGTGGGCAGGACTTTCAGCTTAAGAGGAAATAAGTGCTTCAGTTCAGATGGGGACCCAGGTAATTCATCACAGTATGAATGACGAGCAACCTGTGAGTAAAAATGAGACGATAGACATACAGAATTGGGTACACATCCTAGCATGTAGTATTAGCTATAATCTTGGTTATACACAATTTTATAGGAAATAGGTGACAATATACTTGCTTCTAATCACAGTCAACATTTATTTATTGAACATGTAACATAAGATTGATACATAACATACATCACAATTGTATTGCATCAATGATCATATTAAAGTTTTTGAACAAACCATTGGGTATTAAGTATGGATTACATTTTACAGAGGAAGGAACTGAGATTACAAGAGACTAAATGGCATATACTAATGAGTGATGGGAAGGATTGCTAACCCTGGTATGTTTTCCAGAGATTATTTGCTTAACCTCTTAATACTTCAGAGAGAAGCTACATCTGAAATGTATTACCAAATTTTGATTCTGAAATAATAACGGCTTAAAGAATGAGTTGAAAGTTTTGTCTTCTCTTTCAACTAGACTATTTAAACAAACAGTATAATTATTTAAATTGAGTATATTTCTTTCATTGGATTCTCAATTACAACAAATTGGAATCTTATTATGGATAGGTTAAGATCATGTGGTGGTATTTAACTCTGTCGCTGCAGAGTTGGGATGAAGAAGCTGCAGAAAATGCCAGAGAATTGTCAAAGTTTTGTGACACGTCGCAGAGCAACGCACTGAAGAGGAGAATTACAAGTAGGTGTATGTCTATGAGTCGCCTTTGTGTTCACAAATCCTCAGGGATTGCTAAGCCACCTGGAAAGGTAGTTTACATTTGACCCATAAATGACAGTGAGTTGAGGCCCAGTGCTTATAATAATACTATTTCTTTATGATTAATTGTTTAATTTGGATTTTCAGTGTCTCAAATATCAGATTCTACTTATCAAAAGGAGAGAATCAGAGCTGTCAGTGTTACAGAATAGTTGAGTAATACAATGATGACTATATGGACAGCTGGCTAGCTAGAAGGTGTCCACTCTATGCAGTTCTTTCACCTACTCACAGTATCACCATACCTAAGCTTTGGAGCACTAAGTATAGTTCAGAAGTTACATTCTTCTCTCCCGAGCTTCCCAGAAGAACAATTGTAGGTGCTCAAACATGAATCTATCTCATGGCATATTTAGTAGGTGAGTCACTGTTAGTTTCTAAGAAAGCCAATGCAGAGATTAATAATATTTGTGAGATATTTGTTTATCACAAAATTTTAAAAATACCAATGAAACCTCCATGTTTGTAAGTTATTGGCCCTATTTGCCTAATATTGTTGAGCATTGAATTAGCAATGTGAGTCTTCCCTTCCCCAGAGACGTGGATATCACTCCAGAATGCCATGTTTGATTAGGACTCACCTCACAAGTGTGATGGCTCACTGAGTAAGTGCTTATCTCAGGACCTTACATGATAAATACTTTTGTGTGGATCCTCTCAAACTATAGGTCCTGTTATAACTCATAGTCTGCTCTGATTGATTTCACCCTTCTTATCAGCTTGAAGGCAACAAATACTGAAACGATGATTGGTTTGATTTCTCAGCTTTGCATGTCATCTCCTGCTGTCAATGTCTCACCAGACCTGAGCACCAGAAGTGTACTCATCCAAGAAAGATTGCCAGCAGAGATGCCACTAAGCTGACCTCCTCTTATAAGATATTTTTTGGGTAGCCAGAAACACATTTATAAAGTAAAAATAAGGAAGCCATTCTTGTAAAGTACTTGCAAAATTTTAGAGTATGACCCAACCCCTTTCCCTTCTTTCAGATTCTTTTTGTGGAGAAAATAAGTATTTGACTTCTCATACTATCACATGGTCAAATGTGATTCAAATCTGGCACAATGAGTCTACTTATTTTCAATATGGTATCTGGTCACCAACAGATGAGGAAAAATCAGTTTATCATTATACTCAGGTAACTTGTGAACTGGCAAATGTGCATATTGCTTAAGCAACTATGATCTTGTGTGAAAATATGTGACTGTTAACCAAGGGCAATCATTCTACCCACTTTTTTCAAACTTATACTTGACCTACTGAATTTCTCTTATAAGTTTCAACTCAAGGAAATGTGATTCCATTAATAAAGAACTTAGAGATGATTTTTCCTTCTTTTATGATTTTCTGGAAAGTAAAACATCAATATTAATATAGCAATGTAATGTATGTTATATTTGTAAAGAATGAAAATAATTGTAACAATATAGAGAATCCCATTCTTTCCAGTTGATTTTTATTGTGGTAAAATAATCTATCTATATGTATATAAAAGCCTAATATGCTTAGTGTCCGACCGATCAGTGAACCGTTCAGTCTACCAATTGATCAATCACTATGAGGAGTACTGACCATTGGGGCTCAAATGCTTTGACTGGTAGGTTAGCTTGCTGCTGGTGTTCAGCCAATTGGGACTGGGTGAGATGAGTGAGACACTTGCTAAAGCCCTCCTGTAGTTTCTCCCTGGCTGCCAAACCTCCCATAGTCCCTCTCTCGCTAGCCTGCCCTGATTAGCACCAATTAGGACTGGGTGACAGGCCCTCATGGACCCTCATCATGATTGGGAGAGATGGGCAAGACACACCCTGGAGCTAACCTCTGGTGGTCCCTCCCTGGCCTCTAAAATATTTCTTCTAATTATTTTTTTCTCAATGTGCATGAAATCATATACCATGCCTCTAGTATACATCTATATTACTAAAATTGTCATTTTAAAATTGTGTGCCATTAATATTCACTGTCATTAACTACATTAAAATTATTTTGCAGCTATCACTCCTATCCATGTCCAGAACGTTTTATCTTCCCAAACTAAAACTCAGTACCTGTTATATAATAACTTCACGTTTCTCCCTCTCCCCTTCCTCTGGAAGATACCAGTCTACTTTCTGTCTCTTTAAATTTGACAGGTCTAGATACCTCATTTAGTTACAATCATACAAAGCTTGTCTTTTATTTTTATTTATTTTTTTCCCAATTTTTTAAATTAAGGTATTATATGTGTACATATCTTACCATTGCCCCCCCACCTCCCATTCATGCCCTCCCTCCCCAGAGTTCTGTGTTCATTGGTTGTACTTATATTCATGCATACCAGTCCTTCGGTTGTTCTCTTATCTCACCCCAGGTCTCCTTCCCCTCCCTGCTGTCATTTGACAATCTGCTTGTTTTATGGTGACTATCTCAGGATCACATGAATAGAATCCACTCCTCATTTGGCAGTCTGCTTGTTTTATGGTGACTATCTCAGGACCACACGAATAGAGTCTGCTCCTCCTGTGGTTCTCACCACCCCTCCCCCTGGGTCCCACTGCTTCCCTTGGGACACATGGCTCTCCCAGTGCACAGGGCCCCCTGGGACACATGGCTCACCTGGGACACCCAGCCCCTTTGAGGGACATGGCTCACCCGGGGCACACGGCCCCCTGGGACACACAGCTCCTTGCTAGCACGGTGGGCAGGCTGGGATGGTTGCAGGCGGGCTGAAATGGCTGCAGGCGGGTAGACCGCCCTCAAAGGTGTCTCGTTCGGTGCGGAAGCGGAGCAGCTGTGGATGCGGAGGCTAAGTTCTGAGGCCACCCACTCCCTGAGCCCGGGGCATAGTGAGCTCTGTTCTCGGTAGATTTCCTTTATTCACGGTGGCAGTGGCGGGTGGCGGTGGCCGGTGCAGCAGTTACGGTCGCTCCTGTGGTTCAATTTCCACTGTAGTTTTAAAGTTCACATGGCGGCAGTGGCTCGGCCATGCGGCAGCTGAGGGAGGACTTGCCGGGACCACTAATGGAAGGTGCCATGCCATCTCCTCACCAGCACAGCGGGTGTGCTGGGAAGGTTGTGGGCGGGCTGAGATGGCTGCGGGCTGAGAGTCTGCCCTCAATGGTGTCTCCTTTGGTGTGGAAGCCGAGCTGCTGTGGATGCAGAGGCTAAGTTCTGAAGCCACACTCTCTCTGAGCCTGGGGTGTAGTGAGCTCTGATTTAGGTGGATTCCCATTTGCGGGTGCGGCGGCGGGTGCAGCAGCGATGGTAGCTCCTGTGTCTCAATTTCCCCTGTAGTATTAAAATTCACATGGCGGTAGTGGCAGAAGCTTTGGAGTCAGCTGCTGGTGGCGGCAATGGAAAGACTCGCTGGGGTGCAAACAGAAGGCGCCGCGCCATCTCCTCACCAGCACGGTGCGCGGAGGCTGGGCCGAGTCGGTCGTGGGCCGGGAGACACCGCGCCATCTCTTTGCCAACACGGCTCTCGGAGACCAAGCCAAGCCGGCTGTGGGCGGCGGCGGCGACGCAAGGACTTGCCGGGGGTCCCAAAAGAAAGGGGCCACACCAGTTCCCCACCAGTAAGGTGCGCGCGGAGACTGGGCCAAGCTGGCCACAGGCCAGGAGACGCCGCGCCAGCTCCTCAGGATGGTTGTGGGCAGGCGCCAAAGGCGCAGCGAAGGTCCCATATCAGCTCCCTGGTTCCCACAGTGGCTGGCGGGCTGGCCCAGTCCCTGGGCCCCGGGGCAGAGCAAGGGCTGGCTTCCCTCATTCCCTGCGGCAGCATCTCCAGCAGGTCCGGTTTCGCCGTAGTTTTAAACTCCACATGGCAGCAGCGGCGCCCTGCTTGGTGTCTAGTTGTGGCCTTCCCATTTCTGGGCCGAGCTGGCTACGGGTGGGGAGACGCTACGCCCGCTCCTCACCAGCATGGCAGGTGGGCTGGGATGGCTGCGAGCCAGGATGGTTGCGGGCAGGGAGGTCGCGCTCATGGGCTTCTTGTCCAGGCAGGAGCCGAAGGCGCGGCGGAGGCCCGCATCAGCTCCCTGGCTCCCAAGGCGGCCGGCAGGGTCCATCTTCCATTTCCAAACCTTGTCTTTTAATGTCTGCCTTATTTCATTTAACTTAACATGCTCAATCCTGGTTCATTTATTTTAGAGCATATTCAACATATTATTGAGCAATTAGAGCAATATTTCAACATATTAAGGCTGAAAAATATTCTCATCATATGTAATACCACCTGCTGTTTATCCATTCATCCATCAATAGATAATTGGGTTGTTTCTACCTTTTTGCTATTGAGAATAATGTTGCTGTAAACATTGGTATACAGGTATTGCTTCCTATCTGCTTTCAGTCATTTCGGGGAATATACCTGGACGTAGAATTGCTGGATCATACGGTAATTCTATGTTTCATTAGTTCAGGAACTGGCATACTGTCTTCCACAGCAGCTTTAAATTTTTATATTCCTTACAGCAATGAAATTTCCAAATTGTTCACATCCATACTGTATTGGTTTGCTTGGGCTGCCATAACAAGACGTTACAGACTGGGTGGATTAAACAAAACAAAATTATTATCTCACATTTCTGGAAGCTTTAAGTCTCTGAACATCTGGAGTTTAGTCAGTTTCCGTGAGACCTCTCTTCCTGGATTATATGAGGTCATCTTCTCACTATTGTTGCTACATGGTCTTTCTTCTGTGCATACCTGGAGAGAGGTGGGAGTGGGGAGAAGGAGCTCTCTGGTGCCTTTTATTATAAGGAAACTAATCCTATAAAATAAAAGGCTAATATGCAAACTGTTTCCTCGGGAGTTCGACCAACCAGGAGTTCTACCGCTTGCTATTATGTGCGCTGAACAGCATGGGTGGGGGTGGGGGCATGGAACAAAGCAAAGCCCTGCCTGGCAGCTGGAAGGAAGGCCCCAGCTGATAGGCTGAAGGCCCTGATCAGCCTGGATTGCAGGCCAGGCCTAGGGACCCCGACCCATGCATGGATTCTATGCACCGAGCCTTTAGTCCTATTATATCATGGCCCCTCCCTTAGGACCCCATTTAACCTAAGCTAATTCCTCAGAGGCTTCTCCAAATAGAGCCATACTTCTGGATTAAAGCTTTGGAATACGAATATGGAGGAGGTGTAACATTCAATATCTAACACACACACACTCTTCTTATCCTATATAATAAAAGGCTAGTATGCAAATCGACCAAACAGCGGAATGACCAGTTGCTTTGACGTACACTGGCCATGGGAAGGCAGATGCTCAATGCAGGATCTGCTTCTAAGAGGTCAGTGCACTCCAACCGGGGGAGGACTGCCAAGCCAGAAGCCGGCTTAAGGCTGGCAAGCACAGCTGCCGTGGTGGGAGCCTCTCCTCCCTCTGCAGCAGTGCTAAGGGCGTATGGAAGAAAGCAACGCCCTGCCGAAGCCATCAATCGGACATCTCCTGAGGGCTCTCAGATTGCATGAAGGCACAGGCTGGGCTGAGGGACGCCCCTGAATGCATGAATTTTATGCAAGGGGCCTCTGGTATTTTATGTTCCTTTTTTATTAGTTGCTGGTTTTTGTTGGTTATATTATACAATATTCAGTAGGTCTGAAGTGGTATTTCACTGTGGCATTGTTGTGCATTTCGCTAAAGATTGGAGATGCTAAGAACCTTTTCACGTGTTTGCCAGATATCTGTATATCTTCTTTGAAGGAATGTCTACTCAAATCCTTTGCTTATTTAATCAGGGTTATTTGTTTGTTTTTTTGCGGCTTCCTTCCAGCTGCTAGGCAGCTGCTGGTTGTTTAGTTGTAAGATATCTACTCCTTATCAAGTTTATACTTTTGAAATATAAATTTTTATTGCATGAATTGCATATTTCTCCAATGATGGTGTTCTATTTATGCTCCAAATTTTTATAAAGTCCAATTTATCTCTCTTTTTTTTCTTGCTCGTGCTTTAGTGCAGTATCAAGAAATTATTGTCAAATTCTATTTTATGAAGTTTGTCCTTTTTGTTACTTTCTAAGGGATTTATATTTCCCCCTTTCACATATAGGTCATTGATCCATTCTGAGTTAATGTTTTATGTGGTGTAAGGTAGGGTTGAACTTTTTTGCTTCTATGTGGATATTTGTTGTCCCAACATTATTTGTAGTAAGCCTTTTCTTTTCCCATTGAATGGTCTTGGCACCCTTGTTGGAAATCATTTAACCATATATGTGAGGGTTTATTTCTGGGGTCTCTATTCTATTTCATAGGGCTATCTGTCTACCATTATGCCAGAACCACAATTTTATTACTGTAGCTTTTACTAAGTTTCGGAATCAAAAAGTATATGACCTCCAACTTTCTTCTGCTTTAGGATGAATTTTTTTTCTTTTGTAAAAAGAAAATGCATTGGGATTTTGAGAGAGAATGCATTCAATCTGTAGAATGCTTAGAGTAATATTATGTTAAAAATATAAAGTCCGCCAGCCCATGAATATTGGATAGCTTTTTTATCATTTGAGTTTCCTTTAATATCTACAGCTATGTTTTCTAGTTCTCAGTGCACAAATCTTTTACCAATTAGGTTTATTTATATCGGAGTGGACAAAAGTAGGTTTATAATTGTAAGTATGCAAAACACAGTTTATTCTGATATTATCTATTTATTCATGGGAGTATTCTTTATTATGGTTATATACTTTCTTTTGCTCATCTCTGTATTTTATTTTTTTCTGCTATTTAAAAAAAAGTATTCTCTTATTTTTTTTTTCGGATTACTTACTGTAACTTTATGAAAATACAACTGATTTTCCTCTGCTAATGTTGTATTCTGCAGATTGCTGAATTTGTTTATTAATTATAATGATTTTTTGTGGCATTGGCAGGGTTTCCTACATATAAAATTATGTCACCTATGAACAGATAATTTTACTCTTTCCTTTCCTAATTGGATTTTTCCCCTTGTCTTTTTGCTCTGGCTAGAATTTCCAGCACCTTGTTTCATAGCAGTTGCAAGTCAGGATTGCTTTTTGTTTGTTTGTTTTTGTGGCTGATCTTAGAGGCATATTTCCACCTTTCCCATTGATTCTGATGTTAGCAGAGAGATCTAAATATGTGGCTTTTACTATGTTGTAATAGTTTTTTTCTTACTAGTTTGTTGAACACTTTTTTAAAAATATATATTTTATTGATTTTTTATAGAAAGGAAGGGAGAGAGATAGAGAGTTAGAAACATCAATGAGAGAGAAACATAGATCAGCTGCCTCCTTGCTTACCCCCTACTGAAGATGTGCCTGCACCCAAGGTACATGCCCTTGACCGGAATCAAACCTGGGACCTTTCAGTCTGCAGTCTGATGATGCTCTATCCACTGAGCCAAACTGGTATCTGCTGTTGAACATTTTTTATCATGAGAAGATGTTGAATTTTATAAAATGCTTATTTCAATTGATGTAATCATGTGTCTTTTTCTCATCATTGTATTCATGTTGTAGTCTACACTGGCTTATTTTGATGTGTGAAACCATCCTTATTTTGGAGAAATAAATCCTACTTTGTCACAGTGTATAATTCTTTTTTTTCATTTTTTATAATATGCAAAAGAAATCTTATACTAGATTGTAGATTCAGAATAATTAGCCATTTATATCCAATAAACATTAGTATTTCAAGAAAAATGATTTTAAATATAATAATGTTACTTTTAGTATGATTCTGAATTTAATTTATTGAGGAGTTTTACATTGTCCATATGGGATATTGGATTGTAATTTACTTTCTTCCTTAAATTGACTTGAGAGAGAGAGATAGGGAAAGGGAGAGAAAGAGAGAGAAATGTTGATGTGAAAAAGAAACATTGACCAGTTGACTCCAATGTGCACCCTGACCAGGGAACAAACCTGCCACCTGGGCATGCGTCCTACTGGCTGACAGAGAATCAAACCTGTGACCTTTCAGTGCATAAGACAATGCTCAAACAATTGAGCCACACTGCCCAAGACTGTAGCTTACTCTTTTGTGTAGTGTCTGTGTCAGTCTCCAGGATTAGAATAAAACTAGCTTCATAGTAATTGTTAAAAGTATTTTTTTTCACCTTGAAACTTTTAGATGACTTTAAAAATTACTGATATTCATTATACTTTTGGTGTAATTCACTAGTGAAGCGATCAGAGCCAGAACTCTTTTATTTTGTTAAAAACTTTTGTATTGTAGTTTCTCTTTTTGAAGAATCACCTCTTAGAAACATTGATTTTTCTCTATTGCTTTTATCTTCTTTATTTTGTTTATCTTTACTCTGATATTTATTATGTAATTTATTTGATTATTCTATTTTCCCCTAGTAAACCTAGCTAGTTAATGAATTGTATTGTTCTCTTTGAAGAATATTAATACTTTTGGCATTATTGATTTTCTTATTCTTTATTTTGTTTATCTATACTTTAACCTATGTTTTTTCCTTCAGCTAGCTTTGGGTTCAACTTATTATATTTTTCTAGTTTCTTAAACTAAAACTTTATATTATTGATTTTAGATCTTATTTAATGTGACCATTTAGAGCTATAAATGTACCTTAGCACTGTTTTTTCTGCTTTAACCCTAAGTTATAGTATGTGGAATTTTTATTCTTTGTCTAAATATATTTTCTAATTTCTCTTTTACACACTTGTAAAATTGTGTTTTTACTATACACATATTAGAATATTTTCCAGTATTTTAGCTTTTGATTTTTAGTTTCATTCCTTTGTGATAAAAAAAAATACACAGTTATATTTAAGACTTTAAACATTTTAAAGTTAGTTTTGGAGTCTAACTGATAGTCTATCTTGGAGATTTTTTCTAGTACTTGACAAATGTGTATTTCATTGTTATTGGCCAGAGTTTTACTTCTTACAATTTGGAAACTTTTTTTTCTTTTTTGTCCCTGACTCTCTCCATTACCATCATTTTTGTTTATTTATTTAGTGGACTTTTTGTAGTGGCACATATTGATACCTTCCTCATTTCCTTTTGTGTATTTACTATAGATATTTTCTATTTGGTTGCCATGTGAATTATATATAATATTTTAAAAGTATAATAATCTGTTTTAAACTGTTGACTGATTGCATACAAAAGTGCTCATTTATAATTCCAGCACCCTGCTTATGCAACAAATTATTATTATAAGAAAGTCATTATTATTATTATACATTTATTTTTGAATCCTGTGAAATTTTATAATAGCACTACAGAACAAAATTTCAATGATCTTGGTTTTTAATTTCTCCTTCATTTCTGAATGGCAGTTTTATAAGATACAGTATATGATTTTTGATTTACTACTTTTTTCTTTCAGAACTTTATTTTATTAAATATATATTATTAAATATATTATTAAATATATATATATATATATATATATATTTATTATTTTATTTTTCATAGAGGAAGAGAGAGGAATAGAGAGCTAGAAATGTCGATGGGAGAGAATCATCGATCAGCTGCCTCCTGCACACCCCCCACTGGGGATGTGCACACAACCAAGGTACATGTCCCTGACCAGAATCAAACCCAGGACCTTCCAGTCCGCAGGCCAACGCTCTATCCACTGAGCCAAACCGGTTTCGGGTCTTTCAGAACTTTAAATATACAGTGTCTATACATTTAAAGTTCTATACTGTGAGTTTTCTCCTGAGAAATACTCTAATGATCTTATTGCAGATTCCTATACATGACGAGTCAAAGTTGTTGTATTTTCTGCTTTCAAGATTCTCACTTAGTTTTTATTTATTTTTTGACAGTTTGAATATAATATATCTTAGTACTAGTTGTATTCTACTTGGAGATCATTGATCTTCTTGGATTTGTACATCACATTGTTTTTCATATTTTGGAAATCCTAAACAATAATGTTTTCAAATGATCTCTCTACTCCTTTTATTCTATATTTTCCTGCTGGCATTATCAAAAAATATATATGGGTCTACTTGATGAGGTCCCACAATCCCCTAGCCTCTGTCAAATATGATAATTTCAAATGATCTGTCTCATAGTTGGACAATGCTTTCTTCTGCCTGTTCAAATCTGTTATTGATCACCTCTAGTAAGTATTTTGAATTTAGTTATGCTATTTTCCACTCTAGAATTTCTCTTTGGTTCCTTGAAAAGGTTGTTAATCTTTGTTGACATTCTCATTTTTAAAATATATCATTAATATATTGTTTCTGTGGTTTATTTTTGTTCTTTCTTATGTTTTTCTTTAGCTCTTTAAGCACATTTAAGACAGTTGTTTTAAAGTCTATGTATAGTAAGTCTAATGCCTGAGTGTATTCATGGTTTTTGTGATTTCTTCTTTTTCTTTGAGTGGGACACATTTTTCTTTATATAATTTTTTATTTCTTTGTTGTTGTCAAAAATTGGACATTTGAACAAAAAGCAACTCTTCCTAATCTTTGCCAATTTGTAGAAATGACCTTGATTAATTAACAGGGTACATTTTGAGACTGGGGATCAATCCAGGGTGAACCTTAGAGATCTCTTGTTATTTTTCTAAGCAAGTATCATGCCTGAGACTATGTCTCTGATTTTTTTTCCCATTTTTCAAATGCATAGCTGTTTTCAAATGTCTTAATTTCCACTATTTCTCAATTTTATTGGCACTTTGAATGTTCTGGAGTATTTCCTCATGCATAGTCCTTTGCTCCAGGTGTCAGTAGGTTTGCAGTTCTCCTTCAGCTATAATGAGCTAGATCCACTTTTTTTTTCCTGTCTTTTCGTGTCTGGGAACTGAATAATGGCATAGTTTACCATCTGAGCTCTAAATAATGAAAAAAATAATATTCCTTGAGGCAGCACTTATCAGATTAGAACCTTGCAAATAAGGTCATTTCTAGTTCCTCTGACCCAAGTGAGGAAACAAAATGTCAACCATCTCCTACCAACTACTAGACATGTGAGAATCTTTCTGTTTTTATGACTTCCTAAATAGCTATGCTGAAAGTATCCCAATAGCAAAGATGTTCATTTGAAATCATAGATAACAATATTCATATTAAAATCATTTAGAAAATATCAAATTTTACCAACATAATCTCTTTATATTTATAGATTGTTTGGGCTTCCTCTTACCTCATTGGCTGTGGTGTGTCATCATGCTGCAAAAGATTGTCACCTCAATATCTCTATGTTTGTCATTATTGCCATGAGTATGTATTCTACAGTCTGGGTTCACATAGCTTTGATTCTAGTTTCTCAAACAGAGAATAAAAATCAAATAAATATTACATTTCAGTTATTTAGCTATTTCTAAAACTTACATGCACACACTTTTCTTTACAGACTATTTTTCTAAAGAAACCTATATATCACTAATAGAATACTTAAATTCAGAAATATTATAAGTTGTCTAGCTATGTGTTATTGAGCTAGCTGATGGTAAAAACTAGGTGATTTATTGCAACAATGCAGAGTAATTGTATAATGCAAGGAAAGAAATACAATGAAGTATTACGAATAAACAGAAAAAGCCAAGTGTTCTTGCCTTTAGCTTTTTAATATAACTGCCTATATATGTCTTTTCTTAAAAAATTAAGTTTATATTTTACCCACAGTGTGAGTGCCAATTACTAGAAGAAATAATTTGATTGCTTTGGTGAAGGGCAGGTGTGCTCCTTTGTCCCATGGTATTTTAGAACAATAAAAAGATGATTAATATGAACCCATGAAAATGGTTTAGCTGATCATATGCTATCACCTTTACACTTTAAATGAAGTCTCCAAAATCACTGTGGAATCAATTTCTATAACATCCTATATAGTCCTATATAATAAAACATAATATATTTATGTCCCAGCTGATCGGTTGACTGTTGGGTCGACCACTGGACCATTGCTATGATGTACACTGGCCACCAAGGGACAGACTTTCCAACTGGTAGGTTAGCTTGCTGCTGGTGTCCTGCCCATTAGGACTAGGCCAGAGGGCCGGACACACTCTGGAGCCCTCCAAGGGTCTCTCTCTGGCTGGCTGGCCAACCTCCCATGGTTTCTCCCTGGGCCCCATTGGCCCTGATTGGGACTAAGCGAGATGGTCCTGATAGATGGCTAGGCTGAGGGACCCCATCCGTGCACGAATTCGTGCCCTGGGCCTCTAATATTCATATAAATCCATGTGATTTATTTCTGGTCTCATTACATCTTTATTTTAGTAGTTAGTATTTTTGTGATTTTTTTTTATCTATGTAGTTAATGATGAGATAAATAATTATCTACTTACATTTCAAAGGCATAAATTGTGCTAAATCTTTGAAGGGGTTGGTGGTCTGTGGTGAACTGCTGACAATACAAAAAGAAGTAGAAAGCATGGAGTTGTGATTGAAAAATTTTATTAGCAAAAAGATTTCATGGTGTATCTGACATGATCGCTTATTTAATTAAGTAATAAATATATTTTATATGGTAAATTTTTTTTAACAATGTACAGATCAAGGAGAAAAAAATATTAGATAGAATGTTCTTTCACTCAAAACATTTACTTTATTTATCATATGAATCAACTATAATCCACATTGTTTTCTTAAGATATCTGCAGGCAAACCTGTCGTCTCTATAATTTAAAGTTATCTCAGAACTGGAAAGTCTTACCTACTCACTCTGTCCTCCAGCTCTTTTGGTTCAATAAAATATGGTGTGCTTCTACTTTGTATAATACTTCATATGTATCTATAAAAGACAGTAACATGTATCAATTTTCTTATAACATAGTGTAAGATAAATTTAGATCAACTCCACTCACTTAAAACTTTTAACATTGTTAAGAACCATGTACTTTCATGTGACTATTTAGTACTTAGGAATATAAAAAAATTTTCCTAATGAAAATGGCTCTAAAGTCATTCTACTTAGCACTTGACTGTTCAAAAAGGTACAAACTGTCTCTAAATATTCTAAGGACACCAGAGTTACCTGTTGCACATTTAAAGAGGTAAATTTTCATTGTATAACTTACAAAGTCTAATAATATAAAATTAATCTAAAAGATCATCATTGTTACATACAAGTGGTTTTAAAAATGTCTTTAAAGTTGATTGTAAATAATGAGTACATTATATATGTATTTTCTAAACTTCAAATTTATTAGACCACTTTTTTTTTTCTTAAGGGGAAATGAACCTGATTTAATGAATAAACCTTATGCAAAAGGAGCTACATGTGATCAGTGTCCAAATGACTGCGAAAACAAACTTTGCAGTAAGTTTTTACATTCCAGTTTTCTTAATATTGGCTGTTCATTTGAGTCAATTTAGTTGCAGGTATAGGAAATTTTAATAATTCTACCAAAATCTGCTGGAATTCACAATTGAGTTTAGTGAAGTTTCAGGATACAAACCAATATACCAAAGTTTTGTAGCTCCCTCCATCCCCTGCCTTCCCCTGAATGACAGGGGTCCCACCCCACCCATCCTCTTCATGCCTGCTGCCCATAGACCCGGAGCAGCTAGAGAGAGGGGCCACTGCCATCTTTGTCAGTTAATTTCCATACTCACTCCTGATTGGTTGGTGGGTATTGCAAAGTGATGGTCAATTTGCATGTTTCTTTTCTATTAGTGTAGATGAGGTGAGTCAGATAGAGAAGGATGAATACTATATTACCTCACTGATACGTGGAATCTAAACAGTCCAAATTCATAACAGAGAATAGATCTGTGTTATTCAGAAGCTATGAGATGGGTTGCAGAAAGAATGAGTTAAGGTGATTAAAAGGTATAAAACTCCAGTTAAAAGAAGAATAAATTATGGACATATAATGTGCAGCATTTTGCTTATAGCTAAAAATGTTGTATTGTATATTTGAAATTACTAAGGGAGTAGATCCTAACAGTTTTCATCAGAAGAAAAAATGTATAACTATGTAAGGTTATGAATGCTAACTAAACTACTGTTAATCATTTCATACTATACTGGTATACAGACATCATAATATTATGTTGTACACCTGAAATGAATACAGTGTTATATATCAGTTATATTTTAATACAACCAGGGATAGTAAAGAATAAAAGAAATAAGAGTAATAAAAACAATTTAAAGAAGTCAAAGAAAAAACATGTTGCATAAACAGAAAAACACATCTCTCACTTCATATTTCTCTAAGATACTACATGGCAGAAGACAGTGAGATAATGATGGATAGCTGATTTCAAGAAATATTGATATACATATGTGCTTGTTCATAGTATAGGGCCCACTGACTTGTTATATAAGAAAATATCTGGGTAAAGAGATAATTTGAGAAATTTTGCTATTCTATGTGCACATTTTATATAATTTTTACTTTGACCAATTATGATTTTTTTCCACTGTCAATGCTAAATAACTTACACTTTCTGATTTCAAAGCTTATTATAAAGCTATAGTAATCAGAGTAGTGCTGGTTTAACAGACAGGGGCCCATGGAATAGAATAGAGAGCCCAGAAACAAACCCTAGCATATACAGGTGTATTTTAATTTTAATATTCCAAAGCAATGCCTTACCTATTAAATGATAAAGCATCATATAAGCAGAATAAAACACATAAATAAAACTTTATTATTCATAGTTTATAATGTTGATTATCTCAAAGAGACTCATCTCCAATCTGTTCAGATATGTCTGACCAACATGTAGTGATTACAGCAACCTGTTTAACATCAGAGGCGACTTTCATCTTTTTTCTTTAATGACTGATCTCATTGAACTCATTACCCGTTTTCTATTCTAATTTTATTAGTTCATGATAACCAATATTAACGAGCTATGTTGGTCAATTTTATGTTTATGTCTTTAAGAAGATGACCTCTTTCCTCACTGCCTGTGATTGTTGAAGATAACATTCCTTTTTCCTTTCAGCTAACCCCTGCATCTATTATGATGAATACACTAACTGCAATACACAGAAAGTGTTTCCTGGATGCAAAACCCTGTCAGTCACACTACAATGCAAAGCCACTTGCTCTTGTACCACTGAGATCAAGTGGTGACTTACAACTGTAATATGTCAACCGTGGTGACTTACAACTGTGATTTGCTGTTAGTGAAATGTCTGCTGCGTTGTATCTTCCACCTTACTTTGCTTCAGTAGCTGTTGCTGAATTTTGTTTGGTTTTAATTATACCTGAGATCCTAATTTTCATTAATCATGCACGGGCCTCAGATATTTTCACCAATGCCACTCACTCCTGTCCTGCTACACCCTGAAGGAACATTGTTTTGTTTCTTACTCCTGGAGTGAAAAGTCCAGTTTAACACCTGCCTCATATTTAAATCACATGAGTTAGTGTTTGTAGGTTGACAAAATTCAGCTGATGGCATAACTGGGTTCCTCTTTCTCTGTTTTACTCCTTCCCCTGCTTTCTCACATCTCCAATGAGCCTGGTGTTTGTCTTCCCTGCAAATGTACATGAACTAATAATTCTTCACTTTGCAACTTTACTTCTATATTAAGTCAATCACTAAAGTAATTTACAAAGCAAAGAAAGAGTCCAGGCTCATTAATTGCAAGGTAAATATTGCCTAATTGCAAGTGGTTTAAGTATCTTATTGTTTCACTGCTTTAACTACACATTTGCAAAGCAGGAGAAAAAACAAAACAAAACCCTGCGTGCCCTTAATTGAACAAAATATGAATTCAGCACTGATTATATACAAAGTATAATTCATAAAATATGGAGGACATTGTCTTCCTCATCCTATCTAATAGAAGAGAAACATGCAAATTGATCAGACCTCTACTACGCCCACCTGCCAATCAGAGCAAATATACAAATTAACCCAACTAAGATGGCGGTGGCTATGGAGCTTGAGCAAGAAGGGGGCTTGGGTTGCCCCAGGCAATGAAGGAAGCCAAGCTTCCTGCCTGCCCTGGTCTGCCCTAGCCTCCATTCAAGACTACAAGTTTCAATTATAGATGATAAATAAATCCCAGATACCTGCTTCCAGCTGGCCCTGGCCACCACTCAAGGAGGTGTTGGAAAAAAAAAAAAAAAAAAAGAAAGAAACAAAGGAGTGGCTGGGAGCTTGGGTTACTGGGGGGCATGGCTAGCCTGCAAACAGCCATC
This sequence comes from Vespertilio murinus, assembly GCA_963924515.1. NCBI lineage: Eukaryota > Metazoa > Chordata > Mammalia > Chiroptera > Vespertilionidae > Vespertilio > Vespertilio murinus. Next base: position 126,545,965 of record OZ004705.1, on the reverse strand, counting down.
AACCCTTCACCCAGGCTGGCCAAGCACCCCAGTGGGGACCCACACCCTGAAGGGGATGTGGCCAGCCTGGAAACAGCTCTCAGGCCCTCAACCAGGCTGGCCAGGTACCCCAGTGGGACCCCCACCCTGAACGGGCTATGACCAGCTTGAAAATAGTGCTCAGCTCCTCATTTAGACTGGCCACGCCCCCCTAGCTGGTTTACAGGGATCTTGGCCAGCATGCAAAACCACCACACAGCCCTTGCCCTGGAACCTCCACCCTGATCTGGGACTCTTCAGCAGGTCTCCACCTGTACACCAGGCCTCTATCTATACTAATAAAAAAAATGCTAATTAGACTGGGAGAACTTCCGGATGTTCTTCTAGACAAAGCCATGGTGGTGGGGCCAAGGTAGAGGTGGCTAGAGGCAAGAGGGGAGGGCAGTTGTGGATGATCAGGCCAGGATGGGATGGCAGGTGTGGGTGATCAGACAGTGGGGAGTGGGGCCATTGGGGGTAAGCAAACCAGCAAGGCCAGTTGTGGGTGATCAGACAGTGGGGAGTGGGGCCATTGGGGGTAAGCAGACCAGCAGGGGGGGCCAGTTAGGGGTGAGCAGGCCATCACTGGGGGTCAGGTGGAGGTGATCAGGACAGTGGGGAGGCAGTTTGGAGAGAGCAGGCCAGTAGGGGGTCTGTTGGGGATGTGCAGGCCAGTGGGGAGGGGAGGTGGGGGCAAGCAGGCCAACAGGGGGTGAAGTTGGGGTGAGCAGACTGGCAGGGGGCAAGAACACTGGCACAGAGGGCAGTTGGGGGTGATCAGTTTCACAGGGGGGCATTTGGTTGCGAGCAGGCTGGAGGTGGGGGTCAGTTGGGGGTGAGCAGACCGGCAGGCAGAGTGGTTAAGGGCACTCAGGCAGGTGGGCAGGCAGGCACGTAAGCGGTTAGGAGCCAACAGTCCCGGATTTTGAGAGGGATGTCTGACTGCCTGTTCAAGCCCAATTCTTGTAAACCATCAGTAGGAGATCCTTCAAGGGGTCCCAGATTGGAGAGGGTGCAGGCTGGGCTCAGGAACACCCCCCCACTCCCACCCCCAGCTCCCCATGTATGAATTTTGTGTCCCAGGCCACTAGTTTCATAATATGTAAATACTACTGCATCTGAACATTAAAGAAATTGGTGAAGTATATTGTATGGCTACCCAGAGAACCTGGTAACTGGTACCTGGTATTTTGTTTTCAGTTTCAGGATATTTTCCATAACTGTGCTCTTATTTTCTGAAAGTTTATATAAAGAAGAAAGACCCCTAAAAAAATTCACTTCTGCATATTTACCCAAAGAAAACAAACACAGGACATGAAAAAGTTATATGCACACCTTGTTCATTGCAAAATTATTTACAATAGCCAAACATTGGAGGGGTGGGGATTTTTTTGGGGGGAAGCCTGTATCCATTTACAGATAAATGGTAAAGAAAAGTGTGACATGTGTATGCAGTGGGTTACGGCTGAGCCATCAAAGGGGATGTCCTCTCATTTGCCACAACCTGGAGGGCTCCGGAGGCCATCACGCTAAGTGAAATAAGGCAGACGTAGAAAGGCAAAAAATACTATTCGGTCTCACTTCTTTGTGGAACCTGAACAAAGAAACGGAAATCAAACGTACAGAGAAAGAGATCCCATCTGTGGTCACCAGAGGCATGAGATGGGAACAGGAGAAAGGTGGACAAAATACACAAAGTTCTGATTATAAGATAGACAAGTACTGGGGATGTCATGTACAACATGAACGCCGCTACTGTATGGTGTATTTGAAACTTGCCGGGAATGTGGATCTTAAAAGTTCTCACCACAAGGGGAAAATAGGCACCTCTATGAAGGGATCCATGTAAATTAAACTTATCATAGGGATAATTTTACATTATATGTGTTCCAAGTGATTATGCAGTGGTATACTTACTGCACCAGGGAAGTGTATGGCCACGGGTAAGACAGTTTTTAGAGAGATCAGACAACAGAGCTGGTTGGGACTTCTCGAGGGGGGGCGGCAGGGCTGGAAAGTGCAGAAAGGGAACCATGTCATGTATCACAGCGTACTTGGAGGCAGCTATCTTTGAGAGAGCCAGAGACATTGACGTTCTAAGCATTTGGCAACCTGGCTGTAGCAGACGAGATTTCCTTACCAGTGAGTGCACCAACATTCCCTTTGCCAGGAGACCTTATGCCTTGCGTAGGTGTGCGCTTCTCAGTTCTATTCCTTCAGTTACTTATAGCATCGATAGAAATATGTATTTTGGCACGAAGTCATTAAAAGCTGCAAAACCATGTTATTTCTCTCTGTTCCAGGGTCAGTTGCATTCATCCATCTCATGGCTTAGAGAGAGGCCATTCACATGAAAGGATAATTCTAGGAAATGACCACAAGATGGCAGTATATGCACGTTAAGCAAACTTTTGAGGCCAAGGAAATGAAACGCTAGGATTAATACCCTAAAATTATTGGAAGAGTAGCTAAATTATTCGCATAATAGTTTATAGCTAAAAACAAACCAAAACAAAAAAGACCTCCACGCTCCGCTGGCAGTAAACAGTAGTCCTTTAAGTGGATGTGCAATGAGAAGATGAGAGTTGGTGAGGAGTGTAGGTGTCCCCTGCCTGCAGAGTCCTCCCTCTCACCTTATTTGTAGAACAGCTGTTGCTGCCATCTACCTGGTGACATATTTACCTCAGGTTCCTCATTTTCAACTGGAGATAATAGTACCTCCCTTATAGAGTTGCCGGGAGGATAAAGGAAGTGATAGCATACAGAATTTGTGATATCATGGTGTTTTGTGTTCACTATTAATTTTTATTATTCATTCACCATTTTCAATTGAAATGCCTGACATTATACTTGCTTCTAATAAAAAATTGCCATTTATCAACTGTGCACGTACTACAAGATTTAGCCTTCACAACTGTATATTGCACGGGGATTTCATTAAAACTCTGGGACACGGTTTGGATGTGAATAACAGGTCACACTTAGAAATGCAGAAGCTGAGATACAAGGAGATTAAATAACGTGCCCCACGTAAAACTGTGAATACATGGCTGGAAGGGCCTTCTAGCCCGGGTCTGAATCCTGGAAGCATTTCCTTCAACTCTTTACGACATTTGAAAGAACAGCGGTGCCTGGAAGTTAATACCAAAGTTTGATTTTTGCGAATTCTGTGGCTGACACATTACCTTAAATGTTTTTCTTCCAATTAGAATATTTAAGGATAATCTCATTGTTTACATTGCATTTTATACAATTAAAGATATTGCTAGCTTTGGAGTTTTAGGAGGGAAAAAAACCAACCACACACAGAGTTTTATCGTGTAAAGTTTAGTGAGACCACGTGCTGGGTTGTTATTCTTTCCCGGAGGAATAGGAGTGCCGATGCTGCACAAAATGGCAGGATGTTGTCAGAACAGTGTGCACTCACAGAGGACAATGCAATGGTATAGACTGAATTAAAGACACGTGAGACTTGTATTTGTAATTAATCTCTTACGATGGATGTTGGCACACACCTTTAGGTAAGAACTGAAGTACAAATTTATTTGCAAAACGAAGGGAACACTGGTAGGGGGCAGGAGATGAGTCAAGGAAGGGAAGTCCGTCAGTCAAAGTGCAATATTAAGCCATCCCCCCCCTAAAGTTCCCATTGCCCAATAAAAAATGCTTCAAAGTATACATTTTTACACATACAAAGTATACATTTAATAATATGAATCACAGAATACCCACGACACTCCTCCCTCTGTGGACTTGTGTAATGTCAGACGGAGGTTCGGGAATCCTCAAAACTAGTGCAGGAGGTGTGGAAATTCACATACTGAGAAATCATAAACTCAAAAACGCTGTATAAAACTGTTTTCACTGTCAATTAAGTTAATGTCACCTATAGATCTACAAATGCTATGTGTAATTACTACCTAAAGAACATAAGATTAAAAGTTTTTCTAGCAACAGGCAAAATTAGCCAGAATCCCATAAAATACATTGGTCACCAAATCACTAACTGTCCGAAAAAGAAACCACTACCTTACATAATATTGTCAAGAGAGAAATAGCTCCCTCAGCCAGCAACATGAAGGTGGTAAGATGAATTAAACAGCGGCAACAATGATGACAATTATAGCAATGGTGTTTACTGAGTGTTTATTACCTTCTATTCAATTTCAGTCTACTTGCTGCTACTACGGTAGTAGAAAGAAAGGGCTGTAGGTTGGTTAGAGCTGATCCTGCGAGGACTCCAGCTGCTGAGGAGCACGTCTGCCAGTGCAGAGAGGGGCCAGGGTAGTGTACCATAGCCCCCAGGGCAGGCAGCTGCCTGGGAGTTAGGCAGGTGGGTTTCAGTCCTAATCATTGGGAAAACCTGGTTACAAGAGGCAAGGTCTCTTTACCAAGGAGTGCGATAACATTCCCACAGCTGAGAGCTCTGGTTCTGTAAAATATATCCATCCGGTTAGAAGAAGTCATGGAAAAAATCAAGACGTGATTTTCTTGTCTTGTATGAACAAATTCACCCCTCAAACCAAGTTCATACTCGGTGCCAGGCTAATGGGCCGCTTCAATCACCCCCTGCTTTTGTAAGTTTATGAACATGAAGAGTAATTCTAGAAAATGACCAGAAGATGGCAGCATACACATAGGATGTTACATTTCTTTGGCTGCAGAGAAAAACACTGAAAATCTAAGCCGGTTTGTATTCCAAAGATTATTCTAAAGAACAGCGGAACGAGTCTTCCTAAAAGCCTAATCTTAAAACATTTATTTTCACTTTTTTGTTGTTGTTGTTGACAATATGTTGCACACAGATATGGTGGCAGTTTTTCAAGTGTATGTACACGATGAGAGGAGGAGAGTGTTTGGGGGTGCTATGTTGTCCCACATTTACTTGCTGGAAAGGTTCTGCCTTTCTTTCATCTTACTTGTAGAGCAGCTGTTGCTGACCTCTACCTGGCAACGTCGCTGTGCCTCAGTTTTCTCACGTGCAAATGGAGGTAATTATAGTGCCTCTCTTACAGAGTTGCCAGCAGAATAAATGAGTGAGCATATATAAACAATTTGTAACAGATCCTGCTATAGGTTGTGTTAGATATTAGTTTTTACTATTCGCCATTTTCAATTGAGAGGCCGGAAAGTATACTTGCTTCTAATAAAAGCTACTTAAATCTCTGGAACAAACAAGTCACAGGTATACATACAGAAGCTGAAATACAAAGAGATTAAGTAACATGTCCAGGATAAAACTTACTAACAAATGCCCTGGGATGGGTTTCTAATCCTGGTCTTATGTGCTGGAAGCACTTCCTTCAAGTCCTTACTACATCTGAAAGCACAGCTACGTCTGAACATTTTTTTTTTTTACCACATTTTGATTTTTTAGTATGCTTTTCTAATTGAAATATTTAAGGATTATCTTGTCATTTTACTTTTTAGCTCAAATAATTAGCATATTGCTAGCTTTGGATTTATAGGAAAATAAACTAGGATTTTATCATGGGAATTGTATCACATGTTTGGTTTTTATGTTACTCTTTTAATGCAGAATTAGAGTGAAGATATACAAAATGCAAACTGTTCACAAAGCAGTGTAGACATATGTCTAATGATACAACTTTGTGCTCAAAGATCCTCAGGAATTAAGGCAAGGAAAGCTAAGTTAAGTAATCTAGTCCGTATTTTCACTGGTAAGCATACTGACAACGAATGTGACCTAACACATGGTTAAAACTTTTATTTTAATTTTATCCAAATTGACATATTTCAGACTCTGATTATTAGAGAAAAAGTATCAAAGTTCTCAAAATTATAAATGTGTAGAATAATTCAAGGATGGCTACATGGACAGCTAGCTATACAAAGTTTTTTACTCTAGTAGCTTTCTCCACTAAATCACAATAGCACCAGGTTGGAACAGTTGAGACATATGGTTCATAAGAGAAATTTTAGGTGCCAAAATAAAGCCCACATCACGGCAATATAAATTAGGTGTTCACTCCTAGCTTCCAAAAAAGCCATTAGTACTTCCTACACAAATAAATGTTAAAAAAAAAAAAAAACATTTACAAGATTATTTTTATTATAATACTAGAGTTGCAGTGCATGAATTTGTGCACCAGTGGGGTCCCTTAGCCTGGCCTGCAGAATGGGGCCTTAACGGGTTCTCCAACATCCCCTGAGGGATCCCACATTGTGAGAGGGGGCAGGCCAGGCCAAGGGACCCCACCAGTGCATGATTGGGATGGGGGAGGGACGTGGGAGGTTGGCCAGCCCAGCAGGGGACTGTGGGAGGGCTGCAGGGTCTGTCCAACCCACCTCACTTAGTCCTAATTGGCTGGACCCCAGCAGCAAGCAAACCTACCAGTTGAAGCATCTGCCCCCTGGTGGTCAGTGCAGGTCACAGCAAGCAGTTGAGGGGCCTTAGCATGTCATTAACATATTACACTTTGATTGGTTGAATGGATGACCAGATGACTAGACACATAGCATATTAGGCTTTTATTATCTATACTAATAAAAGGGTAATATGCTAATTAGACCAGGAGAGCTTCTGGGAGACCTTCCTGGGACAAAACCATTGGTGGCAGGGGCCAAGGCAGAGGCAGTTAAGGGTGATCAGGCCAGGAGGGGAGGGCAGTAGGAGGTGATCAGGCCAGCAAGGGGTGGCACCTGGGGGTGAGAAGCCGGTGGGGGCCAGTTGAGGTGAACAGGCTGACAGACAGGTGAGCAGGCCCGGATTGTGAGAGGGATGTCCCATTGCTGGTTTAGGTTGGATCCCACAGGTATCAGGCCTAAACCAGCAATCAGACATCTTCTGAGGGGTCCCAGATTGGAGAGGGTGCAGGCCATGCTGAGGACACCACCCCCCATATGCATGAATTTTGTGCACCAGGCCACTATAATAGGATAATAGAAAAAGTACTAATATAACTTCCATATCTATAGATTTGGGGATACCTTAGCTTATTGTTATTAAAGATTAATTTCAAGCAAACAAATGAAATAAAATTAAATTATTTTAGTTTTTTTCTGAAACTATCTCCACAAAAGAATTTCTCTATATTGCATGATTTAGCATATATCATGTGTCAAGTTGGTATTTTTTTTTAAATTTCTCAAATTTATTACTTGCCTATAAGCATATATATGACCATCCCATTTCTCCATTTTCTGTCTTAAAAATACATAGCAGGAAAAAGTGACTATGAAAGAATGCATCTTTGGATGCTGAAAAAAGGAGATTTGGTGGTGTTTCTATAAGCACAGGGAATTAAACTTTCCCTTGTAGGCATTAGCAACATAACAAACCTCATTCCTTAGGTTAGAAAATTGCAAACAATACTCTAAAAAGTGTAGGGAAAATATAGAATCACTGATTTCAAGTTTGATAAACTCTCAACCCATTAAAATTCACAAGATATTGTAAACTGCTTCCAACTGCTACCTTGTTAACCCATCCTGATCACATTCAATAGCCTGATCTCTGTAAGACGCATGGGAAAGAGAAAAAGATCAATGAAAATATTGTTCAGCAACCCAACTTCTCTCCCAAGACTTTGGACTTCTGCTATAGGTCCTTTCTTTCTTCTGCCAAGAAAATGGAAGAACTAAATAATATTAGGTTCATATCAACATCCTGCAGGCTTTTGTAGCTACTAAAAGGGGCTCTGTTTCCCTATCTCATTGCTGCATCTCTAGGCCGAGATGAGGAACTAAGAATTAGCCTTTATTGCTTAGGTCTCTACCTTATTAAAAAAAAAAAAAACCAAAAAAAAAACCCCAAAAAAACAAAAAAAACTAGTGCTGTCTTTCCCAACTTTTATAGAATATAAATACTCTTAAAGGATGTTTGTATTATGCTAGTCTATCAGAATTAAATATCTTTGTCTTCCATAATTAATTTATGTAGTAACTCTTCTCAATTTCCCTAGTTAATGCTGGAAGCACAAAGGCATGCCTTCTCACTCCTGGTTTTTCCTTTCCCTAGACCTAACGTTGACTACAATTCTCTCCCCTCCCATGCCTGTTCCCTTCTCAATGGGAATGCTATCCTCAACTTGTTGTGATTGATGAAACCACATGCCATATGTTCCAAAGGGGCTTTACCATTTTACATTCCTACCAGCCAATTTCTCCCCATTTTTGTCAACACTTGTTATCTTCTTTTGTATTATTATAGCCATCCTAGTGGGTGATGCCTCAAATAATTTTCGTCAAAGTCTTTATGCTACACATTGAGTTCATTCAACTTAAGGAAACTGACATATTAACTAATTCCAAAGCCAGTTTTCATTCCTAAACCAATCAGCCTTTTATACTTTTTCCAAAAATAAAATCTCTCACTCATTTTCAATTCAAACCGACAATGAAAACCACCCAACTCTTCAGCTCTACTTGTATGTTACACAGTGAGTAAAACAAAGAGAGAAGAAAAAAGTAAGAGCCCTCCTTATAACTTTGTAGCCTGAAAACATGTCCTATGATCTTGGGTGTTTCACTGATTCTCTGTTATGATCTTATGGGATTTTCCTAAAGAAGCCACCAAGAGTCTCACAAAAGTCTGAGAATGGAAAAAAAAAGTAGTGAAAATATATGATTTCCACCCTCTTACACTATACATAAAGCTAAGGACTAACACAAGCTATGCTGTTAACAGAAATATTCCTCAAGACAGGAAAACCAGAAGCATACTATATTGCCTTGAGTAAACAAGGTTTCACACACCGATTATTTCAAAAATTTCTTTTCAGTTGGGTCCTGTAAATGTTTTTACACTCAATGTAATTAGGACTTCACATCGGTAAGGGTTATGCTTTTTCTTTTCTTTCTTTTCTTTTCTTTTCTTTTCTTTTCTTTTCTTTTCTTTTCTTTTCTTTTCTTTTCTTTTCTTTTCTTTTCTTTTCTTTTCTTTTCTTTTAAATAAGTGCAATTATGAAAAGGAATATGGGAAAAGAAAAAAAGCAAACCAGCGGGAAGCTTGGACTTCAGGACCTTTATTATTCCAAGATTTCTCCACCTTCTCAACTGTCACCCAAGACAGGTTCTGACACGCCCACAGCGAGGACTATTTGGCTGTTTGAATCTGCATTAAGCAACGTGCTCTCAATCCAGATTGGCAGGACCACTGACCAGTCACAAAGCCAGTTTTCCTTTGGCTGTTGCCTGGGAGACGCAGTACTGAGCAGATAGGGGCGGGCCAAGCAGAGGGGCGTTAGAAATCCCACCCACCCAGCCTCCAGCAGCGTAAAGTGGTTCTTCAGCACTGTAGTTGTTTTCTCAAGATGTCTCTTTCTAAGAAGTTAACTTTGGACAAACTGGATGTGAAAGGCAAACGAGTCGTTATGAGAGTAGACTACAATGTTCCCATGAAGAACAACCAGATTACCAACAACCAGAGAATCAAGGCTTCAATCCCAAGCATCAAGTTCTGCCTGGATCATGGCGCCACGTCCGTAGTTCTTATGAGTCACCTCGGTCGACCTGATGGTGTCCCCATGCCTGATAAATACTCCCTGGAGCCTGTTGCTGCTGAGCTTAAATCCTTGCTGGGTAAGGATGTGCTGTTCCTGAAGGACTGTGTGGGCCCAGAAGTGGAGAAAGCCTGTGCAAACCCAGCCACTGGTTCAGTCATCTTGCTGGAGAATTTACGCTTTCATGTGGAGGAAGAAGGGAAGGGCCAAGATCCTGCAGGAAATAAGCTTAAAGCTGAGCCTGAGAAAATAGAAGCCTTCCGTCAATCACTCTCAAAACTAGGGGATGTCTACGTCAATGATGCCTTTGGCACTGCTCACCGGGCCCACAGTTCAATGGTGGGAGTGAATCTGCCCCAGAAGGCGTCTGGATTCCTGATGAAGAAGGAATTGGAATACTTTGCCAAAGCCTTGGAAAACCCACCGAGACCCTTTCTGGCTATACTTGGTGGAGCCAAAGTAGCAGACAAGATCCAACTTATCAAAAATATGCTTGACAAGGTCTGTCATATGATTATTAGTGGTGGAATGGCTTATACCTTCCTTAAGGTACTCAACAACATGGAGATTGGTGCTTCCTTGTTTGATGAAGAGGGAGCCAAAATTGTCAAAGAGATCATGGACAAAGCCGAAAAGAATAGTGTGACCCTCACCTTTCCTGTTGACTTTGTCACTGCTGACAAGTTTGACGAGCATGCTAAGGTTGGCCATGCCACAGTAGAATCAGGCATACCTGCTGGTTGGATGGGTTTGGACTGTGGTCCTGAGACCAACAAGAAGTTTGCTCAAATTGTAGACAAAGCCAAGCTAATTGTGTGGAATGGACCCGTAGGGGTATTTGAATGGGATGCCTTTGCTACGGGAACCAAAGCCCTCATGGATGAAGTTGTGAAAGCCACTTCCAGGGGCTGTATTACCATTATAGGAGGTGGAGACACTGCCACTTGCTGTGCCAAATGGAACACCGAGGATAAAGTCAGCCACGTGAGCACTGGAGGAGGAGCCAGTCTAGAGCTTTTGGAAGGTAAAGTCCTTCCTGGAGTGGATGCCCTCAGCAACCTGTAGCTGACAAAGTATTCCCTCCTACTGTTTCCTGCCCACAGCCTTTTCCAAGTTCGAACTTTTACATCTCAACTCGACTTTTGTTAAAATCTACCCCTGTATCAAGATCCAGGTAAATGACCAAGCGATGAGTATCAGGAACTCTTAACATCAGTACAGAAATGCAGTTCAAGTTTAGTTCTGTCATGCGACCTACTCTCATAAAGATCTCATTTGAACTTGACCATTATGATTCATATTAAGTGGATTACCTATTAAAGCAAGTTAAATAAGCTGAATCTCTCCTTCCTTTTATTTTAGCCTAGCTTCATCATTGTTTAATTATTTGAAACAGGGGAACAAGACAAAATCTTAATTGCTGAGGAAGGGCGGGGCAGAGGCTGACAGACTATTAAACAATGTAAGTTCCCAAATAAACTGAGAAAATTACATTTAAGAGCTCACGAATGCCATTAAAGGTCTCCTAAGAGGAAATTTCTTACTAAATAAGGAAAATAAGAAATAAATCATTCTTATTAAACTCATGAAGTTAAAAAGAAGACATTAAGCCTAAAGAAGGTATGTCTGTGTGTTTGGATGCACAAACACATACACACATGTTTATTAGAATAGGATTTACAAATCAAATCCAGGTTTCAAATAGAGAAGTAATTGTTTTCTTTTTAAAGCAGATGCTGTTTAATGAATAGATAATATAACTGCTAAATATAAATGCTGGGATTTTTGAAATGCATAAGAAATATGTGTAAAGACTATTTAGCCATTGTGGAAAATAGAGGTGTAAAACCTCTTCCACATTAGGAAATAGAGTAAGAAAATACAAAGAAATGTGGAAGAAATGAAAATACCTACTGGAGAATATTTTGCCTAATTATGTAGTCAGAGCTGTTTGGGGACAATGTTGCTATGAAGTTAAGAGTAAAAATGCAGAATTAATGATCCCACCTGTCATAGCATGGGTTCCATAGCCCCAAATCAGTTCTATATATTAAGTATCCTGAATAATTGAATTTAAATATAATCTTAGCATACCTAAAACATACCTTATTTCTCAGGACAATATTAATAATGTCATTATAATCCCATGGAAGATGTAGGAGTTAAGGTATATATTTAAAACAATTATAAAAGAAAACCAAATTTAGAGCAGTTGAAACAAGATTATGGCCTACCCGAAATTGGTTTGGATCAATGGATAGAGCGTCAAGAGCATATATCTTGGATTGTGGGCACATCCCCAGTAGGGGGTGTGCAAGAGGCAGCTGATTGATGTTTCTCTCTCTGTCCCTCTCTCTTCCTCTCTGTAAAATCAATAAAATATATATTTTTAAAAATTATAGCCTATTATGTGGTTGAGTATAAGTTTAGTGCACCTAGATAGGCTCTTCATCATGCAGTCATCTAGAGAACCTCATGGTCAAACTAGTGAAGCAAACCCATTGCTCTTAATAAGTGAGCTCTATCTCTGAGTCTGAGCTTTTATTACTTGACTAGAAGCTTGGTGCACAAAATTTGTGCACTTGGAGCCCTTAGCCCGGCTTGCACCTTCCCGAAGTCCGAGACCCCTCGGGGATCAGGCATAAGTCAGCAGGCAGACATTCCTCTCACAGTCTGGGGCTCTCACAGTCCAGGACCCCTCATTCCTTACCGCCTGCTTGAAGCAGAGGCGGGAAAGGCTCCCACCTCTGCAGCAGTGCTAAGGAACAGTGAGCCCAGCTTCTGGCTGAGTGGTGCTCCCCCTGTGGGAGCGCACTAACCACCAGGAGGCAGCTCCTGCATTGATTACCTGCCCTGTGGTGGTCAGTGCGTGTCATAGCCACAGGTCTTCTACCAGCCTTTCCGCCGTTAGGTTGATTTGCGTATTAGTTTTTTTTGTTTGTTTTTTTAAATATAGTATGGCCAGCCCAAAGGTGGAGTTAAAGAAAAGCAATGCATTTTTAAAATTAAATCTTTATTGTTGAAAGTATTACATATGCCCTTCTTTTCGCTCAACAGACCCTTTTAGCCGGCCCCCACCTCCCATCTTCTGCCCCAGGTCTTCACCACCCTATTATCTGTGTCCCTGGGTTATACATATATATATGCATATAAGTACTTTGATTTATCTCGTCCCACACAATCACCCTCCCCTGCCTTTCCTCTAAGGTTCCACTGTCTGTTCCATGCTTCTTTGTTTTTGGATCTATTTTGTTCATCAGTTTATTTTGTTCATTAGATTTCACATATGAGTGAGATCATGTGTGTATCACCTTTATTGATATGTGAATATTGTATCAGCCTTGGATTCCTGGAATAAATCCCATGTAGTCATGGCATATGATATTTTTAATATGTTGCTGGATCTGATTTGATAATATTTTGTTGAGGATTTCAGCTCTATGTTCATCAGGGATATTGGCCTGTAGTTCTCTTTCTTTGTAGTATCTTTATCTGGTTCTCGAATTAGGATAATTCTAGCCTCATTAAAATGCTGGCCTCAGGTAACTTTGCCATCACTTCCTTATTTTTTTGCTGAAAAGTTAAAAAATTTGAAAAAACTGTAGCAATCTTTTTTTGCAGTTTGTGGTATTGAGACAAACTTGGGGAGAACTCACTTTCCTGGTCTATTAGCCAATTTAAGTTGCAAGCAATAAGCAGGTTGACCAATGTTTCCTGGCTGTACTCATTTTTAAAGGCTACATCTAATCCTTATTTATTTCACTTAGTATTAATATTTATATTTTTTACTGATGAAATATTAATATATTCAATTTTGAGGCATCAGATTTCTCCTGGTATGGGTAATATATGATATACACAACAAAATATCATTCTGAAATATAAAAGAGTTAGAGATTACAACACATGTCTAGCTGCAAGAGTTTTGAATAATGGGTTGTGAACCCATGTATTTTTTTTTACCTTCTTATATGTACATGGACACACACACACACACACACACACACAGGTGAATAGGATTAAGAGATATAAACTTCCAGTTGTAACATAAATTAGCTCACTTTTGTTGCATTTTGCCTAAAAGAGCATGTAATAACCGAAAACTGATATTCTACTTCTTTCTAAATATTTTCCTCGTAACCTTAAGCCATATAGGACCATGTCCTTTCTACTATAATGCCAGAGGCACCAAATGCCACAGCAGGAAAATGATCACCACTTTCCAGCCTTCTGTGTCTCTTTACTCATTTTCTCCTACCTGACCCCTATGTAAATGCCAGATTTTATTGGTTTTATTAAGGCAACATTGCACTTACCAGTAACAACTATTACCTTATGGTTATAGACTAGTGGTTATCAATCAGGGACATTTTTTTCTTTGTAAGGATCATTTGCCAAATGGACACATTTTTGTCTGTCACAACTGGGATGGAGGAGAGGGGCTGTAGGCATCTAGCATTTTCCACCAAAGATGTTACTAAACATCCTACAATATACAGGATAGCCCAAGTGTCAACCTATAAATTTATTTCATTCCCATGTGACATTCAGGGGTGGTTGAGAGTAAGTAGATAGTCTTTGTTGAGCTCATCCAAGGACTCAGGCAGGCAAAACCTGCACATGACTTCCATCTCTAGGAGTAGGAATATCAATTCAGCTGTTGACATTTTCTGGCCAGCTGGAAAGGGAAAGAGGGACCAAGAGCTAGCATCCTATCTTTAAGGAATAAAACGGGGAGCAGTGAATATTCATTTCTATTACATCCCTTTACCCTGAACTTAGTAATATGATCATATGTAGCTAATGGTGAACAGGAAAATGTATTTTCTGGCTGGGTGATCTTGGGCCCCATTAAAACTATTACTGAAAAGAAGAATTAAAAAACTGAACTAAAGACAACATCAAAAAGAGGAACCTATTAAAAATTATACATTATAATGGATAATCCATAAAGATCATACCTTTGTACATGATTATTCCTAAAATAAAGATGAGCAGATATAATTCATGGGGAAAATTATGAAAGCAGTTATAATGAGCTAAGAAGACAATAATATGAAATTAAAAATAGGATGGCAAAGGGTACAAAAATTCATGACATTCAAGTATTGCTAGTACAAAATATAAATGGGATTAGAGCAAGTAAGTAAAAATTGAAAATGCAGAGAGAAGATTCTGTGATTTGAATGATAAGATTAAGGGTAAGTAGGATATAAGACAGCCTTAGGAAAAATATATATATATAATTTATAGTATATATATATATATATATATATATATATATATATCACATACATATAAAACATATATATGCTAGCCTCATTAAACACATATATATTTAATATACAACATATATATATATATATATATATATACATATATATATATATATAGTATAGTTGTACTTCATTTCTACTTTTAAAACCAATTAACAACAACAACAACAACAAAAACAAGCTTAAATTTAGGTGTTACTATAAGATGGTGGGATTACCTTGGGTTTTGGCAAAACAACAAGTGGGAAGCCTATTTGTTTGCCCAAGGTTAGAATTTCATTTACTTCACTCACATGCTTGGACATAACTATTCATTTATTTTCTGTGCATTTTTTTTAAATTAAAAAAAATCTGTATTGAAATAACTTCTTTCAACCAACATTAGTTAAGAAATATATGATAAAATAGAATTTTAAAGTAGGTATTATATTCTATGGCTTATACTACCATTAACTTTGCTTAAGTAATTTCATATCTTAGTCATTAGAAGTCTTCTCTGGTTTGCAGCAAAATTTTTGTTTTCTGAATCAATGTGTGTTAAGAATAAGGCAAGGTAAAAAGTAAGGGTAAAATAGCTGGAATATAACAAATTAGAAAAGCATATGAGATTATATGAAAAACAGGATGATTCTCTCTTTGCACTGTGGCCTGAAACTTTCTCCAGGAAGTAAACAGGGCAACTGGGGGCCCATCTTGTTTCCTCGCTGACAGGCGTTATTCTATAGATCCCCAATCCCCAAGTTTCCAATGATAGGCTCTATTCCAGTCCCTGCTATTCCATCTTACTAGATGTGAATATTCAAATCATTTATTTTTATATCTTTACATGGATACTCTTTTTAGGGCCAGCTGAGTTTTGGATATACTACTTGTTTTATTAACTTGCTTTTAGATTTTCCCTCTTTCCTTTTCTAATATTGTTCAAGATAATATTTGTTTTCTCTGACAGAGTCACTTGCTTTTCATTTTAGGTTTGGTTTATTTTTTTAATATAGTTTTTAGAGCAGTTTTCTAGGTTCATAGTCAAAGTGAACATTTGTTACAATCAATGAATTGGCACTGGCACATCATTATTGCCAAAGTCTATAGTTCACATTAGAGTTCACTCTTGGTGTTGTACATTCGAAAGGTTTTGACAAGGTATAATGACATCTATCCATTATTATAGTGTCATACAGGATAGTTTTAATTCCCTCATAATTATCTATGCTCTATTCACCCCAACCTTCTCTTTAACTCCTGGAAAGGACTAAACTTTTTTTTTCTCTCCATAATTTTGTCTTTTCAAGAATGTCATATAGGTAGGATCACACAGTATACAGTCTTTTCAGATTGGCTTCTTTCACTTAGTAATATGGGTCTAAATTCCCTCCATACTGACTTCAGGTCAGATGGCAGAGTAGGTAAATTCTGTGCTCACATTTATAAATGCTGTGCTCCCTCCCCAACCACATCAAAATTACAACTAAATTATTGAACAGCCCTCATTGAGAACCACCTGAAGGCTAGCTGAACAGAACTCCTATAACTAAGGACATAAAGAAGAAGCCATACATACACTGGTAAAAGGAGAGGAGATGAGAAACAATCTGGTCCCACACCCAGGATTAGTGGTTAAGAATCAACAGGGATATCTCTGCTTTGGAGATTCCCACCAGGGATGAGGGGTCCCAGCCTCACACCAGGCTCCCCAGTCTGGAGCTCCAGTGCCAGGAAGAGAAGTCTCCACAACAGCCAGCTGTGAAAATCATCAGGGACTCAGTCCAGCTGAGACTGAGGGCTGCTGTAGACTCAGGCATCCTTTTTTTAAAAATCTGAAAGTATACATAATTATTTTAATAGAAAACAATTGGCATAACTTAATGTGTTACTTATAGTGATTTATCAGAAAGTCACAGTTTTAGAAAAACAAAATAACCTAGTGATGTTAAAAATATTTTTGAAACAAGGCACTTACATTTTCTCAAAGCATTTAATTTTTGTTTACTAATTATTTTCATAAAACCTTGGAATTATTTAAATACTATTATTTCTTTAGAAGATGGATAGTTTTTGTCAGTTTGTGTCTGTGAAACAGGCAAAAAGAAAAAGTATGATCATTGCAGGTTAATGAAATACTTGTGGTGTGGCCACCTGAACTCATGTAGTGACAGAAAGGAAGATGGGAGCAAGGGGAAAGGTTTAGGAGATTAGAAATTGTGACAGACCTTGGTGTCCAGTTGCACAGAAATGGATAATGGGTAAACAAGCGAAAGGTAATGGGGAATACTTTTGATTGATAAAGTAAAGGTGATGGCTCAGTTGGTTGGGTGTTGTCCTGCACACTGAAGCGTTACCCATGCGATTCCTGATTTTGTGGGCTCCATTCCCAGTGGGGGGTGTGCAGGAGACAGCCAATCGATGTTTCCTCCTTCTCTTCCTCTCCCTTCATCTTGCTCTAGAAATCAATTAAAAAGAAAAACACCTCTCTTTAAAATAAGAAACGGTGGTAGGATAAAAATATTTTACTATTCACTATTTTAAGAAGCATGCATACATTAACTAGTGATTTAAATTAGATAAATAACTAATTTCTCAGAAAAAACTTTAGGTCTTAGACCAAGCCATCAGCAAATAAAGCCTTTAGGTGCACTGAAAGGAGGTGATATATCTTACCAGGAGGAAAAAGGCAATAAAGACTTGCTCAATGAGAAATACCTGGTAGTAAATTCTCAGAAGCTTGGGGTTAAGAATATTTAACATCTAACAGACCAGAGGCCTCAAGGTGATGCTGAAGAATAAGGTTCCCAATGTGCTCTTGCCAGGCCAGCAGCACCCAGAAACCTGTTAAAAATGCAGATTACTGGGTGTGCACTACTGAATCACAAACTCTGAGGATGCATCCAGGAATCTGTGTTTTAACTAACTCTTCAGAGTTTTTATTTCAGCTAAATTTGATAGCCATTGGTATAGAATAAAGACCATTTAAAAGAAAATAGGAATCAGTTCTGTTCCAGTTTTACGCAACCAAGGCTCGGAACATGCAGGTCAGTCAGGTAACTAGCTTAGTCTGAGTTCTACAAGCTAAAACTCCTAAGCCCCCAACTTGTTTTCCTTGGTCGGACCCACACACAGAGACAAATAGAGATAGAAACGAGATTGGAGTGAGGCACAATTTATTACCTTGCTCGGTGGCTTCCGGGCTCAGCAACGGATGCGTCACAGACCGTGAAGTGAAGACAGACGAGGAGACGTGGTCCGGTTGGAGGCGAGGTCACCTAAGTGAAGCTCTCAACGTCTCAGTTTATATAGCCCTTATGTTCAGGGCTGTCCATATTCAGGGCTGGCCTGTCCATATTTCAGGGTGTGGTGGACCTTCTGTCCTTATCTGTAGTTCGCAGCCGGTGGCGCTCCTAGGTCTTCAGTCTGTGTGCAGTCCGTGCGTCGCCCTGTCACCACTCAAGCTTACATGCTAGGGTTCAGGTGGAGTACAGGCCTTCACTCCATTTTGTAATGCTTTCACACAATTTCACACAATTACAACTTATTTTAGATTCTATATACTTATATAAGGTTCATATTCACTGAAATATATATCTTATCTTAATACTATATCAAGTTCTAACAGCAGTTATGTCAATACCTAGTTGTTTCAACTGAGGCAAATAATTTCAGACTCTGGCCTCATTTATCTGGAAAGTGACATATACTCTATATGCTATGTGAGGTACTTCTCTGTTCCTGATTTATATGGCTCTGAAACCCTGCTTGGTATACTTGAGACTATTGGCTATCTTTTTCATCTACTCTTGAAAAACAGGGGAAAAAATGGGCCAGGAGCTACTAGACATGTGACAAAGAGGTCTAAATTTTAGAGAAACTAAAGACAAACAAACAAAACAACAACAGAAAAACATATACCAGAACTTTGGCTCTCCAACTATAAATTCATATTGCAATTTGACTTAATTCCTATATGTGAAAGCAAATTTCCCTAAACTATAGTATCTGAGAACTTAAAAACATAAATAGTATAAAATATAGTGAAACAGATTCCATTACCTGTTACTTTATAAAGAAAGGTGAGTCCAAAGTTCATATCTAAAGGAAAAAATTGGTAGTTCAGTAAAATACCTGAACATTTAAATGCTTGGTTTGGTTTGTTTGCTTATTTGATTTTAGTTGTTTCTTTAATGCTGTGATTTCTTTGCTTGTGCAGATAGCAAAAAATTAGAGGGGGAGATAAGTTTACTTTTCATTGTATATTCTCTTGTATGGGTTAAATTGTTGCTTCTACCGTCTTTTTAATTAGGAAAATTATATACAATTAAGAAGAAAATGGACTTCACTGGATAGGCCTAGACATTATCCCTGCAAAAAGCCTTTCCTCAACTTTCCCTGGCCCAACCCCACATCCAGATATTATCTTTGGCCCATTTTGCTCTTTATGTAAGCCTCTTGCTCTACTCTTTAACATTATTAGAAATTTTATTTGCTTATACATCCGTCTCTCATAGCTCTTGAAGGACAAAGAGTACCTCTTTTCAATGCTCTACTCCAGAGCCTAACCCATTATTTAGCACGTAAGAGGTTTTTATTGACAATGCTGTGTTTTACACATCGTAAGCATCAGGTACATGATATTCAGAGATAAATGGTGAAATGGACCTGCACACTGAGACCAGACGTGTAACAAAATCCTGAGACAACTTAACAGGAACTGTGTTCTAACAATCAGGAAGTTCCTTTCCTGTTAGCTGCGCCCTGAAGACAGAAATGTAATAATGTCCCAGAGGCCACAAAACAGGAACTTCATTCTCACAATCATAAAATATGTTTCTTTTCTTGGCCAAAGCAACGGAATATTCCATTTAACATAACATGCTACAGATAAGAAACCAGCTAGCCAGGAGGCAGGATAATCGATGATTAGAGAAAAACAGAAAGTGGAATTTCCTCCATAACGGAGGAGAAGTCATTAGTGAACGTCACAAGACATTGATAATACATATTCTGCATATTTTACCAGTCAGAATATTACATTATTATTTTTTGTGTGTACAAAATGGAAATGCTATTAAGTTATATTAGGGGTGTGTGTGTGTGTGTGTGTGTGAAACTTTAGGACACAACCACAGCGTTTGGCAGAAAGTTCTGAATATGTAAGCATGTACATTATTAATAGTAGGATGGTGGTTTATCTATACTACCACTCTTAGGGTGAAGAACATTTCACAAGGTTGGAATTCTCTTGGAAAAAAATAAATATTTACAGGAAACCATATATATTAAACAAATTCAGGTAAGTGCCATAAATTGCATCAAGTTATTTGTTCACCTGCAGTCTTTCAATGTCTTTAGCTGATATTTGACCTAGGCTCTCTATTCTCACACATCTTAAATCAGGAGACTCCACTGTTATGAGCGACAAAACGAAATTTGTAGATGAGACTGTAGTTTAACTTCCAATCTCCTATCTGTTATCTATATAACCTTGAAATATTATTTAACTTTTCTAAGACTCCATTCTTGTAAAATGGAGATAGTAATAGTTTTCCATAACAGAGTCTAAAACGTCAAATAATACATATGAAGTTGCTTTATAAACTGTAAAATGCTAAACAAATGTGGATAGTCAATAGCTACTTCTGGCCCTCTCATCTCATCCATTCATTTCCAGTACTTTTCAGCATCCTTTCATTTCCTGAAGACCAACTGAGGACAAAGGAAAATTTTGAAAACTGGACGACAGCATATGGTAATTCTACCTAAAACATTTTACCAGCAGGCAGAAGAAAAGTTTCTTAACCCCACACAGGAAAGAAATTTGCCCAGGACAGTATCACTTGAGTAAAGAACATGATCTGACACCACACAAAGGGATCAGCTAGTTATTCAAATGCACAAATCTTTAATTATAATTTGTTTTCGGTTCCCAGGCAGGGACACAATGTTTGTAAAAATAAAATAAAATAAAATAAAATAAAAAAACTTCACTTTTGCTTAAGTTTCCAATGAAATGAACATAGGTCACTTTCAGTTTTGTGTAACTGCAAAAAAAAAAAAAAAAACACACACAAAAACTCAGGGTAGAATATATTTAATCTGATGCAAGCCAGACTATTTTCACTGCTGCTATGTGTTCTAGGGATAGTTATTAACCTTAAAAGGGGGAAAAATAATAACAGACAACTGCAGTTAATCCATAAACTGCATATTAAAAGCATATGAGATGTTTTCCTGAATGAGGAATAAGAAATATAGTCTTACATTCACACTGATCGGCTCCTGTTGAGTCATAGATGACCTTTGAACACCAGTTCAAACAAACACAAAAAGGTCACATGCAAGAGCCAGGTATAGCAACTTCCATATAAACCACAAAATAATGGATTTCTTTATTCCTTGGGCCTTTATTTAAGGGGGATTAACATTTGACAAAGAGCCATATCTAAAAGACAATGAGCCAGCAGACCAAAACATCTATCAGCTGACCTTTGAGAGAAGAACAGGATGAGCTGGGGAAGTACAAGCACAGGGACATTGGTTAATGCTTAACATAGATTTACATCTATCTGGAACACAGATGGTAACATTGTGTAGAGCTGGAACCAAGCCCCAGGGAAGAATAAACCAAGTATTACAAACCCAAGGCTATTATGAGGAGCTAGAGCTTTGGATTTACCAGCTCCATAATGTAGTTCTAAACTCCTCCAACTATCATAGAATGTGATGGAATAATTATCTTCCTTCTATGTCATTCATTTAATAACCCAATATTGCCACTCCTTACTCACCAATGCACTCATTTCTCTTCCTGTGCTTGGTTTTTGTCATTGTCCTCATTAGGAATGTAAATCTCCTGTGTCTCCATTCCATCATGTCTATTATTTCTTCAAAGTTCAACTCAAGATGTATCACATTCATGAAACTCCTCTCTATTTTAACCAGCTTGTTTTTTTCATTCATGCACTCTTTCCAATAAGCATTCTTTATTCTTTATTTGTCTTGTATTGACATATACTACGTGCAGGAAAAGTGCTAAGGACAGGGGATAAATATAGACAAAAAAAATCCAGGGTTCCCGAATATAACTGTTTAGAAAGGAAATGGTCATGTAAGCTACATTTAAAATATACTGAGCTAGAGATATGTCCAAAATAAAATGAGGGCATTGAAAAAGAATCAAATCTGCCTACAGGGGCAAAGGAAGATCATCATGGAAAAAAAAAATATATATATATATATATATATTAATTAGGCTGAGATAACAAAAAAATACAAGTGAGGTAGAAGGAAGCTAGGGAAAGAGAGAGGTTCCGGAAGCAGTTGCAAAAGCATGGAGCCGGGAGAGTTCATTTTTCCAGAGCAGTGAAGCATGCAGTGGGAGGAGTTGAACCATGGAACAGAGGATGTATGAAAAAGTTCAATCACGAGGAATCTGATACCATGAAAGGAATTATTTATTCCAAGATTGGATAAGAAAAATATTTCATACATAGTACAACACAGGCACTGACCTCTTTGAACTTTCCCAGGAGGACATAGCTTTGCAAGACTTAACCTTGGTTGTTGCCAGATCATAGGAATGTCCATGCGTGTTCTGAAGGCAGGTGCCAGGGTAGTTCTGCGGTGGGC
Organism: Vespertilio murinus; assembly: GCA_963924515.1. NCBI lineage: Eukaryota > Metazoa > Chordata > Mammalia > Chiroptera > Vespertilionidae > Vespertilio > Vespertilio murinus. The sequence goes on along the minus strand of OZ004705.1, from coordinate 126,523,590 downwards.
AAGCAGCACTGGAAAAGGTAAGAGCAGACTCAATTTGCCACATGGCATTTTTCACTACTAGTACTTATTGGCTAAATAAGAGCACTGTCCTTTTCCCATTATATAATTTATTATTCACATCAAAGGTATGGTCGCATGCATGTATCCCATTGTTTTTTCCCTGCCCTTTGTTGTAGTTTAAATCATGCAGAAACTTTTACAAATTTCAAGCATGATAAGAGAACAGAAATTTGTGCATCATTACTCTGGCATCATTTGGGTAAAAAGGCTGAGAAAAAGACAAAAATGGAGAGAGCAGGAGCAGATAGAAGGCCAGCACTATAATCCAGAAGATAAAGGATGAGGGCTCGACCTGGGACAGTCGTGCTGGGAAGGGAAAAGAGGAGCTGCTTGAACAATAACGTGGAGGGATAACCTGCAGTTCTAATTGGATACAAGTAGGGATAATGTCGATGTGGAGACAATAGTCTAGAATACACCCAAGACTTTTAGTTTGTCCTGGATTTTATATTGAATATATGTGTCCTAGTTTTCAGCTCTTAGGAAAAAAACAGTGTTTCTTGGTTTGTCTAGAAGGTCCCTGATATGTGTAAATTATTCTTAGTAATAATTTTTGATAGTGTCTTCTTTTACTTGTAAAGTATCACAAATTAATGGTTATTCTAACCAGCTTTAGAAACTTTTCAAGTGACTCCACCCATGTATGGCTTTTCAAAGAGTTCTCAAAGTGAAAGATTCAGTTGGAAAGCTTATTGAAAACGCTGAAATCTGAGCTGCACTTCTAGAGATTCCTAGTCAGTATTTTTAGGAAGGAGAAATCCAAAACAACATAAAAAAATACAAAAACCCATGCTTTTTAAAATATTTTTTATTAAATTAAGCACCCTTGCTGATTTTTATTATATCAGTAGAAGCTCTATATTAACATATCCAAATGAATTGTATTCCAACTATTCTTTTCTTCATAAAAGAGAGAATAAATTATACATACAATAGATGCTCACTAAATCATATATTGCTCTTATTGCTTCTGTGTGTGTGTGTGTGTGTGTGTGTGTGTGTGTGTGCATGTAGAAAAATGACTTAGAGTTGAGCAACTATTCTAGAATGTCATTAGGGAAACTGCTATGACCTGACAGCCATTTACTCTACATAGAAAACCTCAAAGACATTATAGTCATTCTCTTATTTTAGCCTGGGAAGATAAATAATGGACAATAGAAAGAGTGACATAATGGAATGAGGAAAATTCTAGAAGATAAAGTGATTTAATAGACAATGTGTGAATTTCAGGCAATTACACACACACACACACACACACACACACACACACACATTCTTTTTAGTTGACTCAAAGAAATTTGCTAGTAAAGAAAGTTCCCTTGGAGGAATTATTGAAAATTAGAGGGCTGGTGCATGAAATCCATGCATGGGTGGGATCCCTAAGCATGGACAGTAATCAGGGAAATTGATCTTTCTCTCTCTCTCTCTCTCTCTCTCTCTCTCTCTCTCTCTTTCTCTCTCTCTCTCTCTCTCTTTCTCTCTTTTTCTCTCTCTCTATCCCCCCTCTCAATCAATAAAAAATAAAATACTCATCATTCAAATGTCTATCAATGCTTATTTATTTTTTACAAAGATGAATGTAGAGTGTCCTTGATTGAAATCAAGGAGAAGGCTTCAATGGTAGGGAGGCAGTCTCAAAGTTTTAAATATCAAAGCAATATAAGAGAGGCCCTGGGGGAACTCTTACTTATTGCAATCTAAACCTAGGATTCCAATTAGAATCACTAGGATTCAGTAGCATCTAAGAAGAGTACATTGGGGATAGACAGAGAACCTTTCAGGCAGAATGAACAGAAAGAGCAAAGTCTCTCATATTTGGATTTCATATTATTTTAATAGAAAAAAATATTGTAATGGACAACGTGTGAATTGTCCATTACAATATTTTTATTGTAAAATAATGTGTGAAAACCAAGTAATATTGGTTTTCTTTTATTTTTATCTTTTTCTTTTTTCATCTTTATTGTTGAAAGTATTACAGATGTCCTCCTCTCCCCCCACCATTAATTTCTTCCAACCTGCCCTTATCCCACCTCCCTTTATCCTGCACCTTCCTCTTTTCCCAGGCTTTCACCACTTTTTATCTGTGTCCATGGGTTATGCATATATGCATATGAAATATCTGGTTAATCTCCCCCACGCCCCTCCACCCGCTGCCTTGCCTTTCCTCTGAGAGAGATCTTTTAACAGGTTGTATTTTAACTTTACTTTACATACACTCATGACTGGTAGTACTCATGGAACACTTACTCTGTGCAAGATACTGCTATAAAATGTTGTCCACACATTAAATGTATTAAGGCCTCACAACACTAGGTATTATTTTTTATCCTTATTGTATATGTAATTAAACCAAGACTAATAAAAGTCAATGACTTAGCAAATAAATGCTCCTAGGTAATGAGAGAGAAAAATAGAACCCCGTTTCTCTTTTCCTAAAACAGATACAGGAATTTAGGAGTGGAAAGGTTTTTGTTTTTTTTAATATATACATTTTTTGATTTTTTACAGAGAAGAAGGGAGAGAGATATAGAGCTAGAAATGTCGATGAGAGAGAAACATCGACCAGCTGCCTCTTGCACACCCCCTACCGGGGATGTGCCTGCAACCAATGTACATGCCCTTGATCAGAATCGAACCTGGGACCTTTCAGTCCACAGACCAATGCTCTACCACTGAGCCAAACCGGTTTCGGCAGGAGTGGAAAGGTTTTTAAATTAATCTGCCATGTCATTTTTTTCCCAATGAGATAGCTGAGTTATGCAGAAGATAAATGCCTTCACTATTCTTTATATCGCCTTTATAATATGGCCCATTTATAATAATCAAATATTATCCCATTGAGTGGTAGAGGTTATTTACATAGCTCACAGAGATTCTGTCCCAGGGCAATGCCTCTTACCCTAGCTGCCATGGGCACTGGTCACCAAGTGCCCACATGAGCTCCCCTTCACTTGAGACTAAACTTTTCCTTAGCTCTTTGCCCTTCCCAGGCCTACTGCACTCCCTCCTGAAGAGCTCTTATTCAATAGACCATAAGCAACCTAATGTGTGCCTCTCTATTTCTAAGGAACCTGATCTAACATATATATGTTTATATGTATGTTTATATGTATGTATAGATGTAAATTGCTCGTACACTGAAGAAAATAACATGTAAATAATTTCACTATTGTGCCCACATAATTAAGTGTATGAATGATAAGAATGAATTGAGAAAGATGCGCTATATTTGTACAACAAATAGTATTCAGCCATGAGAAAGAAGGACAGCCTGCCATTTGCCGCAACAAAGATGTTGAGCACACTATGGAAAGTGAGATAAGTCAGACAAACAAAGACAGTATATATGATATCACTTGCCTGTGGAATCCAAAGATCCAAATTCTTAAAATGATGATTTCCAGGGAACAGGGTAGTGGGACAGGAAAGATATTATTTAAGAGTGTACACATTCATAATGAGTAGAAATAAGCCCTAGAGATCTAATGCTCAGTAGAGTGCATAGGGATATAATCATCAAACTTGCTAAGAAACTGGAACTTAGTTATTTCAACCACTAAAAACAAAGGATAATTATGTAACATGGGCTATCACTATAATGGCAATCATATTGCAGTGTATAAATGTATAAAATTAATATATTGTATACCTTAAATTTGTCCAGTTATATATTAAATATGTATAATAAAAAAGATGTCATTGTGGAATTAATTATAAGAATTGAGGGAATAGCCGAAACAGGTTTGGCTCAGTGGTAGAGTGTCGGTCTGCAGACTGAAGGGTCTCAGGTTTGATTCCGGTCAAGGGCATGTGCATTGGTTGCGGGCACATTCCCGGTGGGGGGTGAGCAAGAGGTAGCTGGTCGATGTTTCTCTCTCATCGACGTTTCTAGCTCTCCGTCTCTCTTCCTTCCTCTCTGTAAAATATCAATAAAGTATATTTTAAAAAAAGAATTGAGGGAATAATACAACTGAGAGAACAATACAAATTGGTACATAAATGATCCTATCTATGAAAATTAATGTCACTAAATTAAATTAATCAATCAAAGAACAATTTAACAAGACACCTGACTTCTAAATAACTTTATTTATGAAGGAATGGTGAAATTAATGTTAATTCTAAAATAAGCCTAGGTCTATCCTCCTCAATTTTTAGCAAGGATACAGAAGACCAGAGACAATTATTTTTTTTACTAAGGTCACCCTGATTGTCTTTAATAGAACTGGACCTTGAACACTGACTGCTTAAATTATACTGATTCTTTCCCATAATAACTAAAAACAGAAAAGATCTTATAAAAATGTCTGTTTTAGCAATTGTATCAAACAAAAGGCATTTATAGAAACACTAGAGACCGGGTGCATGAAATTTGTGCAGGGGTGGGAGAGGGAAGGGTGTCCCCCAGCCAGGCCCGCACCCTCTTCAATCTGGGACCACTCACAATCCGGGACTGCTGACTCCTAATCGCTTACCTGCCTGCCAGCCTGATCCCCCCTAACCATTCCCCTACCAGCCTGGCGACCTCTAACTACCCTCCCCTGCCAACCTGGTCACACCCAATTGCTCTCCCCTGCAGGCCTGGTTATCCCTGATTCCCCTCCCCTACTGGCTTGATCATCCACAACTTTCCTCCCCTGCTGGCCATCCTGTGGCAGCCATCTTGTGATGAGGTCACATGTGACGCCACCTAGGCTTTTATTATATACAATTTTAGATGTTCAACAAATACAAGGCTTTGCTGAAAATAACAATAAAAATATTAGTGCCACTTATTGAGCATCATATGGCAGGCATTGTTTTAAGAATTTTATATATACTATGCTTTCAATCATCAAAGCAAACCTATGATATGAAAAATCAACATTTTAAAGAAGAGAAAATTGGAACTTGGAGGTTACCCAGACCTGACAGTTTGCAAAGACTGTGCTCTTAGCTAGTAGATAGTTGTTACGTGGGAAGGAAAAATCATAAAAATCTGGGCCATGGAAAGTCAGTAATAAGGCAGGGATGCTATTTACCTTTGTAACAACTAGTTAGTTTGGGGTGGTCACACAGAAGTGCCCAAAAGGCATCAGCTAGTTAGGGAAGAAGAGAACCTGTGTTTGATGTAGCCAATCTGATCAGAGTGTACTGGTCAAAACCCAAGAATAGAGAAATAATTTTAAGAAGTAAGAAAAACAACATTCCCTAAACAGAATGTATTGATTAATAGCAATGACTACTGAGATCAATACTGAATTACAAATTCCATTAGAACAATTGAAATTAACTATATACACAGGAGCAAATGATTGGCCCTTTTAGCATAAACTCTGGGTGTACAAATACGAATGAGCTGGCATGTACGCATTGATAAAATTGGGAGGGCTGGGTCATGAAGGATCAACAATGACCATGTTTGATGTTCATACAGAAAAGGACATATTAATCCTGGGATGTGAAGGAACAAAGGTGTTTTCAAACAATTTTGAAAGCTTAAGGTCAATCTGTCAATCCAGTATGTGTGTGGCATTTTATAACCTTAAAAGATCCACATTTTAAAAATATTTGTTTAAATTAATAATAAGAGTCCTAATATTTGACAAGCAACATACCCATATAGCATAATGAATGTAGTGTTCACTTAATTATAACTACAGATATAAAATTAGAGAATATCTAGTAAGTGCATATATATTAGAGCCCCAGTACACGGATTCATGCACCAGTGGGGTCCTTTGGCCCGGCTGGAGAGGGACCACCAGAGTTCAGGGCCTGTGTCTGGCCCGTCTTGCTCAGTCCCTATCAGCCAGACCCCCAGCAGCAAGTTAACCTACCTGTCAAAGAATCTGCCCCTTGGTGGTCAGTGTGCATCAGAGAGAGTGCTTGAATAGTTGAATGGCTGGACACTTCGCATATTATATATATATATATATATATATATATATATATATATATATATATTACACACACACACACACACACACACACACACACACACACACACACATATATATATATATATATATATATATATATATATATATATGTATTTCTCATTTTTTGTGCACCTTTTCATCAACTTTTCTCATAGAACTACTTAGTTATGTATTCCATTTCTGTTAACAATATTCTACACCATTAAGTAGAGAGTAGGTTTGGCTCTGGGTGCTTCTGGATCTGGTCTTGCCTACAAAACACATCCTCCAAAAGAAAAATGGTTGCATACACAGTGATTCCAAGGTGACTTGATTCTAGTGGTGATTCAGCTTATTGAGAGCTCCAATATCACATAAAATGGGGTAATATATATCTTAAGGATTAACTGGAGACTTGGCAGCTGAATGGGTGAAGCTTTATTTTTATTTTATGACAAAATCTATCCAGAGTTCTAAACTCTCTTATAGATAACATTTAGGGCAATATTCAATTATCCTATCTAATAAAAGGGTAATATGCAAATTAACTGCAAATTAACTGTCACTCTGCCACAAAAGATGGAGGAGCATATAGCCACAAGATGGTGGCACCCAGTCCCCTCAGGCCCTCCGGAGTCTCCCAGTTCTGGGCTGGGGGAGAAGGGGAGACTGCTGAGAGCAGGCAGCATGAGCAATCACCACAGTGCCAAGGCAAGCATTTTGTCCTGGCGGTGGAAGACCTCTGGGCTGAGGAGAGCATCTGGGCAGCAGGCGCAGAGTGGCCAAGCCCCACAGAAAGCAGAGAACCACAGGGAGTGGTCCTAAGCTATCATGGCTCCGGATTGGAGAGGGTGCAGGTTGGACTGAGGGACCCACCCTCATGCATAAATTTCATGCACTGGGCCTCTAATTTAACTTACAAGTAGCTATAATTAAATTGTGTTGATATCATATCACAGGCACTGGTCTACTCTAGTACCATTTGCCATGTAATTCAATCAAGCTAGTATAAGCTTGAAATGAACAGAGATGATTGAATTGCACTCCACATTGTGTGAATTATATGCTAACATGAGCACCCAGAAACACAAGACAGTGCTATGCATGCACTACCTGTGATTTATTTATATGCCTTCATTTATAAAGAAGCAATATTTGAAATCATTAACACTTTAGAAGTAGAGAGAACCTGAAATTATTAGCCCACCCTCCTTCAATAGTGAGATATGGAAACAAACCTGTAATAATTAAAGCCTTTTATGGATTAACAGAAACAAATGCTGATAACTTACTATGCAATTTAGATCAATGATATCTTGGACTCCACACAACCAGAAAAAAATAATTTTAATATCAAGAGAATTTAAAACTTAGAAATACCAACTGTTATTGGGTCTTTGCCATTTGAAAGGCATTGTGACCTTATATAAATATAAAATATTAATTGTTCTCCAAAATAATAAAGTCTAAGAGAATATTAATGAATATTTTAGATCTTTATAAGAAAATACTGTATTCTCCATAATTCATGAAATTGATAAACTTAGCTTTCTTGAAGTAATGCAGAAGTAATCTTGAAAACTCTAATGTTGTAATGAACATAATTTGGTTCAGAATTGCCAAAACATTAATTGGCAAAAATGAGGATAAATTATTATAGTGTATGAGCTCCAAAGAGTAAGTGTACAAGAGCAAAATGTAAAATAGTTATTTACTTAAAAACGCCGTGAGGGGAATTCCAAAACTTCAGTTAGACAACCAACAATGAAATCTGAGACATTGGTATGACAAATCCTGTTTCAGACTTTGTTGATTTAGATTTACTTGCACAAACAGTGTTTGCCAAAGACAGGAAATAGGTGTAATGCATATATACCTCTCAAAGCTTCGCTCCTTCCATTCTTCTTCTTCCTAGAGATAAAGCAGACACTTGACCTTGCTCTGAGCACCAACTGTAAGTGACAGCTGCTCTATTTTGAGGTGAACATTTTATGTTGCCAATGTGTTTTTCCTTGGCAGAGGCAAATGATACCAGTAAATGAATCTATGATTTTCAAAACTCTATTGACAACTGTTATAGAGAATAATAACCTTAAGTTAGTATATTCTTCTCAATAGCTCTAACTATCGCAAAAGCACTTTTATCAAATTTAACATTTGTATGTTTTTTTTTGCTTTTTCTTATAAAATAAGCAACATAACTCATTCCCATGTCTATGACTTTTGGAAACAATTATGCTAAAATTCCCTTTATTAGAAAAAGTATGGCCGTATGTGTATGCATATGTCCATATATTAATAATTTACTAATATTCACCTATATGGATCTGTGTTAATATATACATTATTAAAATAAGGATGGGGAGCTGTTGTTCCTAGTTTTAAATCCACCAAAGCCAAATTAAAGTACTTGAGGTAAAAAAATATTCTATTAAAGATTATCAGTATAAGATACAATTTTTCTCAACTAATACAACATTTTTAAGACTTTCTGAAATTTTCCAGTTAAAAGTGAAGGCAGCTAATTTGCGTAAGTTATTTAAGTAGAGTATCTGTTTTGTATGTTTTATATAAGGAAGCAATTTCCACATAGAATTTTATATTCCTAATAATAAGAAGTGACTCTGGAGAAACAGAAACTAAAAACCCACAGAGCTACTTAAGGACGACATGTAAGAAGCTATTTACCTCAGAGAGGAGAGGTTTTACTTTCAAAATATTTTATTAATGCTTTTCTCCTCTGTGGCTGAATGTGAGGCAGGGAGCTTAGGGAGGACTTACTAGTACATGATTGCCAGAGAAAGATCTGAAGTTGCCTCTTCCTCTGGTTAAAGCCAACACCAGTGTCTGCCTGGAGGACTAACCGCTGGAGGAGAATCAAAGGAAATTAAACTGATGACATGTTTTCAGCCCAGAGCTACTCTCTGATGTGTGTGCAGTCAGTTGGGGCCACTGAAAGGGCTTGGGTTTGAGGAAGAAGTAAATTGGGTGAAGAGCAGCAGAACTCTCAGGGTGTATGAATCAGATACTGCTCAGAATTACAGAGAACAATGTTTAATAAATTCAAGCAAAGGGAGGGGGGTGAATCAACCTTGAAAAAAGAAAAAAAAATTGCTTTTCAGGATGGTCAAAATAGTTATCATTTATAAATTTGTACAGAACCCCTCATGACAAAGTGTAGAAAATTTGCAAATGTTTTACAGTGTCTAAGCTGCTTTCTATCTCACAGAGAAGTGGTGAGATGAAAGTGATCAGAATGATCACATATCACATTGAGAGTTTGAAAATGATGCATCAGATACTTTTCTGTGCTGTGATTAGTGTGCATGTATGTTTATGTGTGTGTGTGTGTACCTGTTTTGCACACATTACATGCATGTCCATTAATGTTTTTAATGACTCTTTTATGGTCTGTATTGTTTAAAACATTTCTCTTCCCTTCCCTCAGGGGTGAGGACTTTAAGACAAAAATGTGTGGATTTATCTCCCAGTTCTGCATGCATGTTCTTGCCATTTTATAATGAAATCTCAGATCCTGGGACTGCTAGCCATAAACTGGGGTACTGGGTAACATCATCTAATACCTAGATTCTTAGGAGTTTGAAATGAGTCCAAAAGAGGGTACAGTGCTTCACACATTCATACCAGCTCCGTATAATGGCACTGTTACCTGTGACTCACCTAGGGCAAAGGAATAGCCATGAAAAGTTGCAGGTAAAGTTACTTTTTTTAAACCTATTAATAAGTTTAATCCCTCTACATTCACCTTTATAGGTGATGCTTAAAAAAGATCTGGTTTTATTTTTATCCATATAGTGACTAGTTTTTATAACACTATATGCTAGGTAACCTATTCTTCCTCCTAAATAGATTTTTATGCTACCTTATTTGGTTTGTCTCTTCAAATTTCTGTTCTAGGTCCCTGTGCCTGCTCCTACAATAATATCACATGTTTGTCAATATAAGTTTGAAGTCTATTTTAATAATTAAATATGGAAATATACCTACATTAACTCTTCTTATCAAAGGTTTGCTTCATTATTCATATGCTGATCAGAATTTTTATTGGACTTTAAAGAATTTTCATATTAGTTTAATTCAAATTGTTGTCTTTATTATATCAAACACCTACAAATTGGAGCATGGAAAACAATTTATGCAGATATTTCATGTCTTTTACTATGGTTTTTATTTATTTATTTACTTACTTAATTTCAGGTAGGAAGGGAAAGAGAGAGATAGAAACATTAATGATGAGAGAGAATCATTGATTGGCGGCCTCCTGCATGCCCCCACTGGAGATTGAGCCCGAAACCAGGCATGTGTCCTTTACTGGAATCAAACTGGGGACCCTTCAGTCCATAGGCCGATGCTCTATCCACTGAGCAAAACTAAATAGGGCTATCTTTAGGGTTTTAAAGTTTTACCCAAAAAGGATTTTTTTCTTGGTTATGTCATATATATATATATATATATATATATATATATATATATATATATGACATATATATTTTTTCTTGGTTATGTCATATATATAATATATAATATATAATATATAATATATAATATATATATATTATTGTTTTTGTTATAGTTATGGATAACATCATTTTTAAAATTTTTATTTTCTAGTTAAATGTGCTGGTATATGGCAATAGTATTTTTGTAATGGTGTAATTTATAGATAGGTGACCATACCATTTAAGTATAATAATATTTATCTCTTCCTTTGCAAGTGTACTGCATATATATACTTGTTTTTGTTATGGTTTTGATCAGAAACTCTCCACTTCAATGTTGAACAATAATAGTGACATTAGCCATTTTTTTTCTTGTTCCCAATATTAAATGGAATGCTCTTCTTCTCTCCCATAACTAGAATATTTGCTGTAGATTCTATAATAAAAGTGTAATAATGCCAATTACCTTCCAGATCAAGCCAAGGCTCTGAGGGAAGCTCAAGTCCCAGGTGCTAGAGGGAAGCCAGTGCCAGCAGCCTGGAAAAGAAGGCCTACTCTTGCAGGAATTTCATGCATCAGGCCTCTAGTTTAGTATAATGTCTATTTTTTGTTTTTTGTTTTTGTTTTGTTTTTAGCTATATCTAGGGATTAAATTTAGCAAGATATTTTTGCTGCATGATTTTTTAGACTATGAATTTTATAATTTTGATATAATTTTTATAAATATATTTTTATTAAGTTAATAAATAGTGATATGTCATTTGAGAAAATGATTTATTTTCAAGTGAGCTTTTGAAACATAGTGGTGGCCCTAATATCAGTGTGAGGAAGGAGCAGTATATTACAGTTTAATTGTATCATTTACATTTATGCTTCAGAGAGACACAACTTGCTGTCTTCAATCTGTAATTACATAGTAGTAAGCCCTCAGCATTTGTAACTACACACCTTTGAAAGGTCTCAATTTGGCTTTTCTCTAATCACACTTAAGAGAAATTGCTAATCTCTTTTACAAAGGAGAATTACAAACAGCAAAATGGAGAGAAACTTGGGAGCTTACTTAGCAAAATAATTCCTTTTAGGGAAATTTTAAAACATGTGTCCCTCAGTAATTAGCAGAGGAAATGTGTAACTACACACATTTAGAAATTGTCTATATGCAAGTCCATGACAGGAAGAGGCAGTTATTTACCTAATTCTTTCTAATGTTTTTTCTGTGACTCTCCTCCATGAAAACAAACTATATTGTATTCTCTCAGCACCAGGGGAAGAGGAGGGGAGTGGAGCTAAATGCTTTAGCCTTCCAGCTGACGCTAAATCTTAATCACATTTACCTCATCCTTAATACTTCCTTCCAGAGACCTGTGTTAGTCTAGGATTCTTCCCCATCCTTTTGCAAAAGCCTCACGATTTGTCAGGGCAAAAGAAAATAAAACTTTAGCCTCCACTTTTGCACATGTGGGACAGTCCAGATAGCCCACACTCTGGGTACGTGAACGATGGACTTCCCTAATGGTGAGCTAGGACCCTGAGGGCTGGCAGGAATCATAACTCGTTCACTTGATCATGGTCAACAATATCTACCGCGTTTCTCCGAAAATAAGACCTACTTACAGGTTTCCTTCTGAGTGAAATATAAGGCATCCCCCCCCAAATAAGGCCCCCAGGCTCTGTCTCAGAATGAAAATTAATTTACCGTAAACTGGTTGCTAGGGCCGCCCGGACTGGCATCTAGCAACCAGTGACCTTATGCGGAGTCCTGGCCTCACTGCTGTGTGAATGGAGAGAAATCAGCGTGGAAACTTTGTGAAACCTAAACTGCAAGAAGTTGGGACTTGGGTGAAGAATTCATGGGAGAAAATCACCAACAGTTGCATTGCACATGCACTGCGAGCAGGCTACCTTGACAAGAAATACTCATTTAAAGTCAGTGCTATTGCTAAACATGAGAGATTTGGCCCACTGATTCTGAAAGAAACGGAGTCACAAGAAATTCACCAGGAAATTCAGGAATTGGATGGTTATGATGATGTTCCAGAAGACGATGACATGATTGTCATTGAATAAATGAGTAAATTCTTGATACTGTAGGATTCACAGTTTGTCTGGTTTGTGTTGACAACTACCGTACTACCGTACCGTATACAGGTAATAAATCTCTATTCTTTTCATTTAACAATAAATGTGTACCGTCTTCTTCTTCATGGAAAAATAAGACACCCCCTGAAAATAAAACCTAGTGCATCTTTGGGAGCAAACATTAATATAAGACACTGTCTTATTTTCGGGGAAACAGGGTATCATGCCACCCTAGACAAAGTGAGTAAAACTTGATGAATGTGTGTTAAAAGAAAGAACAATATCTGATTGTCATTAACTTATAAGAAAATAAAAAGGAGATTCAGTTCTTCTCTGTTGCTCAAGTTCTGCAAGAGGCTCAGGGCCATGGGCTGGAGGCCAGGGCCAGAGGGAGGGGCCTGCCCACAGCCCAAGAGAGAGTCCTCTTGGAGACTCCAAGAGCTTCTGCAGCTCCACCACTGAGCAAGGGCAGTGTAGCCACAAGGAATTTAGAATAATGTGGTGATTGTATTCTGCCTTTTCCAAACACACAATCTAATTATGGAAAAAAAAGGGCAAATGTATCTGACAAAATTGAGATAAAGTAGATCCTGCACTTACTCAGAAAAAAAAAAAAAAGGAATAAAAGCAAAAGTTTACTGGTTGAACTTTCAATGCTCCTATTCAGGGTTCTTGGTGTTAGTCTGAGAGTTTCTTTGGAAGAGTGAGACTGAAATGTTCTCAAAGAAAGGTGGTTAGAATCCAGGTTTGAGGATTAACATGATCAAAGACTTAAAGGGCATACGATCAAAGGAAGAAATAATGAAAGTGTAAATAGAAAGACGAAGCTGACTAGTGTAATGGAATCAAGATTATCTAATGAAGGCAACATGAAGAAAATCTGAGACACAGTTTATTAAGAGATGTACTTGGGATTAATTCCCCAGGAAGGGAAAGGAAGGAAGTAAGATTGGACAAAGGTAAGAAATCAAGCTGGGAGGTTGTCTCATTGGAGGATTCAGACAATCAACTACTTCGGAGTGGTTCTGAAGCCAGGATAATGTTTCAGAGTTGTCTCTAGTTGGACTGGGGAGGTTAGGCCTTTACACCCCATACCTGATAGACACAGGATGAGGGTACCCTGGGAAGGAAGCATAATGCTGGGCCAGGTGGCTGTCTCCAGCAAACACCATCCCTGAGATTTTTGCTGACAACACTCCCATGTAAGGGAGCAAGCGTCACAAATGATAATACAGCAATAATGTTAAGGCTAGGACTTGTATGTATAGGGTGATATTTAATGATCTCAAATTCTTTAATGTTATTTATAACTTTAAGCCCTATGTCAACATGATTTTATTTGACAAATGAAGATTGCAAATTTCATCTAGTTAAAGAGGAGCCGGTAAAAAAAAATGCCAGATAACGACAGTAACAAAAACGTGGGCTTCCTAACACTCAACATTGCTCTCATTCCTTTATCACAATACATGTGTCAGAGTTCAGGTTTGCTCAATAAGGGACCAGGTATCTCTGAAAAATAAAAATGGCTATTTTTGACATTCAGTTTATGTGTTTGCTTTGTACAGAAATAAGTTCATTTTTCTTTCCAGGATTTTCTTTTTTTTGTCTTTGGATTTTCATTCTGTTCTTTGCTCCTTCCTCTGTTCTACCTCAAAACTACAATACAAACAACATAAACTTTTCTTCATTGTTAGGAGTAAACTTTTAATTGAATAGAAGAGCTTAAATTGAAAGAAAATTATAAACACCTATATAATTTTTATGTATTACAGAACCCTTACAGGAATATGTTATCAATCTTGTGATTTCCATTTCAATATCCCTCCTTTCCATTCTAGTTATTTAAAGGGCAAAAATACTTTATTAAAATGCCAACAAAGTCTTTCATTAGTTCAACAAAGTATCACAAATAAAAGCTATCATAATGGAAATATATTTTTTTAAAAGTTATCATAATGGGTTATGTTTTTAACTTATAATGACACCCTAAAAATATTATTTGAGCTCTCAAAGTCTTAGGAGTTTTATCTTATATTTGAAGGTCAAGATTGTACTTAATTGTTGACATTAATTTCAAAAACAATTTCTTAAACATGTTGAGTAATCAACATTTATCAGCTGCCAAAGATTAATAGTAATGCATGACTATTTTTGACAAGGCAAAATATTTATTTATTTTGCAACCTCAGCCCCCAAAATGTATAGTGCGGTTCAGTGCAATATAGATATTGAGGTTAAAATAAATCTTGGGTTCCGCCTCAGCTACATACTCGCAATGAGACTGTCAGGAGGTCACTTAATACCTCTATGTCTCTGTACTTCTCTTACCTGGACTTCATAAGGCCTGACCTATAAGCTTCACCAGGTTGCAAAAAAAAAGTAACCAAGACAAAGACAGAGGAATTTTCCAAGATTAATAGTCTCTTTGACACAAAGATGTTTTCTTTTTCTAATTACTGTAATTATGGGGATGCAGACTCATTATAGAAAATGAAGAAAATAATGTCTTATAACATGAAGATAAACTCATTCTCTTGTATTTCTGTTTAATCTTATTTTTTCTTTGCTTAGTTTTGTGTCTGAGCATGAGTTCTGTGGGAGAAGGGGATATGGTCCTGTTGCTGTTACTGTCCTCCAGGACAGTGTTTCCCAAAGTGTGGTACGAGTACCCCAGGGGTACGGGAAGAGTTTGGTGGGGATACGCGTTGCACCGAAGTTTGGTGGGGATATGCACTGCACCGTGCTGAGCTGCACCTAATTCTATGTTCACATAAGTCAAGTCAACTTCATCCTTCTCATTGATCCAAATAAATGTTATTTATAATATAACTTTCATTTATATTTTACTATGAATAATTTTATTTTTCATTTATTATTATTTTGTGTATGTACCAAAAAAGAAAAAAATAAGTCTATTTTGATTGTTATTAAAATACATCCATTTTTTTTGACGAGGGGTACTCAGCGTTATGAAAATTATAGAAGGGGTACACATATGTCAAAAGTTTGGGAAACACTGCTCTAGGAGAATCATAATGTACTCATTTTTAGGTATCCTTACTCATGGAGATCATGCCACCATGCAATACTTTCTTTTCTGTTACTTTATCTTAAAATTAGCTCCAAATACTTAGGTCAGAGTTTTTTTTGTTGTTGTTGTTTTTTAATATACACCCATGAGAGAAGCAAAGCTGCCTTGAGATATGGATGCGTGGTGGTGGTTGCAGATATCCTGCTAACTCAGTGCCTTGCTCACACATCTGTAGCTCCAGAAGATTTCAAATTACTATATGCTATGGACCTTGGAACAGTCTTGAAAATAAAGTAGTCCTCAAATCTTGTATTATAAAAGGCTAATACGCAAATTGATCAAATGGCAGAATGACCCATTGCTATGTCATGTACTGACCACCAGGGGGCAGATTCTCAATGTAGGAGCTGCGGGCTGATGGTCAGTGTGCTCCCAAAGGGGGGCTGCAGCTCAGCCATAAGGTGGGCTCTTGGCTAGCGAGTGTGGGGAGTGGGACCAAGCTATCAGGTAGACATCCCCTGAGGACTCCCAGACTGCAAGAGAGTGCAGGCTGGACTGAGCCCCTGGCCCCCAACCCGACTGCATAAGTTTAGTACACCTGGCCTCTAGTATTAAATAAAAGAATGTACATGAGTTTGCCTGGGCTGCCATAATAAATGATCATCGAATGGGTGACTTGAACATCACAGATATGTCTTTTATCACAGATCTAGAGGTTAGAATCTGAGACCATGGTACCAGTATGGCTAGTTTCTGGTAATTTTTCTCTTCCAGGCTTGTAGGTAGTGCCCTACTAACTGCGTTCTCACAGTTAAGCCTCTTCTCTATGAGTGCAGAGGAGAGAGAAAGAGAGAGAGAGAGAGAGAGAGAGAGAGAACATGCACAGAGCAAATGCACTCTGTGGTGTCTCCTTATATAAACACTAATCTTATCGGATCAGGTCCCATCTTTATGTCCTCATTTTTCCTTAACTAGTTTTTTAACGACTCAAACAGAAATACAGACTCACAGGAGGTTAGTACTTGAACATATGAATTTTGGGAGGGCACAGACTTTTATCCATTATAGAAGGCTAAGAATCACCCAATGTGTCTTGGTGTTATTTTTTTTTTAACTTAATTTTGAAGCTTACACATTTTCCTTGTTATAAAATGATCATAAACATAATTTTATGTCTCATATCCTATATAATAAATTACTAATATGCAAATGGTGGTTACATCCTAGCCCCCTTGTGCCCTCACACCCTCATGCCCTCTTGCTGGGGATAGGGAACCTAAGGCCGGGCCGGGCCACAGGACCTGAGGCCCCATCCCCACTCTGGCAGGGCTTGATGAGGAACCTGATGCTGCACCCCCCTCCCTACCTGGTGGGGCTTGACAGGGAACCTGAGGCTGTGCCCCCTGCCCTGGCACCAAAACTGAGGGACCTGAGGCCTTGCCGACCACCCAGTGAGGCTTGATAGGGGACCTGAGACTGTGCCCCCACCCAGCAGAGCTTAACTAGGGACCTGAAGCTGTACCCTCTGCTCTGTGGGGCTTAACACGGTTGGGGCTGGCCGGGTCTAAGTCTCGCTCAATTTCAAGGTATACTCGGGTGGGCAGGAATTTAACTCTGGGTCCTGTGGCGTGCCTCAGACTCTGACAGGAGGAAGATTTTCATATATATTTTCTAATTTTCTTTCATCTCTGACACTTCTATTACAGAGAAAGGGCAAATAGCAATATTAAAATACTTCCTCTAATTAATTCCCTTTCATATATTTTATTGTCTTTTTTACAGAGAGAAAAGGATAGGGATAGAGAGTTAGAAACATGGATGAGAGAAAAACATCAATCAGCTGCCTCTTGCACATCCCGTATTGGGGATGTACCCACAATCAAAGTACATGCCCTTGACCACAATCGAACCTGGGACCCTTCAGTGTGCAGGCCAATGCTCTATTCATTGAGCCAAACTGGCTAGGGCTAATTCCGTTTTAATGTGTATAAATTATGTGCACTGGGCCACTAGGATGTATTTTATTTTATTTAGACATTTTATCTCCCTGTTGGTAAGTATGTAATTAATTGTTTTACCCTTATGGATATTAATGTGATAAAAATGTACACTAAAGTTTTTCCAATATATATTATTTCTTCAGGAATTTGAATTAGTGAGGCAAAAGATGTGAACATGTGAAGGGTATTAATACTAGTGCAGGGTCAATAATCCCTTAAAAGTGATTTTTCTATTTTTTAGTTCAAAGGAGAGTATTAACTTTTATTTTAAAAAAGTATTTAAAGCATTGTAATAAAAGGGAAGATTTGAATGGGAATGGATGACAACATACAGAAAGGACTGAGCAAAATGGTAGAAAGTATTTTTTTTAAATTATGATTTCTTAGTGGATTTACCTAGGGTTCTACAAATGGCAAATATATGAATCAGAAGGAAGAAATGGCACATGCTGAGGGGTTAATTGAAGAGATGTTAATAAGGGAATATTTAGTATAAAGATAAGGAGGATCAATGAAACTAGCAAGGATGAGTGCAGTAGTATCCCCATAATAGTAACAGCTGGGAGCTATTTTGACCCCTAAATGGGCAATGTGAAGAAGCCATTCCTAGACCTTGAAAAGAATTGCTACACAAACACCACAGTGGAACTCAGGTGGAACTGGGTGGTGGAACTTTAATATTTACAGGTGCACTACTTCAGTAAAGGGCATCTGTTTGTTCTTTGTTGTCTCCATCAGAAGCTTGCTTCAGGCACTGAATCCATTATCATTCTACTGGTTTCCTGTGACAGGTCCTTTCTTGTTACATTACTAATGAATTTAGGATAAATTATATATCATTACCTTGTTTCATCTCTCCCCCCCTCCCCCATCACCTTGTTGCTCAGAAGTTCATGCACTAAAATTCCAACTCAGGTCCCTGTTGCCTTTGTTTTGTTTTACCAGCAATGGCGTTGTTCCCAGTGTTGCTGTTTCTGGCTGCTGTGTTGCTTCCATTCTTTCCTGCAAATGGACAGGTATGGTCGAGGTTGAAATATTTTCATATCAGGCTCAACCCTAAAGGATAGCAAGCAATTAGATTAATTTTCCAAAGTAAAAAGGGAGAAAGTGTCTGGGACATCACACGGTATGGTAGCCCCTAAGCACATGAAGGTATTGAACACAGGACATGTGGGTAGTCAGGACTGAGATCTGAATATATATATAATGCATAGCAGACTTCAAAGACTTAGTTTAAAAAAGGGTGGTAAAATAAAATCTCATTAATAATTTTAATATGATTGCATGAGAGAAGCATATATTTTGAATATGTTTCAAAAATATCTACACGAATAAAAGAGTACCATACAAATTGACCATCACTTCTCAATGCCTACCAGCCAATCAGGAGTGAATATGCAAATTAACCCAACAAAGATGGCAGCGGCCCTGTCCCTCAGCCACTCTGGGTCTCTGGGCAGCATGCATGTAGGTGCAGAGTAGCTGGGCTGTACAGGACGCCTGCTATGAAAGGGGGGGGTGGGGCGCGGAGGGAACTAAAGGAGTGTAATTCCAGCAAGAGCAAAGACTGAAGGCTCTGGCTGGAGCAAAGGCCTTGGTCCTGGTGCCAGCATCCAGGGGAAGGAAAGCCTATTGCAATGGGCTTATAGTATTAAAAATATCAATTTAACCTATTTTTTTCTTTTGTAAAGTAGTCACCCAAAAATTAATATGACCTTTGATGCTTTAATTATTTTTCTGTTGACAGCACTGGTCTATGCATTTAAAAACTATAAGAAATTCCTCTTATCCCAAGATCATTTTCTGATTTACTTTTATTTAATATAGTTCAATGTGATCCCCACAGAAAATTAACAATATATTTGCATAATCTCAAGCTAGCAAAACTTCTCATACATCACCACATTTAATTTTCATAGTTACTGCATGAGAATAAGTATACTTTTTGTTTTAATTTAAGAAAAAGAAAATTTATTGGAAATATGAAGCATTTGGATTTTTTCGTAACTTTTACGATTAATTTTTGAAAGATAAGGTGCTCTCATTATTTATAATATATTGTTTCTCTTCAATAATCCCAAGAGAAGTATCAATTACCCTCTTTAATTGATGTGTAGTGCCCATATAAAAAATCTATTTCCTGATCAGAGACCTTCTGAATGTGAGGACCTTTGCTTCTGGCTGTCTGTTCACACACCCTTCTTTAACCTTGGGCAGACAAGATTGGTTAGGACCCCCAAGAAAGAGAATTCTGACACTGCGTCAGACCTCATTTGACATTCAGAAATGCAATCATTATTAATCAACTTTTCAATCTGAAGGCAATATATTTATCACTCAGAGCTTCATTCAAGTCATTTACTGTCTTCCCAATTTCTTTCCTAAAGATTTTCTGTTATAACCCTTTCTGATACCCTATGACCTCTCTCATCCATATCCTAGTTTTCATTTATAAAATCATTTTAAAAAGGCACTATCCTTAGATCTTTTGCATCACTAAATGTTTGCTGGTCCAATGCTCTAAATTCCCTCTGCTCAGGGCTTTCTGTGCCTTCCGAAGGTGCCTACAAGACATTATTCACCTCTCAAAATCCCAATCCAGGCCATCTTTCATGAAGCCTTTCCTAACCCCAATCAGGAAAAATTGATCCCACCATCCTCTGTATCTAGTAGATCCTGCCTATCATTTTATTTATCATGTGGTATTATAATAATTTATGTCATATTGCCTACTCAATATAAATTCTTTAATGATAGAAACCATATTTTATCCATTTTATTTTCAACACTTTCATATTTCCCATCACATAATAAAACTTTTATTAATATTTATTAAAAAAGAAACAAAGGCATGTATTTTTCAGTAGAACTGTTATCTACAAAACAAGATGGGATAAGAAGTAGGAAATAATTACTTCTTCTTTCTCAGGCACCACATTCTGTTTTATGCTTTGAAATAAAACAATTTTTTTTAAATTAAAGTATTATCTGTGTACATAGCTTACCATTGCTCTCCCCCCCCCCCAGAGATGCCCTCCCTCCCCAGAGTTTTGTGTCCATTGGTTGTTCTTATATGCAAGCATACCAGTCCTTCGGTTGATCTCTTATCTCCCCCAGATCTCCCTACCCTCCCCCCCACCCCCCGCTGTCATTTGACAGTCTGCTTGTTGTTTACTGTCACTATATCTATCTTTCTGTTCATTAGTTTATAATGTTCTTTAATATCCATAAATGAGTGAGGTCATGTAGTGTTTCTCTTTCATTGACTGACTTATTTCACTCAGCATGATGCTCTCCAATTCCACCCAGGTTACTGCAAATGATGAGAATTCCTCCCTTTTTATGGCAGCATAGTATTCCATTGTGTAGATGTACCACAGTTTTCTGATCCATTCATCTGCTGACGGGCACCTAGGCTGTTTCCAAATCCTAGCTATTGTAAATTGTGCTGCTATGAACATAGGGGTGCATATATCCTTTCTGATTGGGGTTTCTAGTTTCTTGGGGTATATTCCCAGTAGTGGGATTACTGGGTCAAATGGGAGTTCCATTTTCAGTTTTTTGAGGAAGCTCCATACTGATCTCCACAGTGGTTGCACCAACCTGCAATCCCACCAGCAGTGCACGAGGGTTCCTTTTTCTCCGCAACCTCGCCAACATTTGTTGTTTGTTGTTTTGTTGATGTTGGCCATTCTGACAGGTGTGAGATGGTACCGCATTGTTGTTTTGATTTGCATCTCTTGGATAATTGCATCTCTCGGTAGTTGCAGTTCCCTGTGTTTCACTGTTCCTCCGTGTTGATTACAAGGCCTGATTTTTAAGGAGATCTAGAGACCATATGTGCTTTAGTCTCTGGGTGGCAGTGTTTCTGGATGACTTCCAGGACTCTAAAGTCTTTCTATCTTTTTCCCCCTCTCTGTGTCCCTGATCTATGTAGGGCTGGGGGTGGGGCGGTCCCGAGCTGACTGCACTCCCCTGTAATTCTGCAGTTATTTATTGGATTCAGATCCAGATGTGCTGCTCTTTAGATATCCCCCCTCTTACGAGCCCAGTCAGGGGCGCCTCCAGCCCCAAACCCTGGGGTTTCTTTTAAATCCAGGACCAGTCCTTCAGCCTCTGTGCGCCTGGCGCACGCAAGCTGGTGCTCGCGAGCTGGTGAGCGAGGGTTGCTGCGCCGAGGGGGACTCTGGCCGAGGGGGACTCACCCACCAGATCACTGCGAAATCTGAGGGCTCCTCTTAATCCAAGTGTTCACGATGACTATAATCAGTGTTCTGGGTCTCACAGCAGCTCCTTGGTGGTCTTTGGGGCCGTGGACACCCAGGTCTCCGATTCGAACCTCTTCCCTTCCAAGATGGCAAGATCTCCCAGTCCACGCCGGTAAGTATTTCCGGTAAGGGACCTAACTGTGGATGCTCAATTGTCGGGGGTACCCTGATCAGCAGACCCTAAGTTTCCTCTGGTGTTTTCCAGTCTCCTGGCTTGTTGACCAGCAGTCCTAGCGCGATCCTCAGCTGCTCTCTCTCTTTTCTCGGGACAAGACTCAGAAACCGCCCATCTTCTCTTCCGCCATTTTCTCTGCCTGAAATAAAACAATTTTAAAATAGGTTTTTGAGGGCTAATAGGATATGTCCATGGATTGTACGCTTAATTGGTCACTGCTGATATTCATGTGCATCCTTTTCCAACTTAGAAATCAGTGGCTGGGAATGTGCCAGATTTGTGGGTATGCTGACATTCCTTGGGAATATACATGCAGGTGGGAGAAATGGATGCATAAGAAGATAGTGGCAATATAAATATGGTCAGATCTATGCTTCCAGTATGTGGAGAACTTTGCAAAATCTCAGTACTTGTGGAAAGAGAAAATAATTTATTCCACCATGTCAGGAAAAATCAATAAAGGATTTTGTCCGTTTCGAATTATACTTCAAAATATTGCATGTGCTGTATAACATCACACTCTTGTGCAAATTTAGGCCATCACATTGTGTAAACTTTGTGGAATAATTACACACCCTACTTGCCTCCAGGCTTAGAACTTGCTCCCAAACCCCCCACCCATGCACAAAGTTATACCAAAAATATAAGCATCTGGTTAATACCTTAATTATATTTTGTTACTAAAATGAACAAAACCAGCAATAACCCATAATTGCATGGCTTTGCTCCCTCCAAATTGCTTTGGAGAATTTTTTTAGTATTATAAAACTGTATTTTGATTAATTCCATAATAGCTGCTATATAATAGATAAATCATTGACTAAAGTATTTAATGCTCTTGGACTAGGCCTAAACATTCTTTCTTTGTATACAGGTAACATGTCGGGTCAAAGTTCCCCCTTCAAGTGTAGAATCACCTGACCCTCTTCTTATCCTCCTTTGCTGCAGCCTGACTGTGAATGAGAATGTCTTAATGGTTCCCAGCTTACAACTTTGTCATTATGCTATTACTCAGATGTCTAGACCAATCACATTGAGATGTCTCTTCCTACTAGAAAGTGGTATTTGTGGCTTCAGAGGTGTTTTGAATTGTCATGACATGAATAATATCCACGCTCTCAAAATGTAACGCTATTTCTTTTCTATGTAAAAATTATAACTTTGGTTCAGATTAATTGGCAATGCTTAACAATTAATATTGGTTTGAACTGAATACTTTTGAAGTAATCTTTGTGCTCTTGAATTAATTTACTCATATGCAATTTTTCAAACATTTAAAAACTAATTCTGATTTGGCTTTCATTTAGAATCCAGATTTTGCTGCTATGTCCACCACTCGAAAAGAAGTGCAAAAAGAGATTGTGAAGAAACACAATGACTTAAGAAGAAAAGTCTCTCCACCGGCCAGCAACATGCTGAAGATGGTAAGAGGTGGCCACATAGGAAAGTGGCTTGAGCCAGTTGTGATAATCACAGTCTCCTACTCAAAAAAGGCCTCGAAGAACTTTGTGACTTAGGAAGATCTGTCTCTGATATTTCATTAGAACTTTTGTTATAGACAAGGCAGAAATACTTTTTCTCATTCCACGTACTATTTTTGCTTAAAAATTGTGTACAATCCTACCACTGTATGTTCTATTCACTAGAATAATGTGATCTGTCAGAATCGATTCACTATTATGTGTATTTCAGAGTTCTCTATCTTTGTGAGTGAAATTTCTCTTCCCAGAGAAATTACATATCATATGCATATATAAATTGCATATAATTTCAGGGGGCCCAGGGAACCCCTGAAGCCCTTTCTAGGAACCCTGACCTTGAGGTTAGATACTTCAACTGGCCTTTGCTGTTTGTTTTGACCCAGTAAGTTCTCTTGTTATAGGCAGCTCTCCTGAGCAGCTCCTCTCCATACAGTCAGACAACCTACAGTCATCATCGACATCATTCTTGTTATTAATGTCCACTCTACCCACGTAGGTTTCACCTTGAATCCTTGACCTTTCCTTGGAGACATATTGTAAGATAGGAAAATTCAAGTGTTGCTGACTTGAAGCTTAAAGGAACCCTCTTTCAGGAAGAGAGTCCACAACTATCTTACCACTGAATTTTTTTTTAAATTACTAAGCATATTCTAAGGTCCCCTAGTACAACCTTGGCAAGGCCTATGCAGGTGAGGGGTCCAAAACTTGACTTTCACTAACTCCATGGGACCAGGCAGAAATTCTTAATTGTATTTTATAATGGTTTAGTAACTTGTTTATTTTATTGGGCTATTTAAGTTGGCACTAATTCTTTTTAAAAATATATATGTATATATTTTTTTATTTCAGAAAGGAAGTGAGAGGGAAAGAGATAGAAACATAAATGATGAGAAAGAATCATTGATCAGCTGCCTCCTCCATGCCTCACACTGGGGATCAAGCCTGCAACCTGGGCAAGTGCCCTGACCAGGAATCAAACCTGTGACCTCCTGGGTCAATGCTCAATCACTGAACTACCGCAGCGGGTGGGCAGCACAAATTCTTAATTGTACTTTATAATGGTTAAACAACTTGTCCATTTTGCAAGGTTATTTAAGTTATGGAGGCAGAATTAAAACCAAATCTTTGGCCATCCAGAAAGGGCCACTATGTTTTTCTGATCATTACTTCCTCCTAATCTATAATCAGAAAGGCATTTTCCCTTTAGGACCAATGCCATTTAGGGTAAATAACAGATCATTCTGGGCCTAGTGCCAGAAGCCAAATGTCTCAGAAACATATTAAGTGCTGGAAACACACACACACACACACACACACACACACACACACAGAGAGAGAGAGAGAGAGAGAGAGAGAGAGAGAGAGAGAGAGAGGGGAAGGAACTAGGAATGAAGTATGCCACTCAGTATTATAGGAAAATCATGTCAATACATCTACATGTTTATCAACATTTAGGATAGGACCACTGCTAAAAGTCTTTAGGTATTCCTGCTGTGCTATCATCCATAGATTATTAACTATCTTAGACTTCACAGTTACTTGGGGGTAGACATACTATCTCTGTTTCTTTGGGAGTAGAAGAGGACGCATTAAAATGGTCTTTGATTATAAGAATAATCAGAATATGCATGTACAGAAAAAGTTATAATGATGTGAATCAAGCCACCAATCTCATTATAAACCTTATGCACTTTTGTGTTTTAAGTCATTAAGTGCCTATCTTCTTTTCCCTCTTGGTTTTAGCAATGGGACAGCAAGGCAGCAGAAAATGCCCAAAAGTGGGCTAACGAGTGTACTCTCGAACACAGTCTCCAAGAGGCCCGAAAAGTTGGTATGTAAATCAAATATTTGTTGAGTAGGTAAATAAGTAAGATAATATGGAGCCATTTGTTGATGTTGCATTAAGAAACCTTTGTGGATAAATATTGCTTATAATGCTGCCTTTTTCAAGTTAAAGTATCCCTGTGTGAGAGAAAATGCAGAGAAGCACCACCTGGTGCTTACTGTTCTATCTTTTATAAAAATTGTCTCACACAATACCATATTTGTACCTCTTAACCATCCTATGAATAAAGCAGGTCCTATGTCATTTCTTTCTCTTATTTAAAGAGTAAGGGACTCACTGTCAGCAGGAAAATAATTGCTAGCAAGTGTTATATATGGGAAATTCAAAATTAGAATTTCAGACTTCTAACCCATTGCCCTTTTTTCATAGCCTTGAGCCTGTTTGTGTTTTGAAAAGTATTTATTTTTGAATTTATAAAATATGTTGAATTTTGTCAAACTGTTCTGATTTTTACTCAAAAATATTTACCATTTAGCATCTTTTTCATTTTTGATGGTAATAAGTCAAATTTTTTGTATGTTCTAGATGTTCTTACAAAGTATGCAATACTATATTAGACTAGAAAATAGCCTCAAAGACATGACCTCTACAATGAGATATCATCTGTATTGACAATTAAACAAAATATTTACTTGAAGTAGCAACTGACAGATATAGGCAAGCCCAATGTGAAAATAATAAATAGCTCACCTGTTTTGAAAGTAGGACTGTCATTGTCATTTTTTATTCTGTAATTCAATGAAATTATTGAGAGGGATGACTTATATTCAGAAAAAGATAGAAATAACTGGTTTTGAAGATCCCAATCTACTGTTAAAATTTCAGCTTCTTTCTTCCCTTAAAAAAAGGAACTATTCAAAAGTAATTTACAGTTCCTTTAAGGAGTATGTAGATATCACATTTCAAGCCATCCAAATGTAAATCTTAATTTCAAGGTTTGAAAAGTACATTGAAATGTTTGTGGGCTGCAAAGCACTTTTATCCCAATTCTTTGAGGAGAAGTTGGCCATTATGATTTGCTGATTAAAGGGAGACCCATAAACTTTGAAAACAGTGTCCCTCCTCATGTCATTTGCTTTATGCTTGGAACTCTTAAAGACTGAGAGTAAGATTGTTTTCAAAGTTTACACAAAATAACGACCCTACACATTTATTACAGTTGCTATATGTGAAAAATTTCTGGTAAGTGTGGGTGAGAATAAGAGAAATAGCATGAGTGGCTTTCTGCTTTCAGCAAGCTAACAATACACATTTGAGAGCACAGGAGGCATACACTCATGAAGAATTTAGTCTGTAAATGAATGAGTCTAGGGGGAATAGATATTAAAGAAGGAAGACTTCATCTACTCAAAATTTTGCATATTGAGATCAGCCTCAATGTGTTTGGCATATTTGGTTTCATTTAGGCTTTTAGCTGATAAGGAACTCTCTATGTATTAATGAATAGTCAGCAACTATGGGCACTTATTTGAAGATCAGGGACTCGATGGATAGAGATAGATAGGTAAGTAGATAGATAGATAGATAGATAGATAGATAGATAGATAGATAGATGATAGAGTAGATAAATAGATAGATAACAGGTAAATTATCTCTCTCTCTCTCTCTCTGTCTCTCTCTCTCTTTCTCGATACCAACCATTGCATGCTTTATTGCTTTCCCCATGAACTATCTGTTTTTCTTCTTAGGTCAAAGGGACTGTGGTGAGAACATCTTTATGTCAAGTATGCCTGCTTCATGGTCACAAGCAATCCAAAAGTGGTTCGATGAGGAAAATGGTTTTATCTATGGTATGGGACCAAAAAAAAAGAATATGGTTGTTGGACATTATACCCAGGTAAGGAAAAAAATGAAACACATACACACACACACATACACACACACACACACACACACAGAGAGAGAAAACATAAAACTTTGCAATAAATGCCTTAAAGAGAAAGCTTCTCCAAATTTTAACGGATTCCAATGTTGAATCTGGGGGAATATCTCCAGTAGGTAAAGAATAGTCTTCACATTTTGTGGGTATTTTAGCTGTGAGCCATAATTTGTCAAAAGCACACAGGCTCTTAATAGAAAAACTTACTCTGTATTTTCTGAGTAGTCTAAATGGATAAAACAGTGGATATGCATGTAAATGTAATAGTTTTAAAGGTTTTTACTTTAATTCAATAATTAAAACATTTCCATAAGGTATATGAAATTGTGTGTCAGTAACATTCTTTTCAGTTTTTTATTTCCTATTATTTGTGGGTTGTTGTTGTTGTTTTTTTTTTTAATATTTCCTTCTCTAATGTACTCTCGTATTTGCACTTATGGGCATGTAGGTTGTTTGGTATTCATCTTACCTTGTTGGATGTGGAGCTGCCTATTGTCCCAAAGAACAAACTCTAAAATACTATTATGTTTGCCAATATTGTCCCAGGTAAGTATATGCTTTCACATTTGCTGTCAATGATGCCATCGGCAATATAATATTTTAAAAGTATCATGTAATAGACAACTCAGACTAAAAAAGCATATTTCAGTGAAGGGAAGAGATACATCTTTAAAAATATGTTCTAAATTTGAGACACACTCAACTTCTCAGGAAGAAGACCAATTTCTCATATTTGAGTCTAATATTCTGAAGTTGTCTTCCATTATGATTAAAATAATGTGTCTTCCCTCTCAACTGCTTTTCCCGAGGCTCAGCGTTACTCCATGGGTATATGTTGTGTGTAGTTCTCTAAACTCAGTACTGTCAGTTTTATATTAAATTCACATCTGGAAAGTGAAAGCTGGATGGTAAGGCCAGGAGTGAAGGTGAAATAGCAAATGATAATGACTTTCTAGTGATTCCAGCTCTTTGTACTCAAATATTCCTATTCCTGCTCATCTAAAAATACCTGTATTATATACCATTAAGAACTGATTAAATATTGGTCCTTAAAGGGTTTTCAGGAAATTCCTGATATCTTTCAAATTGTCAAAAAACAGCAATATCTTAAGTATTCACTTCTTAGAATTTAACATGAAAATCTCTGAAAGAACCATCAATTAAAATCTTTTTTTAATAGCTCTGGCCCATGTGCTGAGTGGTTAGTATGTCTGACCACACATTAAAATGTACTCTCAAAATTTTAGACCTATTTATTCCATTTCATTTGCTCGGACTATGAGACTATGGTCAAGGAATTGAGTGTATGTGTGAATTATGATCTCATTTTGCATTGCTATCTGAGTATAAGTCAGCAATATTTGTTTTTCAGATGACACAATGAACAAAGTTGAGTAAATACTCAGATCTGTAAGGTGATCGCTGCTACCCTTGGAACATTAACTAACCTAAAAAATGTTGTCTTTCAAATTCCAGTGGTAATGTTATTGGCAGAAGTCTTACTCCCTACCTAAAAGGGACACCTTGTGCCAGCTGTCCTAACAACTGTGACAAAGGATTATGCAGTAAGTCTGACGTCATTAATTTGTCAGTATAATTAAATAAATAATATGTATTTTTTAAAATTCAGAAATCTTCTGAATGAAGTCAACTTAAGCAATGCCTTCATGCAGAAGAGAACAATAAAATTACTTAACAGAGTGTGTTTAAGTGAACATCTTAAGCCATTTAGTGTATATGTACTTTTTTCAATGAAAGCCTGTGTAACCTAAAGAAACATCTACCAATGATGTATATTTGTGACTACGTTGAATCAATTACATATTGGCATGGACGAAATGTTTCCGTGAAAATAATTTATTATAATTAAATTTGAATTTTCTTTTCAAGTTAATGCTATTATAAAAAAGGTGGCATTTTAAAAAGAAAATATATACAATTATAAAGGTGTGAGACCACAGAATAGACCTCCGTCTAGACAGAGCACACCAAATATAATCCCTTATATACCAAAGTATTAATCATACTAAATTTCCCATTTTCCTCATAGCATAGTTGGGATTATCAAGTTTAATTTAATAATCATTTGCACTTTTATTTTGCTACTAATTTTTATGTATTTTAAAAATGTCTATCAAATTGGCATATGGTATTATTTGCTAACAGAAGCCTTAAACTCTATTTTAGCAAAAAGGATAAAAATTAATGTCAGATAATATCTAATTTCCAGTGTTGTTATGAATGAAGATACAAAGAGGTTTTTTTAGTTGGATGCATTATTAGAATTATTATGAGCAATACAGTTGACTCATTTTTACCTCTCAAATGAATCCACCTGACTAAATTGTAGCATTCTTTCTGAGTGAATGATATGGCCATAATTCAGAATACTTACAATATAAAAGCTATAAAAACTAAAGAAGAAAATACTTATACCTCTGCTATATACTATTTGTTAAGGAGTTTGGAACCTATCCTGTTAGTATTGAGTAACTAACTGAAAGACTTTAGGCAGAAGAGTGATGAGAACAGAACTGTGTTTCATAAAGAGCTTCTGGCAGTAGTATGAAGAAACAATTGGGTAGAAGCCATCTGACAGACTACTATATTCGGGCAAAATGAAGAGAAATGGGTAGTTTATGAAAGACAAGGAGAAGTAGAATAGCCAGTGTTTATTACCTGTGCTTGTTAAGCATTCATAAAAAGTGGAAGGGATGACTGCAGGTAGATTCCTAGTTCCCGATCTGAATTATTTAGTAGTGAGACTGCCATTCCTCTGAGATCTGGTGAATTTATTTGAGAGTTGGGGAAAGATACCAAAGAAATGCCAAACTTGTAGGTAGGATGATGAATTTAGTTTGAGATTTGTGGCCACTGAGGGACATCCAAGTGGAAATGCCCAATAATAACAGTAAAATTCTATTTTTATATATATTTTTTTATTTTCACATCTCATAAAAACTTCTTACTCTCGAAAGAAAGGCTGGTGGCATTACGTTCAGTGGCATCAGTGTCTAATATAATTTTCTGCCATTATGGAAATGTTCAATATTTGCACTGTCCTGTGAAGTACTCCCTAGACCAGCCGTGGGCAAACTACGGCCCGCGGGCCGGATCCGGCCTGTTCGGCTGTTCTATTTGGCCCATGGAGTCGAAAGAACAGAGGGTTATCTTACTCTCCCCTCCGCTCCTTCACCAGCAGCCCAGGATGAGAGTGCCACCATGGTCAGGTTGCTTTTGTTCCAGCCCTCCGGTCCAGTTTAAGAACCCATTGTGGCCCTTGAGTCAAAATGTTTGCCCACCCCTGCCCTAGACACATTAGCTATTGAGCACTTAAACTGTAACTAGTATTACCAAGAAAATGAAATTTCGAAGTTATTTAATTAAAATTAAAATTTGAACAACCACATGGCTAGTGGCTGTACTTTTGGAGAGTGCAGTTTCATAAAGATTTATTTAAATTCACTTCACCCTGTTTTCTGAGGGAGGAAAGCCAATCATTTATTTTAGAAATATTTGGAAAAGCTCAAATTAAACAAAAACAAACAAACAAACAAACAACAACAACAACAACATACACACACACACACACACAAAATGATGCCTTAATAAGTGAATTTGACTAAGGGGTCTTATGTCCCTCAAGATAGGGCATAATGAAAGATGACAACTTGTGCGTTCTATTATGCCATCAGAGCATAACGCATGACGTCAACTTGTTTGCACTATCCCCTCCTCCTCACAATCACATGGAATTTATTGTGTGTGTTGCTGCTGTGGAGGAAAATGATAATGAACTGACTCATGGTTTTTGTTTTTGTTCCAGCCAATCCTTGCGAGTATGAAGATGCTTATTCTAACTGTAATGATCTGAAGAGCCAAATGGGTTGTGAAAATGATTTTATCAAGACGAATTGCAAGGCTTCCTGCAATTGTTCAAAAAAAATTTATTAAATGCCCAGTACAGACTGATCATGGCTGAGTGGAAGGGAGCCACATCTACTT
The DNA here is from genome assembly GCA_963924515.1 of Vespertilio murinus. Lineage (NCBI taxonomy): Eukaryota > Metazoa > Chordata > Mammalia > Chiroptera > Vespertilionidae > Vespertilio > Vespertilio murinus. The sequence goes on along the minus strand of OZ004705.1, from coordinate 126,492,397 downwards.
ACACTTGACATTTATTAGCAAAGAAATCATATACATGTTAACTATAAATTTGATTCCAAATAGTAATATCTTTTTTCTCCTGGGTCTTCTTTTTACTTTACAGAAATGTCTCTCATCCAAAGAAGGGTTCACATGTGTGGCCTTTAATTCCTCCTCTGCCATTCACCCTTGTTCTAACTCATCTAGCTTTCATCCTTATAATTAAATTAAACTTTTTTTCTTCCTAAGGAGAACCCAATCTTAATTTTGCCAAAAACAATGAAGACTTCTGATTCTTCATCTGCATAAATTGTACAGTAGAATATGACCACACCTTCTTTTTAAATCTCTCTTTTCTTAGACATACAATCCTTAAAGAAGAACTTAATATAATATACATAAATACTCTTTCCTCCAGAAAGTAGAAGTTAGTTTCCTCTCTTTTGAGTCTGGGCTGAACTTAGTGACTCATTTCCAAAGAGTCAAGAATGGGAAGGGGACAATAATAATTTCACAGTAGAGAAATCTGGCAAATGCCACCTTCACTAAGTAATCAAAGTTAGCATCATCTGTAATATGTGGACTCGTGTACCCTTCATCTGATGTGATTAGAAAGGTATTTCACTTCTGCTGCATTATTTCTAAAAACTTATAACCCAAATCTAGTCATGAGATAACACATTAGGCAAATTTAAATTGTGGGACATTCTACAAAACACCACTGATCATGACGCCTCCAAACTGTTAAAATCATTAGCAATAAGGAAGTTCAGAGAAACCATTACAGACCAGATTGACTAAACAAATACGAGAACTAAATACAAGGTGATATTTTGGATTGGATCCTGGAACAGACAGAGATCATTAAGGAGAAAATTGGTGAAATCTGAATAGACTCTGTAGTGTTTTTAAAAGTAATGATGATTTCTTAGTCTTTCCAAATGTTCCAGGATAATGTAAAATGATAACATTATAGGGAACTGAAAACTGGATTCAGAGTATGTGGAAATTCTCTGTAATATTTTAGCAACATTTCTGTAAATCTAAAAAGACTCCAAAATAGTCCTGGCTTCTGTTGCTCAGTGGATAGAGTGTTGGCCTGCACCACAAAGGGTCTCAGGTTCTATTCTGATTAAGGACATGTCCATGGGTTGCAGAATTGATCCCTAGCCTGTCAATCTCTCTCTCTCTCTCTCTCTCTCTCTCTCTCTCTCTCTCTCTCTCTCTCTTATCCCTTCCTTCCCTCCCTCCCTTCCACTCACTCTAAAAATCAATGGGAAAATATATCCTTGGGTGATGATTAACAAAAAAATAAAATAAAAGACTTCAAAATAAAAAGTGCATTGTAAAAGAAAATATATTTTTCTCGGCTTTATACTTGTTCTCTAGATTATCTGGTTATTCTTTCTCAGACTCCCCTTCCCCCCACTACCACCAAATTTTGTTGCTTCCACTGCTAAATGTTTGATTTTTATCTTTTTCAAGAACTTTCAGGTAATACCAATGATTGGATTGTCAAATCAAACTCAGCTGCTTATCCAGGGTCTAGGATCACTAATCATTTCAAGGATATTAGTCATGAGGCAAAGGCAAAACAGGGATATGTCCAAGACTGCCAATGTAGCTCCCAGATGGTGCTTCTGCAACACATTTCCTAATCTCCACAGTGATAGACTTCCTAATATGTCTACTTTCAAAGCCTCCCCATAGAGCTCTCAAGTACTGAAGATCATATTTATGCTCAAATTGATTAGCAAGAAGGTAAATCACTTTTCTCTACTTTGCTATCTAGTTTCACTTTGTTTCATTCTCCTTTATTTTTATGCTCCAAATTGATGATCATATCATATTTTCTCAAGCTTCTCAAGATTTTTCTTGGTTCGGGGCATTTGTGTTTGCTATTAACACTGTCTGGAAGATTCATCCCTCAATTATTTGCTAGACTAGTTCCTTCATATTGAATGTCATTGCATCCAAGGCATTCCTTTGAGTAAATACTCTGAAGAACGTCCCCTAATAGCACCCTATACTTCCTTTCATAATGATCATTACAATGCGTAATAATTCATTCATGCATTCAACAAATACATATTGGAAACAATTGTGACTCAACTATTTACTTAGCTCCTTTGAAAATAGTGATTAACAGAACAGACCAAGTTCAGAACTTCATGAAGTTCACACTATAATAGGGCAGAAAGAAAACAACGTATGTGCAAATAAATCCTAATATAATATAGGAAGCGATAAGTACCGTATTATAAACTAAAATGGGCGAGAGAATGAAGAATAATGAGGACAGCCTGGGAGGGGAAAATGTTAATTTAAATAAGATAGGTAAATACTCTCTGAGGTAATGACAATAGCCACAATAGAAGTGAGAAAACAACCAATAACAATGAATAATCAAGAAACTCTCAGGCAAAGAGAATAGTGAGTAGAATTGTTGAGATAGTGATAAACTTGGTATGTTTAAGGAAAAGCAAGAAGGCCAGAATGGCTGGAGCACAGTGAGCAAGGGTAAAGATAATTTTAAAGAGCTCTAGCTGGTTTTGCTCAGTGGATAGACTATTGGTCTGTGGACTAAAGGGTCCCAGGTTCAATTCCAATTCCAGACAAGAGCACATGCCTGGATTGTGGGCTTGATCCCCAGTGGTGGGCATGCAGAAGGAAGCCAAACAATGAATCTCTCATCATTGATGTTACTACCTCTCTGTCTCCCTTCTTCTCTGGAACCAATAAAAATATATTTAAAATACAGAAGTAAACAAACAAACAAATAAGTAAAAAGAGTCAAAGAGTTAGGGACAAACTTAGTAACAAACTTACTTGCCCTAAGAATTGTGATATTCTTATAAGTAAACAATGAGATATAAATTGTAAGATGAAAAAATGAGCAAAAACTGGAAAACAAGGTATTTCCCCACTCAAGCCAGTATTACCACTTGCCAAAGCCAAAGACATCACATGAAAACTACAGTCTATTAATCCTCGTGATCATAGGTACAACCTATAAAAAGGATCATGCACCATGGCAAAGTAAGGTTGTCCAATTATAAAAGGTTGTTTCAACATTCAAAGTCAATTAATGTGATATGCCATATTAATAAAATAAAGACACCATCATCACAAATGATGCAAAAAAAATACAACGTCTTTCATAAAAACAATTTTCAGAAAACTAGAAATAGAAGTAACATTCTCATCTTAATAAGGAACATCTAACAAAATCCACCATCTGATTTTACACTTAGAGGGTTTGCTCTGTATATGACTTTGTGAGTGAGTACACCATTGTAGTACTTTTCACTCTGGAATCCACTCTCAGGAACATGGTGAGGATGTCAGTTTGCACCACTTTGCTCACATTGTTCACATTGTAAGCTTACAGCCAACACAATACAATAAAGAAAATAAGATAAATGCGTATAGATTAGAAAGGTAGAAACAGTCTTTATTTGCAGATTAAAATGACCTTTTTTTGATGTTTCTACCTCTAATAGGACTCAAAAGCTAATACAACTAATAAGCAGGTTTAGCAAGGTCATGAGATTACAAGGTGGAACAGGGAATACCTTATAGGTAAAGCAACAGGTAAGAAATACAGCAGGCTTCTCATCAGAATCCATGCAAGAACCCAATTCTTCCAACTCTCAGCATCTAGGACACTACTCCTTGCAGCTCCACACACCGCCAGTGGAGGATTTTGCTTGAGTATTCAGAGGTACCTGCACCGCTCCCCCTCAATAATGAAGATGTGCTTTCCATGTGCTCACCAAACACGTGTAGACTCTCACCTTGAAAGGTTTCTTTATTCTAGATTTGCCCTCCATATCAATCTCATCAGCACTGCTTTTTTAATTTTTTAAAAACTTTTCACATCCCCACCTTTTGTTCTATTTCTACTGCTCTAAAATTAATATGGGAAGTTGTCACCACACTCATATATTTTCCATCACCAATCTCTTAGCTCTGCAAATCACCCTGAAGAGTACGATCAGGTAGCTTCCACGAAATAATATTTGATCATGTAATTTCCCTTCTCTCTAAACATCTGTAAAATTACTTCCCCATGTTAAACAAGGAGGAAAATCTCCTTAGACTTCTCTACAAAACTGACCCAACATTCTCTGCAGCCTAACATTCTGCCCTACATAGGCCTTTATGATATGCTGATTTGTTTGCTTCTGCTCTTCATACCAGGTATACAAAACTTTTTTTCCTTTCTGGTCAAATCAGACACATTTTTCAGAGAGGTTCAAATGGAACTCTACCGTCTAGTTTTTACCCAGATAATACCAACTCACACAACTCCCAATTGCTGCCTATATCCCTGTTTCAACTACTTAGCACTAGACTGCACTACTTGGTAATGTTTACACGTATTTATCTTTCCCACAGCACAGTACACCTTAAAGAAAAGAGATGGCATGTCCTTTTATCTGAATTCTCTAAGAATCTAAGCCAGGCTAATATTAAGTCACTGAACTAATATTTACAAACTGCCAACGATCTAACCAGTATTGTGCTAAACTTTGGAGTTATACCAATAACCAAGAAAGACATAGTCAATTTCCCAATACAGGGGGTGGGCAAAAGTAAGTTTATAGATATGAGTACATGAAAGTTGGATCTTGTATTATTATTTATTACAATATTTTCTGTATGAACAGCTGTAAACCTACTTTTGCCCACACGGTATATGTTCCCTGAAAGTATCTATCATTATAATACTCAAATTGCTCTCATTATGACAAATAGTAATCATGGAGATATGGTGCCTCCAAGGATAAAAAAATAGGACATTAACAGTAAATTATAGTATAGTAGAGGATAATAATGAATTGTTTTGCACTATAAAAAGAACAAATGTAGCAAATAATTCTATTTCTAAAAAGTGAGCAGCAATTTTGTGGCTATTTGTTACAGGATAGTGCAAAGCTAGAAAACTTTTTAAGCAAGTGGACTATGAAACTAAAACAGGAACACTGAACAAGGCCAAACAATTTGGGTGCTTGAAGCTGGCTTGTAAATACCAAGCCATTATCTTCCCCAACTAAGGACACTTGAGAGCAAATACCCCTCCAGAAGAGAGGAGGAAAGGAAGGGAAGGGGGAGAGAAAGGGATTTTTAATGCCTCTTCTCCCCAAACAGAGTAAACATGGAGTTGATTAACCTGGACCTGCTAAGGAAGGAAAGAAGAGGGAGTTACTAAAATCTGGTCTCACGAAAGAAAGAAGTCAGCCATTTTAGAAAAGGGAAAACAAAGGGGGGGGGGCAATTTATTTCACTCTGTGAAAGTGAAGCAGCAAAGCCTCTGGGCTTATAAAGATACAACTGCCAGGTGTTTCTCATAAATTCTGGGAAAGTAAAAGAGAGAGACCTTCAGAGTTAACCTGTACCAAGATACCTAGCAGATAAATTTTAGAACTTACAGTCAGAAAAATATATAAGGCACACCCTCCCTGCCTTGCCCCACTACACCCACTCCTTAAATTAGCCCAGAGAGCCCATCTGCATTTGAAGCTAGATGATTGATTTCTTGCCTTACTTTTTAATCCATTTGCATGGTTTACCTGCTTAATAAATTTGTTTTAACTCAATGCAATTATCTGGAGTCACTCATTTGAATTGATTCCTAGGAGCATGACAAGAATCAAGTGGGCTGACTCAGGGGGGCTGTGAGAGGTGCCTGTAACCTAAGTATCTGAAATGTTAAATTAATAATCTAAGCAAGATTTGTCCAAAACTAAATATAGATCTGAGAAAGATCTGGGAATCCTATATAAAAAAGAGGTAATTTGCAAATTAACCCTCAGCATTCAGAAGATGGCTGCCTACAACCAGGCCAGCAGGGGGAGTTAGTGAGGGACAACCAAACAACTGAGCATGCAGGTTACATGAGGCCACCAGGCCGGTGGGGGGTGGAGGGGAGCATGAGTGGTGACCAGGCCAGCAGTGGGGGGGCAGTTAGTGGCAACTAGGCAGGCAGGCAGGTGAGCAATTAGGATCCACCAGTCCAGGATTGTGAGAGGGATGTCCTGGATTAGAGAGGGTGCAGGCTGGGCTGAGGGGACCCCCTTCCCGTGTACAAATTTTGTGCACTGGGCATCTAGTGAATTTATATACTTAGAAAACCCATCTGTCAGAAGTTAACTTTGATTCAATGTAACTATAAGAGTAAAGCAATATAAGATGACTTTTAAGCCAGTCGTAACTGAACTGAAATAGTAGAGGAGAATTAAAATAATGCCCGTGCAGCTGTCACTTGGAATTTTAACATTGCAAAGGGGAAATGACACCTGGAACCATGAAACAAGGCAGTCTTGTTCTCATATTGCCTATGTGAGTTTCAAAGGGTTGGGGAGAAATTTTAAGCCTCTTTTCATGGGCACAGAAAACTAGCAGGTGATGGGTGATAATCCTTTGTTTGACATCGTTAGACCCAACATATCCTCTAATTAATATATGAATTGATTCTCTTAAATCTTGAAAACAACTAAGCATAGCAGAAAATGCATCTATTCATCATCTGCCCTCTGCCCTCTGCGAAGAGAGGTGTGAACGCATCTTCAAACCACACCCCATATCCCTGCTGAACTAGGAAGCCAGCATCCTTCCTCCAGGAATTCTGGGCATTCTCCTAAGACTAGGTCAGTCCTGTGTTCCTGTGCCTCTCTTTTGAATTTCCTAACCACACACAAAAAAAAAATGGGTGTGGAAAGAATAAAGCAGGGCACGGGCATAGAGTGTTTATGAGCAGACCTGCCAAATGCCCTCAGCAACCTTGAGCTCATCGTTCTCATCACACTGGTATAGCACTGACCACTTAAGGATCAATAGACTTTTCCAATCTGTCCGCTAAATCCTGACCCGTGTTGGCTCAGGGGATCTTGTCTGCAAAGGGCCGCCTCCTTTTCCGCCGAGTTCTGGGCGTGTGAAATCCCGACACATCTCCATCCTCTCTGTACTGTTCTGGTGTGTGAGCAGACAGTTACCTTCCTCATCATGGTGATAGGAGAAAAGCAGACCTCTGTTTTTTGGTTTGTTTTTTTTTGTTTGTTTGTTTTTGTTTTTGTTTTTGTTTTTTTACCTGGGAGCATGGGTACGGTTTTCCCCAGGGCAGCCCTGGGGGGCGCCGGGGGGGCGAGGGGGCAGTTGGGGGAAGAACTGGGTCAGCCTGGCTGCGCCACCGAAGCACAAAGCCCTGTGACGTGGCGCCCACGTGGCGGACTGACCGTTTCACTGGCACCGCGGGCGGAGGAGGGGCCAGTTGCAGCCCGACCCTGGCTCCGGCCCTGAAGCAGGAAGATCTGGGCCCTGGAGCCAGGGTAAGATGTAGGACAGGCTGGGAAATTGGAAATGACCGGGGATAGGGAGGTGGAGGGTGGGGAAGATGGGGTAAAGACAGGGGAGAGGACCATCTGTGATGGGAGGGGGGGTCTCGGGATCCTTAGTACTCTTCGGCCCCCCTGGTACCCATCGCTGGCTGAATCCGTGCACGGGTAGGGTGTCTCTCTGTGTTGCTTAGCGCCCGTTCGCCAGATGCTTTCGATGTGGGTGTCTGTGTGAGTCCTCTTGAAACTCTTTGCCTATCTTAACAATAAATCATTCTATTCGCACGGTGCGCTCTGAGTCATAGCCGAAGCCTTTAAGTCATTTTCCGAATCTGGCCTTCCATGAAGTCAGCTTGAGAAGTTTTGCTGCTCATGTTTCGAGTGCACTTATTAGAAGCTATGTAGTATTGCAAACAAGTAGAATTGTGGCTGTTGAATCTTCTGGGCTTTATGCCCTCTACGGGCTTCCAGGAAATGACATGAGGAGAAATATAGGTGTGACCCAAATAGATGTTGTAAATGCCCATTATGTGGGTGTCTACTTACAGAGTTTATTCTTTAAAGAGTATATGGGTTAGAGGCCTAGATGAGAAGTTGTGAATCTGGAAAATAGGTTGTGATATTCCAAGGATGTCAATTAGCCCAATTATTTATTAGTATTTGAATAAAATACAAGGACATCAAAACAGTCTGATCTCAGAAGGCGATTATGGTCCTAATGGTGAGACCAAATTAATACAGCAAAGTATTAGAGAACAAGACTAAACAGCTGTAGTGAGTTTCAAGTTCAGAGATGTGTGATTCTACCTAGTCCTCTTTTGCCCTGTTTCAGGATTATGGAACCATACACCATGCTCTTCCTGTAGACACCTCAGCAGAATCCTGACATCCTGGTTTTAAAACATCTGCAACAGAGGGCACAGTACTAGTCTATTAGTAAGTAATGTGAGGGGGGGGGGGATGTTGGGGGAGGGGGCGGGGAGGAGGAGGGATTGGCAGCCAAACTTTCAACTATGTATGCATGTGGGTTTAAAGGAATTTAAAAAATAATAATTTTTCTTTCTGTAAGTATGATCTCAGGCTGATATAAAGGATAAATTATTGATTGTACAAGAAATGCTGAATTGGGGTCAGGGGAGGAGAGAGAGGAGCTAAGTACAGTCTAGCCATGATTTTATACTAAGGATAGTTCACTGAGTATGTAATAGAAGGAGCAAGATAAAAGCACTTTGACTTTTCTTTCTTTGCAAATAACTATTTTATGGAAAGGTGATTGGGTTTAGAATACCAAATATTAACATGGGTTTCCATTTTATTAATGCAGGTTTCTTAATCTTGTATTCTCTTTTCAGGAATTATTCAAATTAAATACCTAACTTTGAACATAATGTTAAAAACACTAGTTTCTGAATAAATTTATTAGTGTATTTGTTTTCAAGTGGTAATACCCAATGATTACCCACCTGGCACCCTGGTTATGTCATTCATTAAGCCCTGAGTGCCTCCTATGGGCCAAGTAGTTGCAGGGAGGAGGGAGGGATTGGGGGACAGAAGAAGACTTAACCCTTCAGGGGCTCACTGTTAAATATTGTACAAGATATAATGGCCGCACAATGAAAGTACTTGTCATTCACCACTCCAAAGAAACAAGAGTAGAGTGGACAGTTTACCTGGCCTGTGTTGGCCATCTCTCTACCCACTGTGTTATTAGCCAACTTACAAAAGTAGAGTATGAAATTTATTTTGAAAATATCCCTAAATATGTGTTCAGAACCTTAAGAGAGACTGTATGACTTTGATTAATAACTAAATGTGGGTAAGGAAGAATGTGTGGTCTATTTCAGATAATGCTGCTCTTAAAAGCCTAGTCACAAACTTAGAGTCTTTAGAAATGGTTGATTGTGAATAACCATGTAAATAGCATTAACCTTTCAATCTTAAATGTATCTATATGAAATACAAAGAAACTTGCAACACAGGTACAGTGGACCTATTAGGAACTCTGTAACCAAGGAATGTGAACATCAGTATTTTAACTGAAATTTGAAGAACTTATGAAAGATAATTCTTCAATAGGAATCCTTGGTTAATGGATTCATGGTGTGGTGGTTCAAGTATGGCATGTGATGGTAATCTTTTTAGTCATGGATGTATAATCTACATAATTTAGTGCTTAAAGAATTAATCAGTAGGTTATGTAATTAATGTCATAGTAAGTTAGTTTGCCAGCAGTTCTAAAACATGCTACTCTGAAGCTTCCCCTTTAATTTGTGTTTAACTTCATTTGAGACAGTACCTTCAACTCAGGTATTTGGCTACCCAGTGAAGGCATACATATCTAAAGGTGATCTTTATCTTCTCCCTAGAAAAGTAGAAACTTTTCTGATTGTAGTAGAAAGAAGATAATGACTTAGGAAGGTTTTATGTTTCTTGAATTTTACTTTCTTTACTTGTCCAACAGTGGCCAGTTGTAATATTTATAGTTATACACTGTGCCTTAAATGTTTATATTTTTATTTATGCAAACTATAAATTCCCCATACATACAAAAAACTAAATATAGGTATTAGAAAAACTTTTAAAATTAGCAGTTTAATCAAACAACATGCATTTATGGAAGCTCTTAGGTGCTCAGAAAACTACCACACATTATAAAGGATAATAATGAAAATATTAATAATTTTCATTTGTTGAGTATTCTATGCCAGGCATTAAGGTAGTTATTTTATGCCTTTCCATTTTCAAAGCAAACAGATGATAAGATGATCCACATTTTACAGAAGAGAAAACTGAATTTCCAAGAGGGTTTCCCAGCACTGATGTTTTTAAAAACTATGTTCACAACCAATAAGGTATAGAAAGTTAACTAGGAAGTCAAAGCCACAAAAAGCTGAGCCACACCAGTTCAGCCACAAAGTAGGATTCAAGTTACCTTTGAAGTAATGAACTTGTCTGGAGTGGTTATTATAAAAATAATAGGCCAAAAGGGCAGCATCCAAATGTTAGGGTGCCTAAGAAGGGAAGGCTGGTTAGGCAAGGAGGGCATGCTTTACTCAGATTAAAAGCTTTGTGGGAATCAATGTCAAAAAAACAATGTCAGTAAACTGGGAATGAAATTTTAAGCTATGGGTGTAAAAAAAATCTGTTTAAAAATTTATTGACTTAGATTTCCTGGAACAACCAGAATTTGCTGAAACAGAAGTAGGTGAAATACATATGGTGCCCTGACCTCTACACTTCCCTTCTTCTAGCAGGTAAAGCAAATCCTGCATCCTGTTCTGAAGACCAACAGTAAGCAATGACTTGTGTATTGTAATGTGAACATGTTATTTGTCAATAATTTTTATTTTGCCAATGATAAAATGATATATTTAATCTATCCATGGGTTTTAAAATTTTATGGTTAAATTTTTATTTTTGAGAGAATCAAGAAAATTTTACTATATCAAATTGGAACTTAAACGAATTATTTATATTTTATTCTAAAATAGAAGCTTTAAATAATTCCCATGTTTATGACTTTAAAACAATTGAACCAGAACTATCTTTAATAGAAAAAGGTAAAAATGTGACAATTTATATATGTTATATATACTTTAAGGACATCAGTCATGTTCATCAGTTTACATTTTACTAGAGGCTTGGTGCACAAATTTGTGCAAGGGTAGGGTCCCACAGCCTGGCTAGTGATTGAGTCCTATGAGGAGTAGTAACTGGGAGGAGGTACCCAGGGAGGTTGGCCAGCCATGCTCCCCTAATAGGGGATGATGGGTGGGAGAGGGGGCTGGATGTCCATGGGGAGGAGTGGCAGGAGGGTGTCTGGCTAGGGGGAAGGGCTTCAGGAGGTTGGCCAGCTGGGGGGAGAGGATACAGGAGGTTGGCTGTGGGAGCGCACTGACCACCAAGGGGGCAGCTCCTGCATTGAGCATCTGCCCCCTGGTGGTCAGAGCACGTCATAGGGACTGGTCAACCAGTTGTTCCTGTGGTTCGGTCCTAATAGTCGCTTATGCTTTTATATGCACATATTGTCCCTACCAGAGACAATGTTAGTTCCACTATTATTATACTGGTACCTTATGGCAGTCTTCTCTTGTTATGAATTTTGGAGTCATGGTGGCTGTGAGATAATATGTTCACTACATTGATTTTCCCCTCTTGTCCATGTACTACTAGTTTCAATGCAAAACTATTTTGTTCTCTTTTGACTTACTTCCTAGCAATGGCTTTACTCTCAGTGGTGGTGTTTTTGGCTGCTGTCCTGCTTCCATATTTACCCGCAGAAAGTAAGGTAATGTCAGAGTGGAAAATCCTTCTAGCCCTATCCAGGCAACTTTGTGGGATGGCAAGGCACTTTGAAAGTGGGAAGGGCAGGGGTGTCTGGCCCATCACACCGGTTACTCACTGGTTTATCAGAGCACTTAGCATAATTACCTAGATGAAAGTCCAAGGCTGTACTGTCCAGTAGAGTAACTGCTAGTCACATACTGGAACTCTTATGCACTGCTGGTGGGAATGCAGACTGGTACAGCCACTGGGGAGAACAGTATGTAGTTTTCTCAAAAAAACTAAAAATGGAACTCCCACTTGACCCAGTGATCCCACTTCTAAGAATATATCCCAAGAAATTAGGAACACGAATCAGAAAGCATATATGCACCCCTATGTTCATAGCAGCACAATTCACCATAGATAAGACTTACAAACAGCCGAAGTGCCCATCAGCAGATGAGTGGATTAAAAAACTTTGGTACATCTACACAATGAAATATTATGCTGCAGTAAAAAAAGAAGGAGTTGCCGAAACCGGTTTGGCTCAGTGTTAGAGCATCAGTCTGCAGACTTAAAGGTTCCAGGTTCGATTCCCGTCAAGGGCATGTACATTGGTTGCGGGCACATCCCCAGTAGGGGGTGTGCACGAGGCAGCTGGTCGAAATTTCTCTCTTATCGACATTTCTAGCTCTCTATCTCCCTCCCTTCCTCTCTGTAAAAAAATGATAAAATATTTAAAAAAGGAGGAGTTGTTACCATTTGCAACAACATGGATGGAGATGGAGAGCATTATGCTAAGTGAAATAAGCCAGGCAGAGAAAGATAAATATACATGATCTCACTCATTTGTGGAATATAATGAACAACATAAACTGATGAACAAAAACAGGTCCAGAAACAGAGAAACATTAATCAGAACCTCAGGGAAGGTAAGGGTCAGTGGGGGTAAGAGGGGAGAGATCAACCACAGGACTTATATGCATTGATATAAGCCTAATGAATGGACACAGACAACATGGGGTTGGGGGCATGAATGGGGGTGGGAGGTAATGGGGAAATAAGGACACATATGTAATACCTTAATCAATTAAGAAATAATAAAATAAAATAAAATAAAATAAGCTGTACTGTAAGTATAAAATACATTCCAGATTTAAAAGATTTAGTATAAAAGCAGAGGAAAATATTGCATTAATAGTTTTTATATTGAATACACATTGAAATAGTATTTTAGATAATCATAAATTTAGGTAATTAAATTACATAAACTTTATGGAACAATCACACACCCTACTCTCCTTTCAGACTTAGACCCCACACACCCACACACAAAGATAAACCAATAAGTATTGGTGACTGATTTAATACCTTAATTATTTCTGTTAATAAAGGAAAAGAATCAGCAATAGTCCATAACTGGATGGCTTTGCTTCCTCCAAATTACCTTGGAGATTTGTTTAATATTGCAAATTTGTCTTTTGAGTGATTCCATAAAATCTAACCACAAAAGATAGAATGAGTTATGTAGAATTTTGAATGCATTTCAACTGAGCCTAAATAGTCTTATCCCAATACATTCTAAATACATTCTGTCTCTAAATATAAATACCATACCAGTTCAACGTTCCCTCAAAGTCTAGGATGAACCTTTACCTCCCTTTATTCCCTTTGCTGAAGCCTGATCAAATTGTAAATGAATATATCTTAGGGCTCCTATTGTGCACTTTTGTGGCTATAAAATATTATCACTCCTATGTCATATTAAGAATTTTCTAGAACTAGAAATGGGCGTCTGTGGCCTTAAACAATTTTTAAAATGTTGTCATACCATGAATTACACTTTCATTCTCAAATCTCCAAGTTACTTCTTTCCTATCTGTCATAGCTTTGGCTGAGATTCCTTGGCAATGCTTGGCAACTAATATTGGCTTAACTGAACACTTTTTAAAGTGGTCCTTGCTTCCTTGAATCAACTTGTTTACTCTTATATGTTAAAGGTTTTTCAAAAATGTTTAAAAAACCCTGATTTCATTTCCCTTTAGAATCCAGCCTTTTCTGATTTGTTAACCACTCAAGCGCATATCCAAAAAGATATTGTAAATACACACAATGAATTAAGGAAATCAGTCTCTCCAACTGCCAGCAACATGCTACAGATGGTAAGGAGCAGTAATATAAGGAAAGTGGTGGGAACAAGCTGGTAGTTGGCATTTGTTGTGGCTTACAACATTCTGCCTCTGTTTTGCTGTTTTATTTGAGCTATGTTATAGGAAGAAATTCTTAGTTTTACTTTTTAATGGTTAAACAGCTCATCAAGTTTACAGGGCTATAAATTTGGGAAGACAGAATTAGAAACCAGACTATCAGGCATCAAATGTGAAGCTGTTACATTTTCTTCTTCACTCTTTTCTAGTCTAAAATAAACCCTTTTTCTTTCAGAATCAGTGCCATTGAGGGTAAATAGCACCCTTTTCAGGGCGCCTTCCCTGAAAGCTAACTATCTCCTATATGAAAACAGTGGGCTACAAATGGGATTGGGAATAATCTAGATCAGCTTGTTACTATCAAAATCTATGATACTAATAAAAGTGTAATATGCTAATTTGACCTGACAGCCAAAAGACCTGAACGTTATTCCAGATGTCCCCGTAGCCGCTGCAGCGGTGGGGGCCAAGGCAGAGGTGGTTAGGGCAATCAGGCAGCAATCAGGCAGAGGAGTTAGGGGCAGTCAGGCAGGCAGGCAAGTGGTTAGGGGCAATGAGGAAGGCAGAGTGGTTAGGATCCAGTGGTCCTGGATTGTAAGAGGGATGTCCGACTGCCAGTTCAGGCCCCATCCTGCTACAGGATCAGGCCTAAACTGGCAGTCAGACATCCCCAAAGGGGTCTCAGATTGCAAGAGGGTACAGGCCAGGCTGAGGGTCACCCCCTCTCCCACCTCATGCATGAATTTCATGCACCAGGCCTCTAGTATAATTATGATGCTTCACATGGGATCAGTATTTAGAATAGTACCATCACTAAAAATCCCAGGTGTGGCTGCTGTGCGATCATAGTAATTTCTCTTGTGGGAAATGGACATTGTGGCAGATAAAGACACACCAGAGATATTTTAAGAACAATGACAAATAGGTAATACATCTACAGAAGTTTTGAAGTAGTGCAAATTTTATCTGAATCAGATTACAATGTGCATGTTTTGTTGGAGTTGAACTTTTAAGTGTACATATTTTTTCCTTATAATAATTAGGAATGGAACAGAGAATCAATGACAAATGCCCAGAAGTGGGCAAACAAGTGCACTTTAGAACACAGTCACCCAGAGGAACGACAAACCAGTATGTAAATTAGTAAACATTTGTTGAATAAAAGAAGAAATAAAATAACAGTGGACAAATAAAATAGAATGGATCCTTCTGATGTGTTACTTTAAGATTATGGATAAATGTTACTTAAACTTGGCTTTTTGGAATCATGGTATCTGCATATGGAGAGATAGTTATGGTAAATGCCATTTTGTGCTTATTGATTGTTTGTTATACAATAATTTCTCAAGCAGTATCTAATTTGTTCCTCCCAACCTGCTCATGAGTAAAGTAAAACATGGAAGGAATTACGTACCCAAGAACAAAACCTGATGTAGTAAGATATATTGGAAAGCTAACTGATTTATTTTGTTTTCGCAAAATAATTGAATTATGTGGAATTTTACCTAAGTTTTTTCTTTACAAATACAAAACCTTTTTAAATCAAGATGACATTTAGATTATGTTGATTCATTAATTTTTAAAATAATAATCAAGCATTTTGTGTGGACTGTGAAACTGTAATGCATGGAACCATATAATCGGTTAAAAAAAATAGCAGAAGACATATCAAGGATCCTGGTGTTCAAATAGTTGATTTCTTTTACCATTGCAGCTCTATCGCTTTCCTCATGTTCTGTTCCTTCATAGGTACGAAATGTGGTGAGAATCTCTATATGTCAAGTGACCCAAATGAGTGGTCAACTGCAATCCAAAACTGGTATGATGAGAGTCGTGACTTTGATTATGGTGTAGGACCAAAGTCTCCCGATGCTGTGATTGGACATTATACCCAGGTAAAGGGAATGATGAAAATATTTCTACCTCAAATGCTCTCATACAGAAAGCTTCTTCAAATTATGACCCATTCCAGTGTTTAATTTGGGGGAAGAGCCCGAATAGGTACAATACAGAACCATTGGACAGGTACTTCACTGTCGTTTTGTTTTGATGGCTTGCAAAACTCTTGGTTGGAAAGTGCAGTTTGCATTTTTCCAGCATTACAAATGAACAGAGCGAATGTACATAAAAGTTTTAACATTTTAAAAGTGTGTGATTTTGTTTCAATAATGTAAATATTTCCATGAAATATATGGCTGCAAGCTATAGTAGTAACATTTTTCCAAGTTTTATTTGGCATTTGTCTTTTAATATTTTTTCCTTTCTCACATTATTCTTTATATATTCCCTTATGGATTTGTAGCTTGTTTGGTACTCATCTTACCGTCTTGGATGTGGAGTTGCTTATTGTCCCAAACAAGAAAATCTAAAATACTTCTATGTTTGCCACTATTGTCCTGCGTGAGTATACACTTTAGAGATTAATGTCAATATTTCCATTTGCAATTTGATATTTTTAAATTTTCATATATTAGACAAATCAGAATAAAAACATGTGTTTCAGTGAAGGAAAGGAATAAGTCTCTGGAAATGCTTTTTAAGGTGAGATGAGAAACCAATTCTCAGACCTAGTATAAATGTGAAGCTCCTTTTTCTCAACTGTAAAACAATGTCTTGTCTCTCAATTGCTTTTCCCCAGTGCTCAAGATTATTCCCTGAGCATGTGGAGTGTGCATGTCTCTCGATTAGCTGTCATGAGTTCTCACTACTTTCATGCCCTAATGATGCTTGATGATTAAGCAAGGGGTGGTAGTGCAGTGGCAAATTTGGGATCAAAGATTGTGATTTCTGCCTTTTCTGCAAAACTGTTTCTGCTCCTGTTTAGCTACAAACCATTTACATTTTTAGCATTAAAAATGATTCCTTCTCTTGTGTTTCAGAGGTTTTTCAAGAGATCTTTAATATATTTCAGAGTCCAAAAAAAGTTAACATCTTAAGTCTTTGTTTCTCGGCAGTAATATATATATAATTTCAGAGAGCAAAGGAGAGGGAGAGATAGAAGCATCGATGATGAAAGAGAATTATTGATCGGCTGCCTCCTGCACACCCCCTCCTAGCATGTGCCCTGATGGGGAATCAAACTATGACCTCCTGGTTCATAAGTTGATATTCAACTCCTGAGCCACACTGGCCTGGCCTCAGCAGTTTTCACACACAAAAACAACTCCATAATGAACCACCCCATACTGCCTTGACTTAGAGCAGGAAACATGCTGTTTCATCCAATAATATGTTTGAACTCATCCACAATAAATCCTATGGACATATCAAATATCTAATCTCAACGTATCTCTTAGCTTGAATTCCTTATGACTAGAGACAGGGGGACCCCTCCTCACATCAAACTATATTTTGAGATTGTAGATAACCTGGGGCTATTGCTCTCCTATTTGAGAAGTGTGGCCTTCACAGTCATTGGACACTAGAAAGAAGTGAAAAATCCTAGCAGAATGCACTCAAACTCACTGCCTGGCTGTGAGAGGGGAGGCATCAGGAGCCAGGCATCTGAAGTGAGAGGTGGAGTGAATAATGGGGGCGAGCAGAGATAAGAGCCCCTCTCTCTCTCTCTCTCTCTCTCTCTCTCTCTCTCTCTCTCTCTCACACACACACACACACACACACACACACCTATTTAAATATCATTGTTCCTGCTTCAAAGTATTTACTGTCCCTAGAACATATCAGAGAAATTGTGCTATTTTATCATCTTCCAAATATAAATGATATGGTAGCATTGAGTATTTTCTTTCATACTATAACTCTCTAGCCCCAAGAGTTTCTCCTGTCTGTCTAGGAGGTGTGTTCTAACCCTAGCCAGCACATTGGGGTGCCCTGCCTTACCAATTTAACCAAATCTTGTGGGAGATGAAGAGAGTGTTGAAATATACTCTGAAAAGTTTAGTTTGCAGTTATTTCAATTTAGTTGTTCAAACTACAGAATAATAGTGAAGGAGATGGGTCAATGTTCGAGGTATTTTCTTAATTTGGAGGCCATCTGAATTACACATTGGGAATTGTAATTTTTCACTTTTAATAACTATGTATATTTGGTGACTAATACTACCTCTGGAGTATAAGCAAAACAGCAAAGTGAAAAATATTTGATATTATGTTTTTTAAATTTCAGTGGCAATAATATAAGTAAAAAGAATACCCCTTACCAACAAGGACCACCCTGTGCCAGTTGCCCCAATAGCTGTAACAAGGGACTTTGCAGTAAGTTTGAAGTGATTTTACCTGCTGTTATAATAAAGAGTTGATATTTTATTTTCTTTGTATGGATTAAGAACTCTCCTAAAGTTTCCAACTTAAATACTATCTTGATGCAAAATATTTAAAATATTCTAAAAATAGAAATATTTCTCAACAGAATATGTTTAAGAAAACATTTTATACACTTTTATAACTTACATATGTTTCATAATGAAAAGGATATTACCAGTTCTAACATAATGAAACATCTACCATCAATGGCTTTTGTGACTATAAAAAGCTCATTAATATTAACTACACAAGGTTCTGGTAATTAGTTCATTTCATCAAAGTATCATTACACAAGAGGTGGCATTTTGAAAAAATGAAAATTATAAATGTTATGGCTCAATCTAGACAGGCAAACCAAATATTAAATTTCTTTTGTGCTAGTATATTCATCATGCTGATGATCATATTTTATAGTATAATTGGAATCATAATGTTTGACTCGACAAATGATCACTTACCCTATCATTTGATAGTAGCTTTGTGTACTTTATAATGACAAAAATTCAATCTGTATAAAAATTGATTCATACTGTAGCAAAAGGAGATAATAAAATAAATGACATATATATCATTTTGAAGTTCTTACGAATAGAAGTAAAAAAAGCTGTTGGCCTTTCATAGTTGGGATACTTTCATTAAAATTATGAACAATAGAGCTGACCCATTCACTGAGATTTTTACCTTTCAAACTCATTCACTTTCAGTTAGCCTTCTTTTCATAAAGCTTTAATTCAGAATATTGATGGTATCAAAACTATAAATCAACTAAAGAAGAAAAAAGTTGAGTATTTATACCACTGCTTAATGCTCTTTGCTAAAGAGCTTGGAATTATCCTATTAGCATAAGCAAGAGAGAGAAAGAGAGAGAGAGAGAGAGAGAGAGAGAGAGAGAGAGAGAGAGAGAGAGAGAGACTTTGCTTTGTTGATCCACTTATTTATGCATTCATTGGTTGATTCCAGGATCAAACTTGCAACCATGGTGTATTGGGATGTCTCTCTAACCAGCTGAACTACACCCAGGCATTTTGAAAGTATGAATGGTTTTGCTGCTACTAAGGAAAAATAATAACATGTAACTAATCTATTTTTGTTACAGCCAATAGTTGTCAGTATGAAGATCTCCTTAGTAACTGTGATTCCTTGAAGGCAACAGCGGGCTGTGAGCATGAATTGCTCAAGCAAAAGTGCAAGGCTACTTGTCTATGTCAAGACAAAATTTACTGAAATGCTCAACATGCAATGCACAAGATTCAGTGGAAAAGGGCTGTGTTACTTAGACCTGGTGGAGAAAGGTGCATCATTTAATTGACACCTCCCAGAGGGGAAATTGTAAGCCTGTTAGTTACACATTTGATTCCAAACAGCAATGAATCTTTTTCTCTAGGATCTTCACAGAAATCTCTCTCGTACATCAATTTACAAAAACAACATGATGCCAACTTTGGACTTTGAGAGATACATTTGGTACTTTAAAGTTAACAAATTAAATCAAGTTGAGGATGTCTAAAGTTGTAACCACAGGATTTAGGTCACTAGAATTTTGGACTAAAACGAAGAATCGCATGTTTCATGAAACAACTTGGAGAGAAAAAAACACACCTGTATCATCATTATCATTCCTACCACATGGTTTTTTACATGTATAAAGAATGAACTCAAAGATTGGATCTACCTTTGTCTTATGGTGTCCTGTAAAAACAAAAGTAGTCAGCTTTTAGAATAAAGAACATACCTAAGCAACCACATAGGTATGATTCCTGTGCAATATTTTATTGGATTCATAATTACACTGACTAGACTCAGCCCAATTAAATTATTATATGGAACAAAATTTCCAAAATATTTACCTATAAAATTAAATTTTAACAACAACAAAAAAATCTGTTCTTACTTCTTTGTACTTTATGACATTTTGATAATCCTATTTATTTAGTTGATACATTTTTAAAAAGAAGGTACCATCTGACAATATGTACAAATACATTCTCCTCCCAAGGAGAAAAAAAATAGTAATAAGTATTTTAGAGAGATTTATCACTGATGAGTCTTTGCCTACATTGTAATTTAAGATTGATAAAACAATAGTCAAGTAACTCTCTCTTTTACCGATAGTGATAAAAAGAAAAATGATTGCCTCAAGCATTTTTACTAAAAAATTAAAATAAGTACTCAATTTAAAAATCTAGAAAAGAACAGTAGAATAAATCTAAATTGAAGAAGAAAATGATAGTCATAAATAGAAATTAATTAAATAGATAATAGAAGATAAAATATATAATTAATAAGTCAAAATTCTGTGTTTTAGAATTAATCAAATAGACAAATGACTAGGTGGCTTAATTCAGAGAGAAATATAAAATAAAATAAAATAAGATGGCAAGGGATAAACAACTATTAAAATGTAAGAAACAAAGAGAGATGTGGCAGGGAGGTAGCTATTAAAACCTCTGTACAAATATATTTGGAAACTTAGATAAATAATTTGCTAGGAAAATGAAAATATAAAAATTGACTTTATTAGAGCTAGAAAGTTTAAACTACCCATTACCTATATAGTAAAAGCTATTAAGAAGTTATCACCTCTCAAAAAAAAGTGTATGTGAGAAATAAGATAAATGGGCAAAGAGCATGAACAAATAATTATCAAAAATAAATGAAAATGATCACTAAACATAAAATAATTTTATTCCATTCATAAAAAGAAATGGAAATTAAACCTCATTGACATAGCACTTCATCTCTCAAATTGTAAAAATTAAACACACACACACACACACACACACACACACACACACACGTTCTGCTACAGTTTCTATGGAAGGCTATTTGGCAATGTGTACCAAAACTACATGTGCATTTGCTCTTTAATTCAGCCATCTTTTGGGGATTCATCTTCAAATCGCTTCTAGGAATTTTATATTGTTCTTGAATCATATGATGATTCATATTGCAACATTATTTATTGAAATAGTATTTGTAATTGCAAAATATTGAAAAAGTCTGCCAGTGGAGGTCCTCCGATTGCACTGCTGGTTTCCCTGCAGAGGGAGGTGACTGGGCAGTCGGGGGGGGGTGGCACCAATAGAGGCAACCAGCAGTGGTGGCAGAGGGCCGAGCTGATGAGTGGACCGCACCAGGCTAACCAAGCTCAATGCCAGTGGGGAACCCCAATTGCCCTGTCCCTCGTCACCGGCCAGGCCTAGGGACCCTACCCATGCATGAATTTTGTGCACCGTTGTTAAATAAAAAATAGCAAAGTGCAAAAATGTTTTTGATGCTATTCTACCTTTTGTGTTAAAAAGGGGTAAGTGCAAAAATTTCTCATTTTTGCAACATAAGAAGAGTGCACCAGAAATTGGTTGTATACAGTGGGTGGGTGAGAATAGGGTGGGCAGAGTGGAGGTGTCAAAGGGGTAGGAAAAATTAGTTGGAGGGAGTGACTCTTCTCTGACTTCCTTTTTGTATAGTTTTAACTTATAAGTTATGTTAATTCTTACATACTCTTTAAAATAAATTTAACCAACAAAGGTGGGAAGAAAAATCCAAAAATTATGAATAAATACAAAAACAATTTAAACTATATTTTAAATACATAAAATAATCACCATAAAGGATGGGGGAAAAACACATCATAGAACCAATTCAAATAATGTTCAAATGCTATTTTGGACTGTATTTCTTCTATATTTATGTAAACAAATGTTCAACTAATGAATAGACTTTCTTGTTTGTTTGTTTTTAACCTTAGACACATGAATTAGTAGTTCTGAAACTATTATGTATGCTATGTTTGAACAAATACATATAAATAATGGAAACCAGGTTTCTCAGTATTGGAGAAATAATTTATGCATATGGAAGAGAGGAAGGTGGAAATAAACCCTGTGTTGCATTAGAATTGGATGTATTGCCATGAATTGATGGTTTTCAACATATAGAAATAGATGTGGTTGTTAGGGAACTAAGCAGAAGGAATCCCTGCCCTCAAGAATGAATACTTTTTTTTTTTTTTTTTTTTTTTTTTAACAAAGGCGATAAGAACATAAGGTTTCCCAGCCATGAGGGACACATACCATTTTTCAGGATAGTAAAAATTATAAATTGATGTACAATGTAACACCAAAGAGAGAAATGCTGGCTCACCACTTTTCAATGGAATACATCATGGCTTTTAATGAAAGAAAGTTCCCAAAAGGACAAGTTCATGCTGGCTTAATGAAGCCTTCATCCTTATCCCTCTAGCACTGGGAGCCAGCAGCAAAGACAGTGATTGATAATCGGTGAGTGGCCACTGGAGGCTTCCATGGCATCCAGCAAACTCAGCTTTGAGGTCTGGAACTACTGATAACATGCTCACTGAATATAACCAGGTATGAGTCCTTATCTGCTCAGATCTGTCAGAGAGGCTGAGTAGAAAGGTAGGAAAAGAGCAGATGTTATGGGGGAGGTGACAGTATTTGTTAGTACACTTGAGAAAATTCCTTGGGCCCTCTGAGTACCCTGCAATGATTGGGTGAAAACTTTACAGTTTATGGCTTTTTCAAGAGCAAATATGGGGGATAACTACCTTTACCTGTCATACACATGCATGAGCACGCACACATAGACATACATACACACACAAACATTTTATGGGAACTATTATAAAACCAAAACTCCTAATGTTGAAAAATCCTATCCAAAAAAAGAGAAACATGAAAATTGACCATTACTTAGCTATGCCCACCAGCCAATCAGAGCGAGTATGCAAATTAACCCAACTAACATGGCAGCGGCTATGGAGCTGGAGCTAGTAGGAGGCTTGGGTTACCTCTGGCAATGGAAGAAGCCAAGATTCCTACCTACCCTGGCTAACCCTGGCCTCTGGTCAAGGCTTTCAAATATAGAAGATAAATAAATCCCAGATATCTGCTTCTAGCCAGCCCTGGCCTCCACTTAGGTCGCTGGAGGGCATGGCTGGCCTGCAACCACCACAGGCCCCTCGCCCAGGCCACTCAATGTCCCAAGGGAACCTCCATGCCGATCCAGGATACCCTTCAGGGCAAACCAGCTGGTCCTCACCTGTGCACCAGGCCTCTATCCTATCTAATAAAATAGTAATATGCAAATTGACCATCACTCCAACACACAAGATGGCTGCCTGCATGTGGACACAAAATGGTCACCACAAGATGGCCAGCATGAGAGGGCAGTTGGGGGCAAGCAAGCCTGTAGGGGAGAGCAGTTGGGGTGACCAGGCCTGCAGGGAAGGGTAGTTAGGGGTGACCAAGCCTGCAGGGGAGCTCAGTTGGGAGCCAGCAGTCCTGGATTATGAGAGGGATGTCCGACTTCCCATAGGATAGGGCCTAAATAGGCAGCCAGACATCCCTGAAGGGATCCCAGATTGGAGAGGGTGCAGACTGGGCTGAGGAATACACCTCACCATGCACAAATTTTGTGTACCAGGCCTCTAGTATAATTATAAAAGATACTTTTGATTTGTATATAGAATTTTAAAATGTCATCAGATATATATTTATTTCAAATTAAGATGATTTTCTTTTTTTTGATTATGTGAAATAATGCTTGTATATATTTAAGAGTAATAGATACTAATGATGCTCTATATCTTTTAATGTACTTGCCTGTCTCCACTTATTGCTACCAAAGTTAATTAGAAACATTACATTCCAGATTGTTTGCTTAATTTTTTATATTAATTTTTGCCCTTTGCCTTCACAATAGTTCTTTGTCTGCATCTTATAGGTGAGTAAGAAGGGATATGAGAGTTAAGCTCCTTGTCCAGCTATAAACAGCCAGAAAACGTCAAAGCAGGAACTCAACCCAGACAGAGCCTGGCAAAAGGCTAATGTTTTTAAGCACTACACAATGCTGACTTTTTTTTTTTTAATCTAGACTGAACTTATTTGACATTTGGACTGAAAATGTATTCACACTATTTCATTGGAAAAGAAAAAAGTTCTCTACATTAAGTTCTGAGATAGATGACTTGTTCTATATTTGTGAATATGTATATATCTTTGTGACTTTTAGACTTGTAGTTCATGGAAGTGAGGCATAAAATGCTTCCTTTTAACTTCATAACATAAGTGACTCAATACTTTTGACTTCCATTGCTACTATCATAAAAATTTGGTCTGTAATTATAAAAAAAACAAAATGGTGACAAGAAATAGATTGAATCCTAAAGAGCACTGATTGTGTTAGAGTATGAGAAAGCCTTCCAATGTTATGGATGCATAGCTACATTGGAAAAAATAATTTGTCTATAGACCCTTGACTTTGGGCACTATATTGTATGCAAGTTATGCCTTAATTTAGAAATAATATTGGAAAAATGTTATGGGGGAGGAAAAATTTTGAGAGCCATTTCATTCCAGTCATGATGGAAAAAATAATTTATCTATAGATCCTTGACTTTGTGCACTATATTGTATGCAAGTTATGCCTTAATTTAAAAACAATAACAGATGCATAAAAGGAGGATGAGAGGGAGGGGAAAAAGAACAAGAAAAGACAAAAGTCAAAATAGATTGCCATGATATGGCATGGAGGCACAGGTTTGGTAAGAAAACTAGGGTTCAGTTGGTGGCATATTATAAGTGAAAATATGGAATGGCAGTTGACTTTCACTGTAGAGAGGACTCTTAAAATCCTGACACTACATTAGATTCTCAGAGAGTAAGTGGAGCAGTTTGTTAAATCTAAAGAGTTTGCTGAAGCTTGTGAATGCAAGATCCACTAAAAATGGCAAAAGCTTATGTCTCCTGTTTTAATTCTTTTTTTTCTGTCAAGGAGATAAATCTTTAAACTCCATAGTCTGGCACAATTAGCTGAAAGAGGAAAAGAATAATTAACCTGTGAGGAAACAGTCACAAATCATTGACATGCTTGGGGAATATTGAAAACCTTTTCAAGTCATCATGGAATAAGTATCAGTTCAGCTGAAAAATGATGAGGAAGGAGAGCAATGTGCGGTGACTGACACGTGGCAGATGGAAGAGCCAAAAAATACCATGAAAGTTTGACATTAAACTTTGGGAAATTTTTTTGGGACAGTATTTCCCATAAGGCAGGGCTCTTTCATTAACTCTATATGTGTAATTTAAAATATGTTTCTTTTACTTTTTAGCATTCTTTTTTAAAAATTTTTTTATTAAGGTATTACATGTGTACATAGCTTACCATTGCCCCCCCCACTCATTCATGCCCTCCCTCCCCAGAGTTCTGTGTTCATTGGTTGTACTTATATTCATGCATACCAGTCCATCGGTTGTTCTCTTATCTCCCCCCAGGTCTCCTTCCCCTCCCTGCTGTCATTTGACAATCTGCTTGTTTTATGGCGACTATCTCAGAACCACATGAATAGAGTCTGCTCCTCCTCTGGTTCACACTGCCCCTACCTCCGGGTCCCACTGCTTCCCCTGGAACACAGCTCACCCGGGGCACACGGCCCCCTGGGACACACGGCTCACCCGGGACACCTGGCCCCTTTGGGGGACACAGCTCACTTGGGGCACACGTACTTTTTAGCATTCTTGAACCATGGCTTCATATATAAAATAGTAATCTGCAGATGGGAACTTTTTAAAAAATTGTGCTAAACTAAATTTGTTTCTCTTTTTTGCTAGTGTATGAATATAAATGAAAAATAGTCAGATTTTATAAAACTATATGTGCATGTGCCCATAGTTCATCTAAACATTCAGCAGAATTTTATTAAATTCATATTAAACCATGGGGACTATTTTTAAACATAAAGGGTACTTGCAACAGGTGAAAAACAAGACAAAATACCCACCTACTGTTCTTTGTACTAGATTTGTTCTGCACAAGATTCTGACCTTGATGTTATCAATCAGTGCTTCCAGTGACTTCTGTGGAAGCAGGCAATTAAGCAGTGCAATGAGCAACCTCTCAGAAATTTGTAAATAAAATTTCAGTTCTTGGTTAAACCAACTGATATCATCAACTGCACGTGAAATATTTGGGAAACCTCAAAATTCCAATCAGGGTAACCTAGATCTACTCCTGCTAGAGATAAGATTGGAATGTAATAGCAATTTATGAAGTGGAAACTGAAGGAAATACTGTGTAATTACACAGAGTAGGTCAGTATAAGGCAGTGGCCCTTAAAGAGTCATCTCTCAACTGGTAGTAGCATCAACATCGAATCAGAAACTGTGGTGAGGCCCAGAAATGTGTGTTTTAACGCTAGCTCTAAAGTCCAGGCCGTCTGTCCCATGGTGTGGACTAGGGAGGGTAAGACACTGCCTTTGGCAGACTCCAGTGTGGTCATTAGAGGACAGATTTCCCATAAGTCAAGGCTCTTGCATTAGCCCCATCATGACTGGAATGAAATGGCTCTCAAAATTCTTTCCCTTTGCTCTCCTCTTATGTGCAAAAAAACCCAACATTGTTATTGCATGCTTGGCCTTCGAGTTACTCTGTCCCTGCAAAGGAGGAGCCCTGAAAGGGGAACATAACCATGCCAAACTTGGACAGGTGGCTAAGATTTTAAGTGACAGAATCAAGTGTAGCAAGCATTGGAAGTCTCTTAGTTACTTAGTCGCAGTAAGGAAGAGAGACTTTAGGTTCAAAAATCAACTGTGGAAAAACAGGTTGAGCAATACTTG
Source organism: Vespertilio murinus (assembly GCA_963924515.1). Lineage (NCBI taxonomy): Eukaryota > Metazoa > Chordata > Mammalia > Chiroptera > Vespertilionidae > Vespertilio > Vespertilio murinus. The sequence continues at coordinate 126,465,709 of OZ004705.1, read as the reverse complement.
GCACATGAGTATCTTGTTTGAAAAAGACCTAGAGCTTTTCACTAATTACAAATGTCGCATGACTATCAAGGTGTTGACACAAGCCTAGGGGGCATTCATAGGAAAATGTTCATGTAAGGCAAATAAAGGGCCCATACTACTGTGCATTGTGAAGAACATAACCAGAACATTCTATTCTTTGCTGATGTCAAACTTTGACAGGGTATTTGAACTGGTGTCCAAAGGATGGTAATAAAGAGGTGAGGTGTGTTGAAACCATATCATCTACCAGGACATCCCACACCAAGCCTGCAGCAGCCCACGTCCACAAGCATGGCGGGCCTTTCACCCAATGATCACTTCTGGGATTCAGCGATCTTCTTGCGGTTTAGGCACAATGAACAATTGAGTGGTCACTTGTCTCTCTTTACAAGTAACACACCTTGGTAGAAGGGATTCGGTGGGAAAGATGGTGACACTTTCTGCTTGAATTGTGTTCAGAGCATGTGGGGAAGAGCTCTCTAACAGTGAAACACATGACAGGGAGAATCTAGAGAGTCAGGCTGGAAAGTCTTACTTTATTTCTTAAAATATGTTTCTACTAATTTCAGAGAGAAAAGGAGGAGAGAGAGATAGAAACATCAATGATGAGAGAGAATCACTGATTGGCTGCCTCCTGCATATCCCCTACTAGGGATCAAGGCCATAACCCGAGCATGTACCCTGATTGGAATTGAACCATACGTCAACAGTCAACCACTGAGCCATGTCAGCTGGGCCTTACCACCTTCAATTTAAATCTTGATGCTATCATGTTTGCCCCTTCTCAATTATAAATGTCCCAGTCATATAAAGAAAAGGAAGGGACTGGGAGGGGAGTAGAGGGAATTAGTTATGACATGAGACAATCAGACTCAACAAGTAACTTTGTTTTTCTTCTACTTCTCAGTGTGTTTTGTGTGTGTGTGTGTGTGTGTGTGTGTGTGTGTGTGTGTGTGTGTGTGTTTTAATAGTAATAGAGCTATCAGGATATTGTTTTTTTCTGGAAAAGATGGAACCAGGAGGAAGTTTTTATTCCCGAGAGGTTCAGATGAGGTGTATCCCTCTAGAAAATCAAAATCTATTCTTAAATGGATGTTTCTTATTATGGTGGCCCCTGCTGAACCCGGAAAAGTACTGCTCATGCAGGTTGTGTATGCCAATTGGCTAGATAACCTCTTTGGTGTTGTGGATGGCATTTTGCTTGTGTCCCCTAAGGCCCTTAACACCCTGTAGATCAAAACCTTCAGGAAATATTTTTTTTTGTGTTGAATTGTTTCAAATCATCTCATCTAGTGTCTTTATTTCAGATGTTATTGTTTTTGTTTTAAAATTCTGGATGGATTTTTGTTATACTCATCCTTCAAGTATGAAAAAAGAAAGCTTAAAAAGACCTTGGTCTGCACTCTTCTTAGAGACAAGAACACTGGAACCTCAAAAGGGGAGGTTACTGATATAATTAATGGAAGTTACAAGTATAACTTATTCTAAATTCAAGCTCCCAGACTTCAATTTTAATAACTGTTCCACTAAAACTATACTCATTCTTGTATATCGTCATTTCTTATCTATCTGCCATAACAATCCTTGCCTATTTTCTTATGAAGTGTCAGGCCCTTAAATGATTGTATGCTGGCTTTATTTATTTATTTTTTGTCATTTCCTAAAGTATATTTTTATTAATTATTAAATTTGGTGAGTGTTTAGCTAGAACTCTGTTCAGTATCCCACACCTAGTGCTCTGCTAGACATTAGCTACTGAGCAGTAATTTAATAAATGTATACATGAGCAAAAAAAGTAAATAAATGGGAGAATAACTGAATAATTGCATAGGACTATATTTTATGATCTGACATATATACTTCAGAAAGCCAATTTATTCCCAAGAGTATGTCTATAACAAAGAGTCCTTTGGCAAAGAAAGACATTGTCAAAGAAATTCTTAAGATATTTCCTGCTACAATTGTATGTGAAAGAACACACCTGCTCTTTCATTTATTAAAACTAAGGAAGAGAATCATTGTCATCTCCATGTCTTTGGTAGACATGGAACATCACCTCTATTTCCGTGGGAGGAAGAAATAAGAGCCAAGTTCCCTTTGAAACATAATAAATACAAGGTTGACACACAGCTAAAGGAATCAGGAGAGTTGACACCAAAGTTCTCACACTCTCTTTTTAATCCAATCTTTATTATTGCAAAATAAGTTTATGTATTGGTGGTTTTGAGCATGTAAAATTGAAAGAGAAAATATCTAAAAAATTTAATGTAAAGAAGCATACGCCAACATATTTGATAGAATAAAAACATAAAAATTAAAAGGCAACTTTGAGCACTGATATATATCAAGTTCTATTTCTAACTGGATATCCACTGGGTATCCAGCACCATTATGCACCTCTCTGGTAAGCAAAAGATAGTCTTTCACTCAATCAAACATACCGGTATTGAATATCTAATGAGGATCTACTATTTCCCACATGTGCTTATTAGTTGCATTGGAAAATCCTGACTTCATGGAAAGTATGAATCTCTGAACATTTTTAAAAAATGTAAGTAGGTATTATATTATTTTCTAAATTACTAGAGATCATTATTATTACCAGGTAACAAAATTCAGTCCAGTTTTTTTACTTGCAACTTTAAGTTAGTTATGAGTTTGGGTGCTTGGAGTTGAGAGTTAGGTTGAACTATAGCTGACAACATGAACAAATAAACACAAAGTCAAGAAGAAAGTGACTAATGGGGTAAAGCCAACTCATTTGGTGGGGGGGAGAAGAACAGAAAAGAAAGGAGGAAAGAAAAAAAAAGAAAAAGCAGACAAAAGGGCTTTGATTCTGTCAGACTTCTGGCTCATTGAGTCAAGATAATACAGACATAGCTGGGAAATTAAATAAATTTCCATCTCCCTTAGTGGAATAAAATAGGTGGTAGCCCACTCTGCCTACTTTGAAGCCACATGGAGAAATGAAAAGCCATGGAACTCTAGAGAATAATGACCTTCACCTGCTCCCATTTTCTGAACTCACACATGATAAAATTGCTTAACTTTCTGTGCTGTTTTTCTAAGCTTCAAAATAAAAATTCTTGCCCAGTTATTTTAGTCTTGTGATATCACAGCATGATATTGCTGAACATTTTATGATGGTAAAACATTATACATACATAGGTATTGTTACTATTCTCAGATTACATGAATATTATTTTCTGATGTATTTTTCTGTGTAGAAACTTCAATAAAAAATTATTAAAGGAAAAGTACCTGAAAACTATAGATTATTATAAATTCTTGAAGCAACAACAACAACAAAATTCAAGTTTGTCAGGTTATGACAGCCATCCTTGAATATCATTAAATTCCATTCCTTGGACTATTAATTATGAATATCCTTACTTATCTCATCAAATCATCATATGCACTGCTACCAATCTGTAGTTCCTAGAACATACTATATGTTCCCCTTCTGCTTAAAAGCCTCCAACAGATTCTTCTTCTTCTTCTTCTTCTTTTTTTTTTAATAAATGAAAGCATTCAATTTTAAATGTTTTGACCCTTCATAATTGGGTATAAACTCTAAACCCAACCTTTTCCTTTTCCCATAGCAGGATAATGGAGTCCTCAGAAGACAGCATCGTAAGATTAAGTAGCATTTTCTTTTACTGTAGTACCCCAAGCTATTCTGCTTCATCTTGGAAAGGAAGAATGTGATGTTTTACTTCCTTCTTTATGGCACCAAGGTCACCAGTGTGTAGAACATAACTTGTATTTAATAAGAATGCATGAAGTATAGTAAAAAGCCTATACATTTTGACTCTTTATATTACTCATCCAAGTATACAATTTCAAAATATCTGCTTTTATGTATACCCTTAATTATATATATATCACTTAGTACTCTTACTGTAAAAAAATGTTTTAAGTCAATCCAAAATGACTTAAATAATACCAGGGCTTTTTTTTTTTTAACTTATAGGACTAAAAAGAAAAAGTAAGAAGACCACTGGAGCCAAAGGTTTTCAGTGCTCTCAAATTACCTGATTCATTTCTCTGCAGCCTTCTGAATTTGTCCTCCTTCATATATAGCTTTATCTGCAAGTTGTGCTATAATCTTACTAAAAACTAGAGGCCTGGTGCATGAATTTGTGCATGGGTGGGGTCCAGCTGGCCCACTCCAATTGAAGCAATTGGGCTGGGCCAATTGGTGGGAGGGGCCGAGGGCAGTTGGCTGGCCAGCCCTGCTCCTTATTGGGCATGTAGCTATCAGAGATTGGGCTGGCCAGGGGGAGGGGTTGTGGGTGGTTGAGGTGCTGGCCCCACCCCCAAGCAGAGTGGGGGGCTGATTGGGGGTGGAGTTGTCCTGGAAGAAGGGGCCCAAATGGTTGGAGGGCCAGACCTACCCCAATCAGCCCACTTCCGGATTGATTAGCCTCCTCACCCTGATCGAGAGTGGGTCTGGCCTGCCAGCTTCCCATGGCCCCTCCCTTACTGGATCTGACAGATGGGTCCCCATGGAGGGGGCCCAGCCAGGCCTCTAGTTTTAAATAATTGAGGGGGTACTTTGGTTGATCAAAGGGAAGGTGTTTCCTATTGATGTTATACATATAAGCAAGACTAAGAATCACAAGGAGTTTCTTATTTGTTTGGTTTGCTTTGGACCCCTCCTCATTTCATTCACTGAACAAACATCACTTACAATGTGTCAGGCACTGTTACTAGTGCTAGAATTTATAAGCAACCAAACATACAAAAGTCCTTTCTCTTTTGGAGTTCATATTCCAGTGGAGGTAGATAGGCAATTGAGAGTACAGTTTAGAAAATATAGAATATGGTTCATAATAATAAGCCTGGAGTTGGGTAAACAAAGTGGAAAATAGTTGGAAATGGATCAGAAAAGTAAAAAGTGGGAGGAAAATAATGTAGGTTTTTATGGGCCATTGTAAGGACTTTGGTTACTTATAGTGCTGTGACATGGAACTAAATACGGGCAAGAAATAAAGTGTGAATGTTAGGAAGTTAAGGTAAATACTACAGCTAACAGTTGAAGATGTTGAGGTGATTGCTGTACAGTGATGAGAAACTATAAGATTCTGGATGTATCATGAATGGAAGGCTTATAAAATTTGCTGAAAGATCTGATGTGGGATATAAGAGAAAGTAGGAATCAAGAATATCTATGAGGTTTTTGAGCTGAATAACTAGAATTATGGAATTTCCATTTCATGAGAAGGAGAAACTAGAAGATGCTCAGGCTTTGATGGGAAGATCAGGAGTTTAGTTTTGGATAAATTGTGTATGCCTTTTATGTAACCAAGTAGAGATGTTGAGTAGATAATTGGATATTTGAGTCTGGAGTTCAAGGTTGAACTCCAGAATTGGGATATAAAGTTGGGAGTCCTCAGCATATAAAAATGCATATTTGAAGACATGATATTTGATGTGATTATGGAATGAGTGCAAATAGAAAAAAGTCTAAGCATAGCAGTGGGGTACTACAACATAAACAGTATGGGAATGATACTAAAAAGCAGCCTTTGAAGTATGAGTTAATTTTACTTCACTGGAAACCATGTGGGTAAACAAAATGTTTTAAGGTTGAAGAATAAGCTGTCGATACATTGAATAAAAGAGGATTACAAATCATTGAGGTCACCAATGTCCTTGAGAAAGGCAGTTTTTATGTACTCATAGGGGCAAAGTTTTGATTAAAGGTAGTTCAAGAAAGAATGGAAGAGTGTGAGTATAACTGGCAATCATAACCATGGCTATTCCAGGCACACATCCAGATTACATAACATCCAAGAAGAGAAAAGTAATTATCTTTATGCAAGCATGTAAGCATATGCTTGAAGTTCATTTGAACTGGATCTGCTTAAGTCACCTGTATCAATCATTATGGAATGAGATGGCCTGCATAGTGGCCTGATTAGCTTACCTGAGTTTACATGTTCTCCCCTCCCTGCCAGTAATCAGGTGTGGAGTCATACTTCCTAGAACCACAAGCAACCCCAAATAAAAATAAGGACTGTTGGAAAGAATAAGGCTAACATGATATTGAGTGATAATAAAAACATTATAGACAAAATTGGTGTTTTAAAAATTGTAACTATAGCAGAAACTGGTTTGGCTCAGTGGATAAAGCGTCAGTCTGCAGACTGAGGAGTCCAGGTTCGATTCTGGCCAAGGGCATGTACATTGGCTGTAGGCACATCCCCAGTTGGCAGACCCACACAAGGCCAACGCTCAGGGTAGCAGCTGGGGTAGAGGATCTGGGCACCAACAGTGTCCACTATTCAAATAGCACCTCAATAAAAGAGCCTTTTGTCAATCATTCCTGTACAAAAGGAAATATGGGAAAATCCATTTTCTCTGCTCCAGTTTATAGATAATGGCAAATGAGAACAAGGTAACAGTGACACTTTTATTTTTTCAATGAGGTCAGGGGAGATTCCTACTATAAGGAATTTTGCACCAAGGTTACCTGAAACTAGGAAAGAATGATATGATACTGGCAACTGATGGATGGAGGACTATCTTCATTTGGTGGGCAGAGAAAACACTGCTTCCAATGCAATAAAGACTTGGTTAGTGACCAGTCATTGAAACTTGTCTTTTTAAAAAGATGTCTTCTTGTGACATCCAGGAAAATCCTTTGCATAGGTACTTTACATCTATAATGAAAGGTTCTTCTATGTTACTAAGGGAGAAACCCAACATAATGGGTTGTCATGGCTTCTTTTTCATAAATCATCACAGTTTTATAAAGTATTACTGAAAATCCTTCAGGACTTTATATTTTCTTTCATATGCAAATTAAACAGGAGAAGGAAAATTATCCTCATTACTTTTTCTGGTGGTTATTTTCACTTTTCTTTGGACTTTAGGCACGTACCTAACCAAAACAAAAAATATAGTTCATATAAGGACACAGCCAACTCTTTCACCATTTCTTCGTTCGCTTCCAGGAGCCTGTCTTGTAATTATGATTACTGGGTCATCTCTCTATTTTGTGTGTAAGTATTTACAGAGTTGTTCAAAACTTATGACTAATGCACAGGTCTTTGATACTTAAGGGCTGAAAGTTATTTGATATATATTCTATAAAACCTAAATTGTGGGTTTCATTATCAGAGCAGGGAATGAGAACAATAAAAAATCATCTTTGGTGTTTTCCAAAAGGTTGGGTAAGGACACCACCTTTTAAGGGAAGTATTAAGCAATCTTGCCCTGAATAGTTACCAGTCTTAGGTGACGCCTTTTAATTGCCTAGTTTGTGGAAGTCTTCACTAAAGAGTTTGATAAAACTGCTTCTCTTGCAGCAATTCCATCATAACATCTCCACAGTCTAACACAGGGACAGGCACACTTACATGCTTGCCTGTTTCTTGGTTATGTCCATTTTAGTTATTATACATGTATGAATCAGGAGACTTTATACTCACATTTAATGATAAATAAATATTTTGTTATAAAATACTTGTTCTAAGTTAACCAAGCCGTTTTAGAAGAATCAAATACAGCACATCGCCCTTATTCCTTATTTACCCCATTTCTAAATTTCCTTTCTTCAGCATAAGCTTAGCTATCTCTTGTCCCATCTCTTGTCCCTGTTAGTCATGATTTGCTCTTAGCCTGCAGGTGCCTTTTCCAGAACTGTTTGTTGTTGTTATCTTTGAAATATTTCCCCTCTGACTAACACCTATAGCTTTTACCAGTACCTCAAGTTAACTTCCTTAGTGAAATAGTATTTCCCATCTAATGAATTCCTTCCCAAATGTATAAGGTCAAGCTTCATTCAATTAGAAGAAGAAAGCTCTCTTCATATATTCATCTGTATTATGGTACTTCTTGATTCATATTTTTTCTTTGTTGTTTTCATTACTCAGGTCTGAGCTCTGAAACTAGATTATAAACTCCATCAGAACACCTAAAATAGTATTCATCACAATAGGTACTCAAAATATATTGAAGTGTTTAATTAAAGCTAAAATATTCATTCTCAAAGAGATTAAAAACCAGCAGATTAACTCCATCACTCTGCTACTACAATATGAACTAAGATTTTGATTCTCCATAAATAATGCAGAAACATGGAAGAGAACACATGTTTAACCTGCCTATGTAGAAAGAGGAGACTTAGTTCTTGGTATCTGGTATACACACTGAGGTGAATGAATTCCAGATATAATCTTAGGGGGAAATGATTTGAAGAAATGACCTTCTTTGGGAAACATTCAAATCTTCAGTACTGTTTTGTGGCTAAGGATGCTTCAGACTATGAGACTGGAAACTTCACATACAAGAAAATACTTAATAAGTTTAAAGTACTAAATTGGAAGTTCATGAGGAAATACTTTATTATTGACATAGTTTAAGGAGTTGATGTTGTTGTTGTCGTCATTATTCTTTGGCTATATTTGAAAATATGCTACCAAATGTCAAGAGATATGGAACATACAATAAATTGCCAAGACTCTTGTCAACAGAGGTTACATTTCTTAGAGGGGGACAGGATCTGTCCCTCCAAGGCTAACTGTAAAACCAGTAAATATATTACCTGACATGGAAGGTAAAAATAAGTTTTCCTTCCAAGTGAAATAATATTTAGTAACCACACAGGGAAAGTAGATTTGCAGGTTCTCATGGAGGTAGAGCCCTTTGCCAAGTATAGCTCATATTGACTGAGAGAAGGATCACTCTACTACAAATAACAAGTCCTGAAATTATTAGTGTTTTCATTTAAGCAAAACTGGGATTTTTTCTTTCCTATTTCATATCTACTGTCTTATTAAACTCTATAAAGTAGGAAGTGGAACATTATTTCCATTTATTCCAAAGTGATAACAATATTCAACAAGATCATTAGAGACCCTATGTCAACAGACAGTTCCACAATTACCTGACCAAGTGATTTTATTTTTCTACATTCACTTTCTAAAATATTCTTGGGGGAAGGGGTAATGTCTCAATGGTCCTCATGATTATCAGGACATATATAAATAATATCTCAGTGAAATCTCCTTAGACCTCAGAGATGGAGAAGGAAGGAGAGGAGGACAAAGAGTAGGATACTATGATAGCTGATGTTATTGAGTCCCCTGTTTTGTGTTCTGTCCTAAGTGCTTTATACAAGTCACATAATTTTAGTTGAGCAACCTACCTTCTAAGGCAAATATCACAATTATCCCATTTAAAAATTAGGAAAATTAAGTACAGAACTTTTCTCAAATCAGCTGCTAAGTAATGCGGATTCCCCATTGATAATAAGTTCCATAATCAGTAAAGGGCTAAAATGACACTGTCTCCTTCTATGTCGATGGGTCTACCAACTATTTTGTGTAAGTATGTAAAATTGATATTCTGGATGGGAGATGAAATTATGCAAACTGCTGAGCAACAAACTCTTAAAATGAAAATGAGTTCCTTTTAACAATATTTATGGTTATAGAATTTTACTTACCATAAACATCTATCTATATATTTGTATAGGCCCATTAGCCCCAAATTATCTCATGTCTAACCATGTCAGGCAGGTTTGGCAAGAGCTAGTAAATGCATGCAAACACCTTGCAATATTAAAGATATAAGGAAAGAAATCTAGGCCAAATGTATCAGATTTTCAGATAGATATATATACAATACAATTTTATTTAATAAGCTTTACTGATTTAGAATATGGAAAAGCAAAGATGGGCCAAGTTTTCTTTTTACTTCAAACTATCACACAGGGCATTTAAGTACACAATTTGTCTTCTTAATAAGCTCTAATTTTATTATGTGTCCAATCTCACATATACTTTTAAGAATACTTCTTCTTTTTTAAAAATCACATTTTGCAATTCTCAATTTCTTTTTTAAAATTGAGATATATAACTGCTATATAGCATTATGTAAGATTAAAATAGACAACATATTTGACACATTTATATTGCAATGTGACTGTCATTGTAGATTTAGCTAACACCTTTGTTGAGTCCCTTAATTATTTCTTCTAGTAATGGAAATAATTAAGATTTAGTTTCTTAGCTTAGTTTAATGTGTATAATACAGTTTTGTTGTCTAGAGTCACTGCACTGTGGATTAGTTCTTCAAGACTTATTTACCTACTCGTTGAAAGTAGGTATTCTTAAATAGCATCTCTTTCATTGCCCATTCCTCAGTCCCTGATAACCATCATCCCACTTTTTGTTTTTTCAGATTCAGTTTTATTTAGATCCACATATAAGAGATATCACACAGAATTTGTCTTTCTCTGCCTGACTTATCTCACTTAGCATAATGCCTTCAAGGTCCATATATGTTGTTGCAAATTACAGGGTTTTCTCTTTGAGTGATTAGTCACTGGACATACATACCCATCTTTTTTATCCACTCATCTATTGATGAACATGTCTTGGCTGTTGTCAACAATGTTGCAGTAAATATGGGAGTGCATAGCTCTTCAATGACCTGTTTTCATTTTGTTTCAATACATACCCAGAAGTGGGTTTCCTGGATTGTGTGGTAGTTCTATTTCCAATGTTTTGAGAAACCTCCATACCGGTTTCCATAGTGGCAAAACCAGTTTGCAAAACCACAGTGTAGCACATCTTCACCAACACTTATTGTTGTTGTTTTGTGTGTGTTGTTGTTGTTTTTTTTTTTGTTTGTTTTGTTTTGTTTTGTTTTGTCTTTTTGGTGATAGCTGTCCTAACAAGTGTGCACCCAGATATCTCACTGTCCTTTTGACTTCATTTTCCTGGTGATTAACAAAGTTGAGCACCTTTTCATGTACTGCTGACCACATGGATGTCTTTACAACATCAATTTAGTTTCTCTGCCCAATTTCTAACTAGATTGCTTGGGATTTTTTGTTATTGGGCTTTATGGGTTATTTATCAATTTAGGATGTTAACCCTTATGAAATACATGGTTTGCAAATCTTTTTTCAATTCCATAGGTTGTGTTTTCATGAAAGTTTGTTTCTTTTGCAGTGCAAAATTTTTAAGTTTGATGTAATCTCACTTGTTGAATTTTTCTTTTGTACTTTTGTGCTGTTGGTGATTTTGGCCAGCACCAATGTAAAGGAGCTTTGTTCCTATGTTTTCTCCTAGGAATTTTGTAATTCCAAGTCTTATGTTTAAGTCATTGATCTATTTTGAATTAATTATCATGCATATTATAAAACTCCAATTTCATTTCTCTGTATGTAATTATGTACTTTTCCCAATTCTATTTGTTACAAAAACTATCCTTTCTCCGTTGGCACTCTTGGCCCTCTTATAAAATATTAATTGAATGTGTATGTTGAATTGATTAATTCTGGGCTTTCTATTATTTTCCATTGTTCTATATTTCTATTTTATGCCAGTACCATACTGTTTTAATTACAGTAGCTTTGTAGTATAATTTAAAATGGGAATCTGTGATGCCTCTAGCTGTTTTTTTCTATTTTTCTTTTCCTTTTTTATTTTGTATCCCTTTGTTTTCATTTTATGCTATGCTACCTCTCTGAATTGTGATTTCCTACCTACATCATGGTAGTTGCATGCTCAACTTCATTTACCTGATGTCTTGATCTGCTGTTATAAATTCCTAATACTAAACTGTCCTACTATCTCCTGGGCCATGTTTTTATATCTCATTATTGCTTTAACTATTCAGGGTCTTTTGTGGTTTCATACAAATTTTAGGTTGCTTTTTCTATTTGAGAAAAAATGTCATTAGGATTCTGATAGGGATTGCATTGAATCTATAGCTGGCTTTGGGTGGCATGAACATTTTAACAGTAAAAACTCTTTCAATCCATGAACACAGAGCGTCTTTCCATTTTCATCTTCAATTTTGTAGTTTTTATTGTACAGATATTTTGTTTGTTAAATTTATTCCTGTGTATTTTATCATATTTGATGCTATTTTAAATGGGGGCAATTTTATATCATTTTGATGTTTCATGTTTGATCATATAAATACAACTGATTTCTTCTATTGATTTTATATCCTACAGCTGCGGACATGGAGGCTAAGTTCTGAGGGAGCCCACTCCCTGAGCCCTGGGCCTAGTGAGCTCTGTTCTCGGTGGATTTCCTTTATTCGCGGTGGCGGTGGCAGCTGGCAGTGGCTGGTGCGTCAGCGACGGTCGCTCCTGTCGTTCAATTTCCCCTGTAGTTTTAAAGTTCACATGGCGGCAGTGGCGGGAGATTTGGCTCGGCCATGCAGCAGCAGCGGATGGACTCGTGGGGCCGCAAACGGAAGGCGCCGCGCCATCCCCCACCAGCACAGCATGCAGAGGCTGGGCCAAGCTGGCTGCGGGCTGGGAGATGCTGCACCATCTCTTCGCCATCACTGCATGCGCAGAGGCCAGGCTGAGCCGAGCTGGCTGTGGGCGGCGGCAGATGGACTCGCAGGGCCACAAACAGAAGGCATCATGCCATCCCCCACCAGCACGGTGTGCAGAGACTGGGTGGAGCTGGTCGAGGGCCGGGAGACGCTGGGCCAGCTCCTCCACAGCACAGTGGGCAGACTGGGACAGCTGTGTGCCAGGATGGTTTCGGGCAGGGAGGCTTCTCATCCAGCAGGCGCTGAAGGCGCGGCAGAGGTCCTGTATCGGCTCCCTGGTTCCCACTGCGGCCAGAGGGCTGGCCCAGTCCCTGGGCCCTGGGGCTTCCCTCATTCCAGTTGGCAGTGGCTCAGGCAGGTCCAGTTTCGCTGTAGTTTTAAGCTCCACATGGCAGCAGTGGCACCCTGCTTGGTGTCTAGTTGTAGCCTTCCCATTTCGCCAGCTTTCCTGTGGGTCTGGTGTGATCCTTTTCGATTTTAGCTGTTGTTTTTTTCCAAATTGTTGATGAGGTGGCAGCCAAGGAGGCTGCCTAGGCCGCCATCTTGTTTCGTCTCTCTCCCACCCTGTCTTATTCTTGATCTTAGAAGACAGCTTCCAATTTTATGCATGAGTATAATAGCTATAAATTTGTTCTATGTGGTCTTTGTTGTGCTGAGATATGCTCTTTATATACCCAACTCTTTAGGTTTTTTATTATGAAGGGATGTTGTACTTTGATAAATGCTCTTTCTGTATTTGTTGAGCTGCTCATGTGATTTTGTTTTTCCATTATATTAATGTAGTGTATCACATTTACTGATTTGCTTTTGTAGAAACATTCTTGTATCCCAGTGATAAATTTCACTTGGTCATGGTGTATAATTCTTTTAATAAGTTCTTGAATTCAATTTTCTAATATTTTATTAGAAATTTTACATCTATGTTAATTAGGGGCATTAGTCTAGAGCTTTTGTTTGTTTGTTTGCTTGTTTATAGTGCCATTTTCTGAATTTATATTATGATAATGCTGACCTTGTCAAATGAGTTTAGAAATGTTTCCTCTTCAACTTTTCTCGGAAGATTTTGAGAAGGATTGGCATTAATTCTCCTTTGAATGTTTGGTTGAATTCACCAGTGAAATCACCTGGTCCTGCCATGTGGATTCCTGCAACAGAGAGGAATTGATAGGACTGCCCCAGCCAAGAAGACAGAAGAGAAACAGTCCGGAGATGGAAGAGGCTGACAACGCCTTGCCATACTAGCAGACAGCAGCTGTGCATAGCTGAAGGATGCCCAGGACCGGACCAGAGATGGTCAGACCTGCATCACCACCATTTGTCCACCATCCAGAACTGAAATATCATTGCTGACATGTACACATAAGGAACTGTTTGACATGGAAATAAGGACTCAAAAGAGCTGTTGACCCAGAAAGAAACTCACTACAGACTGATTCATTTGCATCTTAGCATAACCATTATGGCTGGTCTCATTTTCAGTTCTTACAAGTGTATTTCTTGTATCACATGATCTCACACATCTAGGAGAAATAATGAACAACATAAACTGATGATTAAAAACAGCCCCAGAGACAGGGAAGCATCGATCAGACTCTCAAACCTCAGAGGGAAGGTAGGGGAGGGTGGGGGGAAGGGGGAGAGATCAACCAAAGACTTGTATGCATGCATATAAGCCTAACCAGTGGTCATGGGCAACAGGGGGTTGGGGGCATATGTGGGGAGAAGTTTTGGGGGGATGAAAGGGGGAATGAGGTTTGAGGAGGGTGAATTGGGAGGATGAAGGTTTTTTAAATTGATTAATACCATAATCAATTAAAAGAAAAAATCTTGTGGTCAACCTCTAGTAACAGAAGGCATTAACTTTCTGCTCTGATTCTGTCTCTAAGATCTGGTAAGCTGTTAATGGTAATAGATGGCTGGCAAATTCTTGGCACAAAGAGAATTGAGAGAATAAAGCAACCTAAATCTGGAAAGAAAAAAAGAGAGAGAAAATAAATCATCTGGTCCTGGTTTTCCATGTTGGGAGGTTTTTGATTACTGATATAATTTCCTTATTATATCTTCTTCATGGTTTAATTTAGTTAATATATATAAAAGGCTATTATGCAAATTGCCCCCTTAGTAGTTCCACTGGGAGACCTGGAGTTTGATTGCTTGCTATGACATATGCTGACTACCAGGAGGCGATGTGGAACAAAAGAAGGCCCCAGCAGGCAGTAGGCAACTAGGGAAGGAAGGGCCTTGTTGGCAGCTGAAAGGCCCTGATTGGCCCTGATTGCTGGCCAGGCCTAGGGACCCTATTTGTGCAAGAATATTATGCACCAGGCCTCTAGTTATACACTGTGTGGCCAGATTATTTTGATCTCTGAATGCATAATAATCTGGCCACTCAATTTATACTCTATATAATAAAAGGCTAAAATACAAATTGTCCCCTAGACGAGGACTTTGACCAGCAGGCAGGCCGGTCAACTGCCCATGTCCCTTCCCTCTGGCCAGGCTGGCTGGACCCCACCTATGCAGGAATTCATACACTGGGCCTCTAATATATATATTAGGATTGATTATACACTGAGTGGCCAGATATTATGCTATTATGCATTCAGAGATATGGCTGCTCAGTGTACAATAAACTCCTTTTCAACCACAGATGAGTCTATGTGCATCCTTAACTCTGAATGAGTCTCTTGTGGCAGCATATAGTTGATTCTTGTTTTTTTATCCACTCTGTACCTTTTGATTGTTGAATTCAATCCATTTATATTTTGAGTAATTATTTATATCTATGAACTTATTAATGCCATCTTGTTAATTGCTTTCTGATTCTTTTGTGTTTCTAATGTTTGTTGTTTTTACACCCTCTGTTTCTGCCTATCTTTGTAGATTGGTTATTTTCTACTCCACACCCCATTTTTTTTTTCTTTTGTGGATATTCTATTGGTTTTTGTTTTGTGGTGACCTTGGGGATTACATAAAACATCTTGTACTTCTATAGCTCTGGGTCTATTTTTAAAAAATATATATGTTATTCATTTTTTACAGAGATCAAGACAGAGGGATAGAGAGTTAGAAACATCCATGAGAGAGAATCATTGATCAGCTGCCTCTTGCACACCCCCTACTGGAGATGTGCATGCAACCAAGGTACATGCCTTCGACCAGAATCGAACCTGGGACCCTTTAGTCCACAGGCTGACGCTCTATCCACTGAGTCAAACCCGTTTCGGCTCTGGGTCTATTTTTGATCATCAGTTTATTTGGTTCATTAGATTTCACACATGAGTGAAATCGTGCAGTACTTATCTTTTTCTGACTGGCTTATTTTGCTCAACATAATATTCTCCATGAGCAGACTATTGAACCTTTGAACCTCAGAGGGAAGGAAGGGGAGGGTCTGTGGGAAGAGATCTACCAATGAACCTGTATGCATAACTTGTAGACACAGACAATGCTGTTGGGTGGGGGGAGGATAATGGGAGCAGGCTGGGAGAGGTTGGGGGGGAGGCAAAGGAGGACCTATGTAATATTTTCAACAATAAAGATTTTTTTAAAAGAAAGAAATGATTCCTATTAGGCTCATAGCAATTTGGTCCCAGTGGAGTTGGAAGAGAAACTTTCCTGGTGCCACCCTTCCCTCAGGGAAATCCTGTACAGGGTTGACTTATCAAAGAGAAACAATCTCTTCTACAAAGGAAAAGGATAACTGTGTGTGACAGCCTCGCTACCTGAGCTGGGCAGGATGTGACTGGAGAAACCCATTTCTCCCCACCAGGACGTGGAGTCCTAAGGTGGAAGTTCTAGCCTGAGAGTAGGGTGGATACTGAGAAAGAGGAGTTAAGAATTTCAAAAGGTATTAAAGGGATTGTGCTCATCAGATAGTGTACCCATAAATCTCTGGGAGTGCCACTTTGGAAATGTCCCTACCAGGTCCATAAACACCTTCAAGGCACCAGTCCTTTTTTAAAGTATTTTTTAAAAAATCTTTATTGTTGAAAGTACCTTCTTTTACCCCCATTAACTTCTTCCAGCCTGCTCCCATTTGCCTCTCCTCCCCCAGGCCTTCACCACCCCATTGTGTGTGTCCAAGAAAGCAGGCCACAGTTGGCAGGTGAAGGGCAAACTATAAACCTGAGCTGCAGAACCACTTTCTCCAGGGGAATGCTGGAGTCTCCCTTCAGCTAGGCTGGACTTCTGTAAACTTCCCAGGGTCATGTTGGACATAAAGTCCCTGATTGTTTTATTTATTTTTATTTTTTTGCCTGACAGTTGAAGAGTGGTCTAGGAAGTTTCCCAGCTTCACTCTTTACCCAGCTATTAACCTAAAAATAAAGGGCCAAAGTGAGAGGCAACAAGTGTTTGCAATTAAACAGAGTAACTACTGAGGAAGCACTGATCCAGGCAGAAACCAAATAGGGTTTCAAGTAGGCAATGGAGTTGAGGGGCATTCGTGAGGGAAGATGAATAATTAATTACATGGATAGAAGGAAGGGATTTCTATAGATGCTGATAATCTAACGTAGCAATCCTAATTCTAAAGAATGTCTACACTTTTCAGTCTGTTAGTCAAAATGTCTGCTTTTCTCTTAGTTTTGCAAAGAGTTTTTGGAGTGCAATGCTCCTTTAACCCAGTCCAAAGGTTATTTCCCCCACGTTTAACATTTTGGGGATTTGAGGAATGAAATGTGCAAGGCAGTTTCTCTGAGATGGCAGCTCTGACTCCATTTTGAAATGGTTTCATTTATATTATGTTTCACAGCTGATAGCAAGGTTTACTGGTATCTTGCCAGCTTCTCTGGCAGTTGAAATTCCTCACAGGACTGTTGGAGTAAAGTACTACCCCCCCCAATACTCATAATGCTGTTTTTGTTCAAGTATGGATGTCTAATCTATTGATTAAAAGGGGGGACATAAAGGAAAATATCTGTGCTGCCCTGTTGCTATCACTCCTTCTGTGGTGGGCAGTTAAGATCTGAGCAGAGCACGATGATGGGCCAGAGACAGAAAGTCACCAGGAAGGAAAGCTCTGAGTACCTACCAAAGGAGGATTGATTGTAGAGTGGGACCTTGCCCCCAGGGTGACCCTTTCTCCCCTAGCATATCACTGGTCACATGGTTTAGGACCCCCTGACCCTTCTTCCCTAGAGATTATATCTAGGCCTCAGTTGTATTTCAGCTCCTGGTCCAGAAAAGCAACAAAACAGACATGGCCGACTTCAGGATTAACAACATGGAATAATGACACCTGTCCTGGTACCCACCAATCAATCAGTGGAGAACTAGACCCTGAAAGTATACACCTGGAAAGCTGCTGAATTAAGATTTTCCCCTGTGAGCTCCCCTGAAATCTTCACCCTTAAAACCCTCAGGACAAAGGATTGGGGAGCACACCCAAGCTTTTCCCTTCCCTTCCCTCACCCTTCCCCCTCTCACCCCTGCCCCAGGTGCATTACCCTTACCTACTTCACTCCCAAGCTTCAAGGGCCTTCCTTTATACTTATAACTTGTTTCCTAAGCCCATTTCTTCTACAAATCACTACCTGTGATTTACCCAATAAATGTTCTCTTAAAGTTGGAGTCTTGGCTCTGAATTCTTTCCTGGTCAGAACTCAAGAACCAAGGTCCAGTCTGATCCCACTGGTCAGACACCAAATGCCATTACCACCACTTATAACACTTACACATTCTCCATAGTATCTTGTTTTGTCCAGTGTTATTAGCAAATTAATTTAAAAATTAGCAAAATATAATAACAATCATTAAGTGCTTATAACATTGTAAGCACTTGGTGTTTTAAATGAATCAAGTTATTTAATAATAATTTCAACATTTCATGCTTATAAATATTACCCATTTTACAAATGAGGAAATTGAGGCTTAAAGAGGATGCTTAAGTTTTCTGTGGGTGGTGAAGCTGGGCTATGAACAAGGGAGGCTAGCTCTAAAGCCCACACCCTAAAACAGTATGTGGCTACTTTTCCAATTTACATCAGCACAACCAGAAAGCATGAGGAATTCTCAGTCATTAGAACAAATTCATTATTTTGTAAGGCTATTTTTTTTCCCTTTTGGTATATTCGAGAGATATTTTACTAAATCATGACATCATACTTCTAAAAATTATTTGAACATTTTGTTTTGATATTGTCGCATTTGATAATGAAAATTCGGTGAATTAATTTTCTGTTAATTAAATCTCCTATTAGAGAGTATAACTAATTTTAATAATGGAAGGTAGTGTTGGATGTTGTAATATGTATTATATAATTCTTAGACTACATAAAGGCAATTTACTGAAAGCTAATTATGAGCGATTCCATGGAAGGCTATTGAGAACAAAAACACAAATCACTACCTAGCTAAATAGTGTTACACTCTCCAAACATCATAGTAAAGCTTAATCCTTTCCTAACCCATCATTACCAACATTGTTCAACTAATTATAGAGAATAGCAATCAACTTAGTTCCTCTGTAGAATTAAATGATGGGCTTATTTAATACCGAAGCAGGTGATAAGATCTTTGAGGACGTTTTCAGTAAAACATATTTCAGTCCTGCATAATTTAGAGTAACCAATCAGGAAAGAGGAGTGATCTGTGTTCCTTCCTATATATACTGCCATGCTCAAGATCAAAATATGCTCATCTCCCTTTGGACTTAGGAACATCTTCTCCCGCCCTTCTGCTTATCTCAGGTAAAACGCTTGCTGCATTATTTGATGATAAGAGGTATCCTTGGGAGAAAAATCTTTTATGGCCTTTAATTTTATTATCAACTTTACCACTAGTAAATGGGAGTGTATTAATTATTAGGGTTTACCTAAAATACTTTCCTAGCGTTGCCTGGGTCTAATGCACCAACTAAACCAAAAGATGGCTCAATATTCTGTTCATAGTTGGCATACCACTTTGTAATGAGGGTATAGATAAACTGAGTACATTCAGGACAAAACCACTAGGGTGCTCAGGATACTCAAAAGCCCATGGTAAATAAGTTGAAGGGGGCAGGCTGACCAGTTTTGCAGACAGCAGCCCTAACGGGGCAGTGGTGGACAACTTTCATAGTTGATGGTCATAGAGAAGGCGTAGAACAGGATTTAATAGAAACAAAAGGTATTTCAAAAAATAAACTTTAAATATAAAAGAGGGGATTATTATAAAAGTAACACGTGGCAATTGTTTAAGAATCATAATAATGATAGGAGAAAATTATAGGAACTAAAAGTAAAATTGTAACTACACATCCATCACTCTTTAGAGGTATTTACTATTATTACTTTGGTGTATAGCCTTGCACATCTGTGACTTACCTTTTCAGTGATGCATTAAAGGTTATGACCCAGAGAACAAATTAAAAAACACCCACACAGGATTTCAAACTAGCTTCCTTGCAATTGGAGACACTCATCAGTGATATGAATCATTACGGATTGAAGTTTTACTCTTTTCCTTTGGTTAGGTCTCAAGTTCTTGTCTTTCTAAAGTATTAAGAAATATTGCTATCATGTTCCTGGTTTCCAGTCTAGGAATGGGTAACAAGAATAAAGCCTACATTCGCAGGTAAAGGGTGACACTGATTTTTATTCCATATGACCAAGAAAATTTATTCTTATGGAAAGTTTCAACCTACAGAAAATTAGACTAGCCCATTCCTTAAAATTATCATCATGTTTTTTCATAAAGTAAGCTATTTTACGTACTCATAAATCTCATTAATGCTTCATTTTTTTCTCAGAGACAATGATGCTGGTGGGCATTTGCTTCATGGTACTGCTGCAACAAGCAGCCAGCATGGTAAGAGTTTTACTTACAAGACAGATTTTAAACTCTATTAAGAGGAGTATCTTACCCATATTTCATGGCGAATGTATCATTAACAACATTGCAATCTCCTGGGGTGGGGACAAAAACCTCGGTTCTCACTCATGTGTATTTTTACAGAAATCGGTAACTATTGTTTTTACTCATTAACACTACTGAGCAATAAGACAGTGGGCCAGCAATTAAGGAATTCATTTGTATCATGAGAAGCTTGTTCAGTAGAAGGGTTTATCAACTGCTTGGAGAGTTAGTTTCTAGACCCTCAAATATATTTGATATTACAATGTCCTAAACAAATATGAAGCTATCATTTTTGGCTTCCTATGGTTAGCTTAATACATTTTAATTTTGTTCAATTCATCAGCCACTTATTTAGTGTTTACTATATGAGGCGTGGTGTCAGATGCTGGGAATAAGTGCAATAAATTAGATTAGCATAGGACTGCCCATATAACACCTCAAAGGAGTAGAGGATTAATGAATGAGTCAACAGGTAACTTGAAAAGTATAAGTACACAGTGAAGGTTAAAATAGGGTTCTGAAGAATGTTATTATTGAACATTTGCTATTTTTAAAAAATTCTAAGCATTTTGTCTTTTTCATCTCAATTAATCCTTGTGGTAATATAATTAGTAGGATTTAGACCAATAGTGAGAGAAGATAGAAGTGGGGAAGGGAAAGTATTTGAGGAGAAGTTTGCATCTAGTTGAAGTGCAACAGATAAGAGAGCATGGGAATTTGAGCATAAGCCAGTTTGGAGCATGAAGAGGTAAGAGACAATATTTTTTATGCAGTTACAAGAGAAGCAGTAAGGGATGAAGCCTGAGTAGTAAGAGCAGGCCCAGGTCCCATTGGCCTTAGAAGAAATTTTAAGTACAATCAGAGAGTGTCTGAATAGAGGGTGATAAAGAGATTTGCATTTCAGAAAGATCACTCCATCACATGGCAGGGGGCAAGACTGCAGGCATAGAGACTAGTTGGGAACTTGTTCAGTAATGTAGGTGATAAACTATGATAAGTGGCCTCTCCTTAGTTCCGAGAATTCCGATCTAATTCCAAAACACGATGTGGCTAGTTTTCCAATCTATGTTAGAAGCCACAGGACTTAGCCATGGGTTAGACATGGAATGTGAGAAGAAGGTGGCAACATCTGGTCTGTGTGGCTGGGAGATTGGTGGTGCCATCCACTGGAATGGGAAGCACCTGATGATAAGCAGGCTCTGAGAGAAGCCAAGGATGAATTCACCTGGGGCAGGTAGGTTTCAGGTGAGGCGTGGATAGGATCTGAGCTGGAGATAAGAGGTTTAGGGATCATTGGCATACACGTGGCATCGAAAGTACAAAAGTGGGGATGGGAAGAAACCACAAAAGTGCAAAAGCTGTAAAGTGAAAAGGAAAAGAATTGTGAAGAATATCAAAATTGAAGGGTGAACAAGAGAAAGGGAAGCTGAAAAGGATGAAGGGTGAGAAGAAAGAGAATAGGAGCATCACAAAGCCAAGGGGAAAGTGATTCAAGAAGGTTGTATGCAACATTTCCCAATGCCACTTAGACAGGTAGGTAAAAGATGAGAAGTTTCCATTATATTTACCACCGATGAGGTTGTGATAATCTTGGCAAATGTCAGTGCAGTGGGTGGTGAGGACAGAGGACAGAGTGCAGCAGTTTGAGAAGCAAGATTAACGTGAGCAGGAGAAAGATACAATCTTTGAGAAGAGAAAGCCATATCCCTCTCCTTTCTAAGTGGGGAAATACAATCAAGCTGCACAAAGTTTGGCTTATAAGGTTCCACTTCCTTTTATCCTCTTTGGAATAGAAGTCTTGGCATCCAAGCAGGAGAAAGCTAGAACAAACCCTTGAAGCTGAGTGATTCTTACAATTTGACTTTGTATTTATTTAAAGGGATAGTGTTTTACTTCTGAGAACTGAATCTTTTTACAGACTAGAAAGTTATTTGAGGAAACCAAATAAATAATAATAATAATAATAATAATAATGCAACTTTCGTATTTCTCAAAAGAAAATAAGTAGAAACAAGTTTCATTGAGTTATATGCCGACAAAACTTTCTTAGTATAGTCACCAACCACGGAGTGATTGGTATATGGGAAGAAGTTTAAAGTTTGGAAATGCTGTTTCCTAGTCTAAAGTTGCAAAGGGTAATTTCCTTAATTTTAGCAGTGCATTCCAGGTCCAGTTTGTCGACGTAGAAAGACCCTAATATTTACTTAGTGTCTGAGAATTTGGTTCAAGTTCTGGGTTTTTGGCTTAGAAGATTTTATAAGTTTAGATAGGAGAATTTTAACATGTTTAATTTTCAGGGTCCTAATCTGTAAAATGGCATACAGTTTTAGTCAACGTAGCCATTTATTCTGAGCAATGCCTATTAAGGTTTATCTGGTCTGGAATATCCCTGAACCTTGTTGTTTTTTTTTATTTCAGTTTTCAGTGGGGATAATAAATCTTACCACAATGAATTGCTTTGAGAATTGAGTTCTATAACAGTACTTCCATGAAGTGTAAAAATTAAAATTATTTTACATATTAAAAGATGCAAAGAAAGAAAATGTGATCCTCTTAAGAGCATCACCAGAGTTGATTGTAATGAATCAGATACTTAGTACTCACAGTGTGTTGACTTCCAGAAAATCCATTGTACCCTCTAAGAATCTCGGTTATATTAATCCTATCTAATAAAGAGGGAATATGATAATTGACCCTCACACCATTGCAAAGATGGCGGTGTCCACAACCAATAAAGAGGAAATATACTAATTAACTGTCCCACCTCAAAGATGGCAGTGCCCACAGCCACAAGATGGCAGCACCCAGTCCCCTCATTCCCTCTGAGGCAGCAGACATGCACCAAGGTCAGACCCATCCTGAGGTGGGCCTGGCTGCTCCACACACCTGCCTCCAGATCCCCCCAGTTCCCTCAGCCCCCCAGCCACCCAGGGCTGGCCTGAGATATAGGCAAGCCACAGATGGCGGCTTTCAAGCCACCCAGGGCCAGCCCAAGGCTCAGGTAACCAGACTTGCTGAGGGTTGTGCCAGGTCACCTCCTACCCCTGAGGAATTCCAGATTGTGAGAGAGGGCAGGGGGCAGGCTGGGCTGAGGGACCCCCTCCAGTGCATAAATTTTAATGTTCCAGGCCTCCTGGAATATATATAATCTCCTAACATATCACTTAGCTCAAATTCTGGTTTTGCAGAATTCCAAGTACTGTTGTTTTGTACTATAGGAACTTTCTGATACTAATTAGGCTACTGATATGGCTTTAAATTCTTTCATGTCACCAGATAAGGTCATGTATAAGTGTGGGGTGCAGCTATAGTGTTTGGACAGATTCAAGCCTTGGACTGATGAGAGGGCACAGTCCTCTCGTGGCCATGTACAAGTCCCAGCTTGGAGGGCAGAGCCCTCCCAGCACAATTATAGCCACCAGCTGTAGTTGTAAGCTTGACCCTATGGTCTGAACACATGGCCCCACATGCCTAAGTGATACAGGCTGCAAGTAAACAAAGTTTGATCAGGTGCATGGAATTGAGTAGGATTGAAACCCATAAGAATGTTGTAAACACCTTGACCGTGCCTTTACTTTGCCTTGTGGCATCTGCTACAAAATAAAGACTCTGTTTGTGGGCATTGGCACTGCTAGGTCCCCATCAGGGAAGCACCATCCCACCAAGTCCTAGCTTTTCTTCTCTTCTCTGTCTTTTCTCAATCCTTTCATTGCTCTCACTTGGGTTCACCGTTGGCTGTGCTGGAGCGGCACAAGTGGCACCCAAACAGGGCCTGAGTTCGGGGTAACTACAATTGTTAGGTGAAAGGAGGCTCCAGTAAGGTGCATGCAGAAAGGAAAAGTAGAAAAATAAAAGTAAAAGCTGAAAGCAAAAGTAAGGCGAGGAGCCGAGGTTAGTTTTGTTCTATTGGAACTTTCTGATACTAATTGCTCATGGGACAATGCTATTATAGCATTTTTTAAAAAATTTCTTAAGGAAAAAAATTTAAAAATGGAAAATAAGATACAGATAAAGTGGAAAACTAGAAGTGGAAGATAGTACAGGTAAAATTTTGGTAATTTGTTTGTGCATAGGCACCGGACCTCATGGGGTTTTGTGGGTTCAGTGAAGGTGTGGAATTTATGAGGGTTGCACCCCAGGGATGTTTGGGCAGGGACAGCCCAGCCTACCTATAGTGCACAGGTAGAAAGTAAGTGGTAGAAAGTAAGGGCGTGGACAAGATGTTTACAACATTCTCGTGGGTTTCGATCCTACTCAATTGCATGCACCTGATCAAACTTTGTTTACCTACAGCCTATATATATATATATATATATATATATATATATATATATATATATCACTTAGGCATGTGGGGCCATGTGTTCAGACCATAGGTTCAAGCTAACAACTAGAGCTGTTGGCTAAATTGTGCTGGGAGGGCTCTGCCCTCTAAGCTGGGACTTGCACGTGGCCATGAGAGGACTGTGCCCTCTCATCAGTCCAAGGTTTAAACCTGTCCAAACACTATAGCCGTGCCCCACAAAGCAGGTCTTATGGATCAAATTAATCTATTGTTAAAGGCAAAAAGAATGTTGATATTCAAAAGGACACTTTCAAGTTCCCACAAAAAATTCAATGACTTAAACTACCACAGCATGGTCCCTGAGAACTTGTTGGCCCCACCTAATCTTTCTGAATCAAAAACTCTGAGGAGTGGCCATAGCTGGTTTGGCTCAATGCATAGAGTGTTGGCCTGCGGACTGATGCGTCCCAGGTTTGATTCCAATCAAGGGCACATGCCTGGGTTGTGGGCTTGATCCCCAATGGGGGCTTGCAGGAGGACGCTGATCAATTATTTCCTCTCATTATTGATATTCCTGTCTCTTTCTCCCTCTCCCTTCCTCTCTGAAATCAATAAAAATACATTTTTAAAAACAACAACAACTCTGCAGGGTGGAGCCCAGTAATCTGTATGTTAACCAGCCTTCTGGGTGAGTTTGATGGTAAAGGTGAAGAACACAAAACTCAACATTTTTTTTAACTTCCATGTTGAAATAAATCAGTTGTTTTGTTATCTTGATTTTCAATATTGTAACATTGTTCTTACTTTTTGCTTCATTTTAAAGTCAAATACCTCAGTTTTATCTTTATTGACTGAAATTCCATCAATCCAAATGGAGATTATTAATAAGCACAATGACCTTAGAAGGATGGCAAGTCCCAGTGCCAGCAACATGCTTAAAATGGTAAGTCCTGTCTGATTGATAGTTTGTTATCAATTAGCATCTAACCACTTAACAATGAATATTAAACTATGACGTATATGTAAAATACTCTGATCTCTTTATTTCCCTAGAAAAGTTACCATATTGGTTGGTAGTTAACACTGCATTTGAATTGGAAAGCATCTTGACTCTCTCAATATAAGATGAAAGTATAATTAATGGGCAGTGAAAGAAACCTTGTAAATTATATTACTTGAGTAATTAGATGCTGAACAACAAATGAAAACTAAACTATGTAATAAAATATGCTGCACAGGTCTAAAAATTATATTCTTTCTGTTATTGGTGGGTTACTCTCTGTGTCCCACCTGTTCCTGGTGGAAAGGGAATTCTTGTAATGTCATGAGAAAAGAAATTTTCTGAGTCCCCTACAGGAAAATGAGTGATATTTACTTGCATGGAATTAAACCCATGGGTTTCCAAGGTCCCATTTCCCTTCATCGCACCATGGAAAAAGTCCATCCTTGTCTTTATCAGAGCTAGAATTGAAGCCACTGCCTAGAGTTTCTATTCCATACTAAAGCACAGTCCAGTGCAGTCGGCATCTGGCTAATCAGCTAGTGTTCCCAGATGTGGTCCATTGTTAGTAGGATCCGTATGGCCATGGGCCAGGCAGCTGCTAAATCTATAAGGCTTTGGGGGTGCACAGGTGAGTGATGGTCAAGGAGCAAGAGAAAACAAGGGAGCAAGAGATCAAGGGCAAACAAGCAAGAGAGAATTCTTTGTCTGGGGATTATAACCAGTTGCTTAACCAATCAGCCCTTCAGGATTTCACGTGTTATGCAGTGTCTCTGCCTTTTCCCCAAGTTAGTACCTTTCCTACATCGCCCCAACTTCACTGCTTCCTTCCCCCAGTGATTTGCAGGGAATGGACCGCTGGCTCCCTGGGGAGTGTCAAGTTGCAGCTTCCTGGTTAAACTGCCCAGTTGACCTTGCCTATGATGTCTGACCTTCCTTTTGCTTTCTTCCTACTATTAATATTAATAAACTAGTTAAGAGGGTAACACTGCTCTTCAGCTGTGGTCAGGTCACATGTTATAGAATGCGTATGGGTTTCAGCAACACACTAGTTAAGGGAGCTTACACAGGAGGTGTTGATTAGCATGATGGGGAGCCTTGGCACTGAAAGGTGAGGCAGTCTGAGATATTTAGACTAAATACTATGCCAGGAGAATAGGATCACTGACTCTAGGCTAATTAATCTGAGGGAGCCTCAGTTTTCTTGGCTGTAAGTGGAAATGGTCATTAAGCTTTGCTAACCTCTCTGAGCATCAGTATAGAAATGCTATTGTAAACAAAATGCCATCAACATGTGAGATGTTCAGTAGAAAAGTAGCTACGGCTTCTCTTCCCCATTCAAGTATTTTAAGTGCTATCATGTGGTGAATTAAATTTGTTCTGAGTTTCTTCAAATACCTGAGCTTGAATTAACAAATCATAGGTATTTGGACTTTCTACTATATATACCTCAAAAGATTTTTAAAAAAGTCTATTTGGCAATTAGCTGCCTTAGGAGGTACTGAACATATATACTTCCATTACAGACAAAATGTATATTTTTTGGAAGAGAGTCCTGTAATAAATGAGAAATAAAATCCATTATTTTTTCTGGTTCATGCCATTTCTGAGACACAATGAAAGTTGTTGCTAAATCTAGGCTATAGGAAGGAATTTTTCTACTAACCCATGTGTTTAACTTTATTTCTGAGGAAGTGTGCTATGTCCAATGTTCAGGACAAATACCTCCTGACCATATTAGCTAACTGGCATTGCCTTCTCAAAGATACAGACTCTCTGCTCTATTATGAACACCTCTTCATCTTAGATTGGAACCTTTCCCCCCTCTCTCTAGAAAGTAATGTATAGCAATTTTGGTTTAATTTACCTGAATTAAGACTACTCAATTCCTATTTGTATTTGTTTTCCTATATCTTTCCTTTTTTACATATGAGATAAGGGTAGACATTTATTTTTCCATAGGTTTTGTCCTTCACACTGTTTTATTTTATTTAGTACAGCACAAACTTATTAATGCTTGCTGTAGCATCTGGCAATATATTAATGTATATGAAGACTGGGGCAAAGGCAACAGACATTTTGAAGAAAACAGCACATACTTAGTTCTCATTTCTAATTAAATACCCATAGCCCCAACCTGTGTTTATTCACCTAATTGGGTTTAAAATATTTTTCCCTAAAATATTAATCTGTGATCCCATATGGTAAGATGCTTTCTTGTTAAGTGATTTAGAAAAGCAAGAAATGTATCTTTAAGTAGAACAATAAGAAATACTAGTAAACAATCCATTACATAGGCATTTGTTTTAAATGTGATAGTATACATCATCATGATTGTCTCATGGAAATATCAGATTTTTATTTTCAAATGTTTGCCTTTTATATCAAGACATGGAATAACGTAGTTGCGAGGAATGCTGCGAAGTGGGCAAACAAGTGTACCTTGACTCATAGTCCTACATCTGAACGACGAATTGACTGTAAGTCACTCTTCCCCAATCAATAAAAACCAAAAATTAAGTTAAAATCCACTAAAGTGGTGAGCTATGGCAGCGTGGGAATGGTGATGTAGATTTTGTCAGTTGGTTTTAAGTAATGATCTATCCTCTCACACACAAACCTTGCTTCATTTTGCTTCCTTTCTTGTATTCCTTTGTTTTCTTCTCTCTCTCTCTCTCTCTCTCTCTCTCTCTCTCTCTCTCTCTTTTTAACTCTTGTCCTAAAATCTCATTATCCCTGATACTCCAAGGGGAAAAAAAAAAGGAAAATTACTCTAAGTTAGAGATCTAAGACAAAAGCTATGGGGGAAGGAGGAAGAGACAACAAAAAACATTGTTTTAAATGTTTGTTTTCTGAACTTGAGTTCATTTAGGTACTTATCATTCTTATTTAGTCACATGCCAAGTTTATTCCTGAAACCCTCTCACTTACTACATTGTAGTCAAAGTTACCAGACCTCAAATTCCTGGTGAAAAGAATTATTTCTTTTAATATAACTTTCCAGGGCATAAGTGTAAATTATATTAATGAAGAATTAATTCTCTACCTTAGTTCTGAGGTCCTCAGTTTGCTTCAGTCTGCAAGCCCAACATACCCAAACCTGTCTTATACCTTTCTGCTAAAATCTGATGGGCCTCTTCATCACCACTCTTGCATTCATGGCTTTGATTTCATTTTCCCATGGATATACCATCTTATGTCTGATCTATTTGCTGTCTGCTTCACTTAAGGTGCTCCTCTTAATTCTCTAGCTAAAGAGCAGAAGGTCAAAATCATGTCCCCTAAATGCATACACTGAAGGCATAACAGATAATAATATATACTCATTGTTTGTTAGTTCATTTACTAATGTTGCCAAAATGGTATCTGTGACTGGGTTAACCCACACAATCAGCTTGAAAAATGAATAATTATTTATACATTTTTAAAAAGCTATTCATATGTGTGGGGGTTGGTGGGGGGAAGCATGGGAGGGAGTGATTCCAATCCATAGAAATGAGCTTTGGAAATTGAAATTAGATTTCTCCAATCAGTCAGTGAAATATTTGGAAGGTGATATTGATCACAAAACTAAAATATAATAGTCTAATAGTTTTCGATGAGAATTATTTGAAACTACCTGTTTAACTATTGTTTCATTGTCTTTTCTAAATTTTAGTCACTGGTTGTGGAGAGAATTTATTCATGTCCAGTAATCCCAAATCATGGTCAGATGTAATCCAATCTCTTTATGATGAAGGTAAAGATTTCAAATATGGATTTGGAGGTGATTTCGAAAGTACTGGCCATTACACCCAGGTAAAAATGAAATGACAAAAGTTTAATGTTTTGTGTCTACTACCCTCCCAGAATTATTTTTTCTGTGCAGTTAATTCAGGAGATGCTAAGCATACATCTTAGCTATGCAACCTATATGTGAGTGTAAATGTAGCCCTACTATACAAAATATGTGCTACCCATTATTGTGCATAAACATCAACCCATTATCTCTTAGGGATACCAACTTCATCTGATTATTGTGATCATTGGATTTTTTAAATGATAGCTCTGAGAATAAAGTGATGAATGACCTTAATTATATTTAAGCAACACTTTGAACAAGACTCAAGCTATTTTCTCTAGACTATCACAGGATGAAACACTGAAGAGAAAAATAATAAAAAATTAACTCATATATGCAAGTTATTTTTAGTCTTTAAATAAATATTTTTGTATTATATATATTGGGCCCCTAAGATTATCTGTGTACATGTGCACGTGAACACACACACACACACCAAGATCAATAACGTTTTTTTCTTTTTTCCTGCAAAAATCAAATTGTCCTTAGGTGACTATCCCCTTATTGCCCAGCATACCATTGTCCATATATTTATGAGTTTGAGTGGGATTTGCTGTTATAACAAAGATATCATGAATATATAAAGCTTGTTTGATGTTAAATGAAGCCCCATAGCTGCAAGAGTTTTTTAAAAAATAATCATCAAGTTTATAAATTTAAAAATCTGAAGCCAAATGTTTCAGTTTTTAAAATTTCTTTCATTGATAATGTCTAATAAGCAATGAAGAAACAAGCCATACAATGTGAGCAGCATGGATTTAATTAAAATTACTATTTTTTTATACTTTTCTCTTACAGCTCGTTTGGGCCACTTCCCACCAACTTGGCTGTGCATTAGCCCACTGCCCTCACAGCTACCTTCAGTATTTCTATGTTTGCCATTATTGCCCTGCGTAAGTACAGCCCAAAGGGCCACTTTTGGCATTCGGTAAGCCAAATGGCCTGCACCTTGAGCTATACTCCAAACGCTTTTCATCAATCTGAGGTTGTAAGGTAGCTTCATGGAGAGCTTTGTGGGTGGTTTTGAAGAAAGGAGAAAATTGGAGAAGACTGGGAAGGCTAAGCAGTGCATTCTAAGGGATGAACAAGCCAGGGGGACATTGGTAGCAAAGTGCAGAGAGAATGGGCTCTGTGGTCCACAGGTTCAAGGACACATGTTGGCTCTGTCACTTATTAGTTGTGTGACCTTCAGTTCACCAAAAACTTAACAACTTGGAGGTCCTTCTTCCTTGTCTATAAAGAGACAATAGCAATACATTTCTTGCAATGTTTTTCTGAGGATTAGACATCATAATCTATTTTATTTATTTATTTATTTATTTATTATTTTTAATAGATTTTTAAAATTGATTTTTTTACAGAGAGAAAGAGAGAGGGATAGAGAGTTAGAAACATCGATGAGAGAGAATCATCCATCAGCTGCCTCTTGCACACCCCCTACTGGAGATGTGCCCTCAACCAACATACATGCCCTTGACAGGAATTGAACCCGGGACCTTTCAGTGTGCAGGCCGATGCTCTACCCACTGAGCAAAACCGGTTTCGGCATAATAATCTATTTTAAGTGCTTAAAATTTTAAGTGCTCAGGCCACCTATTAGGATCTCAATGAAATAAAAATTCATCCAGTAAAGAAGGAAGAAATACTCTGTGAGATGGCAGATACAAAAATACTTAGAACCTTGCTACATACCTGTCTTCTGGTGGCATTCCTTTGGTCTACTGTGAAGATGGTGGAACTTCATCTTCTTTTTTCTGCATATAATTAAATCCTACCAATTTACCTTGAAATTGTCTTTGTGGACCCAACCTTCATTCATAAATATCTCCCTTTGCTGACATGTGACTATTGCTTCTGTATTCTACTCCCATGGCACAATCCTATATTTCTTCATGTTGTCACTGATTCTGTCCTTCAACTTTTCCATCGCCAGTGGGAACATATTGAATACCATCAGGACCCCATACAGAAGAGGAAGACCATGTGCAGACTGCCCTCATCATTGTGATAATGGGCTTTGCAGTAAGTACCGTTCATTCTGCATTTTTATGTGGTGATGTCTACATGGGCATGGCCTTGCTGAGTATAACAGTCTCAGAATCTGTGTTGATATATGAATGGCCTCTTTCTGTTACTATGCACCTTGTTGGAACGTGGTAGTGAAATTTATTTGATTTCATGAAGTTCTGGGTATGTGAACTCTCTATCTGCTACATCAAGTATATTTATTAAGCAGTTTAAGATCATTAACTCCATGTGTGTGGTGAGTTTAGAGTAATAGAATATATAAAGAATAAATGGATTTTCCCTAAGATAATATAGTTTTTGATAACTAATACTTTAATCCAAGAAGTAGCATTTAATTTATTTTTATTTCATTTTAGCCAATTCCTGCATGAAGGTGGATAAGATACTGAATTGTGACTATTTGGTCAGAAAATTCGGGTGTGATGCACAAGACACTAAAGAAAAATGCCAGGCCACCTGTGGATGCCCTTCTGCAATAAAATAAAACACATTCTAAGGCTGATTCTTCATCTCAAGAGCTAAGTGACTCCACGTAAAAACAACTGTAAAAATGTCATTATCTTTTTCTAAATGACCAGACAAACTTTGAAAAAGTCTATTGACTATGTCCTCTTTCATCCATTCAATTGGATGATATCTGAATAAAGAAAACCAGGTAACAAAAACAGTACATCTAGTATCTGTAAACTATAAATTAAAAATGTAATGCTGAATCTATTAAAATCTTTAGTCATAATTGGTAACATGTTCTAAAAGCTTTTGTGCAACTTATGAATAAATGAACTAAAAGCTTTTAAAACAAACTCTTTCCTTCACTAAGGCATTAGGCAAACCATTGATGGGCATATGCACTTGTATCCTTGAAGAGCTCTGTTTTGGCTGGTGTCCATAGGACAAAGATGGCAGGGGAAGATGCCGATCCCAATGATAATTTAAAATACATACATATCTAAGTCTGTTGGCAGCAACATGAAAGAATCTGCTGAAGTGATAACTCACAAACACTTACCCAGTCACTAGACCTAAATTAATTCATGTATTTGGCTCCTCCAGTTGAGGGGGAGGCCATGGCCGTGTCCCTAGAGAAAGGACCCAGCAATGCCATCATAACACATTCCATGAACCTGTTGTTAAGCCTTCACTCAAAGGAAACCAGGCTATCTATCCAGGTAACTGGCAGGAGTGGAAAAAAGGATTTTCTGGTTTATTAGATCTGGACATAAAACTAGTGCTGATCTCCGAAGACTTCAAATACCACCACAGCACATAGATCAGAATAAATCTTAGAAAGGTCAAGACAATCAAGTTCTGGCCCACATGTATCTCAGAGTAGCAGCAGTAGGACTGCAGACTGATCCCATGGATAATTCTCCAGTTCCAAAAGATGGAGTAAAAACCAATACACATTGTCTGGCCAGTGTGGCTCAATGGTTGAGCATCAACCATGAACCAAGAGGTCATTCTTTCAATTCCCAGTCAGAGCACAGGCCCGGGTTGTGGGCTCAATCCCCAGTGGGATACATGCATGAGTAGTCAATTGGTGTTTTACTCTTATTAAGGTTTCTCTATCCCTCTTCTTTCCTCTCCCTCTAAAAAATTCAATAAAGACATGTTTTTTAAAAAATTAATACACTTAGAAAGTCTCAAATTCACTACATTGGTTTTCTTTATTTTTTTCTTTCCTTTTTTAGTCTCCTATTTTTTTAAAAAAATTATTTTCTTTTTATAAAATTTATTAAGGTATTATATGTGCACATAGCTTACCATTGCCCCCCCCCCCACACCTCCCATACATGCCCTCTATCCCCAGAGTTTTGTGTCCATTGGTTGTACTTATATGCATGCATACCAGTCCTTCGGTTAATCTCTTATCTCCCCCAGATCTCCCTACCCTCCCCGCTGTCATTTGACAGTCTGCTTGTTGTTTTACTGTCACTGTATCTATCTTTCTGTTCATTCGTTTATAATGTTCTTTATTATCCATAAATGAGTGAGGTCATGTGGTGTTTCTCTTTCATTGCCTGGCTTATTGATTAAGCAGTGTTTCCCAAACTTCTCTCATGAAGAGAATCACCTGGTGGAGTTGTTAAAATACAGATTCCTGGATCCCAACTAAGAAGTGCTAAACTAGGATTTTTGGGAACACATAGATAAAATTGTATACTTAACTAGTGCTCTAAGCACAATTTTACCTATATATTCCCCAAAATTCTAATTTAGCACTTCTTAGTTGGGATTCAGGAATCTGTATTTTAACAACTCCATCAGGTGATTCTCATCATGAGAGAAGTTCAGGAAACACTGGATTAAGGTATAACATATTTGTCCTCAACCCCCCGGTCCAATCCCCCACCCCTATCTCCACTCATGCCCCCACTCCCCTATTGTCCTTGACCACTGGTTAGGCTCATATGTATGCACATAAGTCCTTTGGTCGATCTCTCCCTTTTATCCCCACCCTCCCTTTGAGGTCCAACATTCTGACCCATGGCTCCTTATCTCTGGGTCTGTTCTTGTTCATCAGTACATTGGTTTTCTGACCCAAGATTAAAGGCTATCATGGTAGCAAGGGCCAAGTGAAAGTCCATGAAACTAGCAAGATAATGAGCCAAAAAGAAATGTAAGTGACTGGGATACTACAGAAATTTATGTTACAATCAATACAAAATTCAGTGGTGCTAATTGTGACTCCATCCCTATTTAACTTGTCTATTCAGTTAGTGTAAAGGCTAACTGGTTTATGGATAATAACTGGAAACCAGCCAGCAATTCTCAACCTTTTTTGTCTCATGGCACACATAAACCAATTACTAAAATTCTGCAGAGCACTAAAAATTATTTTTTCCCCAATCCGATAAAGAATAGGTATGCTTTTGATTCATTCACATTGGATGGCTACTATTGTATTGGTTATTGTAATTTTTTATTTGACTATTTAAGGAGAAAATGGTTAGTGCCTCTGACTAAATAGGTATTGCATGTTTTAAAAATTCTTGCAACACACTGATGGAAAATTGCGGTTGCAGTGGACTATTGCAAACTTAACCACAGTGGTACCACTCACAGTGGTGATTCTATATGTCAAATCTTTATTATAGAAAATCAGCAGATTCCCTGGCACCAGAAATACAGCTATCATCATCTCATAGTTGCTCTTATTGTATTACAATCAGCAAAGATAATCATACGCAGTCTCCCTCTATATAACAAGGCAAATAATACATACTATACCTTAGTACATAGTATACCTTTGCTATCCATATACTCTACCAATAGTGCTTCTATTAGATTCACAAGGCATCTTATTTAATGCCACAGTACTGCTGTTTTAATAGCTCTGGTAAAAAGATAAGGTTTTGTGTATACTGTGTATATTTCAGAGACCAATATAATGAACACCCATGTGTTCACCTGCCAGCTCATGAAACAAAATTTTGTGAAGTTGAAACTCACTGTAACCACCATGACCCCTTACTCTTTCTGCCTGTATCTTGAATTTGTTGCTTCTCATGCATATGACTTAGTTACTACATAGTCTTCCCATATGTGTATCCTATATGTGTATTAAGTATTGTTTTTCATATTTTTAAAATTTTATGTAAATGCTGCCAATACTGTACATACAATCTATAGCTTGTCTTTTTATCTCAAAACTAGAGGCCTGGTGCCAACTGGGGCCTTCCTTCATTCCACACTGCTCCCAGGTGGTCAGTATATGTCATAGCAAGCTGTCAAACTCCCTGTCTCCCAATCAAACTCCTGAGGGGACAATTTGCATATTAGCCATATATATATATATATATATATATATATATATATATATATATATATATGATAGATTGGGAGATTTATTTATTCTTATGCTATCAAGTTGTTCACACTCATTTTCACTTTTGTATAAACATTACATTGTGTTCTCTAACACTAGATATTCATCCTCTTTTTCCTGTACACTTAAATTATCTCCAGTTTTTTTACCCTGACATATAAGTTTACACTGAACACTTTTTATACATGTTCTTGTAAAGATGCGCCAGCATAATCTGGGACTAAAATTGACAGGGCAAAGTAATTTGCATCTTCCTCTTTACTGGAACTTGCCTAATTATTATCGGAACTAGCAGGACCAGTTTACACTCCCAACAGCCAAAAATAGGATTTCCAGTTTCTCCATGTCCATAAAACACGTGGTTTATTGTACTTTTTAAATTGGTAAATATGATATCCTATTATGGTTTAAATTTTTATTTCTTTAACTATTAGTAAGATTGCAAATATTTTTATGTTGGACTCTTGGCAATTCCTCTGCAGTGCACTGCCTATTCTCAAAGTGTTAATTTTTTTTAAGCCCACACAGAGCTGAGTGTAAGAAATAGTTATATAAGCAGATTTAACCTGAGCTTCTCTTTGAGTTGAGAGAAGCTGGGTTTGAATTGAGTCAGAAGGAAAGAGCCTTGTAGGCTAATGGTATTGCTTTAGGCAGAAGTCGTTGTTGATAGACAGACTGTTCTATGCAGAATAATCCAATGGGTTTGATGGGGAGTTTCCATAGAAACTCATACAGAAATTGCCATGTTATTACTTTTGAACAACACCTGTTTATATGGTTTTCCTACATGCAAAATTGTTCCATTAGATTTTAAAAAAGCCACTCTTTTTAAAATATTGATACTACTAAATAGCCATTTAACTTCCCATTTACCTTAAAATGGACGTTTCCCCCAAAGCGTGTATATAAACAAGCAGCCTTATGATACCAACTCGTAAAAATGCCCTAAATCCAGTGACAGATCCAAAAACTCATTGTAGTTGTGTCTGGATATTCTAGTGTGAATGTATTTTTCCTAGGCATAATCCTTGAATTTGTTAAAGAGGAACAATGTCACAGGCTCTACCATTCCTGTCAGATGTAGACAGTTCCCAATAAGCATTTTGAGTGAATAGTGACATTAAAGAAGGGTACAGAGGGGATATTGCATCATCAAGTTCCTTAGTTGCAAACTTCAGAAACCAAATTTTCTTCTTAAAGAGAAAATAGATTTGTTGGACGGGTACCAGGCCTCTCAGAGAATCAACCCAAACGTCAGGAAACAAGTCCGACCAAGGCAGGCTGAGGTCACAGGTAGAGGGCACCACGGGAACCTTCCAGTTAGAAGACCTTCTGCTGTTTACAAGCAACCCCCAGGGTGTCAACTCCTGTGTATTGTGCATGAATGATCTCTAAATTCCAAATATGAGGATACAATGGACTGATCCCAGGTCACAGGCTTGAACTGCCAAAGCGAGGTGGGCGAGGGCCGGAAATATACACCCAACTTGAGTTTCCACGAAGGAAAGCAATATTTTTTATTTAAAAACTCTCTCAAAATGGCATGTGTTTGAATATGGGGAGGCAAAAAATGACAGTAAGAATGATAGTTACATTCACCGTGTCCCTGCTATGTCCCAGGCTTTGACTTTCATATGCACTGTGATTAGGATCCTCATTATGACTTCTGAAGTAAACAGTGCCCACATCTTTTAGAGAGCAAAACTAGCCTTTGACTTACTCAAGTTTACCAGCAAGCATCGAACCTGGGATCAGAAGCCAAACAGTTTAGATTCAAGTCTGAGGGACTAAACACTGAACTGCACGGTACAGCCCCAGTTGCTGCCAAACACCTCCTTTCCCTGCGTATCCTGATGCCTGAGGCTTCTGAGGGCAGTTGGGGTTGTAATCCTATAAGAAGAATCATTAGTGGCTCTCTGTTAAAAACTTCAAAACCTATGGTTCATCTCCAGTATGAAACATTTTGCCATCTTTAAAAATCAAGAGGGAAAACTGATATTCTAAGACATATGGTTAAACTGTAATTGAAAAATTAAAAAAAAATATGAAAGTCAAATAAATAAGATATATGGTTAAGTTTTAAATGAAAAGATATTATAATATGATGTTACTGACATTAAAATATAAGACATATGTAGCTATCAAAACATATTTACATATAAATAGAGAGAGAAAGCCCAGAAAGGTGAACACCAAACTATTGGTATGGGAGCTGCGGTGGTATGAATGGTTTAAAAAAGACTCATTTGCTTATAGCTTTCATCATTTGAAAACTGAAACTAAACCTAAATATACATATGTGTGTATGTATACATATGCACTTATTATATTCCTATGAAGGGGAGGATTTTTTCTAGGATGTGAATAATCCCCAAACAGTTTGGCAGAAGAGAGCCAAAACCAATTCGTCAAATACAGAGAACAAGCAGTTTTAGAGTCAGACAGACTTGTATTTTACTTCGGGTCCTGAAATTTTCAAATTGTTTTAGACTTTGGAAGTCATTTGGTGTCTGGTTTTCCCCGCTTGTAACATGACATTAAAAAACGAACCCCCCTGGCGGGGCTGTTTTCAGGATTATAATTAGCACGTGAAAGAGCCCAGTAGCTATCAGGTGGCAGGGGATGGTAAGGCCACCAACCACTCCAGCACATGGGTGCCTGAGGCTCAGCAAGCTGAGGCACAATGATAAAACGCTATGGGGAAAAGACCAAGTTCTGGAAAGGAAAAAAAAAAAAAATAAAGGTCTGTCATATTTTCTGGGAGGACCTCGGTTCCAACCTTATCTTTGAACAGCAGCTTGCCTGGCTTCTGTGACTTCCTTTCACTTAAGCTATCTACTCCCTTGGGTGCAACCGCCACTGCACTAATCGGGCGGGATCTCTCTGGAACTGAGGTGCAAGTTTCTGTCCCCTGCCCTCCTCCACTACTTCCTTCTCTTTTGTTCTTTATTTTCATTGTTACGGTGGGATACAGCTATTGCATACATAGTCATTATTAGGGAAGCCAGGGAAGCATGCTTGGGACATATCTCTTCTTGGAAACCCTGTGGAGAGTGACCCCCCACCTCCCCCAGTTACAACTAATATTCAATAATGTATTAGTTTTGGATGTATAGCATAATGGTTAGACAATTATATGATTTACAAAGTGATCCCCCCAATAATTCTAGTACCCACTTAGCCTAACACACAATTATTATAATATTATTGACTGTATTCCCTACACTGTACTCCACATCCCCATGACTATTCTGTAACTACACAGTTGTACTTCTTAATTACTTCACCATTTTCACCCAGCTCCCCAACTCCCCTCCCAACCCTCGGTTTGTTCTCTGTTTCTGTGAGTCTCTATTTTGTTCTTTATATTTCACATATAGGTGCAATCATATGGTGTCTGTCTTCCTCTGTCTGAGTTATTTCACTCAACATAATACCCTCTAGGTACATCTATGTTGTTGAAAATAGTAAGATTTCATTATTTTTTTATGGCTGAGTATATTCCATAATTTAACTGGACTAGCAGGGAAGGGCAGTTGGGGGCAAACAGGCATTCAGGGAAGGACAGGTGGGGGCAACCAGGCCTACAGGGAAGGCCAGTTGGGTGACCAGGCTAACAATGGACATTAGTTAGGGGTGACTGGGCCAGCAGGAGAGGGCAGTTGGGGGGGGGGGACAAGACCTGCAGGGGAGGGTAGTTGGGGGTGATCAGGCCAGCAGAGGAGTGCATTTAGGGGCAATCATGCCAGCAGGGGAGCAGTTAGGCATTGATCATGTTGGCAGGCAGAAGCAGGTAGGGGTAATCAGGCAGGCAGGCAGGTGAGCAGTTGGGAGCAAGCATTTCTAGAATGTGAGAGGGATGTCCCACTACCCCTTTAGTCCCACTGGTGATCGGGCCTAAAGGGGCAGTCGGGCATCCCTTGAGGGGTCCCAGATTGGAGAGGGTGCGGATCGGGCTGAGAGACACCCCCCACCACCACAGTACACGAATTTCATGCACCAGGCCTCTAGTATTGTAATAACTATGTATGGTCTCAGGTGGGTTCGAGACTTACTGGGGGGACACTTCATGAGTAATATAAACCATTATATAGCCGAAACCGGTTTGGCTCAATGGATAGAGCATCGGCCTGGGGACTGAAAGGTCCTGGGTTCAATTCCGGTCAAGGGCACGTACCTTAATTGCGGGCACATCCCCAGTAGGAGGTGTGCAAGAGGCAGCTGATCAATGATTCTCTCTCATTGATGTTTCTAACTCTCTATTCCTCTCTCTTCCTCTCTGTAAGAAATCAATAAAATATATTATAAAAAAACCGTTATATATTATATAAACCAGTCTAACTAATATTCTGTACACCTGAAATTAATATAATATTGAACATCAACTATAATTTCAAAATTTTAGAAATTTAAATGCTGTGCTAAAGAGACACAGCCGCTGTCCTCAGGAGTAACAGGCCAGTGAGAGGGACAGTCATTTAAAAAATATCAGATAAATAACAAGCACCACATAAGCACACACACCAACAACTATGGGACGTGCTATGGCAGAAAAGTTCCTTATCCAAGGAGAGGTGATAGTGAGAAGCTGGGTGAAGATGGGTGGTCAAAGAAGGCTGCTGTGGACGTCACCTTTTATCTGAGAACCGAGGGGTGAAGTGTGTTGGGTGCCGGGTGTGGGGAGAGAATGTGTGGAAACAATGCCCCATTTACAAAGCACAGCTGGAGGGAAGAGCTAAAGAGAGAAATAATTATTTTCCCAGATTCTCCATGACTCAGCTTATTTCAATACAAAGTTCTATGCTCAGAGGAAGGGCCACAAATGTGAACTACTCAACCAGTCTAATACTGCAGTATACGTAGTATTCTTTATTATTTTGTTCAATTTGATTGCAGAGCATAATTCCCACCAATGGGTGGGACATTTTAACCAGTCTTGCCCATGTGTTTTTTTCTTGCAATGTCATTGGTATTCCTTTAACATGCAGTCCACACACAGAGCAGTCCCTCTGTTTTTATCAACCTCCCACAGCCCGTGCATCTCACAGTGTGCCTGTCCTTGGCCACCAACATGAGGTTCAAATTCCCTCTCGTGGCCATTAGCCTGGAGGTTGCCATGATTACTTTATTTGGATTATTTGTTCAGTATGAAACGGATCAGAATATTCGCCAGCCGCTCAGCAGCTCCAATTCAACAGATGTGGACAGATTCATGCATTTATACCCTCGTGAGTAGGCAATCTACTTCTTATACACTTTAGGTTCTTCAGGTTCTCAGAATGTGAAATTTTTTGAATACTGTAGCCACTTGAGCTCCACATTGGAGCCCCTTATAGGATTATGGGATAGTTGTAAGTACTAAGGGTATTATAAGTATATGCTGTGGCATCTGGTCTCTGTAATTATGGTGTTTGGATAGAATATGTGTCTATTAAAATATCAGAACAAGAAGCTCCAAGTTAAAATAATTGATAAACTTTTTGTGTTACCTACCTGTGGCTAAATGACCTTATTTTTTTCTTTGAATTATTCATTAGTTATACAAAGTATAAAAATATCACTCCCCACTAAATAATAAATAAATAAATAAAAAGGAACGTTGAAGGATAGAGAGTAGAAATAATTGGAGTATTTAGAAGAGCAGCCAGGATTTCATGTCGGGGCCCTAAGATATAAGTAGTCATTTAGGATCATATAGGATTTAAATAGAGCTTTAAGTGAAATGAATGTGCTCATAGTTTTATAATATCCTGAAAGGAAGGAAGTTTGTTTCTTTGAGATGAAACTTGTGAACACCTAACATTTTAAAAGCAGCATCCTTTCCTGAAGATGGTGACAGAGGAAAGAATGAATTTAATCTCAAGTTTGGAAGAGAAAGCTATGAAATAGTTAATATGACAATTACTACCATACATATACTGATGGCCTTTGACAAAGCAGGCCTGCTTGATACCTCAATAACCATGAAAGGCAGCAGCAATATATTTCTCTTACCTAGATTATTTAGTTTTTAAATGAGGCTCAAACAACTTTACACAGTTAAAATTATTTAAAATTGTAGCAATGCCCATTACAGTTTTACAAAAAAAAAATGTGTAAGCTTTAAAGAAACAATTTGACATTTATTTTCTCATCTGTATATATTTTGGGGAGTATTCTCATGTAGAAATGATCTAGAGCTACATGAGTCAGCTGAAATGCACAATTGCAAGTTAAGCGTTAGAACCATAAGTTAGAGAGTCATACTCTAAGTCTAGTTCTATGAACATTACATAGATGTCCAAGCAGGTTCTTGATTAAATAATTTAACCATTTTCAAGCTAGAAAATAAACAAAAATCAGAAGTCTGCTAAAATATATATGCTTTTGTACATTTTGCTTATTCATCTAATAAATGTTTTTATTTCATACCAAGCATGTGCTACAGCAAATTTATTCAAAGATAGAAGAAATATGATCTCTTTATTCTAAAACTCTGCTATCTGGTCCACATGTAAACAAAATATAAGAGGTAAAATGCCAAACTATGATCTAAGATGAATGTTATTGAAATAAGGTTATTTTGAGAGCCTCATAATTTGCATAATTCAAGCTGAATTCTCTAAGTTCCAGCGTCAAAATTTCCTAGGTAAAACTTCAATTCAAAATTTGAGGAGAAAAAACAAGTTGGAGAGAATTACTAAACATGCTCATTTTGTCAGTTGCTTAACAATCATATCACCCTTATACTCTGCTTGTAAAAAAACATGAAAATTAATTCTTTTCGTGATTTATTAAGATAATATTTATTAAGCTCCCAATTTTTGTAAAACAATCTTCAGAGCTTTAGGCTCTAGGAAGTGAATAAAACAAAACAGACAAAGTAGGCAACATTCATGCCCTTATGACATTTATATTCCAAGAAGACTGACTACAAACATACAATATATATGCATATTAATATTTATAAAAATACTTATTTTAATTTATACATGCACTCGTAGATATACTCACATTTAGATGGTAATAAAATGTCACAGCCACAAATGAAGCGATATTAATGAAATAGATGCATCTGGACAAGAGAGAGAATATCTTCAGTATTTCACAACCAGGGTGATGTGAAAGA
Source organism: Vespertilio murinus (assembly GCA_963924515.1). Taxonomy (NCBI): domain Eukaryota; kingdom Metazoa; phylum Chordata; class Mammalia; order Chiroptera; family Vespertilionidae; genus Vespertilio; species Vespertilio murinus. The sequence continues at coordinate 126,423,443 of OZ004705.1, read as the reverse complement.
AATAAGTCTTAAAAGGCCAAGCCACAATTGTTTGCAATTAATTAACTTCTATCATATGCATCTAGAATGATACCAATCCTGTACTGTCCTTGAGAGAATTACAAAATAGTCACTTAAATTGCTTATTGTTCTGTGGCTTAAACGAGAAATCTGGTTGAGACAGGAAGTTAATATATAGTCTAGATCAGCGATTTTCAGCTGGTGTGCCACTGCACACTGGTGTACCACAAAATTTTTTTAAATATGCAATAGCTGCCCTCATTTTCCTTTAGACTGCTAAATTTTAAAAGTGACAATAGTCAACAGAACAAGAGCTGTCAGATGTAAATGCCCTGTCTTGAACCATAAATATGTCATGTAATAGAGCTGCATCTTATTAGACATGATCCTATATAATCAAAGGCTGATATGTAAATTGACCACATGGGGGGCACTGTGAAGCCAGAAGCCAGGCTCATGGCTGGTGCAGTGGCAGTGGCGAGAGCCTCTCTTGCCTCTGTGGCAGTGTGGACGAGCTGAGGGGACCACCCCCCCCCCCCCCCCGCCCCATGCACAAATGTTGTGCACCAGGCCTCTAGTATGTAATAAGATTGCATCTGGTTCTTGGTACCAGAAATTCTTAAATACAATTATAGATAATTGATTTCTTTTAAAAAAAGGTTACTTTGGATCATAAAGGCTATGTAATTACTATTATTTTTATAAGTCAATCAAAATTATTCCTATTTTTTTGTCACATTGGCAAAGCATATTTTTTGGTGTGCTGCAGAATTTTAGTAAGTAGTTATGTGTGATAAGATGAAAAGGGTTGAAAATTGCTGGTCTAGATAGTACTTTCTGCTTTGAAGTGACAGTAAATAAAGCTAGAAGAAACAAGAGAGTAAGCCATATAGATATTGGGACAGGGGGATTTTATGTGGAAGAAATAGCACGTGCAAAGGCACTGGGGTATTTAATATACATGGTGAGCAAGTGGAGGGAACAAAGTCAGAGTTGTGAGAGCCTGGGTGCTGCTTGAGCATTGTGAGCACTTTGTTTTTGTTCTGAGTGAGCTGAGAAGTTACTGGAGAACTTTGAGAGGAGGACCTGATGTGACTTAGGTTTTAAAAGCTTTCTTCTGGCTGTTAAGTAGAGAAGAGATTGCAGGGGGTGACAGAGATGAATAGAAAGACATATTAGGAAACCAGTCTAGTTACCTGGCAGAGAAATGATAGCAGGCTTCCCCAAGGTGGTGGCAGAGGAAGTACTGAGAAGTGGTCATATGCTAGCTATAATTGAAAGCGTATATGGGGGAAAAAGAGAAAAATCTAAAATGATTTCAAAGATAGGATTCCTTTTCACTCTTTAAAGGAAACATCAAATTATAGGTGCCAATAATAGTGATGATTAACAATCATTTTGTTGTCCTTGAAACCAACAAAAGTTCCTTACTTAACAAACAGCACTCCCCCACACAAACACACACACACACACACACACACACACACACACACACACACACACACCACACACACACACACACACCCCACCATGACTGTGACCTCTTCTCCACTTATAACGCAGTGAGGCCAGGACATGGACAGGGGGTTGGGGGGAGGGAGGGACACTTCAATCAGAGGCTGCTGGGCATTAAGCAGAACACAGAGTGAAATTTTACAAGGGAGGCATCTTCACTCCTTCAAAATGCTGTCCCTAACCCAATCTATACTCAATTAAACAGTCTCTCGTCTATGAAGTGGAAACAAGGCCTGAAGCTATGGCTAATTCTAATCTTCCAGGTCAGCTATATTATTCCTGGTTAAAATATTGTGTAGAATAGCCCTAGAAACTACATTACCGTGGTTTTACATGCATATTTTTCCTACATTTTAAACAATGGATTTGCACAAAACTTGTGGAACAGCATGTCATTGGAGAGAAGGTTAGTAAATATTAACTCATGAAAAAGCAATGTTCAAGTCAACACATGTTTTGGGGTGCCTCCTGGAGCCGTACACTATGCCAGGTGCAGGGATTCAAACAGAATCCCTGCCCAAGAAGCCCACAGTGTATTTCAACAGCTCTCAATTGTAATGTGGTAGAACTTATGAGTTTTTCACAAATAAGTAAAATAAGGTATTTATATTTTAAGTGAATTCAATCAGATATCACTCTGATTTTCTCTCATACTGCTGTGCTTTTGTGAATAATAATAAAAATGAAGAATGTTACTTACAAAGGCCTAGGATTAGCACTCACCCCAGGGCACAATGATGGAATATGGGTATTCCTGAATGGCCTCTTTCATGCGAATAACCCCAGAGATACGCATTTGAGAAATTAGCTCTACTGGATGCTTTTGGCTGCCATGGCATCTAGCAAAGTGTTGGTTACTCTGTTGAGGCAAATAATTTGACAAGGAATAAAGCCTGACTATGACTGTCAGCTAATCCTTGCTAATATGTACACAGACTAGAGAAAAGTAAAGTTTAAGAAGAAAGCCCTTTGAGGACTGTTAACATTTTATTAGAGATTCCACAAACACAGTGATGCCTATGAGACAGTAAAACTATATTAATGACCTTTTGGTACTTCATTACATTAAAATTCACTGGTCTGTCTTGTGCTTTGAAAGGCTCTTTTACCAATGATCTTATAGTAAAAGTATGGATACAATTTTACTATAATCTTATAGTATGTTATATTTACTATAATCTTATAGTATGTTATAACATAAGGAAAATATTAATTCACTAGAAGCCCAGTGGATGGAATTTGTGCATGGAAGGGTGTCTGTCACTCAGTCCAGCCTGCACCCTCTCTAATCTTGGACACCTCGAGGGATGTCTGACTGACTGTATTGGCCCAATCCTAACGGGCAGTCGGACATCCCTTTCACAATCCAGGACTGCTGGCTCCCAACTGCTCACCCTCCTGCCTTCCTGATTGCCCCTAACCGCTTCTGCCTACCAACCTGATCACCCCCTAACCACTTTGCTGTCAGCCTGATTGATGCCTAACTACTTCCCTGTCAGCCTGTTTGCCCTTAACTGCCCTCCCCTTCAGGCCTGGTTCCCCCCAACTGTTCTCCCCTGCAGGCCTGGGTCTCCTCCAACTGCCCATCCCTGCAGGCCCAGTTGCCCCCAACTTCCCTCTTCTGCCAGCCTGGTTACCCCTAACTTCCCTCCCCTACAGGCTTGATTGCCCCCAGCTGCCCTTCCCTGCAGGCCTGGTTGCCCCCAACTGTCCTCCCTTGTAGACCTAGTGCCTCCCAACTGCCCTCCCCCGCTGGCCATCTTGTGGTGACCATCTTGTGTCCACATGGGGGAAGCCATCTTGTGTGTTGGATTGGTGGTCAATTTGCATTCTACTCTTTTATTAGATAGAATGGCTATGCAGATATTTCAAACATTGACATATGTCCATACGTACTATTTTTAAATATACATATTAATAGCATCAATAATCCCCACAGGAAACTCTTGTGGAATATTAAAAAGCTAATGAGCTTATAGTGGCAGACACAAACTTTCCAAAACTCTAAATGTTGAAAAATTCAGTCAGTATTCCTGGCAATAAATACTGTCCCTTTTTTCATTGAAATGATAGCCTTACTTCATTCATTTTTCAGGAAACATCAATACCTATATGAAAAACCATAGTTTATGGCAGTTTTTGTTCTAAGTAAAAATAGAATTCCATGAAAAAAGGTGCTCATTTCATTTGTAACTCCAACAATAACAAAAGTGCCTTTTTTTTCTGAGAAAACCATCATGTTTAAGTAGTGCATTGTTTGTAACTCCATTTCAGCATACAGATTCAGAGATAATATTAAAAAGGCATGCATGTGAAAGTCAATAATTAAAATGAACAATGTTTACTGCTTCATCGAGAAATTATTTTTAAAAACTGGATTTTTTTCCCCCCTGCAAGTGTGTGGTGGTAAAAAAAAAATCCCATGGCTACTTGTACAGTTTGGTGGCACTTATTTTATTCATGTTAAAATGCTAGTAGTTGTATATGCCATTATGTGTCACCATCTGTGGAAATACCAATACACTGCAAAAGGCAAATAACATCTTAGAATCACATGCAATGATTTTAATCTATCAGACCCCCAATACCTGCAAACTACATTTTGATAACCATGTTAGATATAGGTTAAACTGGAAAAGGGTGTATCCATAGTAATAGAAATTATTTTGTGAATATTTATACTAACAATGGATTAAATACAATGATTTATTTTTAAGTTTACATCTAAAATTTTGTTCCTATATTTATTCAGATATCATTCAGTTCATTTGTTACAAAAATATTTAGCAAATCTAGAAGTATGTTTCAGGCAAAGAGTAACTCATGTGTGCAGTGAAAAAAAATTCCTAGGAAATTGCTGCCATTCTAAATATTACCTAGAATTATTACAGTGCCGGAATTAACATACTGTATGTGGTTTATGGCTTTACAATAAGATATCAGTCTCCACTAGATCCATGTGTATTGTGTTTGAATTGAATAGTTTTGTAAATTAAAAAAAAAGCAAAGGGCACAAATAGAACTCAAATTTTGGTTTTTACATACTGTTCCCTACTCAGCAGCTCTTTGGGAAAATTGCTAGTTCCAGGTCAGGGTAAAAAAAGCACAAAATAAGCCAAGTGTATAAAGGCTAGTGGGATAGGAATATGTCAAAAGTGTCCCGCTTGAAGAAGCACCAACTACACGAATTAGGAAAAACAGGATATTAAAAATAATAATGATGTAATAGTAATAGATTATGACACATTGAGACCAACAAGGAGCTCATAGATATATTCCTTAAAGTGAAGTAGGGGAGAAGGAAGAAGTCTTTTTTTTCTTTTTTTTTTATGGAAGAATGCCAACTAATTCATTTAATTGAAGTAATAAATATAGAAAATTATTACGTTGTGATAAAAAATATAATAATTGATTCCAGCATAGTTTATCAGTAGCTGCTAAAACCATTAGGTAAAGAGTTATTGAAGAATAAATGGTCTGAAAGAATTACCCCAAAGATTACTTATTTCTTTTTTAAAATATATTTTTTATTGATTTCAGAGAGGAAGGGAGAGGGAAAGAAATATGGAAACATCAATGATGAGAAAGAATCAAGCCTGTAACAGGGGATCAAGCTTGCAACATGGGCATGTGCCCTGACCTGGAATCGAACCATAATCTCTTAGTTCATAGGTTAATGCTCAATTACTAAGCCAAGCCCCAGAAGGCCAGAGATTACATATTGATTAGAAGGGAAAAAAGTATATTCATAAGAAAATGATCTCCCACAACAATCTTAACCATATACTCAAACTTACCACCACAGTAATAGGAGAAAGGAATTCTGTGTCATCTGGTTTGATAAAATGAGAAGTACGTATATAATGCCATTTGCATCACATTTCTACCAGAATATTGTGTTGAATTCTAATTATAGTGAAGCAATCAAACAAATGCAAACTGTGAGACATCCTATATAATAAAAGTCCAATATGCTAAGTGTCCAACCATTTGTTCAATCATTCAACCAGTTGCTATGATGTGCACTGTCCACTAGGGGGCAGACACTATGATCAGTATGTTAGCTTGTTGCTGGGGTCCAGCAGATCAGGACTGGGAGAGATGGGCCTGACATGCCCTGGAGTCTTCCCATGGTCCCTCTTTAGCCTCAATCGTGCACCAGTGGGGTCCCTCAGCCTGGCCTGCAGGGATTGGGCTAAAACTGGCTCTCCAACATACCCCAAGGGGTCCCAGATTGCAAGAGGACACAGGCCAGGTAGAGGAACCCCACTGGTGCATGAATCCATGCACTAGGCCTCTAATATATATATAATGCTAAGTGTCCATCCAGGTAATGATGTCACATAACAACACCTGGCTTCCTCTTCCTAGCAACTAGCCTCCTTGCAGCTACTTCAGCCCAGGAACATAACTTGCTTTATAGCCAGATGGAAACATTTACAGTTTAACTAAATGTCTGTGGAGCATGACTTTCCCATGCCTCATCCCATTTGATCCTCACAGAAGACCTAGAGTAGGTAGATAGGAGACTCAGTAGAATCCTATTTTCTTTTTATTAGCCAGAAAACGGAGATTTAGAAAGCTTAGAAACTTGACCCAACTGGAAAGAAATAAAAATGTTGGACTTTGAAAATGACTTCAGGTTTTCTTGCTGTGCAGAATATAGTCAAACACTGCTGCAGTTAAATATTTCACCCTTTGTTATCCCTTAGTGTTCTATAATAATAATCTGCTCCATGTTGATATTTATTGCTATGTTGTTGAAAATTACCTGAAAGAGAAGTTGAGGTGCTTCCCTGGGCTGGAAAAAGTTTAGCTACATCAGAAAACAGGTTTAATTAAACAAGTTTCATATATATATATGAATTCCATGAAAAAGAGTTGCCTCATGTATGCACAATACATATAGAGCTCTCGCTGGTGTCAATCATATGCATGTGTTTCAATCTGTCATTGTAGATTGTTAATTTGGTTGGCATTTCTACTATAGAGAAAGGGCAAATAGTGATCTTAAAATACTTCTTCTAATTAATTTCCTTTCAATGTGCACAAATTCAAGTTCTGGGCCACTAGTACTCTATAAAAGACAAAACTCCATGACCAATAAAAAGCATGTGAGCAAACTGATCTAAATTAAGAGTTTAAAAACATATGAGAAAGAATATCTATGAAATTTGAATGGATAATGGGTCAAAAATCCTACAAAAGGACAAGTTGGGACAGCTGGAGAAATTTAAATATAGATTCTATATTAGATAATATAATTGTATCAATATGGTATTTCTTGAATGTGAAGATAATATTGTGGTTATTTATGAGAATGTCCTTTTGCTTAAGAGATTCATGTTAGTTGTTTGGAGCAAAATGACTTTCAAATGGCTTGTAAGAATATAAACATGTAAACCTGAAGAAAATATTTACAACTGATAAATCTAGATGAATAGTATAGTGTTTGTTATATTATTTTTCTAAATATTTAAAATACATGAATTAAAATATTTGGAAGACGGAGGAGGAAAGATTTTATCTTCAGGATACTATCCTCTGAGAAAAGAGTTCAGAATACAATCCTAATGGCCCAAAGACTGGAACTCACTAAGAGCAAAAAGTTATGTGTATGCAAACACCTTGTTGACTCTCAACCATGAAAAACAAAATATAACAAGAAAGCTAACAAATGCCTAACTGGAAAGTGGGCTGGACAGTTTTTTTAACACTTGATCCAGAAAAACAATATTTCTGATTAAGAGTCCTATAGTTCCAATTAGATGAATTCTCAGTGGTCCATTTATTCATACATAACAGGCATTTCCTGAAAAGCTATACATGCCAGACTTTCTGTGGGGGTCTATCATGGACAAGCACCTCATGATTTTGACCTTCAGACTTGCATTCATTTTCTCCTGAAACAGTGCCTAACTGGCAGTGCTGGCTCAGTTGTGTATCTGAATGAATGGTAGGTGAGCACATAGAGTAACAAAACAGGTAAACGCATAAACAAATGACATAAGAGGACATGCACAGTGTTACAGCCTGGTCTGGTAATGCTGTGTAAGATATCTGGTTGGCCAGGTAATGAAGTGTTGGGTGTGAGATGAAGAAGATATTGTAGGCAGCAGGCATACCCAGGAAATAGAGGGGAAAAAAAAAGGGTTCCATTTCATTTTGTCTGGCTGTCAGTGATGGCAGAGTTGGAATAAACAGTTGCATTTTAAACATGTTGAGCTATCAGGGCTTGTAAGATATCCTATTGCAAAACAAATGTGGAAGTAAAGTAGAACAGAAACACCAGACATTGCCAAATTTATTTTGGAGGCTAACATCACCCCAGATTGGGAATATCTAAGGCAGATAGGTCTTAGAAATTTCTTGAGACCTGTCAGAAGACTTCACGTTCAAACCCCTGAGGAGATTCCTTTTTTCCTCTATGAAGAAGATTCTTTATTCCTTTAATAAAAGTCTTGCACCAGAAAACTAAACTTGTGGCCCTATACCTAGCCCCCACCCACAGAATCTTAGAGCAAAATGAAAAATAATACATTATCATAATTATTTATAAACCCTTTAATCCATATATTTTATACAGAATCATTATCTGTCAAGAGCTTTCACAATTTTGTTAGCTTTCTTTAGCAATAAAATAGGTGAGGTCTTAATACCCCTTATAGCAGAAAGTGGTAACAAGAATTATATCAGAAGGGAAAAATATTGGAGCACAGTTAATATGAGAAATTCCTCCCTCCATAGAAAAGGTCTGGTTTTCCATCAAAGGGGGATGAGGACAGAATCTGAAAAATTATTGCTACCAGTGTGAGCCATAACAAAATCATATAAAACAATTTTTTCAATAGTTACTGACTGCTTTAAAATCATGCCTTGGCCTGTGTGGCTCAGTTGGCTAAGCATTGTTTTGTGCACCAAACGATTGCTGGGTTCGATTCCTAGTCAGGACGCATGCTCCAATCGCAGGCTTGATTCCCTGGTGGAGAGCATGCAGGAGGCAGCCAATCAATGTTCTGCTCTCACACAGATTTTTATCTCTATCTCTACCTCTCCCTTCCTGACTCTCCAGAAATCAATAAAAATATTTTAAAAAGAAAAAAATTAGTAGATCATAGTAAGAACAAGAGTAGTCTATTACAAAAAACCCCAAAGGATGCTCAGGAAAGTAATTTTGTGTAATTAAAAAACAACAGCGAAGTCAATAGAACGGGGTCCTTATTTTTGTTCTATCACTGTAGCTGTAAATAAATTGTGGAGCTGAAAGAGACTTTGGACTTAATGTAATCTAAACCTTCCTTTAAGGAGGAATAATTCTCTAAGAAAGACTTAGAAAAGCCAGAGAATAAGCCATGTACTGGTATATTCATTAAGTTTGTTCTCCAACTTAGTTAATAATCTATATTAGATGTCTACATATACAAAATAAATGGCGGAAAAACAACTTGTAAAGAAAGATGAGTGTATATGGTCTTCCATACTTCAAAAATCAAAATTGATGTTAGGTGGTAGATCTCCAGAAGGAGAAAACACTGTGCACCATTCTCCTCTGTGACTTCCCTGGAAGCTGCTGACCAGGGACGATTCCCAGAGATCAATTATTTCCTTTCTCACCTTCCTCATCCTGTCTCTCTAGGGAGGGGGCTCCAAGGAGCAATGAAATGGCCAAATGTGAGCACAGGGTCGAAAGCATGAGAGACACTAAAGTGTGCCTGAATCATGAAAGACTGGTCTGGTTTTCTGTCTTTTTATTTTGAACATTTGCTGCACTCACACAAAACAGAGCAGCTGCTAGACCAGCAAAGCACCCTAGTGACTTAATTGATGATGTCTATTCTGTTATTTGCAATAGAGTAATACTTGATATTAAGTTCCCAGGCCTCCAGGGGCCCTTTTAAATGTTGAGAACCTTTGGAAAGCCAGGCTCTTCTTCCACATCTGGGTATGATCAACACCACAGATTAGTTTGTTGGATTTAATTGGCAACATTTCAAATAGATATGGTATACAAGCTGTGTAGGAGAAAAGGTCAGGAACATTCTGTGGAGTTGGAGGTGGGGTGTGAAGCCCATAGGGAAGATGCTGCAGATTGGGTTCTTCAAAAAACAAATTCAAAGACAGGTGTTAGCCTGAAAGAGGTTTATTAGGGGGGGCCTTAAGGATCCACCCCTGTAGCAGAAGGGTTTGGGCAGAGAGAGGTGTGACTTCAGCTGATGGCAGAGGAAACTCAGGGACTAGGATTACCTAACAGTAGGTGGACAGGTGGTCCTTTCCTGAGGCAGGTGTTGCTCATGTGAATTAGTCATTGGACATAGGCCACCCTAGGGAAGGAGGGTGACATTGACAAGGCAAGAGCATTTCCCAAGAGAATTGAGAGCTTGGGGCTATCATCTAGCCTCACTTTCTATGGCGAGGGAAAAAGGAAGGACTAAATCTTTCACTTCTAAGTGAGGAATCTGCCCAGTGCATCAGAGCCTCTCCCACAGAAGACAGACCCCAGGGGTATGGTCTCCCACCCTAAGCTCATCCTGGGCTAAGCCTGACGGGAGAACAGAGGTAGAGAAAGACAAGAGGTAAGCATGCCTCTGAGTGCTGGCAAGGCCAAGACTCTGCCTTGGTTACGCTTACACCCCACAGTGCTCCCTGCCTGGAGGAGTTGGTGTCATCAGGCCTGAATTGGAATCCTGTCTCCACCCTTTGAGTAAATCAATTGAATCCTAACGTCAGGTTCCTCTGAGATATAGCTTCTAGGCATGTCCTCCCTCATGCCTATTTGCACTTAAACAACTGGGCACAGTAGTTAATATTAATTCAACGCTTACATGTTTAATTTAGCTCTGGTTTTATATTTGTCCCCAGTTTGGTCTTAATTTGCTTTGTCTATCTATTGGATTGAACCATAAGAAATTGCCAATAGTAGAACTTTTATTGGTAAACTCAATGCAAAGATATCAATTTCATATAGTTCTACCAAATATATGTCTCACCAACTAAGCTGTAAATTTCTGGAGGCAAAGGGCTGCGTTTTGACAATCTTGGACTTAGTCATGTGTTTCATTTTTATAGTGCATGACTGATCCTCCCTCCCGCGGAGGGTTATCCCACTCAGAGTCACTCTGTGAAACAGGATCTTTTCAGTATTGCAGATGAGAATGCTGATGCTCACAGAAAACAAATGATTTGCCCAAGGTCACACATTCATGCGATAGAATTTGGGAACCTGAGCCTACATCTCCAGATACCAAGTCCAGTATTGGCTCCCCCAAAAGATACAGCCTTCCTTCTATCAATTTAGAAATTGCTAACAAACATATTCTCACATTTGACTCAAATAGTGATTTGTTAAGATTTCCAGAGCTGATACTATTATTTATACCACTTGATATATGGAGACTGTAGCTCATTCATTTAATCATTATTGCCTTTTTTTTATTATATGAAGAAATTCATACCAAACTCTGGGGAGTAATGGGTGAATATGTCCTAATTTCTTCAATAAGGAAACTTGCTATATAGTGCAGAAGGACACCTCATTGACCACCTAGTACAGTGTGATGCATGCTAAATAAATGCCAATACAATGTGATTGATGCTTAAGCTGACATACTGTATTTTTCGGACCATAAGACGCACTTTTTCTTCACCAAATAGTGGGAGGAAAAGTGCCTGCGTCTTATGGTCCGAATAGAAGAAGTGCCTGCGTCTTCATGAATTCTGACTCTAGCGAAGAAGAGTTCTTGGGGTTTTCAGAAGACTAGAGTACTCAAACCTTTGTCTTTAGGTGTTAATGACAGTGATAATGGTTCTCAATGCCACTGTTGACTGCTGTTCAGTTTATATGGTTCAAATATTATTCTGTTATACTTTATTAAATATTTTATTACACTATTTGGTTCAGAATATTTTTTTTCCTATTTTTCTCCTCTAAAAACCAGGTGCATCTTATGGTAAGAAAAATACGTATATACAGAAAGCTGTGTGAAGAACACTAGGGAATATTAATTTTCTCTTGTAGTATTGGGCAAACCTATAAGAGTGCTTTGTAAAGTTTTCTTCAGGGGAAACTCTTCATGGAGAGGATGAAGAGCACACTGTGATACTAGGCAATGTTCCAAGAAAAGGCTCAAACACTGAATAACTTGCCCATTGTCTCATGGTTGTCACTGGAACCCAGCCTTTGGCTGCCCAGTTAATGCTCTCCCTTCACAGTGTCTTGCACAAAGGCTGCCAAGTTAAATAAATGGGATGTACTATGATATAACACTTTCTTAGTGCTCCCCTAATGCAGATTTCCCCCCTTTGCTTTTTTTTTGTAGTGTTCCAAGATGTGCATGTTATGATATTTGTTGGATTTGGCTTCCTCATGACTTTCCTGAAGAAATATGGCTTCAGTAGTGTGGGCATCAACCTACTGATTGCTGCTCTGGGTCTCCAATGGGGCACTCTTGTACAGGGGATCCTGCACAGCCATGGACAGAAAATCCACATTGGAATAAAAAAGTAAGCATTTATTACTTTTCAAACATTGTGTTTTCAGAGCAATTGTTTCTCTGCTTAGTCTCTTGACAGCCAGTCTCTGAGCTAGCAGGCAAATTGTCTGCCTTACCCAATAGAAGGCTGTTTGGGTCTAAGGAGGCAAATCTATGTCTTGCTCTACTAAGCTGGATCATACATGAATGTCTATGTCTTCTCTGGCCTGACTTTAAGGGCATAAAATTATTATTCTTTTAATCTCAGCTACAAGGAACACAAATCTACTATTTGTTCTTTTTCTAAAGTTATTTTTGAAATGCAAGCACTCTAGAAAATAGCTCATTTATCAGATCAACAAAAAAGTAAAACCCTAAATGAGATAAAGAACAGGTAGGTTAGGTTAAAATAAAGGAGATGTTAGAGCAACTAAAGAATGTACAGTGAATGAAAGAGGAGGGATTAGGAAATTGGAGGAGCCAAGTGACTGATGGGGACTGGCGTGGAGAGGGGCCTTGCACCCTGGGTAAGTTGATGCTGTAGTTTATTACAACTCACAGTTTTATTTGGGATTTGCATTATTCTATAATGTATTCTTTCTCTTCCCTTTAGCATGATAAATGCAGATTTCAGCACAGCCACAGTTCTGATTTCTTTTGGAGCTGTCCTGGGGAAAATAAGTCCACTCCAAATGCTGATCATGACAATCATAGAAATTGCTGTCTTTGCTGGTAATGAACATCTGGTTGCTGAGATATTTAAGGTATGCGTTAGAGGATGTACACTTACCTAACTTTGGACATGGTTTGTGGTCACAATACATCATGGATGCCCACTCTATGCAGGAACAGACCCTGACAAGAGTAATAACAGTCCTCATTTATTTGAGTGCCTACTGTGAACCAGGAGTTTTATAGACATTATCTTATTTTGTCGTAACGATGCTATAAGGTAGGTGTTATTTTTGTTAATATTTACACAAGAAAAAAACACAAAAACTTATGAGCACAGATACTAAACGACTTGCTGGATGGAATCTGGATTCAAACCTAGATTTTTCTAACTTCAAAACTCTTCTTATTATATTATATTTCCTATCAATGATCAATTCCTATTTCTTTCTCAACTACTAGGTGAATAGTCTTTCCTAAGTATTCTGTGAAGGCCCAGGTCAAATTTCTTCTTCTCCATAAAAATATAATTGAGTAGCCCAAGAATTATAAATAGAATATTTCTGTGCACTCTCCAACAGGTTGTGTATGCTTCTGTTGAACATTTAATTCAACAGCAATTATTTTTACAACTTTTTAGGTGTCATGAGTTGGTGCTTCAGTGATAAGCAAAATAGTTAAGGTCCCTGTTATTATAGAATTTACAATATAATTGGGAGACAGACATCAAAAAAATAATCATACATTCCCTGACCCACTCACAGGCATGTGCATATATGTGTGCATGTGTGCATGCAAACACACACTTAAATATTACTATAAATGATAATACATAGGATGAAAAAGTAAGTAGATCAGATTATGAGAGAATGTAACTGAAAGACCTAATTTAGAATGGGGAGACAAGAAAAGGCTTTCTGAGGAAATGACAGTTAAGCTGGACCTGAATGCTACATAGGAGTTTACTGAGGAGGAAAATCTTAAGTAAATTAATATAGTATCATATTCTTATCTTCATAAGGACAGAACAATGCCTGGGATTTGGGACTCTGAACTTTCCCTCTAGGGGCAGGAAATACAGGAAACTGGATTAAGTACATACAGTATGCTAAAAGGGACCTAAAATATATTCAAATGAATCTTGGACCACAACTGGCTGGTTTTCATGCCATCATGTAGAAGAATGAAAAAAATATGGGAAAGACCCAGGTTTTTAAAAAATATGTATTTTTATTGATTTCAGAGAAAGGGAGGAGAGAGAAATATCAATAATGAGAGAGAATCATTGATCGGCTGCCTTCTGCATGCCCCCTAAACACGCCCTGCCCCCCACTCCCCCGACCTGGGATCAAACCCACAACCTGAGGATGTTCCCTGACTGGGAATTCAACCCAGACCTCCTGGTTCATGAATTAGTGCTCAATCACTGAGCCACACTGGTCAGGCGACCCAGGCTTTATAAATCTTCAGATCTTTAAATTGCAATTAAGTGAGTTTTATCTATAATGTCAAGTAAATGCAAAAATTATCTTTGTTTTGTATCACATGCAAGCATAATATTTCATGGAGACTCACCCTAACCTGGAATCATAACCTAAAATGTATCAAGGGCCCACTAAGACCATAGCACTTTATGAACATGGTCTCATTTATGTTGCTGAACATAACAGAACCTGAGATTCAGAGAAGTATGGTGATTTTTCTAAAGTCACATCACAAGGAAGTACCTGACCTAGGATTAAAAGTCATTTCTATGTGGCTCCCAAGCCTATATTGTTTTTTCTATTTAACTGTCTTGCTTTATCTCTCTTTCTCTGACAAATTCTTTCTCTTTTGATCTACTTTTAATTTTTATTATTGCTAAGCCAATAAAGCAATCCTTTCATTGACTTTCTTCCTGTAGTGAGATTCAGCTTCACCTTTTGCATGAATGTTTTGCCCCTTCAGGCCACTGATATTGGAGCATCAATGACGATTCATGCCTTTGGGGCCTACTTTGGCTTGGCTGTAGCAGGCGTCTTATATCGACCGGGCCTGAGACGGGGACATGACAATGAGGAGTCTGTGTACCACTCGGACCTGTTTGCGATGATTGGTGAGTAGGGATGAACTTGCTTGGTTGTCTAATTGGTAAGGCATGAGGGAAGGTTGACTCCAGCACAGCTGTGAAGATCTTCAAGTAGGAACATCCTCTGAATACTGCTTTTGTTTATGCCAGCTCTCCTCAAAACGCTTAGATGACTAAGCCTAAAAGGAGAGACATTATCAGCCTCCAATGCAAATTGCCTCCCTCAGATTGTCATTCATATTAAGAACTAATATCTCTTTTTGTGGTTTACTTCAGGGACTCTTTTCTTATGGATATTTTGGCCCAGCTTTAATTCGGCCATCGCTGAAGCTGGAAGCCCTCAATACAGGGCCGTGGTAAACACGTACTTCTCTCTTGCTGCCTGTGTGCTCACGGCCTATGCATTCTCCAGCCTCGTGGAGCACCGAGGCAAGCTCGATATGGTGAGTGTCATACAAACCCTGGTGGAGAGGAAAACATGTTCTTCTTTTCCCTCTTAGCTCTTCTGGCTGGCCTGAGAATGAAACTGACATGAGACAGATTAACAGGAAAAAACAACTAGACTTAATTATGTATGTACATATGGGGATCCATAGGACTATGTGATCTGAGGACAAATGGGACAGCTAAGTCTTATTTGTGGTTTTGAACTCAGGAGAAAAGTTTGTAGTGGTTTGAACTTCAAAGGGAAAGAAACCAATTCACATGAATATGGAGAAGCAAATGTTTGCTAAACGAATGCTTATTGGGCCATCTTTAAGAATAGGACACAGAAAAGACCGAGCGAAAGGGCTTTGGTAGGCTTCTCCCTATCCGTCACACCTAGTTCACATTAGAAGTACAGTTATCAGTGATCATAGTTTCCGTCCTGGGCCAGATTCTCTCTCTAAATTCTTTCTGGAAGATTCAAGGTTCTTCCTGAGCCTTTTATTTCTTAAAATGAGCCAACTTACAAATAAACAATATCCCAAGGAAAAGCACAAGTTGGAGTGGCAAAGGCTCCCCTTTACCCCATGGAAGTTTCACTAGGTGACACGAATGGTTGGTCATTTCTGTGTCTCTGCTAAGCTGCCGGAACAGGTCTCAACGTTGCAGACCTTGAAGAACATTTTGAAGAGAACAGTGTTCATTCCCTTTTCATCAAATTGGTACTCTGAAAAAAAAGTTAGTGTCACCAAGAAACTCACAGTCTAGGAGCGAATAGAATCATGCAAAAAATAAAAGAGTTGAGGCATTTTTCTCTACTAAGAAAGCTAACTGTTAATAAAGCTATCTCCAAGTTCTTAGAAAATCTACAACAGGACATGTCAAGAGAAGTAAAAGAGAGTGGAAAGGAAAGTTGTTTCTATTTTCCTAACTGCAAGTATTCCTCTCAAAGAAATAACAATTAAATGCAACGTGGGATCCCGAGTAAAATTCCGAAAAACAAAAAGGACATTAGTGGGAAAACTAGTGGAGTTCAAATAAGGTCTTTAAGAGTATTAGAGCAATGCTAATTTTCTATGCTGTGATTGTGTATGATGTTAACATTATGAGAAACCGGGTTCCGCTCTCTCTCTAAAAACCAATAAAAAGATTTTTTAAAGTAAATAAATAAAACTCGTTTTCAATGCCCCAAGTTGGTCCTTTGTCTTTGTTGCCTGTGAGCTAGAGAAATGGCAGTGAAGGAGTGGTCCTCAGAGCAGTCCCTCTTCTTTTCCCACTGGAGGGAGGAAAAGAATATTGTCCCGTTATCAAGCATAGCTAAGGATGTATTTCAATGCTCTACAGATTGCTTCATGAAGGAAAATTGGGGGTGGGGAATTGTGCACAAGTGGTTCTCTTTTTAAAAAATATGTTCTTATTGATTTCAGAGAGGAAAGGAGAGGGAGAAATAGAAACATCAACAATGAGAGAGAATCATAAATCTGCTGTCTCCTGCATGCCCCCCTACTGGGGATCAAGCGCACAAGCTGGACATGTGCCCTGACAGGGAATGGATAGTGACCTCCTGGTTCATGGTTAATGCTCAAACACTAACCCACACTGGGCGGGCTGGTTCTCTTTCAAAAGTACTGCTGACCTTCCTCCTTGGCAGCCAGAATAAGATTTTCCCGAGTAATTCTGGTAAACAGAAATTGGAGACTCTCCTCCATCCTCAAATGTCCTCTGTACAATGACACTTGTGAAAGCTGTTGTCTTTCATGTGGAATGCGTGCCTTTAAAGGTCTCTGTATTCCCTCTTCAAATACTGGAATAGCAGACTCAGAAAGCACACAACAGCCACAGGCCTCTGTTGGCTCATGACAACCACAAATGTGTTCCCAAACAGCACCAACAGGCAAAACCTGGATAGAAAAATTGCTTTGCTTACTCCTCACCCTTCCACTATAAGTTCTTTTATTTCCACACATCCCTCCCCATGCTGGTCTCTGATCCCTTATACACTCCGCAGAAACCCTGGCAAGAAAGATATCATGTCAACTGCTTGGAAGAAAGGCTTTCTGTAATTATAAAAAACAAACAAACAAACAAACAAAAAACACACACTCATTTTAAAAATAATTACTAGTCTTTTCACTGAATATTGTGACTTGGAGTCTGTGAGTCCTCGACTCATTCTGTCCTGAACTTTGCCTGTTCAGCTCACTTCACTCATGTTTCCGGCTCCCTATAGGTACACATTCAGAATGCAACTCTGGCTGGAGGCGTTGCTGTGGGCACTTGTGCAGACATGGAGATCCATCCATATGTTTCTATGATCATTGGGAGCATTGCAGGAATGGTCTCCGTGCTTGGATTTAAGTTTCTGACTGTAAGTATGATAGATGCTGAGCAAAGTTTTGATTCTGCACCATCATCTTCTCACATCCCACCAGCAGAGAAAAGCTATGAAAATTGCTTTCATAAGCACCTCTCCTTGTTGTGAGTCATTCACCTTTCTGTCAGAGGTTCCATTCACATCTTAGCATCCAGTATTTATACTTTCCCCTGACTTCTTTTGGGTAGCAGGAAAGAATCCAACATTGGTTATTTATCATTTGGTAGGATTGAATGTCAAGTACTGTGTTCCTTACCAAAATACTATTTTTTAAATTTAAATTCTTTATTGTTTAAAGTATTGCATAAGTCTTCTCTTTTCCCACTGACCTCTCTCCGGCCACCTCCAGCCCCCAGCATGTGCTCTCACCACTCCTCTCCCCGTCTATGTCCATTTGTTATGCTCATATGCATGCATACAAGTCCTTTTGTTGATCTCTTGTCCTCTCATTCCCCTCCACTCCCCCCACCTTTCCTCATAGGTTGGACAGTCTGTTCGATGCTTCTATGACTGGTTCTATTTTAATTGGTGATAAGCTTTATTCTTTTTTACCATTTCAGCCAGTTTTTGCTACTAAACTGAGGATCCATGATACATGTGGAGTCCATAACCTTCATGGCTTACCTGGTGTGGTAGGAGGCCTCGCAGGCATTGTGGCAGTGACCTTGGGAGCATCTGGCATGTGAGTGAAACAATGGGTTTTCCTGCCTCCCCTCTCACCATCCAATAATGTTTTCTCTCACTCTGTGAAATCCAGTGATGAAAAAGCCTGTTCTTTAGCAGTCCAGGCCAAAGCTGTAAGTATTGTCCTTACTGCAGATAATATAATTTATTGGAAGATGTATCTTAATATTATTAACTAGAGGCCCAGTTCACAAAATTTGTGCATGGGGTGGGGGGTGTCCCTCAACCCAGCCTTCACCCTCTCCAATGTGGGATCCCTCTCACAATCCAGGGCTGTTGGCTCCTAAGTGCTTGTCTGCATTCCTGTTTGCCCCTAACCACTTCTGCCTGCCAGCCTGATCACCCCCTAACCACTTCCCTGACAGCCTGATTGATGCCTAACTTCTCCTCTGTCAGCCTGATTGTCCCCAATTCCCCTCTGCTGGCCTGGTCACCCCTAACTGCCCTCCCCTGCAGGCTTGATCACCACCAACTGCTCTCCCTTATAAGCCTGGTACCTCCCAATTGCCCTCCTCTGTGGGCCATCTTGTGGCAGCCATATTGTGTCCACATGGGGGAAGCCATCTTTGACCACATGGGGGTAGGCATCTTGTGTGTTGGAGTGATAGTCAATTTGCATATTACTCTTTTATTAGATATGATAGAGGCTTGGTGCATGGGTGGGAGTTGGCTAGTTTTCCCTAAAGGGTGTCCAGATCAGGGTGGTGGTTCCCTTGGAGCATGGGCAGCCTGGGTGAGGGGCCTGTGGTGGTTTGCAGGCTGGCCACGCCCCCTGGCGACCCAAGTTAAGGCCCTGGTATCTGGGATTTATTTATCTTCTACAATTGAAACTTTGTAGCCTTGACTGGAGACCAGGGTCAGCCAGGGCAGGTGGGAAGCTTGGCTTCCTCCATTGTCAAGGGTAACGCAAGCCTCCTGCTTGCTCCAGCTCCATAGCTGCCACCATTTTTGTTGGGATTTGTTTATCCTCTATAATTGAAACTTTGTAGCCTTGAGTGGAGTCCAGAGCTGGCCAGAGTGGGCAGGAACCTTGGCTTCCTCCATTGCCGGGGAAACCCAAGCTTCCTGCTCGCTCCATGGCCATAGCCATCCTGATTAGGTTAATTTGTATACTCACTCCTGATTGGCTGGTGGGTGTGGCTTGTGGACATAGCAGAGGTATGGTCAATTTACATGTTTCTCTTTTATTAGTGTAGATGTTTTGGTTTGGTTTTGTGATTTATTTTTGTCTGTAAATTAACAGTGCTAATTTGAATTTATATACCATAGACACTGGCTTCTAGTAGATAAGGTAATTTGATGATCACCATCAGATTACAGTAGGCTTACTCTTTTACTTGATCCCAGCAAAATAGGAATATAAGGAATAAGTGATGAGCTCAGCAATCATTTCCATCCAACTCACACAAATAAGAATGAGTTAGCATAACATGGAAAGCAGTTCGATCTGGAGAAGCAGGATCACTGGTGTGAGGCTCCAACTTGTCTACCAACTAATTATGTGATAAGTTACTCAACCTGTATCCTCTTCTGGCTCTGTATCCTCTTCTATAAAATGAGAGAATTATTCTTTAAAATCCCTAGCAGACTTATATTCTTCCTGAAGGGGGCTTGGGTGTTTATGTAAATGGGCAGAAGAAGAATGGCTATCAATGAAATCCAGGAGCAAGGAAGTTATATTATAAGCTATCAAATGTCACTTTTAGGAAATAATATTGAAGCAATTTGATATGAGTATCACCCATGCCAAACAGCTAGGAATATCATAGAGTGCAGATCACTCAGAGAGCAAGTATGGAGGAAGAAAAATGCCCAATTTTTAAAGAACACTCAAACCACGAAGAAAAGGTGAATGTGTGTTTGAAAATAACTCAAGACAGACAATAGTGAAGTCAAGGCTTGGGGGGGAGGGGGGCCGTGGAGAGAGGAGTGGGATGGAGGGAGTCAATGGGGAGCAAAAGGAGGACATCTGTAATACTTTCAACAATAAAGATAAATTTAAATAAATAAAGAAAATGCCTCAAGATTACTACTAGCTAGAGTTGCATAATTTAAAAAGAAAAACCTCTTTAATTTTAGCTGGTTAAAATGTAACCCTGTTGAGACCAGTAATAATAAATATTTGAAAAATTTGCTTATTCACATTTCTTACCAGATAAAAAGTTTCCTTCTTCCATTTGTATATTTGACTGAGTTTTTTGTATGTTTTATTTTTTTTAACCTCTTTTACAAATTTGGAAGACATCTCCAAAAACATATACTAGTACATATTATTTCAGTTCTCTCCAGCACCTAACAGGCTGTTAAGACCAAAACAAAAGTGTTTCATGCTTTAAATAAAAGCATGATAAAAGCATGTATCAATGAACCCAACTCCTAAGGTTATAGTGTATAAACACTGCAAACACTTTAAAGAGGTGCCTCATGGTTAAGAATAGAGGAATTATTGAGCATCATTCCTAGAACAGTTCCACAGATGCAGTAAAAACAGTCTACCTGGCTTGTGAGCTGGGTCTGACTGGGTGGCCAGATTTGGGGTAGGTTCAAGGTTGAGAGTCTAGTCCTTGGGCCTAGGTTTAGCAACAACTTCTGAATTTACTCAAGAGTTGTGGTAGGGAGGGAAATTATGGAAGGCTCATTCAGGTAGGTAAAATTCACACACCCCACCAGTTAAAATAGTCCAAGAGCCAAGACTATTAACCCACATTGTGTCTATTCAGAATACTAAAATGTAAATCTGGTTTCCTGGTAAGCATAGGACAATGAGAAGTTAATAATGCTATTAATTTATTTTTAAACAAGTATTTTCCAAGTCTATTTTTATCATGGAACACTTTTCATCAAATATATCTTTTAATACCTTGTAAAAGATCTCGGCAAATTCTGGTAAAATTAATAGTAAACTTACAATAAAAGAAAATCAAACAAATAAATATATATTAAATGTTAAATATCATTAGCAATCAAAGAAATACAGGTGGAAATGTTACCAATTTTTAAATTGATAAGATTAAATGAATGACAATACAGAATGGTAAAGAAATGGGAACATAAATTGTACAATTTTGAATTATCCCATGTGTCGTTTATTAAGGTAACTACTTCTACGATAACATATAGATATCTATAATTTAGTATCTTCAATGGCACTACAAAGTTGTCTCTACAATATTTGCTAAAAAGAGCTTTTTTGACCTTACTGACTTTTTTTAAAATTTCATTATAATTGTTGCTATTGGGATGGGGTGAGGAGAGATAGAAGCTCATATTTGTTACATTACTCTATCCTCAGTGCCTAAAAGAGAAACTAGCATGAAAGCTCAATAAACACTTGTTGAATTAATCAGACCATGTATCAAAACCCCATACCAAGTTTTTCAGAGAGAGAGAGAGAGAGAGAGAGAGAGAGAGAGAGAGAGAGAGAATGAGTACTCATGGACATGGAAAACAGTGTGGTGACTGCACTGCAGGCTGGAGAGTTATAGGTGGAAAAAGTCATAGAGGGGACAAATGGTGATGGAAAAGCTAAAATAAAATATAAAATCAATAATCTTAATAACAGAAAGTAAGATTTATTTATTTTTCTTCCTAGGTCTACCCCAGCCATGCAGGCAGCTGCTCTGGGTTCTTCCATCGCAACAGCCGTTGTCGGAGGGCTGATAGCAGGTCAGCATAAAAACAAATACTTCCCTGTAGCTCATGCTCTCAGCATGCCAGATTATTCATAAACATATTGATTGCTAAATTTGAAAATATACTAAACTTATGACAACAATCATGTAAGTGCAAAGGGATGCTTTTATAACAATAATTACTTTAATGTAAACATTTACTTAATTACTATCAGGTTAAGTTTTCCTCATCTGCATCAGTGTCATCACATGGCTTATTTTCTCCCCACCTTTGCAGGTTTAATTCTAAAGTTACCTATCTGGGGACAGCCATCTGACCAGAACTGCTATGATGATTCTCTCTTTTGGGAGGTACTGTACACTGTTCTATATAAGGATATAAATGATGACTCCAATAGTGAGGTTTGATCACCTCAAGTCTAGATGTGTTTGTGCATGTGTGTGATTAAATGAAATTCAATCCCTTTGTAGAGAGAGAAATTAAGGCAATGTGTGCTGCAGATAAAAATCAGAAGTTAATGATATTCGATGAAGAAAAGACTGAAGCAAGTGTCCTTTAATTCCTCTGAGAGTTATTAAAAATCTACTCATTAAAATAATAGGTACCCTGGGCATTAAATTTTATGCCATACAGAAAAATAGGCAAAAGCTGGTGGAAGATAAAAGGTTGGAGAATCTCTGTGAGTTCACAATAAGAGGTTCTGTGAATAACAAAACACTGGCCTCTTTCTATCCTCCACTTTCGACCTCTTTATTTTCTCCCAAATTATTTCCTCCAAAGCTTAAGAGTGAGAGACGTTTGGGTATGTTCAGCAAGATTTTCAGGGGGAACAGGATTGGGAAAAGGGAATGTAGTCAAGGTGGGTGTGGTAAATATTTTTATGCTTTTCTTTTTTTCCCCCAACAATTTTTATAATCAATTCTTTCTAAGCATAGAAAATGGTTACAGAAAATCTTTGTTTCTGTAGCAATCTCTGACAGGTCCAGTGAAAGAAACTATTAAAGTGTCCTAATCCTGTTTTCTCTCAAGGTCCCTAGGTGGAGAGAACATGACCATCATTTCCATGACCATGACAACGGCCACAACCACTTGGAACCTGAACTCTAAGTTTCATTCCTCTGCCTCCACTTCCTTTCCCTTCATCTAGAATCAAGTTTAATAGGGAAAAAAAAAAGCATCCAGCAAAAATATGGACCAGAATGGAACATCCTGACCCACAAATGTTCAGTGTAAAAATGTCTTAGCATAATATTGTGTTTTCTTTTGATATTCACTGATTGTTTAGTTGAGGGCATATGACTCATAAAGCAGATGGCCAAGCCTGGGCAGTGTGGTCAGTGGTTGAGCATCAATCCAGGAGCCAAGGGGTCACTGGTTCAATTCCTGGTCAGGGCGCATGCCCAGGTTGCTGGCTTAATTCCCATAAGGGGATGTGCAGGAGACAGCCAGTCAATGATTCTCTCTCATCATTGATGTTTCTATCTCTCTCCCTCTCCCTCCCTTTCTGAAATCAAATATATATTTGATTTATTGCCAGTAGGTAGATACAGGGTGAATATTTGATGCATATTCATATGTATTCCCAATGGAAGTAGATTTTCATAGAATCAACACTTTCTAATCATATCACTTTCTTAAATGTAGTTACTTTTTCTTCAGTCCCAAAGATTATACAACTGAAGCCAATGAAATAATAATGAGTACACAAATCTATTTAAGAAATATGTATTAAGAGACTAGTTTGAATTGCAAATGCTCTTATCTAATGAAAAAGGATACCAAAAAAGAACTACCTGCTATTATTATTTCATCTTAAGGTAAAAATAAGCCTGACATCACAAAAATGGTATGGACATATTCCGAATAAAAGACAATTATTTAAATTTAATTTAATTTGATTTAACCTTCATAAAAAGCTAATAAATTCTCAAATGTACTTTAAATAAAAAGACTGTAAGGAAGCTCCATATGTTTTACTCATTGATTTGGTAGCTACATACCTAGCTAATTGGTTCTCTCTTGCTCTCCTTCTCCCTCAAATCTCCAGAGAAACATGTACATACATGCAAATATTGTATTTTTTTTGCATATTGATGTATTGATCACTGTATCTGTACGTAGTACAGATTCAAAAAACTAGAAATATATAGAGCAGTAATATGATTCTTTTTTGTAGTGCTTTCTTGATTTAAAAAATGGTAGAGTTAGCAATATTACATCTCTGCTTGAATATTCTTATGCTTAATTTCTTTTGTATGTTTATTATTTGCCAGAAGAACTCACAAGCTGTCTGACCAAAGTCTATTTTGTATAAAATTTCAATTAATTAAATATTATTATAAAATATAGCATTAGTCTTTGGCTTTTTTTCTTCCTCTTTTTTTATGTCTGTATTTATTTATTTATTTATTTGGTTACAGGAATTCATTTTAATAAAGACCATATGCATACACATGCACACACACAGACACACACACACACACAGATACTCATCATATTCATTCTATACTCAAACCAAATAAATTGTTACATTATTATGTATCCACTATAAAAATTAAATTAATGTCTTATAGGATATTTTAAAGAATTGAGTTTTAGAAAAGGTAACTCATCATCATATTTAGTCATATAAAATCATTTCTAGGGAAATAAAATAATTGTTTCTTCTTTCTGAAAGCTCTTAATATTTTTCTTCTATTTCTGGTGTCCTGAAATCTTACTAGGATGTACCTAAGCATCACTAAGGAAAACAGCCTTGCTGTAATTAGTAAAACTTCATTTCTCAAATGCTAGAAATTAAAAATTACAATAGCAAATTATTCAACACTAGAGGTCCAGTGCACACCATTTGTGCACTCAGCGGGGCCGGGTGGGGGGTCCCTCAGCCTGGCCTGCACAGTCTGGTAGTCTGAGAGCCCTCAGGGGTTGTCTGACTGATGGCTTAGGCTCACTCCCCACAGAGAGCAGGCCTAAACTGTCAGTGGGACATCCTTAGTGCTGCTGCAGAGGCAGGAGAGGCTCCTGACACCACCACTGCGCTCACCAGCTCAGTACTTTTAGCTGAGTGACACTCTCTATGGGAGCGCACTGACCACCAGGAGAAAGCTCCTGCATTGAGCATCTGCCCCCTGGTGGTCAGTGTGCATCATAGCGATCAGTCATTCCACTATGTGGTTGATTTGCATATCAGCCTTTTATTATATAGGATTTTATCCCTCTGGACAAGTCTTTTATTTATAGTATTTCCCTGGACAAATAGATGATTTCTTTTACATATACATCAGTTTCTCTTTTCTATGAGCTTTTGGTGTGTGCTCATTTATAAATATGAAACCCACTGTCCTCTCCTTGCTGAGCATCACAAAGAATCATTTTTGCTACCAGGATGACCCAACACCGTTCCTTCTGTTCTGATAATAATGCAAAACTTAAGTTTACTCAGGTACTTTGTAAAAGGTTATAATTTGATGTGCTAAGGAAGTGGGTTGTGACGGTCATCACCTCTGACTTGTGAACACTCCCTCCCATCTTCCTACAATGCTGTTCTAAGAAACAGTAACATTTTATTTTTTAAATTCTGAGTTAGTGGTCTTTATTTACAAATAGTGTGTATACTGTTTTTATCTGTGTCACCTAGAATTCAATGATACATTTTAATCTGAAGATTTAAGTCTGCTTCTGCTCAGATAAGCTCTCATAATATTTAATAACTTCCTCTGCTTCATCTCTTCATTTTTATTCTTTTAGCACCGTTTTTATTCACCCAGAAAGTCAACTGCATTTGTTATCCAAATCTATTATTTGCTTACCTTATCTCATTGGTTTTAACAGAGAATATCTATTCCTTTTATTCATCTATTGTGTGTGTGTATGCGTGCACACACAAATTATGGTCCATTTTTAGAGATCCAGCAAAGTTTTATTTTTTGTCTCTGTGTGTGGGCATGCATGTCTGTGTGTGCTTTGCTTGAATCTCCTTGTTTTTATGAATTTTCATATTGAGGAGCAGGGTTTTCTTTTTGGTCAAGTTCAAAATAAATGTCTAATCCAGCTCTGTGAACACTTAAATAACATCTATATGCTTCTGGTTTTTTTTTGTTGTTTGTTTGTTTTTTTAAAGGCAACAATAACATTTAAGATGTCTAGTAGAGTGCAAAACTACCAAAAGCTACCATCCTCTGGAGCATTTTCTCAATCCATTGAGATTTTTGCTTCCCAGAAATTGTCATCAGTTTGGCTCAAATAAACTCACAAAAATTCTCTGTAGGTTTGGACATTTCTTATAATGAAAGTGCAATTAACAAATGGTAATTTTTATATTGGATATATTAGAAAGACTATAAAGACAATTTTCCAATACTACAACAATAAGGAAAACAAATTGGCTTTGCATTTGGTATAAATCAGACAATAATGAAATTGAAAGTATACAACATGATCTAGAATGACTCTTCATTCAGATGGTTTGTCAAATTTTTTCATGTTATTTAAAGAGCCTGAAGCTGAACATCTTAGATGAACTACTCTTTGTGTCATTTATACCAGGAAGAAGATGAGAAATTTTTATCAGCAGACTCAAAGGAGAGCCCTTGGCCTTACAACAGAATTGGTGAATAAATATATACCTATGGATTTTTATTCTCTAGTGCCTTTTTCTAGTTTGAAACACGTTTTTAAATGACACATCAATCATTAGATAACAGGGATTTGACAATGATGACTTTTACCTCAACTCTGTGCTCCAGAAAAGAGCAAAAGTTAATAGAAACCACCCTTTTATGTTTCACAAGGCAGTTTATTGAAAAAAACAACCCTTCCCCATATAATTTAGATAAAACTCACACAAGCCTTATGATGATGTCAGACACAAACCCTCCAAATTCCCATTGAGGAGGAGCAAAGTCTGCCATCCCAAAATATGCCTTTTGAGGATATTGATTAAGCTGGTGACTTTTAAGAACAAAAAGACACAAAAAAGAGCCTTTTTTTTAACCTCCTCCTCACTTGTGAATTCAGGTAGAAAAATCTTCTCCATGGAGAGAGATCACCTTAGCATAAGTATAGCAGACAGGGAGCAACCTGATCAAGTCTGTTAGACTCCCTTCTGTGTCCCATTGTTTCTGGGGGACCCAGAAATAATTTGTTTACCAAATGTTTGCTCCTTCTTACCTACCTGTGAATTATCTATCTTCTCCTTAAAGTCCCAGACCATTACTCCCTATTCCTTAGCTCAAGATGGCATTTAAGCCACAACTGCCTGATATGTCCTCAGATTTCATTTAAGTCTCATTACCTGATTTGAGTCAATTCTTATGGAACCCTTGCATGTAAATATGTAATAAATTTGGTTTTCTGTCTTGTTTATCTGTCTCATGTCAATTTGTTTATTAATCAGCCAGAAGAACTAAGAAGGAAAAGACAATAAGATGCTGGCCTCAGGGTAAAATATTCTCTGGAGCTACTACTACCCCATCAAGCTGCCCTTCCATCCCATTTGCACATGCCCTAGTCTTTCTGGTCTTGCTCGCTCCTTTCAATATTTTTTTATATTGATTTCAGAGAGGGAGGAAAAAGGAGAGACATAAACATTAATGATGAGAGAGAATTATTGATTGGCTGCCTCCTGTGTGCCCTACTGAGGATTGAGGCCACAACCCAGGCCAGTCACGGCACAGGAATTGAACCATGACCTTTTGGTTCAACCATGACCTTCTGGTTGATGCTCAACCACTTAGCCACACTGACTGGGCTCTATACTGTTAAGATACTTGCAGACCTTATTACAATCACAACCTTCTTATTATCACAATAGTCCCTTTCGCTCCTTTGCAATAATTATCTTGAATTAAGTCTCTGTGTACTAAATCTGTTGTGTCATTTATTAGACAAATTTTGTTGAACGTTGAGATAATAGATTATTTTTATTACCTTGATATACATAAAGTTAGGTTAGTTTCACACT
Source organism: Vespertilio murinus (assembly GCA_963924515.1). Lineage (NCBI taxonomy): Eukaryota > Metazoa > Chordata > Mammalia > Chiroptera > Vespertilionidae > Vespertilio > Vespertilio murinus. The sequence continues at coordinate 126,395,640 of OZ004705.1, read as the reverse complement.
AAGGAAGAACATGGGGGGGGGGTGGAGAGGGGAATCAAGTTTGTTAAATTAATTGAACAAGGAGATCATTAGACCAAGGTGGCTCTCATGCCGAGAGGCCGATGTAAGCAAACCAAAATCTAAGCCTGTGAACACGTCAAGGTTACAAAATCAAATGCTAAGGATAAACAATTACAGACAGACAGCTAGGCTTTAGGCTATAGATAATTAAATAATTACCTTATTTTGCTATTGCCTTTTCTGTATAAAAGTGTCTCTCCCACTTCCTGTGTGTGAAGCCCTCCTAACCACTTCTGATTTAGCATTACCTAATTTGAATCAGTTTTTGCCCGAAAACTTTTAAAAGGTTTAACATTCCAGTTTATCTTTTAATAAATTCAAGGGTAGATGTGAAAATGTAGATAGGGACTTCTACTCATTTGCTTTAAAGATCCTGAGGGGATGTTTATGTAAATATTCATAACTTAAAAGTATAAATACTGTATGTCTATCCATAAACCCCAAATATATTGTATTTCTGTCTCTTTTTTAAAATTTCTTTCTAATTTCCTATTTTACTGTTTCCTTTGACCTTTCATTGCACTAGAAGGAATCACTTTCTCATCTCTATGGCTTCTTTGTGTCACTGCCTCTCCTTACCCCCTTCTCACACCCTCTTGGTCTCAGGCTCCTCTTACCTGAGAGAGAGCCCTAAGACCCTAGCCCAACTCCAAGGCACTGAAACAATGATTTGGGTCTGTTTACGCCTTATCTGTTCCAAAATCATATAAAGTGGAAAATAATGTTACAGAAGACTAGAGAAATACCAAACAACTCTAAGAGAAATGGAGTTACACTTTATTATTGTTACGTGTGATCCCAGAGAAAAATGTCTTTCAAATTCTGAGCCAAAAACATGGAGGAAACTTTCCCTATTTATACTTTTTCCAGTCCTTTGTCTGACAAATAAGGTTTTTCCAGGTCCCCTTTTTAAGTTCTTAAAGAGCCCCATGTGCTGTGGCCTTGAGACCACAATTAAAGGCCTGGCGTGGCACCAGCACTGATAACTCCGTCTGGGGATGGTTTATGGCCTCTCTAAAATGGGAGTAAACAGGTCTTGTAGGACCAGACAATTAAAGGGGCAGAGACCTGCCGAAACCGGTTTGGCTCAGTGGTAGAGCGTCGGTCTGCAGACTAAAAGGTCCCAGGTTCGATTCCGGTCAAGGGCATGTACCTTGGTTGCGGGCACATCCCCGGTGGGGGGTGTGCAGGAGGCAGCTGGTCGATGTTTCTCTCTCATCGACATTTCTAGCCCTCCGTCTCTCTCCCTTCCTCTCTATAAAATATCAATTAAATATATTTAAAAAAATAAAGGGGCAGAGACCAGACTATAGGCTAATAAGAATGTGTACTAGGTTAATGGCACAGATTCAGATTGCTATACCCCAAAAATGTCTCATTTTTCCCATCAATAACACTACTTAGATTCATTGAATGATTTAAAAACCTCAAACTCTACTCAACTGGCCCATTTCTGGAAGTTTTTTGTTTTGTTTTGTTTTGTTTTGTTTTGTTTTGTTTTTGGTTCACATTTAAACAAGTCATTCGTTTATAAATTATTGACTATAATTAGACAGTTGGTGAAAATTTACCTGTTTGTAGACTTTACCAATCTTTGTTTCCACCAATAATCTTAAACCCTTTATTTTACAATTTGAGAAGGCTTTGCCTAGCAAGGGAAGGACATGAGACTATACTTTATTCACCTGGGGATTTTATCAGAACTGAACAAATATATTCAAGAGCCATAATTTTCTGATTAGTTAGCCACTTTCATCAATAATTGTTTTTTTGTTTGTTTAAGAGAATATATATATATATATATATATATATATATATATATATTCACTTTTAGCTTCTTACCCAGGAGACACTATTGTGCCTGTTTGTTTGCAGTGCTGATTATATTCTGGGCTATGTAATAGGAGTTTTCTAGCTGTTTCCAGATTACTCACCCATGCATATAGTAATATCTAATGAATTAATCAAAATAATTTCTTCTGCTTTTAGAATATTTCATATTGCTTGCACTATAGGATTTATAAAAGGAATTTAGTTAAAATATATTTGATTATTAAATATATTTGGGCCAAGACCGGTTTGGCTCAGTGGATAGAGCGTCCTACTGCAGACTGAAAAGTCTCGGGTTCGATTCCAGTCAAGGGCATGTACTTTGGTTGTGGGCACATCCCCAGTAGGGGGAGTGCAAGAGGCAGCTGGTCAATGATTGTTTGATCGATGTTTCTAACTCTCTATCTCTCTCTCTTCCTCTCTGTAAAAAATCAATAAAGTATTTTTAAAATATATATATTTGGGATAATGTGAGGTATATTTTAAATTTGTTGGGTCTAAGAACTAAAAATGTCAGTTTGCATAAAGTACCTTATAGAGTGCTTGGCATGGAGTAGATTTTTAAAAAAATAAAAGCTTCTCCTTTCCTCTTCTCAAACGCATTTTACAGAGATGGATGTGATTAAGAGAAAGAAGGCCTAGTACTGCCTTTCTTTGGGAGAGATACCTCTTTCATTTGCTGTATATTCACAACAGAGCTGCTTCCACCTCACTCAGTGATTGGCAGAAGGAATAATATGTTGTCCAAATGCAGTTATTAACCTTAGAGACTGAGATTTTGAAACATTTGAAACACAAAGAGCTAGACTCAGCATGGGAGCTCTCTTCAATTACATCCTGCCACCTGGAAAAAGCTGATTTGAAAGAACCTACTTAATAAAGCATACAGAGATGCAAACAGTCCACAAGGATTTTTAAACTGATTTTTAAACCTGAGCCCAGCTGCCCATGCATTGCTAGGTTCCTTAAGCATTAACATGCTCATCAACGTGGGTTTCTGAACTTACAACTGGAAATCCTGGTAAATACGACACGGAGAGCCCGGCAGACATTGGGACTATGTGCTCTTATTGAAAATATGCCACGTACGTGGCTCCAGGCTTTCTAGAAAATACACTGTGAGACCTGAGTCCCAGGAAAGGAGTAAGACGCCACTGTGAAGCTCTCAGACCTTGGTGCAACACAGTTCAGCTCATGTGGAAAATATAAAATAAATAAAATAAAATAAAATAAAATAAAATAAAATAAAATAAAAGATCATTAGTCCAACTGGCTGGAAGGGGTCGCTGTGGAGGCAGAAATGCTGACCCGACCCGGGGCGGGGGTGCGCGGTGGAGTGTTGGTCCCAGGAGCGAGCGCCAGGTGGCAGCGCTGTGCCGGCGCTAGTGAGAGCTCAGCTTCGGCAGCAGAGCTGTCAGCCAGGTGACCCTCGGGCCTTCTCTTCCCGGAGACTCTGCGCCGCATCCTGGCGCTGTGCGCAAACTCCCACCGCCGCCGGGCCCGGCTGAGCCCCGCGCCTCACCGCCTCGTCCCCTCTCCCCAAGCGCCGCCTCCGCGCCTGGGCACCCACCAGTCGCACCGTTGCCTTGACACAACCGTTGCCACAGCCATTGCCACAGCCAATGCCAGCCGCCGCGGTGCCTCTACCTGTGGGCCTCGCTGCCGGCCGCCTTTGGAAAATGCTTCTAGTCCCTTTAGGTTAAGGTGACCAGGCGTCCCGCTTCTGGCGGGACCGTCCCGATTTTTAACAATTTGTCCCGAGTCCCGGGACTTTTTTTAAAACGCCGCCGGACGCGGGGCAAATTGTTAAAAATCGGGACTGTCCCGCCAAAAGCGGGATGTCCAGTCACCTTACTTTAGGTGCAAGTCAGCGTCTGGACGGTGCCAGGGTCCTCTGCGCACACCGTGCCCCTCTGGTGGTCCTCCCTTCAGATCCCCATGAAGGAGAAGCAGAGGACCAGGTCACCCGTCAGCATCATGAGGGGCTGCCTGCTGGCCGCTGCCTCCAAGCTATAGCTTTAGTTTGACAAGCTGGGCTTCTCCGGGCTTTCTCACCCACACTGCGCTTCTTGCTTCAGAATGTTTTCCGCATGAGGGTACTGAGAGAGTTGTGGATGCACCTTTTCCAGCTGCTGCACATCTTGGGCTGCCACACCTCCGTCTTTGTGATCCCCACGTGGGTCCTGGTGGACCCACTGCTTTCCTGGTCAGCTGTGGCCTGACCTAGAGTCCCGGTGGCCCCGCACACTCCTGCTCCTGGTTGTCAGCACCTCCTCCCATCAGGACAGGGGACACGAGTGGTAAGGAGCATGTCAGAGCCCCCAGGAGATGTCCCACCACAGAGTCCTCTTCCCCCAGCAAGGTTACTGTCCAAATGACCACAGTAACATCGTAACAGACCACATCCCAAACGCAGACAACTGGAACCACTTGGACCTACAGAGCCTCGCCGTGATTTTCAACAAGAATTTTGAAAGCATGCGATACCTATTGAGTCAGGGGCACTGCCCTCTTTTCCCTTAGAGTGTCACATTTTTAAATCATAACAGCCAACACAACAATAGCCGTCTGGAGTGAATGAATCAAAATTATATATATTTTTTATCATCAGATCGACAAAATTTTTGTTGTTGTGCCACATAATTTTAGAGTTTATGTCCCACGAGCTGAAGAGGGTTGAAAATCCCTGGCCTAGAGGAAAAAGTTGGCCATTCTGTGACTCCGCCCCCACCCCCAGCAGGATCAGAAACTAATGACAACCAGTGAATGGAAGCCCAGTCTCGGGGGCCTGCACAGCCGTCAGAGGACTCCGGGGGGCCCCGGGCCGGGTCAGCAGGAGGTCCTCCCTGGAGTGAGGACCACTGCCTTGTGGCTCGGGTGTTTCCTGCCTTCCTCCTGCAGTGGCCATCTGTGGGCGGTGACGCGATGGACAGCTTAGCCAAGTTTGACCCTCCTGCTAGCACTTACTGTCCAAGTATGTATTTCAGAGTTCCTGTTCTGCTTCCCAAATAGCATTTCCAGATAACACCTGGAAAGGCAGGACTGTTGGGGATACAGACCTTGGAGTGGGCAAGAAATGGACACAGTTTCCCCATCAGTCCCTTGGCCATTCACAGCCACTGGCAAGTGCTCCCAGGAGAACAGCCATTGCCCTATTGCCGGGAGCATGGAATTCTTGGAGGCTCATTCTCTGACCTGTAAGTCAGAGTCCTGTGTTTTGGGATTTTTCTGTTTACTTTTCCCTTGATGTTTCTACTAATTTTTCATTTTTCAGTTTTAGTTTTTACATGTCAAGTTCAAAATTCAATAGTCTCTCCTTCAATTTGGTTGCTGCCTGCTTCAAAAGCTCATTTTCGCTCACTTTATTAGTGAAATTGCCACTTAAATAGAATAAAGGAATTAATCACATTTTGCTTTGAATAAGAGCTCTTTTTTCTTTTCTTTTTTTTAAACACCATTTTAAAGGTTATATATATATATATATATATATATATATATATATATATATAATTTTTTTACAGAGAGAAAGGGAGAGGTATAGAGAGTTAGAAACATCCATCAGCTGCCTCCTGCACACCCCCTACTGGGGATGTGCCTGCAACCAAGGTACATGCCCTTGGCTAGAATTAAACCTGGGACCTGTCAGTCCGTAGGCCAATGCTCTATCCACTGAGTGAAACCAGTCAGGGCTCTTTTTTTCTGAGTCAAACCAGTCAGGGCTCTTTTTTTTCTTAATAGATTTTGTAAAACATCTTATTTCTCCTTTAGCTGCTTAATTTCTAAATCAATCTGTCCACATTCTTTTCTTTTCGTCCAGAGGTGGCAGCAATTGAATCAGACAATATGGTGATCTTTCTCTCTTTCTCGGTGGTTCCAATTGTAGCTCCTTTTCCCTGCATTGATTCTATCAGCCCTTGAAGCCCTTCTGGGAGCAATGTAGAAGACTCACTGAGTTCATCAGATTCCATTGCCTTCAGGGAGACTGCATTCTGCGGTCACTGACCCGGTGGAGGGCTGTGGTGAAATAAACCCAGGCAGACCTGAAAGAGCGTCGTTGGCATTGCAGAGCTGCTTTCCACTGAGCTGAGGTAGTGCTGGTTTCTTCTCCAAACGTTGGTTGCTGTCAACGAGATTGCTATCCTGGTTTAAGCTGCTCCATCTCAGTATTTTATTTTCCGCAGCGAACAGTGGTTCTTGCACTCTCAAAGTTTCTTCCATGGATGCACTTTGTAGAATTTCCTGGCCAAGCGGCTGACTGAAGTTTCTGCAGCATATTCTTTTTTTTTTTTAATTGATTTTTTACAGAGAGGAAGAGAAAGAGTTAGAAGCATTGATGAGTCATCCATCAGCTGGCTCTTGCACGTCCCCTACTGGGGATGTGCACACAACCAAGGTGCATGCCCTTGTCCGGAATCGAACCTGGGACCTTTCAGTCCGCAGGCCGTGGCTCTATCCACTGAGCCAAACCGGTTTCAGCTGCAGCCTATTCTTTAGCATGATTTGCTCTCTTTTCAGAAGTGTGATGTCTAAGTCTTTCTACTGAAAACAGCAGAAGCATGAGGGTTGATGTCATTAAAGCGTGCCGGGAGCGGATCTCACCCCTGAGGGTTCTTGTCTCATGAAATTTGAAGAATGAAATCCGAGGATTAAAAGCGCTTGTTAGTTAAAAGGGTGGAAATTTATTGGAAGCAAATACAGACTCCCACATAGGGAGTGGTTCCCAAGGGAGCAACCCACCAAGATTTTTTCTAAGATTTATAAAGGCTGTTGTTCTTTGTCCCTTCATGCTCGCTGCTAGTTGGACTCCTTCCCCACTCTATGACCCCAGGCTTTTCTTATTGGTCAGTCTTTGGCAGAATATCAGCTTCAAAGCCCAAAACCCACGTGGGGACCCCCTTTTCTTCTCCCCCTTACCCTGCAACTTTCCTCTATCTCGTGTAAACATAGGTTTTCCACTTTCCAGCATCTGTCCACATTCCTATATCCTCTGTCAAAGTGTGTTTCTGTTTCCCCATACCCTGTGGCTTTTCCTTATCCTCTGTGGATATATTCTTCTTCGCCCCTTCTTGTGGCCCCTTTCGATTCTCTGTGAATGTATGCAATCTGTGGCTCCAAGCCCTCACCTATGCATTCCTCCCCCAGGGACCCTCTTGATTCCTAAGAGTCCCCAACCCTGCCTATGTTAGCCTAGAATTCCTCTCTCACCACCCAGGGAAGGTGATGCAGTGGTTGATAGTACAAAGCCAGCTCCAGGATTTCCTGAAGTTAATGGTAAAGAACGAGTATTTCCAGACAATTTTGTTGTTCAGATAAATGAACTGAATAAGGACTTTCTAGTAAGTTTTAATGTTTTGATTATGATAATGTTTAAATAATCTTTTGCCCATATTTATTTTAAAACAGGGTTTTTAGCCCAACTGGTGTGCTCACTGGTTGAGCATCAACATAGGAACCAGAAAGTCACAGTTCCATTCTTGGTCAGGGCACATGCCCAGATTTCCGGCCAGTAGGAGGCAGGTGGATGGCAAATGATTCTCTCTCATCATTGATGTTTCTATCTCCCTTTCCCTTCCTTTCTGAAATCAATAAAATATATATTTTAAAACAAAACAGAAACAGGAATTTTACATTGTTACTGAATAATTTTAGATGCATATCTTCAGGTAATTTACTTGAATTATAATAAAACAAAAACAGTATTTCAGTTCTGTGTTTTATTCCCAGTTTAAATTGGAGGGTAACTTTTGATTCATTATTTTATTATAATTAAAATTTTAAAAAGGTGGTAATACTAGTTAAACAAATTAGACTTGCTTGGAAAAATTATATTTTATTTAATTTTGCTGAAAACATTTATTCTGCCAGTGCATTTTTGGGAGCATAAGAAGTGGTTTTGTCTCCTTATTGAATTTGATATACTTATTTCACTTCTTAAGGTGAATAAAGCGAGGCATGGAACTAATTGACTTTTTAAAATATATAGAAGGAACGAGAGTTAGAGAGCAGACACACACAGCAAGGCAGTCTACCACATTTTATTTAGGCAAGGCCAAACTCACTGATCTTCTCATCTTTCATTTAGTGAAGTAAATAAATTACCAGAGGCTACTCTGTGGAGGCTCACACTGTCTGAGGCCCTTCCTTAGCTGCATTTGATTCACTATTGATTCAGCCTCCAGTGTGCTTTATTTTTATACTTTTCTTGATTGAACACATTCTATTTTTCCCTTTTATTAGGTGTTTATACAATATTGATTATCAATTATTTTTAATGTAGAAAATGTCTCAAGTTTTTAACACATTAAACAAAGCCTTAAAAATAAGTGAATGCTTATATAAATCTGTAAGAGAATTTAAACAAATTGAGGAAACACAGACCTTCACCTTTAATCTTTTCTTTGAGAGTTCTGAAGTGTCAAGAATGAAAGCTACATATATTTACTAGATGCTCTTTTTGAAAAGTAAAACAAACAAAAAGTATCTTTCTCTCTTTTTCCCTGCTTACCCCCCTCCCTTGCCCACCCAACTCAACTGTTAAACCCAGTGAAATGATGCAAAAGAGTATTAAAACTACAGTATGTAAAATAACACATTTTTGTTCATCATTAGGATATGTAGGTTTATCTAACTGATAATTTTTGAAATATTTCAATTTTGATCAAGGAGGTATTTTTTCAGATAGAATAAATTTGTTCAATTAGAATAAATTTTGACATTTTGTGTAATTGTTACGATTTTATTTTATAATTTTAGCAGGTAGGGGCTGAGGAGAGATGTTAATATAATTTTGATTTTTAATCATCAGAGTTTATTTTAACCATATTTAACATATGTGTTGAACTGTTTTCACCATTATTCTTTTACTAGAAACCAAAGAAATTGTGTTCACATGCATTAATATCTGTCATTACTTTAAAAATATAAACTGTATAAAAAAGGATCTTGAAAATAATATTATGCACTTTAGTTCTATATAATTTTGAGTTAAGAAAATTAAATAAGTTTAAATCTGTTGACAAATCTTAATATATTGACCTGACAAATTATTCTAATTTTTCAGATGAAACCTATTTGTTAATGTGTCAAGCAAAAACGGATTATTTATGTACTCCTTTTGAGAGAGTGTGCTAGGATTAAACACATTAGAAGATTTTATTTTATTCAACAGTGAATTAAACAAATCTATAAGAGTTTTCCTGGGCAATTGTTTTATAATGTATAAATTCCAATTTCTGATTTAAAAAAAAATGAGGTTCAATATTTTGTTCTTGAAAATTTTGTTTTTAGGGAACATATGTAATACTTTCAACAATAAAGATTTAATATATATAAAAAGAAAGTGTTGCTTCCTTTTTTTAGGATAGTGGATATCTTCCTTTATTCAGCTTTGTATTTGCACAGAATCCCAGAGCAAAGAGAGCACAATATAAAAGTAATGGTTATAGAGGATGTAGTCAAATACTCTTTAGCTACTAGTTAAATGGGGCTTTTGAAAGTAAGTAAAAAAGCAGTTTAAGTATTGAAAGATGCCCTGTGCTGAGCTGAACTTTTACTACTTCCTTCACCAAATTTTTGACTTTAGAAAGTTCCTTTTCATTTTGTTTAATATGTTCCTTTAGTTCAAAGTTCTCTTTTCGGATATTTAAATTATATTTTTGTGACTTGTTTAGCTAATCTACTAAATATTGTGTTTTCTCCTCAAGCTTCTGCTTGGTTAGATATAAATCATTAACAGTCAATTCACTTTGAATTCACTCTTTTTTCGCATGCCTGACTCTTTAGTGATTTATATTTTATCATCTTAAAGTTGACGAACTGTACTTTTTTCGTCATCAGAGCTTGCTTTATTTTAGTGAGGATGCTGTCTCCTGCCTTGTGTGTGCTGTTAGCTGACCTTTTATTAAAATGGGGTGAGTTGCAGGTTCTTGTTTCTGTTGGGTCAAATCTACTAGCTCAGTTACTATCTGATTGAGTTTGTGGTTCTTGGCCTCTAAGTCGCATCTGAAATGACTTAATTCTGATCTGAATTCATGTCTCTTGTTGTTTTACTTTTAATTTCTTCATGCTCATTGTTCAATTTCAAAAGAGATAGTTGAAGTTCTCCCTTTTCTCAACTTAATAATATATTTTCATTTTGTAAATCTTGAACTCATTCTTTAAGTTTCAGGTTGTCATCAATAAGATTGTTACCCTGATTTAAGCCACTTCATTTTATTATTTAATTTCAGCATCAGGCATTGCTTGATGCACTTTGAGCACTTCCTCCACGAGAAAGCAAGCTCAGAAAGGTAAGCAATTGGTCAAAACCCCTCAGCTAATAAGGAATAGGGCTAAACCCAGACAAAGGGCTTCTGAAGCCTGTGCTTTGATCATATGCTATTCCTACATAGATAATGTATAAGGAAGAATAAATATAAATTGGGGTATTTTTCTGGTCTTAGTTCTTTCATTTTTTAAATAATATTTTATAATATCTCTATCAACTTTTTTTTTTATCCGTAAGGAAATTAGACTGAATAATTCACAAAATCTATTTTCATTATTTTTGTCATTACTTAAATAATGGTTTGTTTAGATTTCTCTGTGTGACATGGTTATACATACGTGGAGACTTTAGGGATATTCTTTTTTTTTTCTTAATGTACATCTATTTGCAAACAAATGATTTTTCTGCAAAGATGTGATAAACTAAAACCCTATTTGGCTTCCATAAAGAAAATGACCATTAGATGGCAGTCAAACACAGCTCAGTTTCCTTTCTGTGTCTTGGGTAAACCACAAACACAGGGAGAAGCTGCAAATAAAATCACAGAGAGTTCCTATTCACTAAATTCACCCCGAAGAAATACATAACCACTGCATGGTGCTGGCCCACCTAATTTCTATGTGATCGAGTGGAAGACCTGAGGCCTTGGAACCGGACTGATTTGCCTTTGAAAACATATCTCTAAAAATTAGTATCTGTGTGGACTTAGCAAGTCATTTAAATCTTAAGATCTTATCTATAAGAGACCTAAGAAAAAGTAGTTTAAAGCCTTTCCCTCTTATCATAAACTCAGAGAAGAGAGAGAAAGAAGGCCCGAGAGCTTTATGCTTGTTTTTCCCCTGAGAGAACAATCATGTCACAACAACAGCCACCAAACCAACTTGCCCTTGCTTGCCATTCCTGTTGAAGGTTGGTGCCATGAAGGCTCCTTTGACCCAGGTGGCTGGGTCCTCCCCCCTTCCCCACCCCTGTGACTTGCCATTGGCTGCCTTTGTTCACACTCCTCATTCTGGGAGCTGCTCCTCATTCTGTTCTGTCCTGCAATATGTTCGTATATCAACCAGGCCAAAGAGAACAAAGTCCCTCCATGGTTATTTGTGCGACAAGGTCATTGTTTTTTGAATTCTTAAAGAAATTGTGGTGAAACATGTCTCATTTTGCCACTTCTGTCTTCCCCCTAAGGGCGTAGCATGATCCACACAGAGCTGACCTTTGACATGATAGCCCTAAGTGGGGGGCTGGTGGGGAGTCCACAGTGCTCTTAAGGGGAGTCCACAGATATCTGAAGCAGAAAAGGACTTTTCTCTCCAAAATGGGTGAACATGTCCATCTCATGGTGAGGACATGACTACAGGATCACAGAAGCAGAGAACAGGACTACCCCAGAAATGTCAGGGTCATCTGACTGACTTCAGACATGGGACAGGTGATGTGGGATGATGGAGTGAGTCAGCATCACACAGCTCTTTCCACTAACCAACAACATCACAGCCAGCCATCTGCAGGGAACCCTAGGAAGAAGCAGTTGGTAAAGATCAGGGCTCACCCAGTCATTTTGAGCATGTGACAAAACTAATAATTATGATTCTTAATAGTGACAAAGGTCCCGGTGAAGGAGAAAAACAACAGGAAACACAGAAAAGTATTCCGATATCAAAGGGACCCTTTTCTTAATTTCATGAAAATTGTTACCTGCCCCATGGGAAAGAGAAGGAAATTAGAATGAAATTAAATAATGTGTATTCACTTCAATCCATTGCATACATTGTTAATGTATGTGTAGTGTAAAATGTTTTATGCTTATTGGTTTTATCTTGATTTAAAGTCCTTGCTCCCACTGATGGCAGGAAAAAAGACAAAATTAGTCATTCAAAGGCAGTAATATCACCTGGTATAATTTGCTGTATATATTAAGTAATTATTAGAACAAAGTTCTTCTAAGGCTGTTCCTCCCCACTAGGGGCCTTGGTTCTTAGTGTGCAGCTGTGGTAGGGAATCAGATGCATCCTCTTGGCAGCAGGAAAAGGAGAGACATTGGGTCTGTATGCACCCCTGAAGCCTTCATTGGCCCCCAGGGCAGTATCTTCGCTGATCAGCTCAGGACCTCCTGTCCTGCGTCTACTGAGGTATCGCTGTTCCTGACTTGTTGTTTATGGTATCACACTCAGAATGCACTTGGTTCCCCCAAAAACCTATCCCAAAGGGTCTCTGAATGCAGTGCTTCCTCACCCTACCCCAATTTTTTCAATAGCTCCTGAAGTTTCCCCCGAGATGTGTGGGTCAGATTATACCCAGCCAGGAGAAGAGAGATGGTTATCTATCACCAATTTCATTTCATTCTTTCTTTTGCTTCAGCAACATGCTGGCTCCTCCTGAGTTCATTCCAGAAATGCTCCATTGCCCTGCACGACATGTCCTGGGAAATGGAGCATTAGTCCCTGGTTCTTGGATGGATGTGTATCTGTGAGCTCCTTGTCTCCCTCTGTGCTTTTCCTCCCCAGTTGAGTATTCGCCTGAGAAGATACCTGCCTCTCATCTCTTGTCCTGCTCTTGCTCTTGCTCTCTCTTTCAGGCCCCTCCTGTCCAGAGCCAGAAGGGCTGCATTTGTTTGCTTTTGCTGCTGTGATCACCACAACGAGTGGCATGAAACATCAGAAATGTCTTAGCTTACCTGCTGGACATCAGAAGTCCGACATGGACCCCACTGAGCTAAATCTGGGAATTGGCAAGGTGCGTTCCTTGCTGGAAGTGCCATGACAGAGTTTGTGTCTTATATTTTCCAGTTCCGGGAGGCTCCTTTTCTCTATCTTCAAAGCAGCAGTAGAGGGGTGAGTCCTTGTCACATTGCATCCCTCCACCTTTTTGTGCAACCACATAATTTTCTGACTCTGACTCTTCCCTCCTTCTTTCTTTCAGGAATCCTTTGTAATCTGCATAATTCCAGGAAGTGAAAAGAAAAGAGAACAGAACAGAACAAAGACCATTTACCTCTCGTCTCCTATGCAGGGATACCTGGACTGGCTGCACACAACATTTCTGTAGATCCCTAGTAGTCCCCCAGGGGAACCACAAGACTCAGGCACCCCACATGGGACGTTCTAGGCAAGTAGAGACTTTCATAGAATTACCACTTTTGAAATTGTGTTGACTACATGGCATTACCACCTCTGCAGTTGTGAGTAAATGGTTGGCAAACTGCAGACAGAGAGGTGGTAGGGCCAGCCAGGGACCCGGGGTGTCTCACCCACCACTGAGCAGTGGGGCTGCTGCGCTGAGGAGGCCTCGAGAGAAACACTTGCTTCACCGTGGTCCTTTGTTTCCCTCAGGCGCAGCTGTGTCTTCCTAAGCACCTGCTTTTCCTCCTGCCCTTTTCCTCCTTGCGGAGTCCTGAGAGTTGGCAAGGCTTCCTGCCAGCTCTGTGAGCTCTTGGCAGGCTGTGGTTTTGGGTGGCACCTTCCTACTGTTGCTCCCCAGTCCTTCCAGCAAACGTGTGAGCCTCTAATTCCCTGGAGTAGAAGCCCTTCGAATGTGGAATACAAAGAGCTGCCCCTCCTTTCCGAGCTGCATCCTCACTGATGAAGAAGGTCTTTACTCTGTTTTGTGCTTTTTCATTGTGAAAACCTGGAAAATATCAGAGTACAGAATTTTCCAACAAACCCCGTAACCAGAGACAAGATTACTACTACAGACATTTTAATTTGCTTTTTAAACGTTTGTCGATGTTGTATGTATATATTAGATATCACATTACTTAACATTTTATTGCCTCCCCCCCCCACACACACACAGTTAAATAATCCTGAAAACATGAATTTACATACTGTATGATATTCCATTGCATGGTTATACTGTATTTCACCAATTTCATTATTGTTTCATTGATGGCTAGACATTTATATGAATTTCAGTTTTTTACTTATCATAGACAACACTGCAATAAACATTATTTTACATGAATATTTGGATATGTCTCATTCCTTTAAGATAAATACCTAGAAGTGGCTGAGTTAATGATATGAATATATTTAATGCTTTTGATACATATGGCCAAAGTCGTCTATACTAGTTGTAACAGTTTATATGTCCCTCCTCCCCCAATATCTCTTAACAAGGCTTGTATCAGTCTGCATGAACTAGAATACTACACTGACCATACATCCCAGGTTACTATGAACAGCTGGTTTACCCTGGATGATAAATTCTACAGTTTTAAAAAAAGATTTTTATGGTAACTCACTCTAAATGACATTAATACAAAGCCATGGTTAGATAGGGAGAAGGTGAGATAGGGAAAAGGGCACTTTAATAAGCTAATTCCCTACTCTACTCAAAACACCTTCTGACCCTGATGCATTGTCTCTGGTTAAGTTTTTCTATCTCGCCTTGATTTTTTTCTCCCAGTGGGATTCATTATTTATCATGAAGCGCTGAAATCCTACCTCACTGGTCTTCTTGACCCATCTTAAGACTTAAGATTGTATTCACGAGCTGCAAAAGAGCACTTTGATGCCTGATGTTTAAAGCGCATCCCAGTGTGATCTGTACCTCCTTTTCCATTTTCTTTCTTCTGTTACACTCATCCCCTACAAGGCACACACTCTGAGCATGTCTACCTAGAGTCCACCAACTCCTGTAAAGGCTGCAGAGCAGGAGTACCTAGAGGCTTTTTCCTGCAACCAAGACAAAAAAAAGCAGCATCTACACTGAATAAGTGTAGTGGGGGGGTGCCTCTGGAAATGAAATATAATTGTAGGGGTTGGAAAATATTAAACATCACAAAAATAAGCAGAAAGGACTAGATTCTCTTTTAAGAGAAATGTGGCCTGAAGATTTAATTCTTGGATGTTGATGAGCTACTATAGGGAAAGTTAGAGGAGGAATCAGAGGAGAGGAATGTGAAGTGGAGAGATGAGAAGAGGGCTTGGGAGACTCCACACTGCAAGGTCTAGCTAGTAAAGAAGATACCATAGAGGAAATCTGAATGTGAGAAGCACGTGCATTTACAATGACACCCAAATGTCACTGACAAATGAATGAGCATGCTTGATATACACAACCGATGGAATATTATTCAGCCTTGAAAAGGAAGAAAATTTCACCACATGCCACAATATGGAAAAAGCATAAGGAAATTTTGCTGAGTGAAACAAGTCAGTCACAAAAAGACATGAATTCAATTATATGAGTTATCTAAAGAAATTGAACTTATGGAAACAGAAAGTGAAATGGTTGTTAGCAGGAGTTAGGGGGAGGGTTAATGAATGGGTATAGGGTTCCGGTTTTGCAAGAAGAAAGATTGTCAAGCTTTTATGCACAAACATGTGAATATACTTAACACTACTGAATGCTAAAAACGGTTAAGACAGTAAAAGTGATTTACCACAACTTAAAAAAAATAAAAATAATCAAAAGGAGAAAGCTGTTTCAAAAAAAAGGAGAAGTGGCCAACTAAGCTGAGTGCTGCCGAGAGACCATACAAGGAGAGAACAGAGTTAATGTACAGATTTTTAAAGATGGCCATCATTGGTGACCTCTACACACCAGGTTGCAATGCGAAACCATACTGAGACAGAACTACAAGGCTAGAAAGTGGAGACAGCCCAAGTGGACATTTCTCAGAAGGTTAGCAAGGAGTAAGACTTGGGGTAGAGTCCATAGGAACTAAGGCCTTCGTTTGTTTTGTTTGAAGAGGCAGGCTATCTGAACAATTTGAATGAAAGGTACTTTGTACAGGGAGAAATTGATGAGGCAGGGAATAAGAAGTCTTTAAACATGCTGCCCTCGGGAAGTGGACAGCTCCTGGAAAGGGACACGTTTGAGAGGAAGACAGACAGTTCCTCTAAGATGATAGGAGGAATGCATGCAGATGGTTGTGTGGGTTTGCAGATGAGAGTGGATAGAGTTTACATCTGATGGTTTCTATTTTCTCTTCAAAATGTGAGGTAACCTTGATGATGTGAGGGGTGGGGAGAAGTTCTATCAGCACTTTGAAGAGATCAAATGTATGTCATTAGTCATCCAGGATCGTGGAAAAATGAGCCTGCCAATGAATCACGGCAGGATTGCCCAACTGTATGGACGGCTGTGGAATTCTGTATTCATTATTTCAAAAGAGAAATATCCATGTTTTATGTTGGTCCAGTATTAGATGCTCAGGAGTTGTATCTTAAGTAGAAAGGTGGTTATTGAAGAAGGGATCCAGAGAGCATGTGTATCCATTTACCTATTATATGCCCACCAGTCTGCTAGGTTTGGGGAAAATAAAATAATGAAATCGGGGTATCTGACATGTAAGAGCTCACAGTCTATTGTGAGATGGCCAAGAGACAGAGTTGTCACCAGGGGTATTCATTCCTCTAAGCCCTTGTGTAGCACATGTTTATTGAGCTCCTACAGTGTCAGCCACTGTTCTAGGTCCTGGAAATCCAGCAGTAATGACATTGACTAGATTCCTGCCTCATGATCCTTGGGGAATAAAATTAATAACATTGCCAAGCATGATTATTTTGACCAGTTATATAGGTAAAAAGAAAAGAACTATTGAGGTGCTGCTATTTACAGAGCATTAAGGGTATCAATTAAGGTACTTTGATCACAAGTAATAAAATATCCCACCATGGCCGAGGTCTTAAGAGCATTATTTTTGTTAATTTTCAAAGCCCAGAGGTTATTGATCCCAGAGTGGGTTTACAATATAGTGATGTCACTAAGGACCAAGGCTTTTGCATCCTTCTGTTCCCTTACCCTCAACATTTTGCCATTTTTTTCAGGCTTGGTACTTCATGGTTGCAAGATGGTTGCCATAGTTGCAGACCCTACCTTCTCTTATAGAGGGAGAAAGAGGTACGGAAAGAGAGGCAGGGTCATCTTTTTTTCTAGTATCACGCTTTCATTTTATCAGGAAAAAGTCCTTCCTGGAAGTTTGGTCCTCTCCCAGCTTATTAAACACAAACGGTCGCCTCACTACATCTAATTCAGAAAAGTGGCCAAAATTGATGCAAAATCATAATGTCCATCAAATATAGATATTTGGCAACAAAGACAGACTGACCTTGGGTAGGCAAATGGTGGCTGCCACATCAGGGAATGCTTCTCTGAAGAGGTGACATTTGAACTCAAACTTAAACAATGAGGTGGTTCCAGTCTTGTATGCCATGTTCTATGATAGCACAAAGGAGTGAACTAGGCCAGGGTGGTTGATCATGGAAGGTGAGACAGTGGAGGAGACACTTGAAGACGAGGATGAGTCAGCCAGGGGGAGCTCTGGGTAGAGGTGGGCGGAGTCCATTCAGGCTGCAGTAGAGGCCGACAGAAAAGAAAAGGGATGTGAACCAATTTGACATTAGGCTAGAGCAAGATGGACAAGACAGGGCAGATTTCCACTCTGGTGAGGATGACGTTAGAGGGGAAGATTCAGCTTCCAGCATTGCAGCATGAGCGCTAGAGGAATGTGTGCAGAAGGAGGGCTGCTCAGTTTCACCTCGGGCT
The DNA here is from genome assembly GCA_963924515.1 of Vespertilio murinus. Classification (NCBI taxonomy): domain Eukaryota; kingdom Metazoa; phylum Chordata; class Mammalia; order Chiroptera; family Vespertilionidae; genus Vespertilio; species Vespertilio murinus. The sequence goes on along the minus strand of OZ004705.1, from coordinate 126,377,996 downwards.
TTGGAGGAGATGTTCTCAGGAGCATTTGGTTTGAATCATAACTGAGGACAGGGAGTTGGCCAGCACACAAGGAGGGAAGGTTGTCCTAGGAATAAGGAATGGCATGCGCAGAGGCCTGGAGACTTGAAACAACATGATGAAAACAAGGTGTTATCAATGTAAATAGCACATGTGAGGGAGGGAGCAACTTGCGACCAGGTTAGAGCTATGCTTGGGAGCTCTGCTTTATTTAGGTGATGCCAGCACTCTCCTTTTAAAAAGCGGGAAGTCCCCAGTTAATAAAAGCCAAGCTGGTTCTATGATTTATGCAGTGTAAGGCTGGGCTTGGGTGAGCTCCAAAAACACTTCCATCTTTTATATTTCCACTCTCTAGTAGATGCTCAATAAAAGTTTATTGAGCACATAAAGTATGAATGAGCCTGTCTTTCCTGTAGCCAAGCTTTGCTCTTCAATAGGAATTGGATGTGTCTTTCAAAGTCTGGGCCATCAGCCTCCAGCAGTCGTTCCCTGCTTCAGAATTTCTGCTTTAGCTTTTAGTGGGAGAGAAGGCCTTGCATATTTTTCTTTTCTTTTTCCTTTTTAAAAAAATATATTTTATTGATTTTTTACAGAGAGGAAGAGAGAGGAATAGAGAGTTAGAAACATCGATGAGAGAGAATCATCGATCAGTTGCCTCCTGCACACCCCCCACTGGGAATGTGCTCACAACCAAGGTACATGCCCCTGACTGGAATCAAACCTGGGACCCTTCAGTCCACAGGCTGACGCTCTATCCACTGAGCCAAACAGGTTTTGGTGCTTTGCATATTTTTCACTAATGTTTCTTCTCTTCCCAATAAGATTGTAACCTCTTAGTGGTTGGGGATCATATTTTATGTAAAATAATATACCCACAAATATGCAGCCCTTAGAAACATGAAATTTAGTGAAAATACTGAAATGTCCCACCTGATAGATACTCTCTGCTAGATGTAGGCCAATAGGTGATTCTCAAATCTTTGGGAATTCCCCCAGAGCAAGCCATTATGCAAAATGAAGATGAGGGAGCACTGAGAGTAAAAATAGGGGTGCCTCTCCATGTGTTGCAAGAACTTCTTAGTGAAGGCTTTGAAAAATGCCACACCCTAGATAAAGCTGAGTGTGGTTGCTTTTTGAAATCTTGGCTTTGGAAAGCCAGAATGTCTATGAATGAGAGAGAGAGAGAGAGAGAGAGAGAGAGAGAGAGAGAGAGAGAGAGAGAGAGGGAATTTTGAGTGTTCAAAATTAGAAAGCTATATCACTGTATCACTGCCCATGTTGCCTTCCAAGAGCTTCCTCCTTGTGTCAATAGAGGGTAGGTTATGTTGAGTTAAAAAATAGCTCCCACATTTCAGCCACTGAGAACAACAAAGAGTCATTTTTGCTCATGCCCAATCCAGGTCCAAAGGGCCTTTGGTTTATCACAGGGACTGAGAGACCCAGGCTGATGGCTTAGCTACCATGTTGAGTTGCTGGTTACCATGGCAGCACAACCCACAGGACCCCATCTAATCACAAGGAAATTAGGAAACTCGATGCTGTCTTGTGCCTGGAACTGGGGACAGCCAGAAACAATTAGAGAGCCATACTACCAGCGCCTAATGACCAGGCACCAGGCAAAGACAGAGCTCCAAGCAATAGGCACGGGCGTTTTCTGTGTTCCATTTTCAGGTCCAGGCAGATTCCTAGGGATGTTAACAGCCACTGCCAAGTACCTCCACCATAGGCTTGGGTCGCTTGCCAAAAAGGAAAGCCTTTGCTGTTTGTGAGAGTCGGTGTGTCACCCAGCGTGTGACTCATCCATTCTTGGGCCCTGTGCCCCTCCCAGGGCAGGAGCTTCTCCCAGGCAGGACTGGTCTGTCAGGCTGTGCGGTCCCTCCATACAGGCCTGGCTGCCTGTGCCAGGGCAGTGCCCAGCTGGACTACCTCAGCCTGAGGATGTGCCATTCGGGGCAGGATTGATTGCCTGGCGATACAGGGACCCAGCCTGCTGATTTGTGGGGAGATATGACAAAGGAAAGGCACTGACCCCTTGTCTCCAGCTGCCAGGGATCGGGGCAGATTTGCTGGTGACTTTTTGGCCACAGTGAGTAGCCCCATGCCTTCCTTCTCCTGATGACGTTCTTTGGAGAAGAATTTCAGAAATGAGAAGCCAATTACGATTCTATAGTTGCAAGGCTTTGTAGTTTGGGGTTTAATAGCATACAAAGTGAGTAAATATTAAACAAGAATTTGGTAACTTGGAGGCACTTTATAGAATGTAATCAGCGCACTGGTCTGCTAACATATTTTTGTTTCATTGCTTACTCTCTGCCCCCTTACCCTAGCCAACTATGGGAGTCCAGGAGATTGGAATCCTTGAAGGAATTTTTTGGTGATCATCTAAAAATGATGTGTCAATAGGCAGGTTAATGAACTCTTTGTACAATAAATTTTCTCTCTTATCAAACTTTGGAATGTTTGTCTAAATTTTGAGTTATCATCAAAGACAGAACCAGACTTACAGTCTCTTTGAATACAGAGGGATATTTTTACGCTTTCTCAATACACACACACACACACACACACACACACACACACACACACAAAAATGCCCTGCATTTTTCTGTGACTAATCTATGGCATTAATAATTCTTGATCCTTACAATGTTTTTCTCAGATCGGTTTTTCTCTAAAGAAATGTAAAGTTTGAGGGACATTATTCTTGGTTCATAAGCTTGTTTGTATTGTGTCATTATTGGTACTGGGAAGAGAATGCCCAAATGTCTATATTTTCATATTATTCTTTAAAATATTGTTGTAATTGATACTTAACTCTATTCCTTCCTTTCCTTCCTGACGGATTCTTTGTCATTATTTGTTGTGTGTGAATTTTGAAAGTCTGGCTTTGCTTTAAAAATCTTTATCCTTTGAATTTTGACACAATATGTTTTCCTCTCTAAACTAAACTTACAGATAAAAGAGTGAGACTTCATTTAATCTCACATTATTTTTGGTTTACTGAATTTTCCCTTTTAAAGTTCATTCAGATTCTTATAGTTGGGGAAAACTGACTTATTTGTAGCTCATAGAAATGATTTCAAGTATATTATCTTTGGGGATTGTACTCTAAGATCACACAGCCCCAAATCCCTTTTTCAGAATATTTGCATAATATAGAGTTACTGCATCATTGTATTTTTGCAAAATAAATGAAAATTTGTAAACAGAAACCAAGACTCTTCTGCAAAGATAATTAGAACAGTGGACAGCTGCAAGCCTGTTCTCCCCAAAACTGGACTTGGGAGCAGGGGTACAAGGGCTGAGGGTACAATTATTTTGCCCTGGGCCCAAGTGATAATGGAGTGCAGGGTCTATGGAGAATATTCTAAATATCTATACTAATCAAAGGGTAACATGCTTAGATGTCTTCTGGACAACCATCCGGACATTCTTCCAGAAAAACTGCAGATGGTGGGCTGGCTCAAAGCTCAGGCAAACCATGAATGGCGGCTGCCATTTTGAGGTCCCAAGGCTCAGCAAGCCACAGTGTCTGCGAAGGCCGAGGCTCAGGCAGCCTTGTGGCCAGCAGTGGCAGCAGCAGAGAAGTGATGGGGGCATTGCCTTCACCAGATCACCGGGTCACCTCCTGCAGAGGGAAGCCAGACTGTGGCATAGGCCTGCTTGCCTAAGCCGTCAGTAGGACATCCCCTGAGGGCTCCCTGACTGTGAGATGGGGCAGACTGGGCTAAGGGACCATCACCCATCCCTGCAGCAGTGCACAAATTTTCGTGCACCAGGCCTCTAGAAGCTAAATAAATAGGACCAACTAAAACTCGGTCTGCCTTTTATTATCAGCATGCTGATTCTAAACCACATTATAAGCTACAAAACATTTCTTGCCAGTGTGACAGAGCACACCTGAGGCCCAGCCCCCTCCTTTTTTGGTACAGCATCTGTGTTGCTGGGATTTATAGCTTAGGTGGTTGTCTCATTATCTTTAATCTCATTATCTAGAGACCTCTTGTATTTGTTTCTTTGTGTGTATTTGTTTTAATGTATTTCTCTTAACATATTCTCCATCTTTCAAACCAATAACCCCTCTGGTTTTATTTCTGTTTAAGGTTTAGGCAGTAGAATCTTCTTGTTTTTACATATCATTCTTGAATCTTTTGATTTCCATGAACAAGTTGGTAAGTCACACTACTTTAAACCCAAAAAATGATTTTATTATCATGATTTCAGAGTATGCACCATAGGATCCTGCGTGTCACAGGATCTCTTTTTATGTTTGTCCTGGATGTATCTGCTTCATTTCACACTGTCTGTCCTGTCTGTATTTGGGCTGTTTCCCATTACATATTATAGCATCTGGGGCTGTTTTCAATTCTGCATGTTAATGTCACCTGGGGAGTTTTTAAAAAGCCTATTCATCCCTAGATATTCACAATCAGTGCAATGTAGGTGAAGGGGTATATAGGCGTTCACTGTACTTTTTCAGCTTCTCAGTAGTAATGAAACTATTCAAAATACAAAGACTTAGAGGAAAATCTTAGTGTCTAGGCCTTACCTCCAGAAAATCAGATTCAGTGGGCCTGGAGTAAAGTCCAGACTGGCCATTTTTTTATAAAGATCTCCTGGGAATCCTTACGGGCAAGGTTGGAAACTGCTGCTGTGGGATGCTGTTTTTGTCACCTTCTCTAGAAGAGAGTAGCTCCTTTTTCTTCTTCTTGTCCAAATTTAAAAATTCCTGGAGTGAGGACTGGGAGGCCCAGCTTGGGTCATCTTTGTTCCTCTAACCCAGTCAGAAATGGCTGTGTGCACAGAACGCAAGGTGGATAAGCATTTTCCAGATAAGTGTGGGTGGGGTTCTGGGACAGCTAGGTAATAATAATGATAATAATAATAATAGCTGTTCAGTGAATTCCTCCAACAGAAATGTAAATTGAGTCCTGAACTGCTAACTCAGAGGACATCTGGCCAAAAAAGCCAGAGCCATTATTTCTTACTATAGCAATGTTTCAAATTATGTCATTGTTTGAAAAGAATGGAGTGTGGAGAATTATTCTTTGTCAGTTTGAAAGTTGTGTATAGCAAAATACAAATTAAATATGTTTGATAACAAAAATAAAAAAATTTGTCCATATCCATGTGGGCCTTACAAATTGTTATACATTAAATAATATATATTAATAAATACCATTAAGGAAGGTCACTCCTAGGCCTAATGTTCTGATTGTAGCAGGTATACATTTAATTCCATAACATATCTGGTCTTAAAAATTTCTCATATCCATAAAGAAATTCTCTGGATCAGTTAGGTTCTGAGTTACTCTACTCCCCACCCCCACAGTCTTGCAGGAGATTCTTCTATTGCTATCTTGTCTTTGAAGGGGCTGCCTCATGCCAAGGGTCTGTCAACAATTCTGAGAGTCCTATGCAGTCTAAAATTGTCTTGTAGCTGGAAGAGAGTGGCATTCTTCCTTCTATACAAGCTTGGGCAAAGAGCCTTTTGTGATGGTCCCTAATGCCCAGGACCTCAAATTTCCAGTCCTCCTTGCACCCTGAGTCACCCACAGGAGGTTCTCTAGGGGCATTGGGTTGCTAATGACTAGGGCATCTCTGTGCTTTAGTTGGATGGTTATTGTGGGGAAAACTAGAAATGCATAACACTGATGCACAAGGGCTGAATGGTGAGAAGTTTCCAGCTGATTCTGAAAAGAGAACTGGGCTTCCTGAAGCAAAAACTGGACTATGGGATAGAGAAAGGCTCTGTGATTTCTGAAGGAATCAGAGCAGGAAGTAAGAGGAAAAAGAATGCATGAAGGTGGATGAGGAGTTTTCCAGGCCCCTAGGAAGTGGCAGAGACTGGGCATGGCCCAGACAGTCTTTGCTGATTGAGGTGTTAACGAATTGGTGTGATCTCTGTGGACCTGGTTAGTAGAGAGGAGAGTGGGGCACAGATGTTCCAATGTGGGCCAAGTAAGGCCATGCCCTGAGACCCAAAGGCCAGCACTGATTGTTCATCTCAGTAGAAACTAGCGTAAAGGGAGGCCTGTCTTTGCATGCCTCTCTCCCGGTGTTGATGTCAGAATATCATCATTCCTGAGGAGAATGGAAGAGGAGAAGAAAGAGAAAATGCTGAATTGATCAAAAGAGACCTAGTTTAAACTGACAGTCAATGAAATACCTTGGATGAGAAAAATTACTATCATTGGGTCAAATAAGGACTCTAGTGCAAATTTAATTTATTAGAGTGCTAAAAATAGTTACATGTTTCATGATTGTTAAATGTGTACTGCTACACATAGGGTCTTTGTGTACTTGTCCCAAGTATAGGCTAGTACCAATTCTTCCTGCACAGATTGATCCAGAGGCCAGCTTCATCCAGCCAGCATGGCTCAATGGTTGAGCACCGACTTATGAACCAGGAGGTCATGGTTGATTCCTGGTCAGGGCACATGCCCAAGTTGTGGGCACAATCTCCAGTAGGAATTGTGCAAGAGGCAGCCAATCAATGGTTCTCTCTAATTATATATATATATATATATATATATATATATATATATATATATATATATATATATTTTAAAGGCCAGCTTTACTCCAAAATGCTGGCTGTGTTACAAAAGTCTCTTCCTGCCCAAGAACCAAATTGCAAACAAAATGCCCTTGGCACAGACACATTGACACATTGGCCATTCACTTATTCATTTAACATTGAGGATGAGAGTAAATTAACAATGTTTTCACACATTCAAAGATTAAGAAAATTTGCCATCAAGAAGTCTTCACTAAAAGAAGTTTGAAAGGAGAAACAAGAAAGCCCAACAAGAAGAAAGTGAATATAGAGAGAAGATATGAACTATAAGAAAGAATGTGAAATGTAAGGAGCCAAAAGACAAATGGTGTTTTTTTTCAATTGATCTGGATGGAAAATTTCTTTCAGGCTTAAGAATTAGATAGTGCCTTGTTTTAATATTGATTTTATTTTTTTTTGTTTTTGAATATCAACTTGGAGGTATTTTTCTTTTTCTATTTACATTGGAAAATAATTACTAATGGCTCTTTCATATATATGAGTGATGAATAATTATGTTCACATACATAACATAAATGAGAGAATGCCAAATGTCAAATGAGACAAAGTTCACAAAAATATCATAAAACTATTTCAAAAGTAATCTGAAACTCCAATTTGCTGTCTAATGAAAAGTATGTCTGCTTGAATACATATGCATGCTTTAGTTTGGTTATTAAGGCATTGAGTCAAGAGGTCCACATTATTAATCTTTTTCCTGCTGTGCTCATCAGAGGGAAGCCATTTAAGCTTTCTCACTTTAATATTCTCATTTTGTAAAATGGAATAGAGTTATTACTCATCAATGAATATAATTATGAGGACTTATGCTACATAAATATTCAAATTTAATGATTTTATGGACATACACAGGTCAGAAATTATTCTTATGCAAAGAGCTGTCAGATATTTTTCTTATAACAGTTACCTTATAACCATTTTATATATATATATTTTTATGCTGGGCTCTTTTACTTCTGAGTCTTCACTCATGGAATGATGTAGTTCTGAGATGCTTCTGCAGAGTATTAAGCATTTCGGCCCGATGTGCTCCACAGTTATCAGTTATGGATAATGAGAAGATTTTAATAGTAAAAAAAAAAAATGCTGGAGTCCATTGAAAGGTGAACAATGATAGAAGTGCTCTGGGAGAAAATTTGCATTAATGGAAACACATAAATCTTGAAATAAATTTTTCCAGCTAAATGCAACTTAAATATCAGCTTGACTGTCTCATTTATTTTTCTTCATTTCAATACTTACTTCTCCAATATTTCCTTTCTCCAAATTCACACAGATACTTAGTCTAGAGACATCAACAACATTCTTTTCTCTGCTTCCCTTTCACATATGCTTCATTCTCTAAACTTCTGCTTATTCCTATAAACCATATATATTCTTATAAACCATAGAAACATCAATGATGAGAGATATCATTGAATGGCTGCCTTCTGCATGCCCCACACTGGGCATCGAGTACGAAGCTCGGGCATGTGCCCTGACCCATAATCAAATCCTGACCTCCTGGCTCATAGGTCGACGCTCAAACACTGAGCCACACTGGCCGGGCTAAACCAGACTTTTAATAATATTCTGCTCTTCACTCCTTTCTCTTACTCATTTGGTCATGATATCTTCTGAATCCATCCCTACCATTGCTGTGGTTCCAGACCTCATTGCTGTTCACCTGGACTAAGGAATTGCATCTTCCCTGGTTTTCTGGCTCTTGTCTCTGCCTTCTGACCGCTCTTGGCACTATTGGCAGAATAATCTTTCTAAAATGAAATGCTGTCATTTGATGGGTCCTTGATTTTCATGGATTCTTCCGTGACACAGAACCTGCCTCACTTTGGCATCAGTGTACCAGTGTACCTTTAGCTTATGTTCTATGTCACTCTCCTATCACACACTTGTTGCTCCAACTTAGTGATCTTCTCAGTCATCCCTGAACATGCCTGGCTGTTTCACACTCCCTGCTCTGGACCTTCATTTTCTCTGACTGGAATACTGTTTTTCCTTCTGTACTAGCAATGTATCACCAAATGCCACCTTATTTGTGATATTTCCCCAAACAGCTTTACATTTCTAAAGTATCTTATGTAGACCTCAAGGAGGATACAGGTGACATTATGCCATTTATGTCATCTGTTTTCCTCTATATACCTAAAGGGCCAGACCATGTTTTATTTGTCTTCATATCCATTTCTAGAGCCTAAATTTTAATTGCATGAGAGAGGCCCAAGGTATGTCAATGATTTTTTGAATGAATGAATGAATATAAAATAAAGCCCAGAGAAGTTAAGTATCTTGCCAAATGTTATAAAGAGGATCATGACAGAACTGGGGGAAGAACACAGGTCTTATTACATGGTCCCTACTTAATGTAAAAAATATTTATTTTTCTAATTGAAAGTCTAATTATTTATAGAAAAACTAGAGGCCTGATGCACAAATTGTGTGCAAAAGACTTGTCCCCCACTGCCACAGCTTCATTCAGAAGGCTGTCAGGTCTTATTAGCATATTATGCTTTTATTATTATAGATAGACTATAGAGGGAGGAACATGTGAAAAAAAATATTATCCTTTTGGACAATTTGCTAACATTTTGATGTCTTTCCAGTGTTATTCATATTTCTTTTAGAAAAAAAAAATATTTGGAAATTAAAAAAGTCTCAAGTGTAAATATGACAATAACAAATTATCCAATTCTACCTCTAGAATTATCTGCTGTTAACATATTTGGTTCCATTCTATTTCTTGCTCACTTTTTCTTTTTTAAACCACTCTTTTGTTTTGGTAGAAATAATACATGCTTATTATAAAATAATTCAAAGAGAGAAGAAATTTTAAAAAATAGGAAATAAATTATTCCCAATTTTACTATATAGCAAAAATCATTGTTAACGATTAAATATTATTTCAGATATTTTCTGTGTATGTTTGCTTATAGTAAGGACATGATAGATTTATTAATAGATATAAAAAAAGCAGAAAGTAATGCAATTATAAAGAGTTGATTTTACTATATTTGTTATTTTAAATAAAAGTTAATAAATTTAATTCTATTTAAATTAAGTGGAGAAAAAAGAAACAAGTGAAACCTAAGGAATTTTTTTCTCCTTCATAATAATCTCTAGGTCTATTATTTTCTAGCATTTCTAATGCCTAAGAGAAAGATTGTGAAATATATTGAAGATGGAGACAATGATATTTTTTTAAAAATCCTTGTTAATTTTAGGCAGTGTGGATGTATTTCCTACTATAAAGATGAGGTGTTAGCACTCTTGTGTTTTTGTTTTCCATTTTTCTTTCATCACTTTTAACAGTTACTTTTTATTTTAATATTGACCTTTTCTACCCTCTAAATTTCAGGGAAATGTTCTTACATCATATCTGAATACAATTGCTTTATTTTGGCTACTCTTAATGTGCACTCTCCTTCAGGGACTGTAATTGTTCTTTAGATTATCTTACTCTATCTTCATTAATATTACCTACCTCCTTTCTATTTGCATTCTCTTCTATGTTCTTATCAAAATGTCTGCTTCATTGGCTCTAGTCTTTCCTTTAGAGTTACACTCTCTGTTGCCTCTTCAGTTGCCTGAAGTCCCTAATTTATTAATTTCATAATATTACTTTGGTCTTTGAAGTTTTATCTCAATTGGTTATTTTTGTAAATTTTTTTCTTGAAGTTCACGTATAATTAAAAAATCATTCTATAGTAACTTGTTCTATAGCTTGAACTAAGTGTGTGTGTGTGTGTGTGTGTGTGTGTGTGTGTGTGTGTGTGATGTTACCTTATATGTTGGCCTTTTGGCTATCTTTCATAAGCTCTGCACCCTTGTGTTTTCCTTAAAAACTATTTTTTTTTATAATTTCTTAAAAAGGATTTAGCTGAGAAGAATAAACTGAAGAGAACTTAACAAAGAGATTCTTTACAGAGGTGCAGGCTAGCCGACAGGAGATGAATGAGAGCCTGGGGGCTAGCAAGGGCCTATTCCTGGACTGTAAGAGGCAAGGGAAGAGAAACACTGGATCCTGGTTCACACTGTAGCCTGAAAGAGAGAATGCCCAACAGGAACCATTCCCAGAAGAGAGCAATCACTGGGGATGTTGACCACAGATGGAGGTAAAAGAGAGGATACATACACCCATGTCTCTATTCTCTCCCACTTCCCTAATCTGCTCATGACTTCCATTGGAATAATCCAGCTAAAAACCAGAGGCATGTGCAGAAATTGGCTGCAGAGGTGGTCTCAGCTCTGTTCCTGAGATTTGGTTAAGTTCCTTGAGCTAGAATTGACTCAATTTTTCTGGGTGGTCTACTAATAGCAGATGTTCTTGAGCTCTGGTTTGCTTCCCTGACTAAGGACCATTCTGGAGTCTTTATTTCCATCAGAGAGAGACAGTCTCCATTCCTTTCCCCATTTACAGTATGTCTCCAACACCAAGTTGAAAAATTCTCTAGGTAGAAGAGGAAAAACAAAAGGGTTCTCATATTTTGCTTCTCTTTATATTTTGTGGCATTAATGAGATTTCTAGAAAAAAAATTCTACTCTATCGTTTGACTAAAAGGGGAAAGAGGAAAGGAGAATGAAGTTTAGAAGGAGATGTGCTCTGCTTCTATAGCGACTCCACTTCAACGTTTTCTATTCCTTTTCTTCAACAGTTTTGAAGTTATTCCCTTAAGCCCTGCCCATTTTCTCATGCTGTTGCAATTAGTGACATTTTTGTTGGTTTTCAACATTTTGTTAGTGTTGAGAAAAATATGATTCATTTCTGACCAATCATCTCACCTGAGAAACCCAACCAATGTTTTTCTATGGATGTGTATATTTTACAAAATATCTTAATGACTGTTTTCCCCACTAATATTATAAAATTATAATATAATATGCTGCTACCACATACAGATGTTATCAACACTCTTCATAAATGTCATTTTAATGTCTGTGCAATTTTTTAAATGTTCACTCGAGGATATGTTTTTATTAATTTTAGAGAGAGAGAAAGGGTAAGGAAAAAAGAGAGAAACATCAGTGTGACAGAGAAATATCCATCAGTTGACTGCTATACACAAGCCAACCGGGGATCTAACCCATAACCTGCATATGGGCTCTGATCAGGAATCGAACTCATAACCATTTGGTGCACTGGACAATGCTTCAACCATTTGAGCCAAGGCTGTGCACTTTTAAATATATATGTACCATTCTTTTTATCCATTTTAATTATTTGGCATCTATTTTTTTTCATAGTCATATCTTTGCTACTTTATACGCAACTGCCATCAGCAAGTTTACACACCGTGCTTTTCTGAACTTTAAGATTCCTAGAAGACAGAGTTCCAAAAATACTGCAGTAACTTTTACCTTGACATCACAAAGTTTTACCTATGACATCACAAGCTTTTACAGTTATTTAAATTTTTCCTGACTGCCTCTGACTGTCAGGATAGATTGATTCTCTCTTGGTGTGGTGTGACTCATGATGTAGGTGATTCTCAGGGACAACTTTGCCAAGTGCCTGACATGGGTGCCACCTGCACATGCTCATTGCTATTTCCCTCTCAGATGTGAAGAATCACTGTTTCTCAGCACTGCTTGAAATCTGCATGCAAAAGAGGAAATTATCTAATTCAAAGAAGTTTTAGCTGAAACTGGTTTGGCTCAGTGGATAGAGCGTTGGCCTGCTGACTGAGAGGTCACGGGTTTGGTTCCTGTCAGGAGCATGTACCTTGGTTGCAGGCACATCCCCAGTGGGAGGTGTGCAGGAGGAGGTTGATAGATGTTTCTTTCTCATTGATGTTTCTAACTCTCTAGCCCTCTCCCTTCCTCTCTGTAAAAAAATCAATATATATATATATATATATATATATATATATATATATATTTAAGGTTTTAGAGGAACTGACCAAGGCTCAGGGGAACCAATGAAAATGCTTTAAAGTTTTTTTTTTTTTAAATGGGCTTTCGGAGAAAAGTGAGGGTTTAAATAAACACATGGGAAGGTAGCTCTATGAGTGTAGTTTGGAACATGGAGAATTATCTTTGCTCCCAAGAATTTGGCCTATTGACATAAGTCAGTGCCTAACTTTCTATTGTTGGTTGGAGAGGTTACCGCTAGAAAATCTCTGTTAACTGTACACTCACCTGGGATTACTACAATTTTAAATATATATACACTTTAACAGCTCATAGCTCAATTTTGAAAATGGAATGTATTTTAATAAACACTGTCTTTATAATTATTCAAAGTATGTGTATACATTTTTGGGACACTATATATGTTCTCAAAAATACATGATGTATTTTTTTTCCTAGACATGGTGATCTGTGATTTTACATTTCCAATGAGTACAGAAATGAAGGCTGAAGACGGGGACAGAATGATGTAGTTAAAAGAGCTCTAGGTAGGAGTCCAAAGAAAGTCAGGTTTTCCAATAACTTGGGGTGTGACCTTGGGGAAGTCACTTACTAGTTGGATAATTTCCTCTGTAATAAAAAAATGGAAAAATAATAACTTCCTTGTCTACCTCATAAAACTTTGTGATGTCAAGGTAAAAGTTACGTGAAAATGTTCTGAAAATATGATCCCAATATAAAATTCAGCTCTTTCTCATTTTAGAAAAGCCATATGACATAATGAAAAAAGTCACAAACCTGGGTTCAAATCACAGATACACCACTCAGTACCTGTGAGGTTGGGCAGCGTAAACTTTATTTTAGAAAATTATAGAAGTGACTTTAGTTGTACAGAATTACTTGATGACACTAGAAGAGCTAATGTACACATAGTGCCAGACACACAGTAAACAAACAATAGCTATTTGTTTTATTCTCTTCCCTTCCATAATGTCTGCATTCAGGCAGGAGAAACGGGACTGGTCATTGACTAGAGGTGAAACAGTGGGATGGTTAAATGATAGACGTTATGGAATCTTTCAACCCTGAGATCATCTGATGTGTATTCCCACAGTCTGATGTGTATTCCCACAGTCTGTCTGGGAACCTTGATAGCATTTTGTAGAACTCACTGGATGCCTCAGGAATTCATTACAAAACTTAATTATGCAAGTGGTAGCCTCAGACTGTCCGCTGACAAAGCTAGCGATTGAAATACTTCTGGGTGGCTGATAAAGTTCTGTCTGGAGTTTTGTTGACCTTTGTGAATGCTGTGATTGCTACTTCAATAATTCTTTCTAATCAAGATTGAAGAGATCAAGTTGTAGAGTTTTTCTTTTTCGTTTTCTTTTTCCAAAATCAACCTGTACAATTACTCTGGTTGCTGTCACTTGTGTGGGTTAATGTGTACCATTATGACTAACTAGTCATTACTCATAGGAAAGGAGGCCGGGGGAAGCCAAGCATATCATTTGGGCAGCTTCACCAAGAAGCTGCAGCTTTGCACTCCCCAGGGAACCACCAGCCTACTTCCTGCAAAATGCTGGGGGAAGGGACTGGGTAAAGGAAAGATAAACACATGCCCAGTGAAGTTGGGGTGACATGGGGAAGGTACTTGCCTGTCAATCAGACCTGGAGACAGAGATGGTTGGCCAGAAAAGGCATGGCCAACTCCAAGCCCATGGAAACTTGGGAATATATAATCTCCTAGACCAGTGGTCAGCAACCGTGGCTCGTGAGCCACATGCGGCTCTTTGGCTCCTTAAATGTGGCTCTTCCACAAAATACCACGGCCTTGGCAAGTCTAGTTTGAAGTGGCGTTAGAAGTTTAAGCTTAAAAAAATCTGGCTCTCAAGAGAAATTTCAATCGTTGTACTGTTGATATTTGGCTCTGTTGACCAAATATGAGTTTGCCAACACTGTCCTAGACAAAGGAGTTGCTCATGAATTCTCTTTCCTGTTGCTCTATACTCCTGGCTTATGGGTCTCTTTTGCCCCTGCTTCCTTGCATTTGCCTGTGCTCTTTCCATAGCAGGTGGTCCTTTGGACCCCACATGCAAGGGACTAATGAACTATACAGCTGGCAACACAAGTTAAACTACCCTGATGCCAGAATGGACCCCTGCTCCAACATGGAAAAGAAACTCTGGACACTGGCTCTGATTTTAGCTTCACTGAAACCACAGTGACTCTTCCATGATTGGACAAAGGGAAATGGGACTTTGAAAACTCAGTGATTTAATTCCACACAAATAAAAAATTACTCGTTCTTCAATGCAAGTCTTAGAAAATTCCTTTTCTCTGGGTATTGCAAGAATTCTAGTCCCAGCAGCAACTGTGAGAGAAGAGGCCCTCTCCCTTCCACTAACAATGTATTGTCTTTCTTTCCATTCTGTCTTTTGCTAATGAGCTGTGCCAGTGGCCAGTCAACCACATGGCTTTGGGGTGAAGGATTTAGGCACAGAGTAGGAAGAAATACTTCAAAATTAAATTGCATCCAAAAATGAGAATTGTTTGTTTGCTTCCAATCTGAAACTTGGGAATACTGATTATCATGTCTATTCCATTAGCTTTACTCCTAGGGTCTGCAGGTCACTAAGGAGCAAGTCCCATCCAAGTTCCCAATCCCCTAGGGATGCTTCAGAAGCCCCATCACATTGTGACTTCCCAAGGTGGTAAGGAGACAGAGAAGTCATCCTTATTTAAGGTCTAGCTGTTAGGGCATTGCTTGAAAATAAAGGGCTCATTTTCTCTTTGCTGAAGAAACATATAAATGAACACCTCGAGCACCTTTTTCAGATTTGGAAAGCAGACAGCAGAGAATGGAAGAATACATTCTAGGTTGGATGGTTGGAGATAGTTGTTTGCAATCTGGCCATTGTACTTTTTGCTGTTCCTTTTTACTTTTATAAGGGAGGTGGGGGGAGTGTAATTCAATTTTAAAAATCCCAGCATTTTGTATTTGGCACATTTCACTTGTCAAAATTTCAGGGCTGATATAATTACTGCTTCTTCTTATTCTGTTTTTTTGTGGGGTTTGTTTGTTTGTTTGTTTGTTGTTTTTGTTTTGGTGTGAATCATCCAAGGTGACCATTTTTTCAAGTTGTATGTTTTTTAGAAATTAGCCTTTCCTAAAGTGGATGTCTGTAATGAATGTTTTGGCATGTACTACATGAAACCAACATATTTAAACATTTGTTTGAGAAGAAAGTTACACTCCAGCTACCACTGCTTTTCAGAAAGGTGTGGGCTGACTGGGGAAGATGGTCTGAACCACTAGAGGCCTATTGCTTTTCACATCAAAATGAGGATGCAGGCTCTGGGGCCTGGTGAGATAGGAAGTGGTCACAATAGTCGATTTATGCTACTATTTTTGCCACCATAGCCTTTTGTTTCATTTAAACTTTCTGTTTTCACAGAGTTGCAAAAAAGAGAAAATGTGAGAAAGGCTTAAGGTGTACAAATCTGTAAGAAAAAAATTGTTCTATTTAAGTTCAGATTAAACTATGCCATTTTCTTTAAAGAGCAATCAGTTTTATAAGCAAGATACAAAAAAAAGTCAGCTTTAGAAAAGGTTCTTTCTAGTTAAAAGAATTTAAAAATGTTAAAATTGCTCTAATAATTAGAGTCACACTAGTGGTGAACCTTGGAGAAATACAACATTCTAAATTGTAGTCCCAGTTCTTTTATGAGAAGGTAGACCTGGATTGTAAAGAAAGATGTTAGAAAATTCTGGGCCCTAGGTAGCAGCATAACTATAAAAACAGGCCATTCTACACAGCCTGGTGAAGGTTATTACCATATAAAACACAAAGTGCTTATTTCATCATACACAGACACATAATTTTAGTAATAATCAAAAAGCATTTTACTAAAAATTAAAACTTCAACTATAATAACAATTTAAAACAAAATGACAAGAAAATAAGCAAATAATTTTCCCCCAATACATTATTTTAAGCAAACAGAATGGTTTTCATCTTGATTTGTCAATCTTAAAAATAATTCAATGCCTCCTCCTTAAAAAAAATCTATTGAGCCGAAACCGGTTTGGCTCAGTGGTAGAGCGTCGGTCTGCGGACTGAAGGGTCCCGGGTTCGATTCCGGCCAAGGGCATGTGCATTGGTTGCGGGCACATCTCCGGTAGGGGGTGTGCAGGAGGCATCTGGTCAATGTTTCTCTCTCATCAACGTTTCTAGCTCTCTATCTCTCTCCCTTCCTCTCTGTAAAATATCAATAAAAAAAATATATATATATATATATATATATATATATATATATATATATATATATTTTTTTTTTTTAAATCTATTGAGTTTGGGCTGAGTACTGCTAACTCTGAGTTTGTTGTCTTGAATCATTCCTTAAATCATTTTTAAAAATTTGTTTTAGCTAAGAGGAAGGACATTCTGTATGATGAGAATTTTAATATAAAGTTCATGCAATTCAGAAAAACATGGACTCATGCTCAGATTTTATGTGAATTGTGTCAACAAATTCACCATCAGGTATTTTTGTTTGTTTGTTTGTTTGTTTGTTTGTTTTCATCTTTGATTATTTTACCCAAATCAGTAACTGATTTGGTGATGATCCTGCTAAGTCACATCTGATGACTGAGTTGTACCCTGGGAAGTTCATCCATTGAATGACAGATTGAAATAAAAGTTGAAAATATGGCTGCGGTTTACTTAAAATTGTATGGCCATTTGGGTTGCTACTAAATTCTTTGGAAGTGATGACCAACAAACAAGTTTTTGCTTAAGGAGCTATAGACCGTCAGAAATCTGAACTGACAATGATCTGAATCAGATAATGCAAAATATTTCAAATAATCATTAGATTTCAATGGAATTTCAGCTAAGCAAGTTTTTCAATGTAAGAAACATGATTTAAAATAAATGTTGCCTAAATCTTTAAAATAATGGCATTGTTTACTTTAGTATTATGCATGGTTGTGATAAAGACTATTCTCTGTTGGCTAAAAATGGTCAAATAGCAAATGTGAGCCATTGCTAAGCCCCTGACCTTTATTGACATCCAAGTCTTCTGACTCCTTCCATCTAAAAGCAAAGAAACAGAGTCCTGGCCAGCGTGTTCAGTGATTTGAGCCTTGGCCTGCACACTGGAGGATCTTGGGCTTGATTCCAGTCAAGGGCACATACCTGGGTTGCAGGTTTGTCCCCTTTCCCACACACCCTCACTCTCAGCCAGGTGTGTGTGTGAAGCAAACAATCAATTATCTCTCTCGCATTGACATTTCTCTCTCCTCTGTCTTTCTCCCCCACTCTCCCTTCCACTCTCTAAAAAATCAATGGGGGAAAAATATCACCATTCCTCTGGTGAAGGTTAAAAAAATAATAATAATAAAAGCAAAGAAGCATCAAATGCCTTTCAAAGAGGATTTCACTCAGAATGAAAAATATTAACATAATTAAAGTTTAGAATTGAAATGTTTAGCTTATAACAATATTAGAGATAGAGAATAGACCTGATGCAAATTGTCAGCTCTTCCCAATCACCCCCCCCCCTCTTGCTCTCCTTCCCTCTTCCTTTATTGAATATAGTGTGTTCCCACCATATGTCCACCATTCTTCTAGGTGCCAAGGAATCATTTTGACATCAGTTTTGGCAAAAAGAAGTTGTGACCTGCCTATCAAACACAGCTCCAGGGTTAGGTGGGAATAAGGATAATAGGCCAAGGCTGGTGCTTAATCTCCTTCAAAATATATTTCTAGGCTGAGTCTGCACATAGGAATTCCAACTCACGTTCCACCGTAGCCACCCACATGTTTCTCAGCCCAGCCTAACCCAGAGAGTGAGCCATCCTTCCTGTTCCCCGGACATGGGCTGCTATTCATTACACCTGGGCAGGTAGCTTCCTTTGGAGACATTCCCACACGAGGCATCGTATGGAAGCCGGCAGCAGAGCCTGGAAGTTATCTCAGCCATTGCTTTGCACCTCCCAGTGCCAGCTGGGGCTCACACATGCAGCCTCCTGGTGAAGTCAATGGATGGGAAACCACAGGGAGGCCACCTCTGGGGCAGGGGCTTCTGAGTCGACAGCAGTAGACAGCGCTAAGGACAGAACCCCATCTGATAGGCTGACTGGATCTGCGGTGGCATGGAGTTTTGAAAGCTTCAGATTGGAAACCTTTTGCTTTTGCCTTTATTTTTATAGAAGCAAGAAAGGCAGCTGCGTTGAAGACAATGACTCATATGTTTTTGCTGTTCTGCTTAGTGTTTCTTTTGCCCACAGAATCCTGCAGGACATTATGTCAGGTAAGAGAACGGAGGTGGGGGGATGGAATGGTGGGGAGAAACAAATGGAAACTTAAAACCTGGCTCTAAATTATCTGAGCTGAAGTGTAGGGAGAAGATGGTGATAGGATGGTTCAGCCAGATGAAATTGCAGTTGCAACTATATGTGTACAAAACCCATTTTAGCCAAGAGCTGCAAGTTATTTTTTTCCATCAACTTTTCCTATAAGTTCCTGAGATAGAATGAGGCTCTAATGATTTAAGGGTAATGATCTCTTCTTTCTATATCCTTTGATGATTAAGTTTTCAGTGACTAGTAACTAGAGCCACTTCCTTAGGGACACTTGGAAATGTAGGTGTGGTGAGGATCACACTGACTGGGAGAGATAGTTAATGGCATTTAGTGAGAGCAGAACCTAGGAATTGTCTGACACAATGAAGCATTGTCTCACCCCAAATGGCATCTTCTTTGAGAAACATGATAGTGACCACCATGGATGGGCTGGAAGGAGTAAAGGGAAACTCAGATAGTCAATGGCTAATCAAAATCTAACTGGGATGGAGTTTGTAGCAATGTACTATTTTCACATTTTGTGGGGTAGTGAGTCTGATGGCTCTCTCTGGAATATTTTTTTTTCTCATACTACAAGTCATTTTAATTTTCCTATTAGTTATTTGTTTAAAATAAGGTATGGGGAATCATTGAGAAAGATAAAAAGGGAAAAACATAAAAATAGTTTGAGCTTCTCGAGAAGAGAATATTATTATTGGGCCACAAGGTCTGAAAGAGAGCTTTGAGGTCAACTGGTGAAGCTACACTCCTTGGATGGGAATTTTCTCCATGACTCCTCTTCCCCCGACACCGAGCTGGTGCCTAGTTTCTGGGAGAGATTAGAGACTCCTTCAGAAGTACCTTTTCCAAGAAGCATCCCAACCCCCACAGTGAGGCACTATTTCCTCCCTTCATTTTCTCTTCCACATTTTCCTACAAGACAGAACTTGAAGAATAGTCAGAGTTTCAGAGGTTAGCTTTGTTTTCTTTTTTTATTGAGGATCACCTTATCAGGAGTATCTCATCCTTTTATTCTTACTAAACAAGTTGCTGGATGCTACTCCTCTCCTGACCTGACTACTAACACAGGCAGCTCCACAGGTTTAACAGGTGGCAGGTTTTGAAGTGTGGTTTGTTTATTTCCAATATTATGCTGACAATTGTTGGTATCTGAAGCTAACACAGCTCCTATTCAATGCCACTCAAGAAATGAAATGACCAGGAGCTGTGTATGGCTGTGCTTTGACAAATTAACTAGGAAGAAGTGAATCTGGTCCTTCTCTTAAGAACAGAGTTCCCAGAATTCCTTGTAAACAGCACAGTACAGCCTTGTGCCCACATATCTGATTACTATAATGTGACTTCACTGTAGTCTGTTTAATGGGTCTAGTATTATCAAGAGTTGTCTACTTTTGTCAAAATCGATTTGGTTCAGTGGATAGGGTGTCGGTCTGTGGACTGAAGGTCCCAGGTTGAATTCCAGTCAAGGGCATGTACATTGGTTGCAGGCACACCCCTGGTAGGGGGTGTGCAGGAGGCAGCTGGTCGATGTTTCTCTTTCATCGATGTTCCTAGCTCTCTATCCCTCTCCTTTCTGCTCTGTAAAAAAAAATCAATAAAACATATTTTTAAAAGAACATACTTTTATATGTTTTATTGAGGCATATTAGAGATCTTAATCCTCTTAAGATGGACTTACAGCATCTTGAGATGCTTGTACTTCCATACACCTTCCTCTGCCTTCTCTACTTGGACATGGGTTGGCTTGATGGGAAGAGTGGTATTGTAAAAGTAGTAGAACTGAATTCTAGTCCCAGATCTCAGTGGAATGCCCTAGACAGCCTTGTGCAAGTCACCTCATCTATCAAAAACTCACTTTCCTTATCTGTACAATAAGGGGGTTGGACTGGTTTATCAATAAGATCTTTCAAAACTCCAAAAATATTATTGTAATGTTCCTGTTTATTGAAAGGCCTTTAGCTCCTCCACGTATATACTAAAACTTTATCTTGATTTTGAAATGAGAAGTCATCTTACATCAGTATTTTGAAGGATTTGTATTCCATGAATCAGAGATACCTTCCTTACTTTGGACAGTCCTAAAATGCTCAATTCAGATTTTCCATAAATTCTCATTTGGTAGAAAAAAACATAAGGCTCAGCTTTGTTTCCTGATATCATAGAGAGAAATAATGTTGTGAAGAAGAAAGGGATATGAACTCTAAGTGTTAGTCACACAGTTAAGCCATTTTATTTCCAGTTCCTTCCCAATGGTTGAGATCTAGGAATGCACGTTGGAGTAATTGTACCAGGGATCTTTCCAGGTCCTAGAGGGACAACTTCTGGTCAAGAAACAGGAAGATTTAGACTCATTCTCCAAATACACTGATATGCATGTACATATACTGCACTATATTCAGATGTACTAATATGTATGTATATTTATATGTACTGATCTAGCTACTTAGGGGGATGTGAAGCACAATTCACAACCCATGCTATGTTCTTAAGGAGCTTAAAATTTAATTTAGAAATAATAAGCATATATAAAAATGATTAGGTAGTATTACAACAGGTCAGGTGAGTAGGTGCCAAGTTTTGAATGAGTGGTGTGGTAATACGGGTAATAAATTTTATAGGAGCAAAAGAGGAAGAGATGTGTTATCTAGAACTAGATTGGGAAAGGCTTCTTAGAGGAGGAAAACTTGAGCTTCATAAGTAATAGCCATTTCCTAAGTCCATTTTCAGAGAATAATAATGATAGCTAAATCTTAAATACCACTTATAACATTGAAGGCCCAGATCTAAGTGCTTTTCATACATGACCTCATTTATTCTTCATAAAAATCATCTGAGGCAACATTATGAAATTGTAGTACTACAATTCCTACCCTTCTTTATGGAAGAGGAAAGTGAGGCTCAGAGAGATAAACTTTCTCAGGACCTCAAGTGGCAGTGTTGGGATTTGAACCCAATATTCTGTTCCCAGAGTCACCCATTGACCACAAAGTGACACTGCAGCTCAGTGAAAGGTACAGTGTCATACAGATGGATGATAAAGGAAGGGCTTCTAATTGGAAAAGGTGGGAATGCTCATGGTAGGAGGAAGCCAGGTTTTGGGGAAACCACTCTTTAAAAAAAAGAATATAAAATACAAAATTTAGGGAAAAGTGAATATTTAATTAGAATGAGAAAAAGGATCATAATAAATTTCAAATTTAGAATAATTACTCAGCATTGTTCAGTAATAAATTCAATAAAATAACAATATTTTTATTAATGTACCATCCATATATTTGTTCCAAATTTTTGGCTGCATACTTGCATGTCAATAATTTTATAATTTTTTCTATAGAGAAAATAGATTATCCAGTCTTTCCTCTAGCATTGCTGATTAACTTTATTATTCTAGTTTAGAAAAATAGCTTTTAGCTTCTGGATTCATTATTAATAATGCCACGTAAATATGTAGAACTGTTGTGAACTTTGGGAAAACCTCTAGCAAGTGTCTTTTGTATATGACCTACAGGGTTTCAGGGCCTTTAGAACTTGCTTGTCCTGTGACTAATTGTAACTACATCCAGCTAGAATTAATGCCACTTATGTATTGATGTTCTCATTATCATGCAGAAATGGCTGCAAACTATAGAAGTACTATTGAGTCCAGGCTAAATGTATCCCCAACTCACTTCTACTTGTCCGGATTCCATAAATAGGTACAAGCTCTCTGGTGCTGTCCAAAATGGGGGAATATAAATGGGGAATTTGAAGTGGCAAAAAATAATGGTCTGAGCAGATGCTGGTTAAACAGTGTTGCTTTTGGCAATGCAGTAAAACATAGGAGCATGTGAGCCCATGGCTAGATCCTCTGTCAGTGCTTCAAAGGGGCCCATCCAGGCAATGGATTCTGAAGCTTAACCTTCATTAACTTCCCAGTAAATCCGCCTCTGCTCATGATGCTCCTGGATAAAATGAAGTTATTCCTTACCAGAGCAGAACAGGGGATCCTACTGAATAGCCGTGGGAGAGATAGCTATCTAGGCTAAAGAGCAGATGGGGTCAGGGGCCACATGTCATGGACTCAGCTTTTGATGGCGTCCTGGTGTCACAGCTGGTGAAGATGTGGTTGTTGGCCTGTGACTAAAGTGAATCATCGGGTTGGCTTCTCACCAATTGATTTTGATGTGAATTTTGATTTTCCCTCTCTAGGCTGCCAGAAAAAGCAAGGAGAAAGTGTCTGCCAAGCCACACGGTATGTTGGTAGCAATTACTAATGAAATGAAAGTTTTACTGTCCATCTGTTATAATGGAGGGCCATCCTTGGCCGGGTCTCATGGACTGGCAGATGGGAATCCTTGATGGCTTGCATTGGGACTTCCTTTTTATATTCCTCATATTAAAATGTATCTTTGACCTCTGCTTCCCTCTCTTGCCAGCACCCTCTGCTCCATCCTGGTCTTGGAATTATTTACTATAAATCCTTTGGATTGAGCCAATTCAGCCTGGGGAAGTGGCTAGCAGAGGTCTGAGAGAACCCAGTGATGATGTAACTGATTATAAAGTTCCAGGGTTGGGGGTTTCTTAGAGAACATCGGTTACAATGGCTTCCAAACTATCTCCTCCTGGAGGGGACTGAGGAGGTGCTCAGGGTATTACTGTGAGGTATGAGGGGGACCTAAGGATTGACCCATCGGCTCTTCCCACTCATTTCAACTGAGCCAGTTTCACTTTTAACTATTTTTTAAAATAATTTTTTTTAATTTATTTCAGAGAGAAGAAGGGAGAGGGAGAGAGATAGAAATATCGATGAGAAAGAAACATTCATCAGCTGCCTTCTGTACACCCCCTACTGGGGATCAAGCCTGCAACCTGGGTATGCAGTCTGACAGAGAATGGAACCAGCAAACTCCCGGTGCATGGGACAACGCTCAACCAACTGAGCCACACCAGCCAGGCTATTTTCTACATTTGAGTTCAGGATAAGAATTCGTTGGAAATAATACTAGTTTGTCACTGAAATATAGTGTGTCCCAAAGAAAGTATGAACATACTTTGAATAATTATAAAGGCAGTGTTTATTAAAATACATTTCATTTTCAAAATGGAGGTATCAGCTATTACAGTGTGTATACATTTTTTGAGGGGACACCCTGTATATGACGAAAAGCTGATCTGCTTCAATCTTCCTCCACTTTACAAAGTCCACAGGTTTTATGTACCTTCATGTGGTGACACCTTGAGGCCTGAGTCCATACCTCTCCATTTGATACTAATGCCTTCTATCTTCCCAGGTGCATGTGATGGGGTCTGTGTGGACAACTCCCACTGCAGTCAACCTTGCCCTCCAGATACTTCGGGAAACATGGGGTTTTTATGTAGGCGAAATAAATGGCACAAGATCACTGATACTTGCCAGACTCTTACCGCCTTCAACATCTTTGAGGTAATACCAATATCTTTTTTCTCACATGCAAAGTGGAGTCTTAAATTATCAATGCATATTTCACTCAGTAAGAGAGAAGGACAGGGTAGTAAATAGATGTGCTTGCAGATGAATACATAAATATTTACCTGTTCTCTGAACATATATACTGGAATGGCCTTCCTAACTTTGGGCATCTAAAGGTCTGTGCTCCAGTCTCCCACACCTTCCATGACACAAATGAACCAGATCGCTTAGGCCAGAGTTAGAAGAGCTGTCTAGAATCCTCACAGTTTACTCCTTCGCTTCCACTCAACTCTTTAATACCCCAAAGCTACTCAATGCGTCCTTCTCTGGCCAGCAGCACAGGGCATCTCTGAGAACTTTCAGACACAGGGCAATTGGGCTCCATTCAGACCTGCTGAATCCATATCTGCATTTTACCAAGCTCTCCATGTGACTTCAGTGCTCAGTAAAGCGTGAGAAGAGAGCTGAACCTGGAGGGAAGGACTTCATTGTCAAAAAAAGGAACCCATTTCCACATATACTTAAGTTGTTACATATTTAAAAAGTCCAATTCTAGTAAATAAAATCAGGTCAAATGGCATTTCTTCTTCCTTTGTTTCCTTTTCTCCTCTTCTGTCAGGAGCATTACCTTTCAGCTCCTGACTCATTCAAGGGAGTCAATGTTTGGGCCTCTTTCATGCCCTGGCAACATTCCCATCCCATTTTGGGGTATGGCCGGGGGAAATAGTGGATGCTATACCTGAAGTTCCCCTACCAGACTTCAAGAGGCTGCTCATCCCTGATTTGAAGGAACAGGGAAAAGTACATATGGAGACCGACATTCCATATGACCTAATATTTAAATGCTTTCAACCGAGTCTACAAACCAGTAAATAGAGCAGTTCTGTCAGCCTCCCATTCTAGATTCCATCTGCACCTCATGGGTGGTGGAAGGCCAAGGCCACACATCCTTAAGCCTGAACACAGGAGGCCCTTTGACACATCTCAGGCCTACGGGTGTCCTGGTCCATCTGTGGCAGCACAGACTTAGGGAAGGCCCTGGAAATGGGCTTGCTGTTGTCACATAGAATAATCAGGTATCTAGAAGCAGGGACATGGGTTCTGTGTATGCCCATCCTCTAGTGTTTCCCAAATTGTTGACCCATGTGTACCCCTTCTATAATTTTTGTAATGCTGAGTACCCCTCATCAAAAAAGGGGTGTATTTTAATAACAATCAAAATATATTTATTTTTTGATACATACACAAAATTATAATAAACAAAAAATAAAATTATTCATAATAAAATATAAATAAAAGTTATATTATAAATAACATTTATTTGCACACCGGACCATCTCATGCCTCACAAAACTGTCTTGACATGACTCATGAGAACGTAGAATTAGGTGCAGCTAAGCACAGTGCAGTGCATATTCCCACCAAACTCCGGTGCAACACGTACCCCCACCAAACTCTTCCCGTACCCCTGGGGGTACGCGTACCACACTTTGGGAAGCACTGCCTAGGCCATGGATTCCTTGTCCGCCTGAAGAGGAAGGCTGGAAAAAAGGGTTCCGCTAAAGCAAGGTTTGGCAATTTGGCAATTTTGTTCTGTAAAGAGCCAGATAGTAAATATTTTTAGCATTGTGGGTACTATGGTCTCTGTTGCAGCTATTCAACTCTGCTATGGTAGTAAAAGGGCAGCCCAGTGAGTGAGCAAGCTGAGTCCCAACAAAACTTCATTTACAAAAAAACAGAGGGCAAACCTGTGGCTATAGTTTGCTACCCCTGCTTTAAAGTGTGGGACCTAGAGCCTGATCTGTGGGGAAATGCTGTCTATCACTATTTTTAGTCATTGTTCTCTCTTGGCATTTCAGTTGATTCATTCAAATCTAGCTTGAAATTTCTTTTTTTAAAATATGTTTATGTCTTATGCTTTGCCCTTGGAAAGAATGAAAAGTTTAAATGGCACTAGAAATGTAGCCATGTGCACAGTATATGTACACAGAAGGGGTGTGGAGGGGGGTGCTAAGGATAACAATTGCTGTTTGGATATAAGGGGGGTTCAGGAGTAGGCAGCTGTTCATACACCTTGGTGTTGGGCAGGTGGTTCCACAGCAGATGTGACCTTGACCATGTAAAATAGAAAAGCATCATGCGATATACAATTGTGTGATAAGGCTGTCCTACATTGTAGTAAAGTTACTTTTACATTGAAAACAACAGTAACATGATAACAAACTTTCTCTTTGCCATACATTAGGAGGATTCAAGTACAGTTCCATCATTTGGAAGTAGTATAAAAATAAACGAATATGCCGGGAAGTCTGAGACCATTGCAGATAAGTTGATGAAGAAGTGTCCGCAGGATTTGTCCTGTGTCATCAAGAACATTCAGCGTTCTCCCCGGATACCAGGAAACATCGCTGTCATCGTGCAGCTACTCCACAACATATCCACAATGCTGTCGATGGATGTGGACGAAGCAAAGATGCAGGTGAGTGGCCTTGAGCACCTGAAAGAACATTTGTGTTCTTTTATTTTTTTTTTAATTTTTTAAAGGGGGGTACTGGAAAGGAATGCAGATTTAGTTGGAGTTTTGGGGGGTTTGAGGAGACCATGTCTTTCACTTCAGTATTTCCATTACTGGTAAATGTTTAAAAAATAAATCCTCACTGAAGAAAAAAAATGAATGAGAAAAACGAATGCATTCGATCAACAAGCATTTAAAGAGAGCACTCACCAAGTGCTGGATTGGATGCTGAAGCAAACTTCTTCCATGTATGTTTTGGCTACTGTGAATCTCTTAAGAACTGTTCTAGGCCCTGCAGAGAGGAAGACATTTATTTGTGAATCAGAACAGGTTGCTAAAATGGAAAATAACTGCATGTCCAAAAAATAGCCAGGTAAGTCTGCTGGAGAAATGTGAAATGGAATTGGACGTGCTTCCTTTGTGTTTGACCTTCAAAGCAGAGGATAAGAAAAAGGAGGTCTAGCCTCTGGGGTCAGCTTCCAATGTGTCATGTTCCTGTACAAAGCCCTGCGCACAGTTGGGATTTAGTGGATATTAATACATAGTGGGTGCTCTGGGCAGGGTAGGCGAATCGCTAGCTAGTGTCACCCAGGTGTGAAGTGGAACAGATGATGGAAATGAACATGATGAAGGCTGCCCATTTGCCTACCTCACAGGAAAGCATCCCATAAGCAGGGGAAAGGTGCTCCCTTGTAACTCTATCCTCCAACTCAAACTTGAGCGGCATGTGAATCATGTGGGGATCTCATTAAGATGCTCATTCTGATTCACAAGGTTTGGAGTAGGGCTTGAGATTCTGTATCTTTAAGAGGTTCCCAGGGCATGCTGTAAACTGGCTGAAGGAGCATGCTTTATAAAAGTGAAAATTAAATATGGAACTGCCATTTGACCCAAGGATCCCACTCCTAGGATTATATCCCAAGAAACCTGAAACAACAGTCAGAACGAATATATGCACCCTTATGTTCATAGCAGTGCAATTTACAATAGCTAAGATCCAGAAACAGCCCAGTGCCCATCAGTAGATGAGTGGATAAAAAAAGCTGTGGTACATTTGCACCATGGAATACTATGAAACAGTAAAAAGAAGGATCTCTTATCCTTTGAGATAGCATAGAGGGACCTGGAGAGCATTATGCTAAGTGAAATAAGCCAGTCAGAGAAAGACAGTTACTGCATGATCTCACTCATATGTGGAATCCAATAAACAAGATAAAGTGATGAACAGAATAGATCCAGAGACATAGAAGCATGGAACAGACTACGGAATCTCAGAGGAAAGGTGGGGAAGAGTGTGTGGGCAGATGGGAAGGGATTAACCAAAGTACTTGTATGCATATATGCACAACCCATGGACACAGACCATAGTGTGGTGAAGGTGTAAGGTGGGCTAGAAGGGGTCAATGGGGGAAGAAGAGGGACATATGTAATACTTTCAACAGTAAAGCCTTTTTTTTTTTAAAGTGAAGCTTGAATGTCCTGGCAGATTCAGACAGTGGCTCAATACTAATGCCGGTTCTTCATTGACAGAGTTACAGCATCATGGCCAACCACATTCTTGACAGCAAAAGCATCTCAAACTGGACCTTCATCCCTGAGAAGAACAGCAGCTGCGTGCTCCTGCACTCAGTCAATAGCTTTGCAAGAAAGCTACTCATAAATAAATATCCCATCGACATATCGGATGTCTTTATTCATACCATGTGCACCTCCATAACTGGAGACAACAAGGGACATAATTTAACTTTCTCAATGAGAGTTAATGACACCGGCAGCACAATCACTGGGAGGGTGTTGATCAGCAGAGATGAAGCCCAGAAGGTGAGCTCTCCTTCTCAGGTGGTCAGCATTGCATTTCCAACCCTTGGAGCCATCTTACAAGCCAGCCTTTTGGAAAAGGTCACTGTGAACGGACTTGTCCTGTCTGTCATTTTGCCCAAGGAACTTAAAAGAATCTCACTGGTTTTTGAAAAGATCCGGAATTCAGAGGACAGGAGGACACAGTGTGTTGGCTGGCACTCGTTAGAGAGCAGATGGGACCAGCACGCCTGCCAAATGATTCAGGAAACCTCCCAGCAAGCTGTGTGCAAATGTAGGCCAAGCAAGTTGTTTACCTCCTTCTCCATTCTTATGTCACCACACACCTTGCGGAGTCCCATCCTGACTTACATCACATACATAGGCCTGGGCGTTTCTATTTGCAGCTTGATCCTTTGCTTGTCCATCGAGGCCTTGGTCTGGAGCCGAGTGACGAAGACAGAGATCTCGTATTTACGCCACTTGTGCATTGCTAACGTCGTGGCGACCTTGCTGATAGCGGATGTGTGGTTCATCGTGGCTTCCTTTCTTAGTGGTCCAAGGACACACCACAGTGGATGTGTGGCAGCAACGTTTTTTATTCATTTCTTTTACCTTGCCGTGTTTTTCTGGATGCTCGCTAAGGCACTTCTTATCCTCTATGGAATCCTGATTGTTTTCCATACACTGCCCAAGTCAGTCTTGGTGGCATCTCTCTTTTCAGTGGGATACGGTTGCCCTTTGGTCATTGCTGTTATTACAGTTGCTGCCACTGAGCCTGGCAAAGGTTACCTACGGCCTGAGGCCTGCTGGCTCAACTGGGACATGACCAAGGCCCTCCTGGCCTTTGTGGTCCCAGCTCTGGCCATTGTGGTAGTAAACCTGGTCACCGTGACACTGGTGATTGTCAAAACCCGGCGAGCTACCATTGGCAGTTCCATGTTCCAGGAGGTGAGAGCCATCGTGAGAATCAGTAAGAATATTGCCATCCTCACACCACTGCTGGGACTGACCTGGGGATTTGGAATAGCCACAGTCATCGATGACAGCTCCCTGGTCTTCCACATTCTCTTCTCCTTGCTTAATGCTTTCCAGGTAAGTCCAAGTCAAAAGTGAGAATTGGAAAGAAGTTTTGTGATCAGGAGGGTGGGCCATCATATCTATACTAATAAAAGCATAATATGCTAATTAGACTGGACAGTTGAACAACCTTCCAGACATCATTCAGGATGTCCTTCCAGACAAAACTACAGTGGCAGGGGCTGAGGCAGAGGCAATTAGAGGTGATCAGGCAGGCAGGCAGAGTGGTTAGAGGCGATCGGGCAGGTAGGCAGGTGAGCCAGCAGTCCCAGATTTCGAGAAGAATGTCCAACTGCTGGTTTAGGCCTGATCCCGGCAACTGGACATCCCCTGAAGGGTCCTGCATTGGAGAGGATGCAGGCCGGGCTGAGGGGACCCTATTCCCCCCTCCTTCCCCTCCTCCCCTGCATGAATGCATGAATTTCATGCAATGGGGCTCTATTTATAAAAGACAGTGAATTTGGAATAGCCTATTGAGTCAGGAAATAAACTTTTGTTTCAGAAAGGCCTGGATTCAAATATTGACTCA
Organism: Vespertilio murinus; assembly: GCA_963924515.1. NCBI lineage: Eukaryota > Metazoa > Chordata > Mammalia > Chiroptera > Vespertilionidae > Vespertilio > Vespertilio murinus. The sequence goes on along the minus strand of OZ004705.1, from coordinate 126,347,835 downwards.
TTTACTAATGTGTAACATTCTCCTGGGATATTTGCTTAACTTTTCCAAGCCGTATTTTTTTTTTTTTTATCACTCATTGAGTACAATCCCCTCACTTTATAATAGTTTTTGGAAAATGAAATAAAATAGTGAATGGGACAACACCAAGTAGCCTAACTAGTTTAGAAATGAAACAATAACACTTCCTCCAAAATCTAGGTATGTAACTGGAAGTATTTACATATGCACATTCACATTTTATTCCATTTAGAATGTTTAGTTATCACTGGAAACCATATTAATGGTATTAAAGATAATTCCCCCTGTCTTTTCCTTTCTTACTTTCCCTCTATGAATTAAAAAAAAATGCCCACAGTTTCATGTACATCTTTGCCAAACTTTCTATACTTACATATAAGCATATTTTCACATAATATATTATAGTTTAAAAACAATGCATAGTATTTTGAAATTTACTCTACCACTTATAAATTCATCCTAGCATTTTGCCACACTATGTCTCTTTAATGACTAAATATTATTCAACATTCAACAATTCCTATATATATATAATTATATATAAATTATATATATATATATATATATATATATATATATATATATATAATTGATTTTTTACAGAGAGGAAGAGAGAGGGATAGAGAGTTAGAAACATCAATGAGAGAGAATCATCGATCAGCTGCCTCTTGCACACAGACACCCCCACAGGGGATGTGCCCACAACCTAGGTACATGCCCTTGACTAGAATTGAACCTGGGACCTTTCAGTCCACAGGCCTATGCTCTATCCACTGAGACAAACCAGTTTTGGCCACAATTCCCTTCTTGAATGAAATTTTTTTCACTTTTTTCTGTCACAGTGCACTAATGAGTCAAAGTTTATTATATTGAATGCTAAATATGTAAATAACAACTAATTAAAAAGAAATCTTTTATTTTTATAGACTTCTAACATATTTATTTTCCTGAATGTTTATTTGGAAATTATAGAGATTTTATGTCAAATATATTTTTCATTTTTCTCTTTCAAAATTTAAACATACATGATTTTATTTACAATAAATATTTAATGTCTTAGAGAACAATGCTAACAATAATAGGGGTACCTAATCATTTGACTCTCTGTTGTTGCTTTTGTGCATTTTCATAGAATATATTAATTTTACCCTACACTTCTTGTATAGCTCTTAAAAATTATCAATTCCCTTGCCCATGTTTATGCAGCTCATCACTGATAGAAATGAGATAAAAACCTACTGTTCCTAAATTTCCTTTTAGCATATCCAAGGGCTATGTGTCACACACTTAAGGAGTTCATGTCTTACTTAGTCCTCACATTTTCTTTTCCTTGTCTCCCTTGGGCCATCTTGAGTGTGTTTTTCATTTTGTACTAGGTTGTGAGCACTTGTATTTTGGTATCATAAGCTTTTTTCCCTGTCATAACATGATCAACTTGTAATTTAAACTCAGTTTCTGCCTTGATACCTGGCAAGAAGGAGGCTGAGACCCATCTAAGTACCAATACTGACAGTCCAGTGAGAAGCTCAAAGCAGGGTTTAGGTCAAGGCCAGACTCCAGGGCAGGCATGAGGCAGTGGTGTTCTGGAGCTGGCCTGTACTGGCTCAGGAGAGCTAACTACTGTATTTTCAACAAATTTTCAAGGTGGTGTAAACACAGACATCATTAAATTATGTAGAATTACAATTAAATAAATTAGATTCAAATTGAAGGTCAAACATTCTCCAAATAAATTCCTTCCTAATTGTTTTTTATACATTCTTTTTTTAAATATATATTTTATTGGTTTTTTTACAGAGAGGAAGGGAGAGGGATAGAAAGCTAGAAACATCGATGAGAGAGAAACACCGACCAGCTGCCTCCTGCACACTCCCCACCAGGGATGTGCCCGTAACCAAGGTACATGCCCCCGACCGGAATCGAACCCGGGACCCCTGAGTCCACAGACCGATGCTCCATCCAATGAGCCAAACCGGTTTCGGCATGTTTTTTTTATACATTCTACTATGTTCTTGAAATTATTTGAATCTGCTGTATCTGTATGGTGGAAACACCTAGAGAATGGATGTGCCCATCTCTTCCTGACTCCGTGGTCAGCTATCATGTTTCTAAATTTAAATCAACCATAGTGGGAGCCATGTGGATCAAGGTATCCTTGGGAGGAGAGAGGGAGAGCCACAGGTCCTGAGAGGTGGGAGACAGAAACTACTGAGCAGGAAGAAATGGGACAAGCAGAGTCTTAGGATGAACTGAGATGAGGGGCAACTGTGGCTGATGGAGCAAGCAGGGAAGAAAGACATAAATATCCCATGATATACAGAGGTGTAGGAGAAATGCTTTTTGAAAGGTTCCTGGTCCTAGGCTTGTGGGAGCACCTCCTCTGGTTTTTAAGCTCAACCACCCCCTTTACGAGGGAAGAATTATTACACATGGTGGAGGCAGACATCGGTTTACAGCTGTGAGTACTTGAAACACAGAACTTGTTCTTATATTATCACTTATTAATTATTGTATTATGTTCCATATCAACACTGTAAACACACTTTAGCCCCACCCTGTACAGTCAGTTGCTGCATTGAATGCTACTTTGTCAAGGTATCACTTCTAGTTGGTATCTTCTCTTGTAGTTATTGGGAGTAATTGTGGGCTGGGTAAGATTTGCAGACCCATATAATATTGGGTGGCTTATAAACAAAACAAAAACTTATTTCTCAAACTTCTGAAAGTTTAAGAAGTCCAAGATCAAGGCATGAGCAGATTCGGGGTCTTGTGAGAACCTATTTCTTGTTTTCTAGATGGACAGCTAAGAGTGTCAGACAAAAAAGCAATCTAAGAGAAGCACCCCAAGCTTGGAGCACTTGCTGGACTGGTTGAATGGAGAAGTATAGTTAGTATGTTTGGAGGAATGGATTAGCTGCATGGCCATCCAGGCACTGGTCCCTGTGAAGTCCTCCACCTCTCAGCTAAGCTTTTGCAAATCGTGGCAGCAGTGGGTTTGGTATCATTCCTGCTGATGATAACCTGACTATAACATCTTTATTATTTTGTATTGCACCTATGTGCCTCAATAGGCCTCTGCCTGGGTAAGGGTTCATATTTGATGATGCAATCAGAGCAACTTAATTAAGGATGCGTAAATCAGAAGTCATTATTTTATTTCTCTTCTCAGATGAGCAAAGACCTGAGTATTCACACTTTTAAGAGAAATTTTGTCTAATCAATATTGCTGTCTATCACATTTTGAAAGTTGAGTCTCTGAGCTTACCTTTTCTTCTCTGCAAAATAGAATGAATACTTTTTCTTCATCCCATATGGTTTTGTACGGCTATATATGAAAAAAAGATTGAAACTCAAATGGAATATAATGATGGAAGAACAGCCTCCATCATTATATTTTTTATGGCTGATGAGAGATATGAGAGCTAATTAATTTCCTCTATGTTATATTTGGATCACTTATTTATGAGCGCCCATTATGTGCTTAGAAACTCAATCTGTTTGGAGTCTTGATTTTTCTGATGATTCATGTACTTAATTTTTCTTTGCAAATTTTATAACAGTTTTTGGTTGTGGATGGAGGAAGGAGGTTGAGGGTATTAAATAAAGCTAAGCATGGATACTTTTAATATTATTTTTTGTAGAAATATCTTTACTAATTATTCAGGGATTGTAAGGCTGCCATCCACTGCCTAACATCTCCTGGCTATTGCATGGGCCATTATATTCTGATGAGATGCAGAGCTCCTGATAAGTGTAAATCACTCTTATTTTACCCAAATTAAAGAGAAATTCTTATAATATGCTTATATGAATTGGGGACCTTGGTTTGTTTGGTTTTCTGAGGTACCCCAAGTGTCTAGATTAGAATATGGCTAGCACATGGAAGACACACTATTGGTATTTGTTGAGTGGAAGAATCTAGGTATTATGACCATAAAATGAGTCACAGATTGAATCATATGCTCTACATTTTTGTTTTGTTTTATTATTAGTTTTATCAGTTTCAGAATAGGAAATGATAATGAATGCTGGTATTTCTTATTATTTATATTCCTTTGTAAGTTGCTCTTTTCCATTCTTCTCTTTTTCTCAGGGCTTCTTCATCTTGGTGTTTGGAACAATCCTGGATCCAAAGGTACCATTAATTTTTCTTGTTTTGTTTTTTTCTGCATTAAAAACACTTGACCCTGAAATGCTCATTTGTAAAGCTGACCTTTTCAGGGTCTTTCATTTCAATTATTAATTAATAACTAGTATTTGTAGTGAGAGCATCAGTAATAATAATAATTAGTAGACCTGTATTAGGTGTTATGAAGTGTGCAAAAACCTCTAAGACATAGAAGCATCCATCAAGAGCAAAACCTCATATCTTTAAAATTATCATGTAAAAGGTAAATACTGAAAGGTGTTATAATTAATTGACAAAAAGTTATACAGTAGTCCCCCCATATTAATGGGGAATACTTTCCAAGATTCCCAGTGGATTTGTGAAACCATGGATAATATCTATTCTTACTTATAGTATGTTTTTCTCCTACATGTACACATATTTTATAATGAAGTTTAATTTATAAATTAGGCACAGTAAGAGATTAACAATAATAACTACCCTGTGTCCCCGAAAATAAGACTGTCTTTTATTAATTTTTGCTCCCAAAGATGTGCTAGGTCTTATTTTCGGGAGATGTATTATGTTTCCATTAAGTAGGTCTTATTTTCAGAGGATGTCTTATTTTTGGCAAAACATGGGGTAGTAATAAAATAGAACAATTATAATAATATACTATAATAAAAGGTACATAATCTGACTTTTTCTTTCTTTTTATAAATATGTGTCTGTTTGGCCCCAAAGTGCATACTTTTAATCTCAATATATTCTACTTATTGAACAAAAATTATTTTATTTCTCCTTATAACTATGAAAGGGAGACAAAAAACTGATTACAGACCACAGGGCACCTGTGTTAATCTTCCATCTCAAGAAACAGGAAGTCTGAGATCAAGGTGTTGGCGGGTTTGGTTTTCTTGGTTTGTAGAGAGCTTCCTATCTGCTATGTCTCCACATAGTCTTTCCTCTGGCACATATCCCTAATGTGTCTTCTTCTTATAAGGACACTGTCCTATTGGATTAGGTCCCTACCCTTATGACCTCATTTAATCTTTTTATTATTATTTCATTTTAACTACCTTATTATAGTGTACTGACTTTTTCACTTAAAGGAACCAGTTTCTTTGGCATATCTCTATCACCAGCATCACTGCACATGCCTCTTGGGGCTATTCTTTTTTTTTTAATATATTTTTTTATTGATTTTTCACAGAGAGGAAGGTAGAGGAATAGAGAGTTAGAAACATCAATGAGAGAGAGACATCGACCAGCTGCCTCTTGCACACCCCCTCCTGGGGATGTGCCCACAACCAAGGTACATGCCCTTGACTGGAATCAAAGCCGGGACCTTTCAGTCTGCAGACCGACACTCTATCCACTGAGCCAAACTGGTTTCAGCTTGGGGCTATTCTTAAGTAAAATACTGCTTACTTGAACACAAGGACTGTGATACCATGACCGTCAATCTGATGACTGACATGATTAAGTGACTAACAGGTAGATAGTGTATACACACTGCACAGAGACACTGGACAAAGGGGTGAGTCATATCTCAGACAGATGGAGCAGAATGGCTGGAGACTTCATTACACTACTCAGAACAGCACACAATTTAAAATAAATAAACTGTTTATTTCTGGAATTGTTCATTTAATATTTTCGAATCCTGGTTGACTGTGGGTGACTGAAACTATAGAAAGCAAAACCACAGGTAAGAGGGCTCTACTGTGTATACCAGTAGTCTTTACACTTTTAGAATCAGTGAAAACCAGTGGGCACATATCCCCAGACATGCTTATTATTCGTTTAAGGTATGTATTGTACACATTATGAAACATAGAGTTGAAAAATAATAAGAGAAAAGAAATACTAGAGGCTCCAGTATGTCTTTACATATCCCATTGGACTTTAAATACACAGACTCCACTCCCACCCCGGGCAATGCTCTTATATCTTTGGAACCCGTGTATGACAAAAAGCTACATTTTCAGGGCAGGATGAAGTCCGTCTGAGCTAGAGGGCTTTGGTTTATATAAACTGTGAAGACAAAACTTCCACTAGGCCTTGGAAGATAACACTTTATATAGCAAAAGGAAAGAGCGAGTAGAAGTAACAAGAGAATGCCTTGTGCAGTAGGAGAGTTAGGGAAAAGGACAGGATGATCTGAAGTCAGGGGACTCAACTCCTGGCTGGCTGTCTCTTAATAGTTGACTGACTGCATGCCACATGATCTCAGAGTATTAATTTCCCTGGTGTACCTATCTTACAGGATTATTTCTTAGATAAAATGAGATGACAGGTGTGAAAAGCACTTTAACATTATAAAACAAAATATAATTGTCATTTATTATTCTTATTTTCTTGTTTCCATAAGCCTTTGCTATGTTATATAGAATTCCTTTCTTTTTTTAACTTTTATTAAACCATGGTTTGGGGCCCTAAAAAACAGAAGTTTAAATAATTGGGAAAAAAAAAGTGTGGGAAATGTTCAACTCTTCAAGTACTCATCCCAAAATACTCCCAAAGGTAAAAATCCTCAAACTGGTAGCAAACTGTATTTCTTAGCTATTGGATTTATGTTTAAGGCCCTGATTATAAACCTCCTATATCAGCTCCACTTTGCTTATGTCTCAGACCTCCCCACCTTTTCCCAGACCACTTCACCAAGTTACTAATCCCTCCATTTTCCTTCAACAGGACCTGGTGACACACTAAAATATTATCCAGGCCCCAAAACATCTTGATTTCTTATCATATTTTAATTCTTAATTTTTCATTAACTATCCAGATAAGAGAAGCCTTAAAGGATCGAGTAACCTCCGCAAAATGGATCTCCAGAATATCAGAGGTAAGGCTTTCATGTCCATTTTTTCACCTAAAGGTTTGACAAGATAACAATGCTGGAGTGTCTGGCATATGGGGTGTTGCTAAAACTATCCTTTGATGCTCTGTGGTACGGAGTTCTTAAAAGTGCCCAGTGAAATTATCAAATTCTTTCTGGAGTCCTGGAACCACGTCCCACGAAATGAAACTCGACTTAAATGCATTCAGAGGAGCGTGACCAAGCATCAGGTCCAGGAGGGGCCAACTATACACCACACAGCAAGAGAGCAAGGCCTGAAACAGACAAATGAGAAAAGATTAAAGTCTCAGGTTCCCATGGCAGCCCACTTGTTCCCTAAGACTCTAATTGGTTGAACCACATCCATAGTGTGAAAATTCAGGGAAATAAATTCTGATCCTCCACAAATAACTATTTAATAGCTTGGCTATCAAGAGGGGCCACCAGCCTTGGTTACTGGACTTGAAAAGTAAGGTTAGGGGCCTGTTCAGTCATTGGATGGTATATATGTCTTTCATTTATCATTGCTTCCTGTAACTTAATAACTGTGTAGTATTGATATGCAAGGTGCAACCTGGGAAAAACTGAAGAGAAAAAAATGGCTTCAGGGTTGGCCCAGGGAACATCCCCAGAAACAAGAGAAGAGGCCATGTGGAGTTTACCATGCCAACATATGGTGGGATCCACGTGGGCCAGCATGGGCTGGTGCTGAAGGAGATTTTCAGACAGAGAGCTGACAGCCTGGGGCCCTGGGTAACAGCATTGCCCACTCCCTATAATCCTTGCCTTCCCATTCTCTCTCCTTTGCTTTCCTTAGCCCTCTTCTTTTCCTTCGCTTTATTTTTATACCCTCTTTTGCCTTACTCCTACCAAAGCTTTGACCTTATTTCCAGCCCTTGGCCTTTATACTTGGGAGATTGTTCACCTCTCTACATTTCTTTCTTTTGAAAAATAAACAATAAAGTAAAAAATATAAAATGACAACACCTGCCCCTCCAACCTCCCGCCAACCCCACCATGTTTTTCTGAGAATAAAGCAGTGGTTCTAAAGCAACAGTCCTCTAAAATAATAATAATAACAATAATGGTATCCTATCTAATAAAAGAGTAATATGCAAATTACTCCGCTACACCCACAAGCCACACCCACCATCCAATCAGGAGTGAGCATGCAAATTAACCCAACCAAGATGTCTGTGACCACTTAGTGATCTGGAGGCTTGGGTTTCCTGGTAAATGGAGGAAGCCAAGCTTTTAGCCCGCTCTGGCCTGCCATGGACTCCACTCAAGCTACAAAGTTTCAATTATAGAAGATAAATAAATCCCAGATAGCAGGACCTCCACTTGGGTCGCCGGGGGGTGTGACCAGCCTGCAAACCACCACAGGCCTCTTGCCCAGCTTGCCCCACGCCCCAAGGGAACCCCCACCCTGATCCGAGATACCCTTTAGGGAAAACCAACCAATCCCCACCCATGTATCAGGCCTCTATCCTCCTATCTAATAAAAGAGTAATATGTAAATTTACTGTCACCCCAACACATAAGATGGCTGCCCCCATGTGGTCAAAGATGGCTGCCCCAATGTGGACAGAAGATGACCACCACAAGATGGCCAGCAGGAGAGGGCAGTTGGGGGAGACCAGGCCTGCAGTGGAGGGTAGTTGGGGCAGGGGGAGGTAGGCCTTCAGAAGAAGGCAGTTGGGAGTGACCAGGCCTGCAGGGGAAGGCAGTTAGGGGCAATCAGGCTGGCAGGGGAGTGATTAGGGTGTGATCAGGCTTATAGGCAGAAGTGGCTAGGGGCAATCAGGAAGGCAGGCAGGCAAGCAGTTGGGAGCCAGTAGTCCTGGATTGTGAGAGGGATGTCCAACTGCCATTTGGCCTAATCCTAAATGAGCAGTCGGATATCCCTTGAGTGGTCCCAGATTGGAGAGGGTTCAGGCTGGGCTGAGGGACACAACCCCCATGCACAAACTTTGTGCATGGGTCTCTAGTGTATATATAAAAGCCTAAGCGACTATTACCATCAGACAATCAGACAACCTTATGACCAGCTGGTAGTTATGACATGCACTGACCACCAGGGAACAGATGCCCAATGCAGGAGCTGCCCCCTGGTGGTCAGTGTGCTCCCATAGCCAACTTCCTGTGGCTGGCCAACTTCCCAGGGTCCTCCCCAAAGCTGCCCCAATCGCCAGCCAGGCCAAGGGACCTGACCTCACCAGTGCATGGATTTCTGCACCAGGTCACTAGTAAAATAAATAAGAGCCCAGGCTGCGTGGCTTAGTTGGAGTTTCATCCCATGCATCAAAAGGTTGCAGGTTCAATTCCCAGTCATGGACATACTGAGTCTGGGCATGGGAGGCAACAGACTGAGATTTCTCTCTCAAATCAATGTGTGTGTTTTTCTCTCTCTCTCCTTCCCTTCCTCTCTCTAAACAGATAATAATAATAATAATAATAATAATAATAATGCAATGGTACTCAACCTTAGCTAAACATCAGAATCAATCAGGAAGCTTCAAATAATGCTGCCTGGGTCCCAGTCCTGGAGGTTCTCATTGACTTGCTCTGCAGTGTGGCTTGGGTTTTGGGTGATTTTAATGTAGTCAAGGTTGATAGGCACTCATCTAAGCCCTCCTAAAGTGTCTTAGCATCGTAAATATTTTCTTCACACCAGTACACCTGCTGTAAGTATTCCCTACTACCTAACTCTGGTCTGTCACCATGCTCTCAGGAGAGAGGAATGACTCTTCCAACCCCTTTCCATTTAGCATGGCTCCTATCCTTACGTGTTTTCAGTATTGATCCATTCAGACACCTCAAGAAAATTCTGTTTCATGTTTTGGAAAAATAGTATTTTATATAAATATATAATACTATTTTTGCATTATTGTATATATACTGGATATATATATATATATATATATATATATATATTCATAACACCATTTTGTACTATTTATATATTGATTTCAGATAGGAAGGGAGGAGAGGATCATTCATAAGCTGCCTCCTGCACACCCCACACCAAGGATCTAGCCTGCAATCCAGGCATGTGCCCTGACCATGAATGGAGCCATGACCTTCTGGTTCATAGTTCGACACTCAACCTCTAAGCCACTCCAGCTGAACAAAATAGTCATTTTTTATAAGATATGTGAGGATCATATCAGAACTTTACTATTAGGTTTTTTTTTGTTTGCCTGTTTATTTTTTATTGTCTGAGCCAGTGCTATTCAATGCTGGTTGCACCTGAGAAATACCTAGAGAGTTTTTTTTTTTAAAAATACCACTGTCCTGACCAAACCCACAGAGAATTTAACCAGAAAGTCTCAGAGGTAGGACCCAGCCTTTTTTAAAGCTCTCCAGGGATTTTAAATGATGCCAGAGTTAAGAACCACTGGTATATGTACTAAGTAAATTTATCCCAACTTCTTGCAGCACTTCTCTCTCTCTGACCACTAGTTTTCTATCATTGGAAGTCAGTTTCATAAGCCTTGCTCAGAGCAAGTAGGCTTGCCATCTGTTTTCCCCTCCCCTGCTTTGCAGACCTCTGGCCCCTAGGTGGCAGTCCTCTACAGTCCATGTTGAACTTGTGAGGCCTGCCTGGAGTGTCAGCCCATGTTCCCAACCCAAGCTAATCAATGTGCTTGTCTGGGTTCATTTAATATTTGATGTGATGAATTAGTCTATGCTCATGTGGTAATAATTCTATAATTCAATTAATGTATTGCCCATCTTAAGCAACATATGCCTAAAACACAGGGTATTTTAGACTCAGGCCCATCACAAGGGGATGACTGTAACTTAGAGGATTTCAGCAGGTCAGCTAAGAAGAAAATATTTAGGGGCTGGGAAATATGTTCGTATTAATCTCTCCCTCTAGTCCACTCAATTGCCTTCTCTCATTTCCCTCCCAAACTAGAGACTCCTTCCTGAGTAGAAGGGGGGATCTCTCCTGCCAGCCTATTCCTGTGTTGTATTCAGCAGTTGGAATACAAACAGAGGGAGGAAGTGAGATGATAAAATAAATTGCTGTAGGTTACAGTTCTCCATGTGCTTTGGATATTGTGATTATTGAAAACAGAGAAATAATAACTGAAATTATACTTTTGTCTTCAACAGAACCTTTCTTCTGATTTCTCTTGTCGCCACACCAAAGGGCCAAGCTAACAAAGCAGACCTCACTCCTAACTTGGGAGGTGAGTGCAAAGCAAGTGGGGTCCTATATACATGCCTCACATAAGACATTTCTTTGGTGGGGGGAATCATAATTTGATTAATTCTGATTAGAAATGATTTTCTTCTTGATTGAAAGGATTCTCCTTATGCAATCTATTCTCATGTAGCTAATGTCAGAGGTACATTCACACTTCTGGTCGTTCCTGTGAAACCATTGGGCCTGTCAGAGAATACTCTTAAAAATCCTCTTAAATGTGTAAGAGGTGAGTGATCAGGGGTGCTGGCTCCTCATAGCTGCTCTCCTCAAACCCCCTTTTCTAGTTCTCTAGACCCAGGACATCCTCTGTGACATCAATAATATTCCCATGTTTCCCACTGTGGGAAATATTTCCCCTCATATTAAATAATCAAGGAATTATGATACACACTATCTATGTGAGGCCTCAAAGATAATGTAGAAGCACATTTGCATTTGAGGATAGTGTCTGAGAGATATACAGAGACACAGAGAGAAACACAGTAAGAAAGGGAACCATGGGGAGGGGGTGTATAGAGAGATACTAATACTTACCAAGTGGCATGGCAGCTCCACTGTTGGAAGAGAGCCATCCAGAAACAGACATGTGCAAAGGCTCTTCCAATTGCTGGGTTCAAGAGTGAGAAGACCAGACAGGGAGAGGAGACACCCACACTGGGACACCCACATTCACAATCAGAGAGAGTCACTCAGATGTATCTAGAGAGAGCCCACCACTCCTACCCCAACACATCCGGGTTCCCACAGGCTCTGGTGCTAAGACCTTCTTCAACAGCCCAGGGCCTTTTACAAAGAAAGATATTTCCCAGGAGGAAAGGAAGTGGTCCAGCTTAAAGAAAGACAAGGTTTTTAACTCAGCACTTGCAGGCAGTAGAACAAGCCTGGTCTAGAGGGAAGAGCCTCTCCATCTACCAAGGAGACTCTACCCAAAGGGGGCTTATCATTCCAGAGAGAGTGAACCCACAGTACAGTTGGTGTGGGGCTTTGGGGTCTTGCTGCTTGTATATTAAAGCTGTGATTCTCTGATCTTGACAAGGTCATACATTCCAGGAATGGCAGAACCCCCAGGAGAAGTGTGTTTATTCCTGTCGTCTGGCCTCTGGGGAGTATGAAGACAACGTGTAGTGCTGCTGATTGAGGAGGGTGTGACATACGGAATGGATGGAAGGCCCCTCTGTCTACTTCTGTGCTGCTAATCGCTTCTCCCTCATCAACTGTCAACACATAACTGCCATTCTGGGCATCTACAGGGAACAGAAAGACAAAGTGGGCCACAGCAGGACCTTCGTCTTGTCGGGGCCTCCGGAAGAGCACTCTGGCTCATCTTGGCAAAGGTGTCCTGGGATTGTTGCCTGGCTGGAATCTGTGGGTTGCTGAGGGAGGGGCCCTCACCAACAGTTGGGCTGACACTAAGTAGGTCATTGCTGGTACAAAAGGAATTGTACAAAAGGAATCCTATTGCCAGCATATTCCACTCCTCCAAATTTAAATGTGTTGCATGGTCAACCTGGCTTGGGTTTCAATGCAACTTTTTTGGCTGTGAACCAAGTGAAATAGGTAGAACTTTTGAACCAGAAAGATGCTCATTTTAAGTTAAGAAGACTGAAGCCTAGAACAATGGATCACAGCTAATTGAAGCTTGAGCCAGAGGCAAAAACACAAGTCTGCAGGCTCCCAGTCCTGGACTTTCTCTAAAGGCAAGGCACTGCTGAAGGACTCTGTCTACTCTGACAACAAGATTAACCCTCACCAACAGCAAGTTGGGTGTTTTTGTTTTGTTTTGTTTTGTTTTGTTTTGTTTTGTTTTTTAAACCTGAGATGAGAAAGGGGAAGTACTGCTCATTTTCTTATCTTTGTATGTAAACAAATTCATCATTCAAATCAGGTTCCCCTGATAGGAGATCAGTATTACAGATAGAAGCCCTTTAAAAAAATAAATAAAATAAAATAAAATAAAGTGCTCCTTTATGAAATGAGTACACAGGTTGATGTATCAGAAGAAAATGAGTGGATAAAGAAAAGGGGTCAATGGGTAAGCCCCTAATTATTCTACAAGAAGCCTGCATTAATGATGTTACATTCATAAAGACTCACTTTGTGAATGAGTGGGGCCTCTCTCTCTTCCTCTCTCTTACAAAATATTTCCTCCAAGTAGGAAAGTTTGATAGAGTAAAATTGTAATAAAGGGGCCCATCAAAAATACACCAACCTGGAGAAAGAGTCATCTTTCAAGTGGCATTGCTCATGTTGGGACGACAGCTGCCCCTGTCTCAAATGAAGTCAGAAAGGACATTCCCAGTATTTCTGTAGGGTCTCTTCAAGGCAAGGGTGTGAGACAGGCACAGGGCCTGTCTCAATGCACAGATTCCAGTGCAAAGAAATGTCCTTTACCCAGAGTGGATATATGGAAGTGAGGAGGGAAATTTTATGAAGCCAAATAGCTATAAGAGTATAAATCTGGAACTTTAAAAAGGACTGGGTCTAATTGTCTCATTTTATAGATCAGAACTCTAAGCATAAGAGGGGGGGAGGGAGAGAGAGAGAGAGAGAGAGAGAGAGAGAGAGAGAGAGAGAGAGAGAAGACATTTATCTGCGTTGTGCATTGAGCAGTCACATCTAGCATGAAAGCACATTCTATTCCAATGTACTCACACCCTGCAATAGGATGGCAGGAAAAACATTCTACCTAGGGCTTATTATTAGCTAAGAGAGGACCCTGGATGCTAAGAAACTCCGGAATTATTTGGGAATCCCTTGAACAAGCTGTGCACTCTCCCCTGCAGCCCACCCCCCCAGTCTGCTCCATCCTGAAAGATGTCAATACACTTGCACAAACCAGCTTGGTTGTGGTTGACCCTGAGTGGAAACACATCCAATGTCCTGTTCACACCTCACTGTGTGTGGTCACTGGTCAGGTGGCTCAAGGAAAAATTGGTGCTAACAGTGTCTAAGACAGATGCATGGTGAGACTGCTTTGGCAGTTATTTAAATTTCTTAGACTTTAATTTTCTTTCCTATAAATTGAGGAAACTAGAGCATACCTCACAGAGTTGTTGTAAAGATTAGATGAATAGCTGTAGGTGAAGAGTTGAAGAGTACTTGGCAAATAGTTGGCTGTTAACATGTTAGCAGTTTTCATTAGAGTACCTGTAAATTCATGTGCACACACAAGCAACCACACAGCTATAACCACGGGTTTGATTGGAGACACTGCCATGGGAGTTAGTCCCATGACTTCTAAATAAAAGAATTAAGTATTTGATTCAGCCAATAAAGTCTGCTGAGCTTGCCATTGACTGACCCTTTCATCCAATGTTACCATGGTCACAAGGTATAGTTCCTTGCCCAGGAAAGAGTATACATAATGGGTCTACTCAGGGCACCCTGTGCGAGTTCTGCTTCACTCTTTGCCTTCTCTGTGAAGTCTCTCTTGATTTGTCCAATCAGAGTGCTGATTCTCCCCTCTGGTTTCCTGTAATATTTATAATCTGTGCCATTCACTTCACATCTAGTATTTATTGTGCTACATTGTTTAGTTTCAGTATTTTTTTGTGTGTGCATATATTTTCCAGGTAAGACTGTAAACCTTTGGGGGCAGGATTACTCACCTTTGTGATTTACCATGTTACTCGCTTTTGTACGTACAAATGCAGAACAAGGCACCATACACATACAACATGTTCAATAAAGTCCTTTGATTACATAACCCATGGTTTGATGATACTGAGTTTTTCCAATTACCACATGGCCTGGTACTAAACTGGCAACCTCAATGAAACTGACCTATTTCCACAAGCGTCACCTCCCTGATCTTCCTCACTATAAAAGATATAATCACACTGCCTTTCACTTCCCCTGGCGATATTTAAATGGCGATTTGCATTGAATTTGGGGGTCAAGAAGACACTATGTAAGTAGAAGATGCTAAAATAGGGATGTATGGGGCTATTTGGTGATATGAAGGACAATGCAAACTGGCTACCTATCTGAAGTCAGGTTATATGGCATTTCCTGACTTTTCCTTCTCGTCTAAAGTCTCTACGGCCATGGTCCCAGGTAGAGGCTCAGGAAGAATTACTTGGCCTGGTCACTAAAAAATAAATAAAAAATCTATTCAATGCTAAGGTAGGGATTATTACTGATTGATTGCCTAGGCTTTTCTTTTTCCAAGTTCAACATCAGTACAGGCATAAACATGATAGCCCATAAACATTATCATCAACAGTGGCAGAACCTTGCATTGTATCCCCCGAGTTCTAATTACACCAGTGCCTTGGATGCAAACTAGAGTCTGATCATCTGAGATAAAGGAGAAAAATTAAAGGACAGACAAGTGACTCATTATAATGGCTCTGCTTCAGACAAGAGAAACCTGTAATTTCTCTTAGGCGTGCTTGACGGACCCAGGTGGAGTGAATCACAGACTTACACAAGACTTGAAGCCACGGCCAGTTTTGCAGTTCTCACGCCGGCCTCTCACCACGGGCGGCGGGTTTGCACGGGGTCTCCTGGATTTCCCCTTCAAAACATGGAGAAGAAGGACCGCAGCCCCTGAAGGGGGACCGTGGGAGGTGCCGAGGCAGGTGCGCGTGATGGTGGGGCGCGGAGGTGGGAAGCTCAGCGCCGATCTTCCTGCCGGGCTGCTGAATCTCCTGGATGCCGTGAGTACACCTGCCACGCCAGCACCTTGCTCCTCCTGCACACAGGACTGTCTTTGCTTGTAGTCCAGAACGGGGAAGAGGTGGGATTCCCGATGGTGTTTTCTGAAATGCTTGATTATGTAGGGATCTTTACTGACATCATGTAGAGATCAACTAGCTCAAGGTTAGAGTATTTCCTGCCTCCTTTACATTTGCTTTCCTTTAAAAAGCCATTTGTAGCCCAGTTGGTGTTATGGCATCACCCTGATTGGATCCCCAGTCAGGGCACATAAAAGAATCAGCCAACGAAGGTGTAAATAAATGCAACAATAAGGCGATCTCTCTCTCTCTCTCTCTCTCTCTCTCTCTCTCTCTCTCTCTCTCTCTCTTTTCTCTCTGTCTCTTTTTCTAATCAATGAATACAAAAATTAAGTAAGCAAATGAAATAAAAAGTAATTTGTTAGGCTCTAATTGCTCAGTCCTAGGAGTGAAAGTGCAAAACACCTTGTCAGGCAATTAAACTGTCCGTTCTCCGATTGCCCCCTTGCTTGACATATTGGATGAACAAACTAGCTAGCAATTCCCTTCCTTTAGGCTGAATGCAGACTAGATTTTTATTTTTTTATTTTTAAATAAATCTTTATTGTTGAAAGTATTACATATATCCTAGATTTATTTTTAAATAAAGCGTTCTCTAGTAACTTGTTCTTTTAGTAGGGCGGACGAAGCTGTCTTTATATCAACTTACAAAAAATATTTCCTACAGTTCAAAGTTTCTAAAAGGCACTCTTCTCCCTTTTGAGTGGCCGCTAGTGTGGCACTTGATGGTTTATGTCTCTATCCTCTGAGGGTCAATCGTGGGAATGCAAATACGTTGCATCACAGGGTGCCATTTTTTTTTTTTTTTTAGTGTCAACACTGGAGTGACACTTTGTTCATGGAGCAGGGCAATTGCTTAGCATGTCAATTTCTTTAAAATCATCTCAGCATCAACATAGTTGCTGAAATCCCGAATGCCTTCGAACCCTGAAATTATGTGATTCTTCAAACTTGTCAGGATTTAAACCCACACTGCAATTCTCAGGAAAGGTACTGAGCTACAGAGAGATTGGATATCCAAAATAGCCCAGGATGCGAAGATTCTGGTTCTAATAGATCTTTTACATCTTTCTTTCCGCCAAGGCTCTTTATGAACCAGGTCCTCGGGGGCCAGGGAGGAGTGGCTGCCTGCATTCTGTTATGGAGGCCAACAAACTCACCAACAACTGGCTTGGCATCTGGCTATAGAATCAGAGTTCTAATTACACTAGTGGCACGGATGGGAGATACAGTTATGAAATTAGGCTGCGGGGAACGAAGCACAGACACACACCCCCAAATGTGGGTCACCTAACTCTCCCCCCAGTTAGCCCTTTCAGAACTGGTCCTTCCCATTCACGGAACTGGCCCAGAAGTATGAGGTGAGCTGCTGCCTGGAAGTTAGCAGACAATGGGGCCTATGCCCTCCCTGTCACCTTGGGGTGGAGCTCCAGGGGGAGAAGCACTTTGGGAAGGTGTCCACTTTGTTCACAGGAATTCCCATGGAGGTCCCCTCCGGGTGTTGTTTTGCATGAAGGGTTTTGAGAGATTAGACCTTGGGAGGTCCTCCTTCCTCCCTGACTGCAGTTACAGTTCCCAGGCTGTGGCTTTTCCCATTTTCTTCTTGAGAGTCCCGATGCCAGCTCTCACTCAGCGTGTTGAGACAGGCCGGAGGCCTCCAGCTGCGTGAGTCATCGCCTACAACTGCATCCGAAAGAAGCTCCGGGACCCACGCAGACTAGGTGTATTTTTGAATTCCAACTCATTCAGAAACTCGGCTCTAAGTACAAGGAAGCTGGGGCCAATAGGAGCTGCTTGCACTGCATGCTCATGGGGGACATCACTCATCAGGCCTGACGTTGTTGCTTGCTGCCCCTCGGCGGGACCTTACAATCCTTTTCAATCTAAGGCCCAGACAAAAGGAGGTCCATAGTAGGCTGGGAGCATTGCAACTTAAATGACCACATTCCAAGATTATTTAGAGTTGCAAATACGTTTGCCTGCCCCTCTGAGATAGAATAGTTGCCCTGTGCTTTTTAAAATGAACACTTTAGCCCTGGCTGGTTGGG
Source organism: Vespertilio murinus (assembly GCA_963924515.1). NCBI lineage: Eukaryota > Metazoa > Chordata > Mammalia > Chiroptera > Vespertilionidae > Vespertilio > Vespertilio murinus. The sequence goes on along the minus strand of OZ004705.1, from coordinate 126,329,861 downwards.
CTCAGCTAGTAGAGCGCTGGACTGTGGAATGATGGGTCCTTAGTTCAATTCCAGTCAAGAGCACATGCCCAGGTTGTGGGCTAAATCCCCAGCTGTGAGTGTGCAGGAGGCAGCTAATTGGTGATTCTCTCTCATCATTGATGTTTCTATCTCCCTTTCCCTCTCCCTTCCTCTCTGAAATCAATAAAAATATATTTAAAAAAATAAAAAGAAACCAACACTTTAGAACATCCCTGTGAGGGACAGTCATTCATTCTTTCGCTTGTCCACAAATGTGTCTCTCATGTACCTTATGTTCTGCAAGGTGCAGGGGACAGAAAAACTGCCCACTGTCTTCACATCTTGACAAATGGTATCATGATTTATTTTTATGTTTTATTGTTGCCTATTCCACTAGGTGTGGCCCAATTCCTCTTAGGCTCTGGGGCTAAAGTAGTCAAGTCCTGCGCTCTGTGGACCTGTTGTCATTTCGGCTCAGGGTCACAGCAGTGGTGCGGGAGGCACCCGCTGCTGGGAATTACCTAGGCGGAAGATCCTGAGATAGATTTCTCCTGGGATGATTGTATCTAGTTGTATTTTCCTTCAAGTCTCTGAGGCCAGCAAGTGCTATCTTCTCTCTGTTAGATCGGGGAGGCTGGCTTCCATTCAGTAGCTTAGAATGCTGTTTATTACCAAGTAAGAGTCATAAGTGGGTGGTAGTGGATAATCACACCTTGGTCAGGACGCGCAGAGAGAGGTGGGTGGGGGAAGCAGGGATGAGGAATTCGGGATGTTATTTTCCTAGGTCCCGAGCAGCTGTCAACCCAGGTTGCTTGTTGTTTTTTTATGGCTGAAATGTCATCTTTCAGACACTTTGGGAACAGGATGCAGAGTTGCCTTTATCAGGTGGCTAGCCAAGAAGCCGGAGGGAACTTCTTTGTAAAGGTCGGGTACCTCATTATATACAACACTACCACAGGGATCTCTGGCAGGAGGTCTTTGGCATCTTGTTTCCTCTCCCTCATTTTTATTCTAGTTCATGAGTCTGTCTTCCCTTCCCTGCTGATCATACCAAACTTCTGATGGCCAAGCCACTTCATGCCTGCCTTTCCTCACCTCTCCACTCAGAGCATCACATTTCAGAATAAATCTGCCTCGTTTCACAGATTAAAGATGATCTGTCCACAGCCTCTTTCTTTTGGGATTGACTAAAGCCCATATTTACTCGCTAGTGGGCAACTGTGGTCCAGTGTGAGTAGCTTAGGAGCTCACAGGGAACTGGCCTGTGGTAGGTGCCCAATAAATGGAATGGAGTCTGAGCCTGGCTAGGTTAATGTGTTACACTCACTCCAAGGTAACATTGTGTCCTCAAATAGCAGCCTTAAATTCCCCAAAGTACTCTTGATGATCAAGTAAATTTGGCAAAACCTGGGTCAGTCTTCTGACTGGAATGGCTCTCAGAGTCTTTGCTATGCATCAGTGTGGGTGAAGGGGCAGCGGTGATGCTGGTATACAATGTTTCCCAAACTGATCTGACCTTGGAACCCCTCAGGCTTTTGTGAGACCAGTGATCCAGAGAACCCACTTTAGGACACATGTTGGCCAAATATAATAGACACAAACTCTGTATCATTTTCTTACTAAGAGGAAAGCAGGTAAACTTACTGAATTCATAGAATATTTAAGTCAGTGGGTACCAATGTCCTCGGTTAAGGTTTTCTTCCATCTTTTTAATTTAAGTTTGGAGGGTGTTACAAACTGTTGGCAAACAACTGGTGGGTCCCAGGCATAAACATGAATATTATAGCACTATCCTACCAGGATTACTAGTTACTATTTTTATTTTCTTCCATTGGGTATGAGGCTCTTGATTGATTGATTGATTGTTAATATCCAAATTTTATGAATGTACAAATGGGGGTCCATAAAAATATGAGACCCTGCCGAAACTGGTTTGGCTCAGTGCATAGAGCATCAGCCTGTGGACCGACAGGTCCCAGGTTCAATTCTGGTCAGGGTCATGTACCTTGGTTGCAGGCACATCCCCAGTGGGATGTGTGCAGGAGGCAGCTGATTGATGTTTCTCTCTTATTGATGTTTCTCTCTACCCCTCTTTCTTCCTCACTGTAAAAAAAATCAATAAAATATATTTTAAAAAAATATAAGAGACCCTAGGACCTTGATTGAAATAGCCAGTGACAGTTCACTGAACAGTATTAAGCCCAAGGGATTTGTGGAAATAGGGATTTCACAAAGGCACAGAGTTTTTGCTAAATTGAACACACTGTAGAACCAGAGGTTAATGAATGGTATAAATGTCATTTGAGCATAATGCACATGGAGCAACTCTGAGTCTCCATGTAGGAAAACTCATCACAGTGACTCCAGCCACTCTTCATATGAACAAGCAAACAAGCAGGAGAGTTTGTCTCGGTGAGATTCACATCGGAAAGCTTCTTCTGATGGCATTGCCCATGTTTGCTGATATTCTCTGGGCAATCCACACTCCTCTTGTCACAGTTAATTGAATATATTTAGATCTTGTGTCCTTGTTATTTTCTTTCCCTCATTATTTCAAGAGACAACGTACTATATGCAGGCAGTGTCTTAGGTATTAGAGGTGCACCTTATTTGTATCTGAAGATATTTTTCAGTTTGGAATCATGCAAAACTCAAAGTTCACTTGAACCACTAACTCTTTACCAGTGACAAATCTAAGAAAGTGTGCTTCCTCCACTCTCTTCTATAAACTATCGACCTCTGATTTTGGATTATGCTGGCTTCTTTTTAAGTTTTAAGGGATTTCTATCCTCAGAACCCTACGCTCTGCTTGCTATCTGCTCTGTAGAGCGCTCTGGCTTTTGGCCTCAGTCATTATTGGATTCTGATGGGAGGGCTCTCATTCAACTCTCTCTGGTAGAAAAAGAAATAACCCAATTGGTCCTAACTTGAAAACATCTACCCATCCGGCCCATGCTTGCCAATTAAACTGGGCAAAAATAAGAATGTTATAACTCCTCCTTGGCAACATCATAAACATTTACCAACCCTCCCACACACATTTATAATAACTGACGGAAATTTACCATGTCATTATCATACCAAATGGTATGTGGGTTACCTACAGTAGACTATAATAACATGAGTGATCAAGTAGCAAATTCATGGACCCAAACCCCCCAAATAACCAAATGTACTCAGTTCCAACTTTGTGTTTTTTATGGTCATGTTTATGATTTATTTTGCATATACTATATTTCTGCTAGTATACGTTACTGCAACCTTTTGCAGCGGGGGTTCAGGTTGATGAACAAATGAAAACACTATACAAGAAATATGAATTTAGAAGGCATGGGGGGGTGGGCAGGTGGAGACCTCTCTTTTGGAGAGGCACAGGGAAACCTGGCCTTATTCACTTTTTATTCAGTTTTAGACACACATCTTGCCCTCAGAAAAGCATGGCAAACAGGCTGCAGACAGACCGTCTCTAGGGTCAATAAAGATCAGTAAAGATCAGTAAGGTTCAGTAAACATTTATTTTGAGGCTATTAGGTCAGGAAATTGCTTCAAGCCACTGCTATCTCAACACGACCCTACTAAGTCTAAGGTCCATCAGCCTTCCGAGTTCCATGGTGCACTCTTGTGACAGTATTGAGAAAGCGATGGCTTTCTGCATATATTTTTAGTTTATATGAATATATAAAATGCATTATTATTTCCTAATGTTCCGCAGAGAGTATAATGATATACATAAAATATCATGTCTACTGGCCCTTGTACTTGAATCCTTTCAGGAGTTACACACCTTGAGGCCCTAGCACTGCTTGGGGAAACATTTTTGGACTCCCTAATTCACACAACATCTAATCACATCTTAAGTCAAATGCCTGGCTTTCTTCTAGCAAGATTAGCTTATGCAAAGTTCCTATGCTGGAAACTTAGAGTAAAAGTGGCCCTTGTATGTAGCCTTAGATAGAAGGCACTATTACTGCCGAAACCGGTTTGGCTCAGTGGTAGAGCGTCGGTCTGCGGACTGAAGGGTCCCAGGTTCGATTCCGGTCAGGGGCATGTACATTGGTTGTGGGCACATCCCCGTTAGGGGGTGTACAGGAGGCAGCTGGCCGATGTTTCTCTCTAATCGGATTTTTCTCTCTCGATGTTTCTAGCTCTCTATCTCTCTTCCTTCCTCTCTGTAAAAAAATCAATAAAAATATTTAATTAAAAAAAAAGAAGGCACTATTGCTTATAAATGCCTGCCATTGGCTCTCCTCCCTCCATTCAACTACATTTCAAGCTACCGTCTCCAGGTAGAGGAGAATTGCATTTATCTTCAGCATCAGTCCTATAATTTGGTCCTGAATGTAGGTATCTTTTCTCCCTGATACATATACTCAGGCAAGGAAATTTTAACATAATTGTAAAGAATAGCAAAAAGGAAGGATCAAAATGACCACTCTATTGGGAAAAGTGAACAATTTCAACTGGATAATGAAAATAAAGTATTGTGTTAGTTGCGTGGCTCTAATTTTTTTCAGTTATATATGGATATATATATATATATATATATATATACATATATACATATACATATATTTATCTGTATACACTGAGTCACAATATAAGATCTCTTTCTTATTGTGTCATATTAAATATTTATGCAACCTACAGATACAAAGATGAAACACATGGATACATTTAAGACAACCTATACTGGTTTTTCAGGTACTTCTTTTTGTGATCATCAGTTAAAAACTCATCTAAATAATATTTACATTGCAAATTGCTTAGTGTGCCCATCCAACAATGAGAACTATATAAATGAGATCTTCTTTCCACCTACATTATAAGACCAAGAATTCTGCACACATATCCCAACACTTATATAAGTCTATTATCACACTTTGCCGGTCAATCATTCTGCCATATTCACTTTCCTCTGCCCAGACTTGCTCTACAAGACATTTGTATAAATCAAAATACTTTCCCCTGGTCAATAGTTAGGAACTCAAAGATGATTTTAAACTCAAAGACAATTTGGAAACTTTCCTATGAGTGCCTGTGTCTCATCATCTTAGCTGAAGGCTCACTGGGGTCATGAAAACCCATCTTAGTCTTGACTCCACCCAGGAACTGTTTGACTACAAATCAGTGAGTTTCATCTGCTGCCTGGCCACAGACTGCCTTGGGAGCCTAGAGAGATCAAAGGCCGTTCATGTCCATTTGACCATAGAGGGATTTTTCTTTTCTGAAGGTTGGGTGTCTGCCAAGCCGTGTTCACTAGGTGCGATAGATATATAGATAATTCTCTCTTCCCACCATCAGTTTGACTTTTCTTTGTTCTCCACTGGACACCCCTTAAGAATAAAGAGATTGCCGAAACCGGTTTGGCTCAGTGGATAGAGCATCGGTCTGTGGACTGAAAGGTCCCGGGTTCGATTCCGGTCAAGAGCATGTACCTTGGTTGCGGGCACATTCCCCGGGAGGGGGTATGCAAGAGGCAGCTGGTTGATGTTTCTTTCTCATCGATGTTTCTGGCTCTCTATCTCTCTCCCTTCCTCTCTGTAAAATATCAATAAAATATATTTTTTTTAAAAAGAGGCAGCTGATCGATGACTCTCTCATCGATGTTTCTAACTCTCTATCCCTCTCTCTCTCCCTCTCTGTAAAAAATCAATAAAATATATTTTAAAAAAAGAATAAAGAGATTAACAATTCTTCTCCACTCAAACCACCTGATTGAACTCTTGGCTCCACCATTTTTCATCTGAATGACTTTGGCTCACAGTTTTTCAAGCCTTGTGCCTTAGTTTCCCCATTGATAGCATGAAACCAGTAGTAATATACTGTACTGAATGATTACATGAATTTACTGCCGCAAAAGTGCTTAGAACAGTGATTAGCAAATAAAAGTTCTTGAACATTTTATTATTAAAGAAAGCTGTGGGTTAAATAAGAAATGCTGCCTTGGTGAACACATATTTTTTCTGGAACTTCCATCATTCTTACTACTGTTTATAGACAGGTCAATAGTTAATAGACAGTCTGCTTTTTCCTGAGGTAGGTTGTTTGGTATAAATATCTCAAATTACCCAAAGGGGTCACTCAGTGGTTAGTTTTTCTGTGAAGTGTTGTGCTAGTTGGGTGGCATTGTCACCTTCAGCCGGCTGCACCTTCTTTCTCTATTGCAGGTGAAGATCCTAATGTGTGAAAATGAAGTCCCAGTCCACCATGATTTGCTGTTTAATGTTATTCCTGACCACAGAATGTTCTCATTATAGACCCAAGGTCCACATAAAAGTAAGTAGAATGTTCTCACTATAGATCCAAAATCCATATGAGAAAACTGGTAGTTCGTCTAGATGGCTAGTTTTATGATAAATAACTTGTCGTGTTAAACTGCCATTCCAAATGACTGCCATTTTACTCTTGTTGATAGTAGTTTTCTAGAGACAAGAAGAAATAAAATGTGAGAGGTGGCTGGCACTTGCAACAGTATAGTTTCAAGGTACAACAGGGTACAACAACATAGTAGAAAAATCACTTTCAAACCACAGAGACTGTAGAGAGGCGGCTATTGAAAGGAGGAAGTACCGTCATGAGTTTCTTAATGATGGGGTATGTTCTGAGAAATGCATCGTTAAGATGATTTAGGTCATTGTGGGAACACCAGTCAGTGCACTTATACAAACTTACATGGTACCGTGTATTACACACCTAGGCTACATGGTGTACCACAGTCATACACGTGGTCCGTCGCTGACCAAAACATCATTAGGCAGGACATGACTGCACTATCCTGGCAGCTGGGCAGTTGAAAGATTTAGATTCAGGCCTTAACTTGGTTTGATTCTTCTTAGTTACACAAGTTGCTTCACTTTTCTGAGTTTTAATTTACTTATTTATAACATGAAGAGTGTTTTTTTTTATTTTAGATAAACTTTATAGTTCTTTATAGCTATACAATAATTTGTGATTCCATTATTACAACTCAATGCTTACTTTTAGTATCAGTTCATTTCTTTTTTTTCCCCCCTCAATATACTGGTAAGCTGGAGTACATTCGCTGCATTTCACAGTTACAGTGAAGGTAGGCAGAGGACAGCTTAGTGTTGGAATTGTTATCTGCGTGGTCTCTCTAAATACGTAGACTTTCTGAAAGATGGATGCAATCCACTAACCTGACCTTCAGAGCCCAGGTGACCAGCGTCAAGGTTCTAGCCCTTATTGGAGGGCAGCGTGCTCACATCCACGTTTCCTTCAGCAAGTTCCTGCGATATCAGCACATGAACCTGCTGCATTTTTCTTCCTAGTCCTGAACACATTTTCTCTTCACATCCACGTGGAGCCTCTAAGTTGAGATGAGTGAGGAGAATTCCACAGTAAAGAGGACCTTTGGGAATTTGTGTTTTACAGGATGGAGATAAACGGCAACGTCCTGAAGAGAAACCCAAGACTGGAAGGATGCAAGGTATGTGGCTACAGAACAGTCTTCTTCTTCCATGGCAAGCATGTCCCCAGACCATGAGTGTTCCAATAAAATATAAAAATTTCTAATAAGTTGTCAGTGTTTACCAATAGTGATAGATTTTCTTACAATTATACCATTATCCATGGCATAGTCACTGAAGAAAGTTGACAAATATTCACAGATTCTAGAATAGTAGAGAAGTATTCATTTAAAAGTCCACAAGGAAAATCCTTTTGAACTAACAAGTTAACAAGAGGCAGAAGAGGGAAAAGAATATTATTCATTCATTTTTTCCTCCAAAGATATTTTTTATTGCTTAACCATATGTAATGCTTTGGTGTTGAGAGGTATGTTGAAGTTCACTCTTGAGAAGTGAAAGACAAACTATGTAAATAATTATTAGTCATAAAATAGTGAAATCATGTGATTCTCACCCAAATAATAGGAATGGACTGGATTCTGCACATTCATGACCAACTCTATTTTTGGTGACAGATGAATCTCTACTTAGATATGGAATTGAAAAAGGAAAGAGGAGAAAATTGGAGATATTTTATTGAGCATTTATAATCGAAGTGCTGCCCAAGATGCTGTCTCTTATTTAATGTTTGTAACAACACCATGGTATCATCTCATCTCAGGACTTGATCACTGTTTCCCTCCCCCTCCTCATCTCTGGCCACTCTCCCCTCAGATGTTCCGAGCTAGCCTTTCTGAAAGACCTGTAACCCTCCTTTCCCCTCACTGCCTAGACATGGGCTTCACAATCTGCCTGGCAGGTCTGTCTTGTTGCTGAGGACCCAGGTCAATATCAACTCCTTTGGAAGCAACTTAAAATCCCCAGTATGAGTTTGATGCCCCCATCGAAGTGTGGAAGTGTTAATTATACCTCTCTCTCTCCCTCTCTCTCTCTTCCTTTTCAGAGAAATGCCATGGACCTTGTATCACTTCATCCAACTGCAGCCAGCCCTGTGCTCCGTCTTTTCGTGGAGAAATAGGATTTACATGTAACCAAAACAAATGGCAAAAGTCAACTGAAACGTGTACAAGCCTTTCTGTGGAAAAGCTCTTTCAGGTGATGTATTTGCATTTTATTGGCAACCGGAGCCAATCTCTCAGGAGGTTGTAGAGGCATTTTTAACATGTTCTGTTGAGCCTAAGTCTCAGATTTGGATTTAGGAAAATCCACAGAATAGATTAAATTTGTCTCTTCTTCTTCCTTATCCAAACTAAGGTCCTCTCCTCACTCCCCACTCTCTCCCTCTCCCTTTCAGAATCGTTTCTTAAAAATCAGATCTGGCCCTGACTGGTTTGGCAAAGTGGATAGAGCATCGGCCTTTGGACTGAAAGCTCCCAGGTTCAATTCTAGTCAAGGGCATGTACCTTGGTTGTGGGCACATCCCCAGTAGGGGGTGTGCAGGAGGCAGCTGACCAATGTTTCTAACTCTTTATCCCTCTCCCTTCCTCTCTGTAAAAATCAATAAAATATATATATTTTAAAATCAGATCTGAAACTCATTACATAGTGGTAAATGCTTGGAGGATAAAGTTTTAGCTCTTTTTAAAAAATATATTTTTATTGATTTCAGATAGGAAAAGAGAGGGAGAGATAGAAACATCAATGATGAAAGAGAATCATTGATTGGCTGCCTCTTGCATGCCTGTTTCCCCTCCCCACTGAGGATTGAGTAAAAAACCAAGCATGTGCCCTAACCAGGAATCAAAACCTGACCTCCTAGTTCATAGGTTGATACTCAACCACTGAGCCATGCTAGTTGGGTAAAGTTTTCACTCTAAATGTGGATTTGCATGTCTCTGGGCTACCTAATTAATCAATTAAATGTGTCTAGAACCCAATTCATTTTCAATTTTGTTCTAATACTTTCAATCACTTGCCCCCAAAAAAGGAGAAAGGAGTGGCTCAAAGGGAATAGTAATGCAGTGGAAACAAAAAAATCTGAGTTAAAATGAAAATATCCTGTTTTATGTTCTTTCACTTAAGCACCATGTATACCTACCCTCTCTCTAACCCCATAGAAGCACATGGATCTCTGCCTTTTGTAAAACTTCAACTGTGACTCTGTAAGTGTCCTGGAGGCTCTGTCACTTGGCCTAGTGGCATTCCAAAAGGAATTAAATGAAGTGTATTATTGCTTTGACTTATCCAAAGTCACGTTCTGGGAGACTCTGGGTAAACGTATGAGAAAAAAAAGGAAATAATTTATTCTAACTAGTGAACTCAGCTTTTTGAAATTGCAATTCCACTGTGTTCCGTGTTTGATTTGCCAATTTCCAACAGCACCCTGGAAACTCCTCTTAATGTGACGCCTCTTAAAAACATAATAATATACCAATTTTTTTTCTAGAATTTCTCCACATCTCTGGAGAAAACTCTTCTAGTCTTGAGTTAAAGCCTCTGTCCTCAAAAGCAAATTCCAACAGGAAAAGAGATCCTTGTGGGAATTTTGATACAATCTCCTGCCTGTGTGAGACCCCACCTTAACCTCTCTGTAACTCTCAGCATCTAAACCACATTTTAGGACCCCTTGCTTCTCATCTCTTTTCTTCATGTTGATCATGTTTGTGCCTTTATCTCATTCAGTGTGAGGCATGTTAGGTGTTTATTCATTTTTAATAAAACATCATTTTTTTAAAAAAAAACAGGACTTGAACAGTTTATCACGCCTTTCCATCGCAGCGCCCTCCATACCCCTGCGCATTCTTGACTTTAGAGCTCCTCCGGAACCCCTGCACAGCGTAGAGCAAGGAATCCGCAGGAATTGCCCACAGGACTACGCCTGCATAATTGAGGCCGTGAAATCCTCCGAAGCCACGTCTGGAAATATAGCATTTATTGTGGAGTTACTAAAAAACATTTCTACACACTTGTCTGATAATGTTACCCAAGAGAAAATGAAGGTAGGTATTCTTTGTTAAACACCGACCATGATCTACCCCCAAAGCTTGCACTTTACTATCAGTTTCAAATATATTTTGCAGGGGAAATACTATAACCACCACAGCAGATATAACAATAACAGAATTTTCACTTCAGTTTTTCACATGGATTCATTCAGGTTTATGGAAGTTGTCAAAAAGTTAGAGCAGCCCATATAATAAAACCCTAATATGCAAATCAATCTAACAGTGGAATGACTGGTTGCTATGATGTGCACTGACCAACAGGGGACAGATGCTCAATTCAGGAACTTCCCCCGGGTGGTCAGTGTGCTCTCACAGGGGTGTACTGCTCAGCCAGAAGCTGGGCTCACAGCTGGCAAGCACAGCAGCAGTGGTGAGAGCCTCTCCTGCCTCTGAGGCAGCACTAATGACCCCTGGGTGACATCCCCTGAAGAGTCCTGGCCTGGGAGAGGGCACAGGCTGGGCTGAGGGAGCCCCTCTTCCCCCAGTGCACAAATGTTGTGCACCAGGCCTCTAGTTTTTTACATATGTTTGTTGTATAGGATTAATATTTGTAGAAACATGTCACATAATGATGGCACCAATGAGCAAGATCGTGTCTACTCTAGCATTTCCAAAATTTTATTCTGGAGAACATAATTGTTCTGAGAAATGTTAACAGAGCTACCGTTTTTAATAGGGAGATGCAGCAGGTATAGGGACTCCGAATTAAAGTTAAGCAGGTTCCTTCTTTAGACCTTTTAACGAATGAATGAGAATATGGTATTTCTTACACTTAAATTATTATAGAATCTATCCCCAATCTCCTTCATTAAACAATCATTAATATCATATGGGAAGCTTGCATTATATAGACTACAGTTTGGAAATGCTGCCCTGGACACATAAAAAAAGCAGATAAACTTTATCTGTGATTCATTTTATTTTTAGCATTATTTTACTTTATCTTCCCTGCAGGCTTATCAGCATGAGATTCAATAAATGGGAAATTTCAAGAGAAATATGTCCAATAAGATCAGATCATTTGCCTCAAAATTTTCAGATTTTAGAAACCCACTTTGTAAAATAACATGTGAATGCTTGGTATCATATCCACTTTTCTCCATTGCAGAGCTACAGCGAAGTTGCCAACCACATCCTCAACACAGCAGCCATTTCAAACTGGTCTTTCATTCCTGACAAGAACGCCAGCTCAGATTTGCTACAGTCCGTGAATTTGTTCGCTCGGCAACTCCACCTCCGCAATGCATCTGAGAACATTGTGGATGAACCCTTCATTCAGACGAAAGGGTTTCACATCAATCACAACACCTCGGAGGAAAGTTTCAGATTCTCCGGGAGCATGAACAATACATCAGAGGAAATCTTAGGAATGGTAGAGATTCCCAAGCAAGAGCTGTGGAATCTGCCACTAAATGCCTCCCAAGCCATCACCATAGCGTTTCCCACCCTGGGGGCTGTTCTGAAAGAAGACCACTTGCCCAATGTGAGTCTTTCCAGGCCGGTGAATGGCCTGGTTCTTTCGGTGATTTTACCAGACAGATTAAAGCAAATCTTACTCACGTTCGAGAAGATCAATAAATCCCGGAGTGCTAGGGCTCAGTGTGTTGGCTGGCATTCCAGGAAAAGGAGATGGGATGAGAAGGTGTGTGAAAAGACGTTGGATAGCAAGAAGAGTGTGAAATGCCGGTGTAACTACACCAATGCAATTATGTCTTTTTCAATTCTAATGTCCCCCATATCGATGGATGACAAAATCCTGGACTACATCACCTGCATTGGGCTCAGCGTATCCATCCTTAGCTTGGTTCTTTGTCTGCTCATTGAAGCTACGGTGTGGTCCCGGGTTGTTGTGACGGAGATATCATACATGCGCCACGTGTGTATCGTGAACATAGCCGTGTCGCTCCTCATTGCGAATGTGTGGTTCATCATATCCTCCAACTTTAGCAAAAAGGCCCAGGACCACAACTGGTGTGTTGCAATGACATTTTTTAGCCACTTTTTCTACCTCTCTCTGTTTTTCTGGATGCTCTTCAAAGCACTGCTCATCATCTATGGAATATTGGTTGTTTTTCATAGGATGATGAAGTCGCGCATGATGGCCATTGGCTTTGTCATTGGCTATGGGTTCCCACTGATCATCGCTGGCACCACAGTTGCTATCACATTGCCAGAGCAAGGCTACATGAGACATGACGCCTGTTGGCTTAACTGGGACAATACCAAAGCCCTTTTAGCATTCGCCATCCCGGCCTTGGTCATTGTGGCCGTGAACCTTCTTGTGGTTTTGGTTGTTGCCGTCAACACTCAGAGGCCCTTTATCGGCAGTTCCAACTCTCAAGATGTGGCCATAATTAGGAGGATCAGTAAAAATGTTGCCATCCTTACCCCACTGCTGGGACTGACCTGGGGTTTTGGGATAGCCACTCTCATCGAAGGCAATTCCTTGGTATGCCACATAATCTTTGCCCTGCTCAATGCTTTCCAGGTGAGTTCCAAGAGGGAGGCTTACTTTATTAATTAATATTATTAATTAATATTTCACTGACAAGATGTTATTTTCTAATATATTATTCCAACAAAAAATGGCTATGTTTTAAAAATATAGAGCACAAAGTATTTCTTCCATTTTCCTCCATATCTTAGAGACATTCAGATGTGGCATCTCTGACCCTGTTGATTATCAAGTTGCATAGAACTTATCAGGCTGGTTGGGTGAAAATTTCTTCTTTCTCTCCTCACTGAGCCACATGTATCCCTCCTAAAGTTTCCGTGACAGAAGAAGTTGACCTGCACCTATGAAGGACTAAGTAGGTCAGGGATGTGTGAGGCTACACTCACATGTCATGCCTCCAAACAAGCACAATGTTTATCCTTTCTCAAGTACTTTGAGAACTCAGTGAAATGAATCATTTTTCATGGTGTGCCATTCTCTTTGAGTGTTAACCAATGAGGGCCATGCCTCTATCCCCTGTGATGTAATTGTAGGTTGCCATTCATAGAACTAAATCCTGCCACGTGCTACCTGATCCTAGGAAAGTCACTTCTCTCAGCATTCCATCTGTAAGATAAAAGGATGGATCTGATATGATCTCTATTGTATTTTATTCCTTACCATACTTGATTGGCTGGATGACCCCTCTAAGAGCTGTTTTACTTCATTTGGCTGCTAAGCTTACACATGTGGGAAACTGTCATTGGCCAGGCTGCTTCCCATACCTATGGGTAACAGAAAATCTGGCAAGTTTATATTCTTAACTATGTTTTTAATCAGGGGTTGGAAAACTATGGCCTGTTGCCTATTGTAAATAGTATTATTGGGACACAGCCATACTCAATCATTTACATATCGCTCATGGCTGTTTTTGAGCTACAATGGCAAAGCTGAGGTAGTTGTAACAGAAACTGCATACCCTGAAGGCTTAACATATTTATTATCTGCTTGTATTAAGCAAAAAGAAAAAAAGTTTGACTAGTATATAAATGATAACTGCATAATAAAGCAGCAAAGTTTTCCTATTAACATGTCATTGCTACTATATTTAGAAATTTGGTACAAAATACATATAAAGCAAGTTTTAAAGAAATGTCAACTCAGATGAATTATATATCTTACTTGTAAATATTTAATAACTAGAGAGACTATTTGTTTCACTTGTTCCCTTAAATTATTTTAAAGAGAAATGTTTGATTTAAGCATTATTTTGTTGTTGTGTTGTTTGTTTATTTGCTTGTGTTTTGAAATCAAAAGCTCTTACATTCACATTATATCTCCCCAACTCTGGAGGAGAGAAGGATTTCTACCAGTTACTCTGGTGACAAATGACCTCATCCTATTTTTACTTTGCTACTTAATTAAACCTCAGAATATTCTGTGAATTTGTTCAGATCATTTACTAGTATTTGTCTCCTTTCTTGATAGAGTGAAAAATACTAAAACACTTGTGACTCACATTTTACAATTTCAGTCTTCTGATCAGTGATTCTTCACCATGAAAAATTCAGATTCTCTCCACTCTCATGGCAAGATCCAGATTTTTCTTGGATGTCAACTCCCAACATTTAAAAAGATTGGCTTCCAATGATTGTGACTTTATAGGTGACGAAGTGTTTAAACTTGAGGTGACTCTGACCTTATTAGTTTCTGTAGTTTCTCTTTTTTTAAAAAAATATATTTTATTGATATTTTACACAGAGGAAGGGAGAGAGATAGAGAGCCAGAAACGTCAATGAGAGAGAAACATCGACCAGCTGCCTCCTGCATACCCCCTACTGGGCATGCGCCCACAACCAATGTATATGCCCTTGACCAGAATCGAACCTGGGACCTTTCAGTCCGCAGACCGACGCTCTACCACTGAGCCAAACTGGTTTCGGCTGTAGTTTCTCTTTTATGCAGAAACTTCTTCCACCAGCCCAGATAATTTGGTGTGAAAATAGTCTAGAATACAAGTTTCATCTTCTCAAGATACCTTTCATTATGGTCACTTTGAGTTGCAAGATCCCGTGTCATGTCTCACTATCATCATGAGTAAGAATAGCTCACTTAATATTTTGGAAGAAAGTAAACAGATTTAATTATCCTACATCTATAGCCACTTAATAAATACCAACCATTATCATGCACAGACATGAATCTTCTTTCTTTGAGGTGCAGTCAAGAAAATACACATCAATACATTTTTATCTAAATCAGTGATAAGTGACGTTTTGAATGTCTGATAAGATCCTATAAGGTATCTAAAAGTATGGTATTAATATAACAGCTGGGATATTGCCTGCAAAACTCTCCCTCATACTTCTGTTCAATTTTGCCCAGGGGTTCTTCATCTTGCTGTTTGGAACCATTATGGATCACAAGGTAATTTGAATTTGTTTCACTCATTATAAATGATTTTCATATAGCTGAAGGAAGCAGGAGGAGAAGCAGGTTTAACCAGAGAGCATGGTTCAGGGGAGTTGAGTTAGGGGGCGGGATTCATGGCATCAGCTGTGAGCGGGGAAAGGAAAGATCTCTATTCTCTCATTACCAGCACATCAAGTCAACAGGAGGCTATATGTGAGCACAGCTGATGAAAACAATTAGAACCATACCTACAATTTAAATCTTAATACTAAACCTCATTATACCACACCTTAACAATTATCTAAGCGTTATTATTTGCCAACCACTGTGCTAAGCCATCTGATGCTGCTTCTGCCAGTGTGACTGGTCCCAAGTTCTAGGGCATGAACTGGGCATTGGGGATATTGTCATTTCTTCACTATCATTGGTTTTTCAGATAAGAGATGCTTTGAAGATGAAGATGTCTTCACTGAAGGGACCAACAAGAGTAGCAGAGGTAAGCCTCTCCCTTTTGGTCTCAAAACTGGAGGGTCAGTGTCCTCATGCAGAGACAAATATTACAGGTTAGTATTCATGATTTTTCAGTATAGAAAATTATTAGGCCTACCTTCATTCATTCATTTCTTCACTCAACAAATATTGCAGTATCCTGCTAAAGCTTAAGTGAAGCAAAATATACTCAAGAGGATTTTCCACATTGGATGTATTTCAACCTGACATTTGGACCACTAAGTTGGGACAACATGGACCCAGTATCATAGATTCATAAAATGCTAGTGGGTGGAAATGAGAAATAAGTCAGTTTACTCATTTCATAGGTAAGGAAACCAAGGCTAGGAGTACTTGAGACTTGCCCAAAGCCACCCAGCAAACCATGGGAATTAACATTCTGCTTGCTCAGGACCCTTTTAGTAAACCATACTCCCTTGGATTAACGTGTCTGTGTTCTTATACATCTTGAAGATGACTTTTGTCCAGCTACCTATTTTTTAAGATAAAAACTAAAATTGCACCATTGCTATCTTAATAAGAAATAAGCCATTCATTCAATTAACAGTTTCTCAACAAGAACTACTTCCTTAAAAACAAATAAATAAACAAGTTTCTGGACACAATAGGAATCAGCATTAATGGTTAGCTGGTATTGAGTACAACTTTTAACATTGTTCACCAGTTCTGTGATAGACATTCTCTTCACCTTTTAACATTTCTGAAATTGGAATGTATCTTACTATCAGTGACATGTTATAGTTTAATTGGCAATTTCTTTTTCTTTCTTGGTGGGACATAAAAATAATGATGTAGCTTCCAAAGTTAGGATTCAGTGAAAAATGGTAACTTAATTCTGTGTAACTGTGTCAATGTCGGTCCCTTGCTGCATGTCTTCATTTTTACATGCTTATGTCTAGGCAGGCATATACATACATATAAATATATGTGTATTTGTGTCAATGCAATTACTCATTGACATCACTGTTATTTTTGTTCGTATTTAGAATGCATCGTTAAGCCCAACCAATGGCTCTAAATTAATGAACCGTTGAAGATGAGATGTGAGTATTAACAACTCAATGAGAAACTTCACCTGCAAGTGTGACAGCCCACTCAGTGCCCTTGTGAGCACACTCTTCCCTACTCAGTGATGCTTGAGTGAGGTGGGAAGGAAATAGATGGATGTACCCTTCAGAGAACAGAAACTTCTTGATCGACCAGCACATAAATGGAAATATGCACATCTTCTTTAAAAGCTACAGAACCAACTCCAAGCAAACTTGTTTCTATCCTCAATGAGAGGATGCTGTCATCACATCTGCACTGATGCACGATACACCCTTGCTGTCCACAGCCCTCACACACCTAATTCCATCTTGGCAGTGAGTGGTGACAGGAACAATAAGCCAATTGTCCAGAAGAAAGACTTCATTGATTGAAATCACAAAGCAACAAGCCTATCTCTCCATAATGAAGTTAGGGCCAAAATCATTCCTAAGGGGCGTAGGCAGAGTTGTAGCAAATTAGCTGTCTACTCACAGTCAACCTATGAGCCATTTCTACACAAGGAAAAACAAATATTAGGCATCCATGAAGGGAAGAACAAGCCACAAAATGGCAGGCTAAAGCCTGAGGGGAGATAAGGGGATGTGAGCAGGAAGGATCAGTCTTGGTACTGTTTCATCTTGGAGAGTTTCATGGCTTTTCTTCATGGATATTGATGGGTCTCAGGTTTTGTTTCTAAGAGCCACCTGGCAACAGGCACATCCTCTTTTACATTCCTTTCCATTCTGAGTCTTAGCCCATATATTCAGCAATGGGGCAAGGCAAAAGCAAATCTTAGGGAACTAAAGAACCCTAAAGGGATGTCCTCTCTTCCAGATTCTAAAAACCTGATGTGTTGGTGTCCAGAGGGAGGGAGAGTAAGGAGGGCTTTGTTATACACTGGAATATGTGGGTGCTGGAAAACCAGAGGGAAACACTGGCATATTACTCTTAATTAAACATCTTTACATTTGAGTTTTTATCTGAGCACTTTAAAAGGGAGAAAGGAGGACTTAGTAGAACCTTACAAAGGTTAACTCTCCCCAATTCTGTCCATTTTCTAGCCACTAGGGTTCCTCCATGGTGGAATATTATTATCACATTTATTGATTAGCCATTCATTGAGAGTTAGTTCAAATGATCTGTTAAAGTTGACCTTTCCATAAAGTCCCAGTTTGAGTTCTTAGGTAGGTTATTAGACTGTCTCAGCTGGAGGCCCTTCCTCCTGGGCATTGTATATCTAGCCATTCTAGAGAAGAGGAGCATGGTTGTGGTTTTATACCCAGCTAGTTGCTGTAGTAAAGTTGGGGGGTAGGAGGGGAGCAGTAGAAGCCGAGATCAAGAACTACACTGCTTAGTAGAACTGGGGATGTGCACAAGGCTTAGAGCCATATTAGGAGGAAGTGTAGGAAAGAAATAGGAATGTACTAACAATTCTCCCCAAAGAAATCCACATAATTTTTTAACGTCTATTTTTGAATCTATGGTTGGGGGAGGGGGACAGTGAATTAAAGATTCCATTCTTTCGGCATATCCTCCTCTCTCATGGCCCAGGGCCTCATGAATTGTAATTGGGACTATTTTTTGACATCTAGATACATGTAATACCAGTAGGGTTCATAAACAACACCTGGCACCATGGCAGACCTTGCAGGGGCCCAACAAGCATTAGAACACAGGGACAGAAAATGCATACTACGTAATCCTCCCAAATCCAGAATGTAGAGCTGGCAGCATGAGGGAGGTCTTTCAGCAGAAATCATAGATTGGGGCTCATCCACGGTGTTTAGAGTGGAATTATAGCTCAGTGACACAGGGTGTATGGTAAGCACAAGGCAGAATCACAGTCAAGGACAAGGCTAAGGCAGAATCACAGTCGAGGACAAGGCTAAACCACAGGGAAAAGGTCATATTTCATACTTTAATTCAGAATAAAAAATATATATATGGGGTTCTCATAAGGTGAGCAGAATTCCAGTGGAAAGAAGTGGGAAGGGAGGTCAGAAGTGAACTTGCAGAGAATTGTTCCCCCTGAATATGAGTGGAAGCTCCTCAGATCCCAGTGACCTCAGGTCAGATTGCTCTCAGAAACATGGTTGGGATAGGAGGTGCCAGGGTCAGGGATGGACTGAAGAGGTGTGAAAACCATGCAGTTTGCTTTAGGTGTAGATTCTAATAGGGGGACCCCATCCTGGGAGGTGACTGGATGGCATTTTTATGATAAGGCGATAGCTACATGGAACCCTCTGCCATTCTTTTAAAGGGTAGTCCTTTAATATGACCTGAACACAGCAAGTTTCATCCAGTGTTATTTAAGGGTCAAGGTTCTGTTCCTCTAAAATCTCTTCCACATATTTTCTTATGCCTGAAATTCACCTAAAAGATTACAGAACTCTTCATTCCACCATGAGAAATGAGATATCGAACAAACACCTGGAGAGAAGCAATGCTGTTTTCTATGTAAAGTTGTAAGTTCAGAGCTGCAGAGTTATTTCAGAGACCAAGCTTAGGTAATAGAGGAGGGTGAGCAGGCACTGAGCACTGAGGTTGAGGGAGAACCATGGAGAATGCCTAAAGCACAGAACAGTAAAGCTGGGAGGCTAGCCTTTCTACTATGTGACTGCAAGGAAATTACAGAATATCCCTGTGCCTCCATCCACTCCTCTGTTGAGTTCAGGATGGTTTATGGAGTCTAAAAACTGGTAGAGTAGTGCCTGGTTAAAATTAAGTGATCAATAAGCCCCAGCCATTGACTAGAGCTTCCACTGTTTTTGCCTAGGCTTCCCCATTTCTCATGGATGCTCGCTACCAGAGACTGAGAGCTGAGTTTCAGGAGAAGGGCCGGCATGAGACGAGACAGGTCTGCTTCCTTGGGAGACTTCTCTTTTTACCTGGAGCAACACCTAAATTCTCAGTGTGTTAATGTTTGCTGAGGAAACACGGCTGTTAACATTTGGTGACTAGGCTTTAAGAAAGCTATCCATTGACCAACCTTTTGACCTACCCTTGACCTGAAAGAGTCTGGCTTCCTGGTCAACCTTGACAAGATTAAGACCCAATATGCAAGCTGTTTTATAAACTATGGAAAAGCCTGGGGATATCTAGGCCCTTCAGGGCTTGATCAGCTTTCCTTCCCGAGGCCTACTCTGTGCTCAACCATCCATCCCTCTGGGCATGATGACAGACCTGGTTAGATCTGGTTTCAGGGGTATAACCATACCCCTGAGTGGGGAGTGGGAAGTAAGGTGTTAAGAGAAATATTTAATCTATTTTGGAGAAAATTAAGTCATGCAGCTTTCCTGAAGATAGGAAACAGAAGAAAAATAAGAGGACTTTTTAATGTGTTTATTATTGTAGTCTATTTTAGACCTTGAGTAAAATTAAATCGGCTCTTAGAACATTAGTTTCCTCATTTGTGAAACAGGAAAATTATTATTTTAGGTATTATTATTATTGTGTTTGTGTGTCTGTTTAAACCACTGTATATAAAAGAGTCTGGTTATTATTTTAGAAATAAAAATGAAAATATTTACCTTTCACAACATGCTCATGTGTGAGTTCATCAAAAGTGGACATTCCCATTGGTACCATGATATTCTTGGGTATCAAACATGTTATCAATCTATCTGAACTCATTGCCTAGACCCACAGGAGGCCCAGGAATGCAGTCCTACTGTGTACTGCTAAAGTGAGAACCTGGACATACTTGGCAAACAGCACTACTGTTTTTCAAAGATGCTAAAATTGCTATCACCAGTTTGATATTAAACAGCAAGCCATTCAGTGGGGCTGAAAATGGCCATGTGGGTGTGGGTAGAGCACTACCAAACAGAAGTCACAAAAGCCATTTAGTCACCCACCCCTTTTCACAAAACACACAAACAAGTATTTCCATCTCTGCAGGGCAACTTTCAAAACTGTTAGTACTGATAGCTTAGAAAAAAAGATAGGGATTGGTTTCAAATAGTAATTATTCAAATTATAAAATTGTCCAGTCAATTGAGAATTATGCTTCTTTCCTAAAATTAAAATAAATTGCCCATAGTGAGAAAAATCAATCTAATTTTCAGATTTATACAACTTCCTGAGTATTAATTTATTGACCCACATTTTTTTCCTGACTGTGAAACAATTTTTATTTCTTTCAATCCAAAGATCTAGCAATTCCAAAGCATCATGCAATTCCAAGCCAAATTATTGCCTTTAGTGCAGTAGACATATTTGGTACTATAATAAGGTTAAATTAATAATTCCCTTAAATTGATTACATTTAGTCCCCATTCTTTTTCACATTTTCCCAAGATCTAAGTTCTAATTTTTTTCAGTGCATATTAAGGGGAACAGGGTACTTTGTTTAATCACTTCTCCAATAATGGGACATAAGCATTTCCAAAAATTACCATGTGATGCAAAATTGTCAAAAAACAAACAAACAATAACATAGAATTTATGGGATCAATTGGATTAGAGATATAACACACCAGGAATGAAACTTAAGTAGAAATATCTTAGCCCTTAGGATCTCAGCTTAAAGATAAATTTTCTTCTAGGAATCTTTCCTCTTGGTCACTCAGTCACTCAGGGGTCATACTCCCACTGAGAAATCCATTTTTCACCTGCATTATGTGGCCAGGTGATATTTATCATCTCTTTCCACCCTCCCACATCCAATTCATTCCATTAAGAGGTGTGGATGAAAGTTTGCATTACGAGCAGAAGGGGTGGCTTTTACTTGGTGTTTGGTTTCCCAAACCAGCTTTCCAAGGGGTGACAATCTGCTCAAGGAGTGGAGAATTGGTCTCCAAAGAGATATAGGATCCTTGGGAAACAGTCAGTCAAGGAGTGATACCACTAAAGGAGGCAACAGAGAAAAAAAACCTCATGTCCTGCCCCTTTCCCACAACTTCCTCTGAGAGACTGTCTGGTAAGATTTAAGATACTTCAGTGAAGACAGAGGGAGAAACAACCATCGGTAAACCTAGGAGAGGGGCTTCAGAAGAGACCAGTCCCGTGACACCTTGATCACACCTCCAGCCTCCAAAGTAGTGAGAATAAATTTATAAATTTCTGTTGTTTAAGCAACCAAGTCTGTGATATTTTGTTATGAAAGCTTTTACAAACTAATACATATGTCCAGAGATTTTTTTAAAAAGAAGATGACATTTAAAAAAAAACCTGTACATTCTAAAATCCACAGCAAATATGAGAAGGTACAGAGACTTCTCATAATGGCCCCGCCTCCACACATGCACAGCCTCCCCCATTATCAACATCCCCACCCGAGTGGAACATTTGTTGCAATTGCTGAACCTACATTGACACATGATCACCCAAAGTCCATAGTTTTCATTAGGGTTCCCTCTGGGTGTTGTACAGTCTACGGGTTTGGACAAATGTACAATGGCATGTATCATCATAGTATTATACACAGTATGAAATAATAATATAACATTATACTAATAATAGGGTAAATCTAAACTAAATATTCATAGAAGCTGACTCTTCACAAAAAGTGTCAGAGCAGCTTGTAGAGTAGATATAGGCAAGTAAGATGTGGTGTCATGCTACAAAGAGGTTGCTGTGAAAATGAGTAAGCCATTTCTATTCTTGAGTCAGCCTTCTTAAAGAAACCATTTGTAGTGGCTGTTGTGACACACTGCTGTGACTCCTGAAAGCCAAATTCCTCCTGAAGAATTGCCCTCCAAAGACTGAAGGAAGCTACCTCTCTCCAGGTTATGCCAGAGTTGGTATGCATCTAATGATTGCATGGTGCTGTACATAAGCCCAGTTCCCTTGTCCACATATGGAACATTTTTGAAGGACCACCTAAGCTCCTGAGCTTCCTGTGGGATTGATGGAAGCCTAGGTTGCAAATGCATCACAGTTCAATCCTCCTCTTTCCTCTCCTGCTTCTCCCTCATGGGTGTCCCCAGGAATACTCCCCAATAAACTTCTTGCAGGCAAATCTCCATCTCAGTCTCTAGGGCATGTGATCAATGACATACCATTCACTGTCAGCCATTGTTATGGATACACCAATGTTGTTCTTTGTTCAGAGTAAGTTGAGTAATTGACAGTCTGAATGTTCTGCATGGTAGACTAAGGGAATGTTGGTGAAATTTTTTTAACACTTAATGATGCCTTGTGCACTATGGAAGTAAGTCTCATATCTATATAGTAGCTCCAAGGCACCCAAAGTAATCTAGTATCTAAATATTTCCAGTTACTCATCCATTATTAGAGACCTCCCAATCAATTACCTTGCAGGCTGCTAAGACTTTGTGAAGAAAAAGCATAGCCCTTGAATGTGAATGTTGCCACACAAGATGATTACCATTTGAGACATGATTTTTACTGGAGGGGTGAGCAACCAGTTTCTGAAGGAACACATAGACAGGTGGGAAAGCAGTCTAGCGCTCTTGTTTTAGAGTGGTTATACAGTAAAGAAAAACAAATGGTTATAGAGTAAAGGAAAACAAGGAAAAGCTGGGGCTCTAGAAACTGCTATGAACTCTGAGAGCACCTGAGTGCTACTAGTCATGTGACCTAAGGAAAGTAATAACCATTCTGTCCACTCACTTCCTCACTTGTCGCTGTGGACCAAGAGGAAAGAAGTGAACTGCAAACCCGAATCTCTAATTGTTTGACCTTTTGTTGTCAGAAGCTTACAAAGCAGAACTCAGAGGGCTGCTTCTACCATTTTTTTTTCTCACGAGATCTTTATGTGAAAAATGTGAAAACACACTCGCAGAGTGTGAGCTGGGCTGGACGGTATGCCAAGGATCTGCAGGAACAGACACCTTTTGTCCTTCTGGCTTAAGGCGACATGTCCTGTTTGGTTTCTTTCCTCTACAGTCTTGACTTTCAAAGTCCAAAATGAAATAAAAGAAGCATGCTTAAAATATGAGCAAATGTGTCTCTAGATCTTGGAACAATGGCCCACGGTACAGGTTACAGGTTTCCTACTTAAGCTATTACTGTGATCAGTGGAATCACCTTTGACCCAGGCTTTCTCTGCTTTAGCTTTCACATACCAGCCTTTGTCGCTTTGATACTTAATTGGCTCAGCTCTTCCTACTTCTGAGCTAATTTCGAGCATTTTGAAAAGCACACTAGGAACTTCACATATACCACCCAGTATTAGGGCATGGGATTTGCGGTCATCAATCTAGTTTAAGAGTGCTGAGGTGAAACCTGAGTCGTGGGTGTCTTTAGCCAGTTGCTATTTCCTTTATCTCCTATATCTGGACAGTTGCATCCTCAAAAG
The DNA here is from genome assembly GCA_963924515.1 of Vespertilio murinus. NCBI lineage: Eukaryota > Metazoa > Chordata > Mammalia > Chiroptera > Vespertilionidae > Vespertilio > Vespertilio murinus. The sequence goes on along the minus strand of OZ004705.1, from coordinate 126,305,840 downwards.
CCATCCTATGTCCTGGCTAGAGCACTGTTCCATTGGTCAGCCCCTTGGGATGGATTGTCACTGCTTATTCATATTTAGGCTGCTGACACTGTGCCATCTGCTAAACCCCTTAGACGAGGGGTGGGCAAACTCTTTGACTTGAGGGCCACAATGAGTTCTTAAACTGGACTGGAGGGCCGGAACAAAAGCAACCTGACCATGCTGGCACTCTCACCTTGGGCTGCTGGTGAAGGAGCGGAGGGGAGAGCAAGAGAACCCTCTGCTCTTTCGCCTCTGCGGGCCATAGTTTGCTCATGGCTGCCTTAAACAGTACTCATGGCCCAGGTCAAGCATCAGGTGCCCAGCCCAGCCTTGCTTCTTCTCCCTTCTATTGGCTTCTTCTGCTGAGGTCTCAGAATACTTCAGGAAGAGCTTCTTACTTTGAACCCTCATCGTTACCATCCCACTGTTGCTCTCTGGCCCTACCACTGATGAGAGCACAGTAGAGAAGGTCTCAAAAGTAACAAGTTCTCTACCTGGCTAGTGTAGCTCAGTGGTTGAGCACTGTCCTATGAACTAAGTCACTATTCAAGTCTCAGTCAGGGCACATGCCCAGGTTGTAGGTTCAATCCCCAGTGAGAGGTGTGCAGGGGTTGGCCAATTAATGATTCTTTCTCATCATTGGTATTTCTATATCTCTCTCTTCCTCTCTGAAATAAATAAATCTATACTAATAAAAGGGTAATATGCAAATTGGTCAGGACACCCTCACAGTAACAACCAAACAGCAGGCTGCATGGGGCAACCAGGTTGGCAGGGGGGGCAGTTGGGGGGTGACCAGGCCAGCAGGAGGGGGCAGTGAGGGGCAGCCAGACTGGCGGGAGGCAGTTAGGGGTGACCAAGCCAGCAGAAGGGGGGACAGTTGGAGACAACCAGGCTACTGGGGGGTGGGGCGGGGAGAGGCAGTTAGGGATGATCAAGCAGGCAGGCAGGTGAACAGTTAGGAGTCAGTAGTCCTGGATTGTGAGAGGGATGTACGACTGCCAGTTTAGGCCTGATTCCTGGGATCAGGACTAAGCTGGCAGCCAGACATCTCCCGAGGGGTCCCAGGTTGAAGAGGGTGCAGGATGGACTGAGAGGATCCCCTCCCCGCTATGTACGAATTTCATGCACCAGGTCTCTAATATATATATATATATATATATATGTGTGTGTGTGTGTGTGTGTGTGTGTGTGTGTGTGTGTGTACAAGTTCCTCCCAAAAAGGTTTGTTAAACAGAAAAAAATGTAACTTATCTTACCTCTTAATCAGTGTATATAGAAAAGGTATCCACTATGTAATGGACCTACTTGGAGCTCAATGTTTTTCCTCAGCTGAGGTCTTAAATTTGATCTTAAACTTCAGGATCAGTCCTGCCTTAGGCTTTAGGACTGATTTTGAACTTAACCAAAAGGAAATATAAGAATCCTTATTTTGAGTGAGCTAGATAATTCAATAGCTAATTAATCTTTTTTTTTTTTTTTTTTGATCATGTGCCTCAGCTGTAACTGAGCTGGCTTCCTTTTTTCCCTGGAGCCTTCACCTTTCCATATTGCACCAGGCCTGGTAACAAGACTGTGGCCTGTGTTGATAGACCTATAATTTTAGATTCACACAAGCTGGGTCTGAACCTTGCTCCAACCCCTCTATTTTCTCTGGGACTGATTCCCAGACTGTCCCTGATCTTAACCAATGTCTGCTCCCAGATGACTTATACCACATTCTGCCCACTTACTCAGAAACCTTCTTATCTTCTGGGACTCCCTCTTATCCAATACTTGCTTGAACTGCTATCTGTTTTTTTATTTCAATATTTATAAATGCATTGATTTAATATTTGTTGAGCACCTACACTGGGCTTTATAATTTTCAAAATAAAAATAAAATAAATAAATAAAAATTTTTAAAAAAAAACAGTTCCTGTCTTCAAGGAGCTTACAGTTTGCCCAAGGAGAGAAATGATTAAATGGGAAATATAAGTAGCAGATAACTGTGAACAATATTATCTAAGTAAGCCCATTTTTATCCTCAAAGGATGCCTATGAGGGATATATTATTATCTCCATTTTACAGACATAAAAGTGAGGTTAAGACAGTAAGTAGCTTGGGCCAGATCACACAGACAGGAAGGTTTGGTTTAGAACACAGGTTAACCTGACTTTGCTGTACTATTAATCCTCTCCTGTGCTAAAATGGGTCTAAATACATTTAGTCCATTGACACACACAAAAAAAATAGCATGCTGAATTTTGGTTGGAATTATTTTGACTTTACCGAGAGTTAATAGCTTTGCCAGATTTTGTCTTCTAATTCATTAACATAGTTGACCTTCCCATGTTAGTCTTTAGATCCATGATTCTTTAAAATTTTGACATGTTTTTTTAGTTTTCTGTGTAGGAGTCTTGCATCCTTTTCATTAGATCTATTCTTTAGGTATTTAAAATATTTTGGGTATTATTTTTAAAATATTAATTTCTAATTATTTATTGATGTTATCTAGAAGTAAAAAACAGTCTTTGTGTATTACACCTACATCCAGAAACCTTGCCGTATTTACTTATATTTCTAACAGCTCATCTGTAGATTTTTTCTGTGTATACATACTAGTTATATGTAAATAAAGATAGCCCCTTCTTTTCTAATACTTGCATCTTTTATTTCTTTCTTATCCTACTGTTCTCTTTTTAATATATTTTTATTGATTTCAGAGAGGACATAAGTAGGAGAGAGAGATAGAAACATCAATGATGAAAGAGAATCATTGATTGGCTGTCTCCTGCACACCTCACACTAGGAGAGAGCCGGAAACCAGAGCATGTGCCCTCACAGGAAATTGAACTGTGACCTCCTGTTTCATAGGTTACGCTCAACCACTAAGCCACATTGGCTGGGCTTGCTTTACTGTTCTTATATCATTTCATTATCTGAATAAATTAAGGATAATTAAGGTGACATAGGATACATTTTTCTCCGAGTAATTTCACAAGTTTCTGTTATCTTTACCATAGTGAGGCTTATTCAGCAGTGGCCCTTACGTAGCCAGAGTTAGGAGTGGCTGGCACCAGGGTTACTATGAGTTGAATCTATGTAGCTGTGTGAGACTATGACTCATCCATTAGTAAGGGTTTCATTCTATTCTACATAATGCACAGAAGACTTGTTAGCACTGTTTGTATTTACTTCTTATGCACAGACAACACCTCAGAAGTGAGAGGGAAAGAGAGCGGAAGTGAGAGAGATTGCATTTGTTAAAAAGCTGTCCCAAGCTTTGTGCTGTGTTGCAGCCATAAAACTTTCAGAACCTCTTTAATATCTTCTTATACTGCTATGTGATCTATAAATTCCCTGTAGGAGCTGGGGAATCAAGTCATGGTTAACTTTGGTTAAATTTAATGCTTAGTTTATTCCTGGACAGTGTTATAGGGGGCTCACAAAGAAGACCTTAGCCCCCAATTCAGAGAGCACACCATCATTCATCTTAATATATACAGTAGCCCCCTTATCCATGGGGTTGCTTTCTATAGTTTCAGTTACCCATGATTAACTGGTCTGTTAAAATATTAAACAAAAATTTCTAGAAATAACCAATTCATAAGTTTTAAAGTGCTGTTGTAGTGAAGAAAGATCATGCCATCTTACATGGGTGTGAATCATCCTTTTGTCCAGCATATCCATGCTATATTTGATGCTTGGAAATTAGTTTCTTAGTAGCCTTGTCTGAAAAAAATCAGATTTTTAACTAGTAGAAAGCTTTCTCCTGTGTATCATTTTCACCTTGTATGCCAATGTTATTGCATAATTTTGAATAACAAATTGTGACAGTGTACGGTTTGGTAGTTCTTGCTATTTATATGGATGTCTGTCTATTTTATATCCACAGCTAATAGGTGTATTGCTTCAAGTTACATACTCAATGTATGAGAAATGATTTTTAAAACTATTTCAACCCAGTCTTCATTTTTAGCCTTTGCTTCATCTTAAGCAGAAAATATATATTATATATAATTTATATTTTATATAAATAATATATTATAGTATTTTATGTATTATATGAATAATATACAATTTTATTTTTATAATACATAAATAATGTTATACATATTATATATAACATATTCTACATATTATATATGTGTGTACATATATATTTCTTTTCATTCAAAGTAAACTTATATCCTCTAGGTCAATTGCAATCAGTTCAGAATATAGTCCCCTTATCCCATTCCCACTCCAATCTTGCTGAGATTGCATTTAAGTTCTAAAGACTTCCACAGATGTCATACATCAACAGAAAGGAGATGCTGAAACTTGGTCATGCCTATCACATATTGACATCTACTGTGGACCATCAAGTCCTTGGGCACAGTTATCCCTCCATGCTGGCATGTGCTGAGATTTCTGTGACTATATTTGGTCATATGCTTGACCCACTTTCTTTCTCCTGACTTCCAGGCCCTTTTCTCATGTATGTAAAGAGGATTCAGCTGTCATTCTATGGCTCTTTGAAGTCATGCAAAACATAGCCATTTCCACTCTATACTCCTTGCCAAAATAGCATGAAGAATGTTTATAAGTTTTTTTACTTCCCAAAATTCCAGGTCAGAGTGTGAACAAAGTCTTCCTTTTCTTGGATCCAAACTTAACATCTTCTTTTTCCTTACACTCTCTACCAATCTGTCTAACCTGAGGATAAAGGACCTGTCTCAGACACCTTCAAAATATGAAACTATCTTCTTGCTTCCTACTCTCTCTCCCACAACAAGGATCCCAATCTATTCTGTGGATGGAAAAACAATTCTGAAATTGGGAAAAAAAATATTCTTCAAATGAGTGGCTTAAAAAGCTGTGGTATATTGACACAATGGAATACTATGCTGCTATAAAAAAGAAAGAACTTTAACTATTTGCAATAGCATGGGTGAACATGATGAATATTATGCTAAACAAAATAAGCCCGTTGGAGAAAGAAAAATATCACATGATCTCACTCATTTGTGGAAAATAACAAACATAAACTGATTAACAAAAATAGATCTAGAGACAGAGAAGGATCAAACAGACCATCAAACTTCAGAGGGAAGACAGGGGAGGAGAAGGGTGAGGGTTTCAACAACAATAAAGAATTTTAATAAAAGATTCTTCAAGCCCTAACCAGTTTGGCTCAGTAGATAGAGCATTGGCCTGGGGATTGAAAGGTTCCAGGTTTGATTCCGGTCAAGGGCATATACCTTGGTTGCAGGCACATTCCCAGTAAGGGGTATGTAGGAGGCAGCTGATCGATGTTTCTCTTCGATGTTTCTAACTCTCTGTCCCTATCCTTTCCTCTCTGTAAAAAATTTAATAAAATATATATTTTAAAAGATTCTTTAAGTACTATTTTCAGTCTTTCTATTTTATCCACAAAATAGGTTTTTTAAAACTAAGGTGCTAGGAACATGATATTTGATTCTCTGGCAGTGATTCTAACTCTAACTGATGTCCACTTCATGTCTGTAAAATCAAATGGAATGAAGAAAAAAGTCATGAAATTAAAAGAGTTTGTATGTTTAAAAAACATTGATTAATGCTTCACACCTATCTAAATATCCATCCATCTATCCATCCATCACTTTATCTACTGATTTTCTGGATTCTCCAGAAAATAAAGTTGAAGATATGCTTGACACGGAAATGACAGGAAAAAGTGTTAAAAATTGAGGCATGTTAGAAGTTTCAGAACTATGGTAGGTAGCATTGTATAATTACCCAGAGGATATATATTTCCTGTCCCTGAAACCTGAGTTATGTTAGGTTACCTGGCAATAGAGAATTAAGTTTGTAGATAGATCTAAATTTGCTAAGGAACTGAGCTGAGATAGGAAGATTATCTTGGGTAATCCAGGAGGGACAATGAAATCACAAGGGTTCCTATAAATGGAAGAGAGAAGTCAGAAGCAGAGATTTGAAGATGCTATGTTGCTGACTTTGGAGATGGAGGAAGGGGCTACAAGCAAAGGAATATAGGCAACCTCTAAAAGCAGGTAAATTCAAGGGAATGTATTCCCCCTTACAGCCTCTAAGGGAAATGCAGCCCTACTGATAACTCAATTTTAATACAGTGAGACCCATTTTGGACTTCTGATGTTCAGATTTATAAGCTAATACACTGTGTTGTTTTAAGACAATAAATTTGTAGTAATTTGTTACAGCAGTGATAGAAACAAATATAGTAGCTCTGATGCTAACAGGCTATATGCATCTGGGAAAGCATTTTAAACCTCTCTCAGCCTCAGTTTCCTTACTTGTAGAATGGAGGTAACTGCCTCTACCTCACAAAGATATTAAATCCATGAGTGAGCAGACGGGGAAATCTCGCCATCTTGATGGGAAGAGGTTAGTGTCAGAGGCCTGAATATCCACAGCCACAAAGACCACCAAGCAGCTATGAGCCCCAAAATGCTGACCACAATCAGCACGAACACTTGGTCTCAAAGGAGCGCTCCACCCGAAGGCTAAAAGGTCAGATTTCGCGGAGATCCAGTGAGGCCCCCCCCCTACTGTGGACAGGGCTCCTAAGTGGGTGGATATCTAAGGAACAGCATGTTTGGATCTGACCCCGAGAGAATTACAAGGGAGTGCAGTTGGCTCGTCCTGCCCTACCCACACCCCTCCATAGATCAGGGACACAGAGAAGGGGAAAAAAGAAAGCTAGAAAGTCTTCAGAACACTGGAGGTCAACCCAGAAACATTGCCACCCAGAGGCTAAAGTACATATGGAAACAAATATAGTAGTTGTAATGATAAAGTCATAAGTAATTTACTGGCAAATTAATTTAAAACTTAGCAAACCAATAATGAAGGCAATTTATTTTAATAAATTAAGCACTTAAGTGTCACCTGGTGGCTGAAATCCTATAGTGATTAATTTACAATGACATCAGTTTATAGCTATCCAGTAAGAAGTACAATACTCAGGCATGATAATATGTTTACTGTTTGTGATTAAATGCTTTTTAAAATGTTGAAATGATTCATATAAATTAAAAATAATACATTGTAAAAAGAAACTCAACTTGTAAACATTCAGGAATACAACATCTTATTGCAAGGACTGGTGATAGAAAATAGGCAGCTAGTGAGACCAGGCTAGGGAGTGAAATGAATATTGTTAAGAAAAAGAAGAAGGAGAAAAAAGGAGCAGTGTTCATACATATATAGTATTGAATATTTTGTGTAAGAGAAAAAAAGCTAGAGTAAATACATGTATTTGTTTATTTAAAATTATACATCCACAAGAAGGATAAAGCAGAAAGTGGAAAATATGGTTACCGATAGCAGCAGAGCAGGATGGGGTGGGAAATGGTTGGACTTGGTAGGATGTGTGTTAGTTATGGCTGCTCTAACAAATGGTCACAAATTTAGTGGTTTAAAATAACACAAGTCTATTACAAGACAGTTCTGGGGTCAGAGTTCTCAAATGGGTCTCATTGAGATAAAATAAAAATGTCATCAGGGCTGGTATTTTTTCTGGAGGCTCTAGGGCAGAATAGAACTCCTTGCCTTTTGCTAAGGCTGTCCACATTCCTAGACACGCTTCTTCCATTTTCAAAGCCAGCACGATGGGTTGCGTCCTTCGCCAATCCGTTCACTTTGACTTTGTCTTTTATAGTCAAGCCTTCCTGTGCTTCACTCTTCTAACTCTCTTTTCCACTTTTAAGGAAAGGTGTGATTGTATTGGGCCCATCCAGATAATATAAGATAATCTGTCCATATCAAAACCCTTAATCACATAGGCAATGTCCCTTTTTGCATGTAAAGCAACATATTCTCAGGTTCTGGTGACTCTGATATGCATACCTTTTGGTGTGTATGTGGGAGGTAGGGGTGAGCACTTTTCTGCCTCTCAGAGTATACAAATGATATTATAACATTTTAACTTTGCAAATATGTAAATGTTTTCCATATTTTAAAAAACACACAAATAAAAACAAAAAACAAAAGGTAAAGTGCAAACATGAAAAGAATATATACTGGGTGCATTTTTCATGATACAATCTGCTCTTGTAACTAATCTTCAATAAAATATAGGAGGTGGTATTATCATGTACCAGTAACTGAATACCTTTGCTATTTAATAATTTACTAAAATTATAAAGCCAGTTGATGGCAAAATTGTGATAAAAACTCAAGTTTTCCTGACTTTAGACTATTTCTCAAGGTTATTTAATTCAACTAGCATTTAAAACCCAAACTAATGACCTTTCTGTTTTCATTGCTGCCCATGGTCAGTTGTAATTCTCACACAAGTCTTCTTCTCTTCAATCTTGTTTATAGAGAATTATATTTCCATCAGTGACAAATTAGTAAGTGTCCTTTTCATATTCTTTAGAAGTGTTAGTATTATTTGCACATGAAAAGCTCTCATAGCTGTGATCTGGTAACCAGGGACCGATCTGGCTTTAGATAATAGCAGCTCTGATAGCAGGTGGAAAGAATCAATGACATTGAGGTGATGGGTGGACAGAATCATTGGTGAGAGTCTGTGAAAGTTTCTTATTGGCTGCTTCAGTTTTCTTAGAGAAATAAAAAAGACCTGAGTGGGATAGTGAGAATGAGGGAGAAGATATAGTAATTGTGGAGGAGAGAAAGTGTCATTTTGGAGAGTGAGGTATCCTTTGACGTCTGGACAGCATAAAGGAGCCACTTTATTGATGGTCATAAAGTAAAAAGGGTATAGGTGGAGAAGTCTGTGAATTGGCTTTAACCTAATTATAGTTTGCCAATTATGTAGGAACAAGTGAGAGATGGAAGAGAGAGTAAAGAGTGAATTACAAGGATTGGATTGCATACTGATAAGGAGTGCAGTGAACCCATTAAGAAGGTGAGAAAGGTAAAGAGGCTCAGAATGAAGAATCAATGTCTGTAAATGCCAGGTGGAGTGGAAAGCTCTTTGGCTCAAGGCACTAGAGAGGACAGTGTGGGATGCACATACCTGAGGTTATAAGGGAGTGAAGATCTGTAAACTATGGTAATGGTTGAGGTCTAAGGCTCTGACCAGAGGAGTAGATCAGGGAGTGGAATTATCAACTACAAGTGTGCTGAAATTACTGAGGGTTAGGACCAAAGTCAGTGAGTAGCAGTGAACCTGAGTCTCCTTGGGAAATGAGGAGAAATGACTTGGGGTCAGTAGATATCAGTTACAAGGTGGTTCAGAATTAAGGGGAGGAGAAAATGGCCTAAAAGCAGCATGGAGGGGGGTGGCAAGGAGGACACTAACTCCCTTCCAGGTCCAGGGGAAATGACCACATCTAGAGATAGATGCAGGATACACAATGTCCCCCTGAGGACCAGGTTTCTCTTGGAACAAACAGTGAGGAGACATTTGAAAAAGAGGATGAGAATAGAAGGGCTATCCTCTATGACTTGCTGTGAATCTGGACAGCACAACAATCTCGGGATCTGGGAGGAGGTAGAAGACAATCATAGAACTGAGGATATGGACAGCTCTGAAACTACAGTATGAGAGCTGAGGGATGACCTGAGGTTTGGGTCTTTTGAGGAAATTCTAATAATTGGGGTGAAGTGAATGTAAACAAGGGAGGGAATGCAGGGAAGTTTTTGAGTAGAAGGTTGGATAGGATGAGTTTCTGGAGCCCCATCTCTATCCTCCATTGGTGGGGGTAGGTGGTAGAAGTAGACTTGTTCTTAGACAAATTATGTCAGCTTTTCCTTTCTCTGTGGAGGAGGTAGCATTACCCCAAGAGAGTCTATCTGTCTGACCCCCTTTCAAATATCCTGGAAGATTTCTGTAGATGCAAGTGCAATGTCATTCACACCTCTCTTCACCCATAATAATAAGGGTTGAAAGTTTTATCTTGTTTCTACAATAGAGTCTGAATCTCAAAGAGCAATGGGCCAGGAAACAGAGTTAAGTTCCCTTAAAGAGAGGGAAAACCTAACTGAGAGTACCTGCAAAAGTGATGAACGTTTACATCACAGTCACAGGAAGCATTCAGAGGCACTGAGAACAATAGAATCCCGAGTTCTTTCTCATCAATTGATAGTGGGTGTATGCTCCTGGCCTAGCACTGTGTGTGTGTGGGGGGGGGGGGGAGAGTGCTGCTGCAGGGCATACAACAAAGGAGTGAAGCACAGTCTGCCCTTGAGGTGACTCAGTTAGAAAACAATGGAAAGCATTATATATACAGCCAGTGCTGTTCTGAGGACACAGCCATACAATGAAAATTGTTGGCATTTATCTTCATTATTTATCTAGAGTTTGACTTTCATGAAGTATCAGCGAAGCAACAGGGAAAAAAAACACCAAAAACAAAAACAGAGATTGATTTCTGTTTGTTTATATTGTATTCCTGTAGGCATTTTGGAATTTTAAATTTATTACTAGAAGCCTGGTGCGTGAACATTGTGCATGGGGGTAGGGGGATCCCCTCAGCGCAGCCTACACCCTCTCCAATCTGGGACCCCTCGGTTGCCGGGATCAGGCCTAAACCCGCAGTCTGACATCCCTCCCACAATCTGGGACTACTGGCTCCTAACTGCTCACCTGCCCGCTGGCCTAATTGCTCCTTAGTGTCTCTACATGCTGGCCTGTCACCCCTTACTGCCACCCCTGCTGGCCTGGTTGCCCCCAATTCCATCCCTCCCTGCTGGCTTGGTTGCCACATGTAGCCTGTTGTTCAGTCGTTTGGTCATCCCTTACTAACCTCCCTGCTGGCCTGGTTGTAGGCAACCATCCTGTGAGGGTGTGATGGCTAATTTGCATATTACCTCTTTATTATATAGGATTATGCAAAGTGCATATAAACTACAGACATAAATGCTAATTTACCGCAAATCAAGTTTTTTTTCTGTATTAAGATTGAAATATTAAGAACTGAGTAGTTTTATTTTATATTTCCATCTGATCATCACAAATAGCTAAAAAATGATAGATCAGAAATTTCAACTAATTGATTTCTAAGTTTATATTGCCTATTTTGTCTCTCCTGTGATTATTTTTTTCTTCCATCTCGATCTTGCCCTGTACCACCATCTCTCTTGCTATCAATTATATTGCTGAATCACTGTCAAATATAGGAACTCATATGAGTAGGTCATTTAGAAACCTTTGTCCTATTTTAAGAACAAATTAAAACTTGCTTCAGTTGATGGTGTCTAACTGTTTAACTTGGAGGAGAGAAAATATTAATAGGACTCAACCCTGCCTATTTAACAGGTTGAGTTGGCCTGTGATGTCGGCGGGGATGCTTGAAGACAAGCTGATTAGCCCTGAGATGTGTGGAAGCAGGATCGATAGCTTTCAGTCACTGAGGAAGATTACCAGAAATCAGGAAAGCGGGACCAGGGGCTGTGCAGCTCCCAGCCAGGCCTGTCAAGCACTTGGCAGGTGATTGAGAACGTCTAATTGTGGCTGATGATGAGTCACTTTACACTATTGGCACACCTTCTTTCTCCTTGTTCCATTTTGGGAACAGTATAACTGGCCCAGCCAGAAACTGCCTAATTTAAACCCCGACTCTCATCTGTGTGGATCAAAATGACTCAGAAAGTGCAAACACAATATTCTCGAGAAGGCAGTGTCTGTTTCATTTTTCTCATAGTGTCTCTTCTCAGAACTGAGCCCACGTGTGCAGAAGAGACAAAAGTACTCAAGCACTGAATTTGGGTGGCAAGGGGAAGGAGAAAGTCCCCCAGGACAAAAAATCAGATCTTACATGTTTCTCTTACATGAGGGTACAGGGTAGGCTGCTTTGAAATGGATGGTCAAAGTTTTAATTTTACAAAAAATAGAGTATTGATTCTTTCAAAAGAAGAGATAATTGGTGCCCTTTTAGTGTAATTAAAACAGTGATAGTAAACAGAAATAGAGGGTGTAGATGTGTGTACAGGCATGCCTTGGTGATATTGTGGGTTAGGTTTGAGACCACTGCAATAAAAAGAATATCACAATAAAGTGGGACACATGGATTTTTTTGGTTTCCCAAAGCATATAAAGATTATGTTTACATTACACTGCAATCTGTTAAGTGTGCAGTGACATGTCTAAAATTACTGTACATGACTTAATTGAAAAATACTTTATTGCTAAAAAATGCTGTCTTTGGAGCTTTTAGCAAATGATGATAGACTTGCTCAGCACAGGGTTGCTACACAGCTTTAATTTGTAAAAGCTGAAGTTCGATAGCCCTGACCAGTGTGGCTAAGTTGGTTGGACATTGTCCTGTGCATGGAAAGGTTTCCCATTCAATTCCAGGCCAGGGCTCACACCTGGGTTTTAGGCTCAATCCCTGATAGGGGCCATGCAGGAGGTAGCCAATCGATGTTATACTCTCATATCTATGTTTCTCTCTCTCCCTCTACCTTCCTCTCTATATATAAGTCACTAAACTATTTAAAAAACCTGAAGTTCAATAAAGAAAAGCACAATAAAATGATGTATGTTTATACACACACATATACACACTTACACAAACTTTAATTCTCTAGTTTCAGCTCCTATATGCCACCCATCCCTTACTCTCTGGGTCTGTACCATTCCCCAGTGTCCAATGACATTAGTAATTCTTGATGAAATGAGTAAGACTAATCTATGGTTTATGGCTAAGATTCACTTTGTTCCATCATTATTTATTTAACTAGAGGCCCAGTGCACAAAATTTGTGCACTCAGTGGGGTTTGGGGGGTCCCTCAGTCAGGCCTGTGCCCTCTCACAGTCCGGGATCCCTCAGAGGATGTCCAACTCATGGCTTAGGCCTGCTCCCCAGGCCTAAGCTGGCAGTCGGACATCCTTAGCCCTAGCGTGGAAGCAAGAGAGGCTCCCACCACTGCTGCTGCACTTGCCAGCCATGAGCCTGGCTTCTGGCTGAGCAGCATAACCCCTGTGGGAGCACACTGACCACCAGGGAACAGCTCCTGCATTGAGCGTCTGCCCCCTGGTGGTCAGTGAGCATCATGGTGACTGGTCGTTCTGCAGTTTCACCAATTTGCATATTAGCCTTTTATTATATAGGATTACCACAACCTAGATTCTAAAAAGAAGACTCCAGAACTCATAAAAGCATAACATATGAAGTGAAGAACAGATAACACTGAACAGTTAGGCAATTCACAAGACACCATTTATCCCAGCATCCAACAAACATTGATATTTACAATAACAGCCTTGGATCACCTAGAATGTGATAGCTAACATTTATTTTTTTTTTATAGTAAAATTCAGTTTTGAAAATTTACAAGGTGTTTGGGGCATCAAATGAAGTAATATATAATCATATATTATTTTTGCTGCTTTGATATATATATATATATATATATATATATATATATATATATATATATTTTTTTTTTTTTTTTTTTTTTTTACAGCATCAGGCCTCAGGCCCCTGGTGCCTCGGGGGCGCTGATGGGTGTTCGCCAGAGTGCTATTGTTGTGGGCGCCCCTAGCAGGGGTGGTGGGGGAAGAGATCGGGAGTTGGAAGTGCAGGCTGCGGCTACCCCAAGGCTGGATCTTTTCCTGGTCCAGTCAGTCTACTTGTCCCCTCAGGGTTGCAGGGGCTGGTATAGAGTATCCCTGCAGGGGGATTGGAAGAGATCCCTGTTTGCAGTCCGTGCTCCTGTCAGGCACTCTCCTCAGACCCCCAGGAACTTGGCTCCACCAACTGCCCCCTCCTGAGCACGCAGCCTCCTGCTTGTCTGTCAATATGCAAATTGGTCATTATTGGGACACAGTAATGGACAATTAGCATATTACCTCTTTATATGAATAGATATATCAATCATATCTCAATAAAGGTGAAAAACTTAATTGATATTAATACAAAAACCTTTAATAATATTTTTTAAAGATTCTTTTTTTTAATATGTTTTATTGATATTTTACAGAGAGGAAGGGAGAGAGATAGAGAGCCAGAAACGTTGATGAGAGAGAAACATCAACCAGCCGCCTCTTGCACACCCCCCACCACGGATGTGTCCGCAACCAATGTACATGCCCTTGGCCGGAATCGAACCCGGGACCTTTCAGTCCGCAGACAGACGCTCTACCACTGAACCAAACCGGTTTCGGCTAAAAACCTTTAATAATATTAATACCAAAAGATATAGAACCTTCTGGCTTTAAAGAGTCAGTTGCTAATTATAAATATCACTACTATCTGAAAGTAGCCTACTTCCATGTCAGTAACAGAGGGACAGTACAGGAACCATTGTGGGAAGGTGTCCAGGCCTATAATTTCCCTGCAGTAGGGTGTCTGCAGGTAACCATATTTATTTTGGTCCATTTCCTTTAGAAATCAAATACAGATCTTAAAAGATAAGTATCCATTTACATTTCCAAAAGAAATATGTTAGATGGAGAATGATTTTCTGAGAAAATTGGTTATGTTATAGGATACTGATGATAGAGAAAACAGGCATTTGAAGATTTATTTAGCCTATTTATTTCTTCACTCATGACTATGCTATTCCACAAAGGATCTGAGGTAGCTTAAAGGAGGAAGACAATAAAATAAAAATATAAGTTTAAAAATAAGTTAGAAAAATATTGACCAATAGCAAGACTGGATGAAGGAAAATTTAGAAAATAGAGTAATTTGTGTTCTTCACCATCCTGAAGTTACAGGGCATGAAGAAAAGCGTGCTTTGGTTCTTGCTACAAAGACTTTCAAGGTGTTAATAGGAACCTAGTGCTCTGGGGAAGTTTACTGTAATTCACTCTCCCTCCTAAACCCATTTAATATCTTACCTTTAAATAGATAGAGCTTTTTGATGGCTCCTTGTTTATTATCCTTTGTACTTACACTATTGAACTTTCTGATTACTTTACTGGGAGTGCAATTTTTTAGCATCCAATTAAAAGTTTAGACCACTAGGGACTTTGCAGAGCACAGTTCTAAATCAGCCAACTGGGTAGACAATATTCACACATTCTCTGTCTTTGTAAAGCAAGTACTGAATGTGCAAATATAAAAGAAAGTGTCAGTTTCTATAATGGCTTGTTTTCTATCCTATTTCTGCATGCATTGAACCCAAGTGGACTGGAATGGTTCGTTATTTTTCTAAAAGTAGTTTCTGTTTGATTTTCTAAAATAGAAAAATAGATGAAGTAGAGGGGGAAAAAAGAAAGTCCTTTTCAACTATTCACCAGTTATCCCAGAAATTAAATAAAATACATATTTTCTATTTATGAATCATAATAGTTACTTTGTTAATTATATCTCACAAAGCAAACCCCATTATTATATTTCAGCAGTGAAAAGTTTTGCTACTTTGTGGATAAATACAGAATTAACATTTCAGAAGTCCCACCAGTGTGAATGGAAAATTAAATTGAACCTTTAAAAATGCAATTATAGTGCTACTCATTATGCAATAGTCTTTCAAGTTGTTGTTTTCATAACTCAGCAGTACCATTAAGATCTCATTTTTTTCAAGCTAAAAAAATTCATGTTTTAGAAAATGTTTAAAATACAGTCTTATAATTTTAAGGAAAATAATATCTAAATACCCTCTAAGGACCTTTTATGATATTTATTTTTTAAATACATACTATTTACATCTGTATAGGTATATATAGACATATAATTTTGAGTTTTACATTTTAAGAAACATTTGTCTCTCTCATGTTTCTTTGTGTTCTCCATTTTAATGATTGCATGATATGTGACTATTTAACAATTCCAATGTCTATATTCCTGCATTTTTATCGTTAGTTCTTTGTCTTTCCTTTTTTTATTTTAAAAAATATTATTATTGATTTCAGAGAAGAAGGGTAAGTAAGAGAGAGATAGAAATATCAATGATGAGAAAGAATCATTGATCAGCTGCCTCCTGCACACACCCTATTGGCAATCAAGCCCGCAACCCAAGCATGTGCCCAGATTGGGAATCGAACTGTGACCTCCTAGTTCATAAGCCAGTGCCCAACCACGGAGCCATGCTGACTTAGCTTTCCTTTTTTCTTGATGTATATGCCTGGCAATTTTTGATTGAATATCAAAATACTTGTAGAGGCTCATCTTCCTCAGAGAAGAGCAATCATCTTAATTCAGTCAGGGTTTAAACTGATTCTAAGCTTTATTTCAGTCTTTCTAAACACATGATCAATTTCCACCTTACCTTCATTAGGGCAAGTCCTTTTGAAGCATTGGATTGCTTATCAGCATCCTTCCCAATAAGCAGACACATAACACCAGTTTTTATTTGCTCACCACAATGAGATTACCAATAGTCTTGCTGAGATTTCAAGCCTATTACTAGGCATTCTTTGTTGACCATATACATCTCCATCCTCATTTTCTTCTTTAAACATTTTTCTTTGGTTTAAAAATCAATAGTAGACTATAAAACATTTGGGTAGAGAACAAGAATAGAAAAAATAACACCCATAATTTTACTACCCGGAATAAACCTTTGGATATATGTTTTATACAAATTATTTTTATATATTTATAACATATTTGCATTCATAAAACTTTAAGAGATTAACATGTATATATAATGTTGCACTATATAAGTATTTTATGCTATTATACATTTTCATAAATACCTATTAATGACCTCCTATGTTCCATGATATTGATGTATAATTTAATAATTTGCTTCCTGTTGAATTTATGGGTTACCCCCTTTTTTGGGGAGGGTAGTAAGCTTGCAAAACAGTAAGTAAAAAAATATTTGCAGCTTAGAATAATAACTAGAAACAAGAAAATTTAATAAGGATTATATATGTATAATCCTTTTAATACATTAATTTATACTTTTAGTTTCAAATAAATAAAAAATACCCATAAGATACCAGAAGAGCTGACATGAAAAGGTGGTTAATTTAATTGAACTCTCATTGAAATGATAGCTGTGACCTATAACATTATGATTTATAATAAATATCTATTTGGTCTTCCTCACCCTCTGGCACAAGACTCATAAAACTATGGGGATTTCCTAAGTGAGGACAGCAATGAAGGAGTCTTTTGTTATGTTAGTGAGGTGACTTTTGGAAAACCTTTAAGTCAAGCATGTCTAACTCAAAGGCCAAATAAAAAAGATTTAAGTTTATGTGGGCCGCAAAAACACAAAAGCTTCAATTTTCATAGAAACATAGATTTATTTCGATAGAGACATGCTGACTATAGAGGGCTGAAATAAATGAATAATCATTAGCATAAAGTAATAGTACATCTATATAATAAAGAGGAAATAATGCTAATTGGTCCTAATAGTGTCCCAGTCATGACTGGTGAACACAGGCTGTGTGCACACAGGAGCTGGTGGGTGGGGACAGGGGCGAGGATTTCCACCCCCAGGGGAGGCACTCAGGCCTGCCCAGCACTGACATCATGCTGCCTTGGAGCCCCACTCACCAGCCAACCCCAAGGGGTCGTATCAGTGTCTGGGGGCGGGGGAGGGGCAGCCCCTTGGTGGAGGTGTATGCAGACCCGCCAAGCCACCTGGCATGGAGGAGTTGTCAGGACAGGGGTGGGGCCTTGACAGAGAGCTCTCAGCACTCCTGTGCCAGGGTCTGAAGGCATGGAGAGGAAGGTAGAGCAGATAGGAAGTTAGGGGAATCAGGCCAGGAGGGGAGTGTAGATAAGCAGTTAGGGGGATCAGGCCAGCAGGGGAGAGCAATTAGGGAGTTAGGGGGATCAGGCCAGGAGGGGAAAACAGTTAGGTGCATCAGGCCATCAGGGCAGCACTTAGGGGCATCAGGCAGGCAGGTAAGTGAGCGCTTAGGAGCCAGTGGTTCTGAATTCCAAGAGGGGTCCCAGATTGGAGAGGGTGCAAGCCAGGCTAAAGTTGAGGGACTCCCTCCCCTCCACACCCCCTCCACACACCCCACCACGGCCATGCACAAATTTTGTGCACCAGGCCTCTAGTGTATAATAATAAAAATGTAATATGCTAATTAGACTGAACATCCTTCCAGGTGTCCTTCCTTCTGGACAAAGCCTCAGCAGGTGGGGGCCCCTGCAGAGGCAGCAGAGTCCCCAGTTGCAGCTGTGGCAGTGGGCAGCATCAGTGGGTAGGGGCTGGAGCCAACGCCCTTTCACGGACTTTGTGCATCAGGCCTCCAGTTTTAATAAAAATTAATATTTTTTTCTTGAACATTAACTTAACAGGCACCAAATAACTGCACAAATTAATAAGCATAACGCAAATAAACCTATTTTTCTTGGTCTCTGAAAGCAAACTATTTCCTGTTGCACACACCTATATGAGGCTGGGGAGCTCAGCCTAAGACCATAGGAAACAGCTTAATGGGTGATATTGATGCCCCAAATGACAACCTGGAACTCCATCGCAGGTTCTTGTCCTACCAGCTTTGAAGAATAAAAATTCACAGATTACAAGTGAGTACAAGACTAATGGTGTGGCAACTGGCTGCTAAAACATTCACTGCTAGTATTAGTGGAGAGAAACGGTGCTCCTGTGCATAGGTGCAATGGGAAATGAATGCAACATGATTATAGTAATCAGTCATTAACGAACATTGTAGTTCATTATTAATAACTAGAGGCCCGGTGCATAAAATCATGCACTCAGTGGGGAGGATCCCTCAGCCCTGCCTTTACCCTCTTGCAGTCTGGGAGCTCTCGAGGGATGTTAGACCGCCTTGGAGGTGGGAGAGGCTTCCTCCCGCCACCACAGCTGTGCTTGCCAGCCAAGAGCCCAGCTTCTGGCTGAGCCGCACTCCCCCAGTGGGAGCACACTGACCACCAGGGGGCAGCTCGTGCATTGATCATTTGCCCCCTGGTGGTCAGTGAGTGTCATAGCGACCCATTGTTCCACTGTTTAGCTGATTTGCATATTAGCCTTTTATTATATAAGATTATAGATAACAGGATATTGTAAAAATTAAATTACAAATTTTTTATTAAAACTTTTCTTATATACCGTTATATTGGCTGAGAGACAAAAAATATTTATTGTGGGCCATATATGGCCATTGGGCTGTGAGTTTGATATGCTTGCTCTAAGTAAACTAAAGGTGTGATCTGTTTGCCAATGAAGCTATCCACCTGATTACAGGGTTGGAATTTTTAGTCAGCCCCACCTCAACCCCCAACGTCTGGAACAGGGATAGAGGAATGGGGCTGGAGAAATGTGGTCTTCTTTACAAAAGGTCATACTCTAGCTAAATAACAAGCTGTGCTTGAAAGTAGATAAGTATATTTCAAAGGTCTTTCTAATAACCTGATTGAAATAAAGGAGGTTTTCTTCTTTTAGTTAGTCAGAAAATTAATAATAATTTTGTTGAGTAGTGTGCATTACAAGCCAAATCTCCTTTATTCTTCACTGCAACCCAGTACTAACATAGATATTATGTTGTTAGAATAAATTTTGAGGGTTGACGTCTTTTTAAAATTCGGTCCTCGTGTTATTATAATATTCTATTCATTGCATGAAAGTGTTACCTGAGTGGTTTTCAAATTATGTCTGAATGAAAATTTCAGTTGCTACTAAACATAACTACTGGTATGTCTTGAAATATCATCTACTTTACCTCATTCACTTTCCTCTCTCTTTGAAACTTCCTGTGAATGGATGAATATTTGCAGTTTGCTCCCTATAAATCTCCAGAGTTAATTAAAAGAAAAGTTACTAAAATTCCATTCAAAACACACGCACATGGCTTTTTTTTTGTTTTGTTTTCTTATCTAACAGGCTCTATGTTTCATTTGAGCACAGCATCCAGCATTTGCACACTTTCCAGAGTATTAGATTAGAGTTCATGAATGTGCCCAGTCTACTGCTGCTGGTTTTGACTCCTCGTCGTCCTCACTGCCTCATTGGGGAAGGAAGTGCTGCAGAATGAAGCATTGGGTCTCCAGATGATCACCCAACGGTATTTCATGGACTTTATGGGTTCAAGCAAAGAATACTAAATTTTAATAACTAAAATATGGTTGTGTTCAGCACCTTTGGCTTGTTTACCTGAGATGTGTGTTTGTCAGTTACCAGAGATTTTTACTTTCAGCATGAGGACCGGACATTATTATACTGATTTTTGTAATGTTTTCTTTTTTAAAAAACTTTTTTATTAAGGTATTATATGTGTACATACCTTACCAATCCCCACACACACCCCCACTCCCATACATGCCCTCCCTCCCCATAGTTTTTAATCCAATGGTTATGCTTATATGCATGCATACAAGTCCTTCGGTTGATCTTGATCTCTTATCTCCCCCATATCTCCCTGCCCTCCCCTCTGTAATTTGACAGTCTGTTTGTTTCTTTACTGTTTCTGTATCTATCTTTTTGTTTATCAGTTTATAATGTTCCTTATTATCCATAAATGAGTGAGATTGTGTGGTGTTTTTCTTTCATTGACTGGCTTATTTCACTCAGCATGTTCTCCAGTTCCATTCAGGTCACTGCAAATGATAAGAATTCCTTCTTTTTTATGGCAGCATAGTATTCCATTGTGTAGATGTACCATAGTTTTCTGATCCATTCATCTGCTGACGGGCACCTAGCTGTTTCCAAATCCTAACTATTGTAGATTGTGCTGCTATGAACATAGGGGTGCATATATCCTTTTTGATTGGTGTTTCTAGTTTCTTAGGATATATTCCTAGGAGTAGGATTACTGGGTCAAATGGGAGTTCCATTTTCAGTTTTTTGAGGAAACTCCATACTGTTCTCCAAAGTGGTTGCACCAGTCTGCATTCCCACCAGCAGTGCATGAGGGTTCCTTTTTCTCCGCATCCTCACCAGCACTTGTCATTTGTTTGATTTTTGTAATGTTTTCATTTGCTTTGCTTTTATATATACTATACACCCCATGTAACATTTTATTATTTTGGCTTAAACAGTTGTATTTCCAGAAGGTTTAAATAATGAAACAAGCATCTACATACTTACCCACATAATTATGTTTCTGTTGCTCTCCATTTCTTTGTGCAGATTCATATTTCAGCCTGGCATCATTTTTCTTCTGCCTTAAAGAATTACTTGAACATTTGTAGTGTGGATCTGCTGCTGCAAAATTCTTTCGGCTTTTTTATGCTTTTAAATGTCTGTATTTACCTATGCTTTTGAAATACATTTTCTCTGGTAATAGAATTCTAGGTAAATGTCCACTCTACCACCCCATTTAAAACTTTGAATACTCTGGTCCATTTCTTTTTATCTTGCATTGTTTCTGGTGAGAAATTTCCTGCCAGCCTGTATTTGTTCCACTGTGTATGATGTGTCTTTTATCCTCTGGCTCCTTTTAATTTTTTTCTTAACTATTGGTTTTAAGCAAATCAATTATGATGCACCTTGATGTAGTTGTTGTTTTGTGTGTGTG
Organism: Vespertilio murinus; assembly: GCA_963924515.1. Taxonomy (NCBI): domain Eukaryota; kingdom Metazoa; phylum Chordata; class Mammalia; order Chiroptera; family Vespertilionidae; genus Vespertilio; species Vespertilio murinus. The sequence continues at coordinate 126,284,526 of OZ004705.1, read as the reverse complement.
TGTGTGTGTGTGATTGGTGAAGTTTGTTGAATGCCTTGAATTTATAGGTTCAGAGGTTTGTTTTTATTTTCTTAAATATATTTTATTGATTTCAAGAGGAAAAGAGAGGGAGAGAGACATAAAAACATCAATAATGACAGAGAATCATTGATTGGCTGCCTCCTGCACACCACCCACTGGGGATCAAGCCTGCAACCGGGCATGTGCGCTTGAGAAGAATCAAATCCAAGACTGTTTAGTCAGCAGGCTGATGCTCTATCCACTGAGCAAAACTGGCTTGGGCTAGGTTTAGAGTTTTAAACAAATTTGAAAAAAAGTCAGTTATTATTTGAATTTTTTTATGCTAAAGTAATTGCACATATGTTGAACTATTTAAAGTTTTCCTGTAGCCTAATGATTCACATATTAATTTTTTTAAATTTTGTTTTCTTTGTATGCTTTATTTTTTGAGTTTTGATTTCTTTTCAGGTTCATCAGTGTTTTGATCTAGTTTGTCTAATATGCTGTTACTCCCCATCCAGAGTTGTTTCATTTTGTTTTAATTTTTATCTCAGACATTGTAGTTTTCTTCTTTATCAGGTGATTAGGGAAACTTGTATATTTTTCATGTCTCTGGTTAACTTTTGAGCATGCATATGGAATACAGGCATAATAACTGTTTAAATGCACTAGTCTGCTAATTCTAACATCCCTAGCAGATCTGGGTCAATTTTGATTGGTTGATTCATTTCCTCACTAGAGATGGCATTTTTTTCAAATATATTTTTATTGATTTTTTACAGATAGAGAGAGAGGGGGATAGAGAGTTAGAAACATCGATGAGAGAGAACCATCGATCAGCTGCCTCCTTCACACCCCCCACCGGGGATGTGCCCGCTACCAAGGTACATGCCCTTGACCAGAATCAAACCCGGGACCTTTCAGTCTGCAGGCCGGCGCTCTATCCACTGAGCCAAACCGGTTTCGGCTAGAGATGGCATTTTCCTGCTTTCTTTCCTTCCTACATTCCTTCCTACATTCCTTCCTTCTTTTCTCCCTTCCTCCCTCCTCCCTCCCTCTCTCCCTTCCTCCCTCCCTTCTTTCCTTTCTCCTTTCCTCCGGCATTCTCTCTCTCTCTCTCTCTCTCTCTCTCTCTCTCTCTCTCTCTCTCTTCTTTCTCTCTCTCTTAACCTCCAACTCCATCTCTTCAATTTAGTAAATCTGGTAAATCCATATTCTTCCTCTTTGAGTTATACCTGGAAACTCACAAGGCAGAAAGTTGGGCAATAGAGCGGGCATGAAAGGACATGCTATAAGGGTGACATTGGGGCAGAGTATGAAGGAAGTGAGTGGGAAATCTTTGAAGATGTCTGAGAAAACATCTTCTTTTTCAAAATACATGGAAAAAAAAACAACTGACCACATGTTATGTGATAAGAGAATCTTACTATATTTCAAAGCATAGACATAATCCACTCAGCATCCTTTTACCATGGCAATGCAACTAGAAATTAATGATAACTTTAACCAACAAATCACCTGCCCATTAAACAAGCTACTGAACAGCCTTTGGAAGGAAAACAGATTAAAAAATAAAATTGCAGAATGTCATTAAAATAATGACCCAAAATCACAATTATAAGAATCCACAGAATACAGTTGAAGCAGATATGAAATAACAGCGTTAGCCTTCAAAAAAATGAATATCAATAAAAATGCAACTATAAAAATAAATGAATACTAAATACAAAAAGTTAGAAAAGGAACATAAAAGTTAATCCAAAGAGGTTGGAAACAGGAGGAGGCAAAAGAACCAAAGGGTTAAAGTAGAAGTAATAGAACTAGTAAATGCACTCAAAATCTAATTCTTAGACACAGTGTGAGGCAGGTGCATTCGGTGCCGGGGGTTGGTGGTGGGACAGATAGTTAGGGCACATGTCACAAACACTCGGACAAGACAAAGACCCAAACAGCTATCAAATCCAGAATTTATTTTTGAAATGATAGGATTACTTTGTGAAATTGTATGGAGATAACATTAAATGCCAAAATGAAATAAATCATTTTCCAGAAGAAAAAAAAAAAATCCGGGATATAAAACTAGACAAAGGAGCAAGTCCCTAAAGAGGAAACAAGAAGAAATTAAAAATAATCTATAATAATAAAAGCATAATATGCAAATCAACTGAACAGCCAAACAGCAAAATGACCATCTGGAGAACCATGTTATGACATGCCCTGGTGCCAGGCCAGCCAAGGCAGGTACGATGGGATTGGTCCAGGGGCCCATTGCCCAGGCCACCCTCTGTAGGGCAATCCATACGGGGCGGGGAGGTGGCTCCAGGATTGATCAGTCTGTAGAGGGAGGCCCAAGCCACCGGTTGGGGGGTCGATTGATAGGGTGGGGAGTGGAGGCTCCATAATCGCCCCAAAGAGGGAGGCTCAGGCCACCCTCTGCGAGGCTATTGATTGTGAAGGTGGGGGAGAGCTCTGTGGAACCAGGAAACCAGGGAGTGTGGCAGGGGACACAGGCAGCACCAGGCCAAGGCAGGTGTGTGTGTGGGGGGGGAGGGCCAAGGTTGCAGCCGGGGCTGCGAAAGCCCACCCTTGCACAAATATTGTGCATCAGGCCTCTACTTAATTATAACAAAACTTGATGCTTTTATCAGCCTCAGTGCCCTCACCAGGCACATCCTCTCATTCCCCTTGGCCTTTGAGTTGTTTGCCCAACTCTAAAGTAAGGAGTTGTGGACACAGATTTTGGAGACATTTATAATTCTTCTAAATGGTTATTGGGTAAGTACTTATCCAAACTATATTTAAACAATTTTTTTTGCAGTGGCCATGCACCTCCATGAAAATGGAAACTCTATGAAAACAGGAATACATTTTGTCTGTCCCTTTCATTGTTATATCCCCAGCACCTAGTAGATTCCCTGACTCATAATGAATAAACATATATTTTTCCATTTAAGTAGCTAATATTATCCCTATGGTTATATGGATACTATTATATTGCATAGAAAATGCCAACATAGTTTAATCCCTTTATATCTTATTCAAATGTTTAGGCTTTTTTTTTTAAATACTTAATTCTTAACTTTCTGTGACCATTAGTTATCTTTTCATATAGATTGTAAACACAACTAATCCTGAAACTTGGGTTTGCTAAATCTACAGTCAGAGATTTCATTCTGTGGCAAGCATGAATCCATGAAAAAGGCATGATTGAACATAAGTGGAAAATCACATGCAAACTAAGGAATTGTTAGTTTGCATTGTTCTCTCTTCATCTCCCAACTCCATCTCTTCAACTTGGTAATTGTGGGTTCTTTCTCCTCGAGTCACATCTGAAAACTCTAAAGGCAGAAAGCTGGTCAATAGAGCAGCCAGGGAAGACACACTATAAGGGCGTCATTAGGACAGAGTATGAAGAAAGTGAGTAAATTCTGATTGGAACCCCCTCCCTCCACGCAGGCACACGCACACACATTTCCATTTAAGCATCTTTTCATTACTTTTCTCATTTCAGTATCTTTCTTTGGAGATATATAGGATTTTTAAGGTTTAAAAAGTAAATCTTTGGCAGACATTCAAGGCTTTTGAAAATAAGGTATCTTATCTCCAGGCAGAGGTTTAGGTGAGTGAATGGAAGATGAATTGAAGCATGACTTAGGGCCAGAATCTTTTAAAAAATGGGATCATGTAGATAGCCAAGATATGGAAAAATCTGTGTCCATCAAGGAAGGAAGAAATAAAGGTGAGGTATTTTGAACAATGGAATATTATTCAACCACAAGAAGGAAGGAAATCATTTTAGAACAACACAGATGGACCTTGAGGGCATTATGCTAAGTGAAATAAGCCAGACAGAGACAAATACTTCATGGTATCACTTATCTGGGGAATTTAAAAAGGAAGCATAAACCCATAGAAACAGAGTAAAAAAAAAATGATTTGTGAGGTTCTCTTCTTCTATTTTAGTTTGTCAAGCATTTATATTAGGTAATTGAAGAGAGTATGTTTCGATAAAAATTAAGCAAAGAAAACAAATGATTAATAAAAGCTTTAGGATTAAATTCTTGATTATTTAAAGATTAACCTGAGGCTTTGACATATAAAAAGAGAAAAGCAAGTATACGGTGTCTTAAAGTACATTCAGCAAACAGCACTGTTCTAGTTCCCAATCAATTTAAGAGCCCAGTGGCTGCCGCTGGGTTTTTAATCACCAATAAGTTAAGCTTCCAAAAATTGCATCTCTCCTCACAATTCAATAAGATGAGATTATATTTTCCAAGGATGTGATTGGTCCTTTCAATAGAGGGGTGGAGAGAAGAGGACAGTCTAGAAAATGAATACCTTTCACTTGGTAATGTGTGGAAGCAGCTGAGGTGCAGAGTAACTGGAGGGAAGAACCAATAGGAAGAAGACATTGCAAAAGCTGAGCAATTCCAGCCCGAGCAGCCCAAAGCAGCCCAGGAAAAGGAGCTTCGTGTCGGCAGGCCCTGAAACTGGTGAGTTGTAACAAGGGGATCAACTAAGAAACAACAAATGCTAAGATGTACTGTCTGGAAAGCAGGTATTAGAATTGCATGGTCACTTAGAGGGAATTATGACGACAGCCAAGGCGTGATTCACGGGGCACAGAGACAATGGTGAATTAACTTTTAGGGGCTACCCCCCTCTTTTTTGTGGTTTAAGAACTAAGATGATGTGAAAGCCTCTCTGTTAGACTCTTTATCCTGAATACCTCTGTGTAATTGATGACATTAACTGGATTTTGTTTTTCTCCTGTTGAGCTTAAGCCGAAATCTATCAACTAATCTTGATCAACTTATGTTTAAAAGGTATCTCAGAAACAGAAATTCAGATCACGGGTAAAACAACAAATACACCCAGAAGTAGGATAAGGAAAGACTATAAAATTACAGTTTCTGACCTGTCTGATATTCTTGCCAAAGTAACTGTGTGTCTAACCTGTGTGTTCCTCTTGGTTTGTATTTATTCAAACCTTGTGTGGTATGGTTCATTTCTTTTTGAGAAAGAAAGTATACATTCTGTTGTGGACAATTCTGCCTCTGTTTTATGTTGACTGCTGTGGCAACTTTATAAGCATAAGTCACAACTAACATGTTCGGTAGAGATATATGATCTCAAAGCAGGCGTATGAAACTTGGGGGGTCAATAGGGGATTTCTGACCATTTTTTTCAAAGTTATTTTATTTTGCCTATGTTTCCTTTCACAATAGAATTTTAGAGTTGGAGGAGGAAAGACAACATCTGTGAAGGGTGAAGACAAAAAGTGTCCCAATTGGAGAGGGGTTTGCAGATCCTGTGTTCTGTAATGATGCTGAGGGTAGTCTGAGGTTCTAGTTTCCTCCCTGGGGTTGAAAGTGTCCTGGATGTCCTCAAGCCAACCTCTAGGCCACGTGCAACCTTGATTATCTCCAGAGGTTTGGGCTGTTCGATTGTTTCCTTAGAACAGGACCTTGAGTATATGGGAGGTCCCCCCCAGAGAAGAATAGGAGAAGAGTCCCCTGTCAGAGCTGGGCAACATTGTCTGGTACATGAGTGGGAGGGGCCTTGTATTATGAGATAGAAAAGTACCGAGGGCTGGCAATTAAAATCGTAATTATTATATGAAATGTGCCCCTCATCCCTTTTGCCTGGGGGGAGTTGATTGAAAAGAATATGGGATAAATTCATTTGAAACTTATTACTCAGAAGTTTAGAAAGAGGAGAGGTGATTGAAATAAGAGTTGTATGACAATTGACACTTTAAAAATTAATATTAAAGTTTAAGACAATATTAAAGCAGACCTCTCTGTTGCTTACAAGTCTCCCATTACCTTAGACTTGCCAATTTGTGTCAAGCTGAGTTCCTAAGGACAAGTTGACACAAAGGTTATTATTCCCAACCGACAACTCTGCCCCTTTTTTGAATGGCTTAGGAGGAGATATTGAGTTGAATTGATTGCTCTCTTGCTGGCTTTGTTCTGTAGAGGAAAATATTATTTTTGTTTTCTTGTTCACTTCCCCCCCTTTCTGTCCTCCTTTTCACTTCTATGTCCTGCCATACTTTTAGTTTAGTGGATCAAAAAATAGGACGATTTCATTTCTCCTCTAGCATCATATTGAACCAAGGCAGGAAAGCCTGAAGGGCGTGCATGCATTTCTGTTTGACAGCCAGCCCCGGCTGGTCACTAGTGTTCTTCGCGGCTGGGCCAGTTCCCCTGCAGAGAAGGCAAGACTCTCATTAGCACTAACTAATAAAAGATCACAGGAATTTCAGTCCCCAAATTATTTATTTTATTTCTTGATCACCACTTTGGCAAGGTGATTACAGTTTCCTTTATAATGTATATAAAATACTATATATTTACGTATGCAAAATAATTCAAATCCATTCATGAGAACACAGATTTGATCCATAACCTATTAGTAGGGGTATTATTACCGCTTGGTGCACATTAAGCACCTGTAGCTGCTGACACAGAAAAAAAATCATTATGAAGTTCAAGCTTATGCTTATTGAATTTACAGAACACTCGGTGAGTAAGAAGAAGCACAATTACTGGGGATAAACTCCCTGCGGCTGACACACAGCTCAGACCGTGCTGGGCACGCGATCAGGAGCACACGTGGGAGCTGCCAGCTGTGTGGTGAGATTTCAGGGCCATGAAAGGAGTCCTTTGCTGAAAAATCTTCTATCTCAGCTCCTGGGAGACACCCCATTAATGGCAAAGCCCCAAGGGAAGTAACTCATGGACTCTGGAGAGCCCTGCCACATAACCTGTGGTCACTAAATATTGGCACAGATGGATGAATGGGTGGTTGTGAAATTTCACCAATGTTATAAAAAATCTGTAGCAAATCTTTCATTAAAATACAGAGAATGTATATTATAAAAGTAACAAAGCATTGCATAATTAGAAAATGGGTATGCCAAATAGCACCCCAATAAAGAGTAAAGAAAAATAGTATTCCTAACATCACTAATATAATAACATACTATCACTATTGATTATTTAAAATTTTAATCCCTCAACATATGTCTTCCTATATATATTTCACTATGCTTTCTTCCTCTTAAAAAATGTTTTCTAGCACCAATCATTGCATTTTCCCACCAAGTATATTATGAACATTCTACCATGTCAATAAAATGTGTACTTTTATAGATGAATATGACAGGAAAAGAATGGGAGTGGGAGGGATGGCATGAGACACCCCGGTGCTCAAATGGGGAAGACAGAGGTGGAGGTTGAAGAGAAGAGAGACCAGAACAAAGAAGCCAAAGAAAACACACCTCCCTGGTCTTTAGTAACATCCTTCCTGCACCCAGAGGTGGACCCAGGCTGGCTGTCATCAAGGTTGAGGTTCATGGAAGTTTGGCCCTGGGGTCTTGGCTCCTCACCATGAAACACTAGCCTACGTCAGTGGCACAAATTTCTAAAGTTGATGTCAAAATGAATTTAACCAGAAACCCTTTCTCCTGCAGGCTTAATGTGCGTAATTCTTAAAGACAGTGGTAAGATGGGCACTCATTCCCTTGACAAAGACCTATACTTTAGGCCATCCATAAGAATTCCATTTTTTTAAACTGTGTTTCCTTGCTTACCTTTTATCAGGCAATTTTATCCCTAGAGGTTGAATATGTCAATTCTTGCTGCTCATCTTTTGTTGGCATCATTTCCTAGTTCTTGGATGTTCCTTCCTTAACTTTCTGGACATTTCCTGGCCTTCCATGTTCTTTCAAGGATACCCATGGATTGCACTCTCCCCAGCTCCCTCTTCCGTGACATGACTGATATAACTTATGTCACACCCATTTTCAGCTCCCCTGGCTACTGCTATGTATCAAGTCTCTAATCTCATAAGTTCCTTCATGTTCAAGTTTTCATGTGTGCTGGTATATTCAAATCTTATGTTCTCAGACAATATATACCTAGAAATAAATTTTGGGACAAGGATGCCTTAAGGCAAAAAAAAAAAATGGTAAAAGTTTCAGAGGCCAGAGCAGGCCAGTGTGAACGCTCATTTTGAACAGAATGTATTCAGACACTTTTTGTACATAGCCCTCCACAGTGTCCACGCTTTTTGCTAGTTCCCCCCTTAAACCAGTGAAAATGTAGCATGTCAAAAAAAAAAAGTTGCCTAGCATTTTTTAAGGTAATTCAAAGATTGGATAAAGTTGAACTGCATTGCACTGTCATCCTAATGCTAATTTATTGACCTTATTTCCTCTTAAAAGGTGACACTTTGCCATTCTTTTTTTTTTTTCCAAATCAGCTAAATAGTGATTTTAAAAAAAATACCATTCAATTTAGGCATGTGAGGACTTGAGTCTGGCCATGCCTCAAATTACCCCTTAATTTTTATTGTGGACTCATAGATTTTTTTTTTTATTTCAGGTTAATCCTAGTAACTCAAAAATATTTATAACTTGTGTGGGTGGTGAGGGTAGGGATGTTTTCAGATTTTTCTGTAATAAGCTGTTATGAGAATAGTCTTAAATATTTTTCATGGTCAAAAGGACCATTAATTAGCACATGTGAGGGGAGTAGAGTATATTTTGTTGCTTAAAGGATTATGCTAATATGAGCAATGTGAATAATCACATATAATTTACTCCAAGAGGTTTGCTTTATGTGTTTGCATAGAATCATAAAAAAAAATCTTGAGAGGTTGTTTATTTTATTCTCCATTTTTACACAGAATGCTTCCTTAGCAATGCCCTCAACATCTTTTCTGAAATATTACACTCTTCAAAGAAGTGCTTCCGGTGGTATGCAGTATTTTTCCAGCAACCAAAAACTTCATTCAGTTTAAAGTTATCTTCTCCACATGCAATATGCTTTTTCAATTCCCAGTCACAAATAAGTTATTCAAAGTGTTGTTCCTTTAATGCAGCCTTCAAGCACAGTCGGTAAAAGCAGCATTGCCCCACATATGCCCTCCCTCTGAGCACTGGTACAAAGAGATACTGTGATAGAAAAGTTTCCATGGTTACAAAATTTGGCAGCTTCTACATACTATGGGACTCTCCTGGAAATGATCTTGGTGTAGCTATCACGGTCTCTGAAAATTGTTTCTAAACCACATAATCTAAAGAACAACTAGAACACAATCAACAAGTAATATAAAAAGCAAACTAAGTGCACAGGTACTCAGATGCACAGCTAGTTGAGAACCATTGCTGTCTGTTTATTTGTTTGTTTTATTCATCTCCACCTGAGGATATTTTTCCCATTGCCTTTTAGAGAGAGTGGAAGAGAGATGAGAGAGAGAGAGAGAAAGAGAGAGAGAGAGAGAGATCAATGTGAAAGAGTGAGAGAGAGGCATTGATTGGTTGCCTTCTGCATGTGCCCTGACCAGGGCCAGGGATCTACCCTACAACCCAGGTACATGCCCTTGACCAGGAATTGAACCCATACACCACTCTAACCACATAGCACCGAGGCCAGGGAAGGGAACCACTGTATTTGAATATAGGATGCTGTCCCAGGAACTGGGACATGCAGTGATGAGGATCCTGAGCACCCGAAGAGGTAGAATGGGACAGGTAGAATGTGCCTCAGACAGTCTTCACACACAGGCGGTAAAACAGGAAACAAAATAAAAAACCTTCTTTCATTTACACAGTGAGGCAGCTCGGGTCCACTCAACAGTAAAAAGGGAAAATGAACAAAGACAATCATGACTGTATGTTGTATTGATTATTTTAGGTAGTAGAGTTAGCATTGTTCCATAGACGCCCTTGTGATGGCCACATTGCTTCATCCTGCTTTAATCCTACTCAGAGGACAGAAGAGCACAGCCATAAAGTACTGATAATGATAGCAGAGCCAGTGCTTTCTCTATGCATTGGTATCTCCTCCCTTTGTTTTAAAAAGCTATTCTGTGCATGTGAAGGTAAATGAGGAAAAAGGAACTAAATAAAGCATGAATAAGTACGCCTCAGAATATTTTAGGGTGTGGAGAGAAGAAGGGTTCTTTCCTCAAGTAACTATTGAAGGAGCAAAATTTATCTTCTGAAGGATGCAGACTTCGGACAGGGGTCTGAAGGTCAAGTAGAGTATGAATAGAGTAGTAAGAAAGGGAACATGTACTACTATAAGGGGAACGACATTTGTAAAATGTGGAGTTGAAAATGAGCCTTCACTGTGTGGGGAAAAGTGAAGAGTCCCCAAATGCCCTATATATTTAGGGTTCTTTACCAACTTCTCTCACTCTGCCTCAGGAAACTAATTTTTGTTTTTGAAAATAATTGGAAATGGCTACCCTCACATATGTTATTGACAAGTTATTTTTATAGCACAAATTTGGATCAGTAATTCTAGTGTGTGTGTGTAAGTGGTGACCCATATATGATTTGTCAAAAGCAACTCACGCCAGGCATTCCAGGCCCCTTGCAGAATTCCACTGTAGCAAGCTAAGGCGGCTGTCCCTCCTCCCATAGGGACTCTCTATTCCAGTGAAGCCTTTAAATGTTTTATGTTCATTTTTGCCTCCAAATACTTGCTCATGTTATTTCCCCACTGAAAATTCCCTCCACAATTCTCTCTTCCCATTAAAGCCTCTCAAAACTAAGCCAAAGTTTTACAACATCATTAGCAATACCAACATATTGAGTCTTACTCTGGAAGTCCTGGGGGAATATCCGGATATAGAAATTTTAAAAAAATTATATTAAGACATCACACGCCCAAATTGGTTTGGCTCGGTGGATAGAGCATCAGCCTGCGGACTGAAAGGTGCCAGGTTTGATTCCGGACAAGGGCATGTACATTAGCTGCGGACACATCCCCAGTGGGGGATGTGCAGGAGGCAGTGGGTCGATGTTCCTCTCTCATCGATGTTTCTACTTCTCTATCTCTCTTCTTTCCTCTCTGTAAAAAATCAATAAAATATATATTTTTTAAAAGACATCACACACACACACACACACACACACACACACACACACGTGCACGTAATCTACCTAATTTCTAAAACCATAAATATTTGGGGGGAGCAATGGTAATACATGTACACAGATAATAATTTAATAAAAAATATAAAAAATAAAACCATAAATATTTATTACATATATAACACAATTATTTTCTTGCTTTAAAAAATTATTGTCTAAAGCAAAATAAGGCAGCATATTATTGTTTTACATTCTTGTGTTATTATTTTCTGACCATTAGTTGTTTTGTCCAAAATGAAAATTATATTCCTTATGTGTAGATAGCATGCTACATATCTCCTATTATATCTCATAGAGTTGAATTAAAAATAGGTGCTCAATGAATATTGTAATTGTTACACAAGCATACAATTATGTAGCTTAGGACCCTGAGGGAATTAGTTATACAATTGCTAGTCTTCATGGATGGGAAAGCTTGGGGAAAACTAGACTGGATTCCCATTTACAATGTGCTTCAAATCCAATATCCTATTGTTTCTACAGCAAGTGGTGAGTAGAAATGTTAATACCCATTTTACAGATGAAATGATTGTGGTCCAGAGAGCTGAAATAATCTGCTGCATATTAGAGGGTGTCACAGCTGGACTCAAGCCCTCATTTTATTATTGTGAATCTAAAGTAGAGGACAGGGCTGGACAGCTAGTGGGCAGAGGGAATGTGCAGTGAGGAGAGAAGGAGGGTCAACCATGGGCAATGAGTTCTGAAGATAAACTTGGACTTGGGGCAGGTTTTACATAGAATGGGGTGGGATTGGTAACCAGATGTTTCTCTTGGAACATCTGTAGGAGGCTTCACTTCCTACAGCTCCTAGGAATAAGAATTTTGAATGGTCATTAATCAAGTGACTGTCCTCAAGCTGTGTGTGTGGAAGTAGACAGGAATTTCAGCTAACTTGGCACCAAGAGGGTTAGGAGTAGGTCAAGAAGTCATATTTCAGATGTAAATGGGCCATTAGCAAGTGGTTAAGCTGTGCCTTTTGTAGAAAGTGATTGGCATCTGTTAATCAGCCTGCCACCAATTATGAGGGATACATCTCCAAGTTATACTTGCAGAGAGGTTCTACCCCACATCTCTTCCTATGGGGCTGAATAGTGGCATCTAGTGGTTTGTTTTGAAATAAGCAAGTTCAAAATAGGTTGGAACTTCCACCTTAGTATTTCTCCTCAGGATATGCTCAGCCTTACATTTTTTCTCAAGAATAATACAACACTCCAACTTTTAGTATTGGGGTTATTGTGAGATATATGCTTGAACAGGGCCAATAAAAGTCTTTTTGTAAACTTTTGAAAGTCAAAATGCAATAGAAACACTACAAAGGCTTATGTTTTGGGAGGCTCTTCATTGCTCAAGGTTTCATCCTGGAATGAGCAAATTTAGAAAGTGAATTAGAAGAGGTTGCAGTGGGAAATAAGGAAGTTGCTTTCTCCTTTGGGAAACTTGGAAACCAAATCTTCCTGTGGATAAATTGTGAGTTACAACCAAAATTGAATTACTTTCCAAACGGCCCCTCAAAAATCCAGCTCTTAAAATTATGTAGTAAAGTTTCTATGTTCCTTTGTACTTAATACCCTAATATCAACACTATGTATTCTCTTAAAATACTCCAAATCTGATAGAGATTTTTTTTGGACAATTTGTAAAAGTTTAAAAAATCTTATAATCTGGAAAAAATTTTAAATATTCTATATATTTAAAATATTTATGGTGTAATCTATCTATCTATCTATATATATATCTATCATCTACCTATCTATCTGTTACCTACCTATATATTGTAAACTCCATACAATATCTTCTCTTAGATCAAAACTTTATAAAAATTGCTAAGAAGCAGTAAAATGGATAGGATTTGGCCTTCAACTGCATTGTCACTTCACCCAAGGGAGGAGTGAAGTAGCCCAAATAGGGGAGCATGATGAAGACATGAAATAAGGTAGGCATGGATAATCAGCACACTGAATAATTAAATATTGACACATTTAGGTCATGGGAAAGAATGTTAAAATGTTCTCCAGTTATTAATTAGACAGCCAAGTCTAATTAATCAGCCAGCCACCAATTATGAGGAATTTCAAGTTTTCAAGTTTCCCAAAGGAGAAAGCAACTTCCTTATTTCCTATTGCAACCTCTTCTAATTCATTTTCTAAATTTGCTCATTCCAGGATGAAACTTTGAGCAATGAGGAACCTCCCAAAACATGACTTTGGGAACTTTTTATTTTTATTTTACAAGTGGCATGGTTATGAGATGGTTCAAGTTGCCTTGCTCAGGTTTGTTGAAATCACTCCCAATTTGCTTTGCAGACTCAGTTGCCTGAGAACAGCATGGCGCTAAACCACACTGCGCTGCCCCAGAACGAGGGCCTGCCACACTACCTTGAAGACGGAGACCCCTTTGCTTCCAAACTTTCCTGGGAAGCAGATTTAGTGGCTGGATTTTACTTAACAATAATTGGTAAGCTTCCTTAATTTTTCTGTGTAAAAGCTGCATCTATAAAATTCCTGGGCTGATATGTTGATTTTGCACCCTGAATCCAACACTCATGTGGATATTATAAATGGAGGTGAAAAGTAGGAGGAAGGCAGAAGATGGGATGGATTCTCTATTATCTTTATTCTTAGAAATAAATATTCCCTTGATGATTCAAAGAATTTTACAGCAAAAAAAAAAAAATTACCTTGAGACCATACTTCATATTCAATGTTTTATAGTAAAATTGTCTTCTGAATAAGAAAATTAATGATAATGAGCTTTTATTTAAATACAGTGCTTTTGCTTGCTAAAAAATGCTTCAATATAATATTATAAGCTTAGAATGGACCATGATAAAGTAATTTGGGTGAGAGTTGAAATGATGGCTTGGTAATGAATGGGAGTCAGTCCAGGGCCAATTCACATTGGCTTCCAGACTGTGTCATCCAATGCATTGGCCACGTGGGGCCTGAGCACCCACCTGAGCTGTGACTTTTCCAAACTGAGATGCACTATAGTGTCAACACACACCAGACACTGAAGACTTAGTACCAGAAAAACAATGTAAAATAGCTCGTTAATCATTTTTTTTAAATAATGACACATCCTACCTATAATATTTTGGATATATTAGGTTAAGTAAATTTTAAAATTAATTTAGTACTATTTTTACTTTGTTTAATGTGACTGCCAGAAAAAAATTAACTACATGTGTGGTTCACATTTCTGGTTTACATTGTATTTCTATTAAGCAGCACTAGTCTAGGCACTCAGAATTCAACCATAATGCCTTTCTGAAATTTAAAATTGTTTCAGATTTGAGCAACCAGTGTACAGGTGGGTTATGTCTTTAGGTGTGTCTGCCTTTCATCTTTTCAGATGTTGGGTCAAGCTTTCTCTTTCTCTCTCTCCCTCCCTCCCACCTTCCTTCTCACTGACTTTCTTTCTCTTTCTCTCTTTCTCTTCCTCTCTCTTGTCTATTTATTACTGGATAAGAATTTTATTTGGACTCCTGAAATTAGAAAAACTCACTAGAAAAGTCTGGAGACCCCTCTCTGGTCACTGCCTGACAAAAGAAATTCTGCTGCAAAGGGATTTCCTGGGTCCTTGGCTTTATTAGAAGTAATTATGAAACTGATTTAAATTGTATATTTTATAAATGGGCCTCCACATCCTTTCACACACAAATAGATACCGGATGCCCATTCTTCACCACAGTTTAAGTTACTTGGAAAACCGCAGTGAATAAAGTGGGCAAACTCTCTGCCCGCATGGGGACCATCTATCTGGAAATAAAATCCACATGGCATTTTTATTAAGCATAAGTACTTTCAACGATGAGAAAAGACAGAAAAATAGACATCATATAACTTGAATTTGTCTCAATTAATTGCAAGGAATGAATGAAAAAGTAGCATCTTTAACCTGACCAATTTCCCCAGGCAACACAACTAGGGAGGGAGAGCTGTCCATTCCCCATCCTGGCAGGAGGGGTCCAGGGAGAAGAGGCAGCTAGAATGGCTGTGGGTGGAGGAATCCAGAGAATTTCTCACTTGATACACCTGGGGTTGGAGCTAGGAAAAAGAAGTCCAAAAAGAGTTCCCAAAGGGATCATCAAGTGACTTACGGAGCCAAGACATGTTCCAGAACATTCAGTTTAGTCAGGGGCAGCTAGCGGGAATTCATCCTAGACCTAATCTTGGGCTTCGTCCTGTGCCTGGTTTTCAGACCCCTAGGATAGGTTTTCAGATGTGCCCAGATTCCTTTTAAGGAACCAGAGTAAAATGACATTCTTGGTGGGCTTTATTAAATACTAGAAGTCTTAGGGAAAACTGGGAGATAAAGAGATAATACTGGAATGGAGGAGAAATAAACTACAAACCCATTCCCTTCCTCTACTCTTTTACTATGATTTAATTTATTATCTGTCAATATATGAGTTTATATATTTTTGTATTAATAGAAAGAGTCAGGATTTTCATCATATAAAAATGCCCCCCCCTTTAGTCTTTATTTTCTTAACCCGATTTCCCTTAACAATCCTTTAAAATCATTTTTCATTCTCTTGATACCCCGCTGCAGCTAAGATTGCCTGTGGAATCATCTAAATGCAACTCATAGTGAGTTGACTATATAGATAATGCTTTGGGCACTGGGTGAACCCTTATGAATCAAAGGTAGTTAAGAAAGGAAAAGCAAGAAAATCAATAATCTCAAAAGAAATATAGAAAGATAAAGGATATTTAAATAAGCTTTGTGTTTCAAATGCATATGCATGCTTATCTTAATCTCTTTGGATACCAAGTAGACGGCATCTGTTTATAATTTTTCGAGTCATGTTTTCACATTTTAATTTCCCAGTGTGCCTTGCTAGCTGATTTTCTTTGATAAGCTGTAGGTTTCACTGTAGTGGCTTTGCTCAAGAATGCCATACTCATTTCTATTTTTAACTCTTCTGCCTTAAGATAGCTAAAGAGAGTTTGAGGGGCCATTAAGCAGCCCTGTTCCCGGGATGAGAACCTCCTAAGAGCCCAGGGCAACTAGTTCCTGGTGGTTTCATACCATCAGCTGAAACGCACACTTTTCTCCTTGCCTCCCAAATGAATTGTAGTGGAGAGGTAGGAATTAAAATAGAAAACTCTGGGTTTCTCCTGTTAATACTCTCCTTATTCCTTACTACTAAAGGCAGCTGTACAAGATTCTCATTTATACACAGCTACACTATGAAGCAAGAATTCCTGAAGAAATCTACTCTACATGTTAAGCTATGGAAGTAGGTGTATTCTTTTCTTAAATAAAGTCAGTAGGGATTGGGTCATTTTGGCTTTAAACTGGGTTTGTAAGAACTTTGGAACAGTTTCATTGTAATGCCACAGTCAATTAGTCATTAAATGAAAGGTATTAAAAAAACAAGTGTGAACACATTGATACCATTGTTGATAGGTTGGTGGTTGAGGGTCACTTTCTCTCCCTTTGGTGGGAGGGAAGAGCCCATAATACCAATTGTCACCCATGTCCCCTCTATACCTATTCCAATAGCAGCTGCAGACACCAATGTCCACGTGTCCTCAGGAGGCTGTGGTCCTGGGGCATGTCCCTCGGAGATGCCCTTTCCTGGCTGGGGGCCATGCCAGCCTCCTCTGGCCTCAGCCTCTCCTGAATCCCTCAGAGTCGGCAGCAATAGTGAAAGCAGTTAGTTCTGTTTGGGTCACTTTATCTTCAGGATTTACCAAGAGCCAAAGGGGTTAACCCATCTTACCAGAGGGAGGGAGTTCTATAAAGTGAATACTCCATACAAATGCCTGAGGAAATATTTTACCGGGGACCAGTACAAGCACTGACTGTTAGGATGCCCACACCTTCCTAGGCTCACTGGGAAGTTATGGCTCCTTTTTCTGGGTAAGTTCAGTTTTGTAATCCCTGGTTCCGATCCTTTTGGAGGCAACCATCCCTCACCTGTCACTCATGCTTTTTGTTTCATCGTCTTAATCTAGATTTTTATGTAGAGTCCTCTCTCCACCCTCTAATCCCATGATGTCCGTTTTTGAAACTGAGAAGTGTTTCATGTTTGAGTGAACGCTAAATCCCAGTTTTAACAACAGGGATTTATATTTTTCTTTGTAGGGATTCTGTCCACAGTTGGAAATGGGTATGTCCTTTATATGTCCACTAGACGAAAGAAGAAACTGAGACCGGCGGAAATAATGACTGTCAATTTGGCAGTCTGTGACCTGGGGATCTCAGGTAACACAGTCACCCTGTTTCTACTTTGGGTGGTTGAATTGTGTCCCATTCTAAAGTCCTCATGGGCTCGGAAGTCACCCCCATCCCATCTGCCTTTGCTCTTCCCTTCCCAAGTCATGTTTACACTTTGTGGTAAGTCAACAAAGTGTTGTCTGGCTAAAACAATCATTCCTTCAGCCTTTATTGAAGCCTTTCTATGCGCCAGGCATGTTAGATGTTGAGGATACTATCTGGAATAATACAGGATACCTCAGGCTAATCTAAATGCAGCTCATAATGAGTTGACTATACATGGATTTTGCTTTGGGCACTGGGTTAAACCTTATGAATCAGAGTTAGTTAAAAAGGGAAAAGCAAGACACTGCCAGATGTTGTAGGGCTCACTGATTGAGAAAACAGAAACTTAGCAGCAGGCTGTGGATCACTGTTTTGAGCTCCATTAAAACCCCTTTATTCCCATATGGAAATCTGTTAAAATAAGCAACTTTCATTTAATTGGCTGAGAATGTCACCTGGATATGAGGGTATTTAAAAATTAGGGTGTTCAGATGCATAGACTGTGAGTCCAAAATTCAAAACTGCTTCTCTGGCCTCTGGTAACCCACCAAGAATTTGCAATAAAATTCCTCTTTTGCTGTAATTCATTTTTGTAAATATGAATGACTTTGGGGAAAGCACCTCCCTTTGCTTTCATCTGTAAAATTCCCGAGTGGCCTACATATACTCAAATGCGCCTCTGGAGCCCGCAGCCTGCTGCTACTTAGAACATAGGGTCTTTAATCATTAGAGTTGGGGATATGGAGTTTGAACAGCACACATCCACTCCTCTTTCTGCTGAAATCCTTTTTAAAAAAATATATTTTATTGATTTTTTACAGAGAGGAAGAGAGAGGGATAGAGAGTTAGAAACATCGATGAGAGAGAATCATCGACCAGCTGCCTCTTGAACACCCCCTTCTGGGGATGTGTCTGCAACCAAGGTACATGCCCCTGACTGGAATCGAATCTGGGATCTTTCAGTCCGCAGGCCGATGCTCTATCCACTGAGCCAAACCGGTTCTGGCATGCTGAAATCCTTTTAAAAGTTTCCCATATAAAGCATCCCCTTGAAAAATATTTTCTGATATTTCATTTCTCTCTTCACCTGGGGATATTCCCGCCACTGCCAATCTCTGAAATAAGGCCCAGTAATAAGCCTCCCCCACTGGGCACTTATCACAAGGCAGTGAGGTGCTGCTCTCTTACTGAGACTTGGATGGTGTAGGTTATTTGGAAAGATTTTACTCAGCATGCACAGACTTAAATAGCATGAACTCTTACAGGAAATACGCAGGCAGTTAAGGGAAACATGACATGTCAGGCCCCTCTCTGTGAAAATAGCCAAGATGAACCCCAGGGAATTTTGGAGGCTGCAAAGTAACTGCCATTTTTGCTATTGCCACGTGATGGTGCTGTCACAACATACATGACAGCTTTCCTGATCAGCTCGCCCTGCTGACCCCAGATGGTTCTCTTCCTGGTTGGTACTAAAGGTAAAGAGCTTGAAGAGTACATTCTGTAAACTGGACACACGGTTCCTCCAGAGTGAAGCTTGCTATGTCAGAGACCTCTCTCATCATTAAATCATACCCCACTGATGCTTATGGCTGAATTAGACTAGGCTTGAGTAAAATGTCCTTTAAACAGTTGTTTACATTGAAAATACACTCAACTAAGCAGTTCTGCTCTAGAGTTGCACAAACCACCTCATTAGTCTGCATATATCTTTAGAATAATTCCCCGGGAAATATTTTCTTCCATGTGATAGCTTTCTCTGGTTCTCAGATCATTTTTTCAATGTCTGAGGGCTATTTCTAATACACTTTGTATTAGTCAACTATACTCCATTATATTCCATTATAAACACCTTGAGCAAGCAAATCTTAGATACCAGGTGTCTATACATCTGTACAACTAGCATTTGTTGTTTAAGTACCAATGGCTTGCAATTGTATATAAGTAGTATTAGAATCCCCTGGGGAGTTTTTTTGTTTGTTTGTTTTGTTTTGTTTTAAGTATATTGAAGTCTGAACTTAGTGCAGATAATTTAAATCAGACTATCTAGGGATTGGTGTCCTGGACATTAATATTCAAAATAAATCAAAACAATGCAAAAAAATTCCTTCAGCTATTCAGAACCAGATGGGTTCATTACCATTCCACTAAGCAAAGAAGGGAGAAACATTTTGCGTGACATTGCAAAGGTTCATCAAATGCTCGGCTCCAGAAGGAATCTTAAAATAGCTTTTGTTAATGGGTTGAAGGCACAACTGACACCAATTACCCCATGTGAGTCACTTTCACTTGTCTTTTGTTGCCTTCAGCACCCACCTGCAGACACTTAGCTCTCAAGCTTTGAATTGGCTATTTCCTCTACCTAGAACATTTTCCCCTCAAGATATTTCCACTGATTTAGGCATCTGCCTCAATGTCATATCCTCAGAGAGGTCTTCCCTTTTCTCATTATGTAAACAACAACTTCTGTCTATCCCTTTCCTCTGTTTTATTTTTCTTCACAGCACAAATCATTCCATTACATTGTATCTTACACTAAAAATTATTTTTTTTGTCTGCTCTCCCTGTTGAAACCTGAATTTGTGATTCTTGTTCCCCAGCACCTTGTTCTATTTGTGATAGAAGAGGCATTGGATAATTACTTGTTGGAGACAAGTAATTCTTTTACACTTGGTTTCCTTGCTGACACGGGTTAGGAAGCTCTCAGAATGTGAGGGTGCACAGTCTAGCAAGTTAAGTGTGTCTAGCTGTCTAGACGACTGGAGGAGATGTGTGTCCAGCTTGCAGAATGCACTCAAAACTATGTGTTAACTGACAGAATTAACAGGCACGTCTACATAACTTTGGATACCAAGGAAGGGGTACTCCAGGGAGGGGAGGGGCAGGCCAGCACCTGTAGACAGTGAATATCCAGTTGAATATTGGTAGCTGGGTTCTCCTCATGCAGTAAGGTTCCAGAACACTCTTGATAGATACTTTAGGTAGAGAGTTTGAAGAGCTTTGTGATCACATTCCCTTCAGGGAGGTGGAGATTGAGTATAAGGACTGAATAGGGTGGGAATGAAAGTGTAAATGCTCCTCCACATGCAATGGGTTTTCATCCTGATAAACCCATCCCACATTGAAAATATTTAAGTAAAAAATGAATTTGATACATGAAACTAGTCCATCCAGCCTACCTTAAACATGCTCGGAACACTAACACTAGCCTACAGGCTGGCAAAACCATCTAACAAAGACTATCCTACCTAATAAAAGAGTAATATGCAAATTAACCACCACTCTGCTATACTCACAAGCCACGCCCACCAGCCACATCCACCAGCCAATCAAAGCAAATATGCAAATAAACCCAACCAAAATGGCTATGGCCATAGATGATGGGAGGGAGGTTTGGGTTTCCCAGGCAACAGGAACATCCTCTGGACCCAGGCTGCTCCCAGGCCCATAAGCCCTGAGCAGCAGGGGTCCTAGAATTCTCCCTGGCCACTCGGAGCCTATGAGTGCAGGCACCAAGTGGCTGGGGGTGGGGTGGGAATGTCCTGGCCCCAGCCACTGGCCCCAGCCACTTGGGAATGCTCCAGCACCAAGCAGTGGTTTGTGTCTACACCCTCAGCCTGGAGTCTCAGGCCTGCAGCTACACTGGCACCCATGCAGAGAGTCCCCTCCTGGCCCAGCCTGGGTTCTCAGCCACAGAGTCACACCAGCTAGGCAAATATGGAGGAATCTTAAATGTTATGTATATATATATATATATATATATATATATATATATGTATATGTATGTGTGTGTATATATATATATATATATATATATATATATATTTGTTTTACAGAAAGGAAGGGAAATGGATAGAGAGCTGGAAACATCTATGAGAGAGAAACATCAATCAGCTGCCTTCTGCACAGTTCCCACTGGATATGTGCCCCCAACCAAGGTACATGGCCTTGACTAGAATCAAGCTTGGGACCCTTGAATCTGCAGGCCATTGTTTCATCCACTATCCAAACCAGTTAGGGCTGTCCAATATGTTAAAGGAAAAAATCCTGTCTAATAAAGAGGTAATATGCAGGGGAGGGCAGTTGGGGACAATCAGGACAGTAGGAGAGCAGTTAGGCATTGATCAGGCTGGCAGGGGAGTGGTTAGGGGGTGATCATGTTGGCAGGTAGAAGCGGTTAGGGGCAATCAGGCAGGCAGGAGAGCAGTTGGGAGCCAGCATTCCAGGATTGTGAGAGGGATGTCCAACTGCCTGTTAAGGCCTGGTAGTTGAACATCCCCCAAGGGGAACCCAGATTGGAGAGGGTGCATTTGGGCTGAGGGACACACACCCCCATGCACGAATTTTGTCCACCAGGCCTGTATTCTATAATAATAAAGATTGATGTGCCAATTAGACCAAATGGCTGAACAACCTCCTGAACGAAGACAGGGCTGTGACAGCCTAGTCCCTTGAACAAATTTTGTGCATCAGGTCTCTAGTTTTACAATAAAAGTCTTAAATATCTCATGTACTTTATTTATTACACATATCACTTTCACACCATTGTAAAGTAAAAAAAAAAAAATCATTACATTGACACATCATTGGAAGGGGACCACCTGTAAAAGAATATTTTCTAGAAAATGAAAAGCAACAACAAAAATAATGGACAGCAAAAAGGAATAAAGAGTTTAAATTCCAGAAATATGGGCCTGATTGGAAAGAAATTTAACCCGACGTTTACTAAAATAGCTCTCTCTCGTTTGATTAAGATGTAACTCAATATTGAGTTGAGGTAGGTGGGTAAGTGTTAACTGGAGGGAACTTCCCTTCACAAATTGCTTGGCGCTCTAGTTGTAGGCAAACCGTTCACGATCATCTCTTGCTTCTATCACCGCTGGGTGTTCGGCTGGATTGGCTGCCGCTGGTATGGATGGGCTGGATTTTTCTTTGGCTGTGGAAGTCTTATCACCATGACTGCTGTCAGCCTGGATCGATACCTGAAAATCTGCTATTTATCTTATGGTAAGTAGAAAGGTTTCTAACTCCCTGATAGTCAAAGCTAGATGGCTTGTCAGAACTGTCTGTATTTTCACCCATAGGCAATAAACAAAGATTATTCATAAGCTCATTAATACTCAGGAGTATGTGTATTTATAGCCTATCTTAATGTAATATATGTTTAAAGGTTTAAATCGGTGTCAATGTGGCTTTCTTTCAATACTACTTGTATAAGAATGTCTGGTATTTGCTTTTAAAAGTATCCTTTCCTTGTCTAAAGCTTCTCCCGTGTTTTGCCATGCAGACAAAGGAAACAAAATGCTTTGGAAGGATGTTAGGTTCATGATGCTTAGCTGGTTTCCACACAGTAAGTGTAATTGCATGAGATGTTTGTGATTCTCCTCAAGCACCAAGGATCCCTGCGATGGCAGAGATGAGGAATTCAAAGGTCTGCCTCTAAGTAGAGAGCCGGGCAGCTGAGTCTACAGGAAAGGACACACACAGAAATGTCATTCAACATCCCTTTTGTGGTATTGGTAGATAGGTAGAAAGATGAGTGACAGGCCAACAATAAACAAGTTTTCAAGGGCTAAAATTTTTGTTTGTTTGGTTGGTTGGTTTTTAGTGATTAGACTATCCCACATGTTGAATAACTTTTTATTACCTTTACTTCTTGGGTTCTGGAAACTTATTGAACACAAAATAGAAGCATTTGGGTCCTTAAATTCAATATTGAGAACCAATGGCAACCAAGGGATAATATTGGCTCCCTCTGGATTCAGCTGCTCTGTCTCCAATCTGCCAATCAGAATGACTGTGACCTTGGGGACAGAGTACAGTCTGGAGCTCGAGGTTGAAAAGGTTGAGTTGACTTGCCACTCTCAATATAGTAGGGTTTTCCTTTGTATTTTAAGAGTTTACAGTCCCCAAGTCCAAGGAAATCATGTACAGGAAAGGGGAGAGTCATGATTTACCATCTTCACAATCCAGCACTCATTCTTTAAAACAATAACAAAAAACATTGCATCCCCTTTTATAAACAGCTTAAAACTTCCAATAGAAATAGCTTAAATAAAAATTCCCAATAAAATAAAATATATAATTATATACATTCTAAATGACTTCAGAGTCAAATTGTTTCTATAATATTATTTTTGGTCATATCAGTGATGGAAGAAGGCTTGATTTGGGGTGGTGAACACATAATGTAATATATAGATGATGCATTATAGAATTCTACACCAGAAACCTATAGGATTTTAGTAACCAATGTCACTCCAATCAAGTCTGTAAGAAAGAAAAATGTGAATATGTATATATGTATGTATAATATTATATTAATATATATATATTATAGACAAGAACGCAAAATGTTCAACTTCCTAGGAATATTGGAGGTATATGAAGCCTTAATGTCTTTGCTTTTTGAATATTTTCTTAAACATAGACTTTGTGTCAATTAAAGAGGTGATCTTCTCCATCCTTAGAATGATTATAGGCCATAACTACTATAGTAACTGTAGACCTTTCTCCCATATCATGCAATAAATTGTTTTAAGACATCCCTGACAGACAGCCACTTGGCCTCTTCTTGAATAATTCCAGTGACCAGTGACGGGGAGCTTACTACTGCACAAGGCAGCCCATTCTCTGATTGGTCTGCTCTCATTGTTACAATGTTATTCCTTATATTAAGACAAGACTGCCTCCCAGTAATCTCCACCCATTGGTCCTAGTTCTGACTTCTGGAGCAACACAGAACCAACCTACTAATCTACTCCCTCCTGTACTTGACAGCCTTTCACCATACTCAAATGTAAGTATAAAACACCTCACCAAGTAACCCTAACCATAAATGCTTGTAAGTATGCCTATGCACATTCCGTAAATATATGGAATTTCCCATGCCCATGTTTTATCCATGATAACGGATAACCAAGGGCTGACATATATAGCTGTTATCCCTATCTCGTTGGGCTCAAAAATTTTTTTAAATGCCATATACTTTAAAAAAAATAGAGACAATAGTGTACATAAACAATCTGTTTTATTTCTTGTTAGCACTAAATGAGACAAACCCAGGAGTAAAAAAAAAAGAAAAAGGTATGTTACTGTTGTTCTGTATCGCTTGCAAAAGAGGCTTTGCATTGTTTCACTTAATCTTATCAAAACCTGTAAACAATACAGTCTTACTTCTTCCTTTTAACTCATAAGAACACTAACATTGACAGGTCCCATGAAGAAGGTCAAATACTAGAATTGAGAAGTAGGCCCTGCTGCCTTCCCAAACCTCACAGGGCACTAAGTAGGGACAGACCTTGAGTCTATGCCCAAGAAGTCATTCTTTTATTATTATTATTATTATTAATATGTTTTGATATTTCTTTTCCGCTACTGTAAGACCAAGGTAGGAAGGCCCTGTGGCCTTCTCAGGCCCTGTGATGTGAGGTGATAGACAGGGTATGGAAATAATTTCCCATGGGCTGCAGCCAACCTGCTCATGGTGGTTGTGTTGAACTTTGGGAAATGCTCACCAGCGCCTTACAGCTCTTCTAGATGATTGCACTGTTTCTTCCTCCTGGAATTCTTTTTTTGGTTAATAGACACTAGTGCTGACAAATGGAGCTCATTATGTTTTTTTTTCTTTTGTTTCATTTTCCTGAACATATTTTCACAGATACCGTCTACCTAGATTTCTTCCCTCTTCCCCTAAGGCTGTGTGAGTGAGGCTGTTGTGTTCATAAGGTGAAAGATTCAAAATCTGCTCTCACCAAGCAGAGTCAACCATTTCAAGACATGTCACCTCAAACAGCCATGATAAATGGCCCACCAATCCACACGTGACAAGTGTTTAGGAAGACAAGTGAAATGAGAGACACAAAAGCTTTAAGGAGAAGAGTACAGATGTAAAAGATATAAGCAATGTCTTGTCATTTGATTCTACCTTGGATGACCCACTAATACATGCCTTTTTTAGTTCAGCCTACCAGTTGGCCTCTTGCATTGAATAGGATCTCAAAGTTCATTCTGGATGCTTTCCCAAGATCCTCCACTGTCTTCAGCATCCTCTCATCTTTTTTTTTTTTTTTTCTGTCCTCTTTCCCCAGCTTTTGTCACATCCCTCTCCAAAGGCTCCCAGGTGTCTAGAGCAAACCATCCCTGTGAAATCACTTCCAATTTTATTCTCTTAGAAAAAGGTCCAGCTCTGGAACTTTTCTCCCTTCCCTCCGCTCTCCCTCAGGCTTCAGTTATCTGACCACTTCTCCCAGAAGCTAATGGAATAACTCTTTGGATGTGGAATTTGACATATCGAGGGGAGGTATTTGGGTGGAGGGCAGATTATATCTTGGTAATGGTTTTCTTCCACCTCCAGGGGTTTGGCTGAAAAGGAAGCACACCTACATCTGCCTGGCATTCATCTGGGCCTATGCTTCCTTCTGGACCACCATGCCCTTGGTAGGTCTGGGGGACTACGTACCAGAGCCATTCGGAACCTCCTGCACCCTGGACTGGTGGCTGGCCCAGGCCACAGTAGGGGGTCAGATTTTCATCCTGAACATCCTCTTCTTCTGCCTCTTACTCCCAACGGCTGTGATTGTGTTCTCCTACGTGAAGATCATTGCCAAAGTTAAGTCCTCCTCCAAAAAAGTAGCTCATTTTGACAGTCGGATCCATGGCAGCCACATGCTGGAAATGAAACTGACTAAGGTAACTGCAGTAATCATTTACAGAGGTGTTTTTTTAATCACTTAAAACTTCAAAAGGCAAAAAGGATAGGGAATGTTGAAAACTAGGAGGTCTTGGAATATCTACTGTTTATGTCCTTCTGAATTTGGTTATTGTTTTTCTAAACCTTGTGGTATATCTTTTCTCTGCCTCAGTCTCTATCTCTCTCATTTATACACACACATACTTTCACACACACACAATAATTCTAATATCTACCAAAATTATACAGTGGATCTACTGAAGACTTATTCTCTCTATTGAAGGGAATATTACTGGTTCTTATGATAAATTACTTTATCATAAGAATAATAACTTTTATAAATTAAAAAAATGCCTCACAGAACTTACTGCTTTATATGGACTTTGATTAGGGACATGATTGGGGGCATTCTGCTCTCACACTTTGTTTACAGAGTAAGAACTTACCACATCTGTTTTTCTATGGAAACTTAACACAGGAGCAATTTCTGCAGGTTTGAGTCCCCTGGTAAATGCTAGTTTTCAGAGTTGGCAGCAATTTAAATATTGTAACACAAGGAAAATGGCAGAAAATTTGAACAAAAAAAAAAAAACAAAACAAAACACTAGGGTTTAAATTTTATCACCAATACTTGCCTGGTTTGTGACCCAAAGCTAGGCACCTTTAAATCTCTATTTCTTCACTAGCATAATCTATTGCATTGGGTTATGGTGGAGATTTAATGAGATAAAGCATGTTGCCCTGTCATCTGGTGCATTGAAGATGTTAAATAAACTATAACTTCGCCTTTCTCTTTACACTTTCATCAAGTCTCATCCTTATGTGGAAAATACTTTCAGCTCATAGTATCACAATAAATGACATAGAGATAATATCAAGCTGTGTAATTAATATTAGTACACTGGACTTTCCATCTTCTAATTTAAAGATAAAAGTAAATGTAGATGGAAGTTCTAGTAATTCCTTCTGGTAACCCAGTAAGCCATGTTGATGAATAGCCCAGTAAGCCATGTTGATGGATAGCTTCAGGTGTCATCACCGCTTACTTTAAGGACCAAGATCTCATGGACCTTACTAGTTCCTTCTTGACTGGAGTTGGCTTCCTAATAAGTCAGGGCCTTCCTCTTAGTTATTCTTCTCTCCAATTTGCTGACTTTCAGTTGTTCTAAGATCTCTTGGTTGCACAGTTGAGCTAAAGATTGTTTTTTAAAAAAAATTAAAATACAGTTGATATCCAATATTAGATGTATAACCCAGTGAGGCAACATTTATATTCCTTATGAGATCACCAAAATAGTCTTGTAACTGTCACTACACAAACTTATTATGATAATATTGACTGATTCTCCTATACTATACATTACATTCCCGTGACTCATTATTATTATGTTTCTTATAACTGGAGGTTTGTACCTTTTCTTCTCCTCTCCCTTTTGTCCCCATTTCCTACTTTACTCCCCTCTGGCTGCCATGAGTTTGTTCCAGTTGACATTTGCTCCCTAAACTCCACTTGCTAGGCAGGAGGAAGTTTGAAGGAACTTTTCATCATTCGCAGTCTAAACCAATTACCTACAGAGCAGCTCTTCATGCACAAAAATGCAGAAATGGGAATCATGATCTACTTCTATCTTATAATTAGCTACAAAGTAGGAAATTTTTTTTCATTAAATGAAGGATCACGAATTAATTTTTTTTTTCATTTTCAGCTATTCCTTGAGCTCCTCGCTCTAAAAAATAACTCCAAGTTAAATGTGGGTTACACTTAATCCAAATTCTATTCTATATCAAGCACTGTTTTAGGAACTGGGTGAATGCAACAGTGATAGTGTTCCTCTCTGGTGACTGATGGGAATCAACATGATGTCTATCACACTGCTGTGGATTTCAGTTGACCTGGCAGCCCTGTAATTTGACATACCATGAGGGTGCTGAGATGTCATATGACTTGCTCTTCTTACATCCCTGAGTGTCATTGGCCTTGAGACATTTTGCTGATCTTGCCTAGTGAGTCTGGGTCCTCATATCCATGAGGTTCTTCTCTAGTTTCTTCAAGTATGTTAATCATCAAGTCTGTTCTCTTTCTTGTTTGTCTAGTTGCTTGACTTGACCCCCTCACAACTATGACGATGCCAGCTTTTTGTTTTTGTTGTGCATTCTTAGAGAGTTGGTAACTTCTGAACCTTATTATCCATATGAGTCAAAGCTCAGCACACACCATTTAAATTGACTTATGATCATTCTCCTTGTCCTAGACTGTATAGATTAAACAGGCTCCCCCAGACCAGATTAACCAAACAGATGTTAAATGAAAAGTGTAGGTATAAATGTGTATGATTTTATTTTATGTATATTTTCTACCATCTATACTGAATGATATTGTATTATATATTACTGCTATATTTCATTTACAAAATATATATTTAAATAACCTAAATGCATGTTTCTAATTATTCACACTTGTGCAAAAACCTTAAGTCAAAAGTGAACCCACAGTGATAAATAAACACAACTTTCTATTGTGGCATATTCTGTACTAAATTAAAACTATTTTAAATTACTATTAATTTTGACCTTGATTTTCTATACTGAGTGAAAATAAATAAGAAAAAAAGGCCTCCTGCTGGGTCTTTTTCCTTCGTTTAGCTACCTCTCAGGATTGGCAATTTGCCTGTTTGCTTGGAGCTCCTGATCTTCAGAACAGCCTGGTCTAAAAGCTTATTACTTAAAGGCCACCTCCGAGGATTCTGGGATCAAAATCATTTACTTCTTTGTGTACTCTAATTATTTCTAGATGGGTTATTACCTGGGCCTGCGTTTTGCCAGTCTGGCTTTGTCAACTTAAAAATTGATGTTTTATTTATAACCCTTTCTCCACATTGTAGCTTCCCTCTAATTTATTTTAAAAGGTGGTTTTGCTAGGCTTTTGTAGCAGGCTGAAATTTCACAGACTACAGACATTGCAGAGGAGTGCAAAGTAAAATAAATTAATAATAATCATAAAGAAACCAAAAGGAAAAACATTATCTCTTTATATCTACGGTATGTCTATGGATTCAGCCTAACCTCACTTTTAGGTCTACATTTGACCTTGTAAAACAATGTTAAACAATCAGGATAAATACAGTGGAATCAAGAGTTTTTGTCCTCTTATCAGGGCTATGTTCTACTAGTAAGGACGTCTTTATAATTCAATGGTACCAATGGGTGGGGACTCCTAATCTGCTGGTTGTTTATTGACCCTGGCATTGCTGAGATATTTAAGGTTCCCTCTGGTCTCAGTCATCACTTGTCATGGGTCACTTTGCATCCTTCTTGTCCCAACTGTAAAGCCTCTTTAGATTCACCAACAATTCCAGCGACTTCCCCATCTTTGGACTGCAAATGTTAGGAGCTTAGTTAAGACCCTGAAAAGTGAGGCATATGTTTTCTGCTCTTCTATCCCCAAAGCATTGAGGCTCTATTGCTCTCAACCCCCATCCCTGTCCCTCTTCCTCTCCCCCTCCCCACCCCATGCTTGCTCAGTGGAGTAGCTTCAGAATAGTTTTTCCAGGTCAGCTACCAGCTCCTCTGAGGCCTTCCCTTGCCTTCTGGCTATAGGCTCTTCAGTCACGCTGCAGTGGGAAAATTGGCTCCTACAGTACATGCATCCCTTAAATTGTTCACATAATAAGCCTAATGCCCTGAGTCCTTCAAGTCTCTGACTGCGGATACTCAAAGTCATTTTAATCCCACTCAAAACCCTCTTCTCTGATGTACTTTCTCTCTCATAATTTCCAGTTTCTTTTATAAAACTCAGATGCGGAGAAATGGATGTTTTACTCCTTTTTGGTATTTTGGCTTTTAAAAACTTTCACACAAGGCAATGAAGGAGGCTCTTGCTGCTTCTTTACAGAGGGAGGTGGTGGAGTCACAGGAAAGGAATGCCAGAAGCATAGATGATTTTTTTCCCCAGATTTAGTAGGCAAATTCTATTAGTATTTTATATGTATTCATTTAATGGACATAGATCAGCTATGGTGTCCCAGATCTATAGTTAGTATCTAGATCCTAGATCTATAGTTAGTATCTAATACCCAGCTTTCTCTTAATTTTCCCATTTTCTCTAAAGTCCCTGCCTAGTTTAAGCCCCTCTCTAGGCCATCAGAGCATTTGGCATGTTTACGTTACTGAATCTCATGTCTGTTGCTCTTTTTTGAAAGACAGTAAGTAGGTTAGGGCAAGCACTAGTTTGCTGCTGCCCTCCACAGCCTGGTGCCTGCTAGATGCTTAATCAAGATTGCTGTAATGAATACGTAATTGCATAAATGAAGTTAGCCTAATTATGTTTGATGAGTTTTAAGCAGTCTCTTGACCCCTGGCTTCAGCCCTTCTTTCCCCTTTATTCCTGAGGAGGTGTTTTGTTTTTCTTTGTTCTTTCACCATGATTGTAAATTATTTTTTAAATTCATGAACATAAATGTCTGCTTCCCTCAAAGGATTCCTCTCCTTTGTTGCTCATCAAGTATTATTTGTCATTGATGATTTGGATTCAAGGAACCCCATGTGAATTCTAAGGGTAGTCGGAAGTAAGATTGACTGCACTGCTTTATTTTTTTTCACCTTTTAATAATTCACTTATTTCATCTGTTTCTTCTTAACTTAAATGTCACTTCCCAGAGAAATATTCCCTGATTGACTTTGTTTTCTTATAATACTAAGGGCTCAGTGCACAAAATTCATGCACTGTGGAGGGGTCCTCAGCCCAGCCTGCCCCCTTCACATACTGGGAGCCCTAAGGGGATGTCCTACTAATGGCTTAGGCCGGCTCACTGTTGGGAGCAGACCTAAGCCCCAGTCTAGCCTCCCTTTGTGAGAGGCCACCGGGCTAATCAAGGGAAGGGGCCATCCCCATCACCCCACTACTGCAGCCACTGCCAGTCACCATAGCCGCCAAGGTATTTTCATCAACATGGACTCCAGCTCCTTCACTATGAAAAATGGCAACTTTAGGCATTTTCAAGATATGTCTTTCTAAGGATATGACATTTCTTTCTTTATTTTTCTTTTTATCCTCACCTGAGGATATGTTTCCATTGATTCCCCCCACCCCCACCCCCTTCCCTCTGATCCCAGGCTCAGCTCCTGCCCAAGCCTAAAGCCTCCACCCCAGGCTTTAGGCTTGGGAAGCCTGCTTCTCTGACCCCTCCCCCCCACCTCACCCCAGCCCCTCCAATCACGGGCTGGGCCCCTTCCCAACCTAAAGCCTCAGTCCAAGGCTTTAGGCTTAGGAAGAGCCCCCTCCCCTCCGATGGCTGGCTGGGAGTGATCTGGGTGTTGAGGAGGTTCCCGGGGATCTAGTATGTATGCAAATTTACCACCATTTTTGTTGGGTTAATTTGATATACTCACTCTGATTGGCTGTGGGCATATCAGAGGTATGGCCAATTTACATGTTTCTCTATTATTAGGTAAGATTTTCATGCTGCCTTTACATCTTCTTAGAACATGTCACAATATATAATTAATTTACAATTACATATTTATTTTTGCAATTATTTGCTCAATGTCTGGTTTTACCACTGGTAATAAGGCCCATGGGGTTAATAACCATATCATTTTGTTTACTTTATGGCTAGTTTTGCCACTAGCCCACCGAGAAGTCTCACATAGGTGACATTGTTATTTATTTTGGCTGCCAGTGGCTAAGACCCTTTCTGTGACTGGAATTTTTTTATTGAGGAATTTCTAACATTTTTGTCTTACTGAGGATTGTGGAAAAGCAGGGCTGGCAAAGATTGCCTCTTAATTTAAAAGATAGCGAAAAACTAGTTATTAATTTTCCAAGAGTCACTTGCAGCTATACTACAGCTCTGACCCTATGCTCCAGGCACATCAGCCTACCTTAGGAATTAGTAACACCAGATAAAGGGGTAAGGAGGGCTCTCCCCAGCCCATGGCTACAGCAGCAATAGTTTCTGCATCAGGACCAGTTCAGGGCATAGTTTTGGGTATAATCTCTGTCTGCTTGGCCTCATTCTAAGTTCAGCATTCTCAGTGAGGCTGTGTCCTCACCAACACATTCATTTTCTGTCTCACCCAGCCAAGGTCCATTTACATTGCTTAAACTCGGAATCTTGATGGGTTCACTTTGAGTCAATAACTTTCTTTTTTTTTAAATATATTTTTATTGATATTTTACAGAGAGAAAGGGAGAGAGATAGAGAGCTAGAAATGTCAATGAGAGAGAAACATCGACCAGCTGCCTCTTGCACACCCCCTAATGGGGATGTGCCCGCAACCAATGTATATGCCCCCGACCGGAATCAAACCTGGGACCTTTCAGTCTGCAGACTGACGCTCTACCACTGAGCCAAACCGGTTTCGGCGAGTCAATAACTTTCCCTCTCTGGACTTTAGTTTTCTCATCTATGAAAAAAAAAAAAAAAAAACTGTGGGAGAGGGATTAAGTGATAACTAAGTTACCTTCTAAAACTCTGAGGTTTTCTCTGCAGGCATGGCTCAGTGGTTGAGCATCACCTATGAACCAGGATGGTTTGATTCCTAGTCAGGGCACATGTCCATGTTTCAGGCTCCATCCCCAGTGGGAGGTGTGCAGAAGATAGCCGATCAATGATTCTCTCTCATCATTGATGTTTCTCTCTTCCTTTCTGAAATCAATAAAAATATATTAAAATTAAATAAATACAACTCTGGATTTTGTGAAAGTGGCTGGATTGGTTGGATTATTTTAAAGGTCTGTGGTGCCAGTTTGGCTCAATGGGTAGAGCATCATGATGCCTGTGGACCAAAGGGTCCAAGATTTGATTCAGGTCAGGGGCATGTACCTTGGTTGCAGGCTCCTCCCTGGCCCAAGTCCTAGTTGGAGCTCATGCAGGAGGCAACCAATCAATGTGTTTCTCTCACATTGATATTTCTCTCTGTCTTTTTCTTACTCTTCCACTTTCTCTAAAAATTGATGAAAAATTATCCTCAGATTTGGATTTTAAAAAATCTGTGGTAATATCTCTTATTTCTAAAACCACCTGGCCTCCCCATCTGAGTGCCTGAGTATTCACCCATCTTGGTCCATCTGTAATGAAGTGAACTCTTCCTTATTTTATTGAACCAGATACTTATAAATGTACTAGAGGCCTGAACCACAAAATTCATGCACAGGTATGGTCCCTAGGCCTGGCTTGTGATCAGGGCCATCTTCCCAGGCTACTGGCAGCTGGCCCCACCCCCACAGCCACCCACCCCCAGTTCCCTGTTCCCCATTGGCAGATTGGAGTCTGCTGACCAAGGGGAGGAACTGAGAGATTGGTCGGCAAGCCCTGATTGGGCAATGCCTGTGAGCTGGGGGCAGCTCCTGAATTGAGCATCTACCCCCTGGTGGCCAGTGCACATCATAGTGACTGGTTATTCTGCCATCTGGTTGATTTGCATATTATACTTTTATATGTATAGATATTTTCTGTTCTCTATGCCAGCCATTACCTCATTGGGGAATATTCCATACAGTTTTAGATAAAAACTCTAAAACACAGATGCATGGAGTGACATGACCTAATTACACTCTCTCCTCTTAACACGCTTTAGCTTGTTTATAGAGTAGTGGTATTTTAAGATTTGAGAAAATTGCAACTGGGAAGTGTAGAATTCTTCTTCTGCTTTTTTTTTAAGTATAAATTGATGTTCTCTACTTGGATCACAACCAGGGATGACATATGGCAGACTCACCAAAGCTCTCAAGAGTTTTTTTTTTTCTAGAAAAGTGTTTTAAGGAGGGTTTTGGACAGTTGGCTCTAGTTGTCATTCTGCTGATAACATAGAAGGAAGGTAGAAACTCAAACTAGATATTCTTAGAGTTGCCGAGTTAGTTAATTTCTTAAAGGTGGTGTGAAAGGTCAATATCACCACCCTTGCTTTTCTATAGATGAGGGGTCTGGAGGCAAAAGGAGGGAAATCATGATGTCAAGTTCACTTCTGTACCATTGGATTTATCACTCAATGACAGGCTGGAGTCTTATAACTGGCTTCTACTACTGCATTACTATCTTTTAATACCATTTCCCCCCTCCAATTGAAAGCAAATCTATAAAATTGCTAGCTAGACCTAAGACAAAAAAAATCAAAACCAAATCTTATTATTCCTATGCTCCTGTCAATTATAGGACCCCTCCCCATTCTCTCATTGCACACATGTGGAGATGGCTCTTCTTGTGACCTTATCTCATACCAAACACTGAAATATATTTCTTATTACCTAGTAGTCCAGCTGCTTCTGCAATGTGATTCAGTCCTGTTATTGGTGGGGGAATTTCTTTCATCTCGTTGGTCCTTCTGTTCAGCCTTCACTTCCACATCAATTCCATGTCCTCTTCACATCTATTACATTATTCAAGATAGCATGGGGCTTCAGCTGTTGGCTAAAACCTTATTCATGTCAGGGCAAAGGAGCCTGATGGGAAAAACTGAAATAGTGGTTCTTAGAGGCTCAGGGATTCTGCCCCATTCACATTGGTCCTTAGAGCTGAACCAATATGAGAATCCAACGCCCAGAGTATCTCCATATCAGTGACTGTCCCTCAGTTCTACACTACCCACACAGAGAGGACAGGGCCCCTCTTCTTAGAAATGTGTGCTGGATGGTTCAGGTGTGTTGAGTCCAACAGAAAACACTATAATTGGAAAATTTACTTTCAAACCTATTGTTTTAATTGGTTAATTTATTGGACTTGTTACATATGGGCAATATTAGTTCCATGACACTTGATGCCAGCCTGCACTGGAGCTGAAACACAATGATATCCCTTGGTCTTTGCAACAAGATGATTTTGAAAGGAACTGGCCTGCAGATGTGGTTCTTTTGTAGAAGCTAAACACATATTCTGTGATTTTCTTTCCTCCCACAAAAATTGCCCAATTTAAAAATTCAAAGTTTTACTGCTTTCCCACTGAACCAAAAAGCAGTGATAAAAGTGTGGCGATTAAAAACTAACCAACTTAGAGAAAGCAGACAGGTACAGGTGCCCGTGTTATAATGGGTTTAAGGATATCTGGGAGGAAAAAAAATTCCGGAAAACAGAAATGTGGACACACTTAGAAATGAGGAGGGCAAAGAAGAGACTACAGAAATGATTAAACATGTTGAGTAGAAAACTGAGTAGAAAGTTCTGGGAAAACTGAGCGCTACATGAAAGTTTTGGAAGATTTTGTAGAATATATCTTAAAACAGGTTGAATTTTAATGTTTAATATTCTGTGAAATGTATTTTAACATGAGAAGGTTGAAAATAATGAACATTCCTCATTTTAACTTACCGGTAGTATTCACTTCAAAAACCTAAGTAACATTCTTTAATAACTTTTAAATCCAGGGTTCCTTTGCTCTTTCTGCTTTAAGCCTGCTTTCTAGTCATTCACTTTAAAGTATTTAGCTTTATTCTAATATCAGAAAAACCACACTGATTTATTTGCTGTGTTTAAAAGCTACAGTAGTTTAATTCTCCTATGCCCTTTTTAAAGGGATAACAGAATGAAAATGTTTTTGGTGTTTCCTGTTGCCCATTGCATACTCCCATGATAGCAGAAAATATGTAAACTGTGGAATATATTATGGACTAAGTGCCAATCTATTTTTTGTCAATGACTTTGGCAGCAATACAGAAAACAGCTCTTCATTAAGATACTGTGAAATAAAAACCTCACAAAAAGGAGAAGGGATGGTGCTAAGTTAAGTGCCCAGACATCTGCTAAAGCAAGTTTTATTTGTCTAGTTATTATTTAGTGGGGGTTTGAAAAATATATATACCCTTAGTGTAAGCCTTGGGGCCTCCATTTAATTTACAAACAAAACTCACACCAACCAAAACAAATCCAATCTCACCCGGGTAATCTTCTGCAGAAAATGGAAAAGCAAGCACGCAGGGAAGTGCTTGTGTGTGGAATGGTATGTGCGTGTGTGGTGTAACTGGTTTGTAACTGTGAAGCACAGGTGAGGATTTTGGCTCAGGACCTTAACACAAGGCTGCAGAACAGGCTTCAGGACCCGGGGGAGATCTGAGATAATTTGACTCATCTTGGGATTAGATTTTCTATTTGCAAAGTGGAATGAAATCAAATATTGTTGAGGGTTTTTTGTTGTTGTTTTGCTGCAGTTATGTTTTAGAGATGAGCCTTGAACTTTCTGGGTGTAATTCTAGAACCTGTGACTTAAGGGTAGATTTGCTTGTTATTTGGCACATCTCACACATTCCCGGGGCTCATGCCCGCTGCTCACAGGCTGCTCACAGGCCAAGCAGACTGAGGGGTATGGACAGTTCCTGCATGCAACACTCTGCTCCCACAAGCATGTTGAAATGCACATACACACATATGACTTTGGTATAAAAAATACTTATCCAACTAGATTTCTATTATTATTTTTATTGACTTTTAGAGGGAGAGAGATAGAGAGAGAGAGAAGTGAGAGAGAAAGAGAGAAAGAGAGAGAGAGAGAGACTAATTATTGATCCTCTATACCCTTTCTTCAGGACCTTGATGTTGGGAATTGTTATTTTACTTCTAAATAAGGGGATGGGGAAAAGAAGTGGCCCCTGGCCTCAGATAGCTCTGTCCTGGCTTTAGGGAACTCAGAGATAAAAGGAAGGTCCATTTTCCCTAGAAATCCATGGTGGGTTTGATTATACTTTTTTCCAGTTATGTGCCCCTTCCTGTTCCTGCTACTGCAGCCCGGGGCATGAAGTCCTCTAGTCAACCTGGTCATATGATGCCTGGTCCATAAAACAGCCCAGGGGTGGGAAGGGAGGCTGGCAATGCTAAGGTACAGATATACTGAAAAGAGGAACATAAACCCTAACAAATAAAACCAGAACCCTCTACACAGTGGACTGATTTGAATATAAATAGTTCCATTTTATAGCAGGTCCTTGAATAATGTTTTGTTCAATGTCGTTTTGTTATATTATTAATGAGATGAGATATTGTAGGAACTTTACTCTTATTTATATCAACTAGCCTATGGTAAAGTTGGTCTTGTTATAAGTTGTTTCACTCATAATTGCAGACCTATTGATGATATTGAGTAGTTATCTAACAGAAAGAATATTCTAGTAGAAACTTTGAAGTTAGTGTACTTTCCCTCAATGAGAACCTGAAATAGCTCAAGTTTAAGTAAAATTAAAACCAGCCCTGGTGGGTTTGGGTCAGTGGATGGAGCATCAGCCCATGGACTGAAGGGTCCCAAGTTTGGTTGTAGGCTAGGCCCTGGTCTGAGCCTTTGTGGGAGGCAACAAATTAATGTGTATCTCACATAGATGTTTCTTTCTCTGTGTCTCTCTCCCTCCCTTCTCCTCTCTCTTACAGTCAATGGAAGAATATCCTCGGGTGAGAATTAACAAAACAAAACAGAAAAACCTGATAAGAGTAATAATTTTCTGTGGGCAGAGATTGTGTCTGGTTCATTCATTGCTTTATCCTCAACATAAAACATACAATAGATGCTCAATAATATTTTTTGATTGGATGAATGAACGATTACCTTTCTACCTCCTGGTTTCCGCCTCCTCATTTCATTTTACACGTTAATCTTCCTAAGCACAGCTCCCAGTATGTCTCCTGCTCAAAAACCTACTAGTGCCTCAGAGCATAGGTGCAAGCTCAGTCATTTGTTATGCAAAACTCTGCATACATGGATGCTATCTCTTTTCCAGCACTATCTTCCTTTGCTGCTTTTTCATATGCCAAGTGTATTGCTCACCAATTCCTGTAAGAACTTCACACATACCTGTCTATGCCTTTGCTCACACTGGCTTCACTACTGTTCCTTTGTTTCCACTTACCAACGTGTAGGTCATGTGCTACATCCCTAATGAAACTCAGTGTGTCCCATAGCATGTAATTTTGTCCCCCTGGCACTTAACTCCTATACAGCCTTGTCCTGTAGTTATTTGTGTTCTAGGCAGTGGTTGGCAAAATGCGGCTTGTGAACCACATGCACCTGCAAGCCTCGGTTTGCTGCTCTGTTTAATAATGAGTTTGTTGACCACTGACCTAGACTATCCATTCCAATAATTACAGGCCGTTGTTCTTCCTTGTGATTAAGCCCCTATCCCAGTGGTCAGAAAACTCACTAGTCAATAGAGCCGCAGTTTGCCGACCACTGTTCTACAGGGATACAGCCAGGCACAAGGTGTACAGGTACCTCCACAGCACTTGTTAGTGTCTCTTGCCCAAGGAACCTTCTAAAAGAGTTTGCTGAATTAAAGTGAGATGATCTATTTTATCAAGCCAGGTAGTTGCAGGACACTAATTAAAACTACATTACTAAATGGACTGAATTGCAGATTGTGAAAAATTAAAAAGGATATTCTAAATCCTATTTCCTTTTTTTTTTTTTGTTAATCCCCACCAGAGGAGGACATTTTTTTCATTGATTTTTTTTTAAGAGAGTGGAAAGAAGGGGTGAGAGAGTGAGAGTGAGAGAAACATCAATGTGAGAGAGACACATCATTTAATTGCTTCCTGTACACACCCCACCAGGGTGAGGATTGAACCTGAAGCCCAGGTACAGCCCTTGGGTACTCAGGCCATCACTCTAATCACTGCTCAGGGCTTAAATCCTATTTCTAATTATTCTTTGGCCTGAAATTTAAGAGGCCTCTAAAGTAAATATTTCTTTTTTTGTGAGAGAGAACAGGGCTTTCTGGAAAAGTCTCTTTTATACAACTGTGTCACTTTAATTAAAGCTTGGTAATCCTTTTACTTTGTAGCTAGTAAATTTCCATGAGCTGAGCCTCAAAAGTAAGAAAGACTTGAGCCAAAAGAAATAACATTTAATGGAAATCTCTGAACAAGATTCACATTAGAATTTCAAATAAGGACAGAGTTTCTAAGTTTCCTGAGGCAAATATGAGTGATTTAAAATTTCATCAAGGTGAGCATATTTTCCATCTAGTTTTTAACTCAACGTGGGCTGAGAAGTCTGGAAATTGCAGGAGCAATGATGACTTTTTTGCATGATTTTCTGCACCATGTAGGCACAGTTGGACAGTGTTCATAGGGTTAAACTTTGAGCCTTTGGGCACATTCAAATTCTGAAGTGAAGAATAAATGAAATGTGGTAAGTGGAATAAAGAATTATAATAACTTCTCCTGGCCTAACATTTCAGATGTTCATATGAAATGATTCCTACAGACAGGAGAAATCGAAAGATAATAGACTTTATTGAGTATACATAAGCTACCTGCTTTTCTGCTACACCAGAATCCCCAGTAGGTGTCTTGATTTTGTTGTCTGTTGCTTCTCTCACCAGGTGGCCATGTTGATTTGTGCTGGCTTTCTGATTGCCTGGATTCCTTATGCAGTGGTCTCTGTGTGGTCAGCTTTTGGAAGGCCAGACTCCATCCCCATACAGCTCTCTGTGGTGCCAACCCTACTTGCAAAATCATCAGCAATGTACAACCCCATCATCTACCAGGTCATCGATTACAAACTTGCCTGTTGCCAAACTCGTGGTTTGAGAGCAACCAAGAAGAAATCTTTGGAAAACTTCAGGTAAAATTTCAGAAGCTGGAAATGAGTGATACACTTTGGTTTCAGAATCCCATGGGGTTCAAGCCACTCCAATGTGCTTTCTACTTAGGCTTATTGCTTATCACTTAGGAGTAGAGTAAGAAGGGCTTTCTTTTCTTTTCTTTTTCAAAAATATATTTTATTATTTTTACAGAGAGGAAGGGAGAGAGATAGAGAGTTAGAAACATCAATGAAAGAGAAACATCAATCAGCTGCCTCCTGCACACTTCCCACTGGGGATGTGCTGCAACCAAGGTACATGCCCTTGACTGGAATCAAACCTGGGATCCTTCAGTCCACAAACTGACCCTCCATCCACTGAACCACACCAGATAGAACAGGAGGGCTTTATTTTCTTCATCAAAATTTCTGTAATCAGATAATGATATATGTAGAAGATGATGACATGAGAGTGAAAAAAGTGATTCTGTTTTTGTTTTATATTTTATTTATTTTTCAATTAAAGTTTACAATCAATGTTATTCAATGTTAGTTTCAGACATATAGCACAATGGCTAGAAAATCATATACTTTACAGAGCAGTCTCCCCAAATGTTTCATGTACCCACATGGTCTCATTCATAGTTATCACAATATTATTGGCTATATTTCTTATGATCTAATTTCCTATACTCTATTCAGTAACTACCAATGTATACTGCCTAATCTCTTTTTTCTGTGTTTGATTGTAGAGCAACTAAGATATGAAGCTGTGTTCATTTGAACAACCATTATGTGTCGTGTCACTATTCCTTATCTAGGAACAAACCCATTTAACTCCAAAACTACAGTTCCACATGGCACTGATCCAAAATTAAGTTCTCACAACAGAAAAAAATTCTCCTGTTTGGGACATTTCTATCACTAGATAAGAGTCGGGCAGGCAAAGATAGGAGAGAAGAGAGATGGCATTTTCTCTCTGCCAGGTTTTTTATTTTTTTAAAATATATTTTATTGATATTTTACAGAGAGAAAGGGAGAGAGATAGAGAGCCAGAAATGTCGATGAGAGAGAAACATCGACCAGCTTCCTCTTGCACACCACCCACCGGGGATGTGCCCACAACCAAGGTACATGCCCTTGACCAGAATCAAACCCGGGACCTCTCAGTCCGCAGACCGAAGCTCTACCACTGAGCCAGACAGGTTTCGGCTGCCAGGCTCTTTTTATTTTATTTTCACAAGAGCCCCAAGTTATCCCCTCTCTTATCTTCTTCAGATAAGGAAACTGAGATTAAGTGAGCTGCCCAAGTTCAC
Source organism: Vespertilio murinus (assembly GCA_963924515.1). Taxonomy (NCBI): domain Eukaryota; kingdom Metazoa; phylum Chordata; class Mammalia; order Chiroptera; family Vespertilionidae; genus Vespertilio; species Vespertilio murinus. The sequence continues at coordinate 126,243,800 of OZ004705.1, read as the reverse complement.
CTAGGCAGGAAGTAGCAGAACAGGGATTTTAAATCAGGTCTATTGGGTTTCAAAATTCATTCTCATTGATCTATGCTGATTCTGCTTCACAATGAACAAGTGAGTTTGGGGATCCAGGACCATTTTCCCTACAGGCTCAGGGAGGATTATAGGTGGTCTTCTGTGTCCAGTCAGGGCCAATCTCAGCAGTAGAATGTGGAATAGGTACCTGAATTTATGATCTGAGGTGGGGGCTACTGAGTAGGCCCCAGGTTCTCTGAGCCCACTTTTTTCTTACTCACCTGAGGTCTAATTATTTTTTCAAAACTATTTTCTGCAAGTAAGTAGGAAACAGAAGTGGGGGTGGGGGTAGAACTATGAGAAGATGTGGGTATTTAATCTTGTTCTTTCACTGTGCTTAAGTGACCGATCTTTTGACCTTTTGTTTCCTCACCATGTAGGTACAGGATCAAATGAAAATGATAAAATGAAAATACAAATAAAAAGAAGTGTTGTCACTTTTGCTCTGGTACAGGGGAAGAAATACGCAATATGGAAGTAGAAGATCAGCATTTAAGATCGATTTTGCTATTTACAATAGGTCTAAAATTTGGGGGCAAATTAACAACTTAGAGCCCGGGACTGGGATGAGATGATGGCCCTACTCCTGTTCCTAAATTGTAAGAATTACACAAAAAGTACATGTAAAAAGGGCTAAGTAACAACTGCTAACCCTTCTCCCTCCCTGTCTCTCCCCCTTTCCCCCTACACACACTCACACATTGTTGGTGTTTAATACTTTCTCTGTTGAATTGAAAAAAATTCAAACACTAAACCAAAATGCATCTATTTTGGAAGTAATAACACTTTGCCCTTACCAACTATTGATATTCTACTATAAATAAGGTAGAGAGAATACTTTCAATAGAGCAGTTATGAGAGAAAATAATGGGTCACTTCTTCTTCTGAAGGAGATGGGAATTTGACAGGAAGGGCTGAAGGCAAATTTCATCTACCTCCTCGTAATTTTGCCTTAAATTGACTCTGTGTTCTGCACATTCACTCACATACATATTCAATGCTCAACAATGAAAGACAGGAATTTATGTGGAAGAAAGTGGCTTAAGGCTACAAACCTTTAGAGAAATCAACCAGGACAGAGACAGTTCAGTACACCTGCTCCCATTAGCCATTTATAGGAAATATGGCCATTGCTTTGCCAGAGGAGGACTAGAGCTGTTTCCTTACTCCAGAGTTTCAGCTTTCAGGGGAAACAGCAGGCAGTCATGCTGAAGCAAGGAGGAGCTCTTAGATTCTAGGGTTGAAGCATCTTCGGGGGAGGTACGCTAAAGAGTGTAACCAGTTGCAGATTTTAGAAGAATGTGCTTCAGACCAGAGCAGAAGGGTGAGAAGTGGCCACCAAAGGTTTCTTTATAACTTTCCAAAGGAAAAAACAAACAAAAAGAACCCTGTTTATCTTTGTTGCTATTAAGAAGCTAAGATGTTGTTATTAGTAATAATGTAAATATCTGTGTTTTCTGATGATCTTAGCCTCTACAGCAGCGGTTCTCAACCTGTGGGTCGTGACCACTAGCAGGGTCACCTAAGACCATAGGAAAACAGATATTTACATTATGATTCATAACAAAGTAGCCACGAAAATAATTTTATGGTTGGGGGTCACCACAACATGAGGAACTATTAAAGGGTATCGGCATTAGAAAGGTTGAGAACCACTGCTCTAGAGGCATAGATTGATTCAAAGAAAAGAACAAATGTGTTGAATATGAGTTAACTCACCCCCACACTAGCCCCAAAATTAATCTGATAAAGGGAAAAATATGTCCAAGACCCATTTTTGAAATGGAATTTATTCACCCTCCCCCCACCTCACTCACCCACACACACAGGGTGTCAAGTACAGCTCCTGCATTTTGGAATTTTTTCTCTCCACCTTGTTGTGTATAAGAGACACTGGGAAAATTTTGAAAAATTACTGTAGCCAGACATAATCTGCAGAGATTCGGCTTTAACCGGTCTTGACTGGAGCTGAGCTTCAGCCCTTTGATTGTTTAACTCTCCCAGGTGATTCTCATTTACAGGCACAGTTGCCAGCCAGTGAACCCGAGCCTCAGAAAGGAAGGCATTAGCACAGCTCATGGGATCATAGCCTTTCACCCATGGTCAGTGACAGTTGACCCAGACAGCAGATGCTAAGACAGTCTTAGATGGAATAGAAAAGTTCTAAAGACACTGGAGGTATATGGTGAAGAACAAAACATTTTACATTCCTAGGATTTTAGTAAAGATAAAGAAGAACAGAGCCCTAAATTCTGCATTGTTATTATAACCATACTTCTCCTGACTACCTTACTTTAATGCTGTCTTCAAAAAAAAAAAAAATGCTCTTTCAGTAGATGAGTCATAGGGTGCAACTGAATGGTAGACAGGTACAGTGATTTTTATTTCCCCCTAGAGGACAGCAAAATCACTAGAGCACAGGAAATGTGGCACGAACAAATAGCATGTTTTTGAAAAGCTCTACTCAAGGGATTACTTTTACTTTGAGAATCCTAAATTGAATTATTACTTTTTATACTTTTGAAAAATAAGTTTTTAATGATTTTAGAAAGAGAGGAAGGGAGAGGGAGAGAGAGAGAAAAAGAGAATCACTGATGAGAAGCATAGATCGGCTGCCTTCTGCATACTGGGGGTAGAGCCCTCAACCTCTCTATGTGTGCCCTGACCTGGAATAAAGCCCAAGATCTCTCAATGCACAGATTGATGCTCAACCAACTGAGCCACATCAGCCAGGCTTATTTTTTATATTTTTAACTCAACTCTTGTACATATAATATTCTTGGTAGTCAATGTTGATATGATGTGCATATATATGTGTGTATGTATATATGCAAATAAAATACATACTAAATTGCATTGTTCTTCTCTGTCTAGGCTTCACACTATAACAACCGTCAGGGAGGCTTCTGCTGTGCTGGAAATCCATCAGGAGGTATGAAGATGGACACAGCATCACACGGACGCCATTGTCACTTCTCTGCCTCGTCACTGCTGTTAATGTCTAATTGTGAACACACTTTTCTCTGTGTTATATTTTTATATTTTGTACACTTTTCCTCTTTCTCCTTAAGCCAGGATTTACTGGGAAATATTCCAACGGTCAGAAGGAATCTAGATGATAAGATGCTGCTTAAGTAATATTTCTAGGAAGAGTTTCCTTAGAATTTTCTTTTTATTACTATTTTAAAACCTATTGTGATGCCAAACAGTGTTAAGTCTGATATATGAAGAAACACGTTTAAAAGTTTTATTTATGATGTATTATTTAATTCCATTGCATTATCATTGTTATTTCTTAAGGCAGGCAGTTTCTGGGGTTCAGGGAGGCAGGTGATCACTGGGTTCCTGTGCTGGACCGTGGCTTGCACGGGTAGATGTTTTGATTCTCATAGTCACTCTCTTCTCATGCAGACAGAGGTTCCAAGTCTAATGGTAGAGATTCTACAAAGCTGTCCTCTGGGGAAATCAATTTTGCCTTCATTCCCCAAAAGCTCTCTAGTATCTCAGAATTTGAGGACTGAAATAATTGGAGAAGTAATGATAATTTTACTGGTGTGGGTTTTTTCTCATTAAATTCTACATGCTAATATAGTGGGTGTAATAGGCTATTTGCAACTATAATTATTCCAGAAACAAATTTAGAGAAAATAACGATATATGTGTTGTTTCATTGTTTGTTACCTTTATTCTTTCTCGTGCCTGTCTTTTTTTCCCCTCAATAAATGCCTTGTAAGGTTTATAGGTAATGAGCTACAGATAAAAATAAGAATTTCAAAGGCTGATAGAGCCATGTCTTTTAAGAGTTAATGAAAGCTCAGGCATGTAAATACTAAGTACAAATTGGTCTTCAATGCATTGTCTACTAGTATACTTGATCTTCTTTCCTAATCCAAAGAGTAGGGCTAACTATTTTAACTCAAGCAGGTATTGTCCAGGATCTCCTGCCCCATCCACCTCCTCCTTCTTCTTGAATCTAAGCCCTGCTCACCAAATCTGATCCTACCTTTCTGATCATATCTGGTGAGATATGTGAGAAAGGAAAGAGAGAGACCCCTCTAGAGCCACTGATAATCTCCCCATTCTTTGCATTCAAGTATTTATAGAGAACTAGAGGTCTGGTGCACGAATTCATGTAACTGTGGGGTCCCTTGGCCTGGCTTATGGGATTGGGGCTGAAACCAGCTCTCCAGCATTTCCTGAGGGGTCCTGCATTGTGAAAGGGCACAGGCCAAGCCAAGGGACCCCACCAGTGCACAATCAGGGCCGGGAGGGACATAGGAGGTTGCCCAGCTAGGAGGGACTATGGGAGGACTCCAGGGCATGTCTGGACCATCTTGCTCAGTCCCAATTGTCTGGACCCCAGCAGCAAGCTCACCTACTGGTCAGAATTTCTTCCTTCTAGTGATCAGTGCATGCCATAGCGACTGGTCCACCTATCAACTGTCTGCCCTCTGGTGGTCAGTGCACATCATAGCAAGCAGTTGAATGGCCTTACCATATTAGCATATTATACTTTGATTGGCTATATCACCAAATTGATGAACAGACACTTAGCATATTAGGCTTTTATTATGTAGGATGGGACTCTTCTCTAATATTTAGCTGTGGTACATTGCACCATCAATTTCTTTGTTTTCATTTTGTCTAGGGGTGGGGGTGAGGAATGAGCTGATGTGGAACAGTGATTTAAGATTAGTACTGAATAGATGTGTTTATAAAACAGACTTTATGATTACAGCAAGAGAAGGGACAATTCTGCCTGGGGCTTAGGACTGCTTACCAATTCTGGAGAAAAGGGGCAAAATTGTCATGAGAATAGAGAGACAAAGGACTTTTAGGCAGAGTGTAAAGTACAGAGGTGTGAAAGCATGTGGGGCCACAGGTGGATGGGACACAGATGCAGAGCACAGAATCTCTGCCTATGTCTGCACCCAAACTCAGTGCCCTTGGCAAACCTGTGAAATGGGAATAATAACAACTGTTCATTCACAGAATTTTGAGGCTTAAATGGTATAAAAAACACAATGACTGAGGAAGTACCCCCTACATATAGCAATTGCTGTAAATATTATTAAGGTGGGTGCTGGTGGTCAGAAGTGGGGCTAGAAATGGTAGTTAGGCAAGGCCATTCCAGACACAAGGGGCTTTATTTATGCTGTTATATGAATTTTACCTTGAACACAATGAAGAGACTCTGTGGGATTTTAGGTAGGAGAAGGAAGTGATGAGATTTACAATTTTGAAAAAGATCAGTCTTATAGCAGTGTGGAGGGTGAATGGTCCTGAGTGCGGGTGGGGTTCAAGATTAGAGGTTGGGAGATCAGTTAGGTGGCTTCCACAAGAACTTACAATTTATGAGAGTCTGAATTAAGGAATGATAATAGAAGTGGAGATGAGAATATAGGTTTACAGTATTTTCAGAAGTAGGAAATTTTGGTCATTGATTACATGTGAGATGAAGGAGTCAAGGATGACAAGGGGCCTCTGCTTAGGACATAGTGAGGATAAGGGTGTCCACAGAATGGAAAATGCAGGCAAGGGAGTGGGATGGGACATACAATTTCTTACATTTGAGATTTGTTGAACACAGTTTCCACAACACAGGTGGAGCTATTTAAAATAGGAGTTAAAAATAATCTAAAGGCATACCCTTTGAAAGAAGGAGTGTAGAGTTTGGGAGTTAAGCAAGTAGAGAAAGACTGTTAAGGGAGACAGCCAATCTGAAGGAAATTAAGTGAATGCATTTTTATTTGTCTTGTTTTTTGTTTGTTTTGTTTTTGTTTTTGAGGAAGTGTTAATGGAAGTGAATGATGGAAGGAAGAAGAAGAGGGGACATTCACATTCAGAGTAATGTTGCTTTGTCTATAAGGTAGAATTTAACAGACATTGCATAGAAGTCCCTAAAGGTAGACCATATGCTGTGTTTAATTAGTTTTTTAACTAGAATACCTTTAACATACCTTTAAAAAGCATGCTTAAGAAAGGACTAGCATAGTTATGGGATGTTGAGTGGGGGGATACAGTTAAATACTAAGAGTTGTTGAGGTAAATAAAAAAATTAATTTCTGTTTCCAATTTGAAAATCATGATTTAAAAAGTGATCTTCCATGCTTTGGTTTCTTATATTTGTTTATTTTGTAATATTCTGGGAGCTGGGAGGTACCAGAGTTGTTAACAGAATTGATAGGGAAGGAGGGAGCTGGTTCTTTGGGTGAATGAAGAAAATATGATTGGTCCTTGATACACCAGGGTGTCCTTATACAGGGACTTCCAATGATTTCAGAAAGTTCTGTGTAGTCCCCAAACACTTCTACAAATTCAATTTAAGCTTAATTTAATTTAAAAGAAGGTATATTACCTTG